>OY987335.1:3993000-5324000 GCA_963920685.1 Polydrusus tereticollis
TATAAGAATCGATGGAGAAACCGCAGAAGTCATAAAAAGAAGAAATTTGTAACGTTTAGCCCCGATACTGTATTTGAAAAAGTAGCGAAAGAAGAGTGTCCTCAAATGGTTAATCAGTCTCCGCAATTAGTACAACAGGTATTTAAGTATCTTTTTATTTATTTATTTATTATTTATTTGTTACATGTTATTAGGAAATATTTGTCAAAAGGGCTACAACACAATTCATTTTCACAATTTTTTCTTATCATTTTTTGAATTCTTCCGAATGGACGGACAAGCAAAAATTTATATAGCAAATATCTCATCTCCTGTCACAACATGATTAAAGGGTGTCTCTGATTTAGAGGTATCTTTAAACTTGGGAGATTTTAAGCATGATGTTGGTAAATCCATACTGGAATCAATTTTTCCGCTATACCAAAGATGATTATAAAGTTTCCATTGATGATGAAAATTTGTAGAAATCAAAGATGAGAATGAACAGCCTAAAGATAATACAAACTAAAAGGAATATATTAAAGCAGGAAATTCCAGGACTGACCCAGTCTAAAGAACATACTAAAGCAGGAAGTCTCAGGACTGACTTTAAGTCTAGAGAGCACCCTAAAACATGAAGTTCCAGGACTGACTCTAGGTCTAAAGAACGTAATAAAGCGGAAAGTTCCAGGACTGACTTTTAGGTTTAGAGAATATACTAAAGCAGGATGACACAACATACTAAAGCAGGAAGTCCCAAAACTGACTAAGTCTAAAGAGCATATTAAAACAATAATTTCTAGGACCGACTCATCTAAATAATATACAAAATCAGGAAGTTTCATTACTGACTTAAGTCTATAGAATATACTAATGCATGAATACCGACATACTAAAGCAGGAGGTCCTAGGACTGACAGAGAGCACCCTAAAACATGAAGTTCCAGGACTGACGCTAGGTCTAAAGAACATGCTAAAGCAGGAAGTTCCATGACTGACTTTTAAGTCTATAGAATATACTAAAGCAGGAAGTCCCAGAACTGACTCTAAGTCTAAATAGCATACTAAAACAAGACGTTTCATTCAGCACTGACTCATCTAAAGAACATACTAAATCAGCAAGTTCCATTACTGACTTTCAAGTCTATAGGGTATACTAATGTAGGTCTACCGACATACTAAAGCAGGAAGTTCCAGTACTGACTCTTAAGTCTATAGAACACGCTAAAGCAGGAAGCTCCAGACTTGAAATATTCCTTCCAATGATTCAGTTCCAAACAATATGATTGCTTTTTAATTTTAATGTTTTACTGCATCCCCAAGGGCTTAACCATATAACAATAAATTCTTAGTAAACCCGTAATTTTTTTTTGGAAATTTAAGGGTGGAGGAGCAGATTCTCCTGACCTCGAATTTATTTATGATGACCATGACACACACGGCAATGAAATTGCAGAGTTGTATAGTTATACTGAGCAGCCAGAACTACAACTCAATGTTAGGGTATGTTTATTTGATTAGAAGTTACCATGGGTGATTTATAAATAAATATTTTTTCAGGCATTCGAAGACCAAATGGAATCTTACAACCTTCTACCCTGCTGGCAACGTCTATCGGTAGAAAAGCGCAAATCGGTTATTATGAAACTGTTAAATCAACTTGAAGTTAGTAAGAAACCTCTTCGTATGAGGGCTGCAAGATGCTTGCTCTACATAGCGCAAGGATGTTGGGCTGAAATGCAATCTGATACTGAACAACAGCACTGGACCAGAATTAACTGTATGTTACTATACCAACTTGGTACTTTCAGTGCGTTCACTGATCTGTTGAATATTGAAATTGAGTAAGTACACCTGTAACCTCTATTTAAAAAAAATTAGGTGACAACACTGTCACGAAAAGTCATAGTAGTAAATATTAGGAAGTGTTTGCTACTTTATATTGTTGTTATGAGTGCACTAGAACCTACTATAGTTACTATACCAAATGCATGCTAAAATAAATCCAACAGTTTTTACCCCATGGTGTTGCATTGTAAAACTTGCTCTGCAGAAAGAAATACAATTTAATCTTCCTACGTTTCTATTTTCCTATATCCTTATTTTTACATTACCTCCTTGAGACAAAAAAATATTTTTTACAGTTTCTAAATTAAACATTATTAATGTCATAAACATGTCAATCGCTGGCACCCTTAGAGCAAGTACTGGAAACTTAAGTAATTATCAAAAATTATGAGAAAAATATTTTAAAATGTTTCACAATTAAATTGATAATAATTGATTGCCAAAATAATCACATACATTACATACAAAACAACGTCGAACCGAATAGATATAACACTCCCTTACCTATTATAGAATGAAACTATAAAAATACATTACCCCTTGCCCAACCTTCTCTTAAGAGATAATGATAGGATTCGCTATGCTCTTGCAGTTATTTAATAAGGGCCTCATTAAAAAAAAGAGGTATTTGACGTCCACGTTTGTGGCAAATATGTTTTCAGGAATAGCACTGCTGCACATGTAGCTATGAGAAAGATCGCTATAGATGTTTCTTTAGCTGACTCTCAGGATCTTCGAGTGATTCTGTCTGTCTTGTATACTATAACTGAGGTTATAAGAAATGAAGGAGCGACTGACAACAGCGAATACAAGGATGATATTGAATCTTTTTGTTTTGACATTGGTAAGTTTATGTGTAGGCATCTACTTACCTACCCTTCAAATTTTATTTACCAGTACAAACAGTTCTTATTAATTTTTTTTTTATTATTTAATATCTTTTAAAACATTTTATTTCAAGACTGTTTTTTTAATCAATGACTAAAAATACACCCTGTTATATTTTAGGGAACGGAACTGGTGAGGATTTATTAGTGATTAAATTACTAGGGATGGTGACTAGGTTCTGTAGTGGGGCTGCGCCCCATTTCCCTATGAAAAAAGTACTATTACTCCTATGGAAGTTAATATTAGTGTCACTTGGTGGAATGACTGCCTTAAAGGTAATAATATGAGGCAGCTTATCCAAAAACATCTACCATAAGATTCAGAAGTAGTGTGATTCTTTGATTCACATTAGATTAGTGTAGATATTTCAGGGAGTGATAGTGCTACTCAGTACTACTTTTTTCGTTTTTCTCCCATATTTTCCGAGGTAATTATTTTAAATTTGGTACACTAATTATTACTTTTTGATGCATAATTTGATGAATAATTTGAGAATTGTCGAGATTGTTGTTATAGTGTTTATTGTTTTATTTTAAACTCTGCTTTTAATTAGTCTCCAAGCCGAGAAGAGCCAACAAACGAGAAGCGACAATATGACATTTGGCGAAATCAATGTAGTGGGAGGTAACCCGGACAACTGTCTTAAGTTTAAGCCGGCCCGTTAGTCCGGTAGTCGATGAGTTATCGTTATCGAGTTTAGTTGTCTTTTTTGTTGAAAAAAGTGTATTGTTTAACTGTTTATTTTTGTGCTTTGCTATTATAAAACTATGACTGGTAATACCTGTGCGTTTCGAGGGTGTCACTCAAAAGAAGGTCAAGGAATAAGCATGTTTTCATTTCCAAAGGATCCTGAAGAGTAAGTACATTTGCACCGCTATGATACATTTGTTTATATTTGTTTTGTTGTATTTATCTGCTATTATTATTAGTAAAGAGTAAGTAGGAGGGACGTCACAACTAACACTCAAGGGATGTTGCTTGAAAGCCAAACTGAACCGAGCTGAGGATATTAAATCTTAAAAGAAATTGAACTAGTCTTCCCCTGACAAGCTTCTCCACCCTTCGAGAGAGTAGCAAGCAGTGAGATGGGTAGTTTGAGGGATCGTCTGTTTCACCTCCTTTATAAAGGGGCACCACAATAGCCAATCCGAAAGATGATGGAAACTCCCCAGTCTCAAAAGATTCATTGATGGCCTCGACGAGAGTACAGAGGGCGGATTCTGAAAGATTTTCCAATATTCTAATAGAAATATTATATCCAGCAAAATTCTTATTTTTTATTTGAGAAAATATTTCTTTCAATTCATTAAGAGAAATATTTTCTCAAATAAAAAATAAGAATTCTGCTGGATATGATAATATTTCTATTAGAATATTGGAAAATCTTCCAGAATACTGTCTCTGACGATTTAGACATTTTATTGTAAATATTCCAAAAACTAATACTTAAGTGTACCAAATTTGAAATAATTATTTCTGAAAGTATGGGAGAAAATCGAAAAAAAAAATAAGGTTTTGACACCCTGTATATTAAAAATGAAGCCTTTTTAACCGCATGTTTATGAGTATTTTTGACGAGCACTATCTCTTCCTTAAATATCTAGGTGATATTCATTAACACCCTGCATAATGTTACACTTTCATTTTTCTCAAAGGATCTGAAGGCAGAAAAGCGGCAGAGGGCAGGATTGCCACCCCAGGATGAGGATACAATGGAGATTGCAAAAACAATGCGATCCTCTTCCCCTCCAGCCAGTGCCTCCGATTTGCTGGAAGCACAGAATCAAAAGAGGAATACTCGACCTTTTCGAAGGGTAAGAATAGTTTATGTATATTGTTTTATAGGTTGTATTAATTATACTTTTGTTTAGGCAAATACAGGGTGTTTCCTAAGCCTAATCTAAAATGTTTAAGAGCGTGATTCCTCCGGTGTTTTTATGAAAGAAAATTGTTTTTTTCTTGAATTATATTAAAAACGTAACGAACGATTTAATTTTGTTACTTTTATTACTTTATTAATTAGCCTATTTATTGCCCTCTTATCTTCAGACCCCGACAGCACAGGCGACACGGCGGCGTGCGACCATAAAACGTAAGAAAGGAACACAGAACTCTCAAAACATTCTTAGATATGCAATAGTTCTTAAAATATGCATTTTTTCCTTTAAAATCACAAAATATGCAAAAAATGCATAAAATCCGGTCTTTATTGATTACTGTTTTCTAGGTGCGACTTTTGGTTTCCTGTCGTAAGTATTTATTTCTTCACTCATTTATTACAGAGTCTTATGAAGCAGAGCAGTCTGGATGACCAAGAATCTCTGGGAATGGAAATGGATGCGGCCATGGGCGGAGACAACGGCGACGATCTGGCAGACATGACCGAGTACGACGAGCGACGTCCCACTGACAATAGCGAAACTGGTCAAATGTTTAATAATCACAATATTAATATGTACAACAGGCAGATGTCTCCCCCGCCTCAGCACGACGTTTTACCACGAGGTTTGCCTTGGAAACCGAAGGTTCGACAGAAGGACATTGATATGTTCTTAGATGCCGCTAGGCAGAAGTTCCTGGGCTACAGTCTCCCTGGGGACTCTGCTACACTCTTTGGATTGCCTGAGCCCATTCATGAAGGTATTAGGATTTTAAATGAGGTAAGTTATTACAAGTATACATATTTCACTGTTGGAATTGATTTCAGTTTGTTTTATTATATTCTTATTTTGTCAATGTTTATTAATGATTTTCAATCAAGCATCAACTTTTATCTAAAAAGGGGTTTGAGGGTGACCATTGGGATCTCGGAAACTATAAGAGATACGAAGAAGTTTAAATTGTGGCAAAGTTGCATAATTTGGTGTTCAATAAAATGCCTTTTTAAAATTAAGAAAATTCCCAGTACTTCTGGAGATATCTGGAAAAAAGCGAACTTTAGAAAAATTGTTTTTCTTTTTTTCTAACTTTATTTAAAGAGAAATTATGAAATAAACTGCACTTTTTCATTGCCACTTTTTCACCTCTACAAAATAGCGCTTACAGTTTTTAAACCCGACGTTTCGATGTCATGGGTCCATCATCAACTTCATTTTTTTTAAATACGGACTTGGATGTTTTACTTCGGATTTCGAAAGAGCTCGTTATTCTAAAAACAGGTATGTATCACAGTTGTTATGTTACTGAACGTTTCATCTGCCTTGTCGCTGCCTTCATACAAGAAAAAGAAAATTATGAAACAAAAACATATATAATCAATCAATATAACAAAACTTTATTACCCTAGATCAACTGTAAAAACTACTGATACAAGTTTATTATTATGTTATAATAAACAACACATAAACAATCTCATAAAAGATATTCAAATTGTAAGCCCTCAGCTTCAATGCAATTTTAATATCGAAAGATGAATGAACCTAGCAGGAATGGCTGTAATTTCTCGGATTAAATTTTGTTGCAGTCCATTTATGTTATTTGGTATCTCACGGTAAAAACGATTTTTTAAATATCCCCATAAAAAATAGTCCAGCGGATTTAGATCTGGACTTCTAGCAGGCCATCGCACAGGTCCCTGGTTTCCAATCCATTTATTTGTAAACAGTATATTTAAATAGTTTGTTATTTCCCGTCCATTGTGAGGAGGAGCGCCGTCCTGTTGCCACTATAATTGCCGCAGAATATTTGGAGGCTCATCATCTCGGAGATGTTCGAAAATATTATTTATTATTAACTTCCTATACCGCTCGGATGTTAAGCTTCTCTCGTATATTATAGTCCGGAGATTTTCTGTTGACCAATAATGTTCATTATGACGATTAAATAAACCGTTCGTTGAAAAATTACATTCGTCGGTCCAGATTACGTTCGACAAAAAAACTGTTGTCTTCTAAAAGTTTATTTTGAAGCCAATTGCAAAAATCCATCCTCCGGATTTCATCACCAGGTCTAAGTGTTTGGCTTAAATGGATTTTGTAAGGTCGGTATTTGTTTCAATTTAGTGTTCGCTCATTTTCAATAAGCCTAGTAAAGCTGCGAGACGCATTATTAACCTTAAAATAGAAATATGTCGATAGCCAAATTTAGAAAACATTAATTACAGATAAAAAGCTATACCGTATTTAAAATATTTTCCTCTTCAACCGGATCAATTCGACGACCGTATTTATCTCTTGGCTTGCTAAAGTTTTCGAATTCCGACAAGTTTTTATCCAGTTTACCAAAAATATTTTCATGCGGTTGCACTCGTTCGGGATATTGAATTAGATACGGTTCACAAACAATTCTAGAGTTTCTATTTGAACTGTAATAAATGTGTAACATATCACGCTTTTCCATATTTGAAACATATTTTTACTATACAATCATAAAAGAGAAAATAGCTATACCCCAACAACTAACAAGCATGTCAACATAAAGTGTGCCGTAATTATTGAGCAATTTTGTCTGATTTTTCCATAATATAGAAAATGAAGGCAGATATAGTTAACATAACATAAGGGTGATACATATCTGTTTTTAGAATGACTAGTTCTCTCCAAATCCGAAATAAAACATCTAGGTCCGTATTTAAAAAAAATAAGTTGATGATGGGCCCAAGACATCGAAACGTCGGATTTAAAAACCGATAGCGCTATTTTGTAGAGGTGAAAAAGTGGCAATGAGAAAGTGCAGTTTATTTCATAATAATTCTTTAAATAAAAATAAAAACAAATTTTTCAAATTTCGCTTTTTTCTAGATATCTCCAGAAGTACTGAGAATTTCCTCAATTTTTAAAAGGCATTTTACTGAACACTAAATTGTGCAACTTTGCCACAATTTAAACTTCTTTGGGACACCCTGTACAGGTATTTTTTACGCTCCCTGTATATTGTTGTGTGCTCTCTTCCAGCATGTTTACACTTCATTGTCAGAGCTACAAATACAAAAAGAAGAGGAGATGGCTAGAAATCCTATGTCCACCACAGAGCCTGAAGTCGACTTGACACCAGCTGAAATGCTGTATCAAGCAATGCTTCCCAACTTACCGCAATATATGATTGCCTTATTAAAAATATTACTTGCGGCTGCTCCCACGTCTAAAGCAAAAACCGATTCGATTAACATCATGGCTGACGTACTACCTGAAGAAATGCCGTAAGTTCTTATTGTATCTCATTCTTTTACAGCACAATCCTGACTTGTTCCCATTTTCTCCTAACCCATTTTTAAAATATTCCATACTGTGTACTGTGTACCAATTAAAATTTCTAAACAGTGTTTTAATATTACAAAAAAGGCTTTTAATTAAGCATTATTAGTGATTACTGAAGAGATTGTACCAAATTTATTTTAGGATGACTGTACTGCAGTCCATGAAGCTTGGGATTGACGTTAACAGACACAAGGAAATAATTGTTAAGGCTGTTTCTGCAGTACTGTTGCTTCTTTTAAAGCATTTCAAGCTGAATCATATTTACCAGTTTGAGTTTATGTCCCAACATCTTGTTTTTGCCAATTGCATCCCGTTGGTTCTGAAATTTTTTAATCAAAACATTATGGCTTATGTTGGAGCTAAGAATGTGTAAGTACTAGCGGCAGAAGTGCGATTTTCAATGCTATAGATTTTCTTGCAAAAGTCCATACACGTCCGGCAGAATTTAATCTAGGGAATGCCTTTACCTGTGAATGAGTTTAACGACTAAAGCGAGTTGGCAGAAATTATGATGTCTGGCAACAGCAAACTTTAGTCAAGCTTAGTTCCACTTTAATCTAATTTGGACTGAAATGCTATCCCTAAATGTACATTTGCCGTATGTGTATATTGAACACTTTTAAGACACACTGTACATTTCTAGAATACCCATATTGGATTTCCCATCTTGCGTTATCGGAGACCAACCTGAATTAACTGCAGAAAGCCTCGAAATTGGAGATGCTGCTTTGTTTTCATGGAGAAACATGTTCTCCTGCATTAATCTTCTAAGAATTTTGAACAAACTCACTAAATGGAAACACTCCAGAATTATGGTAAGTCTTTGTGTTTCTCTTTCTAGTTTGTTAGAAGGTAGTAAACTCCAGTCATAAAAAAAATATGTAAAATAATATACAGTGTGGTCATTTAAGTGTGCAACATATGGGAATTTTTTTTATTACCGATTTCTCAGAAAATTTTATTCTTGATAAAAGTTGGTGCATGTTCGATAATCATATTAGGTGCACTTCGAATGGTTCCAAGTCAAACGGCGTACAGGGTAGGTCAAAAAATATAAAACTTGTACAAGGATAAAGTACCCCTATTTCAGAAAATTCAGCAAAATGTTATTAAGAAAAGTTGTTTAGAATCAAAAGTTATGCATAGATTCGAAAACGTAACCTCCTAAAATAAAAAAAAATATTTTTTTTTGAAAACAAATTTTTTTTTTTATATATTCACCCTAAAAACCTTCATAAATTAATCAAAATCAAATCAATTTTAATTTATTAAGGAATCACAGATTTCATGGTTGTTATAACGACATTAAGCACAACTTTAAAATATCCAAAAAATTCTTTTTAACAAGATAAAACATTAGTAATGATAATATGCAAATTAAAAAACTCTTTTAAAGTGCAAAATTTTTATTTTAAATGTTTATTAAAAAACTGTACAAACATGAAACCCTACTATTATTAACAAACATTGTTTGCGTTTAGTGCAAACTCAAGAAATACAATGTTTTTAAACCTATTTGAATATGGTGCCAATGGTTTTGCCAATTTTTATAGTTTTTTTTTTATTATAACTTAACCAATAAACAAATACAAATAAAATAAAACAGAAAATATTTGAAATGCAGAAAAAAATAAAATTATGTATGTGTAAAAAAATTATCGGCGCGCCTCTGTATGTCTACCTTCTCGTTCAATGCATTTAATTGTACGATCATGAAATTAACTAAGAGTGGATCGCAATACACTTGCTGGAATATTTCTGCAAATCGTATCGAATTTTCAAGCTCCCCAACATTATTAAACTGTCGATCCTTGTAAACTTTTTGCTTTAAATATCCCCATAAAAACAAAATGTAATGGGGTGAGATCTGGCGAACGAGGAGGCCACCGTGGATCGGTATTTCGTCCTAACCATTTATCACCAAATTCCCCATTTAACCATTCAGAAACAATTTGAGCAGAATGAGCGGGACAACCATCATGTACAAACTATAATTTATGTCGTTCTTGTATACTCATATTATCCAAAAAATCCGTCAGTTCGTTTTCCAAAAAATGTAAATAGGTATCACCAGTTAGGTTTTGGCGAAAGAAAAAACGGCCCGATTAATTTGTCGTTTATAATACCGCACCAAACGTTTGTTTTTTGGTAATACTGGTTTTTATTGTCCATGACAAAATTTGGATTTCCCAAAAGGTATGTGTCTATGGAAATTGATCCTCTATTTGTCCTTGAATCCACATGTCTCGTCTTTAAAATGTGCAAATAAACATTGGTTTATAGGCATGGTATTTTTGTTTTTACGAATCTTCTTAACAGAGCTTTTTTTTTATACCCGTATAAGCATAAATTCCTTGGGTGGATCTTTTAGGGTTTTCAACAGCTGCTTGAAGTACTTCTAATTGATTTTCTTCAGTACATACAGTTTTGGTACGTTCATTTTTATATTTATAGTCTAAAGATCCTGTCTGTTTAAAACTATTTTAAGTTCTGCTTACAGTTGAATAGTGAAATTGTATATCTGGATGTCGTTTATTGAATATATCTCCTGCTTCACGCACTGTTTTATAGTTGTCTCCACATATTAACACTAATTCTGCCTTCTCGGCTAACGTTAACTGTATTGGAGGAGGCATTTCAAATCAAGTAACAATAATTATTTAAGAATGGATAATGCCACCAAACTGTCATAATGCTTACTTTTAACCCTTAATTGCTTTTTTCCATAGGTATCTGCGATTATTTTAGTAGGATTTCATGTTTGTCGATTAATTTCTACAGTTTTTTAATAAACATTTAAAATAAAAATTTTGCAGTTTAAATGAGAATTTTTTAATTTCCATTTTATCATTACTAATGTTTTATCTTGTTAAAAAGAATTCTTAGGATATTTTAAAGTTGTGTTTAATGTCGTTGCAACAACCATGAAGTTTGTGATTCCTTAATAAATTAAAAATTCAAGTTAATTTTACAAATATGCTTGAATTTAAACAAAAATATGTGAAATTGATTTGATTTTGATTAATTTATGAAGGTCTTTAGGGTGAATATGGGAAATTATTGTTTTCAAAAAAAATTTTTTTTTTTTTTTAGGTCACGTTTTCGAATCCATGCATAACTTTTAATTCTAAACAACTTTTCTTAATAACATTTTGCTGAATTTTTTGAAATAGGGGTACTTTATACTTTTACAAGTTTTATATTTTTTGACCTACCCTGTACGCCGCTTGACTTGCAATCATTCCAAGCGCACCTAATATGATTATCGAACATGCACCAACTTTTATCAAAAATAAAATTTTCCGAGAAATCGGTAATAAAAAAAAATCCCATATGTTGCACACTTAAATGACCACCACACTGTATATATTGTCTTTAAGATACAATTTAGATACAAAATTACAACAAGTACATAATATAGGATATTGTCATTATCGATAGTATAAAATATAAAATCCAACTAGAGAACCCCAATTAAACACAATATACATATATAAATAAAATTTCAATTAGAACAATCAGAACAAATTAAAATTCAAAAGCCTAACAATCAGTTGCATAGGTTTGCTGGCTTGCAATGTCACTTGTCAAAATCATTATTTGACTCTCACGGGTGCAATCAATAATGTCTTTGGGTGCAATCATTACTATTCAGGTTTAGTCAGATTTGTTGTTGTAAAATAACATACTAAGTTCGTTCCTGTTTTGAGATGACACTTAATTGTCGCTTGTCAAAATTGTTGTTTTAAAGTGTCGAGGGTGCCATAACATTGGGCGGCAATTTTTTTTTCTTGTTGGGTCAGTGTAATTATCACATTTAAACGATCGAAAAAAACCCTATAATCTCTATTTTAGATGTTGGTTGTCTTCAAATCGGCACCAATTTTAAAACGCACTCTTAAAGTGCGACATGCCATGACTCAGCTTTACGTGTTGAAGCTCTTAAAAATGCAGACAAAATATTTGGGAAGACAATGGCGCAAATCCAACATGAAAACCATTAGCGCCATTTACCAAAAAGTAAGACATCGCTTGAACGATGACTGGGCCTACGGCAATGGTAAGCTATTTTTAAAATTGTCATTATATTTAAATAATATACATTTAGGGTGTCGCAGTAAAAAATGCTGACACTTTATCCCATCACAAGCAACAGCTAAATGTATTGGGCAATATGCTAAGAAGTTTGTTGAATTTTCAGATTTAGATGCGAGACCATGGGACTTCCAGGCAGAAGAATGTGCCCTTAGAACATCTGTGGACCGCTTTAATAACCGCAGATACACCTTTATGATGGTAAGTTCATTGCATTAAGGTTTTAAGTTCAAGCAATCAATCTACATAGAATGGTCAATTGTGAAATTCTATAAATTTTGATTCTTAGGATAAAACCGAGTCAAAGTTAAAGTACTTTCCGACATCAGTTGCATAATCACACAGGCAAGGACCCTACGAAGCTAAAACGCTTATTCATTTATCTATACTGCGATCCCAAAATAATTGGCAAAACTGTTCTTATCACTATTGACGGTGTGCGGAGAAAATAATTAACATCGATTCACACACTTTTGCGCTTGGGAAGTTTGTGCATTAATAAGTCGTTACATGTTGCCAGGTTTTAAAATATTTCATTTAAATTCTCTTAAAATGTACCAAAATCGGCATGTCATTAAGGGCCTTTTCACCCTACGGTACCTGTTTTACTTAATTTGGCAACGCAGGTAGGAAAAGCCCATGTCTAAAGGCGCTCGCACGCTTTCTTATCGCCTCTAACCAACGTTCAGTGTCGTAGACAAGTTTCAATCAAGAGGATATTAGCAATTCAGTTTTATTATTTTGGTGGTTATTCAAAACAGCAGATATTATAATGCAGGCGAGTTCTTCAAGTGATAGTAACCAACAAGTTACAAAACGACGTCATTTAAAACCTGGGGAGCATACAATGGTAAAAAATGTGTATGAGGGAATTGTAAGTACACACAGTGGAATATCATTCACTGATGCAGCAGAACTTTGTGCCACATTGACTAAGACATATTGCCGTACTGCTTATAGAACTACCAAGGACAATAGGAATACTAAAGTGTCCGATCAGAAGGAAACAAGAGGACGGAAAAAGATTTTTATTGATCAGCAAACAAAGTTAGCCAGTCGTCGGATCAATGGACTGTCCACTGGATTGAAAGCTCCTTCAGGAAAAGGTCGTCGGTTAATTATATCCCACATCGGGAGTGATTTTGGTTTTCTTGAAGGTGGGTTAATCGTGTTTGAATCTCGTAAAACCGGTGATTATCATGAGGATATGAACTCGGGAGTGTTTAAAGATTGGTTTAAATCCATCTTACCGCGTATTGAACGTGGGTCGGTAATCGTGATGGATAATGCACCATACCACAGCCCAGGGCCGTAGCTAGGCGTTACCCATGGGGGGGGTTTAGGTAAGAAAACTCTGGCAATTTATTAGAATTATTATTAAAATTTACGGTGGTTAACAAGGTAGAACTGAACATTCGTTGTTATGGGGGGGGGTTTGAACCCCCTAAACCCCCCCCTTATCTACGGCCCTGCCACAGCCGTCGGGTGGAAGCTTTGCCAACTTCTGCGTGGCGAAAAGGAAAGATTGCTGACTGGCTTGAAGAAAAAAATATTGCATCTGGCGAAAAAATGCTAAAAGTGCAGTTGCTCGATCTTGCAAGACTTCACAAAAAAAGATATACGAAATATGTAGTGGATGAAATGGCTTGTGAACGAGGTGTTACAATATTACTTTTACCAGATAAAAGGCGAAGTGCCGCGTGAAAATAAAACTTTACAAATTAAACAATGTTAAATAACTGTTAAAAACGGCAATAGCAGATTGGCATAAGTGCGTATTACATGTCGAGGGCGAGAAAGAGAAATATGGGTCTTAGATGTACGCGTTGAAGTCATGGTAGAACCGTTTATTATAAATCCTGCAGATGACAGCAATAGCGACAGTAATGAAATGTTTTTATCGTCAGATAGTGAATAATCGCTGTAATGGTAATAATGAATTTAAAATTGTAACGTATTGTCATTATAACACTTTTTAATGTCGGCGTGGAATATAATTTGTCAAATTATTATCAATTAGTGTTCATTGGGAAACTTATAAACATTTATAATTTAGGTTTAGGTTTTGCCCTTAATCCACTATTATATGTTTCTATTATTATGTAGTACAAAAAAACATTATGAAAATACCATCGTTGCTTTATTATTCTTTTTGGATTTTATACCTGCGTAATTTAGTTTCTCTAATTACTTCATTAGATCACCAAATGTAAAAGCTTAATTTATTTTTCAGTTTAATTTATAATATAAAATTTATTATAGTAAATGTTAATATATTATAATAATAAACAAAAAACTCATATATTTTTTTAATTATTATTGTTTAAAATGACACGCCTCTGGAATTGGCGTTCCCCTTACGTCTTGCACACCCCGGTAAAATGAGTCGCTGCCAATTATATTTTAGCTTTAACGCGATTTAATCTCAACGACTAAGATTTTGAAATTTTTTTCTTTTTTAAGGACAGCGAATTTGAGCCCGTCGACAATTGCTTGAGCAGCGTTCTCGGGGCTACTCACGATCTTTCGGAGAACTTCAAAATGCATTATTTCTTGTGGGTCGAACAGGAAGTGTTCGGAACTCCCGTTGACTGGGATAAGCTTCTGTTTGAGGACTATTTAAAACCGTCCTAGGAGCTCGTTATCTATTTACTTTTAATTAATTAATATTATGTTAAAACACATTTTTGTTCAAGAGATATTGGGTGGCATTTTATTTTTCCCAACATACACTAGTTAGTTTTGAAACTTACTGTTTTTTTTTTTAGTTTTAAGTTGATTATGATTTAGTATTGGTTCTGTTTTAACGTATAACGTAATACACTAGTCAGTTTACGCGTACACAATGTACTGCCCATATCTCTCTAATATCTACACCACTGCTCAAAAGTATTTAGGCACATTTTTCTAGTAGAACGTGCGCTTATAGTAAGTAAGCACTTATGCATTGCGCGAGTTAATGCCGATGAAACCGAGTCGGAGGAAGCAGAAAAATATATAGAAGAAATAATTTATATATTTTTTACTTCTTTAATTTAAATTGTTAGTTGATTAATGTAAATAATAATGTTTTAATTGCTTGAAAAAAACTTGAGGTATGCCAAAACGATATTACTATGTGCTATTCTACTAAACAACAACTGAAAATATTACTTGCATCTTAAAATTTACTGCAAATATACAGACACAAAGCACAATATATTTGCAAGTCAAATACATAAATACATTTGAGTGGTAGCTGGTGTTAGTTATTTTGATATTGTTAATTCCTTTTAATTTTTATTTACTTAATTTCAATAAAGCAGTTAGAAAAACTCCTCGTGTGAGATTTATCCTTACCTGTTTTCCTAAATAAATAGTAATTAAACCATAAGGCTGGGGTAATGGGGTAAGTCCCCCTCCCCTGGACCAGACACATAAGTATCGACGTACAAGACGTAAAACATTAATTTTTAATCTTCTATGCGGATATAAAGTAAGTCATCACACCTCCCATTATTGTGGGTGTTCGAGGGGGCGGGGGTTCCTTCATGAGGAAGTCGGGTAGGTTCGATAAGGGCCTGGGTGGTTGAGTGCATGGGGGTAAAGACCCAAGGGGTAGGCATAAGGATCGACTTTGGGCTACTTGACAGAACCGTTAAAATAGGCTAGAGTTATTTCTTTGCTGAAGCTATAGGCCAATTTCTTTACTCCCTACTCTGACCAAGATTGTGGATAGATTACTTAAAAAAAGGAATGATGAGTTTTTTGGACAGACATAAGTTGCTCGTATGGTTCTAGTTTGGTTTTTAACCCTTCAGTACCAATGACACCATTTTTCATGTCCTGGAGGAATTGTATTTGAGGATTAATGCTGGGGAAGAGGCCGTGGTGCTTTTTTGTGACTTGGCTAAGGCTTTTGACTGCGTCTGTCAAGAAACTCTGCTACTGAAATTCGAATTCTATGGCTTCAGGTTCTGGATTGGTTAAGGTCATACCCAGTGGCGTAGTCAGCATTTTGAGGCGCGGGGGGGGGGGCGAAGTATGGGAGGGGTGCAGATCGCGGAGCTAAAACGCCGCAGGCAAAAAATTTTTGGGACCACGCCCAAATTTCGGAAGAATTCACCTTCTTTATGCTCCTTAGGGAACGAGGGTCTGGCCCCAAATCAAGTGAAAATCTCTCTCTCAAAGCCGGTTTTATTAAGTTTATTCCTATCGCTGTTCTTTACTAAAAATAAAATAATACCGACCTTGTTTTTTAAGAATTATTATTTAAGTAGGGGCGCCAGGCCAAGGAGGGCGCTCGCCTGTGGTTACGCCACTGGTCATACCTCTTGGAACGATGCCAAAGTGACTATTTCCAGGGGAATTTGAGGCTTAATGCTGGAGAAGAGGCCGCGGTGGTTTTTTGTGACTTTGCCAAGGCTTTTGACTGCGTCTGTCACGAAACTCTGCCACTGAAATTCGAATTCTATGACTTCAGCTACTGGATTGGTCAAGGTTATACCTTTTGGAATGAGTCCAGAGTGTCTTTTAAGGGGTATTTGAGGCTTAATGCTGAAGAAGAGGCCGCGGTGATTTCTTGTGACTTGGCTAAGGCTTCTGACTGCGTCTGTCACGAAACTCTGCTACTGAACCTCGAATTCTATGGCTTTAGCTACTGGATTGGTTAAGGTCATACGTCTCGGAATGACGCCAGGGGTTTTCAGGGGTACCCTAGGGATCTGTGTTGGGACCTCTGTTATTCTTGTATGTTAATGATCTCCCTTGTTAAGTACGGTTATAGTGTGCCTCTTTTGCTGATGATACAACGACCATCCTTTAGCATCACAGATACTCTATGATACTGGACGCCTGTGTGAGTGAAAACTTGCTCTGCATCAAGAAATGGTGTGACTCTAATCTTTTGCTATTCAATGTATGACTCTGTGCACCAGGTGGGTTGTTTTTGTGATGATATTGATTCTGATGTGCCTGTTTAGAAGTGGATAAATGGCGGCTAGTTGGGCATTCGCTTTCTTGAGTCTGGATATTGTGTTGGTGTTCCAGACCATCATTTTGTCGAAGCCAAGGCCAAGATATTTGACATAAGTTTGCCAATTTATTGGGGTGTTCATAACACGTGTTGGAGGTTGCTGGATTCTTGACTTCGTGAAAAACATTGCCTGGGGTTTTGCATCGTTTGGGCGTATCTTCCAGTCATGATCAGTTGAAAACAGTCGTATATTGAGGCCGTGGTGGTTTTTGATAAAATATAAATAAAAAAGAGGATAAAATTAAAATCGCCTTCCTCCAGAAAAGTACGATTTTTTTATAACTCCTTTGTGTAACCGAAACGAAGGATATATAATTTAGTCCAAGAAAATGATGTGAAGCTGATTGTCGGCGTCAGTCGGGCCAAACTAAAAGACAATAGTCTATTATCTATCATCTTGCGATAAACAAAAACAATTTTGCTTACTAAAAGCATATCCTCTTTGCTAAGAGTCAGTAAACTTATCCATGTAATTTTTTTATTGGAGAAAAAATATGTTATTCGGCCTCATGTCTGATGTATTCTTTACAAGGCCGGCGACGAAGAGGCGCGGCATTATCGCGGTGGCAACGTTCGCAGATACAAAAGAAAACGTCCTCAAAGTGTGCCGTAGAATCACTCACGCATGTTTTGAACATTACCACAAAGAACTTAAAGATTATTAATACATATGCGAGATATTGCACGAGGCGACATCTCGTGGCAATCGAGCTATCCACTCAACCAGACCAGCGAGGTCTTAGAGAAGATAATTTTGAGTATTATTGTTATTTTTACCAGAAAAAAGCATTTAATTACATTTTTGTTGATTGTATCAAGAAAAATGAATTAAAATGCGTCCTGAGGAGGGTAAAAATATCCAAGATTTACTAAAAATTAAAGAGATTATTAATTTAAACTAAATGACGAGTATCGTGTCCACCTTCCACTTCGAAACAGGTTCTCATTCTTCTTTTTACAGAATCGAAAACATTGGTGAGGAATTGCAATGGGGAGGGTTGCTCATCTCCTGAAATTTATTTGTAATTCTAGCCGGCATGTCTTCTAAAATCTCGCAAGGGGTTTCGGAAACAGAGTTTTTAATGTGTGGCTATAATAAGAAGTAGCACGAATCGCAGGTTTGTGGTAGCCATTTAACTGCTATTTCCGAAAAATTCTTACAGTAAATTTAAATGTTGAAGAGTCTTCAGAATTCCATTACGGTATTATACCGAATTGAGAATCCCTTCAAAAGGCACACTTAAGTTTGAATAGGTATTTAAATATTTGGTAGACCATCAGTGAAAATGGAGAAACATAAAATTATAATCATTGCAAAAATATATTTTCGATATATAAGATCACACAGGTTTACGCCATAGCCTATAATCGCCTGGTTTGTCTGGCCAAACGCCTGCTTGTGTACATAGTCAGGGTCATAGAACATATAAGTACCATGTGCGAAACTATATTATGCGCTTATTAGTTAAATAATTTTAGAATCAGGCTTTAGTATATTTTTCAACGTTTTTACCCACTTTTTAAATTAATTAAAATCGTAAAAATATCAACTTTACAAATATTCGAAATGAGCAATTATATGATTAATTAACCTTTTTTTCGATATGGTCGCCTACACGCCAACCTTTTGAGAATGCAGAGGCTTTCTCTATAAAGAACTGGATTTTCAGAACTCGACATTTCCATTTGCTGAGAATTTAAATAACCAGAGAGGTAAATGCCTTATCAGTAACAGTTTTTTTTAAGACGTTCTCATTATTACGCAAATTACCAATTAATCACTCTGAAAATTGCATTCGCTGCGGAATGTCGTTTGGGTACAGTTATTGTTGGACCGAGCTTAGACGATAATCGTGCATATATGCAGGCCACATTCCAGGATAGCATTGCAGGTTCCGTAGGAATACAATCTAAAAATTAAGATTTTTTCCCACATATATCCCATGTCAATCGTGACGAGGAGGAGGTCTGATCTTGAAATACCCTTGCACAATTCTACTTTTTACGAAAGGGGTCCTTAATTATTACAGAGCAGTATAGGCATTTAGATCGTTGCCGTATGATATAAGACATATTGCAAATCCCATTAAGTTTAAGAGGGCAGTAGTTTCATATCTGCAAGAGAGTTGCTTTTATTCATTTGGTTTTTAATAAAAAAAAAAAAAAGAAGATAATAAGAATAAAAAGAACGATTGAGTGAATGGCTTTTGTCAGTGGTTTTTGGTTTGTAGTCAAAACGAATGTGCAAGTATGTATAAATTTTATTGGTGTGAATCGAAACATCGAAAAGACGTTTTAATACTGTTTTTTTTTCTTTTATTTTATCATTATTTTAATATTTCATTGTGATAATTAATATAGTTTATACTTCTGTCAGTAGGTAGACTTTAAGAGTCAGACACACATCAATTGTGTGACGTTGCCATGTCTTTTGTTAGATTTTGTAGGCAATAAAGGATATCAAAAAAAAAAAAAAAAATTATCTTAAATGTGAGCTTAGTTAAGGAAAAGGGTGTACACACAGTATTTCATTGTACGCCGAAAAATTCGGCAGTAAAAAGAGGGAGACTAGGTATTGTGTATTATTAAGTTTTTATTTCTGTAATGATCTGTTAACAAACTATATTATTTCTCTACTGCTAAATTAATAAATAAATTGTGGATCGTCATTAACAATTTGCCTCAATTCTTTTACGATTCTTGCAGTGCGAATTGTGGGTCTCCCATTGCCTTTCTTTCTATTTACACTCTCTGTTACTCTAAACATATCTACTCAAAACTTTTTTGAAAACCCTAAATGGATTCTGTTTTGAATAAACCCACTGATAATCAACTCTTTCAGTGGTGTAGCCAGCATCTTAAGGCGGGGGGAGGGGAGGGGCCTCCCCTGGCCCCCACCTGGCTACGACACTGAACTGTTCTACCTATTTCTAAGGTAACTTTCAATCATAAAAGCTTCTTAAAAATAAAAACTTAAGAACATTCTCAATTTTTCATTCTCTAAACTACTAAACACGCACTTAATTGGGAATATAGACGGTCAGGCGGCAAAGTCCCGTCAATTATCCACTATACTAAAATTCATTGACAGATTCCAACGATACAAACAACAGGTTTCTTCCAACGCGACCAAAAACCGTACCTATATTACCATCCCAAAATTTAATTTCCTCTCAAAAAACTTGACAATCGATTGTTGTGCTGGTAAATTAATTGACTCCGTTACCGTTTGGGGACGGTCTTACTACATCGTGTTTACGCGCTCTTTACATGCATTTGCTTACATTGTTGGAATCTATCAATAAATTTTACTATTGATTTCTTTCCTTGTTAGTATAATCTTGTGACATACATTCCTATGACTCCACCCACTAATATAATAAATTCGTACTTCAATAAACAATTGCAAATAGAAACTACCCCGAAAAAATTATGTTTCTTTTTTTACATATTGGTGCTCCGGCCCATTATAGAACAGATGTCACTAATTTCCTCAATGAACAGTATCCAAATAGATGGATAGGTCGTGGTGGTCCCATTGCTTGGCCACCGCAATCTCCGGGTCTTAACTCTCTAATATACTCTTCTACATAAATCAAAAACAAATTTCAGCGGTTTTTTAAATCAGTTATCATAAACGCGGTGTTTCATTTGTGAAACAAAGTAATTTTAGACATTTTTTTAATTAACCAAAATCCATGCACATATATTTAAACCACCCGCATCCTGTATATTGCAACTAAGATTTGGCCATTGTGTAAAAGCCCTCGGGTACTTCAACCCCCAACCAAAAGTCAATGCCTTGAATCTGAGAGTTTAAAAATATCAACATTTAGTGCAGGTTATATTTTCCGAAAAGAATATTTTTAATCAATTAATTTCTCGAAATCGGTAACATATAGTTATAGGAAAGTAATTAGGATAGTTTAAATACAGGGTGTTCGGTTTAATATCAAAAGTTCTACTATTTTCTAGTAGAAGCGACGACACGGCGTTCTCGAGTTTATTTTAACTCGGTATTTTCTGTAGTTTTTAGAGCTGATTCTCCATTAACATCTAATATTCTATCCACTATGAATCACCCTGTATATCCGGTTTGTCTGCGTCTATTTGTTATTATTTTCTTTTTACCAATTAAATCGTCTTTAAAACTTGTAAATGTAGTGTGAAGTTTACGTTTAAAATAGGCATATAACATGTATTTTAAATAAAAACGCCATAAAATAAAAAGACGTTTTCACTTTAACCTGAATTAACGTCAAATGTTCGTGTCATGTACCATATTGGTTTTAATGCATGTTATTCTCGATTTCTCAAAAATGTATTCTTGTAATAGTAATTTTAAGATTAAATATACACGTAGAAAATGAATACACTAATATCGCTTTGCCCACGATACACTGGTTAATCATTTTATATACATTTTTTCAAGCGAATTATTCTCGTAAGCCGTATAATTTGCGAACGTGTAACAGTAGTAAAAACGAATTACGCTGTGCAGTAGACTAAAACTTTATTACTTAATTGATAAATTAAATAATTTGGCGGTACTTTTTTATTGGCATTTACCTTTTACTCTTTTTTTAATACCCGTAACATTTGTTTATAATTAATCTGAACATGATGATTTGACATGGTTTATGTGAACATTGAACATGATGGGTAAGTAGACAAGACGCCATGGAATAACCAGCCCGTTCACCTGATTTAACGCTATTTAATTTTTTTATAGGGTTACGTTGCAGTAAGTATTGGTAAGTAAATCGGGTGCGACAATCGACTACGGTAGCTTTCCGTAACTTTTCTTAATACTTTCTCTTCAATGATAATTTCTTATTTCAATTGCATTCGTGGATGATCACAGCTCATCGCTATTTATTGATGATTTGTTTTTGTGTGTCATACCTACAATGCTTATCATACGTGAATAATATAGGTATGCATGCATGAAGCAGGACCTCTATTCTCGAATCTGGGATATGACCTATTCTAAATCATCAAAAAACGTTATCATTTAATATTTACAATCTTGAAGGATGCGAGATTTTAGGAATTACATTCGAGAATAAGGCCCCAGTGTAAGACAAAAGCTACATGGGGGGGTTTTTTATCACCATTTTATGTCACATTATTTTACAGGGATTAAAGACAAAATTGCCCACATTTACTAATTTTCTACACTACGGGATATTTTACAAATAAATTGTAATTTGCGTAGGGAATACAGGGATCATGCGTACTTGTTTTAGAATGGAGCCCTTATTTTCCAAAGGCAACCCTGAAATTTCGTCATTCCAACCAAAATAAAATTCCAATGTGTAAAAATACTACAAAATGGGTTTTCGGCTTTACCGCTATTTGATGTCTTATTATTTCGCATTCACAACAGGGCATATACATACAAAATTGCCGGCATTTACTAATTTTCTGCACTCCGGGACATTCTGCAACTTTTAGACAATATACAGTGGTCTTGCAGAACATAGGTAAAGCCTTAAAATTGCGCAAATCAAGCATAATAATAATAGTAATAGTCTTTATTAAGAAATAACTTTAACAGTTACATTTCTCAAAAGGTGAAGTCTAGCTGGTCACAACTTAATGAAACCGCTACTCAACATTAACCCTAATTAGCAAGATATTACAAAGTTTTTGTTTTAGTATATAAAACAGCTAAAATATTCACTTATAGGATTGTTTGGATCCAACTTACTCAAATTTACATCCCCAGTAGCGGTTTCTGAAAATATGTCGTGATACTTAGCAACAGACTCTGTTACTGAGCAGACCTTTCTGAGGCGATAGAATACAGCAACAAGCATTGTTTTTCCTTTTATTTTAAAATTAATAGGTAGATGTTCTAATAACCAACCGTTGCAAGTACAGTTAACGACATATAAATTCATACACTCCACCCATGCATAACCCAATTACAACAAAATTGGGTAAAACGGGTTTCTCACCTTGCTGCTTATACCTGGATAGAACACCAGCTATATACATAGCTGTAAATAATTGTATGTAAACGATTTTTTACCATAACTAATAATGGATATTTCTAAATATTTTTGTCTTTAAATTACAGCCGCGAAATTATAAAACAATACCAGGAAAACTACAAAAGTATAAAGCCAAAAAGGGTAAATTTATTAACAAACAACAAACAAAATGCTAATATTTAATTGCTGCGCCATTGGATTCTAACACTAATCGTAATCTTCTTGGCATTGACAAAATAATACTTCTGGTGTAATCCGGAGTTAGCCCTTCCCAAATTTCTTCTATTTTATACATTTCTTTTACCATCAATCGCCAAATATTTTCAATTGGATTTAAATCAGGACTTCTTGAGCACCAAGGCAGACATGTTACGTTGTTTTCTCTAAACCGCACAGGGCAGTTATCCTGCTGAAGTATAAAGTTATTTCCTTCAAAAACTATCGCGGCAGAAGGAAGAAAAACATTTTCCAAAATCTGAAGATATATATTACTGTTTAATGTTCCACCAATATTCCAGCATACACCTGCACCGTGAACACTTATCCATGCCCACATTGCCCACACATTAACCGAGAAACGTCCACTGGTTTGCTTTTTTTGAGTATACTTCTCATCATATCGGGAATTTGGTGGTCTATATACTTGAATCCTTCCAATATATGTAGACTGAAAAGTTTTCTCATCGGAAAACATAACATTTTGCCAAAAAAAAATAATTTTCTGGTAAATATTGCATAGCAAAACCAATTCTTTGTTCCCTATCACTATTTTTTTAAAAACGGTTTGGATGCAGCTGCTCGGTTTCTTAATTCGGAACATTGTCTTACTCGGCGTTGCGCAGTTCTAGATGAAGCCGGGAACCCTGTTCTGTGCATAGCGGATGCTGTAGTTTCAAATGGATTGTGTCTTAAATACTCTACCAAATTTCGGTCTTCTTCATTTGATGATTTTCTATTATTTATACCTGACCCAACAGACCTTTCAAGTGTTTGATGATAGCGTAATTTTTTTACAATTCCTTGAACAGTACTTCTAGGTACTCTAAAATGATCAGCTATTCTTCCATAAGACCACCCTATTTCTTCTAAACATATTATTCTTGCTTTTTCAATAAATCTTAAATGAGGCATTTCTTCAATCAAATAAGATGATGACAATACTTTGACAGATACCATGATAACAATTAACACGTTACAAAGGTAATAAAGGTAAAAAAGTTGCATTTACAGTGTCACAGTTTAGTGTACGAAATTAAATGTCGTCAACTGTACATCTTTGTTCAACATTATATGCGATTATAGATTGCAAGGCATAAGGCCCCATAAACTATTTGCTTTATACTTCCTTGATGTCTCATGATTTCGCACATATAATTGCCGATATTTTGTAACGACATTTCAATTTTATGCCAAGTTTATGCAATCTGGAGATTTTAACGTTTCTAAACTTTCTTCGTAACTCACCATGAATACTAAAATATGGGTAGATAATAAAAATGGCGTATAACTTTTACGTTACCTATTTGCTACGCTTGTACTTAATAATTTGTTTAGTCAGGTCATAAAACAGAATTAATCGACCTAACTAACAATTCACTTTTAATAGGAAGCACTTTCTTTGCATCTCTTTCAACATATTTTTAATTGTATGGTAAAGAGGATTCTAATGTAAACACGAATTTATTCATATGTATGCGGGTATGCGGTCATGTGTATGGGTGATATTGCACAAGTTATCTATTAAAAAATATAGAAACCAAAATTACTTAACTATACCATTGCGAGTATTTTCAATTTATACTGTAAAGATATAAAACGCTTTGATATTTAACAAGTCTTTAGGGGTATTAATAATACCCCTTAAACTCCCAAGACGAGCCCTTAAAAAAGAAACAATATAGAAAATGTTGAAGATTTGCCACATTTTTACGGGTGCGAGAAAGGTAATTAATAGAGGTGACCCCCCCCCCCCCTTGAGGTTGCAAGAAGCAAAAACGGATCAGTTAAAGCATAAAAATTATATACAGAAGGGGATGTTGAGTTCGGTCTCTATCCTTATTGGGAGCATTAAAAACATGAATTACTGAAATTTGGGTGTAGTCTCAAAAGCTTTTGCGCATCCTTAATTCGAAACCCCCTACAAATGGAAGTTGCTTCGTCATTAATGTCCAAGAAGAAGCAGTTCTACAGGAATGGTTGTAGAACTACCTTCCAGAGACTCAGCATTTTGACCCTGCCCTCAGTATACAGTCTGGAAGGCCTAATATATATGAGGAAGAATGGCGAGCTTTATGTCACAAATGGAAACATCCATTGATATTAAACTCGGTGATTTGAGTGTGGGATATTGCTGTCTGAAGACATGCCAGGATGGTTTTAGATATTGGACTATAAAATTTTTTAATAAGCTACCCAACAATTTTAGAGAACTACCTCAAAAAGAATTCAAACCCGAAATGAAAAATATATTAATTGAAAATGCATTTACAGCGTTGAACTTTAAACTCCAATCTGTCTTAATGTAAATGTAAAGTGATTTATTTCTTTCTCTCATTATGTCCTTTTAGTCCACATTTTCTTACCCTAGAATGAGTTTTGACCCTTCTCAATATTTATTTTAGCTAATTAACCAATTAATTTATCGGTATTTTTTAACATTGTTGCTTTAATTTTTGTATATTCTAATATTGCTGACCTGTGCAAACAATATCTATTGAATTAGCATGAAATAAATTCTATTGGTTTGATTTTTTGGTCTGCTTGCAATGAACGTAACCAGGAAAAAGTAAGAGTTACTGCTAGCCCAACAAGATGCGTGGTGCAACATGGTGTTTCCCTTAAATTGACAGACAGAAACATGAGAAGAATGTTGAAAAAAACTGAAGTTCTTGTACCCATATAAAAGTGCCATTGTTCAGGAGTTAAATCAACAAGATAAGATTAATAGGCTTGGATTTTGTTGCAATTTTATAATCTTGCGGGGAAATCATCAAGGTATAAAAAATTACCTTTTCATGAGCGACGAAGCACATTTTTAACTTAACTGTGCCGTAAACAGGAAAAATTACTGTTATTGAGCTGAAAAAAACTTTCGAGAAATTTACCAGCGACCTTTACATAGTCTAAAGTGTTAATAAACCGAGAACTTTTCAGAAACTGCAAGCATACAAAATGAAGTGAATGCTATTCCAAGGCACATCCTTCGAGCAGTAATGCATAGATTTATCAAGAATTTAAAAGTAGTATTGATACAATAATATTTTTTATAAATTTTAATTCATTACAAATATTGTACATGTATAAAATTAAAATTTCAGTAAACCATTTAATTTATGGACACATCATATAGATTTGTGATACTTAAACCGACTGGGTACGGCTACTTTCATTATCCTACTTTCTCTCTTATGTCCGCTTGATGTGATCTGCGGCAAAATTCAACCTTCCTCTTCTTATGACTAAGGTGGAATTTCGAGGAAGGTGGGGAAGCTCATCTTAAATCAAATATTGTAAACTAAATCTATATATTCTTCCTTTTCTTTGACTGCGAGATATTTTTCAAAACACTGCCCATATACTCGCATGGTGTTAAATGTAGTTTAGTGTTTATTTTTTTGTGACTCAATATTGGATTATGTTGCTACAACAGGTGGGTGGTGATTTGTTTACTACATCACCTAAATAGTGTAGTGATAGGGATGCTTGTTGGTGAATTTGTAAATGCTGTGAAATCCGATCTATGTTTTTGTTTTGTTTTAAATGTGTGGGTCGTGTCGAAAAAAACTTTTAGTGCTTGTTTATTAAAAGTCCCTGCTTTTTAAACTTAAAATTAAATGGATAAAGAGGCGTAGGTACCACTTAATTTGAACTGTAGTAAGCCAACCAATCAAAAAAATACCTTTAACCCCTAAAATGGATACAAATAAATACAAATTTTATGCAATAGACACTTGAAAATTAATAAAGTTACACCTTTGTTTAAATTGCGTGTTACACAAGAAAACTGAATCTAATGCACAGATAGCATGTCTATATTAAAGCGTGGGTCCTATCAAATATAGTACCATTGCATGGCAATCAGCAATTTGTTCTAACCTTTATTTAAATAAACTTTATTTTACTACAAAAAATGTATTAACTTCTGTTAGCTTTTAAAGAACAGGATATTAGGTACACACATTTTTATTATTTTTAGTGTATAATTTAAAACAATAAACCATTTTTTTTTTACTTTTTTAATGACATAATTAGAATTCTTGTTCTTTTCCACAACCTCTTTATTTCTTACATAGTTATTGTATTATTCAGACAAAGGTTACTAGTTATAGGTCGCAAAATCCCTATTATTCATGTAGACAGCACACCATAGCACTTTAAACGGAAAAATAATTAAAAAAAGAACTTGTATCTGTACAAAAAAGTGTCTTGGGACTAATATATCCAACTTTAGTCCTAAAATAAATTACTTAAATAATATTATCCCTTATTTTAAGCCATCAATTGAAAAACACACTGTGTATAACAAAAATAAATATATGCATTGAGGTTTTTGCCGGCGTAATTATTGATTTTAATTGAAAATCGACACATATATACTATGGACACAAACTTCTTCGCCCCTCCCTCGATCTTCTTTAAATTAAAAAATAAATTTGATGCCAAGGAACTAACAAAAGCATTTTTTTTAATCATAGATAGAAAAACTTTAAAATCTGAATTAAACTCAAGATCTGGGATAAAACTAATTAAAAAAAAAACTAAAAAATGAAGGACGAATAAAGCCCCACTAAAAAAATAAAACAATCATTGCCCCACCAGTCATTTTGACATTATAAGTCATTTTTGGAGGTACTAACACCAGGATATTTGTAGTCAGTAGCCCTCGTGTTAGTACAAGTAAATTCAAACCAACATGTACATATTTTAAGAGGCGCGCTTACGGATAGTATTGTATGGATAAAATTTCTTATAAACTTGTGGCCTGAAATGCTTAGTTTTTAATGTACTGGGAGTTAAAAGTCGAACAGTGAAGATGGTTTCGTTTGAATATTTTCGAAACGTTTGAGGATACGTAAATACAACACATACTAAACTTTTTATGCCTAAAAAGATAAAATAAGCGTTACTAGAATCTGCTAGCATTAAGTAAAATTGTGTGTACCTACAGCATTTAACGATAATAAGGTCCGATTTTATGAAAACTTCTTTATAAATACTGTGCATTTTAGACCACATATTTTTATAAAATCGCGTCAGTAACCTTCTCTTAAAATATCTACATGCTGTTTCGGTTAGTTCAGGTTAGTATAGTGTAGGGGGTCAAAAATGGAGCAAGACTGTGATAGGACGAGACGCCAGAGGGGGGAGAGGGGAAAGAAGTAAGCACTATTCACTTATTTAGGGGGAGCTAAGGTGGTAATAACCCTCAATAACCTCTGCTTGCTCCTGGAACAGTCTCCCGTACAATTGTCATTAAAGAAAATGTCTAATTCTCGTGGCTGAAAGTTTTACCGTGTAAATCCAGCGATCACAAACGTGCATGATAAACTAGTTCAACCTGTCTCAAATCGTAATCGACCAGTCATCGACATTCAAATGAAAGTTGACCCTGACTGTGAAAGTAAATTTATTTACAGAGGTGTGTGTACTTGCTTGAAGTCAGCGGCTTATTATTTATAGAATTTCACATGATCTCTGAAACAACACCCGAAAGTTTATGGTAAAATTTTAAATAAAATAGAAAGTTCACTTAGAATTTCAATGTAAACCTTGGTTATTTGTGTAAAATGTTTAACGCTTATGCAAATATTAAAAGACACAACACAAAAAAAAAACACTAGGATTTAAACTTAATTTTACATGAAGCATTCTTTTTCCAGATATTTGTTGCGTTTCTGATCTTGCAACATGTGGCTGCTGTTGTCAATACTGGCCAAACCAAAAACATAGAAGAATCAGCCAAACCTACTTCCGAAAATAAAGAAATCGAGAAAACCGTTACGAACTCAGTTGAGGATTTGGTAGCGGAGAGTTCTGAAAAAGTTAACCGAAGAGAAGCTTCGATCAATTCTCATGGGAACTTTAATTTACCAGTTCCTGTATACGGAGTCCCTAACGTTCCGTCTAATAATGTGATTTACCCGGCCCCACCTCCAGGTATTCCTCCTCCACTACTCAACTCATTGCCATCTTCGTTATATGGAACGCCTACTTTTGGAAAGACATACGGAGTACCTCAAATTAATCCATTACCTCCAATTTCAATAGGACCTGGTTTACCTTCGGTAACATATGGTGCACCTTCATTCTCTTCTAATCAGTTTTCAACAAATTTAGTTCCACCTAAACCTGTATATGGACCGCCAAAATCTATTTATGGCCCCCCTGGAAAACCCCTAAAGTTTCATAAATATCCTTCAAAAGGATTTGGTATTAGACCTCCTAAGCCAGTATATGGAACTCCTGTAAACTTTAAAGATAATTTTAGTTTTGATAAATTCAATACCAACAGTAACAGTTTTAATACAAACAACTTTAACAGCTTATATACCAACAGTTTATCATCTAATAATGCATTCTCCAGCCTGTATTCTGGCTTATCAAGCATTAATCACCAATATGGCGCACCGATTTTACCACCGAAGCAGACGATTTCCACACAGTATGGATTTCCGAACACTATACCGTCAGCGCAGTTCGTGGTGCCAAGTAAGTCCATTGTTGAACACCCTACCGTAGCATATGGTCCACCGCAGCCTTCATCAAATCCCAGACCGCCTCACCCTGGAGCACCTGCACCACCAACACCACCTGATATTAAATACGATGGATGGCAGCCAATTCCAGGCCTAGTATCCAAACGGCCTATTGCAGAGACTCAGCATGTAACCGGCCAAGGTTCCGGATACCATGACTTATCTAGTTCATCAATACATTTAGGTAATAACCAATTGGGCGATTCATATGGTGCGCCTCAAATCACGCTGGATTTAACCAAAGGAGACGGGTTGTTATATCAACAAGGGTCAAGTAATTCATATGGACTAACTAGTTCCAACACTGGAGTAAGCGACTCCTATAGTGCACCATTAGGAACGGTGACGGGCTCCGGTGGAATTGTTGCATCCTCGGGCGCTGAAGCTCATGGTGCATTATCACATTCAAACTCACACAGTAGCTCTGAAAGTTTAAATCTTGACTTGTCGTCAATTGTAGGTCGTGGTTCAGATATTCAAGCTGTAAAAAGTGTTGAATATGAAATAAGCCCATATGGTGTATCAGACAGTAACACTGGTTCGTCAATTAAAATATCGGACAGCTTGATCGCACCCCAACTTAACAGTATTTCACTAGGAGGCTCCTATGGCTCTAAACATTCCTACAATAATATTGGCTCTTTCTCTCAGGGTTCCAAAAATGGTTTTGGTTTACATGGCCACAAAAATCAATACTCATTTGGTCCCCCTAAGGGTTTGGTTCCACCAAGCGGAATTTATGGAGCACCACCAAGTAATCAATATGGAACCTCTTTATATTCAAATACCTATGAAAGCTCTAGGCCACCTAAGCGACCAGTTATACATAGAGAACCTCTACCACATGGACTATTTCAAGATATTGCCAAGGACTCGTACAATAAAAATATTCAAGGTTTTGGTAGTTCTCCAAACAGTTTATATGCACCACCACCACCTCCACAAGCAGGACATGGTGCTTCTTACGGTGTTCCCAGTAGTCCTGGAGCAATTTCATTTCAAAATGTAGTACATGGTTCCTCAACAGCTGGCATTGATCTTAATCACAACGGTTTAAATATAGAAGGCGCAAGTACTTTGCCATTGACTAGCTATAATAATTATTCTTTAGAATCTAGTGATGATAGTTACAAACATTCATCATCAGGTGACACCATTCAAGTTGAACTAGATTTTCCGAATCCTACGCAAACTCATGATCTAACACAAGGAAAACAAGCTGGAGCCCCGCATGATTGTGTGCTAAATAATCAACAGTACCAAGTTCCACCTTTAGCATATGGTGTTCCCTCAGCCAGTAGTTATTCTAGCTCTCTCTCAAGTCTTACAACAAATATTGCAGCATCACAAGCCCACAGCCTAACAGATGTAGCCGCTTCACAGCCTCAAATTTCTGAGGCATCGCAGATATATGGGTTAGACTTAGCTCACAGCTCGTCTGTAAAATCAGAAGCTAAATTAAATTCTATTGAAGTAAGCGAAGAAACTCACGGGAAAAATTATGGGAAATCGGTGGCGGAAAGCTTTGGACCTAATAGTGAGTTAGTCGAGTCCCAATCCATAGACTTAAATAACATACCATTGCAAGGTAGCCTAGGAAGCTATACTCTTCAAATTCAATCAGCTGATGGGGCCGGTGCTCAAGTACCGCATACCCAGGTTTTAAACGATGGACTTTTGCAGTCTATTCTTCAAGCGATTGAACAACCAGGACAACAGGGGCAGAATAATAAATACCCAATTATTTTACAACCTAGTATAGAGAGAAATAATTATTTAGTGAATGAAACTTCAAGTAATGTTGGTGAATCTCAACCACAGTCATCTGAAATTCAAGAGGTCATTGTTAGTGCACCAACAACTAATAGTGATGAGGTAATTAGTCCGGACAACGAGGAAACTTTGCAATTTTTAGACACTGGCAATATTGCTCTTTACTATAAAAAAGACAGTGATGTGAAACAGGATAAACCAGACAATAAAGCGGGTGCAGATAAGGAGTAACGAAGAGTCCTAAAATGGTGGGATAGAACAGATGAAGTTGACCAATGTGATAAATATAATTGCTCAACTTTACAATAATTTGCCATTTTTTGAAGGTAATTATTATTTACGGGATTAGTTTAGTATTATTAAATTTAGGTGAAAAAAACTGTAACCTATTAGTCTCCCCCCTCTGTCTTCCAAAGCGTTGCCATTTTCTTAAAACTTTATACCTACTATTAGACATTTTGTACATACTAGTTTTAAGGATTTTATACTATTTATTATTATTAATTCGAGTAAATCTTGTAAAAGCATGCAGCTTGAAGTGCATTTTAAAGTATTAATAAGATATCTAAATTTATTTATTTATTATATTTCTTTTAAATTATTGTGAAAATAAAACCTTGACCCTTCCGTATATTTGTGTTTTAAATAAACCTTTTAAGGTCTAGGGGCATGTCAAGGGAAACTTTAGTATAAGAATTTCTAAGATTTAGACTTAATTTAACGCGTATGTCGTACGCATTGAAAATCATTATGAACTCCATCAAAGCTTTTCTTTTATATCTGTAACATATCAAGCTTGAATATCCTTACAAATGATTCTTTGTAGCTTGGTTACGCTCCCCGAGTATCCCTGTGATGTATGGAGGGATTAAAACAAAGCCATAAAATACAGTGTCCACTGAAAGGTTAAGAGCATGTTATGTGAAAGCGATATTATATCGATTTTCTGTCCAAACTCCAGTTTGAGTGCCTTTAACATAATAGAAGTAACCAAAAAAAGGATCACTTAGTGTGTGTTACTTATCTTTATATAGCAATAATAGACGAGTGAAATATTATAACTTGCAGAAAAAATACAAACAAATTTTATATAAAGTCTAGATATTACCATTAACATAATCGGATAAGAACATATTATGGATTGTTTCAGATTGTTGTTCCTCTCGACTCTATATAGGATAAGAAAAAAAAGTTTTTACCAAAGTTGTAGGGTATGAAGAATAAATTTGAGCAGCTTTTCAAATTCACGGTGTTTCATTTGAAAAAATCCACTTTTGACATTTCTTAAGTAATCAAAATACATGAATTTGTAAACCACCCTGTATAGTACAGCAAAGATTTTGCCATAGTGTAAAAATCTAACTAGGTAGTGCTCACCTAACTCCAAAACTAATTTCAGTGCTTTAATAACACAGGGTTCAAAAATATCAGCCTTTGTTGAAGGCAATGTTGAGTGAATTGCAAATGAATCTAATTAGGTAATTACCCACTGACCCGCATTCATTCCGTCGGGATTGATCTTTCTCGCAGGAAAGAACGCCCGTGTTTGGCCAGTTATTCTGTTTGCGTTTACTTGTCATTATTTTCTTTTATGGGGTCGCCGTAAAGGTTTAATCTGTCGTCAGACCGGCATAGGATCATGTACTTGTCCTGACTCTCTCTTTAGATTCATTTTGACCGCATATTGCAGTCCTGACTGAATAGTACCTACACTTTTTAGTATACCATATTAATTTATTCTTTTGCACATTACTTCCAACAGTTTAAAACCTCACCCTGTATGTCAACGTTTTCAATTATATCACCCCCTTGTTACGAAATTGTCTTTTTCTTTTATCTCTTTTATTGCTTTTTCGGTAGCGTATGTCCTAAAATGATTCATATCAGGGATTTTCATAATATTACATAGGATTCGATTTTCTTGTACGCAGGTATATAGCACATTTATCAATTTCTACATTTTACATTTTTCGATAGGTAACAAATTTTACAGTATGGATTGGTTAACTGGATTAAAAATAACAGTACATATCATAAAGACAATTTTTTTTTTGTGTTTAGGAGCTACATTCTCAGCACAAATTTAGCAGGAAAAGACTTAAAAGGTAAATTGACTAGTTCCTTTTCTACGTCACTGGTATAGAGCGCCTGATATAGATAATATATCCATATAGAATCCCTCTCTGACAATATTCCCCACCCGTTACAAAAACAGCGGGTTTCAAATTATTTCGCCAATCCGTTTCACACCCCCTAAGTGGTCCCTATGTGCGACATTTGGGCTTTTTTTGACAATATCCTGATTAAATAAAATCGGATTTATAGAGTCGGTATACATAGATGCTTGACCACAATATAAGTTAATTTTTTCATTATCAAAACCCGAAATAGGTACTCTGTATTTTTATATACTTTCTTGGTTATATGTTGTAACAAAAATTTGGTCCAGGTATAAGCCATGGTGGAACGACAAAACTAAGTTAAAGATGCTAGCTATAAACAGTATAAAGTAGATAAAAGTGAGGCAAAACATGAGCGGTATGAAAGATATGGAAACAATGCTGTTAAAGTTATTAGAGAGAAAAAAATTAAATATTTCGAGCTGAGAATAAAGGGTTGTAAAAATAATGCTTCAAAAATGTGGGAAACTCTAAAAATAATCTTTCCGAAACAAAATAATGCAAATTTAATGCAACTAACCCTAAACTAACCTACACGCATAATGTGCACGGTCATAATACAGGGCAACAGAGTAACTTCTATATTGCACCAAGAAGGAAGAAGATAAGCCAACATTTTCTGTTTTTAAAGGTCTTGCCATTTTTAATGGGTTACCACGAGACCTAAAGGATGTAAACTCACTTTAGATTTTTAGGAGGAGGAGGCCGAAAATATATCTTTTGAAATAATGTAATGTCCTGCAGTGACTGTAAGAGTTGAGTGTACGTGTATGCTGAACTGTCATTCTCTGTTCATTCTTGTTCTCTTTCAATCTGTCTTGTGCCAGTGTGTTACCAATAATTGTTATTGTGTGAAACGTTTTTATCCATACTTGTTAAATATTTGATAATTAGTAATTAATGTTGGACTTGCAGTTGCAGCTTGGTAAGAAAGTTGGTATCCATCGAGGCTTTGAACAAATAGGACGGAATGAGTTTTCTATTGGTTGTCATAAGATTCCTTGGTTATAACTATAAGAAAGTGATCTAATACTTCACTATATTTAAATTAAGTATAGGATCTCTTGATATTGAACCTTAATGTTTAATCCTGCGGTTAATATCCGATGTCTGCCTGAACAACTTCCTTTTTTACAGCAAAATGAAAACTGCCTTTTTCCTGAACATTTATTGCTTGAATAGATGTTACTGGCCAATGAATTTTTCGAATAATATCAACGGTATGTTGCGAATGAGGTCCCATTAAATTTAATGTAATTGGAAACATAACAATTCTCATACATGTGGCCTAACATTGTATTTTTCATGTGATGTATTTCGTTAATTTAAATATTTTAATGGCCGATCAAATTCTAAAACCAAAATTATGTTATAAAAGTGCACCCTAATGAATACATTTTAAAATAAAATACTTTTAGCTTTTGCCGTCTATAAACTACTCAATTGAGATCGTTTGATTGAGGGAGAAAATAATGGAATAAAGTGGGAAAACACAAGACAGGTGGCGTAGATTTAACTCGGGTTGTAAAACAGAAAGTAATTGATTATTCATCAATTGAGAAAGAAAGAAAATGCTTCTCAACAGTTCACGTCCCTTTTGTTCGAAATGATAAATTAGAAATTTAACGCGTCATTGCTTTCTTTGGACAGATTAATTTCATGCTAATTTGTTTAAATTAATAGCATGCACTCATCTTATGTTGCCAACATTTTTATAGAAACAAAATTCGATCAGGCGAATTAGTGTTTGAGTCAAAGATGAAGGAGGTAATTAAATAGTAAGAAATTAGTTCTTTTAGGTAGCAAAAAGCGCAGCAGGCAAAATTTGTTTTAGGTCCACGCCCAGATTCTTACAAATTGGTTAACTAATATGTTGCTGGGAAATGTTACAAGTGGGATACCTGGGGAAAAATTAAGGGTCGGTGGCGCCTATCTTGCCTACCCTGACCGGTCGCCATTGCTTCCAAGTCTCTGTTGAGATATTACATTGCTGCCTATCAAGATGTGTATTGAACATCCATAGTAAAAGAAGACGCAAGTATATTGTCGTTGGAGATGTATATCGGATTTTTTTTTCTAAAAAGTTAGTGGTAATATTTAGTAGAACTAGTGGTGGCTCAGACAAGAAATCTTGCACCAAGGGTGAGACCGGCTGTAATTAATTAGAAATAATTAAAACGGTAATGTTAAACATCATGTTGTCTTAATCAAAAAAATCAAATTTGTATTGAGTGAAGCAGAGGCCAAATAAATGTTCCCAAACAACGTTTACAAGATCTTTTTTTACTCGCTTTCTATTCTCTTTGTGGCCAGACACCCCCCAGAACCTATTCCTAGCTGCGCCACTGCATGCATTTTGCGTCTCGCAATATGTCTTGACAATCATGAATGACATTAAACAGGTATATAATCATCACTCCCACAAATTATATTTACATATTTGTAGATAGAACAATGCAAAATTCAAAACAAGTATTTTAAAAGCCCGCAAGGTGTTTAGAAACTGTTTGCAAAAGAAATATAAAGTTGGAAAATGCAGCCAGACTACGACGCGTCGTTTGATCTACAACTCTTCTCTGTCTCCCTATCAAAACGAACTGAGGCGAAAATGGTTAAATTGAAAATTTCGCTACACAGCAGCTGTTGACATTTTTCCCATCCTGGAAATGAATATGTAATTAAATTTAAATTAGATTGGATTTTTCGTTAACTTGGCTTTGCAAGAGTAAAAAGGTTATAAATTTTAAAAGCACAGTTTCGCAGATTTCCAGACAAAGGCCTCTAATTTTTAATAGTGAAATTTTCCAGTTATTTTATTTGCAGTTTGTTGAAAATTCAAGGCATTGCAGTGTTGTTGGATCTTAGTTTTAAAAATAAAATGCTCAAGCGGACATAAAGTAAACATTTGCCACAGGTCTTGCTTGTTTAATTTACTCCTTTATTTATCTTAGCGTAAATATTTTATTTCGAATTTCTGCTGAAGAAACGAAAGGTATATTTTTCTTAAAATTTTCTATGCTACTATAACAAAGTCAAGTAGATGTTTTAAATTCCGGTCTAGAAAATATTTTTTTATGGCTAGGCACAGCTCTGTAGGTGGCGCTCTGCAAGCAGTCACTTTTCGGAGCGGATATATACTCCTGGAAGGTCGTTCCAAAGTGTTGCCGTGGTTCCTCGTGATTGGTCTTTCATGATGGCAAGGGATCCTTGAAACTAAAGAAAAATTGTAAAGAATCTAGAATTGTCAAGCAAGACTAACTTCCGTTAAGGAAAAATAATTATATATTAATTATACTATATAGTATTTCATATTAATGCATTAAGGAATAACATGAAAGTTGTGGAGTCGAAATATTTGTTTGTTTGTTTTTTGGACGACTCTGGAGCTCTTGGAGGTCAATTCATAGGACTACCGCGACCAGTCCAACGCCCTGGAAATCTTTCGTCCAAATGTTGCTTGACCTAACGAGCGAAATGCGCAGGAGCTCCATCTTGCTGATAGTACATTTGCATTCTGATGTTTACATAAACATCCTGTGGTAGTTCTTGTAATTAATTTTGTAAAATATTCGAGTAGTTGGTCTCCTGTGAGGCGATTCTCCAAAATGAAAGGGCCAATAACACGTTTACCGAAAACTTATCTCGAAAATTACTTTCAAGTTGCGTGGGGATTTTCCATTGACCATACAGTTACGAGTATTTTTTTTGGGTGGAATCATGAGGAATGGTAGGACTGAATTGATTGTACTGATTGGGGAAAATATGACTGCCGCGACGTATACAGGGGGATGTTTGAGAGATATTGTTTTACCCTTTGCAAAGAATTTTGGGGGCGACTTTATTTTAGTCGACGACAATGCTTGCCCTCATTGAGTGAGAATCGTCAACAACTTCCTTAGGGAAAACAATATCACGCGGATGATTTGGCCTGCTAGGTCGCCGGATTTAAATCCTATAGAGCATATGTGGAGTAACCTTAAGTTGCGTTTTAGTCGGGAAGGGAATGAATATCAAAATTTGCAAGAATTGGTTGACGCGATTTTGCGTGAATGGGAAGCTATTCCCCAAAAATGATCTGAGCTTTCAAATCTTGTTTATCAGACCATGGTCGCCGATCAAGCGAAGTTTTACCGGCTATTTAGAGCTTTTATAATCTGTTGAGGTGTAAAAGCTTTTAGTTCATACAATGACCACCTAAACCTTCTGTTCTTTAATTGCCAAAATGTGTCCTACTCTGTCCGGCGGTCGAAACGCGTCTAAAGAGAGAGTGGGTTAAATGGCGAGAGCATATTGCTGTACCGGCCTCAAAGGAGTACGTGAACTTTTAAGCGAACAAAAACTCTATTACAGGGTGAAAAATATGATTAAAACTTGGCCTTAAAGTAAATATTAAGGGTCGTTCTGAAATATGTTTATAAAAAATCTTCTAAAACATATAATGCATTCCCAAGAGCGACCTGGCCCTCTTTGCCACTGATATTGTCGGCACTCGGGTCGCTCCTCTCACTTAGCCTCGTTGCTACGTTCCCTGATTTCCCTCAGGGTTTTCTCGCGATTATGTTAAGTGGATATGAAATTCATTGGCTCACCTTACTGTTCTTATGTTTCCTTTTATACGATATTTTAAGTTACTTCATTTGATATCGTTTATATAAATTATCTTTAGACAGTCTTTTAGTACGTAGCTAAATTAAAACTTCTTATAGATTTAAAAGGCCATTTTATTGTTGGAATAACAGAGAATAAACAGGGTCATAGTTATTTTTTTCCAATACAACATGGGCGTCTCGCCTGTGATAAAATAAGAAAAAAAAAATTAAAAGAATCCTCTTTATGAATTAAATTACTAAAAACCTAAATTCCTTTTCGTCAGTTCCAGAGCCTTGTTGATAAGTCATGAAACGGCGAAACGCGTCCAAGGATTGGGTCTGATGAAAATGATAAGGGACAACTCTATACATGAATTTATTTCAAGTTTGTTTTTAAATAAGGAAAATTCTGTTTTAACAAATATTTCAACACCCTGTATATTAAAAACAAAGTCCATTCAAAAAATCTAGATCCATAGCTGAAAATGTTAAAATAGTCAGTGGCGTTCTAAATAAAGTCGTAAAAAATATAAAATTTTAAAAATTAATTCTTCGCCATTTTTAATTTTTTTGAATTTTTTGCCTTTCTAAATAGAAATCTCGCACCTTCTTAAATTACAATCAACTTTTTCTATCCATTAAACAAGTAATATATTCTCATTCGTACAAAAAATGTTTTGTAATTTTAAACTGTATTAAGTCTATAAAGATATGCAGTCTTTAGGTTGGCCTCAGTGAACTCCGCATTATTCTCTAACATTTAAATTAACAACACTGAGGCTTTAGAGAAGGCTGGAGATGTAATGTCACTAATTAATAGTAACTGCTTGCGGCACTACGCTTTTGGCTCTATAACGTTTTCTCCTGAGAGCAATATTCCTCCCGCTTTTCTGCCAGCCAGCCTAAATCAACTATATAAGTGAATTAAAATATTTATTAAGGAATTCACATACACTTTTCTCTAGGGAACAGGTTTAACTAGGGAAGTTTGTTTAGTTCTTAGAAATTCAATTCTCTTTAATTAGTCTTTTGTTCATTTGGATATTTAATACCTACACCTATGTTATATTAATCATTATATATACATATTTATAACTAGAGTAGGTCGCGCGTTGGATTTATTAAAATTCAATATACATCTCAATCCAACAAGTTGAAATGTGCATAGGGGTACTTCCTGCTTATAAAATTGGGATAAACAGTAGTCTGCTGGGTTACCTCTATCTAAAGAAATGTTATATTCATTCTACAATTTATAATATAAAGTAGTACTTGTTATATTTCACAATTTATTTCAGTTTCCTGACACGTGTTTCAACCCTTGCGGGTCATTATCAAAGGCATTATGAGACAATAATAAATTCTACTACATGTCATTAAAATAAAAATTGACAGGACAGATGATAGGTTATTTTGGTCCTTAATTTACAGGTATTGGCCACAGGTACAACTAAATTACAGGTGTGATTATAGAGGTTTTTACATCTAAGTAATAAAATTAAGAAAATGATATTGTGTATAATAATTATGGGTTTTTTCGTTGGTAATTATTGACAGTGTTTATTGCATATTTATCTTAAGTTATTAGGCTATTAAGAATTAGATTCGCACCTTGTCAAAATCGTAACATAAAGTGGTAAAAATACCTACGTTAAGTATAGAGAAAAAAATGGTTTAATACCATGCTTTTGTGTAAAAGTAAAATAGCCGAAAGTGGAGCTATTGGGAGAAAGCAAGATGCAGGCCGTTATTAACTATTTGCGAGAAAATCCGCAATAAAAGCTGCTCATAAAACCAATTTTCCCGGTTCAGTCATCTCTGCTCATCGAAGGATTCTCAGGGCTCAGATGTCAGGAATTGTTGCTCTGCCAATAAAATTTCCTTAACAGAGGTAAATAAATACACAGATTTTGTACATAACTATGTCAATCAAAGTAATATATGGGAAACATTAATTTCCTCCGATGAAAAGACATTTTAGACTCGTAACAGTGGAATAATCCGTGTATACAGACCCACAGGAGCGAGGTAAGCTGAGCAGTATACTCATAAAACCAATGAGTGGCCGTTTCTCGGTAAACATTTGGGCATGGATCAGTAGCAGAGGTCCAGGGGTCTGCCCGTATACTGCAATATATAAAGCCAAACTATGTTACGGTTACGGCACTATATGGAGAATATTTCTTATTCCAGCATGCCAATTCCCCAATTCATACATCCCGACTAGTTGAAGCATATTTGCAAGAAAATGAAATAAATGTTTTACCTTGGCCATCTAAAAGTCCTGATCTCAACCCCATAGAAAACGTTTGGGGTGAAATGACCAAACATGACTTTAGATCCAGAAATTGACAGGGACTATTACAAATATCCAAATCAAATCAAGAACGTACCAGTTTTTTTTTAGACGGCATATTACATAAGGACGTCTTTTTTTTTTATCTTACGATATATAACTCATTGTACTACATGCCATTATATTACAAATCGACACTGAAGGAGTAGTACATTTTAGTTGTTGCAAGATATCAAGATTTCAGTTTTCTAAATATTGTTGATCAATATAGCTTAGAGCGTGGGTTCAGCCGAATCCTAACCCTTTGACTACCAGAAGGGGGGCAACGACATTTTTTGTCACATAAATCTTTTTTTAAATCCCCGTATGCTAGATGATCAAAGCTTCTAAGGCATAAAAATGCAAATTTAAACTCAAAGTCTACAAACTCCTCTCCCTTGTGCATTAATCAACCCTTGTTTAAGGCCAAAGATTAAGCCTATTTTTATTGGGACACTGTCACTGTTATTTCTGACAATTCTTTTCTTTGGCGCTGTTTATTTTAGCGAACAGCCCCTAGCATTGCTCGTTTCAAACTACGTACGTCTCTTTCAAAAAAACAAATTTTATTCAGTGTCTAATTTTAACATCCTAAAAAAATACTCTCATTTAATTTAATACATTATAACATAACATTATTTGATTGCCATGGTGTACCTAGGTATTTTAAAATTTGTAATTATAATTACGTAATATAATTAATTTTCTTAACTGAAAGTAGCCCGTTTGGATTTAAATTCTAAATGCTTATTTCACCCTATAGAAAGCGGGCTAAAAGTAAGGTGTTGAAACTAAAGTAGTCCACAAAAAGGGTCGTTGTTGCTGTAGGGTGAAACTTAGGTCGTGTCTTGCTAGCAAAGTTGCTCATTAAGACATTTAAATGAGGCAACATTTGACTTTTACTCCCTTGAAAAGGGAATTGATTAGAGCAATTGTACTGCGAAAAAGGACGTTGGTAAATAATTTTACGAGTTGTAAAAATAAAATTTGTTGTTCGCGACATATATAAAAAGAAACGGATGTTTTGTTAACAAAGACATTTCATCCCCCTTAAGTAGGTATGCTACTCAGCATTTTATAAACTCAAAAGCTATTCAAAAAAGGCCATTTGCGGTAAACTTTGGCAGGGGGCAAAACGTTCCTCAGTATTATTCATCATCCCCAATACTCAATGTTATTCATGTGCTCGTGTTATGAGAATGAGCTATTTGTAACTCCACCACGTTCGTTGTCGTACGCTAGGCCGAGCTTTAGGAACACTGCGGCTGTAAAATGTAGACAGGAAAGGTGGACTACTTTAGGGGTTGCTTTTATGCCATAAATGTATAAGATACGATCCGTTTCATTTAGGGTCATGTTTGAAACTCAAAAATGTATAGTATAGGGTGTAAATTAAGTTATCAGGTTATTTCTGAAGAAGATCTCCCACATATAAACTCATCACCACCCCTTCGGGGGGAGGAGGAGGATGGGGGGATTTAGTATGTACAATAGTCATATTTATGTAAATTATATTTATCGTTTATATGTTCAAAACGACTATAGATTACATGGGCACTTGAAACTCATTTTTAGCTTCATTGCATTGTGGGGAAAGTGGTTTTTATGGCATTTCTTTACCCCTTATACTAAAATCCTTCTTTAGTAGGTGCATAAATCACCCGAGATGTTTTCCAGGAGAGCGTAAGGTCTTTATTAGGGAGTCGCAAAGTTAGAGTTAACCATCTTTACTCTTGCGAGAACTACATATGACAGAAACAGAAAGCACACATCAAAGACAAGCAGCATTTCTTCTGAATTTTATCGCCCGAAAAAAAGTCCTGAGAAATTTGAGAAGTTAAAGAAGGCGAGGGCAATCGGATGAACGAACATTCTTAAGCTTTGTTATTTTCTTTTGGTAGTTTTAATATCAGAAGTTTTCACAGCGACTTTAAATCTCGATAGAGGGCGAGTTTTAGGTTGTTACGTGCAATACGTTAAAACTTTATTTTTTAACAATGTTGGCAGTGACGGCATCTAGGGCGATTTAGGGGAGGAAATTGTGGGCATTCGACTTTAATTGAGTGTATTAACAGGGATTGGCGACTTTGATATCACAGTCTTGACAGTATCCAATAACTTGTTCTGTTTAGTAACTAAAAATAAAATATATTATTAGAAGAGGATGATTTTATATAGTTCAAAAACTTACCATCAAGTATACAGGGTGAGGACTTTAAAGTGTTACAATGCACTTGAAACTACATACCACCCTAAATTTAACGATGATCGTGCTTAAAAAGATGTTCGAAATGACCCTCTTCTACTTGCAATTCTTCCTTGCCATAAGGGCTGTTAAAAAATATGTCAGCGTATTCTTTTAACAGATTACCCTGTATTCTCACTACACTTTCCACTCTCAACAAGATTGGACGTTCTCAAATTATTGCAAACATCACCCAAAAGTGAATAATTACAGAATAGGGATTTCATTATCCTTGATCCAGATCTTGGTGCTTTTTGTTCGATTGCTGTGTGTTTTTCCGACGACTGTTTTTTGTTGATTCAATAGAGGTAAGTCCAGGTCAGTTAAACTTTATCAAATATAAAATCTCCCTCAATGAATTTCCGCGGATGCCCATGCTCATTAAGAGTCCTTTAAAAATGGGTAAATTTATCGACACTATCTGCAGTAACTTAAATTACCAATATTTATTTTGTTTGATGAAAAATAATTACTGAATTTTGTAATTGTAATTACAATATTTAACTGGTTTTACCAGTTAATTCTAAAATTAATTAAGGACATGTTTACGTTGTAACTCTGTTTTATTAATTTTATATAACAGTAAGTATATTTAAGTAGTTGAAATTCTATTTTCCAATTAAATTTTAGCATCATAGTGGCTCCAAATAATTAAATGTATACGTTTATTTATTTTCATATAAATAACGTCCAGATTTAGAATTAGGTGGGCTTTATTAGTACCTGTACTATTATGAAACACTTTTAAAACAAATTATTATATATATTAATTTATCTCACATATTTTAATTACCTGTAGACCCCAATATGCATATAACCTTTACGAAGTTTACATTTTTCCAAAGACATTTTATAATGTTTTCAAATATTTCAATACCAAATTTCAAAACCATTCGCTTTTGCCAAATACAATACCACCTTTTTTCCATAGACGCGTAAATGTGTTATTTACAAACCCCGAGCAGTGTCAATCTCTGCATTGCAGTAAACAGAGGGATAAACATGATGCCTTTGTAAAATATCTGATGCCCTTATCATGTGAACTATGCTGTAACATTGTGAAGCATCGGTTAGAACATAAGGGTGTAACTGTAGATCATATTTTAGTAGGTGTGTGTGTCGAGTAGAACTAGTTTTTCCTCTTTATGCCTTAGAGAGATAGGCTATTTGTATTATATATAGGGTGATTGTGATGAGGAGAGTTTAACAGATTTAATTTTTTTTCTTTGGACAGCTTTTTAAAATGTATGGAATCCGTCTTATGCATTACTAACATCATTTGCTTTGTATACAGGTAACCAATTTTCTTTTTGTAAGTTTTCACAAAACAATTGGACATTACTCTTAGAAACATTCCTTTTGTATTTTTGCGTACATTTTCGTGGTTTTTAGAAGGAAATTGTGATATATCAAGATAAATTATTAAAGTTCTGTGGTCGGACACATAGTTGTCCTCACAACATACCCGGGACTAGAATAGACATGATCCAGTAAATAGTCCCCTTTTGTTGGATTATGAATAATGTTATAAACATTAACGTTAGCCAAAACAACACTCAATATGCTGTATTCGCGATTATCTATTAACCAAACTAATGCCACTGTTCGAAGATCTAATCAGTAAGCTTGTTTAAAACCTCAAAGCTCGGGTACCTGTTTGAAATAATTATAAATACGATAAAGTCTAATGAGCTACTAAACTTAATAATTGATTTGAAAGTACAGCACAGGACAACTGGGGCCCAAGCCGTTGGTTTATTAGCCCAAGTCACGTATTGGAAATAAATTCCGAATAAAATTTCGGGTCTTTTCTGGAACAGTGGTCCTACGCGTCTAGCACCAGAAAATGTATATCTGGAACGATAAGAAAAAAGATACATACATTTTTAATAAAGCAAATTCGTAAATGTTCTTTTAGGAAGAAAAGGTCATTCCAGATCTAAAAGAAACAAGGACCCAAGGATGGTTGGTATATATGCTGCCTATGGGGCTAAACATATCAAAATGTCAAAAAAATTTGTAGAATTTAAAATTTTATAAATTTTGAAAGAGCTTTTGGATTTCGTTGAAATATTTACTGAAGTGTAGGTGGCCTCGTGTTCTATAAAATATTTGCATCACGAAAACATAACGTAGCATTCGGATACAGTAAACATTTGTCTTTAAGCTTCTTAGGCTCTCAACTAAGTTAGTTTGCTTGGAACGTGAAGTGGAGCTAGGTTTCGATAAATTAGTATTAATGAAAAGTAAATACGGATGAAAACTAGTTAAGCAAGATTATTGTTTAGCGTTTTAATTTAGTTCGAGCTGAGAAAAACTTTTTAAATTCTTTTTTCCTGAACGTTATGAATCGTGTTTCATACAAGACTTTTTGTAATTCAGTCATCATGATAAAAATAAAATTATAATTAGGTCAGATTTAACTTAAAATAATAGAAAAGGTATCTAATCTTTTCCTTTTTTCTCTATGAAGATTATATTGCAACAATCGGGTCTAAGCGTTGCCGTGGAAAATTTTACTGCCAATGTCAATGTCAACAAACATTTGCTCAAATATCCACTTAAATATATAGTTTTGCTCTAAAAAACGTGCGAATCTGGATGTTCTTTACTTTCCGACATTGAAGAAGCTGGAAACGCTATAATAGCAAATTTGCTGCCGAGTAAGTCGAAGGCATTATATGAATCGGCTTTCAAAAATTTCAAAGACTGGTGCGAACTGAAGAAAATAAAAAATAGACAAAATGAAATCAAAAAGTTCTTCTTGCTTATTTTTCATACAAAGCGATAGTATTCGACGTCGTGGAGCCACTATTCGATGTTACGCACAACAATCTCCGTTAATTTAAATGTGGATAGTACACCAACTGTATTGCTTTTTTTAAAAAGGAAGGCTACGTCCAAGAGTCTAAAACTAAAGAAGACTATAGTAGATTTTTACAAGAAGCAGATGATCACATTTATTTGGGTTCAAATGATATTTTAATAGTTCGAATATCAGGAGTTTGTGCGTACCGAAGACGTTGAAGAGGTTGCAAGACTTTTCACAATAATCAAAGATAATGTTGTTGGAATTAATGTAATTAAACTAAAAATTTTACGAATACATGTTCCAAAAATGTGAAAAAATAATCGTGCTATTCTTGGATAAAGAAACAAATAATCAATTAAGTTAAGATCAACCCATTTTTCGGTGCGGTAAACGACGATTTGGAAATATATCAAAATAACTTCTTCTCACCTCCACACTAATGCCGAGTGCTTGTCCCTAAATTAGATGCATGTCAGCATATTCACATACGTATGAAATGTATCTTACTATTTACTAAACATTTAATGACTTAAATTTATGTTATACCTTCGGAGAAAAATTTAAAACTAATAATATTGCAAATAACAATCTACCTATTAAAACACCAAGGCTTTTATTGCATGTAATTTACTACGGTTTTTATTAAAAGTTCATAATCTTGTACAAAGCGTGCAAGCGTTAAATAATAATTAAACTATATGGCTTGTAAAGTATTTTCATTTCATTTCCAGGTAACAAAACCGCCAAACTTTAGGAACACGAAACTATATCAAGACTATGTTCATAGTTTGACCACAACGAATTCGCATAGTCCGCTAAAGTGGGTTTTCCAGGTCATTTTGTAGTCCCTGCAGGGCAACAAGGGTTACAAATTTAATTTCTTGTATAACTTCATTAATCAACGTCGTGCGAGCCACGGACGAAGAGATATATTCAGATTGCATGACGCACTAATTCACAAATTAATACATAATAGTACACCAGCTCAATCACTTTGCCGGTTACTTTATGGCATTATATTTACCAGGAAGTAGTGATAAATTGGGTTTGAATAAAAACTGTGATATGATAATGTTTTTACACCCAAAGAATAATGTAATGAAGAAAAATTTATTAACACTACATATAGGTACTACTGGTACTGCAAAGTCTAATCTATGTATATGATGCCCAGTTATGATGTCCATCTTATTACCTCTACCTAAAACTAATAGTTTATTAGTTACTTACTCATGTTCCTGAAAATGCTCATCGTAAATCTAACTTTCCATACCTGTATGTTGATATTTTAAGACAAGAAATGTTTAGGAAGCATTAGTTGGAGGAATTACTTTTTTCAGCTATATATTTTTTAAACGGCTCACAAAGAACTGACTGAAAAAATGGAACATGGCCTTTTCTTTCTAAGTTCATAAATTTTAAATTCTTTATAGGTTTTTATATTACCTTGCAAAGGAACAATAAATAACTAAACATGCGAGGAAAAGGCGAGAGATTTTGCTAGGGCAAGTTTTTTTTATTTATTTGTGTAGGTTTTTATAAAAATATATACCTGTTTCGATACTCCAAAGAGCTATGTAGTTAATGATGAAAAATAATACATTTTTGGCCAACACAGCAGGTATATGTCAAAAACTTCCTATATTCTATTTCTTGATGGTTTACAACACATCGAAAGGTCATTGGCGTGACAATAACAGGTATCTGGTCTTAAATTACACAGGTACCTTATTTCATAGTAAAATATTTCCAACTTACTGAGTTTAGTTTCCAACGTGGAATTTATAGAAGTGAAAGTATTTCATGCTATTTGTAGATGTTCAAAAATCACACTCGCATACAGAAGGGTCCGTTGGCTTGATTCAAAGTTAAACGTTTCAGGTTTGACCTATTGTGCTGATTTCTGCTCATCAGAGATGCTGCTTTGTTAGTCTAGACTCTGGGTCCCCAATGAAAGATTTGCTATGGTTTATTCTCTGTCTGTTGTTCCAGTAGATTTTGTGTTGATTCCTTGTCCATCGTTTTATGACATCTCGTACTGCGCACCTTGGGACTCAAAATATATGTGTACTTACATATAGAGAATGCGCTTGATAGCATTAGAAGGGAATAATAATTGTATAAATAGCCTTTATGTAAAAGCTTTATTCTTCAGATACATGGTGTTGAAAATTTAAAGAAGAATCGATTTTCCTTAATATGTTTGAGACCGCTTTAGATATATTATTTTAAATTTTAGTAGGTACTAACTAGGAATAAAAATACATTTTTTTAGAGTAAATATTTGGCCTACTTCTACCAGTGGCGTCCGCGCTAACAAATATTTTTATATTTTTAACGAAAATTTGATACGCCACTGGTTTTTTCAAAATGAATATTATTTATGGATTCAGGAGAATAGTTATATCAGTATTAATTTTTAGCAGCCGAACTTAGACGATGGCAGGAAGCCAAAATTCAAAAATAAACGGCATGCAGTTAGAGGGTTCTTAGAAGAATTAGAGAAAATACAAAAATTGATATAATAAAAAACGAAAAATTTCTGAAAGACTATAATATTATGTCTGTAGAACATGCAATACAGTAAATCTAATTTAGATCGATAGGACACATACAGAGAATAGAGATTAAACCCTTACATGCGTTGCCATGTTTAGTTTGCTTTACTGAAATTTGCAGAATATTTATATTTGTTAGGTACATATTTATATTAAGACACAAGACGGAAACTATGCACTAAATGCAACTTGGGAATTGGTTAGCATTTTTTTTTTTTAATGTAAGTTGAATTCGAAGTGCCTAGTTTTCTTGCAGAAAATTAACCTGCAAGGGAAGAGCTTAAATACTTTTATTTTCTATAAACTTATGCATAAACTATTTTTCAAACATTTTAAAATTATATACATTCAAGACAACAAATATACAATGCCAAAATGGGAAGACATTTCGAAAATATTTTAAAATCGAATAGAATGAAGACAAATATGCAATACACCACCATAAACTCTCCACAAAACCCTGACAAAGAAATGTAAAAGTTGAGACGGATTAAGAAAGTAAGTGAGTTTATTTTTATAAAAAAAGAAATGAGATTAAATGAAATTCATATAATCCACAGTTCACAAAAAGGATATAGGACAGTACAATTAAAATTACGCAGAAGTAACAAAAATTAAATTAACCGGGCGGCGGTACAAAACTTTACAATTGATAGTTACAGAAATCCTCAAAAGCATTTTTAAGTAATATGGAATCTTGTAACAGCAAACAGCGCCAATGTAAAATAGATTTTGCAAAATGAATAACACGGACTACTAAAGGATGCTCCTGTATACATTAGAATGCAAATGTACTATCAGCTCGATGGAGCTTCTGCACATTTCGCTCGTCAGATTAAGCAACGTTTGGACGAAAGATTTCAAGGGCGTTGGATTGGCCTCCAAGATCTCCAGACCTTACAGCAGTAGATTATAGTTTATGGGGCTGGTTTAAAAATGAACTGTATAAAGTAAACGGGACTTGAAATACTGCAGCCAATATTATAGAAGAAATACATGAAGCGATTAGGAGAGCAACAGGCGCTCTTCGTAGACGAAGCAGAAAATGTTTAAAGGTCAATGGCGGTATTTTTGAACATTCAACGCTATGATTAAGAATATGTTAATGTATGAAATTTTGTTTATTTGTTATTACTCTACAGTGTGTACATAAAGTAACATTATCGACGTTTTTTTTTTAAATGGAAACCCCTATATTTTAGTTCAGATCTGTAATCTCCAAAAACAGCTCATATTAAAAATATATCACACTTAGGGCCTAAAATTGATAGTTTCGTAGCTACAGGGTAAAAAAAAATATTTTTTTAAAAGTATTTTTAATTTAAAAAAATGAAATAAGCTATTTAATTAAGTGTTAAAATTGTCCTCCTTCTTGTGCCTGGCAGTACCCCAAGCGATCAATAAGCTCTTGTTGGACTTTTATTATGGTTTCTTCTGAAATATTCCTGAATCCTGTTGTTATTCGATTTTTTAAATCGTCAATATTGGCAGGTCTTATTCTATAAACAACATTTTTCAGGTGACCCCACAAGAAGAAGTTCAGTGGTGTAAGGTTTGGAGACCTAGGCGGCCATTCAATAGGCCCACGTCTTCCAATCCACCTGTTCGGAAAAACTTGATTGACATAATGGCGAGCTACTGCTGCATAATGTGGAGGTGCGCCGTCTTGTTGGTACCACAAATTTTCATTTAGAAGTGCAGGATTATTTCTACTCGGATATAAGTTAACTAGCGTAGGGATAAGAAAGTCTTGAAGAAACCGAAGGTAATTTAGCCCGTTTACATTGTTGTCAAAAAAATATGGCCCAATAATTTTTCACTATATCAGCCCAAACATTAATTTTTTGAGGATATTAAGTATGATGCTCACGCATCCACCTGGGATTTTCTTGTACCCAATATCTACAGTTTTGTCAGTTTACTTCACCATTTAATTTAAAAGTAAATTCATCCGAAAATAGGATATTTTCAACAAACAAAGGATCTGCGTTACATCTTTCCATTAATATTTGACCAAACTCCATCCTACGATCTGGATCATCTTCATTCAACTCATCGGATTTTAAGCGCGTGCCATTTTTCTATCGGTAATAGGTTATGAACGGGCATAGCAGTCGCCTCATGATCTATGCCAATCTGGCGAACGCTGTTATGGGGATCTTCTTCTACAGCCAATAAAATATTTAATTTTTTATCATCCGGAATAGCTGAACGGCCTTTCCTGGGAAGATCTTCCACAGAACCCGTTTCTCGAAATTTTGTTTACTCACAGTTGATCTAGTGATTGGTCTTTGCGTTGAACAAAATGCAAACTTCTTATTGGGTACGAATCCTATTACCATATGCAATCATCATAAGAATTTCTATTCTATGTGTGGGAGATAAACGCGCAGTAACTAAATATTAGAATTAATTTTATTACTTCTACTAAACTTACAAGAAAAATTCAATATAATGACAGCATAATGTCATTATCTAAATACCATAGTTACATAACAGCAAATAAGCCTACATTTAAAAAAATGTATCTTAAAATAAAATTATTTGTTTTACCCTGTAGCTACGAAACTATCAATTTTAGGCCACAAGTGTGTTATGTTTTCGAAATCAGCTGTTCTTGGAGATTGCAGATCTGAACTAAAATATAGGGGTTTCCATTTAAGAAAATCGTCGATAATGTCATATCTACTACATGAGTTACCCTGTATAATAAATTTATAGGTCAAAATATGCGCAACTATAAATTATTATATACGTGTCCGAGAATTTTTACGAAATGTTTTTAGATTATTAAATAATGAATTTGTTCCTTACTTTATGTACACACTGTATATTTTGAAAACAAATGAGAATCGGATAAGAACATATATGGGGTTTTTTCACATTGTTTTCGCGTGTATTATAGACTCCTAGAGTTTGGTCCGTTCCTCCCGATTCACCCTGTATAGGATAAAAATAATAAAAGGAAAATTTAAAAGACTTGGTAAGTTTGGAATCCGATTTTTATTTTTTTAAATTAAGGGTAATAATGTCATAAACGCCTAGATTTCCTGTTTAACATAGGGATATAAAAATGGTATATGAAATAAATCAGTCCTAAGCCAAACCATGTAATGCAAATTTGAGAAATATCAATGACTATAAAAGTGTTAGGGGTAGTCCCAGAGTGGCTGTGACACGCCCGACCGTGGCCAGCCCATGAACCCGCGTGAGCACGCGTTGCCGCCTCCGGCTCTGGCGGACTTTGGCGGCTTGTTCTATTCCATAGCTGGTTATTTATCCTCCGACTGTGACCTCAAACGGGGCGCCGATCTGCACCTGCTGCCTCCGTCGCCGCCGCCGTCGTCGTCTTTGCCGCGTCTTCCACTAACTGACGGACGTTCTGAATGCGATTGAAAGTTCTTGCTTTCCACTACCGCGCGTAAACAAAAACCGGACCACGTGCTGCTTGTGACATGATCAACAGGGTAAACACGTAAACACGCATCCATACTACGCATACAAACACGTGGATGAACGGCGCGACAAGTGAGGTGCAAGTGACCAAAAAGTTTAGCTGCAATTAAGCAGCGGTTTTGGTGTTTGATGTTGGATTAAGCCGTTGCCTTGGCTACTCCACCGGCTTTAGTGGGCTACAGCCTCGTCGGCGTATACCCTTGCGCCGTTTGGCAGCCCCAGGCTCAGTCACAACAGCCTTCTTCTACTGGACCAATTAGGAATCAACATCGAACCAACAATCGATCAACCCCATACCCAACAGCGCAGTCAAATACAGTTGGAGGAATCCAACCTCAGATTGGTAGTGCGTGCAACTGCACCAATAACATAAATAGTTCTACGGTAACTAATAAGGACTGTGCTACAGAATCTAAGGTACAAGAAACCACTGCTTCTGCAACTACAACAACACCCATGTTGTTCGTGCCAATAACGATTTCCAGCTTTGCTCCAGCTATGGCTTCGGCTGTTACCACCATGCCTAACATCTGTGGTTCCAAGGTTTGATATTATTTAATATTTACTCTTTATTTGTATTTTGAGAAAATTGTTAATCGTAGGGTCTCAAAATATAAACTTTCCCCCACATTTTGGTTGCTCTTGTTTGGCGAGGTCACTCTTATGGAACGGATACTTTATTTTATTTTAAATATCCGTTACTGTCTAAGGATACAATTTTTGGGACAAATGGTTTTTCCTAATCTAAGATGCTAACATAACAATATTTTGTCCTTTAAATTACTATCGTAGCCTACATAATACTATGGCGTACTACACCGAGCCTACAAAAGTACCCATTGCCGTAGATAGTTTAAGTGAACATTTCTTACAGTGTGTATCATCCAAATGGAATAAATTCGATAATAAATACATGAAGGCGTGTTCGAAAAAACGCTCGGACACGTCGATTGGTATTTCTAGTTGCGCATTTTTTTCAATAAAAAACTTTTTATACAGGGTGTGTCATGTAACAGTGGCCAATACTAGCTTTCTTATTTTAAATACAACACCCCGTATATTATTAAATTTTTGGATTCCTCAGAAAATTTTAGACATATTTCATGTATAATATCGTATACCTATCTTCAACTGTTTCGGAAATATTAAGTGTTTTCAGATTTATTGCAAAAATTAACAACACACTAAAAAACTAATAAGTAATACTGTTTATTTCTTGATAATGTAAAAAACAAAAAAAAACCATTAATGTAGGAGATGTTGAAAATTGATGTTAAAGTGTTTTTACTGATATGAAATAAAAAAAAAGGTATAAATAGATTTGTTTACTTTTGTTTAAAACGCCTGACCTTAGTAAATTGTTGTCTGTCTGCATGACAGTAGTTGTCAGTGTTATAGTCGTTTGAATTTCGTTAACTGCATATCAGAAAAATGGTTTATTTAACAGAAATGCACAAAATAACAATTCTACAGGTGATTGGTTATGTAGAAAAAACACGGACACAAATGGAAGTTGCTCGCTTATTTCATGAAAAATTTCCAAATTTGCCGCGTATACCTCAAGGGACAATTAGTAATATAGAGAAGCAGTTTCGCCAGCTTGGACATATAAAGCAGATAAAAAAAAGTAGCTGCTAACGCAATAAGTGATGATACCAAATTAAATACTTTGCTTGAGTTTCAGGAAAACCCACATACTTCTAGTCGAAAAACAGCCCCAATGTTCGATGTTTGCCATTCATCGATTATTCGATCATTACAAGAAAATAAAATGTATCCCTATAAAATGATACCTACTCATGAGCTCATGGAAGACGATTTTGATAGGAGAACGTATTTTTGTGAACAATTGATGGCAATGTTAGATAACAATGTGATCCAATTAGAACATGTTTTGTTTTCTGATGAGTGCATCTTTACACTTCACGGTCATGCTAATCGTCAGAATTGCCACTATTGGTCTAGGGAAAATCCTCACTGGATGAGAGAAGAACGTACGCAATATCCTGAAAAGGTTAATGTTTGGACAGGAATTGTTGGAGATCATCATAGGTCCCTTTTTCATTAATGGCAATTTAAATGGCGATAATTATTTAGCACTGCTCCAAAATAATGTCTTGCCAACTTTGACAAACTTATATCCAGCAAGATGGAGCACCACCCCATTACCAAATCAATGTCCGACAGTACCTCAACCGAGTATTTCCAAATCGGTGGATAGGGAGGCGTGGATCGATGGAATGGCCAGCACGTACCCTGATCTGACGCCATTAGACTCCTTCTTATGGGGTTATGTCAAAAATATTGTATACAAAACTAAACCCCTCGACTTAGCTGACTAAGAAGACGAATAACGCTTGCGATTAGATCGGTCACTCCTGAGATGTTCAGTAACGTTAGAAGAAATTTCTATTTAAGATGAGGATGTTGCCAAGACGTTCGCGGCGAGCATTTTCAACATCTCCTACATTAATGTTTTTTTTTTTGTTTTTTACATTATCAAGAAATAAACAGTATTACTTATTAGTTTTTTAGTGTGTTGTTCATTTTTGCAATAAATCTGAAAACACTTAATATTTCCGAAACAGTTGAAGATAGGTATAGGATATTATACATGAAATATCTCTAAAATTTTCTGAACAATCCAAAAATTGAATAATATACAGGGTATTGTATTTAAAATAAGAAAGTTAGTATTGGCCACTGTTACATGACACACCCTGTATAAAAAGTTTTTATTGAAAAAAATGCGCAACTAGAAATACCAATCGACGTGTCCGAGCGTTTTTTTAAACACGCCCCCGTGTATTTATTATCGAATTTATTCCATTTTGCTGATACACACTGTACCTATAATAGGTATGTTATATTAATTAGTACACCTATATTATTAAGCACAAAAAACAATCAAATAAAATTTGTGAAAAACGTAAGATGAAAAATGAAAAAAACTACTCTTTTAACCTATTACTATAAATCTGTACCACTTTTGATTGATTCATAACTTAATTCTTTTAATAAAAGAGCATAAACTTGTTTACAAAATTTACTTAAACTATACCCTTTCAGATAAATTCCTTTTTCATAGAAGCAAAAACATTATTTAGTTTATCAGGAATTTAAATTATTAACATGAGATTAAGAGAATTAATTTATATTGTTATACAGGGTGTCTCATGCCCTGCTTAAAAATATAAAAAAAAAAGTTATTATAAACCTATGCCCGAAAAGGGTGTTACAATTTTTAAGCGGAACAAAGTATATGTACGCCACTGCTGTTTTCTTTTGTGATAACACCGGTATATAGGCAGTGTAATGGCTAATTCGAAGTATATTTTAATAATTTTTTGATTTTGGCTTTGTTTAGAAGATAAATTCAATTTTATCGAACTCTGACATGGGCATTATAGCGATATGCAAATAAATGTCATTCATTTTTTTAATATTCAAAAAGTTATGAATCCTCAAGAGATTAAAAAGACATGTGGGTGGAACCTTTGTCGTAATGCCTGATGATGATCTACGGTAAATTAATATCCCAGTGCTTATACATCACAAATCGCATGGCATTTTTTCAAGAAAGTTCATTTATTTTTTGTATTACTTCATATTTTCTGATCTAACCTAACACAAACATACCAATATATTTTTCATAATATTTACTGTTTGCCAATTGTATGGTGGCTAAATAAAGCCACATTGCCCAATTTCTCTGCCCCTTAGGTTCGATACTAATATAATTATTTTGTGCTTTAACGTATTTGAGAACGCTGTTTGAGTTGGGGTCTCGAAATACCGAATTTTACACACGTTATCCACATTCTGTTGATTTAAGTTATTAAAAATTAATTAGCTTATTTTGCTTCGTCATATTTATGCTTCAGTAAAAAAAGAATTGAGTAAAGGTCTAGTTCTTATAATTTTTAATAAAATTAAAAAATGCATATCATAGTCTTATAAATTGTGAACTAAATTTTTAAAAAATATCTTATGAATTGTTTTTATTGTTATTAATTATGAAAATCAACTAAAGAAAAACTAGACCAACCGCTTTATGAATAATATTTGTAGAATATTGTAAACTATTTAGCTTGCAGAATTTTTCAATACCAGGGTTTTAAATACGGCAGTGTTTCATACCCCTTGCTCTTACAATATAATAAAATTAGGCATTCAAAAGTTAAAACATAATTTTAAAAAATTATCATTTTAAAAGTTTTCATTTACATTAATGAAAGGAAATCCAGGCGCACCAACGATCTTTTTACACCCTTATTTTTGGTGCTTAATTAATTATGCAAGCAAAACTTACCCAGTTTTAATCATTTATTATACTTTGTCTGGCGGAATTCTTTTAAATGCTGCTTGATTTTCGCATAAACAGAGGATTTAGATCTTCCAGAAACTTGTCTTTAAAAATAAATTAGAAGCCTTGGCTTTGTCACCCCTTTTAATAAAATTTAGTTCTTTGTGGAAAATTTTAATTATCCCATACGGCGTATCATCTAACATTAATGGTTCCGGTTAACAGGTTATAAAATATATATTGCGTTATAATGATGGATAATTGCACACTAATCGAAATGTTAGTGATGATCATCAAAATAATGTTTGTTGTGAATAAGGCAGTTAGAACAGAAGTCATTCTGTTAAAGTGCACTGCTCAATACGAATCTTATTTAAATTCTATTCAGTTAAGGACTAAATGAAACGGGATTGTTTATGTGAAGTTCTGCTCTTTTTACTTTTAATAACTGGTGTTACTTTCATTCCCAAATAGTTAAAAAAAACAGTAAGAAAACACTCAATCTATACAAAAAAAAAATCCAACAATTCTCTCAATTTACAATTATTTTCAAAGTAAAAACGTTCTGTTAGTATGATACACAATACAACGATGTTTTTGGTTCAGGACATTTATGAGCATTGATACGCATCAATTTCTAGTTATTTCCAGATTTCACTGCAGTATTGTTCCCGCTTCTAGTTTAAATATTAACAATTTAAACAAAGATAATTGCAATGCTGCAGCAATTTAAAAGAAAATTGCTGAACTAAATGACAAAATATCTTTCCTTTCTTCGATTGGTTTTCTAGAATGGAATCGTTTTCAGATGGCAACAAATTCTTCTTCAATTCGACAGGAATGGACGCTTTCTTAATGTTTCTTGAGTCTATTTCCAACTATGTAATATGTAATACACTAAAAATATAACCGGATCCCGATACAATTGCTATGCACAGAATACGATACATGTTTTGGTGTAAATCATAAGTAGATAACATCAAAACATCGAAAGGAACTTTTTGTGGTAATTTCAATTGTTAATCGCAAAATGTATTATTAATAATTTTTTACATGCCATACTTATTCAACTTAAGCATATTGAATCCTTTAACTTGGGCACTGGTTGCCTAAAAGCCTTATTATTCTTATACAATATATAAGAGGATGTTATGTACCAATCTTGGTTCAGTTCCCTGGACTTCATCGAAAAAGAATTTAACAATTTATGTACTTTTGTACTTTTTTTAATGTCAACCTGTATAAGCATCCATTTACTTTAATACAAATATATTCTAGTCAACTAATTATTTATTTATGTGCAGGAATAATAAATTCTTTCTACAAAAAATATTTTCAGCTAAATGGCAGCAGAGTCTGTTAATTAAATATTAATACCTATAGTCCGGAATAGAAACTTGTTGTAAATTTACTGTACCGCATCCATATCCTTAGAGATTACGTTGCTTAACTGTGGAAAAAGTTAGCCCCCCATTGCGGCGGGCTAAATGGACTCTGCCGTACTCTCAGGTGAATTACATTTCTAAATAATTCCCAGTCAAGGGCATCGTTTTCCATAAGGAATTATTTTTTAAATTTTTAACTTCTTTTATATCAATATTCAATAAGCAATTGTATTTTAGCTCTATCTTTATATTCTTAAATAATATTTATGCGTAACTTATTTCCTGTATAACCCTGTACATATTTTTAAAGAAAAATAATTCCATTATCATGCTTTCTCAACTACAAACATAACAAAATACTGAATTTAGAGTAAGATGTATCTCAACCGTCCGGTCTTATGGATTTTTTAAAATTATACTAATGATAGAATATATTAATGATCGTTTAAGGGTTGCTTAAATAAAAACAATGCAATCTAACAATATTGGGAGTTTTTCAAATTGATTTTGGGCTACCTATCAAGAGTAATAATTCAAGATATGCGTGATTTGAGGACGTTTTTTTTATGTATGCTCACGGCTACCTGGCGGAAATTACCATTCCTCCTTATTTTCATTCAAAACATAATGCCATTAGGGTAGCAACATGAGAGAAAGCAATAAAGTGTTTAAGACAGTTTGCTCTATTAATGAATAAATTACAGCGTAAATTTATTCCCGACGCTGCAGATCTTCTTACCTCGTTAGTGCTTATTTGCTCATATCGACCGAAATAAAATATTTACATTTTTTTATATAGCGAGCATGTTTTATGAGTTAATATTTATGACATAATAAAATTTACTTAGTAGCATTCATAGAGTATAAATTTATATTCTTGAATATATGTTTTAGAATATTAATATATTCACCCTCACCTACTTCGGTTTCATAGCGAACTTTAAGCCCAATATATTAACCTATTCTAAATAAGGGTAAGCATTATTATGCATAATTTATTACTATTACTTATATATGAGTTTTAATCCAGCACCGTAGGAACCAGCAATAAGACAACAAACAGGTTAACAATGAATTTCAACCTTTTTCCTGTATATTGTACAACACATAAGAAATCAGCTGCACTTTTTGGTTTTTTAATTACACTTTTCTAAATTAAGGTTACTGTTCTACTGCAACTTTAGTTATCTTAGGTTCATCAAAGTTATAATAATCCAGAATATCAGGTTGGTTCTGAATTTCTATTTTTACTACTAGCTTCTCTTGTTTCTGAGGCATATTATCTAACTAACCTAATTCATCCACATTTGAGCCATTATCGTATCAAATTTGCTGTGGTTCACAATCCTCAATGTGACAACTGTTACTTCGCCAACATTATCACGACCTATTATTGTGATAAATAGAAAAACTGGGACACGCAATTTTACCTCATCAAACACAAAGATTATATTAAAGTCATCATTCATTAAATAATTGACAGGACTGGGATTTGATATGATTGCATCTGACGTGGATGAATATCCAAGTTCTTCTTTCCAATCATTTTGCATGTTCCATAAAAAAGTTCAATTTATTGAACCAGATGTTTCAACGACTTGTAGGCTCTTGTTCCATACCCAACATCTTCTGTAGGAACGGTTGGCCTACCAGTACTTTTTTTATGAGTCACAGCGCCAGTTGCGCGAAATTCGTCCAAACATAAACGTCGATTGTTAACTAGTATACCACCTCGTAAATTACTTGAATCGTGCAAATCTTGTGCTCAGTTTCTAAAACTGCTTGACGAATTTTGATAATCAAAGAATGATTGACATCCAAATTCATCTAACCACAACAGAGAGAAGATAATCTTGGGTCTGATATGATAGCTGGTCAATTTATTGTGTAACTTAATCTGATAGTGCGTCCATCGAAAAGACTTTGAACATATTCCCTTACTTCTCGTGTAATGTGCGCAGGACAACCGTCTATTTAAAACCAAATATCTTCATTCTCAGGAGCAACTTCTTCTAATGCAGGACCAATTTGATTTTGTTAAAGTTCCAAAAAAGTTTATTTTCCGAAATCTTGTTCCAAAAAAAAGGAGCAATAATTGGGTTCTTGTTGGTACAAGTCTGTGTTTATTTTCTGTACTCCGATATCCACAATTTGGAACTTTTGGTTCATCGTGCGTAACGTGAAGGTGCATTTGTTGCTAAAACAAACATTGCATGAGAATTCCTCGTCGTTATTTACCTTTTCCATAACTTCAACTGACTTGACTTAACTTGAGTTTGTAGTTCATCACCTTTCCTCAATTCCTGATGTTTTTGACATCTATATATTTATTTAATTCTTGCAGTTTGTGGTGCTAATTCCATTATTTTCTTCAACATGGTGTAAAAGTTGTAAATCTGCATCCGAACAATATCCTGGACTGCTGTTTTGCTTGGAATAGGCTTGTCAAGAAACATCGAAGAGAACATTTCGGGTGCTTTTCGAGAACTATTTTCCTTGTTAATCATTGTTATTTTTTCGTTATCACTGTAAAACATGTTAAAACTAATAAAAACTAAAACGTCTATAGTCTGTTGCTTAATGCGGGAGAGTAATAAATCATTGTGGAACTATAAAACCCAGTGTTCCTCGTCGTATTCCATAGGCGTAGTGCAATTATTATTTTATATTGCATTCGGAGTTGCAAAAATAGTTGAAATGTGTTCGAATATGACTGGAGTCGGACAGTTAACAACATACCGACTTGTACACGAGGATAAACGCGACCCCATCAGGTCACCAAAGTGAAGTACAGAAAGAAAAGAAACTGTATTAAATGAGGATGAAAAGACTACCATCAGAAGAATCATACACCCGTTTTACATAGAAAAGAAATACCTACCTTGGACAAAATAATGTTTGACATGAAAAAGGATGATTTTATTCCACCCATTATAAGAAGAAAGTATGGAAAACACACAGAAAAAAAATGCCTTTTAAAACACATATTATATCACATTTCTTAAGCCACACGATGTTATGTTGAATACACAAAATTTAATTAAAATTCGAACTTTATGACAATTTGACGCTTACTGTTCAGATAATAGTTGTTGTGGCATAGAAACCAATAAGTCTGTTTTATTTGTGGAAAACCTTTATGTTTTTTAATGAAAGTTATCAGGAAATGAGTAAGGTGGATTGAATAATAAACCCAATATGAAATTAAAAAGAAAATTCCTATATAATCTTAATAAATTTCTTTTAAATACAATTTTTTGCAGACTCTGCATAAAAGTTTTTAAAATTCAATATATACATCTTACGTCTCTTAAAATGCGCTTTCCGATGACGTATTAAATTTTGATAATTTTTTATTTAATTAAAAAAAAAAATAAAAACCGTTTTAAAGCATTGTCATTTTTACTTTTACTCGAAAATCTACAATTTCTACATTTCTTATGTATAGGAAGATGTATTGTAGAAAAAAGGTATTTGAGATGGTCTCTCTGATGGTCCGATCTACATTTCGATCAAACATTTCGTTTTAGAGTTATTAAATATCAAACATGGGCATTATCGAATTTTCAAAAAATCTAAAAATATACGTTCCATTTTCCGATCTTGCCCAAAAACTATACAGTTTCGAAGACGAAGGTTCTCTACAAATACCAAAACACCCTGTATATTCAAATTTAATCGCACCACATACCCTAAGTAATTGTCGAATTGTTGAGAAAGTTTAATTATTTCACCTTCAACAGTTTTTGAAAAAATGAAAGAAATATAAAAAATGTCGAGTTGACACCACGACGACCACGACAGACGCACAAGTTGCAGGTGGAAACGCGCATAACAAGGAACAAAACTATGTGAAGGCCGTTAGAATCGAAGATGGTGAAGAGTTCTGCTGCTGAGATTTGGTCACTAATTCTTTGTTCTGAAATATGATGCAATTAAGTTGACTTTTAATGTTTTACAGTTGTATCAAGGATTTTGTATTTAACAACAACATTTTACCTTCAGAGCAGTTCGGTTTCCGATCATCTTATTGCACAGTGCGCCAAACAATTAGACTGGCTTCAAACCTTTTCAACGGCCGTTACAGCACTGAAGCATTATTATTATACTTGTAATTCTAATAAACTACCTGAAGTGACGCCGTTGTCACCTTAATTTTATTCACCAAGCTCGTCTTTCTTTTGTATTCAAATTAGGGTGACCCTAATTTAGGGCCGACTCGGGGTGTGTAGGTCTGAAATACGGAATTTTTAAAAAACTCATTGCAATTTACCTGGCATTAAGCAACAGAGTATATTAACATTTGACATTATCAGAGCCGTATTTAATTTTTAAGAATATAACAATGATTTTTTTCTAAATAACTTTTAATTGGCTCATTAGGAAAAAATACAATTTAATGTGCGTGCCAATCATACCACCCGGTATAAACATAAATAAAAGCCGATTTGGTTAAAACGGGACTGCATATGATAAATTCCGGCTTCTATTAATCAGTTAGCAATGATCTGAAAAAGCCGTTAAGAGAATATTGGCAGAAAAAATTGTTTCAATAATTAAATACTGCGGACGTTTGAAAATAATGAAATTAAGTTTTCCCCCATATAAACCACTTTGTAGCGCCAGTACATTGGTGCCATCTGCTGTACGCCTTGGCGGTCAGCATTCTCTCGCCCTTCGCAGTCTATCTCGTTCATTATTAATTTAATGGAATGCCTGGCCAAGCCCAGCACTGTAAATTTTCAAATCACGCTCTTCATAAATAAATTAATATACAACCATATAATCTCGGAAATATTATGAGCATTTTTCACTGAATTTTCGCCTTAATCATCAGCAGGTTTGGAGCGAAATCATGGGAATTTTTTTGCGCAGTTTTTTTCAGTTTAATGAAGCTGAAATTACTTTTTGAAAGAGTGTGGCGGGTTTGGGACAAAAAAGGAATGCTTTTCTTTAGAAAATTGCGTACATGTTGCATTTTATTGAGTATCTATGTCTATTTAAAAGTTTGGAAGCGTACTCGTTAATTCTTATCTGCACCAAGAAGTATTAAAACTAGCGAGATGCAATCGGGTTCCCTCTGCGACCAAACAAAGCATTAAAAAACGAATATCAATTTTGCCTATTTTTACACATTTCTGTGTATTTGTAGAAAAATTAGTATCTACACAGAAAAAAAAATGCTTTTTAAAACACATATTATATCACATTTCTTAAGCCACACGGTGTTATGTTGAATACACAAAATTTAATTAAAATTCGAACTTTATGACAATTTGACGCTTACTGTTCAGATAATAGTTGTTGTGGCATAGAAACCAATAAATCTGTTTTATTTATGGAAAACCTTTATGTTTTTTAGTGAAAGTTATCAGGAAATGAGTGAGGTGGGTTGAATAATAAACCCAATATGAAATAAAAAAGAAAATTCCTATATAATCTTAATAATTTTTTTTTAAATACAATTTTTTGCAGACTCTGCATAAAAGTTTTTCAAATTCAATATATACATCTTACGTCTCTTAAAATGCGCTTTCCGATGACGTATTCAAAATTTTGATAATTTTTTTTTTAATTAAAAAAAAAAATAAAAGCCTTTTTAAAGCATTGTCATTTTTACTTTTACTCGAAAATCTACAATTTCTACATTTTATGTATAGAAAGATGTATTGTAGAAAAAAAGGTATTTGAGATGGTCTCTCTGATGGTCCGATCTACATTTCGACCAAACATTTCGTTTCAGAGTTATTAAATATCAAACATGGGCATTATCGAATTTTCAAAAAATTTAAAAAGATACGTTCCATTTTCCGATCTCGCCCAAAAACTATATAGTTTCGAAGACGAAGGTTCTCTACAAATACCAAAACACCCTGTATATTCAAATTTAATTGCACCACATACCCTAAGTAATTGTCGAATTGTTGAGAAAGTTTAATTATTTCACCTTGAACAGTTTTTGAAAAATTAAAGAAATAGAAAAAATGTCGATTTGACACCACGACGACCACGACAGACGCACAAGTTGCAGGTGGAAACGCGCATAACAAGGAACAAAATTATGTGAAGGCCGTTAGAATCGAAGATGGTGAAGAGTTCTGCTGCTGAGATTTTGTCACTAATTCTTTGTTCTGAAATATGATGCAATTAAGTTGACTTTTAATGTTTTACAGTTGTATCAAGGATATCAACTAGACTGGCTTCAAACATTTTCACTGAAGCAGTCTTCTTCGACGTCAGTGAAGCGTTTGATAAGGCCTGGCACGACGGACTCATTCTAAAGTTAATAAGATACATAATAAAGGGTTTTCACTCATTTCTGATGGACAGGATCTTTGGGGTCTCGTTAGAGAATGCAACATCAACTGTGGGGGAACGTCGGAGTCGGAGTACCGCAGGGGATTCCCCCTTGCTCCGGGACTGTACAATACCTATGATATGATATACCTAAATTCAGTGAAACAGACAAACTATGTTAGTTTTTAAGCTTTATTGTGCAATCCGCATCAATTACAACATTTAAAATTAATACCTCGCAGATGGATTTAACATTGAAATATTTAACTGCAAAATGGCTGCTAAAAAATTACACTCATTCAAATGAATCGGCTCTAACGCTGTCGGCTGACGCTGTTAAATAATGAACCCGTATGAACTTTGAGAAATGAACGTTTATGTCTGAAAATGAGTTAATTATCAAAGCCAAATTTTCGGCGTTTGATATATTGATTATACCGGGCAAAATTTCTCTTTTTGTCAGCCGTCATTTTTTAAATAAAGTTTTAATTAATTCAGTCTAAACCATACATTGTTATGTACAACCTGTCATGGCATGTAGTATTATATTAATTTCTAAAATACAGGGTGTTAATTATTTTCTCTAATTATCTTTAAAATTAAATTTTTTTTTTCCAAACTTTCGAGGATTAGACTGCTTAAGGGAACGTTTTAGTTTAAACAACAATTTACTCGCTTCACCAAAGGCGTGCGTGTAGGCAATTGTATCAATAACTGTGTTACAAGATAAGCACGCCACTGAACTAATCTGAAATATATCATGTTTGCTGATGATACAACAATACTTTGGCATTGTGAATATTATATTGAATTAATTAAAACAATTAATGAAGATTTAATAAAAATTAAAAAGTGGCGCTACTCTAATCTGCTTTCTTTTAATTGCATTAAAACCAATACATTAACTTTTAAATATTCAGTTTATGATAGATACTATTTTTGACAATCTAATAATTTAAAAATTTATAAAATTTTTAGGAATTTATATTATTCAAACTCGTTCTTTTAATGGACACATAGAGAAGTTATATGAAAACAAGCTGAAAGTACTTTCTCATTAAGTAAATGATACAGTTCTTCAAAATATTTATTTTGCTTTAATATAATCCCTTTTGAGATATGGAATTTGCTTCTGGGGAAATTCATGTCAATATCTTCATAATTCTATTTTCATTTTACAAAAAATAGAGCTATCAGGTATTTGTGCAAAGCAAGAACTAATTATTCTTGTAAACCTTTGTTTATCTCACAAATATTTAACACAACCTTCAATTTTTATATTGAAAACCGTTTGTTTCATTAAGAAAAAAAGAAATAATATTAATTTACCTAATAATAATATAAACAAGACTTTAATATTTGTTTACCTATTCCTTTTTTAAGTCTTATAAAGAAATGTATAACTTGTGACTCTAAAAACTTTTTTAATTATCTATCAGTTGTTGGTATAAAATGTCAAATTTTAAAAAATGTTAACAATTTATTATTGAAAAAAGCTTGTTCTACCATAAATGAGTATTTTGATGATAATCTCTCATAATTATTTGCACTATTCTAATATTTTAAATTTATATTATACTTTACTGTTAATAAAAATTTCTAAAAACTTTGTTAATAAATATATTTCTTTCAGTTTAGCTATAGTATTAAAAATAAAGCAAAATTTATTTAAAAATCTTGTTTATCCTCAAATTCATCACCTCTATTTTGGAGATATTGGTGGACATATGTTAATATTAACTTCTTTTAATAAAAATACATGAAAAATAATTCTTTGAAATATTGTAAATTAGTTGGGAAACATCATGTATACAGGATCAGTCACTTGAAACACCACAGCCTCGTATTATCCTTAAATTTTGGCTAACAACATGGTCTTCTAAAAAACACTTTTTAAGCAAAATTATTTTGGAACACAACTTAATTTCCGTAATTTTTTTACCTTTCTGTATACAGGTTGGCGCACCGAAAACTTTCCACCCAGATTTATTTTCTTGTTGATAAATAAATCAAAATTCGCTTGAACACGGGAACCTTAGTTCTCAGGGCGACATATTTTTTTGCTATTTTCACCCCCCCCCCCTGCTTGAACCCCTACGACGGGGTGGCTTTCACCCTTAAAATCTTAAATGGAAATAGGGGGGTGGGTCGAGTGATAGCTTATTTTAAAAGGAATTAAATTGTCTTTCCAACGGAACCTTGCTCGTTGAATTTGGCCGAGTACCTTTCGAGAAATTAAATGGTAAACAAATTTGTGCTTAAATGTTAACAAATAAATGGTAAAAAATACGCAAAAAAAGGGATTTGGAATTTTACTTGTTCAGTCGAGAAAACTCAGTTTGTTTTTGGCATCGATCAAATTCATAGTAAGAATAAAATTTCATTTTGCTTTACATTTCAGTGTGTTCAATAACGGATTAAAATGACGTATACTCTTCAAGAAAGGGTTAAAATGATTTCACTTTTCTTTAGAAGTAACGATTGTGCTCGAGCTGCCGCCCTGTCTTATAATGAATTCCATCTAAATGCACACTTGTCTCATACTTACGTGCTACAATTAGTGGCAAAACTTCGTGAAACAGGATCAGTGCTAAGAAAATCCTGTAAGAAATGAAGCTGTAGAAGTTGCAGTTTTGTGTCATATTGCCATCGATCCCACACTTAGCCCGAGGAAAGTGTCAGATGTATCGGGTGTTTCGCGTAGAACGATTTAGCGTACTTTAAAAACGCATAAGTTCCATCAATATAAAATAAAACTGGTTCATGAACCTAATGAAGACGATGACGATCGCCGTTTGCAATTTTGCGAGTTAATTAGTAAAATGATCATTCGCAATCCAAAATTTATTTTTAACATTTGTTTCTCCGATGAATGCACTTCTTTTCTTCACGGTACTGTAAATCGACAGAATTGCAGGTAATGGTCGGAATTTTTAGAGAAGTGCATAATCAACATCCCGAAAAATTAAAGTTTGAGCTGGAATTTTTGGGGACCGTATTATTGGGCCGTATTTTATACCTGGAAATTTAACAGATAAAATGTACCTGAACCTGTTGGAAATCACTATTAACCCTGCTTTAACGAATGCCATAGAAGAAAATGACTGTTATCGGCCAGAAAATAATTACTTTCAGCAAGACGGAGCACCCCCGCATTATGCGTTCCCTGTTAGACAGTTTTTGGATGAAAATTTCCAGGAGAATGGATTGGAAGAAGATATCTTATTGAATGGCCTGCAAGATCTCCTGATTTGATGTCACTGGACTTTTTTTTGTGGGGACATTTAAAGTCTAAAATTCATGCAACCTAACCCAATTCTTTGGAAGACTTGCGACAACGAATAGTGTACGAGTGCCGACAAATAACTCCCGCAATGCTCCATAATGTTCGCGAACATTTTGAACAGTGCCTTTACAATTGCATGGATTTTGTAGGTGGACATATTCAACATTTACTTGATTGGTACAAGCGGTAATAAGATAATAAGATTTTAAGGGTGAAAGCTGTATATTAAATCAATGATGTAGATGCAGTGCAGTATTAAATTAGCTTTTAATCAAATCAAAAATCTCCCCCCCCCTCCAGGTTATTATAGGTTTATTTATTAGCGACTTCCAAGTTCAGAACTTACTTATCAAAAACTTCGTTACGTGTTGCTGTCAGCGACGAACCAATCATACTTATTTCCATACTGCCAACACACTCTTAACTTTAAGTTCAACTTAAGGGTCTTATTAAAACTTGCCTTTAACAAATTTTTGTTTTGTTCATTTTATAGGAATTATTTGATACGTCACTGTCTTTTGCTTAGCAATATAATAGAAGAAATGTAAGTCAGTCGACAGTAATAAAAGAGTTGAAGTAAAATAATCGTTTTTCGTAACGTATTTCGCTCCAAGTTAATTATTCATTTCGTTGATAGAGATAAAAATAACTGAATTATTAGTATAATTCAAGGAAAATATATTGTTGAAATTCGCTACCTATTCATAAAGGTTAGTTTTTTCATTTTATTTCATCGATTCTTTTGTATAAAACTGTTTTGTTAATATAAAATACAAACTTATTATATAAAACCAAATAAGTGGCATCAATTAGAATCCACACATACGCGCGTTGGTTTTTGGTCAGTACAGCTTTATGTTACTTAAAAGCTTTTATTATTTACAAAAATACTGAGTATATCTGCAATGCCGTAATGCTGTGCCTTTTAAGGCCATTCTCACATCCAAGTTTTAAATTGCTTTTTGTAACTTAACCGCTGAATATAAAGGGTAGTATTTTACAGTAGCACGAGAATATCTTGCTGTTTTTATGACACAAGAGGGTTATTAGGGGGCAACTGGGATTCGTACTTAGGTGCTCGAAATGTGCACGGCCTGTGTTACGACTCAACGAAAGAGACATGCCACGTACATTGCTGAAATAGGGCACAAAATACCTATTTTCTTACTGAAAATCATAACTTTGTTTAGATATAGTAGACACTTTCCTTTTTGAACGTTCTGTTCTAGATCCCCTCACTCTATTCTAGACCACCTGATTGTCGTTACATTTCATAATAATATTCGCTTATGGGAAATTTACATTGTTGCCCTCCTTGTTGGACAAATACATGAATGCTATTTCTATTTATTTATATACACTCGGCATAGTGTTTTTTTGCCGGCGCGTGATTACTTCCACGTGACTAAAACCGTGTGAATCTAATCAAAATTACAAGATTCAACAAGTGAAAACCAACTTCGTTCGTAAACGTCAAAATTTTTGTGGCAAGCGTTCGGATTTACAACAGTTTATAGTATTACACTGAATCTTAAGGCACAAAAACGTTTAAAAAAAAATTAGAGTTGACAGTTCAAAATGGCGCACCGGCAATGCTATGATAACGGTTCCAAGATCACAATGCTCCGGAGTTAAGCTCGCCCCCAGATCAGGTTAGTTCTCCAGCTGGGGGCCTCATCCAGCGACGAACATTCAAAATGGAAATAGTGTGACAACTGAAGTTGTTAAAAGACCCAAAATTAGCAGCTTCCAAAGTGACTTCTGCAATATAAGAAGACTGAACTCGAACATCAACGCAGTCTATCAACATCTACAACCTACCGGTCAGCTATGTATATCCTGGGTACGACTTCCATCATCAAGTTAGGCGCAATTCTGGCCTTTGTCTATATGTCCGCAGTGATATTTCTTGTCAAGAAGAGGAGACACTCGAGCCCAATGATTTTGATGTAATGTGATTTAAAATATTAACATAGAGAATTATCAAATTGATCTGCTGCCTTTACCGGCCGCCCAGCGATACCCATTATAGAGACTTGTTTTGCTCACTTGCTATTACTATCGACTTTTTGCAAACCCACCATCCCAATTCCGAAATTGTCATTCTTGGCAACTTTAACGTTCATTATGTCAACTGGCTCAAATACTCAATACCTTTTGTCATCAGCTCTGGCCTCACACAACTCGTGGGTGAACGAACTCGGATTCCAGACCGAGATCTTTTGCTAGTTTGGTGGATCTTTTGTTAACTTCAAACGCCGACTTGTACACTGTCACCGTAAAACCTCCGTTAGGATCGTCCGACCACAACGTTATTTCGGCACTGAACAAACTACCAATTTGCGCCGAACATCTTTCTAAACCGTGCAAGATCTGGCATTATACATCAGCTAAGTGGGATGACCTAAACGACCGTTTTCGAACCTTTCCTTAGTGAACGTCTATTTCACCTCTGACGATCCATTCATCTGTGCTAGAGAAGTATCGGAGGTTATCCTTGCTGGCATAGAAGCCTTCATTCCTTTCTCAAACGGTGCCCTTCTAACGGCAAGCTTTGGTTTACCAAAGATGGCGAACTAATTGTTGAATCAAAAAATTATTTCTACCGACAATGGCGTCAAAACCTTATCGCCGAAAATCGTACCATCTTTGTTAACGCTCCAAACCAATTCAAGTAAACGATGAAGCAAATCAAAGAAGCACAATGTCGTAATGGATCAAGATCATATTGCTCGATAGCCAAGGCCATCAGTCAGAGCTTTACCAAGTCAACAATTCTACCTCTAACATGTTCTGATGGCACTATTGCGACCAAAGCACAGGAAAAAGCAAACGGATCAAGTCTTCACATTCAACGGTTCATTTTCAGGGAATAACTCCACCGAACATTCCTCCTGTAGAATCGAGAATATCCGAGATTGTTTTCCGGTATCGAGATTCCAGTCATCGTAATTAAGACATGCGCTGATGAATTGACACCGGTATTTTGTAGGCTTCTTAACGTATATACAAAAAGGAATATTTCCGTCTTGCTGGAAAAATGCGATTGCTGGATTTGGCTCTACCGAAATCCGGGAATTTTGTGTCTACTTTCTTATTCTTAATTTGCCCTGTGTAGGTTTAATTTAGGTTAATGATACGTATTGACCTGATATTGCAATAGGCTTTAATAGATGCTGTAAAAATATGACGTTATTATACAAAAGAAGGAACTGAGAGGGTAGATTTTAAAATATTTAACGCTTTTATACATATAAATCGAGGTTTTTATCCCATGCATCATGAATTATATTTTCCAGCGAGACTAAAAACACAAAAAACAATCGGAAATTTCTTCCGGATGGCTGCGATATAGGTATTCATTATTGAAATGTGGAGAAATAAGGCTTGTCGCTAGAGGGAACCGGTATCGGGGATTAGAAATTTTAATTAACAAATAAACCAAGCAAACGCACGACTCAGTGCAGTGCACGAATTGAACAATACAAACTTCCATAAAAAATGTGTTCGTGTTTCAAAGTTTTAATTGTGTGGTATAAAGTAGACTTTTTTGAATTTTAAATATACTCACGCGTTGGTAAATGTTTTTTTTTTCTTAAGAGCGGGACTAGAGTTTTATATTATATTAACCCGATTTTTACAATCTTTCTGTAAATATATTTTTTCGTTTGAAAATTGCTTTAATCGCTGTAAACCTGCAGGAGTCTAGATAACAATAATTTTGTAGGCGTTTTCATTGTAAAACTGATGGGCAACAAAGGGATGCATTCTACACGTAAATATACAGGGTGTTTCCTAATTGCATGTCAATATTTTAAGGGATCATTTCGTCGCTCCCGTCGCCAAAGGGCGGATCTGCATATTTGGAAATTTCAGTAGAGCAGTTTAAAGATTTTGTTGGCGCGTCCAAGCTCGCGTAAAGGGAAATAACCCTAAAACTGATCGGGTTTTAACGTTTAACTCTTGGTCTGCTATTTTAGTAAAAAAATATTCATAGTGGCAGTATGTAGCCGCGCCATATTTCTCTTTTTATTCAGATACGCCTGTTCGTGACGGAATAAATATTTACATTTAGTGTTAAACAACAGTTAAGCCCTTTAAATGTTGCCTCAGTTATCGTAGGTAAGTTTTGTTTGGCCTGCAAAAATAATAAATAGAGCTCTAACAACTTAAAGCTTATTAAAACAAAAACTAACACTATAAACATCCTTTAATAAGGTAATCGCTTGGAAAAGGTTTGTTAAATGAATGAAAATATTGAGTATTATTTATCGTTTATTTATAAACAAAATGATGGTTATAACAGAACTGGAAAACCCTGTGATTTTTCTTACAATTATTATTATAAATAGTTGAACAAAATGACACATCTATTATATAGTTTAACAATTTAGTAAAATAAACATATATATAAATATCTACGCTTAATGTACCTCATTGTTAAGCTTAACAAAACAAATAACATAATAAATATATATATATACTTACAACACTAAGGTTAGGTTAAAAAGAATGAAAATGACGAGTATTGTATTAATCGTATATTTATTTACAGATCTGTAAAGTAAAATATGTAGGTAGGTACCTAAGTATTTATATAAAAAAGAAATACATTTATATTTAAAGCTTATATCAGAATAATTTAAAAGCTAAAAGGAAAACTGTAACAATGCAAATACCTACTAGGTTTCTTAAAAATGACTTACTTATTAGCAAGGTAGAACAGTAGATAGAAATTAAAACTTACGCCTCTTAGAATTTGAAGTTAGAAAAATAACTTTGTGACAAAGGGGCTTATCTGGGCTTACGCCCCTTAGTGACCTACAATTATCCTCACAGTTCATATACGCCCAAATAAAAATTCAATGTTGTGTTAAAAGTATAGTAGATTTAGATACCTTCCTTGGTCACATCATAAAGAGTATTAAAACAAGTTAGAATGCTTAACTAAATTTCACAGAAAAATATTTTATTACGATTCTCTTCAATATTTCGTCAGCTATTATAGATAAAGAAACATATAAATATTAGTTGGTCGCTGAAGATGCATATTTTAAAAATATAATGAAGCGGAACAACTTGAATTTAAATATTTTTAAGTGAAGCACCCTATATTTTTTAGCAGAGATTAGTGCGTATCTTTATTGTTTATGTAATATTTTTGCTGGTATATTTTTGCTTGCAATTTTGTGTCCGCCATCTACCAGTTGTTGTGTGTTGCTGCTGATGAATAGGCTTAAAATAATTGTTAAAAGTAAATGTAATTTATTAAACTCTAAGCAAGAAATACAAAAAGGCCTTTATTAACTTAAATAATTACAACGATCACTATTCCCAAGGGTTGGCTTGTAAAATTATAACCGCATTATTATTTTCCCTAAATGAACTTGATATCTTTTCATCCCGAAACACGAGCATAAAATTAGACTTTTTGTTGTTTTGACCTTAATACAGGGTGCCTGGACATGACGAGCAAAAAGCTGGATGATAATACTGCTAGAAAAATCAATAGTACAAGGTTATATGATATTTTTGCGAAAACTCAAAACAACAAAAATTATTGGGTATTAAAATTTGTTTCTTTAAAATCGAAATTGTTTGTTCGTCGATTCTCCTCAAATTTGACAACCTTCTTACTAAAGTCGGCGACCCACGATCCAACACCGCTACATGATCAAATTGCGTTCAATTTTGTCGCATTCAAACAAATCGTACTGTTCTTTGTTTGCTCACATTGTTCTTTTAATCGATATTCATTTATTACATGTTTAAAAGCCATTTTCCGGTATAAATATGTCTACTAAAAAAATTATGATGCACTAAAATGATAAAAAAATAGCTGTTAAATTTTAAATGTGCGTACTGCATAGAAATGGATTTTATTTTCACTTAAAAAATTGTTTTATTTCGTCTTATTAAAGCGAGCTCGAATTTGTGTGGTAATAATAGGTTCATTTGCATTTTTGGCGATCGAACAAAGTTAAATAAAGCCGCTGGGGCTTTGCTTTCGACATACGTACCCTCTTTTAACTGCCATTTTAATTTTATATATTGCTGGATAAACCGCTAAAACCCAGTTGACAATAATTATAACTTTTAGAATTAGGGATGAAACGACATATTAAAAACAGACTGTTTTAGCTACCCGCCATTTTGGGTTTAGTCATCGTCTTTTTCGGAACAACTATATATAGGGTGTTCCACTTTTAAGCAAAACAAAGAAATATGTACAACACTGCCTTTTTCCTTTTTGATGGCACAGTTATGTAGACAGTCCAATGTTTAATGCAAAGTACCTTTTGATATTTGTTTCATTTGGCTTCATCTAGATCTAGAAGATAACTGCAATTCTATCAAACTCTGATAGGCGTGTAGCAATACTATATAGAAGAATGTCATTAATTTTTTTAATCGAGTCACACGGAAAAAATTTAAGGAAAAATTTTGGTTTACTTATAAAAATAATATTTAATTTGAAAAAACAGTGACGAATAATTTCTTTCGATAAAAATATCAAAAAATACGTTAGCTAGGACGCCACTGGTGGAAGTACACCACCAGTGGCGTTGGTAGATCCGAGGAAATTTTTTTAAGTGTCTCACCCGATTGGTGGTTCTCCTGCCGACGATGATAAAAAAGAAATTACATATTTCTCACTGATTTTCCGCAAAAAAGGCAAATTTAATGTCAAAAGATATATAGGTTTATAACCTTGACAGATATGACGCCCCGTTGGATTTTTTTAAATAGCAACCCTCATCCATAACCACACGAGTGAATTGTATTTTTCGATCCGATATCAAAAACAGATAGTTTATTTTCAAACGTCCCGCATTTATAAACAAATTACACATTTCTTAATGATTTTCCGCAAGAAAGGCAAATTTAATGTCAAAAAATATATAGGTTCACAACCTTGACAGATGTGACGCCCCGTTGGATTTTTTAAAATAGCAACCCTCATCCATAACCACACGAGTGAATTGTATTTCAAGATCCAATTTCAAAAACAGATAGTTTATTTTCAACCATCCCGCAGTTACAAACAAATTACACATTTCTTAATGATTTTTCTCAAGGAAGGCAAATTTAATGTCAAAAAATATATAGGTTCACAACCTTGACAGATGTGACGCCCCGTTGGATTTTTTAAAATAGCAACCCTCATCCATAACCACACGAGTGAATTGTATTTCAAGATCCAATTTCAAAAACAGATAGTTTATTTTCAACCATCCCGCAGTTACAAACAAATTACACATTTCTTAATGATTTTTCTCAAGGAAGGCAAATTTAATGTCAAAAAATATATACGTTCACAATTTTGAGAGATATGACGCCCCGTTGGATTTTTTAAAATGGCAACCCTCATCCAAACCACACGAGTGAATTGTATTTCGCGATCCGATTTCAAAAACATATGATATATAACATACGACATAAACATTTAACATGTATCCCCTCCCTCTCTCTATATATATATTGTGAGGGGTAGGGGTAACTTCGGAATTTTAAATAGGGTGATGTATGTTGTTTCTAGCATTAGAAATTACGTAAAAAACTACGTATATGCACAAAAAATTTATTGATTTGCTTTCTAGGCATGATTTATTAGGTTATAAAATAAAAAAAAATATTTAATTTACACTCATCAATCATAGGTATCCTAAACCGTTCCTGACCTTTCCTAACCTACTTAACTATAGAACTGATACCAGCTTAACTCAATATTTAAGATTTTTTTTATAGATACTAACAAAGTAATCTTTAATAATTGTTGGACACTTCCTGGATAAGCAGTATTAAATAAATTTCGACGTATCACATGATTTTTTCTGTTGCCATTGACGACCATTATTAATATTTTAATGCGTTTTGCATTATTTTTGACAGAACTAGGAACTTCAAAAAATCTATGAACTTAAATAATATAAATGTGCCAATCAGTATTAAAATGTTATCTAAGTTAATCATTTTGTGGTTCTAACCTTAATTAAGATCCATTAATTATTATCAACGTCTCTCCCAAGTTATAACAGTGGTCAGAAACGGGGAGCCAATTATTTAAGAAAGGTTATCAGCACCAAAACTTTACCGGAAATAATAATAATCTTATTAATCTTGTAAAGCAATTATTTCCGCCCAACTCAACTCCAGATCGCTGCTAATATTTTGTCTTGCAATTTAATCGCTTATAATCCAAAATTTATGGTGTGATTTCGATAAAATTTTATTACATTTTCGTCAGTAAATTCAACATGACAGTTATTGTCTCTAAGGTACAATTAACTTAAATAATTTAAAAAGAAAAGATATTTTTACTTCTACCGTGCGAGCAAAAATTATATAATCATCAAAGCATCTAAGGCCGTACTGCTCAGCGTTAGAGCTTAGTACCTGTTGGGTATCAGTAATTACCAGCATTATCAATCAATCATTTATTCCGTCATCTTTAACAATTGTTACAAGTAATTTGATTTATCGCTAATTTAGTTTTATTATTTAATTATCGTTCGCGAAATAATGCAAAATACGTCAATATATTTGATATTCTTATATATATATAAATATAATACTTTTAAACTCAGGCAATGCCTGTAAAATTTGATGTCGAGATGTGCTTTGTATTTCCAATAATTTAATATCATATACAATTAGTAAGGGATGCTGATTTCTTGATGTTGGCGTGGGTTGCCAAATTTACCAAAACATATTATCTTCGCCGCTTTAAGAATATAGTAAATTATATTAAGCGACTATAATTTGCAATGTGAAGGGGAAAAATGAGCGGGATATATGTTACAGGGTATAAAATATACAGGGATATGTATACGTCTAATTGTTGTAAGTAATATATTTGAATTACATACAAATTAACATTTAATGGAAATTTATAGAGAGAAGTACGGCAACAATGTGAAGTTTTTTGTTGGGATTCCTTTCGTAGCTCACCGGTCGCCGTTAAATTTGGTTCATTATACCGTCATCCCTTGAATGAAAATGTTTTTGCTCGCACGGTACATGGTGGAGTGGCCCACTGATAACGTTCCACCTAGGTGTATTTTCTTTAAAACTAATAAACTATAAAACGCTCGTGCCCGTAAACTTTAGTTTTCAGGTAACTTGTTTCTTGATTTTATTGTTGGTGCGCTTGGATTTACTCACTGGCGCTGGTAAGCTTGTTTCAAATAAGTATTGCATTTTAGTTTGATGAAACAGGGTATTATACAGGATGGCTTAGAAAAATAGTAAACAAAAAAGTCAGAAATTGCATCGTAAATCAAATAACCGCATACTAAGCAATTCCAAGTAGTTCAAATCCAATTAAATTTAAAGGAATAATATTTACACATATTATCTAGCTACACCTATTCCCAATAGCATAGCGTACTCAAATAATTATTAAATTTAATATCGTTTACTCAAAATTGAGTGAGAAACGCGTGTGTATTTATTTTTGTTAATTAAATTTAAATAATTAATCGTATTGCCAATGCACGTAGAAGCATTTGCGTTGTTTGTGGAAATGCCGAATGATTTTCAGTAACTGGTCACCTCTACGGTAATTGCAAAGTTTAATAAATATTTGTATTATTTTGCCCGAGGAGTCACTCAATGCATTTACATTTTGTTGATCTGTGGAACACGTTCGAATAATTTAGAATTTAGAATTGGGCTTAATCTCGAATTTGCATTATCATGCATTCAACCTTCTACTTGCAAAATGCACATTCCTGAATGGTACAGCAGAACCTTGTGCATTTTACATTAAACACAATTTTCTTAAAGAAACTACTATCTTCTGATGGAACTGAAGGCGCATTTTTCATAATTGAATCTGTTATTTGGTAAAGGGAACATGTTTAATTTTTGGCTGTTTGAAAATTTTGCCATCAATGTAATTTTTAAAGGTAAAGAAGGGAACATAATGCACAAAAAACCTGTGAAGCATTAGATGTATGCGAGGTGTAATGTAAGGTACAGTCGGAAGTAACCTTGGCAGTTATTAGAGGGATATATGAAAAAACATGGGGACTTTCACCTAAGTTGGTGCACTGGCTGTACACCAGGGTAGTGAGACCTGCAATTACGTATGCAGCACTGGTCTAGTGGCTAAAGACACAGCAAAAAACCACAATATCAAAGCTAGGAAGCCTACAAAGACTGGCCTGTTTGAGCATCACAGAAATCATGAAATCGACCCCCACATCCGCGATGGAGAACCTCCTGGACCTTCCTCCACTTCATTTGGTGATTAAATGAGAGGCAAGAATGGGACTATACAGACTACAGAGTTCTACGTCACTTTCTGGGTGGCACAGAACTGGACATGTACTTATGCGGTATCATAAGGGGACCTGAGTTAGAAATGAGATCAGACTACACAAACCCTGCATATCGCTATGACATACTATTCAAGACCGTAATCGACGACCGGGATGCGTGGAACAATAAAATATCAGATACTCCTGGGACAATAATCTCGTACACAGGCGGCTCAAAAACCAAAGACGGTACCGCAGCAGGGATACACGGAGTAAGGCCGAAGAGAGATGCTGATTTCTCATGCTCTTATATTCTAAATCTATTGGAATTTGTATGAAAGAAATTAGATGTTTGGAACAAAACCTGGATTTCTTATTTCAAATCCAATATCGTTTGTTTGAATGAATTTCGTTATTTATATCAAAACTCGAATTTCCTGTTCTAAATCTATGGGCATTTGACTCAAAACCCGAACTTCTTCAGCTGAAATTCTTTGATTTTGGAAAAATTACCCACGTAATTTAAGAAAAACTACTAAACTAATAAAAAACAAAAAACTGAATACCCATATACAGAACAGTATAAATAAAGCTTAGAAGTCACAATCAGTTTCTATTTTTTTTTTATAAATATGTACTCAAAAAAGATCTAAAATATTTGATTAAAAAAAAATTGATAAAACGACGAAATATTGAGGGGGCTAAGACTTTTGAGACACCCTGTATAATTAGCTAATTGAATTAAATTCATCTAAAAAAACATTAGTTTGGGCTAAATTTTGACACTTAATTGTATACCTACATTTTTTATCAATAATTCTTTTTATAATTTGAAATTTCAGGAAAAATTAAGTTACTGCTAAAAGATAAAAAATTAGTACATTTCGGTGTGCAAATAAAAAATTGGCATTATAATATAAAAATAGATAAAAAATATTTATTGTCGATATTATAACATATTATGTTAAGATATTAGGTAGGTAGGTATAGGTACTTACATTATTATTTCCGTTAGTTATGGTTTTCTTCAAGTGTTTTAATTCCCCTTACAAGTATTAACCTGTCCCCAATATTATCAGCTAAAAAGTCAATCTGTTCGAGAGTTAACAATTTAAGGATTTCGGGATCATCAATCCTTTGTTCTGTTAACAAAATCAAATAATAAAGATTTTACTAGGAATTAGGAATTTTAAAAATCGTATATTCCTATTAGTTTTTAGGTTAAACCTAACTGCACCGTGGTGTTGATATAGGTAGCGGTAAAGTGAGACTAAAAAAAAAGGTAGAAACACAGCGGGGTTCAAACTTTGCACCTCCAACCGATAACCCACCCGAAGCTATACACGCTAGGCCAAAAAATCACATACCCAAAATTCAAAACAGCGAAATGACATAAAAACAAAATGTACGCGGTCTCACTTCAACTCTTCCTGCTGATATCTGTCAAGATATAAGGAGGATTGTGCGAATATGACTTGTTGACATATAGGTTTTGGCTCAAATGCACGGGGATTTATTCAACATTATGATGCTTTTGTGTTAAAGTCTTAAGACATATTGACAAAATACTTTGTACTTTGAAATAAACTTATGAAGAAGAATTTAGCCAAAAGAATCGAGAGTTTGCATCAAATGCTATTTTAGTCGAATGCCAAAGAATTTGCAACAAACTATCTTTCTTTAAACTAAAAGAATCATTTCCAAATGAATGGATTCGTTTGCCTAAAATAAACCATGTTTGTCAGTGTACTTTAGCGCACAACCGTGGAATTTCTAGCAATACCAATAAATTTTGACAGAAATACATGAATTGAAGATTTCTTTTGCCTAAATGCCTTTACGTTGCCTTAAAGTAATTAAATGTCAAAAGAATCGAGTATTAAACCTAAATGCCGCAATTATTTTAGCCGAAAGGAAACGCATTTAAAATAAATACAGTTTCCTTGAACTGAATAAATATTTGCCAAACGTATGGATTCTTTTGCCCTTAGGATACCATTTTTATCAGTGTGTAAGTACAAACTAGGGAGAGCACAATGGGCCAAGCCTGGCCGAAGTGCATCCGGCACTTGGACGGACCCTCGAAAAAAAAAAGGTACACCAAAACTGTTATCAGATCTGGATTTTGCATTCCAAAAAAACCCTTGATACCAAATTCTGCTATTATTAAGATAAATATTTGGAAACACGTATAAATTATTAATAACTTCAGTTGGGCTAGATGCTAGCCTCAGGAATTTGTGCTAGCACGGTATACCGATCTTTTAGTGACACCCGTATAGGGCACCCTACTTAAAATAACAAATAGTAGAGCACATCCTTGCGTTGTAGAGGAGTATAAAGGTAAGGTATTTTTAAAATATAATTTAATTCTATTCTCCTTTAGTTGAAAACGCTTCAGTCGGTGGATTTATGTTTTTACATGTCGGTATCGTTAAACAAACGGTGTCAGAATTTGCGGTCCAACCTGAACAAACACAGATAGGCGACACACAGGGACAGAGGGACGAAGGTAAAAGAGAAAGCACGGTAGTCGACGGATATTTGAGACCCTGGCGCGTATTCCCAAACCACCCCGCTCGTTTTTACCTCAGCTTTAATTGCTTTTTTATTTGGTGTCAAAATTAGAAAAAATAAACCAATATCTTGACGATTTTTTTCTTCCGCGTCTGTTCTACTTTATTCCGCAATCTTACCTTTTCATTATCAAGCCCACTTGCCGTAAAAGATTAAAGAAAGGGGTCAGAAGATGAAAACCCTGAAGCTTTATAAAAGCCTTTAATGTCTATAAAGAAATTAGATTTGTAGTCTGATTGCAATGAAAAATGGGAAAGGTAATCTAATTTTTTCGTTTGTATAAAGCAAGGCGGACTACATTATTGTGGCTGAAATTGCTTGTTTCTCTATAGAGTGTATTTGAAAAATAACGTAACTTATGTATTCTTAAGTTGCACACTTATTTATTTATTTATTTGGGATACAAACATATACAAAAAGTATTCACATTCTTTATATTACATATTTAAGCCTTATTCCTAAGAATAAAACCAAAACTATACTCACTTAGCAATTTATTAGTTTTAAAGATATTATAAATACTGTACACTTGTTTACTGTAAACTATCCAAAACGGCTGATTTTAGACAAGTCTATAACAACCAAACCTTATTAAAAGTTTAAAATATTATTCTTCAGGGTGTTCCATTTGACAAAATTAGAAAACTTATAATTTGTTTTCTTCAATACCCTGTACAAAAGTAAAAGAGTAAGAAATAAAACTAGTATCTTTACAAACTACAGCATCCAAGGTACGCCTTTTTTTTTAACAAGAAAGCTCATTTTGTTTATAAACTTATATCAGAATAATAAGGATGATGGGGAGCATAATTTAGCAAGCTTTTAAAAAATCACAAGTTTATATCATTGGACCACCCCTTCAATGTAAAATATTTTTAAAGCATGCGTCTGAATCACCCAAATTATAATAGATATAAACATTTTGGCGAAATTCTTTAGTTTTCAGGCGGTACATTTTGAAAGTTTTAAAGGAAATTTGCGAGGATTTATATACCATTTTGAATTTAAATGAAAGAAGCTTCTTTTCTAACAACCATTCAGTATGACGACAATCTTTACGTAAAGATTTACATTTTATACCATTGCACCTTTTTACGAAGCTCTATTAGAGTTATTGTTGGGAAAATGTGTTTGGATACTTGGACAGGTGATTCTACATGATAAAATAATGTTAGTAAGTCATGTAACAAAATATCGAAATCTCAATATTTTCTAAGTTATGGTCTGTCAAAGTTCAATTTTTTTTTTCTTATTTTTGATGTAGGGCATTTACTTTTTCACCAATTAATTTGATTTTTGGCACAGAGACTTATCTTCACGATTTCTATAACTCTGTTACCAAAATGTTGCCCTACTCTGCCACCAGAGGGCACTTTACCTGAAAACCATATTTTTTTTTTCGCATATCTTTTTGGATTTGACAGATATTACAAAACCAAATATGCCTTGTGAAAGACAATAAAATACTTATTAAAAAAGTTACTCTTCATTCGAGTCGATAAACCTCACCGTTTAGTCACAAATTAGCAGTAAACATTTTATTACCATTAAATCAGTACGTCCAATAGGCGCAAATAAATCAAGTTACCATGATTCAAATTTAAATAAATCTGTCAATAAAATACCTAATAAGTTATCGGACTAAATACTAAATTATATCAACGTAAACAATTTATTTTTATTTATTTATTTTCAGTTTTATTCACCTAATAATAATTTATGTATTGGTAATTATTATACGAATAGATAGGTCATTAAATCTATTTTTTAACACTGAATGAACAAGTAATTAAGAAGGAAACTAATCATAATATATTCTCAAAATGTCCTCCGTTCATCTCTATACATTTCCTAATGCTTTTCAAGAAATGTTGCCTAACTTTAAAGAAAATACCGGCCGTATTTTGAATAACCTCAAATCCATTAATTACTCTTTGACGTAGATCTTTAACATCGTTTACCGGAGTTTTATAGACCAAAGTCTTTAAATGTCCCCAAAAAAAAAAGTCCATAGGATTAATGTCAGGCGAACGCGGTGCCCAAGGTAATGATCCATTTCGTCCTATCCACCTGTTAGGAAATGTATCATTGAGATATGTCCGTACGTTTAGACTAAAATGGGGTGGAGCGCCATCTTGAAGAAGCCACATGCTTAATCTTGTTTGAATTGGCACATTTTCCATTAATTGTGGAAGGACATTCCGAAGGAAATGTAAATAAACTTCGTCATTTAACGGTCCTTCAAAAAAGTGAGGTCCTATGAGATGGTCTCCTATAATTCCGCCCCATACATTTAATGAGAATCGTCGCTGATGCTGCCGTTCCATAATCGCATGTGGGTTTTCGTATGCCCATTGGTGTGGGTGTTATGAAAATTGGTAATCCCATCCCGTGTGAAAGTAGATTCGTCCGTGAATAATATGAAATTAAGGAATCGATTGTTTTGTCGAAATTTCTCTAATAATTGTTGGCACATGTTAACTCGTAACTGTGCGTCACCCTCATAAAGTGCCTGTACCTTTTGTACATGAAATGGGTAAAGAAGATCCTCATGAAGGACTTCCCAAGCCGTAGAATTGTCAATTCCCTCTTCTAAAGCTATATTTCGAGTACTTATACCTGAATTCGCTTCTGCTCTTTCAAGTATTCTTTCTTCCATTTCAACAGTTCTAACGTATCTTGGTCTACCTTTATCAGCAATAGTATTTATAAATGAGCCTATCTCGCCAAGCCTTCGATGAACCTTGATGAAAGTTGGGGCACTTGGAACATTTCTATTAGGATATGTTTCCATGTAAAACCGCCGTGCTTGCTCTGCATTCCCATTGGCTCTCCCATAACAAAAATGCATGTCACGATACTCAGGATTTGAATATACGTGAGCCATTTTATTACTAGGTAAACAGCAACTTAATTTTCACTAATTTTAAAAATGCACTACGTTTATGAATACTTTTAAGGCTTTACTAATGTCTAATTTTTTTACTTATCATTTATTTAAAATTGAAGCATGGTAACTTGATTTATTTGCGCCTATTGGACGTACTGATTTAATGGTAATAAAATGTTTACTGCTAATTTGTGACTAAACGGTGAGGTTTATCGACTCGAATGAAGAGTAACTTTTTTAATGAGTATTTTATTGTCTTTCACAAGGCATATTTGGTTTTGTAATATCTGTCAAATCCAAAAAGATATGCGAAAAAAAAAATATGGTTTTCAGGTAAAGTGCCCTCTGGTGGCAGAGTAGGGCAACATTTTGGTAACAGAGTTATAGAAATCGTGAAGATAAGTCTCTGTGCCAAAAATCAAATTAATTGGTGAAAAAGTAAATGCCCTACATCAAAAATAAGAAAAAAAAAATTGAACTTTGACAGACCATAACTTAGAAAATATTGAGATTTCGATATTTTGTTACATGACTTACTAACATTATTTTATCATGTAGATTCACCTGTCCAAGTATCCAAACACATTTTCCCAACACCCTGTATACCACCAAACAATTTCTCTACTGCTAATACCAACAGGAACATACTTTTCTTTTTCTGTCTGATGGTAGAGAACGTCACTACGTTCGAAGCATGTAGACTATAGAAATACCATTTTAATAAAGTTGTGGAGAAAAACTTGTTGATTTTCTTTGTTTTTAAAATTTCTTTAATATTAAATGCTCAAAATGTTGTCCATTCATTATTTGGTAACATCCTAAACGAAAGAAAAACTCGTTTTGAACATTTCTAATAACTTCAGGAGAAATTAACCTACACTCATGGCTTATTTGTGCTTTTAACTCCTCAACATTTGCCGGGTTCATCTTAAAAACTTTGCTTTTCAAGCACCCCCATTAAAATTAGTGTAAGAGAGTAAGGTCTGGAGACCTGGGTGGCCATTCAATGGGTCCCCTTCTACCAATCCATCTGTCCGGAAATTCTGCATTCAGATATTCACGGACAGCTCTCGCAAAACGGGGAGGGGCACTATCTTGTTGAAACCAGATGCTCCTATTCGGGACATCAAATTCAGAACAGAAGGGTTAAATTCGGAACTAGTTCTTCCTGCAAGAATTCCAAATATTTTGCCCCATTGAGCGCACTCTGTGGATGAATATCTTTTAAACAAAGGGTAAATTCTAGGAAGTGTCCCATTTAAAAATATTTAAATTTAAGTTGTCCCGCTTTTATCGAACGTTGGAAAATATTTTTCAAATAACATCTTTAAAAATCCCTTAATTAATATATTTAAAAGTTTTTCCGCATCTGTGAAAGTTAATGAGACTGCATAATTAATTATTCAGTCGTAAGCCATAGCAGCTTTTAATTCAATTATACCGCAATAAGTATATTAAAATAAACTCCAGTATAAGTTAAAACACGTCAATATATCTAAAATATTTGGTGAGACGTTGTCAACTTTCCATTAGGCCGGTCAATATCAATTTTTCCACTGACAAGATATACCGAGCAGCAATCCCATAAATCTTTGACCGGACTCTCCCATGTTTTTCTTCAAGGATTTAGCCCACAATCACTGTACAGGTCTGGAACTTCGTGATAGGAAAAGAAACGTTTTTTATTACTGTTTCTGGTTTTTGGCTCGAGACCCTTTTAAATCTAGCATTATACATTTCGTTCGTATTTGACAGTGTAGCAAATGCATTAGGCGGCGACCAGTTGTGAAACGGAAAACGTAATGTGGTTTTGTTTTTATAGAAGAAAAATGCCATTTTATAAAGGGTATTTAGATCTAGTTGATTACTTACCGTTATACAATTCGTTTGACTGTAGTGTGTCGCATTTTTACGTTTCAAATTTAGTACATAAACTAAACACAATTTTAATACACCCAAAACATTATTTGTTGCTATTATACCGTTCATCCAAACAGAGTCTCTACCGCAATATTTACATTAAATTAAGCAAGGTAATTGAATAAAACAAAACAAATAGATATTATTTTATAACCTTACCTAAACAGGTGTCTTGTATTCACGGGAACACTGCAAACTTCCAAAAGGGCTTACAACAATCTTTGTTTATTTAAATAAAAAAAAAACTTTAGGCTGCAAGGACTTGCTGTTATGTTATATTAATTACCTGAGAGTCTAGAAGGGCAATGCTGTGTGATGAATACAAAATTTGCAGAGGACTTTATCAACTATTCAATTTACTTTATGAGAGTCAGGTAGACAAATTGTTTTTATTGCTTAATTAGCATTTAAAAAATGTTTGGTTTCTAGTCACGTTCTGTCGAGCAAAGGTTCGTTTAATTTCGCAAAAAACGTGCCAATTAACGTTTACCCTTTCGCCTAGCTTGCAAATACGGCACAACAATTAGACAATTTAAGAATCGTACCAAAGAGCTGACATATTATTTATAGAGATGATGCCATCTAGATCCACGTATGGTATTTATTTAATTATAGTAATAGTACAATTCGTACAAAAAATAAAACTATAACAATGACGAAGCAGAAAAAGATATTTTGAATGTCCTTTAAGGATTTTTTTGCCGTACTATTACAATTCTTTTGGTTTTTTTTTGCGCATAATTTACTAAGTTCTAAATTCTACCAACAACACAACCTAAGAAGAAATTTATATAGAAAGGCAATGACAATCACTGACAAATAAAGGTTGTTGTCTAATATACTATAAGAGCTAGCGGTCACGATTTTAATTTAATAAAGTAATACGAAACAACTATTATTTTAAATGATTTGAGTTTATTTGTGTGTTCATCATATAATCCACCTTTTCAATGATTTATTACTTTTTCTATCACTACCATATGCAAAAGTATACCTTTCACAATCTTTTCATGTATGATTGGCAACTACTATAATTGGCAAAATTCAGTATTGTTTGAAACGCCGGTTTAACAATATTTAATCATACTTTCGTACCTCTTGTTTATGCGGTTTTAAAACAATTACGCAATCTTTTATTTAAATCAAACTGGACTCTTCAACTAAACTGCGATAAAGCTCACCGAGGAACAAAGCCGTTTTATTAAATGCCACAAAGACTAATAAAATTAAGACTGCTTTGTTACAACTGCAGATATTGTACTGCGGTTATCGATTTAGTTAATTTTTCGTAAATCATTGCTATATCCCATGCGACGTAATTAATTTTATTGCATTGTTAGCAACTTTAAAAGTGTTTAGTTGCCAGTTTCATAACAATAACAATAATACGGAAGTGTGTGAGCGGATATTTTAGATAGAAGAATAGGTAGCCAAGGGTACATTTAATTTGGCTTGCCAAAGTTATGTCCCAAATAATTTGGGTAACCCTTTTCCCACAAACAGTTTTACTTTGACCCCTTCGAAAATTATACTTGTAAGTATTGTATGAAATACTATTGTGTTATTATACTTATTATTTAAAAAATGGTATATTTTTACGGCAGTTCGTTTTTAAGTTTAAGGAAGCCGTGTTGCCAAAATTAATTTTCTTGTTTTTTTTTTTTAATTTTATTTATTTACCAATAAGTAATACGTCGTTGTAAAGCTGACATCTATAGCTACCTTTTAAGTACAAAATACAATATGGCGTCTATAGAAAAAAAAACCTAAAGATGGTATAAAATAGCTGAAACGTCGTGTTCAAAGTCCAATTAAAGAACTGAAATCTACTTAAAAGTTGCTTCAAAATTGTTTATACAGATCGCCAAAATAGTGCAAAATAAAAAAGCTACAGCATATTTTCGAAAATGCAACTTTTGGTATTTTTAAAATATCTCAAAAACAAAAAAAGGTAGTATCGCGTATAAAGCGGCATTAAATTGCAAATAAATTCGTCTAAAACTTTTCTTATTTAACCGTTTCTCTATCTTCTATATTTTTCAAGATTTTCATACATGTAGGCTTAATTGGGGCCACACTGTAGACAATACACAGTGTGTACCAGCCGAATGGAATACATTCGATAATAAATACATGAAGGCGTGTTGGAAAAAACGCTCGCACACGTCAATTGGTATATCTGGTTGTCCATTTTTTTCCATGAAAACTTTTTATACAGGATGTGTCATGTAACAGTGGCCAATACTAACTCTCTTATTCAAAACGCAACATCCTGTATATTATTCAATTTTTGGATTCTTTAGATAATTCTAGACATATTTCATGTACAATATCCTATACCTATCTTCAACTGTTTCGGAAATATTAAGTGTTTTCAGATTTGTTTCAAAAATTAACAACACACTAAAAACTAATAAGTAATACTGTTTGTTTCTTGATAATGTAAAAAACAAAAAAAAATTAATGTAGGAGATTTTGAAAATGCTCGCCGCGAACGTCTTGGCAACATCCCAATCTTAAATAGAAATTTCTTCTAACGTTACTGAACATCTCAGGCGTGACCGATCTAATCGCAAGTGTTATTCGTCTTCTTAAGTCAGCTAAGTCGAGGGGTTTAGTTTTGTATACAATATTTTTGATATAACCCCATGAGAAGAAGTCTAATGGCGTCAGATCAGGAAATCGTGCTGGCCATTCCGTCGATCCACGCCTCCCTATCCACCGATTTGGAAATACTCGGTTGAGGTACTGCCGGACATTGATTTGGTAATGGGGCGGTGCTCCATCTTGCTGGATATTAGTTTGTCAAAGTTGGCAAGACATTATTTTGGAGCAGTGCTAAATAATTATTGCCATTAATGAAAAAAGGACCTATGATATGATCTCCAACAATTCCTGCCCAAACATTAACCTTTTCAGGATATTGCGTATGTTCTTCTCTCATCCAGTAAGGATTTTCCTTAGACCAATAGCGGCAATTCTGACGATTAGCATGACCGTAAAGTGTAAAGGTGCACTCATCAGAAAACAAAACATGTTCTAATTGGATCATATTGTTATCTAACATTGTCATCATTTGTTCACAAAAATACGTTCTCCTATCAAAATCGTCTTCCATGAGCTCATGAGTAGGTATCATTTTATAGGGATACAATTTATTTTCTTGTAATGTTCGAATAATCGATGAATGGCAAACATCGAACATTTGGGCTGTTTTTCGACTAGAGGTTTGTGGGTTTTCCTGAACCTCAAGCATAATATCTAATTTGGAATCATCACTTATTGCATTGGCATTTCTATTTTACTAATTGTCCCTTGAGTTATAGGCGGCAAATTTGCAAATTTTTCATGAAATAAGCGAGCAACTTCCATTTGTGTCCGTGTTTTATGTCCATAACCAATCATCTGTAGAATTGTTACTTTGTGCATTTCTATTAAATAAACCATTTTTCTTATAAGCAGTTAACGAAATTCAAACAACTATAACACTGACAACTACTGTCATGCAGACAGACAACAATTTGCTAAGGTCATGCGTTTTAAACAAAAGTAAACAAAACTATTTATACCTTTTTTTTATTTCATATCAGTAAAAACATTTTAGCATCAATTTTTAACATCTCCTACATTAATGTTTTTTTTTTTTATTTTTTACATTATCAAGAAATAAACAGCATAACTTATTAGTTTTTTAGTGTGTTGTTAATTTTTGCAATAAATCTGAAAACACTTAATATTCCGAAACAGTTGAAGATAGGTATAGGATATTGTACATGAAACATGTCTAAAAATTTTTGAAGAATGCAAAAATTGAATAATATACAGGGTATTGCATTTAAAACAAGAAAGTTAGTATTAGCCACTGTTACATGACACACCCTGTATAAAAACTTTTTATTGAAAAAAATGCGCAACTAGAAATACCAATCGACGTGTCCGAGCGTTTTTTCGGACACGCCCCCATGTATTTATTATCGAATTTATTCCATTTGGCTGATACACACTGTATATTGTACATTTATTATCTGGAATAAGAGGTTTTATAACTTGGAAAATAGCATTTGAATCTACTTAATTGGAGTTTATACTGTTTATACAAAGCAACTTGTTGTTTCGTGTAATGAGAGCATTGTTTATTTAAAATGTGAAGTTGCGTACAGAAAAATACATACACTCAGCATAGACCGAACATAACTGGATATACTGGAACCTTGCTTCGTTATTACTGCAGGTATCTGACTGCGGATATCGATTTTGCTTAGTTGCTGCTAATCATTACGGCATCCGATGCAACTTTAAAACTCTTGTTGAAAGTTTACTCATTATTTTTAGTCTTGTATAAAGCATCCGCCATTGTGGCTGGTTAATTATACAAGTTAAATAATACGTAATTAACCAAAAATATGGACCAATATTATATTATACGTTTTCACAAAAAAAATGTTTTATTTATCTTGGAAGCGGAACATGTATACATAACTGAAATATTTCGAGATCCTACGAAGTTATCCGGTCCTATTGTAAGCCTGCTATTACTCCATTCTCCCTTTGTTTCATTGACAAATTTAACGATATCTCTACAGCAGCGCGACATTTCAAAGAGCCTCGAAACACAAGTCAAATAAAACATCTCATTAAAATTTTAAAGTTTGTGATAATATATTTCGGCTTATTTTAACTCTATAATACTGAAATTGGCACATTGTTAGAAGGAATGATGTAGATTAGCAGGAATTAGTGAAAAAACAAAGGTTTTTAACCGAATCTAGACACATACTGTACATCATTTCGGCTCCATTTTAATTATTAGTTGAAAAACTTCCCATAATTTCTTTTTAAATTTTAGAGCCCCACAAAATAATTTTAAAACAAATTACGTATTCAGATAGTCAAAGTATAATGGCCTGTATTTGCATATATTGCTCGTTACAGAACTTTGTGTCGTGTATATTGTCATCGGGAAATGTAAGTTTTAGTCTACTTTACGCAAACTTTCTACTAAGCCAAAAGAACATAAATCTGTATTTGATATTAATACTCCCAAACATGTATATAATTCACAAAATCATTTACATCAAAACAACTAAACTTGTTTATACAGTGAAAACATCTAACATGGATATTGTCACTTTGGTAGATTTTTCTAAAAATCGCTCGGACAAGTGAAGTATAATTTTTTATTGCGCATTTTATGAACTGAAGTACGCGTATACAGGGTACAACGATTATTTTTACCATAGAAATTATATTTTAGTATGAAAGTGTAATAAACTAATATATATGAATTAGAACATTAAAGTTATACATTATATTATTGCTACATGCTAAATTTGAAATATTTCCCTTCATAGGCATACCAAATATAAAAATATGTAACATTTTACTGCAGTGATATCTTTTTAACGATCACTGAAATAATTTTAATAATGACAGGCATATAAATACAAATTATTTCATGCTTTATTTCAGCCTGGACATGCAAATAGTTGTGAATTATAATAACTGCCTATTGAGCCTAATAAAAATGCATGTACAGTGCGTTCTGATTTAACTCGGAAATGATTGTACTTTTGTGCACCTTTGTCTTTGCAGTTAAAGGTGATCCACTGTTATTAAAAAAAAATATTAAGGTTCAAAACCCATTTAAAACGTTGATTTACACTGCAGGGGAACGTATTATTTAATCCCAAATAAAAATACCTTTCCTCGACCTCACCCGCAATTTAAAATTTTATTCGAAATTACGTTCTGCCGCTATTTTTGAAAGCAGCGCTAGGACATTACTAATACTCAAAAGTTGTATTTTAATTATTCTTTGTTTTAAAAGCAACTATGGTTCAGCCTTTAATACTTATTTTTTATTACTGTGTATCCGTAGGCTGAGTAGCTGGCTCTTGGGTAGATCTGTCGATTTAATAAAACACTGTATTTAATTCCAACAGCATTTTATTCGTAAGGTAGCACTAACGTTTTATTTACAATATTCACTTAATAACTTCCCACTATCTGAGAATACACTACATCAAATTACTAGTTACACTTCAAATTGCATTCACACATACGTTTCCATAATACTCAATACTTTCACATTGTATTAACTTGTTGAACTTTGTTTTTGTTAACTTTAACTACATAGTACAAGAAATGTGGACAATTTCCACTCGGTGACGTGCTTTACTTTTTAAAAGCAGTCGTGCGACATGCACCGCCGAACTTTCGGGGAACAGTCCCCTTGATAAACTTATATTTTATGCGTTTAGCCAAACTCTGCTTGGCGACCGTCTGGAGGCTGCGTTGCCTCATCCCTTCTCGCGTCTGTCTCCCTTCCTCACGCAGCTTGGTAGGTGATTATTTTTGGTGAAGCGCCTGATTACATATGACAACAATGCCGCGCTGTTACTATGTGGGTTTTATGATGAATCTTGGATATTTACGTATACGTGAGGAAAAGAGATGAACTAATAAAAACGCAGACAGCACAGCGTTTGTTATTGCATCGTGCGATAGCTACATAAGCGTTATATATACACTATATACATCAATTAGACTTCCAAGAATGCCATCAGTGGCGTACTTTGCTTTAACACTCAGCGTGTTCTCAACATTCTTAAACATACCAAAATTTCATTATTTTCACATTCCTTAATCAGATGTTTACAGGGGGGTTTATACTGTAAACTTTTATTAACATTTAAACATTTGAATGGGTAATTTTATTTTAGAGTTCTACAAGATAATCATAGTTTGTCGTCAAGTGAAAATGATAAACATAATCCCAGTTGTGTTGTCTTGAATGTCATAACTAGAAGCACTTGTGTTTACGAATGCCATTCATTATATTAATGTATTGGGATTAGTTTGACGGGCTGAAAAATTCGTATTTTAGACATGGATAAATGTTTAATTTATTAACAAAATATTTAATAAAAATAGTCATATATTTTTGCATCTAGATAAGCATCTTCTACTCATATTTTTATATTTAAAACATGTTTGTTTTTATAGGTTTATAAAACATTTTACCGAAATTCAATTTTGAGGTAACGGAGCACCTCTTATTGTGATAAATTTTACGTACATGTATGCTTTTAAGTTATTTGCTTCTTTAGAACTGGTTATATTGCTTTTGCCCCGGAGTTTATATGTTTCAATAGAAAATGCAATTTAACTAATGTGTTGGTATTTTAAAGTTACGGGCAAATAATGGATCAGCAACACCTTTTATCATAATTAGTTGTTTAGAAATATGATGGAAGGAGGAAATGCCTTATCATGACGTCAATATGGCTATGCTATCCGTTAAAGTATAATGTAAATAAAACAATTCAGTCTTCCTCCACAGTTTAACTGTTTGAGGTGAGTGTTATTTACATTATACTTTAACTCCACTGAAAGTACGGACTTTTCTTCAACTATCCGTTACAGTGTCAATGCAGCTTTGTAGTACAGTTCTCAGATTTTAGTTTTGTAATTTTAGTATAAGCTGTTGTTGTTATATCAAATTTAATACCAGAAAGAAATTACCTAACTCAAATTAACCTGTAAGTCTACTTAATAAAATTAAATAAGAAGGTATTTCTGAGCGATATTGGTAATCACCGATGTTTAGAGGCGTAGAAGAAGAAGCAATTTACAGAGTTAATGAAAATTAAATCGAATATCCAGTACTATGTGACCAATAAAATGAATCATTATTTAAGGCTCAGTCTCAAGGAGCAATTAAGATATTATACAGAATAGGTTATCTGCATGGATGAAAGATAACGAGTCAAATAAATGGACAGAAGTTTTGCCCTTTGTCCAATTTGCTAAGACCACAACATACCACGAAGGATACGTTAGATGAAGCCCTGGTTGACGTTAAACCAAACAGTCGTAATTTTTGCCTGGTAAGCAAATTACAAAGTGAGGTACTGCTCGACGAAATTGTTCATACTATGCATGGAAACTTGGACAGTAACCATAGTGATGACCATATTCCATATGAAAATGACGAGGATATCCAAAATACTATTGGAGAGGAGTCCTAACTTAGCACGGCTCAAGGACAAACCGAACCACACGAGTTATATTCTGCGAGAAAAGCAGTCACAAAATAGAATGTTCCACGTCGTGGTCGTACAGATCCCCGAAATGTGTTGGCTGTTATTGGAATAAACCTTGCTTCTGTTCAAAACACTTAAGGAAAACAATAATTTTCGATTTTCACTATATTTTAATAAATAAACACATAACAGCTGTTTCGGTACACTGTACCTTCTTCAGATGTGAGTACTTTAATACTAAAATTACCAATATTAGGGTAATGAGAATAAAGCTTAAACTACCTGCTAAATTATTATGGGAAAATACGTGTATACAAATTCAATAATGGTGATCTATTTAAATCTAATTGATCGTTCAGTAATATGTTGGAATTTTTAAGTTTATTTATTTCTAATGTCTCTAGGGTATTTAATTTTCGACCTTTGTTTTCTACATGTGAAAATCGAAAATTATTGTTTTCCTTAAGTGTTTTGAACATGGATTTTCATCAAGTAAAGGCCTCATCAATCGTGTTCTTGCTTCTGTTCTTTGTTGAGGCTTCTAGCCTTAAGTGCTTTTTTTACACACAGCCTTTAAGTCTCTCTTGGTCTCTCTTTCTTTCACGTCTGGAATGGGTGTCATTCCATTATTTGTTTAGGCAGACTTTCGTAACTCATTCAGCTCACGTGTCCAAACCATATATCAGCTGTTTCCGCTTTATATCTTCTGATATTGTCCATTTCTGTATCTCCATTTGATCTTTGATGGTATTATTTCTGATTCTACCTTTTATTGATATTCTTAAAGATCGTTTCAGGGCATCCATCTTGCATTACTTTGATTCTTTTTTTGAATCTTTCGTAATTCTCCAGGCTTTGGCTATCACATACCGTCTTCATCAATGGCGAGCACAACAAGATCATTAGCAAATTGTAAGGCATACAATGTACTTTTACTTCCAATTCCTTAGAGGTGGTGCTATGTAGATTTTAAACAGTGGTGAAGATGTCCCTCCTATCGATATTGTACGGCTCTGATTAAATTATGTGCGATGTTCGATATTTGTAGCCATAGTACGTATCCTACTCCTTAAACTTTGTTAAATTATAGATTAATATATGATATAAATTTGTACGATGTTTATACCAGGCACGGTACAAACTTTTAATGTAAAGAACGCCGCCGGGATGACTTAAAAATTAATGCTCACCCAAAAGTAAAATTGAACTGCCTTCTTTTTTAGCTTTATTAAATTAGGTTCCGTTCTCATCACCCTCTTGTTCTTTGCTATTCTTTCTTCATTCCCTCCACTTGACTTTTGCATAATGTAACTTTCTCTCTAAACTTTTCTAATATTGATTAACATTAAAATATACGCCCCAGCGAATCAGGAACAGAGTTTTGTCGTAAATTTAAATTAAATTTCGTCTAAACGTTTTTTTACAATTATTGTGTCTATATTTAAATTTTAAACGAGGTTTTTATCCACTTGTAATTTAAAACGACGATCGTCTTCCGCTTGTAAATAAAACGAGACTGACAAGATTTTAAAGAACTTTCCACATCATGTAATTTTATTTACTTTAAATTCCTTTTTTAAACCGAGTAAAGAATGTAATGAAAATAATTGTATTTTCGATTAATCTGATTTTGCCCATCCGACGAAATACGAGTAAAAGAAATAATAATTAATAATTAATTAATAGTTTAATTCACTAACACCTTTATAAACATCAAACATTGAGGTCGCATAATATAAAATATGTAGTGGATAAAATCATATTTTTTGTCAGTGTGGTAAATGACAAAATAAAATATTTTAGTGATATTTTAAGTTTAAAAATGGGTTGCATATCATTAGAATTTTATTAGGCACATTTTGTTTAGGTGGTATTACGCGCTTCTTGATTTTCTCCTCCTGCTTCATCTTACAGCACATACGCAAAGCGTTCCACCTGCTTTGCAACAAGCAATTTAATGAATTAATGAAATTTAAACTTGAAGAAGTAGCCCATTCCTGCAGCGAAGTCGATATAATTAAATCAAAGAAAATCGGTCTATCTCCACATTGCGTATTTGAAAATTGAATTATTTGTACTGTTCCCAACATGTTTCAGACATTGAAGTGCTCATCATTAGGGGATACAATGATCGATCAGGGTAGCTCTGGTCAGTAATCAATCGGCGTTCATACAAGGAGAAATATATAATGTAATAAAGGTAGTCGGACTTCCCTCTCTACACCCATGCTTCAAATACACATATACCGGGTGACCACGAAATTACTGACCAGCTTGTCACGTCCTTATAAAATAAAATATTATTTTGAAATTTTGGTAGGATATATGGTTGCACTGTGCGCACATTTTCAGTATTCAAACTTCCGACTGTCACTTCCGGTTAAACCGGAAGTGCATACAACATTGATATTTTAAATAGAACACCCTGTATATTTTTACGAAAATGCATTCTACAAAGTATTCTAAGCATAAAACATGTATCATATTCTATACCTATCTAAGACAGATTAAGAGAAAATGGCGTTGGAATTTATAAAATTAGACACTCATTTTATTGTTTTTTCGAAAAACAAATGAATAAGCGCAAAATTTTATATTCTTTTTTTACTTCTTTTTAGGTATTCTTTATGAATAAGTCACAATTATTTCACTTCCGGTTTAACCGGAAGTGCTGCAAAATTTGACATTCAAACATAGATTTCTCCATTATTTTTAATGGCACGCCCTATTTTAAATATAATTTTCAAAATTACCTTATTGTTCTAAATATTTTTTATTAATGCTTCCCTAGGTCTAAAGTTATTCGTTTTTAAGACATAAGCATTTAAAGGTTTAGTTGCATTATTCAACAAGCAACAATTGATATTAACTTATTCATAGTTTCGTCTAAGGTGGCTATGGACCCCACAGATCTGTTTACTAATTTCAACTGTTTCACGACGCTATCGCCATGGTATTTTTAATTTAGTCCTTACATTCTTATACAAGTGACTTATTTATTAATAAGAAAAGTTAAAACTATGCCATTTTTTACGCGGGAGCATCAAATTGACATGCTGCTAATCTACGGAGAGACTAGAAAAAACCGGAGAGAGGCCAAATTTCTGTATATGCAGAGATTTCCCGAACGCGAGCACCCAAGCGATACGTATTTTCCATGGTTAGAAAATCATTTGAAGTACGAGAATGAAAATCAAAACGCAAATGGTTTTATTATTAGTGAGGAGGCAGAAACAAATACACTAGCCCTTGTTGAAGCTGACCCGACAGCATCGACGAGGCAAATTGCGAATGATATTGGCATCGGTAGGGAGAGTGCAAGAAAAATTTTAGAAAAACATGGCTATAAATCTTTCAAATACCAAATCCATCACCATCTTTATGAAGGCGATCCTATTCGAAGATTGGAATTTTGCAACTGGTATCTTGAAGAGGAGCAGCAACAGCCACTTTTAAACGCACACATTTTATTTTCTGATGAATCCCGTTTTACCAACTTAGGGATGTTCAACAGAAATAATACCCGGTATTGGTCTACTGAAAATAATCACCTATTTAGGGAAGGGGCGTTTCAAGAACGATTTGGCATTAACGTATGGCTAGGCGTTATAGGAACACGTATAATAGGTCCTATATTTTTTGAACAACATTTAAACGCTGTCCAATACCTGGCTTTTCTTCAGAACACCATTGAAGATATTCTGGAAAATTTACCTGTTAGGCAATACGCACAAGTATTGTATCAACAAGACGGCGCTCCGGCACATAATGCTAGAATAGTGACAGCATATTTGAATGCGACTTTTGGAAATCGTTGGATAGGCACTAATGGCCCAGTAAGGTGGCCGGCTAGGTCCCCCGACCTAACACCGCTTGATTTTTTTTACTGGGGCCATATAAAGGAGAAGGTGTATAGAACAAAACCTCAGAACCTCGACGACCTAAGAGATAGAATAACTCAAGCAGTAAACAATATTACACCACTAAAAATGAACAATGTACTTCGAGAATTCCAAGAAAGAATTCATTTGTGTCAAGAAGCAAATGGCAATCATTTTGAGAATTTAATTTATGGATAATTAGTTTGTATTTTTACATATTATTTTATTAATTATAATTCTACCATAGGTTCGAAATAAAGTTTAATTTTTAAATGCTTATATCTTAAAAACGAATAACTTTAGACCTAGGGAAGCATTAATAAAAAATATTTAGAACAATAAGGTAATTTTGAAAATTATATTTAAAATAGGGCGTGCCATTAAAAATAATGGAGAAATCTATGTTTGAATGTCAAATTTTGCAGCACTTCCGGTTAAACCGGAAGTGAAATAATTGTGACTTATTCATAAAGAATACCTAAAAAGAAGTAAAAAAAGAATATAAAATTTTGCGCTTATTCATTTGTTTTTCGAAAAAACAATAAAATGAGTGTCTAATTTTATAAATTCCAACGCCATTTTCTCTTAATCTGTCTTAGATAGGTATAGAATATGATACATGTTTTATGCTTAGAATACTTTGTAGAATGCATTTTCGTAAAAATATACAGGGTGTTCTATTTAAAATAACAATTTTGTATGCACTTCCGGTTTAACCGGAAGTGACAGTCGGAAGTTTGAATACTGAAAATGTGCGCACAGTGCAACCATATATCCTACCAAAATTTCAAAATAATATTTTATTTTATAAGGACGTGACAAGCTGGTCAGTAATTTCGTGGTCACCCGGTATATAATTACAAGCTGTTTTACTTTTAAAAATGCCTCGCTCTTTATATTCCTCTTGCTGCAATTGTTCATGAGACTTCTTTTATTCCAAAGAATATATTAAGCGGTATTCACTAAATATACCATTTGCTAATTAGCAATCTAATTAGAAACCAAATTAGTTACTGATAAGGAAAAAAGATATAATATAAGCTGTAGTCCCCTTTGGTGAAATGAAAGCCGACCACAAATTCGATAAGAAACCCCTCATTTAAGGAACAAAGAACTTTACAAACACGAATTACGTTAATATGAAAAGAGACTCATGGCACTTCTTACCCTTTTTAATACAAAAAACGCTTGTGATGTTCACTTCAAATAAAAACCAGGGTAAAAAAGTCATTTTGGTTTAAAACTGTTGCAATAAAATGTAACGATCGAGATTTAAATGCCTCTCACCCTTTGTAAAGATTATATTTAATTTACTGAGGAATCTACTAAGGGATTGGTCAAATTTAAACTTGTTTTGATATAAAAGTATTTTTCTCTGTGTACTTTCTTCGATAATCCTCGGTATACTTTCCTATGTGACACACGCCACTATTTATTAGACGATTCTTCGTCATCGCAGGTTACGATTCGATCAATATTGCACCTGATGAAAATGAATGGAAAAAGTATGAAGCGATAAAAATGAAAATATTTCCTAACGTTCAAGAATTTTGCAGAGTACCAAGTTCTGGTTCAGAAATAAGATCATTCGAAGTAGTAAAATTAAAATTATTTTAAACATTTGTATACAAATCAATGGGGTCAATCAGGTTTAAACTCCGGAACGCAACTTGTCTGCATTAGACACGCCACATTTTCCATGGCAAACAGTTAACTTGAAAAGCACACTCGGAAATTGGCTGTAAGTGTAGGTATAAGCAAAACAACAACAACTACAAGTGGATGCAAACGCTTTTGACAATTCAGTGATAATTTGGGACACCCGGTACACTAAATCAATTAAAACCAGTACGATATATTAAGTTTAAACGTTATGGTGCAAGGCGGCAAAAATATAATTAACAAAAATAGGCATGGTTAAGAGGTTTAAATGACTTTCGTTTTTACTATCTATAAAATCAACACATGCAAATAAATCACAACTTTTAACGGTTGTTAAAAGGGCTTTTAAAATTCAGAGACCTCATTCAAAGCAGTTAAGAAGATTTTAAACCACACGCATTTAAAACTTTTGTTATAGGAAAAATCGAGCAGTTTATTGTCAACAAGCAATATCTATAGCACATGCGAGTATAAAAAAATAGATATATTCTTAAACACAATTAGATTTTTAGTGGGCCAAAGAAATTAAAAATGTTGTTTAAAGCTAAAGCTGGCATGCAAGTTTAATACAATACAAGTGATATGCAAGATAGAACATCACACAGCGCATGCGCGGCTACAAAAAAGCCGAAAAACTAGAACCTGCGCTATCTCTGTGCAATTCTTAATGCGAGCCTAGTAACCTTTTTAGTAATTTCGTTGCCAACTGTTTGTTGATATGTTTTGTTGTGCTCTGTGGCTTGGTTTTCTCGTCGTGTTGATATTTTTAATAGAAAGTAGCAAAATCACACATTTTTAAAACACATAATATATCACAAACTGAACGCACAAAAGCATACAATATTTAAATATATCGTTAAATTCAAACTCTTATTTTCTGACAACTTGACGTCACTCGTCCATTGAAGCTTTGCTAATTTCCAATCACGGACTTTTTCCAAAGGCGACTTCTCTTCTTTTAAAAATTGTAAAGAAGACTATCTGTGGAACAGAAGAACTTGTTGCAAACGTTCGTGAAATAATGCAAAATATGCCAACAAAATGTGGGAAGATCCTATGGAACATGCAAGACTTATCTTAAAAAACAGTTAATTCATATATACTCGTAATACAGCACAGCACAGCGGTATAGGGACAATATTTTTAATCCATTTGTGGAGTAATTACTTGACGATGAACTACGTTTCGGTTATTTTCAACAGGACAGTTCAACGGCCCATACATCCGCCGAAACCATTAACTACTTATTGTACGCAATCTTCTCGACGACAGACTGATCAGTTGTCGAACAGACATTGACTTCCCACCCAGATCATCATGTTTGACGATTATGGATTACTTCATATTTCCTCATTCGAAGAACAATATTTTTAAAACACCAGCTGAAAATGTAGAACAGTTAGAAGAAAGGATTATCCAAATATGTGGTCAACTACATGATACATTTTTGACAAAAAAGATTTTGAAACATTGGCATACAAAGATTTTCGTTAAAATTAGTCCGATAATAATAAGTATGAAATACACACAGATACAGGTGGTTTATATTGGTTATTATTAATTTCGGAATATAAGTAACATGTATCTAAAGCCCCTTGTTAATAAACTTGTATCATCACTCACTATAGATTCTACTACTGAAATATACTATACAAGTATTATAACAGTAACCTTTGTTGTTTTAGGTGCCTATAGGCGAAAATAGAAACAAAATCATGGTAAGAAAACGTTTATAAGTTGATATACAACCAGTCATAAATATCTAAATAAGTTTACATGAACACTAAATAATCAAAATCTTAATACCACCACATTTCTTAAAGTTTGAATGGTCCTAAAATAGCAAAACTCATTTGGAGTAAACTTCACGTAATAATTCTCCCTCAAGATGTCTTAACTGGTGCAAATGGCACACACAATACCTAGCTTTGTTAAACACAAACCTTTCCAGCGTTCCGGTGTTAAATATCGAGAACAAGATACCCAGATGCTTTGGGGTAAAATAAGAAATTCATAGACAATTGTAAAACATTCCGAGAGGGTTAAAATATGATAAAGAGATAATTATTTTTTTGCCTATGATAGTATTTCTTGAGTGGTATACAAATTAAACTCAACTTAATATTACACTCTTTATAAATGCATACGACAAGCTTCCGTACTCCTTTAACGCCAACACAGGACTATACTTTCCCCTTAAAGTCGTCTAGTAGGCGAAGTTCAATTAATTATATAGAGAAAGCAGAGTTATGTGCCGGTTTAAGCAATAAAACATATTTAGCCTATTACTAATATTTAAAAACACTTTCTTTCAGTGTAGTGAAAGGTCTCGTAAAACCTGGCCTTGTAGAGGCATTTTATACGTCACTATATCAAGAACCTAATAACCAATGCAAATTGTTTTGTCAAGTTACCCGGAAAAACGACTTTAAAAATAAGATGTGGTTTAATATATTCGGGATAGGTTTTGTCAGGCGGTATAGCAATCGATTGTCGCAATACGAAACCCGTGTTTTGAATTTATTCCAAATGTTTTTGAAATAAAAGGAGGAAAAAGGTTCAATGGGAATAAGCAAATTGTTTGAAAATAATGATTGTTTAAATTGGAAGAAGCGTTTTCTGATTGAGTATAAATGTTTTTCAGCTTTAAAAGAAAGAATTAAGAATCAAGCCAATGCCATTTCATCGCATTTATTTCCTAAACGGGTATTCTACACCTAAAGAGTGTTTCAATTTTGATTTTTTATAGAATGTTGTCCAATGCTGAAAAAAATTAAGCAATTTTTTTTTAATAATACGTGTTTCTCAAGTCGTTCTTTACAGAAGGTTGTGCTTTTATACGTGTATTTGTTATTTGGACTGAAAACTGTTAATATTACCATTCCCAATAAAAAAGGTGTGTCGTGAGTCTCAGAGCAGAAAAAGGTTTCATTGCATAAATTGATTTGAAAAATGTCTGACAATAGTAGTATTTTCATCAAATACAAAATACGAAAAATACGTTTTGAAGGATTTCGTAATATATTTGGAGCCTGTGATTATGAAAAAATACGGAGATTTTGGGCATATCGACCACGTAGGGGAAGTATTCCTAAAACGGGGTACTTAATTGCATAAAAGCGAAAATTTACTTCGAAAGTAGCTGCGAGACTATGATACTATGAAACATGGTTAAAAGGATTTAAATTAATTAATTTAAATCATGATTTAAATCGCGATTTAAGTCACTTAATTTTTTTTAAATTTAAATCATGATTAAAATCAAAATTTCTTATAAGTTATAATTAACAGAAAATAAAAGCTTTCAGTTTTACTTAATGGTTTATTATATCAAAAAAATAAAACCACTGCACCTAAGTAATGTAATATTAGCGAAAGTTCTGATCTGGCAAGAAACTTGACTATGAGTGGTAGTAAACCACTATTTGGATCTAATTCTTTAACAGCTTTTAAAGCAACATTCTCTCACTCTCTGTTAGTGTTTGCTGAGTTCTTGTTGAGTCAAGAAGATATGCCATCGAATGATATGGTGTTATACACTGTTCATAACGCCTTTTAAATTTTTGCAGTTGATACATAACTTTAATGTTCATTTTGTCAAAATGAGTTAGGGCGGACGCATCTTTATATAAACAGTGGAGGGTTTTTTTGTTCTGACAGGAATTTGCAGATCTGAGCGTTTTGAATTGAATTTGAAGAACGGTGGAATCAGAAACGTGTTGAAAATAGCAACTTATTTATAGGAAAAAATTGATAAAAATAAAAATAGAAAAAAAAAATCGAAAAAATAAAAAAAAATTGCGATTTTTGATGTTTTTCAAACAAATCATGATTTTTTTGCAACCCTGCTATGAAATAAGACTCTTTCTGTGTGCGGAAAAGTAAGGTAAGTTTTATTGAATAAATTTCATCCACAATATCTTTCTCTAGAGTAGACTTTGGAGTCTCAAGTTTCTATATAGCTATAGGTGCCATTTAGTATGCCTTACAGATCTTGAGACATTTATTCCTCAGACCAAGATAACGGAGTCGTTTTTAAAAAATATTTATTTGGAATCTAAAAATAATTAAAACAAATAATTATACAATGTTTTGCAATTGAGGTAAAACAGGATACTGCGTTTTACTGACAGTAACGTACCCCATTTCGTTTAAGTTGTTTCTACAGCAGCAATCGGTGTACACAATGGTTACCAATTCCTTAGTGTTCAAGTAGCTCACTTAGATAGAAAAATATCGAATCCTCGCTAGCTTCTATGACATCCTCAACATATACTTGCTGATGTCATTCTGAAGACTGGGCTTAAACATCGGAACTGTATCTCAATATTGTTTTGGTGTGAGCCGGGGGGGGGGGGGTGGTGTCTTCTTAAACGTTGCTATATTTAGTTATACGGGAAATGAAGATATGTCATATGGGTTATAACAATTTATTGGTCTGACAAATTTTGTATCTTTTCTTGTAAGAATTATTGTTTTGTCTTATCTTGCAATTGGAACTACCTAGTCTTTTCTTGTCTTGTGAGATCAAGGGTTAGACGTTGATACAGATAAAATTTAGGGCTCTCCAGCAAAATTTGAATTTTATCAGAATACAAGAAAAACTGTATATCATATTATTGAAGATTATGCGGCCCCTGTAAAACTATTTTAATTTCAATGCGTTTTATCTGTAATATTCCAAAATGAACAACAATAAATACCCATCAACTTAAAGCGCCAAACCTATTATCCCACCGAAGAGCAATAACCGTAAAAATAATATCGTCATTAATTTTATTAGCCCAAGTGAATGACTAATAGCCTTTCAATATTTCAGATACGTTAAAGACATGCCTCGAAAAAACCAATTAGCAAGTTGTTGGCGCGCAGCATAATTGAAAAATTCCCCTGAATGACAAATTCCTCTCCCGTAGAATTGTCCCTCGAAAAAATAAAGAGGTTCCGTCAAGCGAAAAAGCTACCGGGACTTGTTATAGATTAGAGTAAACTCCGTTAAATTGCCAAGGGCTCGGGCTAAAAGAAAAATCATAATTTATCCCTTCTGAAATACTAAATAAAGCCAAAATGTAATATTTTGTGGTTTTTTTATTAATATAAAATAATGATATACGATAAAAGGTAAAGTTCTCATTACAGATTTCCAAAAAGCTGCTTCATCACACAGCAATTTATTTTTTGATAAAAGAAATGTTCCCAGAAATTTATAATTTAAGATTAAAGTAATAAATGCGTCATTTACGTGATGACACAAAACACAAATATATCTTTAAAATTACTATTAATCTGCAGCTTCTATTTCCCAAAAAAAGTCCCAGTTTGCTAGTCTCTATATTATCTAAGGGTGAGATCAGTTCTAGAGCACTAATACAGGTACTTCAAATGTGTTGTAATAATCGGTTAATATGTTATCAAGTTCTCAAATTTTAAAAGTGGTGCCACCAACTCTTAAAAAGTAAATCATTGCCTGGCTAATTAGTTTAGTATTCACCCCCCTATTCTGACGGGCCCTTATCCCGCCATTCTTAATATTAAATCAACTAAAATTATTTCATCTGACTGGGGGATTTCATTTTCAGATTTCACAAATTAAGAAGGATTTGAGGCTAATAAAACATCTTAAGTTTTTTTGATATCTTGTTGTTTTCTGTGACTGATATAAGGACTGTTTTACACGCAATATTATTGCATCAATGAGGAAATACGAAAAATCTACCAGACCATTTTTAGGGCTTACATGCACAGTTATTAGCACTTAATTTGTGCAGATAACTGGAAGCACTTACCGTCGAGGTGCCATGGATACAGCGAATAAGTAACGCAGATATTCTATTTAGGATGCAGAATATGTAATTGCTGTTAAGAAAACGCAATTAAAATACCTGGGACACATAATTGAAAACCAACGAGAGTCCAGCTACTTCAGAACATTCTACAAGGAAAATTCCTACAAAGAAAGATCCACAGAGAAGAAGTATATCATGGCTAAAAGAAATTCTGATCCTGATTTTCTGACTACCCCGGAGCAATTAAGGGGCGCCGCCAATAAGATCATTGTTGCCAATATCGGGATCGGTTCGAGAGAAGAATCCCTACCTAATCTTATTTGTTCAGTTTCTAAAAAGTAATCCTATTAGAGTAGTGTTTGTTTTACATCCCAAGCGTTATCTTTATCAGTAATAGAAACCATTATAGGCTCACAAAATAATACACTAAGTATATTACCCTCTAGAGTATGTACTAACCATCATTACCAGCAATTTTTACCAATGTATTCCGTATGGATGATTTTCATCACAAGAATTTTCTGTACGGAAAAATACAATTTCTGTCTTTTAAGAGAAGGGTCAAAAGTTTTAAAGGCCATAATGCTGACACATCATTGTGTGTGTCCATCAAGTATATTTTTATAGGAGGAAGGAAAAATAAAAAGGGGAAAATTGGCAAAATATCACGTAGATGTTATAAAATTAGAAACACATTAAATGAGTAAATTGCCGCATGTAAATAATTATTATACAAGTTCTGATAACGGATATTGCATTTGTATTATTATATGCCCTACAGGTAAGCCACAAGCATTGTCACGTCTTGCTAATGTTGTAGATGTGTTAAAACTATACCAAACAGAGGCATTTGTATTACCCTTACTTTTCTTAGACGTGATAAGTTTGATTTTTTGCCACATAGATGGATTTCTTGGAGTAGTACCCTTATAGTGACCATAGCTACTGTAGCGCTTAACTGTGTAGCTAAGTCACTAAACATTGTTATATCTAAATGCCTGACTAGCGAGCAAAGTAACGATATCAGAAGAATAAGCAGAATGGAAAATAACAATGATTGGGTCCCCTAAGGTGCGATAATCTTACCATCAATTAGAAAAAAGCAGATTAAATAAGAAATAGCAGGCACATTGCTTAATATAAAGATGAAAAGATGTTCATTTAAGTAATACACTACACTATTATTATTATGTTAATTTAAATAAAATAATATAAACTAAGTTAAGTGCTGGAAAAGTTCAATTAGCACTGCGAGTATCAAGTGTTTGTCTATCGATCCTACGTAAATATTAGCAGATTTGTGAGTGTTGATCTCGGCATAGAAACGAAAGCGATAAATTGAGTGTGTAACGTTTCGAAAGTTTATAAAGGATTTAATAGGATCAAGTCCTAATCTTCAGCCAATATGTACACAGACGAAATTGTTTAGCACGAACTCAAATTTCTCTTCTTTAAATCTTAAATGAGCTTCATTATAAGATAAATCAGTTTATGTTTTATTTCAGACCATGTTTGTTTCCGCACCATGACGAAAGAATAAATTTTGGGCAAAGATTAAGGAAATTCGCTTGAGTGTTGAGTACAAAGTAATGCGAGGCTGTGAAAGTGGTTATTATATACTTTTTTAGCTGTCCCAATGAATACTATCTAATGCATGAACTAACCAAAACATAAAGAAACCGCAGGCCAAAATTGTCAAAACTGAAGTAATACTCACATTTTCCAACTACCACTTTCAACTACGACTATTAGTACTACTACTACTACTACTACCAACTGTGTATTTACTGACATAATATTCTACTATGAATAATCGCAATATTGCTGAGGTGCGCCATATAAGGTAGGTATCTTCGTGTTCTGGTTGATATTAAGATAATTTCTTGACAAAAAACACTGTTGACGATATACAGTGTGTGTATAAAATCTGGAAATGGCTTAATAATATCACAATTTATTGGCCGATTTAAACCAAATTTGGTACAGTTGTGTAAGAGGATCTGACGTACCGAATGACGATATTGGCGTTATTGTCAGCTTTTTAGGTTGTCTGGGATTCGAACGAATTTTATATTTTTAAATGTAACACCCTGTATATTTTATTATTTATAGTTTTTACTTTAAATTTGTTACACTTTTGGTATGACATACTTTGTTCCTAATATCACAGATAGTTTAAAGTAAAAAATTATGTCTCCACATGCCCCCCCCCTTCTTTTTCCATGCAAACTATAGTACGCCTTGTAATTTCTCTTACTGTCGCCCGTATCATATTGGGAGTGATTTCTTGGACACAGTTTGTTAATACTGCTTCAAGATGGTCAATATCCTAAAAAGGTCTATGTCCATACACCATTTCTTTTAATCGGCCCCATTAAAAGAAGTCCAGGGGTGTGATGTCAGGCGACCTGGCTGGCCAAGGAATATTTGAACGTCTGCCTATCCAACGGTGCGGAAATACTTCTTTCAAATACCCAGTTTTTGTGTTAGTACTATGGCATGGGGCTCCAGCACGTTGATACCAAATTGTACGTCTTATATTTAGTGGCAGTTCGTCAAGAAATTGAGACAACTGGTTCCTTAAGAAGTCCAGGTAAATGGCAGCATTAATATTTTATCGGAAAAAGTATGGCATCATTAAAAATGCCACACCAAACAATGGTTTTAAATAAATATTGACTACGACATTCGATTATAAAATTTGGATTGTTGTCACTCCACCACCGACAATTTTGAGAGCATACCACGCCGTTGGAAGTAAACATGGCTTCATCTGGAAATAATATTTTTCTTGCAAAAAAAGGATTAACTTCACACTCGCCTTGGAACCACGCGCAAAATAGGAAACGGGATTTAAAATCTCTAGGAAGAAGCGTGTGAATGTATTTCGGTTTATATGGATGAAATTTGTCTACTTTTAAAATATTACTAGCAGTAGACTTTTTGACATCAACTGGAATAGTTTTTGACAATTTTCTTAAAGAAATTTTTGGGTCTTCGATAACCGCTTGCATTACATTGAGTTGCTTTTCTTCTGTTGTGGACCATTTGTCGTGTTGTCTCTTAAACACATTTGCAACGGAACCAGTAGCTTTAAATTTATTCATTACGTTTTGCTATCTGACCACGTTTTGTAGTCCTTAGTAAAGCTTTCTTATAAAAATTTGCTCTAAAGTAAAAACTGAGGGTACTTCCCTCTTAACGTAATTCTGTGTTTCTATATTTTTTTCCGCCCTGTACATGATATCTTAAGTTTTGATGTCAATATTATTTGCGCATCAAGCAGAACATTTTATAAAGAATAACTTTTTTTCGTAAAATCAACAATAAAGAAAATTCCCATATGTCTAGAACTTTTCTGGACACGCTGTATGTAATAACACTGAACGTTATGTATTGTAATTATGAATAATATTTGTTTAGGTTGTTGAAATGTTGAAATAAATGTAATTGTAAAACGTATAAGTTAATTTATGTTTTTCTCTATAAAGTATTTAATTAAATAACTAAACAAACCCAAATTTTACAAATTCCTCTTCTAATGGTTGCTGTGAATTCTTAACTTAAAGAAACACCACTCGGTATGATACCAAAAATGAATGAAAAAAGGGGTTTTTCAAAGGTCGTAGTGACCTTAAATCGCACAGAAAATCTGACGATTAAATTCAAAAATATTGGGTACGTGCGTGTGACGTGAATGGTATATGTACAAATTTAAAGTTATAGCCAGCCAGGGGCGCCTAAGGATTAGGCTAACCTCTCTATAAATCAGGACTGGTGCATCGTTGAGAACGGAGCAGCCTATATATAATGCAGGCCTAAATCACGGCCTGACAACCAGATACTAGGATTTAAACTTTTAAAAAGGAGCAGTTAATCATTCCGGTTTTTGAATATAATTTGGAGATTTACAATCGAAATGTATTTTTTTATTCGGTGTTTTCTTTAACATTGGAACAACAAACTACTGAGACAAGACAATCACGCAGAGTCTCTTTATCTGTCATGTCTTTTCTCTGATACCTTTACAGTTTTATATCTCGTTACCTTGCCATGTCAAGTTCCTGAATAATGACGTATACAGGGTATGCGAGTTACTTTGTAGATGAATTCTATGACTATTTTAGGTAAAAACGATTATATTCACTTTTCCAGGATTCCTAACGGTTCTTGAAATATCGGTGTTTGAAGTTAAACTAAAATACTAGAGGGCTTAGGAAAAAATGTGGTTTATATTAATAACAAGAATCCTTCGTCGCGGTTCCCTGTAAATTAAAATATTTCAACGAAAAATTGTATCTGACCACGTTTTGTAGTCCTTAGTAAAGTTTTCTTATATCAATTTGCTCTAAAATAAAAATTGAGGGTACTTCCCTCTTAACGTAATCTCTGTGTTTATATATACTCTTGCCGCCCTGTACATGATATCTTAAGTTTTGATATGTCAATATTATTTGCGCATCAAGCAGAACCTTTTATAAAGAATAACTTTTTTTCGTAAAATCAACAATAAAAAAAATTCCCATACGTCTAGAACTTCTCTGGACACGCTCTATATAGGATTTTTAGTTTTTTTCCAAAAGATCGTTAATGTATAGTAAAAAGAGGGTGGGCGACAATATAGAACCTTGAGGAACTCCGACGTTGATGTTAAATGTGTCTGAAAGAAATCCGTCCATCGCCACTCGCAGAGAACGGTCTTCAAAAAAGCTTGACAGCCGTGAACAAAATTGAATCGGCACTCCGTATGTTCTCACTTTAGTGTATGAATATTCTGGATGAGTTGGTTCCTGTTATTAGGCTGAAAAATCTAGTGCGTAGCAATGGCACCACCACTAAGAACCGTTACGAGTTGGGGAGAACTGTATAGAATTATTTTTACTCAAAATAAGTCATAGTATCTCGCAGACCTCGGCGGCCACCCTATATAGCAGATCCGAATAGTTAGCCCTCATATAAACATTATTTATGTTCAATCAGTATATTCGCCTCACAGAATGTTTTAACTCAAATACCCAGGTAGTAGAAACATTTTTCACTAATATTGAATTCAGAATAGCCCTTGTTATATTTGTTAAGCGGGCTAGACAAAAAATTCGGAAGGATTTGGAAAGCCAACACGTGATAAATGATTATGTAATCTGTTTCGACGTCCCCATTTTTTTGGCAGATATATCGCAGGAAGTTATGCTGGAAGTAGGGGAAACGATATGAAACCCTCTTCAAGTTGCGTTTAATGTTATTATTTTTAAAGAATAATCCGTTAACAACAAATTTATTGTTTTTCAAATTCTACATATAATAATAATTATATTCTCTAAGAACTGCTGATGCACTGCTCTTAAGAATAGTAATTAATTAAGATCTGAGCAACAGCATAATTTTATTATTTTTCACTAGAAGATATCCTATGTTCAAATTCAAATTTCAAGTTTTCCAAATTAAATGGTAATGATTAAACCCAATTTAAACAAGAAGGCTGATCAAACTTGTACTATTTTTTTTATAATCAGTCAGAGCACAGCAGGAAAATTATCTTTTTGGCACTTTGCGAGCGGTATCGTGTACAAGGAAAACGATTTTATGTTATTTTGATTAATTTCTTTCTTAATTTTGTGTACGGTCATAACTTTTTAATCTGATACACCTACAGAGTTTGTTGGTCAATTATTTTTATCTTCTGCTACGATACAAATATAATCATGTAAAATTAGTATCAAAACATAGTTAGTGTATACGGGGTGAGCCAAAAAATACTTATCATACCCAACTTTCTCATATTTTTTAAGAACCGAATATTGCCAAATAGATGGATTGGCAGGAGGGGTTCAATAGAATGGACATCGAGGTCTCCGGATACTACCCCACTTAATTTTTTCCATAGGGGTTACTTAAAAAGTAAAATCTTTAAGACGAGGACCGAAAGTATTGAGGTATTAAAAGAATAAATAAGTTATGAGTGTGGACTTATTACACCAGAGGTTATTCAGCATGCTGCCAGCAAGTGAACGGACGACATTTTTAATACGTTTTATACTAAGTGTAATATATTTTATTAAATACATTTTTCAAATCTAGCAAATCTTTTACGCACCCCGTATAAATAACGGTTAAAGATCGAAAAGTTAAACTTGTACAAATTTCAACTTTAGGCGTTCTTTAAAAATGCTACAAAAACATGGGGTTTCCATTAAAAGAAGAAAAAAGTTGGCCAAAATAAGAATTTCTTGGCTCACCCTGTATACGAGTATTTTAGTTCAGAATACGCGCATTAAAAAGTAATAGTTCACGTGTCCAAGTGATCTTTAAAATAATCCACCGCGACAATATAGAATTTATTCCATGTCAGATGTTCTTACTGTATAATTATTAGTATAAAATATTTTAATCAGATCAATCTATTATTTAATAAAGAAATAATTATAATTTAATTGACTCAGGTTCCACATACCAAAAAAATATTTGGTGTGCTGTGCATCTGGGAAGCGTCAGGCGTGTGCTGATGGCTCGTCATTAGCGTAGCATTATAAATGCGATTTTTTAAGATGAATGTGTACACGCGATACACGTTCTAATTCCTTTCATTCTTATTTATTTAGAGACGTCTCAGGCGAGCTGTCGCATTTAGTTTATTTAATTTTCATATAATATTCTTTTAATAAAACCTAAATTTATAATGAAAAAATCATATTTAGAAAAGTTATCCGCACGTCCATGAGACGTGGTTTAAAACTCCATATTTATGGCTTCTATTCCCCCTTTCTCTTAGTACGTCGTAGTGACAGCCTTGTGCGGCTCCAGAAAACGTTTCCTCGCGGCCAATAACCGTAAACAAACCACTACGCAACTTGGGCCCAGGAGAGTAATAGTGAACCCAGTATGCGTCCTTGCCTTAACACTTTTACCTGGCTCGAACATTTTTGGTTTTCGTGTGACATGATTATTCGTGCTCTTGTAATGGCACAATTATGATAAAATTCTAGGCTTGACATCTAAGACCTTTCGTTTAACTTCATACTGTCAAATGCTTTTGTCAAGTCCACAAATGCGAGCCTGCTTATGCGCGAATACCTCCACTCGTCTTCCTTTATTTCACCTACACCTAAATTGATCATCTCGAAAAACATACTTCCTTTTAATTCACTTATATTTTTCGATACATCTAAGATGCGATTTTCCTGAATTCGCCCCTGCTCGGCTGCTCCCTCCCTTGTTTATATTTACCCAGCAGGCTTTAAATGGCACAAAGCAGCAACACAACAGAGTATGATCCAGTACAGATCCGTCTTGCGGCAAGCAGTAAATATTTTTTCGTGTTCGGATTTTTTTTTCTGAATGGTTTCACATTCACTCATTATTATTTTCGCAAATTTGAAGGCAGGGCCATGGCATCGTTTTATACTTTGACGTCATCGTAGAGGCGTCGTCTAGCGCCCAATGTACGTCCTTTGAGGGAGTGGCAAAGGATCATTTTAATCTTTTTATGCTATTTAAATCCGATTGGTGCGGTACTGTGAAATCCTGCGCTTCTAAAGATTTATAAATTGTTATAGATTTTTGTTGTCAATACTTTACGATTTATAACCGTTTTCGTGTGACCAATATACGTATTGGTCATAAATTTTCAGGATTTTTTTTTATGTGTAGTAGTTTTAAGTGTAGAAAACAGAACTGCTGGGATAAAATAAAACATTCAAATTATTTTCAAAAACTGCCTTATTAAGATGCTGTTATGATAAAGGCAGTAGGAAGCTTATCCATCTTTGCGGCACCATGATATAAAGTTTTTTTCGTATCTCCGATGATAAGGGTGGGGGAAGCTGGCGAATAGCTTATCTTAAAGAACACTGTATCGTTCACACTTTCTATCTGATTTTATTAAACTTATGCTCATTCGAAAGATAATCTTCTACTTATTAAGAAACTAATGTTGGGGGTGAAAAAATGAAGCTTTCCACAATATTCTTTAAATAAATCAATGGTACGGCACAGTTTATTTCTTGAACAATAAGATTGAAGAGCATACAAGTAGCTACATTATGGCAAAAACCGCATTTTAATATCTTTATTCGTTTTTCAGTTTTTTCCCAATAAACTTATTTTCCACAAAAAAAATCATATTAGGCATTTAACAAATTTAATGCTTCTTTTCGCCTACAGTCTTGATTAAGGAGGCCGTAGAATTGACTCAATCGAAATTAAGTAGTCTATGAGCACTTTAAATAAACAAATACAACAGGTATATCGTAAGTCACAATTTAACAATATATGATATACGTTTATGTATACAAATATTGCGTGTCTTGTATTTATTAGTTTTATTCATTATTAAATGCGGGATTCCAATGAAGGATCATGTGTATTTCTAATGTTTCAGAAATCCCTTAGTTGCGTCGATATGTTTAGTTTTTTTTTTTTTATTTTAAATTTAATTTGGAAAACCTGGAATTGTTATACCAAGCGCTTTCTGGAAAACAAAATACGAATTAGCGACCATCACTAAAATAAGTTCTTTATTAAGATAGAAGATGTTAAAGATACATACAAATATTATATTAACCACCCTTAATATTATCGGAGATAAGGTAGGTACGCCAAATAAGGTCCAGTTCCTAATAGGGTCCACCTATCTATAAGTCATTATCTTACGCAAAGAGCCGTATGATACTGAAAGTCCTTAATTTATATTTATATATATAATTTATTTGCTTGATTTTAGTACATTTAAGCCATGTAAATCATTTATTGTTTAAATATAACTGAATGTCAAGATTATCTGAAAAGTTGTTCTGACACTACATGTTCATAATAGGACCCAGGTGGGTCAATATCCTGACAAACATGTACCCGGTCTAAGCAGCGTCCAGAAAAGAGCAATAAAATAGCTGTGACAACAGGAAAAATCAAACCAAAGAAGAATGCCGATCAAAAAGAGAGGGCAGTCAGAAGAGTGCCCAAAGTTGGTTCTGCTATCTATGTCAAGAAGATTATGTAAAAGATAGACCTTGTACCATGGGTAAAAAATATGCTCACGAAGAGTTAATATTTTTGTATCCAAATTGTGACTAGATAGGCTGGTCTCATTTGGTAACCAAGAGGGGCCATATTAAGAGGATGGTGTTCTTAATAAGGCCCATAACCCTTTATTTGGTTTAGCTTAAATATAAACCCAAAACTTATATTTTTTCTACATTTCACATTTGTTTATCAAGCTCCATACTTTTATTGTTCTTATGTTTAAATTTCGAATGTTTAGGTTGATAAAAACTTACATTAAAAATATATATTTTCTTAAGCGGTCACAGTTACCTTACAAAAAAGTTTAAGACCAAACTCACACCAGCATGGGAAGGCTTTACAGTTCGATTTCCGTATTTGAACACCCTATATTAAAAAATTGATCTCTGGGACCTGGAAAGAGAGTTATTATAAAGAATGTATATAGGAAGGCAATTAAATGATTATATCACCAAACATTTAAAAGGAAAATTCTGGTTTCTGGGGAACTTAAAATATTTCTCAACCCTTGAAAATTTATATTTTATCTCCAAGAGTTTGTGTCAATTTGACGTGTGTACTTACTAGCTTCACTCATGCTCAGAAATTGACTTGCTCATTGTAAGATTTTTTTGCGGTTTGAAAGGGTATTACTTACTTACTTAATAGCTAGGTAGTAAATATTAAAGTAAACAGAGTTTTTGTGTGATTTTCAAGATTACTTACGTTTTCAATAATATTATTTAATTATGATTGTTTGAATTTATAAGTCTAGAGATATAAAATAGTAGGTAGATACGTGTTTACCAACAAGGTGCAACTCCAAACCAAGTTGAGAAACTACTGACACTGAGTCTTTTAAAGTTTAAATAGTACATTATTTAACGAGCGTATAATGAAGGCTATATTACACGAGATTTTAAAACACGAGCCGAAGGCGAGTGTTTTAAGGATTCGAGTGTAATATAGCCATTATACGCGAGTCAAATACTATATTTTATCTACGACTATTCAGTATTCAAGAAGTTAGAAAATGGATTCAGAGCAACACATTTTATTACAATAGGATTATTATTAATGGTATTTCTTAACTAAAAAATACAATTCAACGATGTTAACCATAATTAAACAAAATACAATTGCAGCCCGAATTTCTGGAGGGGTACTTTGGATTTCGTTTTCGTCATCCGAAATCATGATATTTTACTTTGAAATCAACAACAAAATGTCACAGCGAAACTTAAATGACTGAGGAAAAAAATGATTCGTTTACTTGTCAATCGGTTGCTATGGTATTAATACCATTCACGCCTGCTTAAACTAGATCTGGTGCGTTTTTATCGTAATTCAGGTAACTTTGTTTTGTTGGGACCGTGGAATATGAAATCTCATATTCCACGGCTGTGGAATATGAGTAACTATGGTAATATGAACCACATTATATATGTACTAACAAACACATTATGCTTCTATTATTAAATAGTCGTAGATAAACAATTTTATCATTAATAGGAATTAAAAAAAAAATATAATACATCACATAAAACACTTTTAGTGATATTCGATAATAGCCTTCAGAAAATCAATGGTTTCCAACTCTACATCATTCTGTTTTAAGTATTGATTACACATACTTCTATGTTGTGAGAATTACCGCTAGATGTCGGCGCATCGTTAGATAAGAGTTTAGTAGATAATCGAAAGGTTTTGCCAGTGATTTAGTGATTAGTAGAAATCTTAGTATCGACTGGAATTTGATATGATTTGCAAAAAAAAATTATTTTCAAACGACATTTGAATAAGCCCTAGTATTAATAAGAAATAAAAATATTTTGAATTTTAAACAATTTTAAAGTCTGGATAAATGTACATTTTTGATTTAAGAAACGTATCCGTGTATTTGTTAACTGGTGTTGTTTAATACAAAGATGGACAGACAGATCTGTTTATCCAGAAGTTAGAGTTAGAATAAATCTAGTAAACTAAAAGAAAAAAAAAGTGAATCAAAACTTATTTCTTTTATCCCGATTTTCTCGGAATTTCACTGGATGCCTTTTACGCCGGAATTTCCAGTTTCACAACTATGTAATCATATATGCTCTTAATATAAGTCGCAAAATGAGATTTAAGTGGTTCGCTGCTTAAATTTACCCGCATTGCAGCACAGCCCTTGATTTTGCCAGTTTTTTTACGGTCTAAATAAGCTTTAAAATAAAGAAATTTCTGTTGTCTGATGTCTTTTAACAATGTTATGCTAACGGTATTTGCCTAAAGCGTCTCATATTAAATCAATTTCCTTAGAAAATGTGATAAAATTCTAATATTATTTATTCTTTTCAGGTTCTATCCGCTAATAATAACAATAATTCTATGGCCTATGGGAAACATTACAAGGTAAGAAAAATACCTCTATTTACTTTTCTTAATTATTTCTAATCGTATTAAAAATGTGCTACTAAAAAGGGTTAAATATCTTAAATTACAACCCTCTAATTAAGAAAATCTATTAATTATATTTATTAAGGTTTTTCTTTCGATAATTCTCACGTTGAGAGATATACCAGGAGTCGATGCCCAAATATCTCTACAGGAATCAAAAAGTCTCACATCGTAACCAAGATTTGAATGAAACTGTCTTGTGCTGACAGCAAGAGATAGGCTTATCAGGGAATTGAACCGGAAATATTTCAGGCACTGCTCTCAAACTATTTCCTATATAATACCACTTAATCATTGTTACTTTTTCCTTAATGGAATAGCTTATATTCAGCTATAATTAAAACGCCTTCAATGAAAATGTTGTCACTGACGCCACTTTTCGTTTTGTCAATGCCAAATCATAATTTGCTGGTGTTTGCTGTATTAGTTAAAGTATAAAAGTTTATTATATCGGCCTCTTCAAAAAAGTATAATACAATTTTTCTCAGCAAGTCATCCCACTTGTAATATTTCCCAGTAACAGTAACCCAAACGAGTCGTAGTCGCGAACAAGGTTCCAGAGGGGAAAAAGTTATGGAATTACTATCTTTACAATACAAGGTGAATTTTTTAAGTGTTGAGATAGTACAACCCCTTTTAATACATCGCCTTGTAGGCGAAACTTTAGTCTCGCCCTGTATTTCCTAAAAATGTACATTCCAGAAGCAATATTTCAGTTGTGTACAACATGAATGTACATATTCTATTCCATTAGTCCGCATCTATTTTTTGAAAACACCTGTGTGTTTTCGGGTAGTAGGCATATGAACAAGCAAATTTCCCACTACAATGAAACGCAAACGCAGTGCATTGTCTGTACAATTTTAACACAGCGCGCGTTAACCGCATTGCTGCCGGCTATACATTTTGTTCAGGAAAGTTGCTTCAGCCATCGCAGGGAATTTCACCCCATATTTTCATCACAGCCCTTTGCCGCATATCCCTATGTCTTCTTTTTTGGTGAGACATATACAAACAGAAAATACGTTAATGTTATTTGTCTTGCAATAAATATTAGTAGTTTTTTTTAAAAGGGTAAAAGTAAGTCTCTCCTTATTTAAGAAAGTAGAATTGACTCTAAAGCACATGCATTTCTGCCCAAAGGTTATCATCATTAGGGCATCTGAAAGAAAAAAGTTCATCGTACAGAATTAAAGAACTGAGAAGCCGGAAAGTTTTGAAAGTGGTGAAGTGACACTGCCCTTTTCTGAACAGACAGGGTTTTTGGGGGGTCACATTAACGTATTTGGACTGGTCATACCATATTAACACTATTTCTGGGAAACTAAATTCCATATGTTATGCTATAAGACTAACCAGTAAATACATGAATGAGTTTCAGTCTGTTATTAGTTACGGAATCATTTTTTTGGGTGCACAAAGCCAAATTCAGAACTTATTTGTGTTACAAAAAAGAGTGATCAGGATTATCAAAAAAATGAAGTACCTGAAAACTTGTAGAACGTCGTTTAAATATAACGGAATCTTAACGGTATATGGCCTACACATTTTGCGAATGTTTATTATTTTTCTTTAAAAACAGGCAGCTGTTTGGTACGTCATTTAAACATCAGTACAATACAAGAACCCAAAATGTAAATTACCCTAGGCATCGTTTAGTCTTGAGTGAGAAAAGTCCGCACTATATGTGTTTAAAATTATTTAATAAGCTTCCTTATACCTTGAAAACAATACAGACTGAAAAAATGTTCTAGAACAAATTTAAAATTTGTTGATTGACTTGGAACCATATATTGTGGATGAGTTTTTAGATAAGTAAGGTTAAGTGTTGGGTAGTTTTTGCAATTTAATGATTTTAAAATAGTAACTTTGTAATCGACGCAATTTAAGTGGCTTGTATATGCATGTCATGTGAGATTTAAATAAATAAATAAATAAATATTATTACGCAAATATATTCCTTTTAGTGTGGCCTACTTAATGACTCGTAAATTTTATTTTTTCATACACAGTTGCATGATTTCTTTTTACTTAGCAGACCATCATAATTCATATAGGCTGAATTACTGTTTTAGTATCAAATACACCTACTTAAAGAAGGAAGTTAGAGCTTTACTGTTACCCTTTTGTACTTAACAATATCCCTTCTAGTAGGTTAAGTTTAAGAATAGTTCATATTTATTTATTCGCTTTGAACTCTGTTCTCTAATTCCAGTAGGATATTAAACAACATTTCAACTCCTTAGGCCAATTCATACATATGTAATGTACTTGCCAACGTTTTGACTTACACTTATGTGTCTCCATCAGGGCCAGATTTATCTTGTTAATCACTCTAAATCAATTCATTTAAAGTAATAATTATTATAGGAACTGTAGGTGAACCAACAAGGTTCATAAAAACCTGAACCCCAAACGTACCTGATCAACATTGTAAGTCTAACCATAATAAAGGCACGAGGTCAATTTATTAACCTATAAATCATGTCATATTAACAATAAGAATTGGTAAGGCAGGTTAATGACACCTTAAACTAACCTGAGCAAAATTTATAGCATGGATTTCCCTGTCACCCAAAAAAAGTGTTTACCCGGTATAAGTGTAATCCTGATAAACACATGAAGAGGGTCGAAACGTTGACACTAATATAAAGGAGCTGACATATTATTTTATTTCCAGTTATTCGTTATGTAACTTGTAGGTCTTTTTTTTATTTTATCGAGATTCATCTCCTGTATCTGCAAAGTCAAATGCTCGAAGAACTCTAAAGGGGTTAAACTTTTTCATTTTCAAACATATTGAAATTCCTTGTAAGGTGGTGTGTCATATTTCTCTTTTATACTGCTCCAGGAATTCAATAATCAAAAGTAACAAGCATTCGACTGTCACAAAGTGTCAAGCAAAGATTTTAAGTTAAAGTTTAATCATTTTATATAGATCCCTTGGAATATTTTCCTTTGCAAAGGAAATATTTTATCCAATACAACTCCTGGAAATTAAAAATTTAGAAGGCTCAAAGTAAAAGGGATTTTTTTAGTTGCATTATTAAAAGATTACGCAGGGCGTTGGAAGAAATACAAGATCAAAATAAAATTTAAATATTGTTTGTGTATGAAAATATTTTTTTGCAGGATATTCTAACCGCATGGGCTCCAACTTCGCAAGAATCTTCAATTATAAATCAACAAACTTTATTAGCAGTATCGCCAATTATAAACCAGCAGTCAGTGAACGTTCCTGTAGCTGCTACGGTACACGCGGTTCCAACAGTCACTGATAATATGAATTGCGCTACAACTGTTATGACAGCCATTGCAAATATTCAATCGAAGCCAGATATTTCAAGTAAGTAGACTTGGGACGTACGGTATTTGATTTTTCCATTGCCATGACGACTGTTTGAATCTCCAAACCCGCCTTGTGCTGCGCTGTTTCTTGCGTAAATATTAATAATGTAAATTCACATAAAAGGGCGTGAGCCAATTTGTTGTTCAAACTAATTTGCCGGGTTATATTAAATATTTATGAGTTTTTCCGAAAATGGCTCAAAAGGTTGGGCCGAGGCTAGATATTGGATAAAATTCCCTAAAGGTTGACAATAGCACGCACAGCAAATAACATTGCAGATGCACACGCATAGTTTGGCCGCAAATGACAATAAAGGAGCGCCATTCAAAAAAAAATTGTGTTCTATTTACTTTTAGCCGTGTTAAATTTTTTAACAGGACAACAGCATTGCTTTGCATGTTTTATTATACACCCAGCATAATTCTTTTACTCTCAGGCTTCAATATAGTCTATGAATTAGCCGAATGTATTCATTTCGCCGTTCCTAATCTGTACCGCATATACACTGTTAATTTATAGGTTACGACACACCCTGTATGACAGCGAGAAATCGCCTTACAATCAGATGTCGGTTCTCATGACAATCCATTTATGTCATGGAATGCTCGCTGTGTAACATTAATGGTGATATTAGCTTTTTTACTATTGCAAAGATTATTCCGAGTTCCTATTGTTAAGTAATTGTTGTATGTGTGTTTATCCAAGGTGATCCAAAATGTAAAATTCCCTAAGGTAAATGTAAATGATTTGACCTTGGATAGAGTAAGGAAAATTTAAAGGATTACCTATTGGACCACACAGTACTCGACCCTTTATTCGACTGTGCTCATTTCCATTCGTCATTACATAGTACCGAGCAAAAGCAGACTCTGACAACCCAGTTGGAGATGGTCCAAAGAAGGGCTGTTCGCTGGGTTTATTTGAATTTTGCTCACTCCTTTAGTCCTACTGCTGCATTGAGGGAACTTGGGTGGCCATCGTTATACCAACGCAGGGAATATTTCTTGAAGGTTCTTATGTATAAAATCTATAATAGGTTACCATCTTGGACAGAACTTTCTGATACACTCACTAAATCCAACTACCACTCTAGAGGGAACCATGAATTTAAAATTAGAAAACCTTTCTGGCAACTGATATCGGTTTGTTTTTGACATTGGGATTGGGTGTTGAACTATGGAATCATTTGAAAATTTTTGACAGGACAATGTCTACTCTGCAAAATTTTAAGAGGCGTTTGAAAATTGCTTAAAATTTATAACACTGCGCATTGTGGTTATTTATACTTTTGTATGTTATATATTATCTTATTGTTATATTTTATATTTTATATATTATTGTAAATGTCTCTACAGATAATATTTTAACTGCCCTAATTGTTTTTGTACTTTGCAAACACGAGTATTTATGCTGCTGTATCTTGTTACCCATAAATAAAACCGGTACTGTTTAGGATTTTCGGTAGGTACGAGGGACGATGCAAACTATTGTAAAGTAAAGAAAACTATGGAATGGAACGGTAGATCAAGAAAATGTATTGTAAAATAGTTTATAGGTATTATGAATCAAGTCAACACGTAGGTAACTCTAAACACGGATAATTGTAAATACAAATATATTACGGTATTGCGAGAAAAAAACTAAGAAGTCAAGGGGTGTCAAATCTGGAAACCGAGCCAAGGGCGTTGGACTGAGCAGGCCAGTTCATCGGACCAGCTCGACCAATCCACCAAATATTTCTTTTAAATAGTCTTGGTCCTGTACAGCATAATGGGGTGGAGTCCCGTCCTGCTAAAACCACATGTGGTGTTGGCTTAATGATTAAGATAATTGGTTTGTTAAAAAATATGTGTACATTTCCCCATTTAAATGTCTTTCAAAGAAATGCGGACCACCAGGCATTGATTAACAAAGGATGTTGATTTGGAAGAGTTCCGGCGCACAGTAGTGCGTCTGTAGTCAGTTTACCTTCAGGAACACAATCAGAAAAAGATAAAAAATTAAATTTCTAATAATGAGAAGTGGTTTCGTCAGAATATACGACATTCTTCAACAACCTGTTATTTTCTTGTATTTGCCTTGTGACCCAATTGCAAAAGGTAACGCGATTTTCAAAGTCTTGCCCATACAGCTCCTAGCGTGATGTGGTATGGATGAAACTTGTACTGTTGTAGTGCAATATGGTTATAACTGATTTTTGACCCATTCCAGCATTTCTGGCAAGCCGCCTGGAATCTACATGAGGGTCAACAGCTATCCTTCTTAAAACACCCTGTTTTCGTTCGTTTCAGTTTTACTCCGAACTCGTAGTATTGCCTTCAAACTGCCAGTAGTACGACGTCTGGTTTCCAGCCTTTTAAATACCATGTGAGATTTCGGGCTGTTAAAAAACCTCTTTGTCCACATTAGTTCAGCTTCTCTGTATTTTCTCTGCACTCCATGCACTCCTAGTTCCATGGAAACGCATATTGCCTTGTAACACTTTAAGAACCTCACCCTGTATAATGAAGCAAAGAGTGATTTGAAAAGAAAAATAAATCTAGAATGTAAAAAAAGTAATTACGAATAAAAAGTAAGGACGAAATAACTGCTTCCCATTTAGTAAATTTTTTTAGGGATCTCCCGCAATAACTTGACAACTTTGACTTAGCTGTGTCATTAAAGTAATTGTTAAGCGCGACTTATATTTGTAGTCCTTATATAAGCAGCACAAATAAGTGTTCGCCGTGCAAGCGGTCATAATTTAAACAAATGAGGTTATATCTTAGAAGGTTTATTTATAATCCATTTTGCTCCTGCAGCCCCATTATGTGAGATCCACAAACAGTGGGCCGAAAGCGCCGAAGCTGATGCCAGTTTGCCGCAGTTGAAATAACCCGCTGTTCGCACCAGCACGGCCACTATAACTGTTTCACCCCCACGTCCTGCTACCCCCGAATGAACACGACACAACACAGACAACCCGCGTTATGCAGTCATTGAGTTGCGGGCCGCGTGCTAGTGTGCGAAACTTGAACACAACTTCGTCGCGTCTTTAAGTCGCAAAACTTTTAGCGCGAAATATAAATATTATTTAAGTGTAACAACTAGGGTAAAATATAGAAACCATGTTGACGATGTCGACCCTTATGATGCCTGCTTCGGCAGTACCGGCCAGCATGTCTGGACCTGGGCTGTTGCCGGTACCTAAGCTAGAAGCTATTAGAATTAATCATACTCCATCAAATATGACTTCAGCAATGATCACCACAACTCCTTCAATAACTAAATCAGGTACTTTACTCAAGATCATATAACTGTTATAAAAAACAACAGTGGTTGGACTATATAGGTACACTAAATTCTGCGACGCGATAACTTTTTTATGACACGCTGCAGAAGGCGACTTTTTAATGGAAAGGAACCAATAGAATCACGTTAAAAGAGTTGACATATAGACTGGACTTAATTGCAAAATTAACCAAAACTAACCCAACTCTAAATGTACATTATTTTATTAAAAGGAATCTGAAGAACGGAGTTTCTTTATTTTTACATCGGTCACTTTAAACTAGTACTTAGTATCCAATTTCACTGATTTCATATTCAAAACATGATAGTGAACCTAGCTGGCAATGTATTGTCGTTAAATTCCATCTAGGCGTTCTTCTAGAAACTTAATAAAACAATTTTAATTAAAATAACTTTGCATTCCGTAAATATAGGGCTTACCGGTGTCCGCAATGCGGAGAAAGCGTTAACTGACCAATCTGTTAACTAGAAAATAACAAAGAAGGCCTCGCATCGTGACTTTCAGTTTTTTATTTTTGTTTATTCTTTATCTTTCTTTAGCATTTTTCCTGTTGGTGTTGTTGAACTGATGGAACTTGAACGTGATAGGGCATAAAGTCAATAATACGAATCGCGCTGGTACAAAGAGCTTTTCTAGTGATAACGATTAATAATAATTCTTAAAATGTGATTTTTCTCATTATTATATTATCACAAATATTTTTGTATGTATTTCATTCAGCTCAATTGTATTTGTAAATAAAGCTAATTCTGATGTTTCTAAACTTTCTCTCGGAGCGCTAATCCTTTCAAAGTTTGTATAATTTATTTTCAATTTGTACTATTTTATTGAGAAAAGTTATAGCTAGTAAATAATAGTATTTACGACCATAGGCATGGTTTTCTAAGATTTTTATGATGCAAATAATAGGTGGTTGTTATTTTAGGAATTTGTAACTTTATGACCTAATTCAATACGATGTCGGATTTTGTGCAACAAGTATTATAGCTAACAACGTGGTAATAAAAGTTAGAGACTCCATTGGCTTAAAAAAATGAAAGAATAACACTTTTTGTAATTTCTCGGTTAGAGCTTATAACTAAAATATGGGTCATGGAACAACTGACGATACTGGAGATTAAGATAGGGATATTGAGCCAGATGTGCCCTACTCATGTTCTTGATTAATGGGATTAAATTAATAGTAGTTATATAATGAACATTATCTTTGAAATTTAAAATAAACATTACTAAAATTTGGCAAATGATACAAATTTAGATTGTGAAATGAGTAAAAGAACAATCCTACCTAGTTGTGATATAAGATATCTCTGAGATTAGGTACATGTATGCATTTTATTGTGAAAGCAAATTGATTTTTTTTAATGGAAATTCATGGATTTCGTTTGGTGGTCCATTACATGAGGAACACTAGATTTGTGACCTAATTCAGTAATGTGCAAATATCCCAATTTTCCATAGTATTGCGCAAAAAGTGACCTGGCTATTGTTCAGTTTATTTCATATTGTTCTGCTCTAAGAAGAATTCCCTATCCAGACGTTTTTTTTTCAAGTTACCAAAGATAAAAAGCAACATATTAAAAATAATATAAATTGGGGCAAAACTATAACACTAAATTCTATTGCTTTTTCCGATCCTTGATCAAGAAAATATCAATAAGCTTCTTATTCAATAACCTCCCAAGTAACTAATTCTGTTTCATCCAAGAAAGAAAACACTCTCTTAGCTAGTCGCCCAGTGGGGCGTGGTTCTGCTCTTAAACATACCCTGAGGCTGCTGAATTACATTAAAAGAAGAGCCATTCGCTTGCTCCACGACCATGATATGACAAACAACATGAAAGCCTAAAACATCTAAGGCAGGTTGATGACTTGAGCCTCTTTTACAAATTATTTCATGGAACATCTTCATGCCCGCTTGATTCCATCCAGAGCGGTGCGTCGTAGAAATACACGATGAACCACTGCAGCCCACCCGTAAGTGGTTTGGCTTAGTATCCCTCGAATCACACTGTTCAAGAATTCTTTCATTTGGACAAAGTTATCACTCTAGAATGGCCTACCTGAGGTCGTGAGCCTCAACGAGTATATCTCCAAAGATTGAAAACCAACTTGAATCGCTTTTTGTACACAGAACGCCATAAATGATTTACCCTGCCCTGCTGTGCCTGATCATAAAAAAAAAGAAAACTACTCTAAATTTCAGCTAGAACATCGTCATCGTCTTCATATAATAGCCACGTTAAATATTCGCTGATGCACTTCTCTCCATGTACGGTTGTTTACCGCAGTATATAAAAAATGCAGTCATGAAGCTGAATTTAAATCAGATATGCACACAAGTGCCCCCTTACGAATTTTATCAGAATATTGTTACACAGGAAATGCGTTTTTGACGCTTTATCATTTTAAAGAGTGCGCAGTGTATGGATTTTCCCAGGAAGTGGTGCCGTAATAGCAGTAGGTAGCAACAGGTGGCGCTCCCATTAGATCGATTTGTTTAGGTCAATATAAAATAATAATATATTAGTAATGATTGTTATATAGTGTATATATCTAAAAATTAATTTAATAGGCCAGATTGAATTTCTGTTTTAAATTTCAATAATTGTATTTGAAATTGAAACTTGTTGCAGAACATCACCACATTTTTGTCGGGGATCTAAGCCCAGAGATAGAAACTCAGACACTTAGGGATGCTTTCGCTGCTTTTGGAGAAATTTCGTAAGTGTTGGCGTTATGATCCAAAGATTATACTTTTCTGGAAGCAATGTTTCACAATTAAAAGCAAATTAAATATAGTTATTCTATATTTTAGGGACTGTCGGGTTGTACGGGACCCACAAACTTTAAAATCAAAAGGTTACGGATTTGTTTCCTTTATAAAGAAGGGGGTATGTATGTACAGTATTTTAGTTCAATGCAAATATTGGTTATCTTTATTGATTATCGATTAATGCAATAATTGCACATAAGCTGTATCAACATAGTACTTGTTTTAGGAAGCTGAAAGCGCAATTGCTGCAATGAATGGCCAGTGGCTTGGAAGTCGCAGTATTCGGACGAACTGGGCTACTCGCAAACCACCTGCTGCCAAAACGGAAGGTAATACTAATATATATATATATTTGTTTGAAATTACATTATTTGATCACATGTGATACTCATTTTTTTGTGTATTGCATAATGCTACACAATTCACGGTAGTATGAATCTCATCTGTTTAAAACAAATATTATCATAGAACAAAGAACAATTCATTATTTATGATAGTCCCAAACAAACAACTTTTTTCTTATAGCGGCGGCCAAACCACTTACTTTCGACGACGTCTACAACCAAAGTAGTCCGACTAATTGCACGGTGTACTGTGGAGGTATTATAAATGGTTTAACTGAGGAGCTTATGCAAAAAACTTTTGTTCCCTTTGGAACAATTCAGGAAATTCGAGTCTTTAAAGAAAAGGGCTATGCTTTTGTTAGGTATGTACAGGGCTATTATATTTTACCTTTTATTACTATCTGTTGTACAAATTAGTTATTCTGTCTATGAGCCATTAAAATGAAGCCTATTGCGACATCTTCTCATTTTAAGGTTTTCTACCAAAGAGTCCGCAACACATGCTATAGTAGCTGTACATAATACAGAAATAAACGGACAAGTGGTAAAATGTTCGTGGGGAAAAGAATCGGGAGATCCAAATAATGCGCCTACCGCAAACCCAGTAAGTAGAATTTTATAATTTATGCCGTGCTTAAAGTATATAATATGCAATAACCATTTTCATATTTACAATTTTTAGACAATCTCAGGGACCAGCTTTCCATACAGCACATATGGCCAACAGCTGGGATACTGGTACCCACAGAGCTACCCTGCTACCAATACGACACAGATGCCGTCAGGACAATTTATAGGAGGCACCCAAGGCTATGCCTATGGACCGCTTGGAGGATATCAATCTCCATCCTATGCCATGGGGTAAGTAGTACATAGGAGTACAGTCAAATGAGCTAAAAGTATTTATATTGATGTACAAATATTATTTTTAGAGTTGGATTGCAAGTACCGGCAGCAGCCACCTCGTGGCAAGGCATTACAGCGCCATCTCAACTTCCTGCAACTCCTCAGCAAATGGCGACATCCAACACAACGTTGCAACAACCTGGCATAGTTTTTCCAATTCAACCCTATCAAGTAAGACAAATTTTAGTTTAACACCCCTCCTCCCCCCATCAAATTCACACGTGGTCTCTGTCGTATTAAACCAAGACGATATGGCGCGAGCGAGATAGAGAGACGATGGTTTTTGCCATACTCGAGAAATTAAAGTTAATATAAGGTAATTTTAAAGTCGAAGGATTTTACTAGGTTTTTATTGTTTTACTTTTTAATTAGCGTAAATTGTATGAATCATTTTGCAGTTGGTCTCTGGTAAAATAGTTTTTAAATACTTGTTAAAAGACTGTTCCTATCTATTGTTTGACTAACAAGTATATAAAAATTTTAGCTTACCAACAAAATAAAATTTAGCGATATTTTCTTTACGATAAAACAAAATATTTTATTTAATTATTTGCTACTTTATTATCCAAAATCTTTGCTGTCTGTTACTTTTATTTATATTTTTAATAGAGCACAAATAATTTCTTGCATTCCTATCGATTTGATGGGGGACTTAAATAATATTTCTTTGAGCTTAGCAGTTTACAAGTCCTATGCATCTTTAGTCATCGTCTCTACAAATATACACAAAAATTAACTTGATAACGTATATTTATATGTACATAGGTACCTACTGACACAACGTTCCATTTTAGATTCTTTCTATTTTTTATGCATGTTTTGCTTGCAGAATAGCATAGATTAAAATCAATGGTTACTTGCTAGACAGTTGCTTCCTCATCTCATAATATTAAGTAAATAAACGTGTCAACCATCATTTAAGATTTGACATCACCTGCCAATTTTTGCCATTGACAGATAATGCATATCATATCTTAAGAAGTAATGTATACTCAACTAAAAATATTTTAAAACCTTATTAATAATAATTTTAATAAAAAGCGATGAACTAGTTAACAACCTCATTAACAGATTAGTGAGTTTTTTTCAATTTCAAGCTGCTTTAGATTTTTTCATTTAGCACGCTTAGTAAAAAAACTGACTAATATGTTTGCAGGAGCTTATAAACTCGTGTAGAATGCTTGTGTACGATTTCCTAAAAGTAAATTTCGCAGTAAGATGCCTAACTGTCGTTTTTCTATTTCAGGCGCAATGAAACATAGATTCTTAACAAGTTAAGATGCTTATTGCACTTAATATCCCTGAAGTTCTAGTTGTGTCTCCTTTGAAAACAGTGCCAAATTTTGGTGTTTTCTTGAATGAAAACATTAGGGATAAAGGATATTTTGACAATTAATCTTTATTCATTTATATTGTCGGATTGGGGTTTAACTCGAACTTTGATCTTAATTAAATATATTTATAAAAGGAATTGGATGTAGTTAATATTTCGACTTATAATTTCTAGAAGTAAGAACTAAATAACATTCCAGCATGCAAACTCAAAGGGAACGGATAAAAGATGGAGGAGACGTTTTAAAATATAAATACTGAAGTAACTAGTCAACCAATTACAAAAACATTTCTTCTTTACTTACTATTCTAGCTAACTACCTACTTCTATAAGTACTAAATCATTATTGCAAAACTGTAAAACTGTCATTGTTTAATACACGAACTGGTTTAATAGCTTTTTAGAGTTCTCGCACAAAGCATAAAAAGGTTTGTTGAAAAATTGAATTAATGGTTCAATCCACATCCGACAATATTAAGACACAAAATGCTGACCCATTATTTGTTACGTTACGAGTCAAACTTAAATAATTTTTTATAATATCACCAAGCAGTGCAGGAGCCGAATACAATATTGTATGCTAGAATGCTTGTATTTGCCACATTATATTAAACTGCAAGATTTTCTTAAATACTTAAAAATGAATTATTGTGTATTTTTAAGTGATACTTTAAATATTTATTATTCGAAACAGAATTTTGTTAAAATTATCATACGTTAATGTACGAAAGAATCGCAGTGTCCTTAGGCCTTCACCATTTCCTTTTGCTTGGGCATAGTAGTTTCAGTTTTTTTAGTTCACCAATTTTACCTATTAATTTATTTTTTCGGGTATTTTTTGGCAGTTGGCAGACGATAACGAATGGTTGACGTCTCTTCTGGTATGAACAAAGGCAGCATCTGTGAAAAAGCTTGAAGAATTTGCTATCACAATATCCATTTAGACCTGAAATTTTCGAATAATCATTGTTTATAAATGGATTAATTTGGGAAGCATCACAAAAAAGGCACTGTAATTAAAATACTTAATAATTAATAACCGACAAAAAGTGATAATTTAGGTTTGAATTTCAGATGTACAAATACAATTAGGGTAAACGTTAATTAGATAGGATAAATAAATATTTATATACATATTAAAGTTATTATACTATGCTATATACAGGGTACTTTCAAATTCGTGGGCAATTTTTTAATGTAAAATTCACGAGTAAATGTAAAATAAAACATTACTTTCTAACCTTTAAATTTTATCCTAAAATATTACCTATGAATTTAGGAATACCCCTTGTATACAGGGTGTTAAAATTGAAGGCGAGATCTTGGTTAACTTCTTCATTAAACTAAAGAGGGTAAAAATAAGTCAGATTTATTGGGGAATGATAAGTATCATCCATCCTGATCATAAAAAGTACGATCTCTCGGGTAGTAGAACTTCCCAAGTCATTGGCCTAGTGATAAAGATGATTGAGTTTAAACATAACTGACTAACTCTAATTTATTACAGGGTAAATCTTATTAATTTTGCCTAAGCAAATTTACTTCTGAGACTACTATGGAATATTGTTCATCATAATAGAATTTTGTCCCTTCCATGTCGGGAAAAAATACCATTATTTTACTTAGTCTCTTTTACCCTTCACCTGCAGAAATTAATAAGTGTTTATTGTCACGAAAAAAAAACATCGTGTGCTAGAATTAAAATCTAAAAATCTATAAACGTAATTTTTGAATTATTAATGTACTTTATTATATTACTAGTACTAGTAAAAATAAGGTATTTTTTATAAAAGGAAAAAGATCTAGGAGATTAGTAAAATTTTATATTCACAAATTTATATTTCGTATTAAGAAATTGTGGATTGGATATTTTTACAAGCTCAGTTTAAACACTCTGTATATTATATAACATTTTTTAACCTGTTTAAAAATATAAGTTCTTATTTGTGTGTTTTGTGGACCTAGGTTGCCAAACCTAAATTAATCAAAAAGTTATATCCAAGAACAACACAAGTAAAAATTTGCATATAAATATATATATTTCCTTTTTCTTGCCAAACAATATGCGAACAAAGTACTTTAGATATATTTCTTATGATGTGAGTTTGGATTAGTTCGAGCTATAAGAGAAAGGAAATATTTCATTATACATATTATATAATATGTATGTATTATTACAAGTGTAACAACTCTTATTTTTAAGGCGACTGTAATTATTTTTAGTTGTTATGTTCAGGCAACAATGTTTCCTCTAAGCTACAGGCTGAAGCTACAATGTTTTACTTAATCTGAAATACTCAGTTCATCCTGTATTTTAAAAGATGCTGAAATACAATTTTGGGTAAAAGTGTCGTCTGGTATATAGATAAATAAAAGTCGTCTATAAAATGAAAAAAAAAAGTTCTACACGTCTGGACAAAATTTAAAAAAGCATATTTTAGTATAAATGTCAAATTTGATTTTGTCTACAGGTGTATAAGGCTACAATATTTTGGGCCACATTGTATTCCTTGGCGTAAATGTAGATTTAGCCATAAAATGCACACAAACTTAATTCGCCAAGGTTTATATACCTAGTTATATTAGAATAAGGAATCAATGTAAAGTTAAAAAGTGTAAATAAGACTTATATCGAACGCAGATACTTAAAACTACCAAAATATTAGATTTTCTAATTGAGACATAGATAGAGCGTGTAAAAAAGAAACGAAAGTGATAAAAATTCAACCTTAACGTGATATTTAGAAATTTTATATAAAAAGGTCATTTCGACAGAAGTCAAATTTTGATACCGATCATAGAAGCTAAAGACAAAATTAGAAATATTTATTACCCAAACTAGTAAATATTTTAAATTAAAAACGTGAGAGCAAATATCATTTTAAATCCTGAGTCAGGATATTTCTATTTTAACCGGAAAAATATGAATTTGCGAGTTTGGTAAGCAAATAGATTCATATATCTATTTCTATTTTAAAGGCATCTCCAAGAGCGCGTTCACATTCATTTCCTTTGTTAAGGCAAAGGCATATGAAGGGTTCTCCATTAGTTATCTTAGAGTACTTAATGTAATTATTAAAACGTTTTGATTGTAAATGAGTAAGACGAAGAAAACGCTCATAACCAAACTATGTTGTTTTTATTGAAGAGTAAAGAAAAATCCAAAATTCTTCACAAATATTTAATATCTTGCATCGTTCAAACACTCAATTTGATTATTTATCTCTAATTTGGCTATTTCTATATTTTCTAAAAAATTGAGCTTATGGCCTTTATTCGCATTATGTAGCATTTTAAAGTTGTCTTTAGTATTACAATTATGTAAATTCTCTCTTAAATGTAGGCCAAAAGCTGATCTCTTGTCATTAGGCGACTTCTGAGAGTTTAAATGTTTACGTTTAAGAGATAATTTACATAATTTTAATACTAAAGACAACTTTAAAATGCTACATAATGCGAATAAAGGCCATAAGCTGAATTTTTTAGAAAATATAGAAATAGCTAAATAAATATTATAATATAAATAATCAAATTGAGTGTTTGAACGATGCAAGATATTAAATATTTTTGAAGAATTTTGGATTGTTCTTTCCTCTTCAATATGAATAATCTTCACCCCGGAGATGTCTACGATTCAATTATGTTATTCTTATTAATCATGTATTAACAAATATTAAACAATCAGCCGACAGGCAATACAGCTCTTTGTAATTTGCATTTGTCGTTTAGAAATTTCACCAAAGCCAATTGCATCTCTTGATGCACATGCTTTGGTAATTAGCTCGAGAGCAAGGGAGATTGGAGTTAACCCAGCATTTACTTATCGGTTGTGGAACACAAACGCGCTTGCCTTCCCCAACATGCAGATGTGAACCCGCTCCAAACGTTATGAAGCGTGTGTCAAGAGAAGTTATAATTCTAATTATACAATCACCTACTGAAGATGTTAGTGACGCAACTGCAGCCAATTATGTTGCTAGGTTGGCCACTTAGATTCCACTTCTAGGGGTAGCTACTGCATTTTTTTTTTAATTTACCGGCACAAGTTATCCCTAACATGATAACTGGAACTTAAGTCACTAAACGAGCGACCTAATTACATAAGTGTCTATAAACCGGTTTTATAGTTTAAGCTTTTGTTTTAATAATGCTTACCAGTTCTGCAATCGACTTGAGGTATATTTTTTAACTTACCAAAGAATCGCTACATATCTTACATGGTGATTTTGCCTGGGTTACCTTATACGGGGTGTTGGGAAACTTGGATACTTGGACAGGTAATTCTACGTTACAAAATAAAGGTAGTAGAGATTCTAATTGATTGAAATGGTAAAGTCTATTCAGAAATATAAGAAAGTGACTAACTGATCCCTATTAGGAAAGTCCCCGGCCAGCTGTAAAATTGAAATATGGCCGAACAGGTCGAATTTTGCTTAGAATTTAATCATGGTTTGTAATAAAAATAAGTAAGACATTAAATAATAATTTATTTATGTTTAAATGTGAAATTACAAGTTATTTTATTATTAAAAATTATATTTATGATTACACAAATATACATTCTATTCGGTACTTAAATAATTATTCACTTAATACATCAATATCACTATAAATGTCATTATCATACATGTAGTTTTGGATTGTTGCTTTTGTGTCATTTGAGGAGGGAGTCTTGGTCAACTGCCTACTATGGTAGCTTGCATTGTTCATTACAATTACGCTATTCGGAGGTATATTTGGAATTAGCTTGTTTTTAAACCAATCTTCAAATAAATCCGCAGTGGTGTCCTCATGGTAATCCAAAGAAGAATCTTAAATGTTTATTGCGGACAGAGAAATTTGGAATCGATCTGTCTTTAGTTCCAGCATGCAAAATCGTAATTCGTTTACCTCTTTTAGATGTCGCACTTGTTTTACACTTTCCGCTTGAGTCAACCCAACCCTTTTCCGGGGTATCATATGTGTCGAACCAGGTTTCATCCAAGTAAATAATCGGCCTTTGCTGATCTCTGTTAATCCTAATTTTTTGTAGATATTCGGATCGCCATTCCCGAATTCTACTAGATTCCATTAAAACTTGTCTTTTGTTAATTTTTTTAAATCTAAAACCCATGTGTTAGATACACTTCCATAACGTTGTTCTGTCACATTTAACGCCGGTTTCATCTTTTTCAAGCCTCTTAATTAAATTATCTAATGTAGGCACACTTTGTTCTCGTATAACTTGTAAATTTTACGCCGTATTATATCTTGGCCACTTCCATCTACCTTCGAGAAAATGCCAGTGTCGGTTCTTTTCTTCCTTGCTAAAATGGGATTATTCATGCATTGTATTTACACTTTAATAAATAATCATGGACCGGGCAGTGAAATATGGTTTTTATATCGGCCAGTGTTTTTTAGTGTTCATTTGATGCGGCGCTTATCGCAGGTGAGAATTCACCGGTGTGAAAACGCCAGTAACAATCAGACATGTGAACAGGAGCATATTCTCCGCACGCATTAATAATTGTGAAACGGATTTTCCTTTAAGTTATAGGGGTAAAGATATTTAGTGAACTTGAATTGATTGTTTCATTGACCAGATTACGGTTATACCTTAATATAATAAAATTCACAATTTTCCATGCAGTTGATGTTGGAATTTTTGTTAATGTGGCCGTTTCTTCTAACTCTGCTTGCTTGCTGACCGCACGTTCAATGAGAGTTGAATAAACATTGTTTATAACTTCCTTAGTTTCCACAGAAAAATTACACACGAAGTAAGAATAATTACAAGCTTAACACTAACTATAGTGGCTATATATACAGTCTTTAGAACATTATTTGTTTTATGGGATTAACCCTCTCATTTTAAATCAGGTAAAAATCGGTTTAAAATCACCAAACTATTACTTTAATAATGAAATTACGTCTTCCGGATTTGCAGTTTGCTTTAGGACATATTTAAGTACGGACCATAATTTACCTGAATTTATTTATTCATTCATTGTTTGTTTATGGCCACCCATGGATAATCTCATTCAAAGGCAAAGTGTAACTTTCTTATTCTCTGGACAGGCTTTAACTTGATTTTTTGTACCCATTGGAAAAACTTATTTAATGATAATAAAAATAGTACCTGTGCGAGATATTGCACGTGGCGACATCTCGCGGCATCTTGATGCAGTCGAGCAATCCACCTAACTAGACCTGCGAGTCTAACTTCTTTAAACCTCTTGATAATAAAAACGTTTAATGTTAATTTGTAACTTTTTATGAAGTATTTTATTATTTTTTATTTGGGGTTGTAATATTTGTGGGCCAACATTATTGTAACAGAATGATAAGAATCCAAGTCTCTGTGCCGAACAAAGAGAGAAAATTGATAAGTTTGATTGGAAATATTGACATTTCAATTTTTAGTTTAATGACACACTACCTTTATTTTGTCACTGTCTAAGTATCCAAACACATTTTCCCCACACCCTGTATAATATTTTTTTTTTCTAGTTTTAAAATCACCGTTGGTTTATTTAGAAATTTGGTTTCGTATCTACGAACGTTCGTATTGTTTCAGTGAAAGTTAGGTTTTTTATAGCTGCTCCGTATTGTTATACTTATATCTTTAAAATCAGTTCCTCTACTAACTGTTGTATGCTGTTATATAATATTGTTATTTTTATAGCACCTAAAATTCGTTTTATACTAATTATTTGTTAAGTTATAAAATCAAATTGTTCTTAATATTTTTTGTTGCTTTGAAGTAACAAAAATGATCCAGTTACATCTTGGCATATTCCCGAGGCATGTAAAATGCTACAGAAATTTCATATTTAGAATATTTTAAATAAAATTTCGAAATGAAAATCAAATAACAACACTCTAGTGTACTTTGAAGTAAAACACCTATGTTTTAATAGGAGGTATTTGGTTATATTATAATATTAATGGAATAAATAATAAACACAAATACAAGGTACTCTGGATAATATATAAATTGCGACATTCAACCAGCCCCACTAAACAAAAGAAACATTTTTGTGGGAAATCACTTGTGCTTACCAAGAAACTACGTAAAAATGGTTTTAAAAAACATGTGTATTTTTAGAATTGAAAAATAAAAGTTTGAAGAAGAATGTTGATGTGTTATTTATTCTTCCCACTTTTTGTGATCCTCTGTATTCTTGGAGAACTAACCTGAATTAACCAGAACTTTTTAAGTAAGTATTAAAAAACCAGACACTGTATTTTGATACATTTATTTATTTCAATAGGTAGAAAGTCTATACATATTAACCATTCTTAGTGCTGCAAGCCGCAAAAGGACCTCCATATCCATTAATAATATTCAGAGCCTGACATCCTGGATCTCCTCTAGTGTTACTTGTTGCGCTTATGGACCAGTGTGTTGGTCTACAATTCTGAGCTGCATATGTCAGAGTCATCCTGGCTCTCACTGGTAAGCCTTGGCCAGACTCAAGAACCCCTTGAATATATTTCTCACATTCGTACCTAAAACATAAAAATGTTGTTGGATTGAAGGCACAAAAAACCAACCAGAAACAGTTGCGAAGAAAATAGTATTTGTTTATTCTCACCATCCAGTCAGTAAGCTATTTTTATCGGTTAACCTTCGGTTTACATTGTTGGCTTGAGGTGCCAAATTCCATGTTACAGCAGGACCACCAAACACTGATGCCAAAATATGTCCTTTCTCGTCGCCAGGAAGTTTTCCCAGCTCTGTCATCCTCCTATCAAAGCTATAAAAATCAAAATAACATTAAATATAATTATATACCGATCGTTCATCGGCTAAAAGAATGCCAGCATTTTCAAACCATTATTATAGCACAACCAATTTACTTATGAAGTATAAGTTATTGTTATGTTTATACAGGGCTGCCCAGAAGTCCGGAATAAAATTATTATAGCCTTAACCTGTCACTTTTGGGGAAAATGCCCGGACACGTCAATTTAGTTTTACATATGCTCACATTTTGACGTTATTCGTTTGTTTCTTTATAGACATTTGTCAAAGATATGACGACATCGATCTTTTTTTTAAATGGAAACATACAGCTTGTGATACATCATTTGAAAGCTAATATCTCGTACAGTATGCTCATATATTTTGGAGCGATTCTGTCAAGCTATTTCAAAATGACGACTGTTAAAATTAAAAAAAAAAAATCCCTATTTAAATAAGCCGAAATGATAAATCATTGATGTTTTTATTTTACCTTTCAAGGTAAGAAATCTTCTTTGTTTCACGTTCTGACATTATGTGACATTGTGAACTTGTAAAATTAATTTAGGTATTTCCGAAGTATTATTTTACAATTTTCTAAACAAAAATGGTTTTGTCTTGATATTGTTAGGATGTGGAGATAAAATAAGAAGTCAAAGTGAAGTGTGCACTTTATTTAATGCTAAATATCCGGAAAATCAAATTTCACAGGGCATTGTTAGTAAAATATTCGACAAATTTGATGAACATGGCACAGTAAAGGACTTGCCTAGGAATGGATAGCCACGTGTTTTAGGCGACGATGAAAAATTGGATATTGCATTATCTCTGCAGGATAATCCGCATGTTTTAACAGTTTCATTGGCTCAAAATCATGATACATCTAGAGGTACTATTGAAAGATTTTTGAAAGCAGAAAAATACCACCCTTATAAAGTATGTCCAAGAGCATTTGGAAGATGACTATGATAGGCGTTTGCAATTTTGCGGGGTGGTTAACAGCCATAATTATTGTTTCTGGGGTTAAGAAAATCCACGATGGATATTTGAAGCGCATACTTAGCGGCCCCAGAAAGTAAATGTATGGACAGGTATCATTAATAACCGAATTTTAGGGCCATTCTTTTCGGAAGGAAACCTCACAGCTGAACGGTACCTGGATTTCTTAACCTTCGAGTTGAGGCCTGCTCTCGCTGTAATTCTTTCCAACGAAGTAGATCCAGATATACCTAATGAAACAATTTGATGTCAGCAAAATGGTGCTTCCCCGCATTTTGGTGTCAATGTGAGAAGATATTTAGATTAGATATTTCCAGGTTGACGCGGTACAATTGAATTGACTAGAGACAAATAATCTAAACATAGAAAAGATTCGTTTCTCTGATGAATCAACGTTTATATTAAATGGTAACGTAAACCTACAAAATTGTCTTTATTGGGCAGCCGACAATCCACATTGGATGGGGGAAGGCCAGACTTTACATCCAGAAAAAGTCAATGTCGACTTTGATGTCCCGAGTAGAAACATCTGGATGCAGAATTTTCAGGCAGATGGATTGGTAGAAGGAGACCTATTGAATGGCCACCCAGGTCTCCAGACCTTACCTCCTTAGACTACTTTTTAGGGAAATACTTAAAAAGCAAAGTTTTTCAGACGAAACCGGCAAATGTTGAGGAGCTGAAAGCGCGAATAAGACATGAGGTTAATTTCACCCGAAGTGATTAGGAATGTTCAAAACAAGTTTTCTTTCATTTGAGATATTGCCAAGTAATGAATGGACAATATTTTAAGCATTTATTAACAAAAAAATTTTAAAAACGAATAACAAGTATTTTTTTTTGTTCAAAGTAAAATAATTAATTTTTGTTTCATATCTTATAAATGGCAAGGAATAAACATTCGAAATTTGGCAGTTATGTGTAACTTAATATGCTGTTTAAAAATAGAAAATAAAAAACTAGGGTTGCCATTTAAAAAAAAAGCTCGATGGCGTCATATCTCCTATTTGGGACACACTGTATTAATATTTTTTAAATAAAAAAATAAAAAGATCACACCGTAAAATATGAATACCTGTGTCCGAACATTTTTCCGAAAAAAAAAAACATAATGGACTTACTGAATGTATTCCAAGTAACAATCTCGCAACTGTATTTTAAAGATAGCAGGATTTTAAACCCTAGAATTTTGCTAATCATTTGGAACCTGACGATTATGATAATTTGCATTTTATCAGGCACAGCACTGCAGGATATACTAATTGACATCGATAATAAACGTTTTATTGTATTTTATTTAATCCTTTTTAAAAATTAGGTCTTACCTCGAACCAAATGTGGTTCTAACATTGCTTTTTTGGTTAAGGATCGCGTCTACAGATACAGTAACATCGGTCGTTTGGCCACTACAACAAAGATGTGCTGCAGTGGTAACAGTGGCGGAATTTGCACCCAAGGTGTAGGTATTTGTGGCCGACTGAACAAATACTGTGTTTAAAATAACGCACTGAAAGAAAAATAAGATTAGCGCCAAACTCATTTTAAATGGCCTTATTAAAAATGCAACAATCACTATAAGAGCTATAAACACTTACTATTGTTTGGTTGGTTGGTTGCCGGCTATTTATTCAATAATAATGTTAATTTTATTACAGTTTTTTGCACTGTTTAAGGCTGTAGTATTTAATAAATATATTTTTATTAAATAATCATATTTTTTCCTATAAACATATATCGAGAAATGCCTTCTAAGGGCGCTAGAGCCGTTCAAATGAGGAACCTTTAGGATGGGTTTCTTTAATTATATCGACGAGATGTATGGTGTCAAATATTTGTTGTTTTTTTATTTAAATCAGGCTAAAAATAAAAAGTTTTCATAACTTAACTAATTTTAGCTTTAACAGTGGCGTGCTTATCGCAGGAAAACAACTCAGGAGAGCTTCTATGTTTCAAATTCAAATATATTTGGGAAAACCATTGGCGTACCATTATTATTTTCCTCAAAAATATGGAATTCAGTGTCCGTAGGCAAGGCACTGTTAAAGCTGATTTTTTTTTGTATTGAAAAATGTGCACCTTTATTAGCTGTCGCTACGTACCAAATATCACTGAAATATCTGAATTAGTTTATAGAATATTAATTAGTTTCCATTTTTTTCCTAAAACATTTTTGTACCAAAGCAAACTATGATTAATTTTTCATGTGGATTCAAAACCTTAAATATTCGCATACCGTTGAGGAACACCCTGTATACATTAAAAAAAATAGGTATTACAGAATATAAGAATTCAATTTGAAATGAAATTTGTGTATTAGTTTATTTCCGTCCATAAGTCTGCATCCAAAATGGTATTATTTCTATATATGAGAAACCCGCTTTAACACAAGCTACGAATATTTACATATTATTATATGCGGGTAAACAACCTGATAAGATGATGTTGTTTTGTACTAATAAGAATGCATTATAGTTTACCACTTATACTAATTAATTAAAAAACAGTAAACACATTTTGTAATGGGAAATTTGCACAAAGCCCCGATAAAAGTTTATTTCCAAAGTGTTTTTAAAAGCGCGTGGTAATTCTACATGTGAAGAATCAATAGCTTTTGGGTATTAGAGGCGGTGATCTAACTAATCAGACTTTTAAAATAATAATAGATGATATATTTTAATCATAAGACCATTTCGCACCAAATCAGTAAGCCACTGCACTGGTGCGACAAATACGAGTAAACAGACGCCCAAAAACTGCAACGTTGTAAAGAGTTGGACCTACCTATTTCTCATCATGACAGCAGCTCCATATATAATATAAACGTAAAATATATATCTTTTTTCCACTACTAACCTATAACATCGCCATTATTGACCGATTATTAACGCTAGAAATCGTTTTTCTCTACCTTATAAGTCATTATTGACCATGGTCAATAATAAGCCATTGAAATCCATTATTGACCGATCTTTGACCTTAACCGAATTTTGTTTGAACGCAGGTAACTTGATTTTTTAATTCTACAACATCAATTCATTGTGGTTAGGCAACCAGATAATTATCAATACATATTAGATTACTTGATATTGTAAAATATCGATACAATCAACATTTTTTCTGCTTCCATCCTTAATTCGGGAGGTGTACACATAATATTATCAGTAACATTTTCTTCGCTCATTTTTAAAAAAAAACGCAAAACTCGTGAAATCTGATGACACAAATGAACACAAATTGACATTGACAAAGCCACCTGACAAAACAACAAAATATTTTTCCAATTCCAAAGCGCAGGTAACTTGATTAAAAAATTTACTTATACCTTCCTATAATTTTTTATAATTATTAATACTATAAAGATAAATGTCATATAAAAGTTTGTAGTAGTGGAAAAATAATATATTAACCACGGTTTAGACAGCTTATTATAGCCCTCGCGTCTAAAATCCCTCGTCGCTTCGCTCCTCGTGATTTAAACTCGCCGCTCGGGCAATAATGATGACTGTCTAAACCTTGGTTAATAATATACTATTATGTAGTCAAAAGTGTAAAACCAAACACACTACTTATAATAGACATTTATTTAAATTGAATTATAACAACAGATGTTTTAAAACAGTCGCCCAATATAATTTAGTTTCTTGAATTCTCCAGGATCCAGTTGTAATAAGATGGAACTCTGGCATACACATTAGGTGTAAATGAACTTGTAAATCCACATGTGCTTGTAATAAATGAAGCAATACCCACTTGCTCACCACCTATTATCAGAGAAGTTCCAGAATCTCCCTAAAATATTTTTATAACTTTAGACGATGAAGTGTGAAAGACAATTTAAATTATTGTTTAACTAAACTTAATTGAAACAACAAAAAAGCAGTCGGCTATCGGTAATTATATCTTTTCAAAACATTTTTGTTATTTCAGATGACTTTGGGAATTAGAGTATGCTTACATTGCACACTCCGCCAACAGGAGCGGTGAAGCAAATGTGATGGAAGTTGTCAAATCTCAAGCCACACACAAAATTGGTCAAAGTGTTGATTTCGAGCTTTTGAAGGTTTGAAGGAATAGGTCCGTCTTGCTAAAAATAAATGAGAAATAATTTTAAACAAATCAGTTGGACTAAAGTCCAGTTTCTAATTTTATACTAACCCATAGCCTTCCCCAACCTACTACCGTTCCAGCGTGTTGTCTGGAAGAATCAAATTCTCTGGCCAATCGAACTTCTTCCCAACGACCGTCGTGAGGAATTGCGTGTTGTAGCTGAAAAGAAAGTGCACCCATTATAAAACTGTATTTCTAAGACTACCATTTTTATATTTGATATTTTTTGTAGTGTTATTAAAATAATTGTCTTCATCATATTCTATTATTGTAGGGTACTGTTTTAGATCCAGAAATTTAATATAGATTGTTTTAGTATTGTCATAAATGTGTAAAAATATAGTTACTCTGAGCACAGCTACGTCATAATCAAGTCGTTGACGGTTGAAAGGTCCACAGATGATTTGTTGTACGCGCACGCTACGCTCTTCAGTTTGACTGATATGAACAGACCCATATTGGATTGAATAGGGAGCTGGATCGTCTGGCCTGAAATAATAAACACACATGGCTTATTAAGTCCAGGGTTTAACATTGGGATGGCAGTGCTCGCTAGAATAACTAGGTTTGTTCAGGTTCATAATTTGTTTAACAACTACACGGCGATAAGCACGGTTATTTTCAGCAGGAAGGTGCAACAGCACCTAAGACACGAAACAATACAGCTTCTTACCGCGAGTTTTTTGATGACCGGCTGATAAGTTTGCATATACAAAAAGCAATTTTATAATATTTAGCTTTTGGTTGTCGTCTGTTTAATTGCATTTCTGTGTCAAAAGCACTTTGAGGTCCCTTACCTTTTCGTCAGACCCGGAGCCTTGTGGATGAACCGTAGACGGCGAAACGCGTTCAAGGATTGGGTCTGACGGAAGGATAAGGGACACATTTGTACACGAACTTAGCTTAAGTTTTTGGTTGTTCAATAACTAGGTCACCATGTTTGACGATTATAAAATATGTTGTGTTTCCTTGAAAAATTTAATTAATAATAATTATATTTGCGCGTTATTGATGATGTCAGTAGGGCATCGAATCTAACCTAAATTGACAAAGTTATTTGAAAATAATTAATATGCTGGGACAGCCGTATTTTATTTCATGTCCACTTTTGATCAAGGTAGTTTTTGATATCTCGGTAGAAATTACTAGCAGGGCCGGATTTAAAGGTGCAGGGGCTTTGGGCTACAAGCAGGTAAAGGCCCATAATTATTTATAGAATAAGATAAAATATAATCCCTCGATTAAGTACAGGGTATCCCATTTTCGATACTTTGGAGTTGTTATCAAAGAGAGTTTTTTGTGTCCTATTTTTTAACGAAGTGAAAGATTCCGGTGTCCAATATGTCATAACTGTCTTCGTTTTAAATATATAAGGTAATTTTGAAAAACGTAGGCACTTCTAGTATTTCCGTTATGCATAAACTTGAAAAGATATTACCCGAACCTATGTTTTTTTTAAATGGAATACGCTTTGTATATTATTTTGTATACTGATTAAGCATCATTTGGACTTGTATTGGATAATGCATTTAAAGCGCTTTCATTAGGATAATTCCTCATATCTGGGGATTGTTTTCGTTCATATTAGGTATCTAGAAAGAAGGCAACCGTTTTCATAAATATTTGCTCCTTTGAAAACAAATCTCCCAAAAATACATCAAAGAAGACAAGGAGAGAAAAGAAATAAATGTTTTATCTTATGCAGAAGCAACGGCTTCATCATTCTATAAAAAAATAAATTAAGGAGTTGGTGTAGCAAGTTCTGACCCTAATAGAATGTTGAAAAGATATAAATGCCATCCATATAAATTTAAGATAGTGCAAAATTTACACCTTGGAGATGCCGAACGTCGAATAACGTTTGACGAATGTTATTTTTTTAAGTACAGGAGTTTTAAATCGTCACAACACAAGGTATTGGTATGCAGAAAAGCAACATTTAATTTTCGAAAGGGCATAACAAGGGCACTTCCGTGGTTTGGTCATCTCTGGACGATAACTTCCCTCAAAGATGGATATGTACAAACGCACGATCTATCGATCTTTTTGTTTTGGATTTTTATTGTGGGGTTTTATGCAAAATTAAGTATTTAAGACACGACATAAACCTCTAGCAGAACTGCGTGAGGCAATTGGGTTGGCCTTCCAAACTCTTTATAATAGATCTATTATTTAAAAAAAAATGCAACTGGAAGAATAACAAAAATGTTGTAAGAAACGGCAGGCATTTTGAAAACCATTTGATAATAAGTACCCTAACCCGCTAAAATATCGATAATGGAACACCCTGTACAGTTCACGTCCGATAGATTCTCAATTATAAATTTAAGAACTTTAATACTATGATTGAAAAACTGTCAAATGTTGGCAAAGTGTAGGCGAAATTCAAAGAAATAATTTGCAAAAAATTTGAATTTGTGGAGACCCTAGGGCTTTGGCCCCCGTTGCTTACCCCTAAATCCGGCCCTTATGCCCACTACGTACCTGTCGTCATCACAAACGCAATGTGCAGCCGTCAAGATATGTCTGTCGTTGATGATGGTACCACCACAAATATGCCTTAGGGTATGTCTTAGTGATACCTTCAATAAGAAAAGGTATTAGGAGGGTTATGAATTTTTACATTTAACATTGTAACCAACGAACATTAACAAGAGACAAGTAGGATCACTCCAAGCTCCTCCCCTCGTTATGCCTATCTCGCTCGAATATCGGATGCTACCGTATCTAGAGCACCGTAAGCCCCCGACGCGCGATATGCATAAACAGGTTGTCCGTCGTAGAGATATGTACCAGTTGTCTTTATGTGTCGGCGTGAGTGATTTATTTGATTTGTTAAACTCGTCCCATCTTAACAACTTTAACGCATTTATGGGCACAGAAAAACAATTGCACTTTTTAGAAAAATAAAATGTTTTTTGGATGACTTACAGGTAATTAAATTAGTACAGGTAAAACAGAACGATGGAAAGGTAACATACGTGGAAAAATGTATAAATAATACTATGCATTTTATAAATGGCTGGAAAATTACTATTACCTCTAGTCTGTCTTTATGGGAAACCTTAAAATGCAAGAACTATTCATTTCTTTTAACAAGGAACCTTAATCAGGATTGTATCGAAAATTTTTTTGGTCTGGTAAGAAATTGTTGCGGAAACTCGAGAAATCCAACCCCAATTCAATTTTGTAGGGCATTCAAGAAATTATTTTCTCTAAAATATTTTAATGAGGTTGAAGGTTCCAATTGTATCAAAGATATTAATACAGTTTTGCTTAATGTAACTCCTGATATTCTAGAAGAATATAAAAATATCGATGTACCTATATTGACAAATAATAGTTCTTTAAAAGTTTTTACATGCGACTATAGAAATCTTTCTAGTACGGACGGAAATGCTATAGTTTACATTACAGGGTATCTATTAAGGAAATGCTTGCTGCAACACTCTTGTAGTGCTTGCACAAAGTATAATGATGAAAAGACATTACCAAAAGAAGCTGCTGTATTTCTAGAGCATAAAGCATATTCGATTTCTAAAAACTATGGAGGTCTAAATGTACCTCCTAGTAATATTGTAGAATATGTCAAACAGCTTGAAATAATTTTTGTTGAAAATTTTAATAAAATTAGTTGCCACGAGAACGTTGGAGCAACCCTTAAGATATTATATGAAAATGAACTATTTACACATCCTTGTAAAGAGTTTCCTCATAAATATTTTTTAAACCTATACCTATATTAGGGTGCGTATTTATTTTACAATTAAATTTGCTAACCGGGATATAAAAAAAAGATATTCTTTGAAACAATCAATAAAACCTAACATAAAATTAAATATCTTAAAACATCTTTAAAAAGCGGCCGGTAAATTTTATTTCAGAACATTTAAATACATTATTTAATTGAGTTGTTAACGGGCTACTAGATTTGTAAAAGGCATCGAACAGCAATTCAGAGGTTTTAACTCATTTGGTTAAACGCCTTTGGCTTAGAATGGTTCGTTTATCGATTTTCACAATTTTCCATACAAATCGCGATAATTTGTTTTCCCAGAGTATAACTACTCCTACCCGTATTTTACTGTTAAGTAGGTAGGTACTCTTTGATGGCCTCGAATTTGAAACAACCTGTATATATTTTATGTAATAATAAGGTAATTAGAATAAGTACCTATTTCAGTTAGCATTTGCAGATATTTGATTGTTAATTTTTATACCTACTAATCTCGTTTGTAGCTTACTACATTGTTACTTTTGGAAGAAACTTTCCTTTTTCCCTTAATTTTTACTACCAGTACTTTTTATAATTATGTTAAGATCTACCAATTAAATAACCTGACGATTTCCCCATTTTTCTTTTAATTCACACAAAGCAGAATAGGACACAATAACAATAAAATTATTACTAGATGTTTTTAAGTCACCCTCGTTTATTCGTTTTAATCGCTAGCCGTTTGCATCAACCTCGTATAAGCAAGAACAGGGACACTGCCTCAGGAATTTATCGAAATCGTCGGCGCGCTTGTGTAAGCAGGACATCAAGGTTCCGACAGAGTGTGACCCTTCTTGTCTTGTTAATGTTCGTTGTTGTAACTTACAGCAGATGTGAATTCACCTTCTCTGGCATTGGTACCATTGACAATCATTAACTGCGGAAAGGCTTAAAAATAAAAGGTAGATACCCTTCATATTAAAAATCAAACATAAAAATTAAATATTTACCCGAACAAGCCGCAACAAAAAGCATCAAAACTAGAAGCTGCTTCATTCTGACACGATTTCTTTGCACTTGCACAATGAATGAAAGCACTAAATTAAGAAGGCAAACATTTCTTCAATTTACTTATAGTGATTTTTTATCAATACATCCGGATTTTTAAATACTTATGTGACAGGTAGGTATCTTAACAGATACTATATTACTAATCCTAATACAATAAAACAAACAATCTTGATTGATGAATGACTAAAAGGTACTTAATACTATAATATTTTGTTTTGTCTTATTTTAAATTAATCTAAATTGTTTAAAAAATATATTTTACTTTATTAATGATAAACTTAGTGGCATCGGGATATAATTTGATTAATAGATTATTTTTTTCCTAATTCCATAAATGGTTGTGAATGAACTGATGAATGTTCAAAAAAGTATTTTTAGCATTTTTGACTATTTACAGTTCTTACAACTCCATCTTTTATTAAACACAATTGAAACTTGTCATATCGTAAAGCAGAAATTTCTACCCTGCACCATAATCAATATTGATTTTACCCCGGGCTGCTTTAAAGTGTTTTAGGAAGAGAGCGCCATGAGAAAAATGTTAAATATTGACTTTGTATGCACGTAATTTAATGTAATTAAACATATTAAATATACAGAGTTGTTAGAAAAAAAATAATGGACATTTGATGCCGGAAAAACCGAACTTGCAATAATTAAAAACTGCCCATTATATTTTACCAAAAATGGGTTTGTGTGGGTTAATTTACTTTTGTTAAGCTTATACATACGCTGACAGATAGAGATATATGTTATTTCAGTGAGTTAGCAAATGATATTCAGCCCTATGGTCAAACACACAAGTTAACTCTAGACGCTAACTTCAAAATTAACTGTTTTTCAACCACAGTGAAAAATTAACAAGTAGGCTGTTTTTGGTTGTTGTCATGGAAACAGTACGTTAAAAGTTAACTTGTGTGTTTGATCATAAGGTTGATTGGCATTTTAATATCTAGCAGGCATGTTTCTTAGGACAACAAAATAAAATCCGCATTTTACTTTTTATTTTTCAGGATAAATATTTTTACAATTATTTACACATTATGTTTTTTACAATAATTAAAAATTTCGTTGAATTATTTTTGAGCATTAATTTATACAATTGCAAAATAAAAATACTTTATATTAGCCTAAACTTACAAGTAAACAATTATTATTGTATTAAAAATGATATATCCAAAACAAAGACGAACATGTTTAATTGTCTGTTGGGAATGCCTAATTTCTTTTTGGAATATTCAAGCAAAAAAATCCCTTTAGTCAAATTTCTATTTTTTTGCACTGATATGCTTAACTAGTCCAATTACACGATAAGTATATTATTTTTCTTTACGTAAATACAAAATTATGTTTTATTTATAAACGTACTCCTTTTTGAAAACAAGGAAAAATAATTGCTCCAGGAACAAAGACAGGCAAAACAGTTTTTCTTATATTCAAGCAAGTACAATAAAAAAATTCTTTAGTTTCAGAAACATGGATTTTAACTAATCGTATAATATGGAGGAACTGTCAACTTAATATACATGGCGTTACGAATTGCTATGCACGATATCCAAATAATGATCTATGATTACAAGAACAACACACCTGTAGTTTTTTTTAATATGTCAAAATAATAATTCACCTATTGCTGGCTAATGGTACATATGAGCTATCCATAAAATTTTAGTAAAATGATATACACGTTAATAAATATAAAAAAATACATTTGATTTTTATAAAATACATAATTGGTTTACTTAACATTTTTCTATGATATGAATAGACTCATTAATATATTTACATTCTAGCAAATATTTTGGTAATTTAACTAAAAATATCTTTTCCTTATGAATACTTAACATTAACAATAAAATCTAAGCACATGAAAAATTCCCTATAAATTTAAAATGACACCAAAAAAGTTACTTTACTAAAGAAATATCACCTAACTTTTTTTGTAACTTTATAAATAATTCAATTATAAACTTTAATAAATTATCATTAGTATCTAATTGGATAAAATTAAATATTTATGAAACCAATTTTTTACATTTTACTTATAAAAAAAAGCGACATATTTATTGTATTTAAAAATCAAGCCTGTGTAGAAACTTAAACTTGTGTAGGTATTTAAATATGTATCGTTTGGCCACGTTTAGTAACTTTAGTAAATTTCAAATTTCTATATTTTAAGAAATGTTTTCTTGGTATCCCTTTAATACTGATATTATGTCGATATGTATTAATTAAGAGCTAATGGAAAAATCTGATATTGCACCGTAACCCATCCCACTCCTGAAATGTATAATTTCAGAATTTTTTCTATTGACAGTTAATTAATTATGTTAATAGGCTTAATTAAAAACGTTACGTAATTGAGCTTGGAAGAACAAAATATAATTTATAGTCAATAAAAAAATCACAAAAGCCAACATTGATCTAACAAAAGGTTAAACACGGCGCTGATAAAAAAACACAGTTGAGGATCACAGCTGCAAACTGGAGAAACGTCCATCTGGCAATGCTGACGCATTCTGAAACAAAAACATTATTTTTACATCAGTTAGTATGTACTTTTAGCATATAGTGCAAAAATGAATGCTTGGATTTATGTAAAACATTTAACTCCGTTATTCTCTTTAATTTTTTACATAGTGGAATCCATAGGCGCAGCAAAGCTATTTTGTTTTTTCTTCAAGCGTTTTCTTTTTTTTTAATAATTCAATACCTGAGTTAAGATATATCCGAATCATTTCCATTTTTAGTGCAAACTACGAAGATTGGCCAAAATATGAAAGAAATCTAAGGAATCTAGGATTTTTTATTATTGAAGTCGAATATTTCGACTACACGCTATTAGAAGTAGTACCGACACCCCTCAAGATAAAGAATAACTCATATTATACACTAGATATTCCCAATGGAATATTGGCTATAGGCTACAATAACCAACATCACTTTCAACAAACTGATGAAGAGTTCAAGAATTGCATCCCAGTATCCGAAAATAATTATGTATGTACCCCCATAGCAGTGAAGAATATAGAAACAAACCCCAACCTACCAGCGAGCTAGTAGCCCTAGTTGCTGAGTCCATGATCTGAAAGCTGTACAAACATGCTGAATACGTAGTTATCCATCATCAACAATCCCACTCGAATAGCCCTGACGTGTAATGGCATTAGGGAAGACATCCCATTAAACAACATCGGCATCCTACAAGAATCGCAGGACTGCCTTAATCAAGATGAAACACAACATCCTTACTTCAAAAAGAGTATAGATACAGTTTCCGTCCAAGGCAGTTACTCCAAAGCTACGATGATAAAAATCGATACCAGCCAAGTCTATAACGAGCCAACCAAAATTGACGATGAACCAGTAATTAAAGTAACCGGCGATGAAAGCCTTACTGCACTTAACTTCAGTGAAGAAAGAATTCGCCAGCAGCTGCAAAGTGCCATTTGGAAGAAAATTCAGCACAGTTTATATGTGGAATTACAGCAGCAGGAATGATAGCCGCAATATTGTTCATATAGGGCGTACTACACATTTATTTATTATAAGATTATCCCGTCAACCATCCAAATGCATCCGACGAGCAGAAGCCAATCCCAATGATGGAGCTACAGGGTGTGAAGTATGTTTAACCAACATTTTTTTTATTTCATTCATACTAATTTTTAGTATTTTACCTAAATTAATAAAATTATATATACATCCTGGTATATAATAACATGAAATATTAAATCAAACGTCGACAACCTTGCGTAGCAAGCACGCCTTAGTACCGGCAATATATAGGGACATTATCTGACAAAAAAATTAATTAAGACCACATTTTTGTCGATTTAAAAATTCTAATCACATTTTGTAATTAAGGTATTGTTGGTTTTTAGGCAAAAAATGTCAGACATTAAGCCTGAGTGGTTTTAATTGGGGATATATTATGTGTGTGTGTGTATAACTTGTTCTGTTTGCTTGTTAAAATGAAAATGTTTTAATTGAAAAAAAACGGCGCGTTGAAAATCATTTTTTCCGTTAAATAAGGGAAGTTATTAATTGGATTGAGTTTGATTTTCCAGCTCACTCATTTAGATTTATTGCGGCGAGATGAAATATAAAATATCTAAAACCCTAAATTCGTGTTTGCAGTTTTAATAAATTCAATAAATAAATAGATATAATGGCATTGAATGCTCGGTTTACACAGATAACATACCAATTTAGCTTCAAATAAAAATGTTTATGTTCCCCATATTTTTTTAGTTTTACTCAATTGTTTGCTTATTAAAAAATACAAGTTTCATTTGGATAGCAAAACATAAATCTACATGGTTTAATCTATAAAGTGTGATTCAGAAGTCCTTTGACAAACTTAGAATGCGCTAATGTAGAATAGTAAACAAACTCTTACAAAACACAAAAGCAATTAAGTAGAAGCGTGTTTCATAAATCAAAAAATTGCAATTCTCAAATCCAAGGAGGGTAAACTAGATATTTCGTCGGTTTAATTATACTTTAAAAGGCGCGTGATAGGACTGTTAGCAGAGCGGACCCGAAACCCAGCGCTGCAGACCGATTGCCGACTCGAAACTCGATTACGGGTATAAAGATTCTTTTCTTACGAATGCTGTAGGGTAAGCGGGGCTACAATCGCTTCCATTGACCCACGACTCTGATTCTATCCCCTACCCTATTTCTTTCGATTTTAGATTAAAGTCATCTTTAATTAAAAATTAATGAGTTTTTTTTATTATGGATTAGAGCCCATTAGTAACTCTAGCTCGATTTAAATGCCGCTTAAGTTAATACTGATGGTGTATCAGAATGAATAAAACATTAAAATAGCATCACAGTCCAAACTGGAAACAAATTTATTACTAAATTATTTGGAACGACCCAATAAAAATCCAGAAGGAGAAAAACTATAAAAGCATTTCTCTGCACCATTTCGAAGAAATCGATTGAAACCGTGATATTTGCACGATCTGACATTTTATCCTTGATCCTTTAAATATGCATGCTTTTGTTTCTGTTCTCCACTCCTGAGGATATTTTATTCGAAAGAAACTGGATCAACTAGGTTTTTATTGGAAGTTACAGTGTTACACTTGGGTCAGAAGCCCTGCTATTTATATTTTATTTACGTTACAATCACCTTAAAGAAGAACAAGAACAAGTGTGTCCTCAATTGAGGATGATAATATTGCGATCTCTGAAACTATAAGAGATAGAAAGGAGGTTAAATGAGACAAAAGCTAAACTAGAATGTTGCATTTTTTTTAATCGCTTGTAATTTTTTTATAGCTCGACGTATTTTTAACCTGGCGCTTTAAAAATATGCACAAGCACTCGCGCGATAGATTTTATCTGACGCCGGTGGCGCCACCTATATACTCATACATTGTTTATAATTTTTTTTTTTAAACATAAACAACAACTTCTAAGCAAAACATTTCAAAGATCATTCATTGCCCTTTAAACAAAATAACCATTTCACATACTTATAAACATTTTTAAACACAAAAGTTGTGCATAGCAGGCACATTTTAATAATATTTTTCAATATACGGGTTGCGACAAAAACCCAGAGCAGTATAAAAATATTTTTGTTTATTTTACAATAAATTATTTTGACCTTTTAACTGTAATAAAACTAAAGAGTCGATCCTATTGTGTGGACAATAAATATGTAAATTATAAAGGTGTAGTAAAGGGTCGGACCAAGGAAATTAAGTAATTCTACTCGTATGATATGTTTACATTAATTTAATGAAATGAAAAAAAAAAACTAAATATTTTAAATTTTTAAATACTACTCATATTTATTTACATGTATAATGTTATTCTACATCTAGTTCTGTTTCGCTGTCGCTTTCCTCATTTAAATCGATTATACTCGGTTTAATTGCATCATGCAGTGTAACATAAGAATTTTCTACAGTAATTACTTGATGGATTAAATTTGTCCAACTATCTGGGGGAATATCATTAACACATTGTTTTATTAATTCTACAACACGATAACTTAATGTCAGAGAATATTTTCTGATATCACATTTGATTTTAATTGGTGTCATATGTGCTCTATGGCATTAAAAATACAATAATAAGGTGGGAGCCGTAGCGCAGTGTCCCATTTCTCTGCCAACCATTTTTTTGTGAAAAGAACTTTACCACTCATGATTTGAGGAGTCTAGATGCAAAACTTATATTCCCATCGTTACCTTATTTGTGGGAAATCAAAAAAATCTTATATGATATTTTACACATAATATATTGAATTATTTTTTTTGGTTTCATATATGTATATTGTTTGTTCACACGTTGCGGTATACCTACTGGTACAGGTAACCCGTACGGGTAAACCGGACTGTGTGCGCTATCAAGTTATAATATATGCGTCGTGACCTGTACAGGTATACCAAAACAGTTATATATCTGTATGCTGACGACACTGCAGTCACCGCCATCGCCAAATAGTCCAGGTTGGTAGTCTTAAAACGGCAACGTTTAACTCATAACACGACCCCATGCACATTCACTGAAAGCCAGCAACATTACAAAGACAACCGCGAGACTGGCTCACTGATGTTCTTCCTTCTCATCCACCATGATGAATCCAGCTACGGCCCACAGCAAATAAAAAATAATGTACTTCCCGGCCGCCTACTGTTTACTACCTAAATTAATTGCGGATAACTTCCTGCAATCAACCCTCAAGTAAAGTCCCGCTTAATATAACAACAAGTGGGAAAATCTATAGTCAATCGTTGACTTAAAAAAACGCATGATCTTATCCCATATTTTAATATATCACCTACAGGTCCTTTTCTCATATTACTAACCCCTCCTAGGATATTTATTTGAAGAGTAATCAAAAAACTTCAAACACACAAGCTTTTTGTTTTATTTGCATTGCCTTTTCGTAAGAAACATTTAAATATCTTAAATGCCAAATTTCTATATAGGTAACTTAGAATTTTTAATGGGACACCCTATAGAAAGATCTATATTTTTGTAGAAATATTTTTTCTGAATCTAATTTGCCTGCTGTTTGTCGAGGACCAACGTAAATCATATTAGCCATGGTTTCTGTTCACTTCGGCAAGTAGCAAATATGACATCAAGTAAATCATATCAGCCATGGATTTTTTTTGACATTGATAACAAATGCGTGGATGGTTTTTCATATTTGTAGCCGGTTATGCACATTCCCTTGTGCCACGAAATTGCTCTACAGCAATGAATAAAAGTGCGAAAATCTGTGTGTGTGACATATTTTTATAAAAATAATGTTAATTCATCCGCGTCGCGAGTGGCATTTTCGCGAATATTTCCTCTAAAGACAAGTTCTAACGCGAAATACTTTTAAACGCATTAAACCGGGTTTTAGTGAATGGACGAACGTGAAAAGAAAAAAGTGAGCAGTTTTTATTAATGGGGAGGAAGACTGCAATCTACTTTGAAGGTATATAGGTAATACAACTTTACATTATATCAAAGCTTTTGCCTCTATAGGACAAGTATTTTGGTTACCTACTTTCGTATAGTAAAACTTAAATTATTCCAGTTATCAGATCCAATACGGAATTTTCTCTACTCGGTTTTCAAACGATTACTACGTTTACATTGGACTCAGTTCGATTTAAATCCGAATTGAACCCACGAAAACAGGTGATTTTACGATTAAGTTCGTTTTCAGTTCAAGGTCAATACACAATTTTTGGGATCGTTTCGAGATTCTACAGAAATTTTAAATTTTAAATCATGAAAACGCAATGAGATCGAAATAAGATTTAAAATCAGCTGTTACTCATAACCTACAAATTATTTGCGGTTTGGGTTTCAATGTTTTCGGTTTGTGTGAGTTTATACTATGTGGTGCACCGCCACACTGGCCATAGGAAATCCCATGTATATTTTGCTACCCTCAAATATTGGCACCCCTATTAATTTTACATGAAAATTGTATTAGACTTTTTTGAAGATCCTTGTATGGTGGACTCCCAAACTAAATGTTTTTACTTTCTAATTAGCCAATTAAAAATTAAATGTGCATTAATAAAATAAATAACAAATATTATAATTATATTATTTGATTAATAATTCTTTAATTGACCTATCCCAACTTTAAACAACTAATAGTTTTTTAGTCTTTTTATATAAGGTGCGGCACTTGGTCGACTCAGATATTAATCGAAATGCCCTTAAATTAATTTTGTCACATTCCATTTAAGCATTTAATAAATTTAAAAATATTTTCTTCAAAACTAAAATAATTCAGTACAATTCTGTTTCTTGTCAAGACATACTAGAAAACATTGCAGCCATTATTTTTCTCTTTACATACAATAGTAATATGGTACAACCCATGTAGGTACCTCGTAGGTACTTACTTTATTTGTTTTCATTGAAAATTCAAAACTGAATTGAATTTTTGGATTCAATTTGATTTTTTAAGAAAACTAGGAAACTAAGGAATATAGGTCCATATTGTGTACTTATTTTACAGAGCAATTAATTTGTCATTAACTAAAATAAAAATATACAGGGTGTTCCACTTAAAAAAATATGCTTTTAATGATTGTTTCGCAATGAACCTTGAATTGTTTCCACCCTGTACATTTTAGGCTATGTTTCAAGACTTTTTGAGGCTTAGTTATGTTTTTGATATACAATAGCAAACAATTTTTAGGTAAGGAGCTAAGGTAAAAAATGTTATTATTTAATCACTATGCATTTTGTTAATTGATAACAAGCGTGCAGATATCCCAAAAACTAGTAGTCTTTGCGGTAAGAAACATGTTTTTAAAATTTACTTAGAATTTAATGGAAAATCCAATAACATAATAGAAAGTATCATAGGCGGATTTATTTTGCTTTAATAAGGATTTTATAAGGGATTTTGAGATATGAAATTTGATTTTGGGGAAATTCATGTCAATATCTTTTTAAGTCTACTTTCATTTTACAAAAAAGAGGTGTCAGGTATTTGTGCAAAGCAAGATATACAGAGTTTTGTAAACCTTTTTTTATTTTATTATTTTAACACTAACTTCAATTTTTATATTGGGAACTATTTGTTTAAACATAACATAGAAATAATATTAATTTACCTACGTATAATACAAGACAAAACTTTGATAGATGCTTATCTATTCCTTCTTTAACGCTTATAAAGAAGTCTATAATTTATTATTCAAAAATTTTTTTAATTATATTCCAGTTTATATTAAAAAAATGTGAAACTTTAAAATGTTTGAAAACAGTCTTAAACATTTATTATTAAAAAAAGCTTATGTAGCATGAATAAATATTTTGATGATAATATATAATAATTATTTGCATTTTTAAGTATTTTGGTTACCTACTTTCGTATAGTAAAACTTAAATTATTCCAGTTATCAGATCCAATACGGAATTTTCTCTATTCGGTTTTCAAACGATTACTACGTTTACATGGGACTCAGTTCGATTTAAATCCGAATTGAACCCACGAAAACAGGTGATTTTACGATTAAGTTCGTTTTCAGTTCAAGGTCAATACACAATTTTTGGGATCGTTTCGAGATTCTACAGAAATTTTAAATTTTAAATCATGAAAACGCAATGAGATCGAAATAAGATTTAAAATCAGCTGTTACTCATAACCTACAAATTATTTGCGGTTTGGGTTTCAATGTTTTCGGTTTGTGTGAGTTTATACTATGTGGTGCACCGCCACACTGGCCATAGGAAATCCCATGTATATTTTGCTACCCTCAAATATTGGCACCCCTATTAATTTTACATGAAAATTGTATTAGACTTTTTTGAAGATCCTTGTATGGTGGACTCCCAAACTAAATGTTTTTACTTTCTAATTAGCCAATTAAAAATTAAATGTGCATTAATAAAATAAATAACAAATATTATAATTATATTATTTGATTAATAATTCTTTAATTGACCTATCCCAACTTTAAACAACTAATAGTTTTTTAGTATTTTTATATAAGGTGCGGCACTTGGTCGACTCAGATATTAATCGAAATGCCCTTAAATTAATTTTGTCACATTCCATTTAAGCATTTAATAAATTTAAAAATATTTTCTTCAAAACTAAAATAATTCAGTACAATTCTGTTTCTTGTCAAGACATACTAGAAAACATTGCAGCCATTATTTTTCTCTTTACATACAATAGTAATATGGTACAACCCATGTAGGTACCTCGTAGGTACTTACTTTATTTGTTTTCATTGAAAATTCAAAACTGAATTGAATTTTTGGATTCAATTTGATTTTTTAAGAAAACTAGGAAACTAAGGAATATAGGTCCATATTGTGTACTTATTTTACAGAGCAATTAATTTGTCATTAACTAAAATAAAAATATACAGGGTGTTCCACTTAAAAAAATATGCTTTTAATGATTGTTTCGCAATGAACCTTGAATTGTTTCCACCCTGTACATTTTAGGCTATGTTTCAAGACTTTTTGAGGCTTAGTTATGTTTTTGATATACAATAGCAAACAATTTTTAGGTAAGGAGCTAAGGTAAAAAATGTTATTATTTAATCACTATGCATTTTGTTAATTGATAACAAGCGTGCAGATATCCCAAAAACTAGTAGTCTTTGCGGTAAGAAACATGTTTTTAAAATTTACTTAGAATTTAATGGAAAATCCAATAACATAATAGAAAGTATCATAGGCGGATTTATTTTGCTTTAATAAGGATTTTATAAGGGATTTTGAGATATGAAATTTGATTTTGGGGAAATTCATGTCAATATCTTTTTAAGTCTACTTTCATTTTACAAAAAAGAGGTGTCAGGTATTTGTGCAAAGCAAGATATAGAGAGTTTTGTAAACCTTTTTTTATTTTATTATTTTAACACTAACTTCAATTTTTATATTGGGAACTGTTTGTTTAAACATAACATAGAAATAATATTAATTTACCTACGTATAATACAAGACAAAACTTTGATAGATGCTTATCTATTCCTTCTTTAACGCTTATAAAGAAGTCTATAATTTATTATTCAAAAATTTTTTTAATTATATTCCAGTTTATATTAAAAAAATGTGAAACTTTAAAATGTTTGAAAACAGTCTTAAACATTTATTATTAAAAAAAGCTTATGTAGCATGAATAAATATTTTGATGATAATATATAATAATTATTTGCATTTTTTATTTTAATATTTCAAATTTTACTATAATATATTTTACTGTTGAATAAAATTTCTAAAAGCTTTGTCAATACAGATATTTTCTTTTGACAATAAAGCATATTTTGACTTCGAATTTGACCTGTCAAAATTTCAAAATCGATATAATTTCGAAAAACGAAAAGCAGTTCTTTTTCCAAAATTTAAAATCCGTACGCTAGGCCTTAACTCGTGTAAACTTTTATATACTCAATAGATTAAACCTAGTTTAAACTAATATTAAAAATATTTACTTAATTATGAGTCATAGTTAATTCACTTATTAAAATTATCACTGAATAGCTTAACAAATCCTTAAAATTTGCTATATAACTAGTTTGCTTAAAAAAATGCTATTATAAGAATCATGTTGCGGGAGTATCAAAAAAAAGGTAGACTTTAACTGTACTTCTACTAAAAGGGGAGTCAACACAATAATTTCATTTGCTAATGACGTTCATTTCTGGAACGCGTTTTCTTGGGAACTACTTCCTCAAAAATAATAAATTAGGATAACATTGCAAAGATAATTAAACGACCTTTAAAATAATGTGCCACTTGACCCCTCTTCCCATTTAAGATTTTAAGGGTAACATCTACCCTAGGCTGCAAATATTCTCTAAAAGTGCCCCACTTGCAAATAAAATTTATATGTCTTTTTAATATTATTTACTGGAAAGAGGGTGGTAAGTTTCCAAATTGACACCCTGCATATACAATTTTTAAGTATCAGTATTGTTTAATTATTTTGCTTACCCGATAATTGAGGGCTGGGGGGAGTATGGTAACCAATTCCATATTCCTGTCTAGTGTCCACATCTTTGGAAGGATGAGCTTCATCATTTTCAAAGGAAGACGTCATCTTGCTTTTAAATCGTTCTTCTTGGCCAATTTTGCTGACATTACGTTTAGCCAAACCTAAAAAAGAATTTATATATTTTAGGGATTGCACAATTTATAGGGTTAGGATCTGGGCTTCGAACTTTCCAATTTATTGCAGTAATTTCAGTTTCTGTTAGATAATCTCTTACTACTCTCTCCGTATGTGGACGTGCGTTATCTTGCATAAAAATGACGTTTTCTCCAATAAACGTTAATGAGGACGGTTCTTCAGTAAATTAGAAGCAATAATTACAAATGAATTTTTAGAACAATTATAATTTTCGGAGGGCAAACTTTAATAAGTTATATAACGCACTGCTGAATGTTAACCGGTCCAGCATGATTATATAATAATAATAATAACTCTAGCTCAATTGAGACAATCTTGGATATTTTTTATGATAAATTTTATGAAACGGTATATCTATGTGCCCAAATACAATGTTTCCGCAAAAAGAGAATATCTTCCTTGGGGTTCCGTGACATTATACTTAAACAATATTAAGAAAAAACACCAACATCATAGAAAATACAAAAAAACCCCATGCATGCTGAATTCAAAAATTTGAAATTGTTAAGAGTGCAAATAAAAAAAGATATTTCTGTTTCTTATAAACAATATATATAAAGATTGAATTAGACATTAAGAAAGATCCTAAAAAATTTTGCTCTTTTGTTAAAAGTAAAAGGGAAATGAAAAATCTTCTCAGTAACATGACCTACAATAACACAAATGCCGATATACCCTTGGATATCCAAAACGCGTTTTACGATTTTTTTCAAAAGTCTTTTTCACCTGCCAGTGTAGCAGACATAAATAACCAAAGCATAAATACAGATGTTACACCCATTATTAATCTTAAATTCTTTACGGAACAAGAGGTCATCACTGCTATAAAAAAGTTAAAACCTGACTTTACGACAGGTCTGGATTTTGTTCCTGCATTTTTGGTGAAAGACTGTAGATTTGTTCTTGTGGAACCACTTCTAAAATCTTTAATCTTTGTCTTAGAACGGGAACTTTTCCCACAATATGGAAAACATCAAAGGTTTGTCTGTTCATCTGTGTCAATAATCTGTAAAGTTTTTGAATTCGTTCTACACGATTCTATATTCCCTCGAAATTTAACATCTGATGATGTAGCGAAGAATGATGGTTCTCAAACAGAGGTAATTTACCCAGGCTTGACTGTCGACTTTTACAATGTTGGATTTTCTACATCATTGGCTGCTTTATTTTTATCATACTTAACAATTACTTAATATGTTCAAATCTGTGGTTCCAAATCAGGTCAAGTTTCTGCTTTTTCAGGCGGTCTGTGCAGGGGCCCTTGCTTTTAACCCTTTTATTATTGATCTTATTGTCTTCGAAATGCATTTAAACGTCCATCATTGCTGTATAGATAAAAACGGAATGTAGCTTTGTACTTGTTGTAAATCGCTTCCTAACACATTGTCCTGCTCTTCTTTCATTTGATCCAGTCTCGATACCGTTGTAACATTTTGCGTTTCATTCATAATTCCGACTACTGATTTTATAAACAGCAGAGTTTACAGGGCTTGGTATCTTAACCATCACCCTGTTAAAAATTGACATAAACTGAGGCCGAACAGATTATTCTAAGTAGTCCAAGAGACAGCCTACCTAATAAACTAACAAAGGAGTTAATTGATTTAATTTTGATGAAAATATGGACGTTTAAATTCGGGTACTCTTTTATCTATTCCATAATTATTAATGCACGTCTATGAGAGATTTTTCTCAATTCATCTTAAATATCTGCGCCCTGATCTACCTAAGGGGAAACATGAATTTATTTTGTTAACAAAATGTTTTTTGTTCAGTACTTGGCTTACAAATGCAATTCAAAGATAGAAACTTTATAATTGAATGAAATTAGATGTGCATATTCTCACGAAAATATAACCTGTAAAATAATATAGAAATGCAGGTTTCTAAATTAAAGAAAATTCAGAGAAACTAGAGATACTGATGTGTAATACGGGTATTTTGTTGGCAAATTTCAACAAAATAAATACAGTGGGAAAGCCATATCCCGAGGGAAGAGATTTGTATGAGACAAACATGTTACAAATGATAATAATGATATAACAAACGTAAGATACGCGCTTTGTCTAGTTTACTATTCCTGTTTTCGGTCCCGAAAAGTGAGGGTGGAGTTTTGTACTAAAATAAAATAATTTAATCTTGCGAATAAATTTTATCTTATTTAGACGCAATATCTTTGATATTACTTTAGAAGTTACATGCGTTACTCTCTGTCAAAACAGAACACTACCTTTAGGTACATGTAATAGAATCTGAAAAAGCCGGGTTAAGGTTGCTATAGTGATTCAGGTAGTCCTTGATAAGAAGTGATTAAAATTATAAAATTAAGATGCCATTTTTTAACTTAATTAAACTGGTCAACAAAATGATCGGCAAAAGCAATTTTTAGCACAATTAACTGATTACAGCATATATTCTGAATTTCTACTAAGTAATGTAGTTTTACTCTGTAAAATTTTGTTAAATATAACTCAATAATATTTAGTATTTACACATGAAAAATACTACATTTATTATGCATTATAAAAAAAACACCATAAGTATCGGATAATTAAGCAATATCGTACTGAAGAACAAAGTAATTTTACTGTCTTTTTTTGCAGTGTGGGCGATAAATTTTTAATCCCATGTTGGGACTTCTTCTACTGCTTCGATATAGCTGAATCTTTAACCGGGGTCTTAAACTAGACCGGCTCCATAATTATCCTAAAATATCTACGATGATAAAAATGCAATTTCTTTTTGATAAATGGTATATTTCAATGTACTCTGTAAGCAACACATCCAGCACTTAGAAAGCTTACCAAATGTATATAATAATACTGAGTTATTTAAAGGTCCTGCATAAATTTAATATATAAAAAATATGACTTTTAAACAACCCTGTATATTATATTACCTGTGACCTGGATTTAAAAACATACTGTGTGATATATCGGTTATGGAATGAATATTATTATATAATGTTTAAGATATTTAGGTGGTCTTTATTAAGAAATATTTAAATCAATAATAAAATTAGAAGGAAAGAGAACTCGCCAAATTAGGAAATGTAATTTCTGTTTCTAGAGAGAGAATGCATTTGCAAGCCAAGGAAGGATGAAATTGACATCGACCTGGACTTACTATTGTCCCCGCTTTTAATTTAATTTAATAACTGACATGTATTGCATTTCGACTGTTTATTAACTTCAAAGGAGGAACAATTAAATTTCTGATGAGGGACAATGACTGTTGGAAATAATTGCTTATTATGTTTTGCCTCGCATCGGTCCAACGTAATTATATTTAGATGCCATTGGAATACCATAATTGTTCAGATATCTATTAGATCTAATGCAACACGCTGTTAAATATAATTGTTTGCGGAAATCACGGCTAATTTATCAATATTAAAATCAATTAATTTATTTTAAAAAGGTGTGAGTGTAATTAATTGAAAATTGATATATTTCATACAACAAAGATTTATTTGTATTTCGCTTTAAATGTTATGAGTATACACTATGATGTTTAGCTTACGTAATAGCAGTAAGCAACTAACATTAACTCATATAAAAACCGTTAAATTGAATGTTGACTTTATTTTACGGCAAAGGCCAAGATACATCCTAAATTCAATATTAGATTGCTACGAAATAGTATGCAACCCACCATCGGAAGAAAAATCCAATTCCAAATCACCAGTTTGCATTTAGAAATAAAAATTCTACGATAGACGATATCCCCAGAATAACAACATTAGTGAACAAGCATTTGAAGAGAAACGAGCTATTCTGAAGTCTTTCTGGACGTGGCATGAGGGACTACATCAGAAGTTAGAACATATACTTCTCAATCAGTATACTAAAATCCTGAAATCTTATTTAGCAGAATGATATTTTAGGATTAATCAAGAGGATGCTTATTCCAATCTCTACTTGTCTTATACTTCCAGAATTAGAACCTAATCCTTTGCTGATGACACTGCCATCATAGTTGTAGTCAAAGAGAGCGAAGAAACGGCAAATAAAATGCAAGTAGCCATCAATGAATTTCAAAACTGGCAAAAAGACACATACATTTGGACGAAATCCAGCTCTTCGACAACACGGACCTAGTGAGAAAACTTAAGAAGATGAGTTTTGAGTATAACGCGACAATTAGTGATTAGTACGGAGCTAAAGTGCTCGGGCACACAAAAAGTGTGTCTTAACCTATTTAGTTACTTATCAAATCAAATCAAATCGAATCAAAATATGCTTTATTGTCATAAAGTATTATTTTTATCGACAAAGCCTTTTTTAAAATTAAATTAACAATAAAATATAATAATATAGTAAAACTTAAAATATTGGAATAAACAAAAAAAATGCAAATAATTATGACAGAGTATCACCAAAATATTCATCTAGAGTATAATAAGCTTTTTCCAATAATATATTTTTACATTTTTTTTAAACATTTTAAAGTTTGACATTTTCTTAATAAAAACTGGAAGGAATTGAAAATTTTTTTAGAATCATAAATTATGGATTTTTTTACAAGACTTGAAGAAGGAATAGGTAAACATATATTAAAGGTTTCTCTTGTATTATAAGTATGTGAATTAATACTATATCTATGCTTTTTATCAATTAAACAAACTGTTTCCAATATAAAAATTGAAGTTAGTGTTAAAATTTTTTGTGAGATAAATAGAGTTTTACAAGAATCTCTAGATCTAGCTTTGCACAAATATCTGATTTTTTTTTGTTAAATAAAAATTGAATTTAGAAGATATTGGCTTGAATTTCCCCAGAAACAAATTCCATAATATCTCAAAAGTGATTCTATTAAAGCAAAATAAACATTAGGAAGAACCGCCATTTTACATAACTTTTTGATATGTTCATTAAAAGAAAGATTTTGAGTAATATAGATTCCTAAAAATTTTATAAATTTGGGGTTATTAATTATTAGATTGTCAAAAATTATATTATTAAGTGTACACTTAAAAACTAATACATTTGTTTTAGTGATATTAAATGAGAGTAGATTAGAGTCACACCACTTTTTAACATTTATTAAATCTTCATTAGTTATTTTAATTAATTCTTTACAATATTTACTATGCCAAAGTATTGTTGTATCATCAGCAAATATGGTAAATTTACCATTTATAAAAATTGACGCAAGTTCATTTATATACAGGGTGTTATGGAAATGACTTATTATTTTTTAACCCGTAAATATATAGGTCGAGACGAATTGGGGAAAAATTGCTATAAATGGCGCTCGAAGCTAGAAATTCGAGAAAAATGCCTTCAAAAATTTAGGTCCAAAACACCTACGCGCCAATGACCCAAACAGCTGATTTGGGTAATTGTTTACTTTAGTGCAAATGTTGAATTTTTCGCTAAAATTTCGTATATAGGCTAATTAAGGGTAGCTGATCACAATTTTCTTTTTGCGTTTAGGCGGCAAATGCACTGGTTTTGAGAAAAAAAATGTTAAAGTTTTTCTAACTCACCGGTATGTTATTTTGCATGTAATCCTAAAATGTTGCTATTTCCAATAAAATATTACTTGTCGGAGTCATAGTATACACTTCTGAGTTGAAATAAACGAAATATGCCACAAGGAAACTCTGAAAAACGGGATAACTTGTAAGCGAACAGAAAACTCTACGTTATCTGGAAAAAGACGGGAGACAGCTCACTGACAGCTGGCCAAAAAAGCAGAAGCAAACTGCACCCATGTTGTCAGATTGTTAGTGTATTATAAATTGCCTATACTTTTCAATTCATTTTTATTAATTGAATGAATCCTATTGGCTCGAGCTAGCATATCATTCTCCTGGATGGAAGCCATTAATAATTACAAGAAAAAGAAGAACAATCTGGCAACGTGAGTGCAATGAATCTGAAAAGAGACGCTTCTACTTTGTCGGCGTATTAACAACGAATTTAATTAAATTTGTGCCTTTTCCATTGTTTTTTTGCTAAAATGTTGTTCTTATTTTATGAACAGATAGTTTGGTGAAAGTTTTATCACATATTTTGAAGTGAAAACCATAAAATCTAGGAAATTGAAAGGAAAGTGAAACGCGACACCCAAAGATATCGAAATAAACAAAAAGTAAAAGTAAGTGAAAAACTTTAACATTTTTTTTTCTCAAAACCACAAAATTCAACATTAATTGCACTAAACTAAACAATTACCATTCCAGCAGTTTGTCTTGTCAAAAACACATGTGTTCAGGGGCATTGAACTATCATGGAAGGCGCACATAGTCCGGTTTTAAGGTATTTTACAAAATTCAAAATACTTCCGATTTTAGAAGAAAAAACTATCAAGTGTAACTCTAGACCACCTCAGGAGTGGCCCCTTAAAATATAATAAGTCATTTCCATAACACCCTGTATATTAAAAATAGTAATGGACCAATAACTGAACCTTGAGGTACTCCACAATCAATTTTATTACTTTTTGATTTCTTACCATTTAACAATACTACTTGAGATCTTTCAGATAAATGTGATTTAAACCATTTAAACGATATACCTCTAAAGCCATAAAGCTCAAGCTTTTTTATTAATATATCATGGTTAACACAATCAAAAGCTTTAGAAATATCACAAAATATTGCTGCAGCAAAATCTCCTTCATTTAATTTAAAATAAAGATGTTCAAGAAATGAAAAAATAGCATCACTAGTATTTTTATTTTTTTGAAATGCAAATTGGTTTGTATTTAAAATATTGTTTTTATTTAAAAAATAAATCATTCTATTTTTAGCAAGTTTTTCAATAATTTTAGAAAGTGTTGGAAGTAAAGAAATTGGTCGAAAATTAGAAGCAGATTCACAATCACCTCCTTTATGAATTGGAATAACAATTATTAGTCTCTCTATCGAGACTGGATCATTTTAATTAATTAAACAAGAAAAAAATCATTGTCTCTGACATTCAAGCAAACGAAAAAGACATAATTCCTGTGAGACATTTAAAAAATGGCCCTTTTCCATTATTAAATTTTCATGAATTGTCTTTTCTCATTACCTTAAAGGTCCTATTTAGTAAGAGGTTTTCAGAAGGACCCGGCTCTGTACATACGCGTCTGCCCTAATGGGTAAAGTTGAGCAAAGACACGGGACAGGATATTCTCCCTGCGGCTATTTTCGTATACGATAAAAGTTGCGCTTTTGCAGTTTCATTTTGCTCTCAACGAAAGCAGGTGCTCTCAACAACAAAAGGGACAAAACTTCAACATATTACATTTAAATAAAGTGTTTCTTATTGTGACGAAATAAAATATACGCATCAGCTCCCTCTCTGCTATCTCGGGTCAGAGTTTACGAGGATAGAGTGGCAAACAGGGACAGGTTTTCCTCCATTTTTATCAATTGAACCTTTTTTACTGAAATAAAACTCTACTTTTGTCGTTTTACAAAAACAAAACAGGAATCTTTCATTGCAACCAACCGTTTAAAGAAAATAAAACTGTCACTGCACCAGGTAGGGACCTGGTTAAGGGTTCAGTACAAATACGGTATCACACACACTCTCTACAGGGTGTTAAAATAATTTGAGACGAAAAATATTTTAAAAACTAGTAAATATTGGTTTTATGCGATTATTTTATTAAATGGTCTTCCATATGCCCGGATCTTAAACTCCTGGATTGTTATGTGTGCGATGATAATAAAATTAACAAAAATAAGCCTCTTAATGTAAAAAATATGATTAAAATTAGCGAAATTCCAGGAATTTAAGACATTTTTAAACATCTGATAAAACACTTTGAAATGATTGTTCTTTCCTTGTTCACGAATTTAAAATTGTCGTTGATATATCTATTTATCATATGGAGGAGTACTTACTGACTTACCCTGAATATTTAGAAAAAAATTTTTTTATCCGTCTAAAAGGTATCCCATTCCTAACTTGTCGAATTGTATATTTTTATGAAAAGATGTTCGGTCAGTTTTCAAAACAATTTTCTATAATTTCTCAGTTTATTGACACCTTGTATTAGGATTTGGATTAAGAGGCTTATTAGTTAGGTCTCTCAATGCTTTCTCAGCTATACATCATTTTAGTATTAACAAGTTTGTAGGAACGGGTCCTCTTACATTAACAAGACAAATTATTTTGCAAAAAAAACACTTAATCCAATACTGTGGTGTCTGTATAGTGTCGAAATTACCCGCTTTCCTTAGTTAGGTATTTATCTTTGCATATTCACAAAACGGCGAGCTTACGCCCCTCGAAATACGTCTAAACGACTTAACTTTGCCAGTTTTCGTGTAAATGAGATCATGTTTAATTTAAAATACTAGCCTTCTTGTTGTTACAGGGGCCAACATAAGTATACTTTCTTACGGATTTCTATACTTTGCATTGCATAATTTAAGAACACTTTCTTTCCCAAGTGCGTAAAAATAAATCTTCTTGCCTGAAGAATACCCTTGACGAATTTACAAATACTTTTTTAAATTACTTAGATACCGATTTACCGAGCTCGCAAGAAGGAACTGTCCCTTCGAACATAAATATAGTAGAGATTATTTAAGAAAACCGAAACCCCAATAAAACGTGCAACAAAAAACGCTACAGGGTATTCTTTGTTTTCATATAAACCAAAAGCAAGAATAAATTAAAGGGAATATCCAGTTGACGCCCTTCAAAGAGAGTAAAATATTAAATCACATAAGTCTTAGTGTTCTATCTTTTACTAGGTACCCAAGCGTGTACCTATGGCAGGCAAATCTTAAATTATGTACATACAGTACATACATTAATTAATACTTTTTAAATATAAATATAATAAAAAGAAAAAAAAAATAACAATACAAAAATATATTTCATATTTATAAAAAAATAAAGAAATAAACATACAACTACATACAAAAAGTTAAGCTCTGAATCTGAAAATAAAGAAATATCACTTTCAGAATCTGAACCATTATCTGAGACATAAATTATCAGTGGTTAAACCTGAACATCCAAAATGTGTTCTTTTTGCCAATAATCCCTTATAATTAATTTGAGTGCGTTTTCCATAAAATTGATATTTTTGCTTTGTAGCCAGAAAATGATATCAACTTTTCTCGTTGAAGCATTTGGCACATTTTCGTTGAGCCGTGAATGGTACTTTGCATTGTCCATAACAAGAAGCGAGGGTTTTTCGAGCCGAGGTAAAAGCTGTTGTTCCAACCATTTTTCAAGCAATGTAGAGTTCATGCTGTCATGATAGTCAGCGCTTTAATTTTTTGTAGACAAAACTAAGTCTGTCCCATCTATAAAGCCATCTTTGGTGCCAGCATGCAAAACGAAAAGTCGAATGTCGAATAAACCCCAAAAATTCCTCGCCCGTACCTGAATTTTTGGGAACCTGGGAAAAGGTTCTTTGTTCCGCTTTAATTTCTCACACCTGACAATAAGAGGCAAGTAAGGGTTGGTACTTGCCTAATTTCATGCCTATGATTTGTTTAGAAGAAAGAAAGATCATTAATAGCTTTCTTTGTTGCAGGATTTATTGCCCTTTCGGTCTTTTTAAATAGTCTCTACTATATAACTATTAGTATAAGCTCAGCACTGGTTTTCTTGTGACTGATTCCAAACTTAATTAATAATAAACTAATAACAACAATGAAATATTATTTTATGGATAAACATGTTGTGACATAGAGAATTTCTAAATTTTGCCGCTCTGTGTTGGCACCTGGTGTATTAATATTCGTTTACAGTGAGAGGCATCATATTATTCTCTGGATGATATAAGTTTAACCAATCCATCTTAAACACAACATGACAATTTATTTAGGAATTTCGTATTCAAGAAAACATGTAGTGTTGCTTATAAAGTTAAATATATTGCACATCGGGGCGTAATTTTAACTTTCAACGAAACTTTTTAGAGTTGTAACTTTGTTCAAGGTTTTACTTCTTTTATTTAAAAAGTCAATATTGTTAAACCGTTTTGATTGCTCGCTTAAATGTCTTGGAGCTGCGGTTAACCAAAGTAGTAAAAATTAGTGTCGCTCCTAAAATTTTTATTGTATGATACAGGCCACTAACTACAAACATTGTACCGCGGTAAGGTTTTTGAAATTGGGCAGTCATTTTAACAATAGAATATGGTAGAAGATAGAAAATATAATTAACACTTACTTTCTCTATGAAGTTGACTTCTTACTTCGGTGGGTCTGGATATCGTTGTGGGCATCGGTATTTCTAAAATAAATATAAATTACTAGGTATGGTAAAATAAAAAAAAAAAGTCCTCAAAGTATATCGCACATGCTTTGAACTACTAGATATTCTCGAAAGGTAACCAAGGTAAAGGTGAACGAAAAATAGAACTGCCAAGTTTTCATTATTAAGAAAATTAAATACAGTGTATGTAAAAAGTGTGGAAACGGCTTAATAACATCATAATTTAATGGCCGATTTAAACCAAATTTGGTACAGTTGTGTAAGAGGATCTGACGCACCGAATGACGATATTGGCGTTGCTGCCAGCTTTTTAGTTTGTCTGGAATTTGAACGACTTTTATATTTTTAAATGTAACACCCTGTATATTTTCTCATTTATAGTTTTTACTTTAAATTTGTTACACTTTGGTATAACATACTTTGTTCCTAATATCAGTAGTTTTCGAAATAACGGGTACAATTTAGAAAAAATATATTTTTTATATTAAATGTTCAAACTGTTTTCCCTGTACAGCTTGACAGTGTGCTAATTGAAGATAAAATTTTTAATTGTGTTGTAAATCTAATTTCTGGCGTTATTAATTCAAATTCGTCCAAAATTCGAAGCTGCAAATCGGCCAAATATTGAGGTTTCGTGGTATAAACTCTGTTCTTCAAGTGTTCCCATAAAAAGTAGTCGTTAGGCGACAAATCAGGGGACCTAGGTGGTCACTTGATTGTACCCCCTCTACCGATCCACCTATTCGAAAAAGTGTTGTTCAAAAATTTGCGCACGTTTCGATCAAAATGGGAAGGAGCTCCATCCTGTTGGAAGAATGTACTTGCATAATATGGATCCATCACATTTCGTATAGTAAGGCACTATTTGCGTTTCTAAGAGCTCAAGGTAAAGTTGTGATGTCAAATTTCCATCAATAAAAAATGGACCGATCTTGTGGTTACCCATAAGCTCAGCCCACACATTCAATTTTCCAGGGCGTTGTATATGACCTTCTCTCATCCAGTGGGGATTTTAATTTGCCTAAAAACCTACAGTTGTGTCTATTGACTTTACCATTTAACATAAATGTTGCTTCATCCGAAAATACTATAAAAAACTGGTTATTTTGGTCAAGCCTTGACATCATAATATCACAAAATTCAATTCTCGAGGTTTCAACAACATGTTTTCTTCATCTACTACTGCTGGTCGTCCTGATTGTCGCCTATCTCTACAATTTCCAGTTTCTTCGAACCGTCGGACAGCTTTTAGAAGAGTTGCTTTTAAGATTGGATTTCGGTTTGGAAATGCGTCATTAATAGTATATTAAAGTACATGTTTTATAAAGCATCATCTTATAGCACGCGTCCATGTTAAAAAACGAGCCGCTTGCGGCGAGTTTTTTAACGGGACAAGTGCTCTAACTGCTTTATAAAACACGTACTTTATACTATTTGTTCTATTTTGTATTTTTTTCAATAAGAAAATAAATATTTAAAAAGAAAATCAACCCTTCAAATTTTGTAAATTTGTATGTCTAAATTCTATGTTGGTAATACTATAAATTTACTTTTATCATAGTAGCCTTGACAATAAATAATATTTTCTTTGTGTCATTGTCACGAAATTTGTGTTTTAATATTTCATATAGTTGTTCATAATTATAATTAAAAAAATATGGAGCATGATAATCTAAGTTCAACTCCCCCCAAGTTAAGGGATATTGCTAATAAAACGATAAATCAACTTTTACCAGAGAAATCCCGAAAACTTTCTTTTCTCATGGATCACAATAACAGGAAACGTCAGACGTCAACAGAATAAAACATTTAAATATTACCAATGCCAACTTTTGAAAAATAAAAAACGGTATCGTAATAGATCTGTTTCGATACTGAAAACGGTATCGTAATAGATTTTTTATGAAACAAAATTAGAAAAATAGATTTTTAACCTCTTCGTAAGACCTGACCCTATCGCCATATCCTCTCATCATAAGAATTGTAATTTTTTCACTTTCAGTTTTTCAGTGGTGTTTTATTTATTAATAAGTAAAACACAAATTGTTGATATTTTGAAAAAAAAATTTCTGAACTGACTTGAAGTTCATATAAACATGTCTCCTAAAAAGTCTGGTTTACAAGATACAGGATTTCTCTTTTCTCTTTCTATAAATTTATCGTTTTTCATACATCACTCCATATTACCTTCGTTCATGTTAAATAAAAGTACAAGTTTAACTAGTTCGATCGTGCCTTCAGTATAGAACCAGGTCCCTTTTAAATATTGTTTTTATTGGTTTATGCTTCTTTCAATCTTTTTTTATCGGCTTTTGTATTGAAGAGAAAACTCACGTATTAAAAATTAATTCTTAGACAATATAAAAAGGTTCTGTTTATTTTGTAATTTATAAAAGAAATAAAAAGGTCTTTACTTTAAAAGCGTCCGTCTCTATAAAATATCAATCGTAAAGTTTTCCCCCTTTGCAAACTTTCAAACTTCCTAATATATGGTTAATCTGTTGAGGAAACTTTTTCTAGTGAATATTGATAACTGATCGTAAAAGTTCAATATCTGAAAAGAACAGCTGTAAATCACAATTGGAAAAAAACCTAGACAAGATCTTATTCAAGGTAGAAATATATTCCTTTAAGAAATTTCTTCTTGCCAAAAAGGTCACCTCTGACAGTTTAAGGGTTGCTCATAACATATAGTCTAACTAAGCTATGTCAAAGCTAGCAGAAGCAGTCGGCAAGACACTACTTTCAATCGACGCATACAACACTTAAGAGTGGGTTTCATATTTTACAAAGCAGATTTGTTGCTTATTCAATATTTACTTTTTAACGAAACATTCATTGTTGAATGTTTCGTTAAAAAAATTATTAACATTATTTGAAAAACGAGGTTATATTCAATGCAAAAACTCCAGTGCTACTAAATTAATGTAAGTTGGTCAAGGTGTTGCCAAACTTGACAAGTTTGCCATAATGTTTTAGAAAACACGTACGCGACTGGCAGAATTCACGCTCCATATGGAAAACTTTTTTATTATTGATTTCTCAGAAAATCTTATTCTTGATAAAAGTTTCTGCGTCCCCTTAAACTAAAAAAGGCGCTTATTAAAATTGCAAAAAAACCTTAGTGCATACGAGGGAGATTCAATTTTTTAAAACTTGCTCACGAGTAGTGTAATTTTTGGTTTTAGTTGCAATTTTCAATTTTCAATTTTCATTACAAGTTGTTTAGAATTAAAAGTTATGGCCGAATACGAAGTCACGGTCTTCCATTCAAAAAACGAAAAGAATACTTATTTCTTTGCTTTACCCTGTATAGGACTGGATTGAAGAGATCAAATTATTTTCAAAAGTTCTTTTTAATTTTTACTTTTAGAATATTGTCAAACCTTAAAATTTTCGATATTTCTAATTTTTCTTAAACCATTTAAAAATAAACCAAAATTCGTTTATCTTTGGTTTACCCAAAATTAATATTAGACAATATTATGTTCAAGACCCTTGTAATTTACTTTACATTTTCATTAGAATATATTTAAAGAAATAATATCAAAGAGATAGTAATTATACAGGAAACACCGGGATATTTGGTTAGCTCATGGCAGTCTTAGTTTTTTCTGGAGTTCATTCATAAATTACTAAAAGCATGGCACTGATCATGTCACACTTCAATTAGTTTTGTCGTCTACCGCTGTGATTCTTAGCACAAACGGGAAGTAACGAAATAAAAACCTTATAGGAATAGTTCAACGTTCAACTTGTAAATAAGGTAATTTTCGGATTAGTTCAGGTTAGTTTCACGGGCGGTTAAACCACAGGACAGCTCCAAAGAACATATTAAGTATTCTGTGGCGCTTACGAGAGTAGAGCAAAATAGAGACACAATAGCGGATGCACTGAGAGAAATTGACCCTGACCTTGCAAATTGAATATTTTTCTCGTGAAACCTAGTATTTCAAAATAATTATATTGCTGGTTGAATTCCTAACTATTCATTTTAAGCCAATGACCTTGATATCGCGAAAAATTTTCGCTTCCGGCGCTATTTTGTAGCCTCACCCCCTTATACACCCACGAGCCGCCACTGAGTTTAACTTGTAAATAAGGTATTTTTCGGATTAGTTCAGGTTAGTTAAAAGATCCTAAAGATATTGTTTAAAATTAATTTTGATTAAACCTAATTGCTCCAAAGATTCTTGCATCCATTTTGTGAATGATTTAAGAAAAATTAGAAATAACGAGAAATATAAAGTTTGTTCAATATTCTAAAAGTATACATTAAAAAGAACTTTCGAAAATAATTTGATCTCTTCAATCCAGTGTCGGTAAGACAGAGCAATACGTATTTTTTTTGTTTTTTTTGAATAGAAGGCCATGACTTCGTGTTCCAACATACCATTTAATTCTAAACAACTTTTACAAATGGAAATTGTATCTAAAACATAAACACAATAATACTTTACTCTTGAGCAACTTTTAAAAATTTGAATCTCCCTCGTCTGCACTACAGTTTTTCGATTTTAATAAGCCCTTCTTTCGTTTAAGGGGACGCAAAAGCTTTTATTAAGGAAAAAATTTTCTGAGAAATCAATAATGAAAAAGTTAACCATATGAAGCGAGAATTCTGCTGGTCACTGTATATCAAAGAAAAGATAAATTTTAAAAGAAACCATCGTTCTTTTAAAACTCTTCTGAAAGGAAACGCTCATCAGTTTTGTAATTCATAAAGGGTACAGTCCGTTCACAGATTTAAGAGAATGACTTACTGACTCGTGTTGACGCCTGTTTAAAACCAGACTGGGGTCTACACAGGCCCGCACTGCATTGTATTTCAAGCATGGATGATTTTACACAAATAATAAACAATTTTATATATATTATATAGAATATATTATAATTAATTAATGCAACTACAGTTTACTCATTCAATTAATTTTCACTGTCATTATCAACACCGCCATGCCTTAAGTCGTTGCGATTCCATGATGACTTGCCGTTTATCGACTTTTTTTAAATTTAAAGCGGATTCGTTGAAGACACTTTCACAACGTTCTCCTACCGCAATTGATATCCGTGTTATCTATCTCAAGTCTTTTCGGTAAATTATCCAGTGTTGGTACCGTATGCTCTTCATACATCTTATAAATTTTGCGTCGGACTAAATCTTCATCGTTGCGATCTAATTTTTTGCAAGTCCCAGAATCATTCCTTCTTTTCCTTTCGGTGATGGGTTTATTCACAATTTTCCATACTGTGTTTTCCGAAATTTTAGTCAATGTGGCTGTTTCTTCAATACATTCCATTTTACTCAACTTTTTACGTTCTATGAGAGTTGTATATACATTTTTTATAATCTAAAAATAAGTGTCTTCATCCATTTTCATTTCCGCACTGTGGTTGTACCTGTACCCTCTCCGGCTGTTTTATACTAGATTCACCAATCCACGGACGCCACATATTTGGATAATCAAAGCTGCGTTTTATTTCACACGAACTATTAAAATGACTGGTTTTGCAACAATGATTTGTCTACTTATTTTTTCCCCATTATTTAATAAGGCTTTGTAAACTAATTACGGCCAAGTACGGTCCCTACCTGGATAATAAAATCATTATCTCTATGATCTTTGAAACCCTTTCAACAAAGATTTTTATGATGGGTGATAACTAAAGGCAGGTAGTCATTCTCTTAAATCTATGAACGGACCATACCTCGGTTAATCTTACAACTTAGAGTTAAAAATCAAATTTAATATTTACAAAAATACAGATATATACATATACAGGGTGTCGTGAAAATATGAGTGTGTCCCTACACTGTAAACACCTCCACACATTAACGTTCGTTTGTTATAATTTTAGAGCAATATGGCAACCTCGGATTGTCACAGTTAACACTGACAAGCCGAATCAACGAGCTTTATTGTTGAAAATGTATTACGAATTACGTTTAATTCGTTTAAAAATAAAACAATTTTTGGATGATAAAATAAAACATAATATAAAGTTTAAATCTTGGTAATCTTATGTAAACTGGTAACAGTTATTTTGGATACTTTGTGTGGAGAAATTTTAAGGATTTTTATCTCTTAGAGTGCTTGCAATTATTTTACATCATTGTCAAGATTAAACAGAGCGCTATAGAGTTTTTTTTACAGTGCGCCTGATCATTAAAAAAAAACATGAAGCCGTGTTAAGCAATGAACTGCAACAAAAAACCCTTACAGTTTTTTATGTTTAATTGTGTTTTTGCTAATAAAAATTCTGCATTAGATTACAAAGTCGTGAACAATTAATCACTTTGTTAGTCGTGCTGTGCACAGCATTATACCGATATCAAGTGATTTACTTTGGTCAAAAACGGCGCACATTTTAAGAACAAAAATCTTCTAAATGAAGCCGGTTGGAACCGCGGGAGGAAATATTATATCTTATTTGGAGAAATTTATGCAAACGACAAGTATAGTCGATGTAAAATTAGTTGATCAACTTTTCTTCAAATTTTTTTTTGAAACGGCATTTCTTATTAATGTACTCGATGGGCATTTGAGGACCCGCCAAAAGGGGTTAGTTCTGATTAGTTAGAAGGAATTATGTAACACCCAAGAACATGGCATATCGGTATAGCGTTGCAAGGAGAGTAACACAATATCAAAGTATAAATATCACCAGGTAAAGTCACGCACCCAAAATCTTTTGACGTTTTCACACCAAAAGCAGAAAGCCGACCAGACAACAGCAGCACTAGCAGTCTCTCGTCAGCTGGTGCACGGGGGGAGTTCGATAGGTATTCAGTAAAAATTCATCAGTCGATAGAATTTTAAACAGCAAGTGAGCGTAGCGCTGTAAATAATTGTATTCATCAGACGCGACCACTTAAACAGAATAGTTTTCCAACGCAAAAAGGCCCTAATTAGTGCTCGCGCTAGCTACTATCCAGTTAGAACTGGTTTCACTTCGAATTAGAGCGGGGCCGGCGAAATTAAAAATAGCGGATCTACCGTTTATTTATTCTACTGTGATAATATCATGTAAGTTATGTTTGAATAAAAAACTTCGGTTTGAATATCTCTTGAATGAAAAAAATGCATGTGTTTGTAAAAGTTTTAAAAATTTATCATGGCGCCTCTACGAACAACGATTTCTTAAAAATTGATTAAAATCTTTGCAAATACTTCTTGCGTTTCTTAAATAAATTTAAACGACGCGTGAAGCCAATAAACTATTTTCTTGCTGGGCGTTTATTAAATAATCCAAATAAATTTCGACCAAATAAAAACGTGTAAAACCCTCGGAAAACAATGTGTTTGTGCCTTCTGGCCTGAAAATTTTTGATTAATCCTCTCTGGGTGACTGATCGCCGCCATTGCCGAATCGGCCATATTTCAATTTTGTTTCGGAAGAAGAGAAAACGACCAGACAAATTACGTATTTGTTGGGGTTGCAAGGGTATTTTATTTACCGTGAGAACCGGTCTATAAATGGAGAGATTTAGCATTCACCCTATGATTTTGATAAGGTATTCCTTAACGGTTATCGTTTATAACAATATACCTGCACTAACAGATTAAGACAGGTATTAACGGACAAAAAATGTCGTCCACACTTTTCAGAATATATCTGAACAACTTTCAGGGTAAAACTAGTAAGAATAAGGGGATTGTTGCGCCTATGGGTCCAACTATTTTTTCCTTTAGATTACCAAAAAAGGTTCGTAAAAATCTGTTCACGAGGAAAACATTAAAAGCAAGGTAGTAGTAGCAGCACTAGGTGAGGGGAGGTATACGGTCCTGGCATCCTTGCAATTAGACCAAAGGCGATCCTTATTGCCTATCCCTGAGGCTTCCCCCATCCACTCAATCACCCAGGCCCTCTTCTTATAATCAATTTTCTTGGGCCAGACATCGGTCTTTTGCTATTGTTTTTTTGTTGTAGATATTGTCGATAACAAGCTTGAAAAGTTTCGATTTTGAATTTTGAATTTGATTTCCTTCTCATCTTCTTCTGTTTTCCGTGCAGTACGTCTGTCGATGCATGTCTTTGTGCGTCCGTTATTATGCGTAAATGTGTATTTTGTAATGTTTGTAAGCTTTTCAGTATCGTCGGGTTTACGGTGCACTACGTCGGTACACCATATGTAAGTACAGGTCTTATTATTGACTTGTACATCATCGTATTCGTCTTGACGCTTATTTTGCTTCCTTTGTTCAATAATGAATAGACTGCCTTTAATTGACCTTGTGCCTTTGCAAGTCTCTCTGTCACGTTGTTGTTCGTGGGGCTAAGAGATTTAATCTTGTTCCTCTAATTAATTTGTGCATTGCCCACTCTTACTCCTGTTTCGGGGTGGTTCTGTGATAGCTTCTGAAAAGTAAATTGTTTGGGTCGTGCCGTCATTAGGACAAAGCTTTCAAGAGTCCAATCATCTCTGAAGGATATTGATATGACGTTGCAGAAAGAGTTGTACAACCCAGGGCAACTTTGAGGTTGCAGTGATCGCTGTATCATCACCGAACAAATACAATTGGGCCCAACCTTATCAACTTTAATATGAGACCATTGTGCCAAACTTTATCGAACGCTTTAGAAACGTTAAAAGAGACTGCTCCTGCGGTCGATAAATCCTCTCAGTATGTTAGTCGTTAGTCTCGTTGTTTGGCGCACCGTGCAATATTGTTTTCCAATACAAAATCGGTTATTCGATTTAGTATTAGTTTTTCAACAATCCTGCCAAGGCACGTTAATAAGCTTATCGGTCTGTAGCCGACTGCTAACGTTAGATCCTTACGTGTCTTTGGAATTAGTACCACATTGGCCTTTTTGCAAGTATCGGAGAAGTAACCTCTTTTAAGTATAGCCCTATAGGACGTCGTTTCAGGCGAAGGTTCTGATGTCCTTCGGTGAATTCACCATTGTCTCAAAGAAAAAAAACGAGTAGCAATGATCACCAATTCTTTTATCATTTAATTTTACTGTTTAATATTTGGATGGAGATCCCTCTGGTGGCATATCTATGATGATTACCGACCTTCCAAACGGAGAGGGTAGTTGGTAGGAGTTAATAGTAGTAATCTACACCAGAGTTTCTCAAACTTTAACGCGGGGCCAACAAGATTTGGTTGCAAAACAAATATGTTTAAATAGAAAAAGGAAGAGCAAGTAAAATTGACATATATACAGTTTTTTTGATAACTTTGGATATTGCTGTTTTAGGCTGCTACTGGTGGTTTTTCAAACATCAGGTTTATTGAAGAATCAGAAATCTATAAGAAAAACTTTGAGGCCTTTTAGTATATGTAAATGGATATTCTATCCAACGATACTTTTCAACATTAAGGGCCGAGCATGGTACGCAAGTAGGCGGATCCCCTCCGGGGCTACAGTGTTTTGTTCTTGGTCAGAAATGTTAATAAATGCAAATTATTTAAAGAAATGATACTCTACAGACTCTACACCGTAGCCTAGGGGTACAAATGCTATTTCAGTCTTAAAAAATTTAAACTAATGATGTATGATAATTTACAGTGTGGCAAAAAGTCGCGCATAAAGCCTGTAACTTTTGAATTACCTATACCTCGTATACGAAAAAGTGACCTTTATGAAAGTTGTTCAGTAAATTATTCCCCACATTTCTACCTGCATGAATTTTTTCTGTCATTTCTGGTTTTGTTGCCATAGAGACCTACTTACTTTACGCATATGATTGCATATTTGGATTCTACTGGAAAAACTCTGAATTTTTTGTATTTCAAAATTTAATAAGTTTAAAATTGTAACAAACTTTATAATAACAAAATAAATAGCTTAGAAAATTGAACAAATTAACATCGGAATAATAAACAATTGAAACCTTCCTTTTCAGTGGATCAGGTGTTCAAAATGACCACCATTTTCTGCTAAGCAGAGTGACAGTCGATCCCTGAACCCGCCTACAACGTTTAAATTAAAGTCCTCTGGAATAGCCCGAATTTCAGCACTAATTCTGACTTTTAAAGATTCTAAATTTGGACGGTTAACCTAGACTTTGTTTCTTAAGTGCCCCCACAAAAAGAAGTCGAGCGGGGTTAAGTCCGGGGATCGCGCTGGTCAGACAATAGCACCTCTTCTGTCTATCCAACGTCCTGGAAATTGTTCGCTTATGTATTGTCTAACATTTGCCGCATAATGCGTAGGTGCTTTATCTTGCTGGAACCATATCTGTTCGTTTATGCCATTATTTACACCCGGTAAAACCATTCTGCAAGAAGTAATTATGTGATTCCTGAGGAGGTCCAGCTATTTTTCGTCATTCAAATTACCATCTGAGTATGACCTTCCTGGAACCAGTGAGTATTCTCAGTAGACCAATAACGATAATTGTGTCTATTAATAATGCCATTTAAATGTAAAGTAGCTTCATCCGAGAAAATTATATTTGTTGCAAAGTTATTATCGTTATTGCATCTTTCCATGATCAGCTTACAAAATTTTACTGCACAACTTTCATGAAGGTCACTTTTTCCTATACGAGGTAATTCAAAAGTTACAGGCATTATGCGCGACTTTCTCGTCACTCTGTATATAGATATCCCAAACATAGCTTCTTTATATTACCTACTTATTAAAAGGGATATCCATATAAGTTCAAAACAAAGAACGCATTTAACTTTGAGAATAATATAGAAGTTAGCATGTATGGAAAATATAAATTGGCCGGTCCTATACAAATCTTTACTCTTTTGATTTTCAAAACTTTTAAAGGATAAATAATGTTTCAAAGGTTTCGAGAGACTTAAAAGAAAAACTAGATGATATCAGAAAATAATTTTAAATGCTATAACTTCTTTCAGAACTAAAAATTATTAATAATAAAGTTCGATTAGTCGAATCAAACTGCTACTTTTTTAGACACTGCTGCATATCGAGTACCAATCTATTTTCATTAATTTGAAGCCGAGTATAAATAATCCAATTTATTTAAATTCACGACTAAAAATCACAAGTTTAATTCTGTAAATATTTTACACGGCTCTTATATTATATGATCAATACCCTTTGTTTAACGAGCTACAAGTTTGAAAAGCAACTAACCTGACAAAAATTATTGGGTCACACATTTGCTTTACATTACCAAATGAAACCATTAGAAATGTTAATTATTTTATTCTCAACTGTAAAGACATTAAGTTAAGTTTAGAAAGTTAATTGCGCTTGCTACACAAGCATATTTACCAAAAACATTGAAATTCCAGCAGGGGATATAAAAGCGATTAAAAGGTGTATCGATTAAAATTTCGTAGCAATTATTTTTGTATTATATTATCATTTTATAATTATCTTAAAGTTTATTAAGCTGAAATAAAGATCCCCTTCTATAAGCTGTTAAAAATGTTAAAACCGTAGTTTCATACAAACAAACATTAGTGTCTCTCTAAAAATGATTTGTTGTTTTTTCACGAAGCTCTTTTAATTTTAAACTCTTGGATTAACTTAGATTGTAGGGCTTTTAAACCACGTAAGTGTATCACGCTTTAACGTACTAATTGCTTGTCATCACTGACAATGCTCCATACTCATTATTTATCGGCGTTGTGCATTATTTCATTGAAAACAAGGTGAGCCAGTACTGAAATAAAAAACCCGATAAGCCTCTGGATTTACAATTAATGCTCCTCAGCTTATCTACAGCTCCAGCGCTGGCTTTTATTTTATGTACGTTAGATAATTTTAAGAAGTAACTTTTGTTAAAGCTTTGTATTAATTAATGGTGTTTCTCTCCTTAAAATGGCAAGCTATATTGAGAATACTTACTACTAAAATTTAGCAATATTAAAATATAACATAAATAGAAAAAAGGGAAATTATTGAATTTAACCCTTTCAGTCACGCATTTTTATTTGAAACGAAAAAAAATTTTTTGCCACATTTTTGCTTTCATTTAGGCATATAAATACATGTTTTTAATAATTTTGGAATATATGTCATACAATAAAAAAAAAATGTTATGTGTACAATTGGTGACAAAATGACTTATATAAGTTACATTTCTTACAAAAACACTTGAATGTAGAACACAGTTTTATTGAAAAAATAAAAAAATACAATTATAAGAAATAATTTTCATTTAGTATGAAAAAATCTAAAACAATTTCTGTCTCTTTGAAGGCATAGATGCACTTGACATTTCTGACATAACCATCTTGATTTGCCTTGACAGCCAATTTTTTTGCATCTTCCGGGAAGTTTTTGTTCAAAATGAATTGGCAAATGGTCCACATTGTCAAACTGTATCTCAGGACGGGGTCTTTTCTCAATTTTATGTCGCGATGGACTGTTTCTGTTCTCCATAGAAGGTCGACCTCTCTTTCGGCCCTCAGTCATATTACCACACTTTATCAGAGCCTCGCCAATGCTCATTCGGAAATGTAACAAATCCAAAGTTTTCGTAGTACCATTTCGTGACATGTCTCTTCTATACTCCAACCAAGCATTTGTTATTGCCATATCTACGGCATGAAATATCATTCTGACAGTTCATTTGCGTGTTCGCATCTTAGTTCGGTAGAGGGCGATCAAAAAATCTGCTTTGTCGACTCCACCCATAGCACTATTATATTCCTTTACAATTTCGGGTCTTCGTACTCGTATGTGAGTTTGACGGACTTTGTCTTATCTTTTTGCCGTGTCCTCTTCACCAGTGCCCACAAAATTTGAAGCTAAAACGACCGATCTGTTGTCTTTCCACTTTACTAAAACAACTCCATCTTTTAAAATGACTTCCTCAGAATATCCCCGTTCTTTGCCACTGATTTCTTTGTCACTCGAAAATGGAGGATTTCCAAATCGATTAATTCTCACTGTTCCCGCAGAAAAAATATTTTTTTGGCTTAGCACATATAATAAGTTGTAACCGGTAAAATAGTTATCAAAGAATAATCTGTAATTGTAATTATTGTCTGAAAATGCACAAATTTTAATTCATTGAATGTCTTTCTTTTCTGTCAGTATATAATGAACGTCTTGAGTTGATTCCTCGGATCCAGTTTCTTGATTTGACTCTTCTATCTCTGTTTCGGCAGTAACAGGAAAATTTTCATATTCAAGGGGGTCTGGACTAGGATCGCCTTCACGACGTCTTAGCTGGACAGGTTCCTTTACATCAGATTCTTCATCGGTAGTCAGGGCTTCACAATCTGACAGACCCTTTTCAAGTTCCTCCAATAACTCATTATCGGTAAGGTATTTACGTCTAGTCGCTAAAAAAAATTTAATTTCCTAAGGAACTTACAGAAATAATCGGTTTTCGAATAAATGCATAATATAAATTGAAGTTTCTCGCCGATTTATTAATTACTAAGTTCTATTAAATTTGACAAGTGTAATACTAAACTCATAGATCAAAACAGTAGCGGCCAAAATAACAAAAAAATATAATGAGCGTCTTGTCTACAAATGTATACAAAACACCAGCCTGTAATGAGTAATTTTGTCTACATTTGTACACAGACAATTTTGAAGTCCAATTTTCAAAACTAGTCAGTAAAATACCAACAAAATAATGTAAATATCTCTCTTTTAATCCTTTTACGTTATTGCAAACCAGTTTTTAACACAATTTGACCCATAAAACCTAAAAAAAAAAACGGAAAAAGGCTGTACTTACCCATAACAGGTGTCTTCAATGCAAGAAGAACAGTTACACTAGAGCATAAGTAGCAAGCATCAGAAGATGTCGCGACTTTTGCGGACTAAATTTTAGAGAACTACCCTTTGTCTATTGTGTTTAACATTTAAATGAATCATATTTCACAAGATGTCACTGCTGGTATCATTTGAATTTTGTGTGTACATTTGTACACACGGTGACTGAAAGGGTTAATAATACAACGTTAAAAAAATATATTATACAGGGTGAGTTTTTTAAACTGTTCCAAAGCAGTATATCGAGAACGGATTTAAGTGTTGGAATTTTGGTAAGATAATAGGGATATGTGGGCGTGTCCTTTATAAGCCCCACAAGAAGAAGTCAGAGGGGGTCAAATATGGGGACCGAGCAAGCCAGTTGACCAAACCAGCTCGACCAAACCAGCTCGACCAATCCACCTGTTATTAAATATTGCATTTAAATAGTTACGGGCCTGTACTGCATAATGGGGTGGAGCCCCGTACTGCTTAAACCACATGTCAAGATTTATGTGTTGGTTTGATAATTGGGGAAATTGGTTTCTTAAAAATTATGTGTACATTTCTCCATTTAAATGTTTTTCAAAGAACTGCGGACCAATAACTCTATCCCCGATAATTCCACACCTGACGTTGATTGACCAGGGATGTTGTTTTGGAAGACTTCACGTCCAGTGGGGATGTTCCGGCGCCGTAGTGCATATAAAACGCTTAAAATCCCACCTGCTCACAAGATTCATTATTGTTTCGTACACTCGCGTTTCGTACACATCAAAAATTGACCTGAAATATTCTTGTTTCGTACACTAAATAAATTAACCCATTTTCGTCTTCTCATTTCGTACACCGACCATTGTGATGGTCTGGTTACCTGGTAACATAGGTTATATCAAAATATATACTTTGTCACTTTGTTTTCTATTATACATATACCGGGTGTTGCATCGTCGAGCGGGACATAGGGAATCCCATGTAATTTTAAATGGGGTCAATTATTGGCTTCCCTAATTATTTTAGAGAAAAATTCTATTTAGGTTTATTAAAGAGCACTAAAACCCACATTCAAAAGAATAACTTTAGATATTTTTGATGAGCCCGTTTACGGGTTATCGCCGATTTCTTTTTAACTATTTCTCTTTTTTATGGCCCCGTATTTGCGGGCACCAGTCAAGGTAAAAGATGACTGTCAAATAAAGTTGTCATTTTGAAATGTGTGCTTTATTGTTATAAAAACTCGTACATCGAAAATATTAAAGGTGTATTTATGAGTACAAATTAATCTGAATAAAACTAAAATAAAGTATCCAATTAGGTACAAGGTTAATTATGACATTTTACATGTTTCAATATTTTACTAATTAATAGTTAGGTACTATTAAATGGTTAGAACTTTAGAAATATTCCTCAAAATGACAACTTTATTTGACAGTCATCTTTTACCTTGACTGGTGCCCGCAAATACGGGGCCATAAAAAAGAGAAATAGTTAAAAAGAAATCGGCGATAACCCGTAAACGGGCTCATCAAAAATATCTAAAGTTATTCTTTTGAATGTGGGTTTTAGTGCTCTTTAATAAACCTAAATAGAATTTTTCTCTAAAATAATTAGGGAAGCCAATAATTGACCCCATTTAAAATTACATGGGATTTCCTATGTCCCGCTCGACGATGCAACACCCGGTATACATTAATATAAACTACCTAATCAAATTTCACAATATATATTAAATGATTTAATGTCTCACGAATTTCCATTTTTTTAGGTAAATATTCGCTCAATATTTTGCTTAAGCGGCTGTCCAAATTACTGTATTTCTTAAAACGTTTCGGTGTAGATATGTGTAGTTTGTGTAGGTCGCATCGCAGCTGTAATGCATTTCTTCTGTAAGTACTTTGAGGAGTTCAAATATATTAGGGGACACTTGCCAATGCGTCTGTTCAGTCTATTATGCCAGCCTTTGACGGATGTTGTAGTACGGTGTCGCTCATTATAGCATATCCATAACAACTCGTTTTCCAGCCAATGTTCGACAAAATAATCATTGAATTTAACAACAGCTTCCTCGTTTGGTGCATTCTTCATTATGTGTAGCCAAGCGTTGCTGATATTATCTTCTGGTAGGTATGCCAACGCGGCACACATACGCACGTGATCTCGAACTTCTTTATTTTCTTTGTATTGTGGGACCAGTCCAAGTTCTTGTACTTCTCTCCAGATGGCTTGGTTGAAATGGAAATTGCATCCTTTGAAACAAATTCCGGGAAAGCATCTCCTAATGCGCTCAAAGTCAATATATACCTTTTGTGGAATAAAATTAGGTACCTAATCTTACAGTAACTTAAAAAGCCTCTTATAGGTAGTTTCACTGCGGTTTGGCAATAGCGCGTAAACAGCAGGAATAATACGTGTTGCATCTGAAGTACTTCCCAAGTCTACGTGTATGGTGGTAGAGTTTGATCGAAAAGGGGGCAACAACTTTTAAATCTCCCGTCCATGAAGAATTCCGACGAGTGTGTAAGCAAGTGTCCTCCATTGCTCTCCAAAAATTAGTATTCTGTCTTCTTGGCCATCGTCTACTAATAAATAACATTTCATTGTTTCAGTCAAGGTAACGTCTTCTCGCTTTTTTGGCAGTACATCTATGCCTAGAGCCCTCTGCCGTTCTCTGTAGAATCGATCCTTAACGCAGGAAGATTCAGGAATATTAACTACAAAATCGAGCCCAGCGTCTTTTGCAACCATCATTTCTTGCCTGTAAATCTGTGGTATTGGAAGCAGTTCTTCTCAAGCACGTTTCTTGACCTGTTGCAAGCATAAGTCAACTTCATTTTTTGCTATGTCAGGAACACATGTCTGGCTTGATTTTGTTTGGATGTACTTGTAGTCTTGGCAGGTTGTCAACGTCCCAGGACATTGTCTTTTGGTGCAAATCCACAGTATGTTGTTGGTATATGTACGTTTCATTGTATAACGATGTCCTGAATGCAAAATGGCTGGATTCCGTCTTTTCGTTTCAATTACTTGAATATCCATGATGAAAAATATCGGTGTGGCAGTAATACTTGATATGATCAGATGAGAGCTTTTACAATAATATCAGAAACAAATCCAACACCCTTTATATATACCCCAAACCCCCAATGTGTTGAACGCTTCCACAATGTTGTTCTTGAGCATTTAATTTCTGTTTCATCTGTTTCATTAAATTGTCCAACGTTCATACACTTTGCTCTTCATACATTTTTATAAATTTTTCGTCATATAAGTTCCTCGTCCCCTTGGTCCAACGTTCTTGATTTTCCAATATCACTTCTTTTTCTGCGTTCCAAAATTGGCCCTTGTGTAATATTCTAAACTGTGGAAAAGGATTTTTTTGTAAGTAAAGCCGTTGCCTTTACAACTTCTTTAGGACACAAATTTCCGCGCGACATTAATGTCAAAAACACATTCTTTATAATCTGTTTCGCATCTGTTGTTAAATGCACTTTGTTATTTACTTCAGTGTCATTGCTTTTACAAATCTCATTAGAACGCCAAGGACGAAACATTTTCAAAAAAACAACTAAACTCAACAGTGTACGTTGACAGACTAAAATCAAAAATGATCCTGGTTTATCCGCATTTTTTTTTACCTAAGTACGGTACTTAAAATTTATTACGCCCATATCATTGCACAGAACTAGTTTATTGTTGTTTATTATATTTTGAATACCCTAATAACAGCAGTCATTTAGGTCGGTTTCTTATATTTGTGAACACACTTTACCAACACCCTTATGGCCATCACAATGGTCGGTGTACAAAACGAGAAGCCGAAAATGGATTAATTTATTCGGTGTACGAAACGAGAATATTTCAGGTAAATTTTTTTAGTGTACGAAACGCGAGTGTACGAAACAAGATTTCACTGCTCACAATTATGGAAAGGGACTTTGTCAGAAAATATTACATTTTTCAATAATCTTTATTTTCTTGTATTTGCCTTGTGACTCATTTGCAAAACGATTTTTAAAGTCTTGCCCATACAGCTATTGGTAAAGCGTAATGCGGTATGGATGAAACTTGTTATGTACAAGTTTCATCCATACCACATTACCACAAGTGGAATACGGTTATAACTGATATTTGAAAACTCACCCTGTATGTAACAAAAAGTGTGATAGAAGTTTAGAAACTTGCTTTACGCATACGCCAAAGCATAGAAACTTAAAATGACTAGACAAATTAGGCATTTGCAGGAAAATTTTATTTACCGTAGAGTCTGATGGAGCCTTCGGTTTCCCCCAGGGAATTTTTCGAAATGCACCGATAGTTGCCGAAGTCGGTCGTCTGGAGGTTTCGGACAGTCAATTTCATGTGTGCCCTGAAACAGAATTCACGAATTATTAATGGGTCAAAATTGGATTTTTCGCCAGCCAGAAATACACGTACCAGCAGGCTCTTTTTCCCTACGTATACTCTGATACGTTTAAGCTTAGCTGATCTCCTAAACCAATTTAGTTTTTTCGCGTTTTCTGCTCCATATAGAAAACGAGTTTAAGACGTTCTTTTTTAATCAAATTCTTTTCAAAAAAGGACTACCACAAGTATCCCCAAATATGTTTAACATTAAAACAAACGAACACATATGAGGTATAAAAAATATAATTTTTTCCCGTTTTAAAATATTAAAATGCAATTTTTCGTGGCGATATCAAATCACTCTTGAAAATTGCTTCTGAATATTGATATGGAATATTTTGGTAGCGCTGAATAAATTACGTTTACCTCTCGGAATTTGATAGAGATCTTGATGCTTTCACAAATTAACAAACGCTTAGTTAAAGTTGATTGGGGTATGGGGTATGGGTAAGGAGAGCATCCTAGATTAACTTGCCCGATAAGCTTCCCTTTGTAAGAACGCTTTTTGTGAGTCACTTCAATGTTTCAACTATGACTAGAAAAGGCAAAGGTTGTATTCGCAAAAAGGCAATTATATCATTTAATATAAGACAATGCTTTTATTAATTGAAGAGTCAGGGGAAAGAACGATGAAAGTCAATAGACCATGATTTCGAGAAAACTCAAATTTTAGTTTAGAAACCCTTTGGTTCCATATTGAAAACTCATTGCGTAAATAGGTCACTCTCAGATAGTTATTTATAATGTTTAAATTGGCATAACGTTTAATTAGAACAAATTACGTAAAAAACTTCATTACTATTAGCAAAAACTTAGAGCGATGTCAAAAAATACTAGGAAAAAACGATGAGAGTCCAGTGACTTTCATCGATATTTCCCCTTATTTTGAATACTTTTGAAGTCTTTTGTTCAAAAAAGTTACAAAAAATCGAACAAAGACAAAATTACATGTTGTTTAATGTGGCAAGCTTCTCAAGTAGTTTTGTGCTTCACGTCCACAAAATTTAGACAGCTTTTCTATGTCTCTATATTTAGGAAAAGAAAGCGGCAACGGATCTGAAACAAAAGAAAAACAATAGCTTAATTATTATGTACCTATGTATTGTTTTTGGAGAATTATATTGTCGCTAATAAGTCTTATTATTCTTGTTGCTGTTACCTGTATAAGAAAATTTTGGCATCTCAAACTCTCCTGTATTGTCGCCCAGCTTAAGCGATTTTCCGACGATGTCAACTGATTGCCAGCTTCCATTGAAAGTTGTGCGATAGTATAAGAGCCTTGGGTTTTCCTTCGAAAGTCTCAGTTCTTTTACAGGTCTACTGGCAAGTGGACACGTTTTCTTGTAAATTTTGTTAAAGAGTGTGTCCCATTCATGAAAAAAATTGTGATTCACGTTTTCGGTTTTGAATGGTGATGGCTTATTCCGACTACTCTCGAAAGCTGAAATCCAATCTTCTGGGGTCTCAGCTCTAGTTTTCTGGTTTACTAGAGCGAAGTCTTTATCGCACTCTATATATGAGTGGACTCGCACAGGAAAAGTCATATGAATAGAATCTAGGCGTTTTTGAAAATGAATTACGTGGTGTAGATATCTAAAAACATTCCAATTTTTATTTTGTCCTGCATGAATCACAGAATATATTCAGTTCTCTTACTCTGTAATCTAGGTGGTTGTATAGCATATGGTGAATTAAAGAACACACGTCCGTGCTTCCCTTTTTGCCTTCTGTCTCTGGATATGTGTAAAAGATAGCATCGTTGGTGGATAAGAAATGAATACATGGATAACTGTCGACAATAATATGCATCATTGGTAGAAATATTAGGCACAGGTACATTTTTGGCGTAGTCAATACAGATTGATTCTATTTCCACTTTTTTTCTACTTTCCTTCTTGGCCTCTGTTTTTCGAGTGTAGAACGTATCTGCCTTTTTTAAATGGAGTTTTTGTTCTACTTCCAGTTTTTTTTATCTCACTATGAGTAGTTTCTTTAGCGCTACCATTAGCATTTGAAATCTCAAGATGCTTATTTTTCAACTTAACATTGATTTCGTCACAAAATCCAAACGCGATGTTGAACTTTGTATTAAAAATTTCCCTATAGCTATCATATGAGATTTTGCAAGCAGTGTATTTCTCCTTGAATATGTTATACATTTTTAATATGTTGAGTTCTTCTGGTAAGTAGGTTTTTTTAGTTTTGTTCAGACTGTAGTGGCTGCTGCGTGACTTGAAGGAAGAAATGTGTTTTATCACCGATTCTACTGTCTCCTTTTTCAAAGCATGCTTTCTAGTAGAATGCTTACCTCTGTCATCAATTGGAGGAGAGCCACACATTTTTAATGAACGTTGAATTGATTGAACTCTTTTGCCTGTGATTCCATGTATTGATAAGAATGCTTTATAGCATAACTGAACATCAATACTAGCTTCGTTTTCTTGTGGGACTCTAACTCTATAATAATAGGATGATTCATTGAAATTACCGACTTCATTTTCAGGTTTACGCGGCCTGCGACGTTGAACGGGAACTAATGATATCAACCCGGCAAGATACGAGTTTTGTTCGTCGTATGTAGGCAGCTCATTAAATTTTTTCAAAATTTTATCTCTGGCGTTTTCACCTACTTTAGTAAAACACTTTAACCTCTTACACCTACAATCACTTCCAGACACATGGCTTAGCAAACGAAGTTTTTTTGTTACATCACTCACTCATTCCAAGTTTTTTACGCTTCTTCACGTTAATCTCACTTTCTTCCATAATTAAACTGAACTAACCTGAACTAACCTAAACTGAATTAAACAAAAAAAAATGGAAATTCAGCCTGCACGTGGAAATACAATAATATTATGCTTCCGACAAGTTCTAACGATAACTAAAAAAGCAACAGAAAATAAAAATGGCCGAAGCGCTTCAACGCAGAAGTGGACTTTCAGCGTTTTTTTCCCTGACGCGTGGACTTTCATCGTTCTTTCCAAGTGTAATGTATTTTCAAGTCATGGTAACTCGTGACTGTCAGCATTTTTTCCTCCTTTTGGTATGGTATAGTAAAATATACGTATGAATCTACATTTTACACTGATTACTTTATTTTCGACCTAAAATGGACTTTCATCGTTTTTTCCCCTGACTCTTCAATTTATTACATTCCACATGAAACAATCATATAACAAAGCAGAAGTACTCGATATATCGACATTATTTCGAACACGGTTATAAACCGTACATACCGTCGATGTATGGCTTAGTTAAACATAGGAAATACCATGTAAATTTTGAGGTGGCTAAATATTGGCCCCCCCCTGTACATTTTAGAGAAAAAATGTATTATAATTTTTTGAAGAGGCCGATATAATAAACCACTGTGGCAAGTTTGAATAAATTTTAATAAGCCAATCCTCACTTATTCAATTAAATGTGATGGCAAAATTACGAAATCTTCATTAGTATAGGTAATACAGTAAACACCAGCAAATAATTTCTATGATGCTATTGTCAAAAATTGACGTAAAGCTGGACATAACAAATAAAGATTATTTCACGTTAAAAAGACATTTTCGTTTCACCAATTCTAACGAAATACAGTTTTTTTAGCTGGTCTAGATTTTCAAATTTTACATCTTTATAAATAAAATTCTTTAAGTAACCCCCACAGAAAGAAGTCCTTTGGCGTAAGGTCAGGGGACCTGGCTGGCCAACGGATTAAATGCCGTGGGCCAATAATATTTCTGTTAAAAATATTTTGCAAGTATTCCCTAACCAAGAGAGAATTATGGGCAGGACAACCATCCTTTTAAGACCAGATCTCCTGACTTTTGCGTTCAACTTCTTCTAGTGCGGGTTCAATTCGATTTTGTATAAGTACAATAGGTTACTGCTGTAAGGTTGCCTTCCATAAAAAATGGTCCAATTGTGTGATGTCCTACAATTTCAGCCCAAACATTTGTTTTTGTTGCGTCCGAGCGTAAACAAGACGGTGTTCATTTTCTTGGCTCCAATACCGGCAATTTTGAACATTTTGTTCGTTGTTGAGGGTGAACGAACATTCATCAGTAAAACAAATACTTCTCAAAAAAATCCCTGTTATTATTTTTCTTTCCATTACCTCAAAACAGAAAACCATTATCCGTTATTCATCACCTTGCCGTAGCTCTTGATGTTTTTCATACTCGTAAGGGAAATATTTATGTTTCTTTAAAGTGCGCAACACTGTGGTTTGATGTTTTCCTACGGCTTGCCCAAGAATCCTCGTATACTAATCATTTTATTTTTCTCCACGTGCAGTAACATATCAAGTTCTCTATTGTCCTTTTCTTCAGCTCTATTGGCATTCTGAGTGGAGCATTTGCAGTTATTTATTACAGTGCCTTTGTATAATACCACTTAATCATAGTTACTTTTTCCTTAATAGAATAGCTCATATTTGGCTATAATTAAAGCGCCTTCAATGAAAATGTTGTCGTTTTGTCAATGTCAAATAATAATTTGCTGATGTTTGCTGTATTACCTAAACTCTGAGAATCTCCTAATTTTGCCATCACATTTAATTGAATAAGTTAGGATTGGCTTATTAAGATTTATTCAAACTTGGCACATAGGTTTTCTTTGTTTAACCACCCGGTATGTACTGAGCTTCTCTTATTGTTTACATTCGACCAAAAGAGTGTGAATCTACGCCAATATTATGTTGAACTGATTCGATATAATTCCTTTGGGCATTTAAATTATAATAGTGATTGAAGTTTTTTATTATTTTTGTATTTTTTTTTAGATTTGAATTTACTGTTTTCCTGTTAAACCACGCAGGATACTATTTTGAATTCGTTATACTTTTCGGAATAAATAAATCAAAAATGTCATATAATATTTTGTAAAAATCTGCAACTGCGTCTTTGACATCTGTGTGTAATCCAAGAAAGCTTTAGTCAGTTTGAATAAATATATTATACATAGACACATAGTTAGCATTACGAAAGCAATACTGCTGCAAATCTTGCCAAATAATTCTTAAGATTTGCAAGCAAAATAGTTTAGTGAATTAAAAATGCTTAGGCCCAGTATTTTCAGATACAGATATTCAGAATTCAACGAGGCTTTTTGCAATATAATAATTAGGATAACTCATAAACCCATGCACGACTCAATCACTGACATAATAATAATATGTCAGTAGGATATGCACCTAAAAATGCACAACCCGTTTTATTGGCAATACTTATTTAAAAAAAGCGTCTAAAGCTACAACCGTTAACCGTCAAATTATTTGAACTGAAAATACTAATATAAGATATTCTATGAATTGCGACCGCTCGTTTACTTATCTGATAAATAAATATTTGCCGGATAACATCAATTTATACAGAAATGAAACTACTGGGCCTTAGGTACTTATGGATTCCTTAATTTCAACTACTTACATATAACTATTTTCTGTTAAGTCGGCGCCATATTTCTTCGTGGGAAGCAGCATAACATTGTCGCGAACCCAATAGCTGATGGCTTTGGGATGTGCTTCTGTATGACAGTCTAGAGTCACATCGGTTCCTGCAGGAGCACCTACTAGTTGGTTAGGTACCCAGATCATGGGGGGAACTAGAAAAAATGAGCATTATCAAATCCTTTTTTTCTTTGCTTGCAAGGTTTTAAAACGACTTCTTGTAAACAGGTGTTTTAACGTGTTATTCACTGTACTTTGTCGACAACTCCATATTTTTAAGTGTTTATTTTATTTATATTTAATACCCAAAGGAAAAAAATACAAAACCTTAAGTAAGTATAACATTATAAACTATCGAAAAAACACTAGATTAGTAGTTACTTGTATTATTGTAAAACTCCAAAATCTCAGCAGATTTTAATTAAAAAAAAAGAAAACAAACAAACAAGGAGAGATGCTGGCCATTTGGTGTAAACCAGAGCCATAAAACATAATTTAAAAAAAATATATATTTATTTACGTATTTGTGTCAAAAACGTGACAATGATAAACTATAAATTAATATTAATCGTAACGCTTGTACAGTCTTTTAAGTTAACACCTGAAATGATGTAAATTTTGACAAATGGTCGTGTTAAGGATAAAGTGTTCTATGAACTAGGCCCTAAATCAACTTCTTGCCGTACTGCGCTACTGTAAAATAAATGATACTGATGCCTCTGTTTGATTGGAAATTTCCGGTTTATTTCCAATAGAGACGTCGATGTATCCTTGTGCCACAGCACTTGATCTCCAGCCACCATGTCGCTTCAATTTTAATAAATCAGAACCTGCATTTAGCAAGATTGTCGAACGCTACCGGTCTAGCTTTTGGGGTTAGCTTTGAAAATTTGGCAATTTCCTTGACCTTGCTGCCAATTATATAAATGCCTACCACTTGTCTCGTGCATATTCCATTTCGGTAATCTCTTACCAGGTCGGTTGGAAGGATGGAGGTTCTTGGATTTTTTTAAAATTTCATACAGGGTTCCTACCCCGAAAAGATCAAGCAGGCGTTTGTGCTGTATAGTTTTTATATATTTCGATTGATAAAAGTAAAATAATGTATATTTGATGTAACATTAATTACATATTTAATGAAATTCAACAGATTTAAGTGAAAACAAAGGTATTTATGTAGGATTCCTGTTTTAACGGACTACATGCACATTTGAATTGCAATTTCATTTCCCAGGATTATACTCAGAAGCTCAGAAGAGAGCCCAAGGAAGAAACAATAAGCTCTTATTTACAAAATTTGCCTACGGACAAAGAGACTAACTATTCCCTCTGGAAATGAACCAGAAAGGTCAAGAGACCAATAACTTCAGAGAGAGTCAAAAATCACTTATCACTTTAAAAAGTTTGATTAGGAAGAGTAAGTCCTTTTATCCCTATTTTCACTAAACTCTTGTTGGAACTAACATTCTGGTGTCGTAAATTAATTCATTTTTTAGAGTGATAACAAATGAACAAGGTTGTTAGCTTGACGGAAATGAACTTCATGTGTCAGTTTCAATTTTATTGGCTTGTAATAGATACCGTTTTATAAATTTTATTTATCAATAAATCAGGCTAAAAAGGAAAAACAGAAAATATAAATTATTTAAACGCCTTCCGTGGCACTAAAAATGTGGGTTTGATATTGCCGTAGTGCAGGTCTAATTTCAATTTGAGTAAAACGGATAGATTTCAAGATAGCTGTTAGTTTTTATTTTATGAGCAAGGCCTCGAGATAAATCGCCTGACCCTGAAGATATTTGTTACACCCTCTACGTTTTCTTAAACCTTAAAAAGCATGTGTTCATAGAGAAATTACCTGTCTGGCAACCGCTTTGGGTAAATATAAAATAGAAATCATTTTTGTTGCTGCTAAGGTAAAAGGCAATTTATTTTGTTTTCCACATATTTTCTGCCAAGCAAACGTATATTTTCCGGACATATTCCTACCGTGAGTCGTACGGCCGCTGCCGCCATCTTGAACGCGTTATATTTTGTGACATCTTGTAGCTATTCATTTCTCAGCGGGTTATGTTTATATCTCATATCTGTCACCCGAAAAACAAGTTTTACTGTGGGAGCACACTGTCATGGGAGCCCCGTGTTTTTTTTTATGGAATTGTTTAATATAACAGAGTGTTTATTAAGGTAAGTGAAAAAACAAGAAACATACATTTTTTCATATTCGGTTTTTCATATTTATATATTATATTATAATATGTTTGCATTTACAGTAATATGAGATCAAAACTGAAAATATAAGCCTAAGAAAGGAACTTGAGGGAACTCGGTGTCGGGGCGGGAATAACCAAGAAGAATTTATAACTAAAGAAAATTCAGGAAGCAGTTTTTGGCAAATTATTTATGGCAAATGTTCAACTAATATTACCTTCTTAATTCTACCCATAGCTGCACGTGGTAGAACCACTGCAGTGCATCCACATGTCTTGACTTAGCGGTCCTCGAACGACACTATTCAAAAATTCCTTTCTCACACTGGAACTATCTTCCTGGCATTACGGTTGTCAAGAATCCGACATTAGGTAGTTTTTATCCTCATTCTGCATATTTAATTATAAAAACATCAAATCCCACGACAAATAAATATTTAGGAAAAAGCAATTTTTCTGCTGTCCAAATAAAAGCTATCCAGTATTACTGTTGCCAATACAAAATAATATTAATATTTAGTTAGGCCCTACTGTTAGAATATTTTAAAAATATTATCGTTTCAATCTTTGTCCTTTGCACCTGCTGCCGTTTATCCCCTGCAACCTTTATATATATTTTTAACACTTCATTTTTATATAGTTATGTATTATTTATCGTGTGTACTGAAACTAAAAATAAATGATTTCTATATTTTTTTTTAATTACAATAATGTTTAACGTTTCGTATTGGTATTATATTAGTTAAAAAATAACAGTAGAAATTGATAATTGTTTTTACACATGGTGTTCGGAAAATGTGTTACGAACCTTAGAGGCTTTATTCTACATGGTGAAATAAAGGTAGCCATGTAACAAATTAAATTTCAGTTTTCCGAGATAGCCGTAAAAATAATATTTGACATAAAATATAGGATGTTGTACTTTTGAGATACCTTGTATACTTAAAAGTACTTCCAATAAAAGCAGTTTTTTAAATCAAGAATTTTTTTTTAACTTTTTTTTATCATGAACAGGGAAGAATATGTTTCGTGTATAAATATAGTGGGGACCCCCTGTATATTTGCCTACCGTTACTTAAAAAATATTCAGTAAGATTGGAAGTTACACCCCTAAGTTTGCTCAGAAGTAGAGTATGGTCGACAATATCGAAGCTTTTCTTAAGCCAATAAAGAGTGTTACGGAAATCCCAACGGGCAAAGAACTCTTATTATAATTTAGGTAAGAGGGAATTGTGGTATATGAAAGTTGTATAGAGGCTGTCCATTTGCCAATTTATATTATAAATGTTTCCCATTACTCATTTTTATTTTATTATTGAAAGCAAACCTCTGCATCAATATGCTATAAGAATATTCTAATAACCAATGACACAGACCAAGAAAAGGTATTTACAAGATAAATTGGTCGGTAATTGTTCTTGATCTGGATTTAAATATTGTTCTCTTTACAAGTTTTAGATCCTCTGGGAATTTCCCTGTACTAAGTGTATCATTTATTAGTACTGTATTACTACACTGAGAATAATTAAACCATTAGAAAGTTTGTAAATCCCTAGTCTGTACCGACAGCAAAATTTTCGCTTAGCACTATTAGAGTAATCATAACAATTATGAAAATATTCTCTATCGGTAACAATCACGCTTATTTAAACATTTCTTATTGTCTGTATAAGAAATGCTTAGACGTTTAGAAAATCAGTTTTCCGCACCTATAATACAGACATTTATAAAAGTCAGCATAATATTCGCAGCGATTTGTCGACTGCGTGTTATTAGAAATCTTTCTTATATTCACAAATAAACCGATTGATATTCGTCACCCCAGCGTCACTTGGTACCAGTCATTTATGTTTTATTATGTTCTCGAATACCGCCCTTGTCGCGTCGTTGCACGTGCTTTTTGTGTTAAACAAACAAACAAATGCCTAAGACTAAATGATAAAGTGATAACTGATAAGACTGTGCACAATTGTAAGTAAGTATGTATTCTATATACTATAATATATAATATGTTATATTATTTTAAAGCATTTTATTCGAGAGGCCAACCACTCTCCGAAACACGTATACAAATAAAATTGTCGGGGAATCGCTCTAAAACCCGAAATTAGTGTTAGAAATCATGGAGAGCACCACCATAGTCGCAGAAATCGTTGGAAATCATTCCGAAATCCCTAATCCCGAAATTCCGAAAAATATAATAAAGCTAGTAAGTTTTTTTTGAGAAATATATTTTATTTCTATAAAAACTATAGTTTTTCCTTTAAGCTGTAGTTTTATGTTTAAACGCTTTTATAAGTGAGTTATATTTTTGAGAATTTAATATATTTAATTTGTTGATATGTATAGCTTAAAATTCTATATACCTCTTATAACCTTTTTTTTTCAAAACCTTAACCAAATATGTGTTGAAGTATTATTATTAACTAATAATTACGTGTTTCTTTTTATTTTCGTTTTAATAAAGATATGTTCGTAATATATAAATATAGGTATTTTTTTTTGTTATACATAGAATTGTATATAGAATATTATAGAATGCCTTCTAGTGTCGAACAAATTCTAGTAAATACAATCATAAGTTAATTCCATTAACGCCATATAACATATTATTTATTATATTTTGGATAGTTTTTATCTGAATAAGGTTGTTTCTGCTAAAAAAGAATCAACTATGATAGAGCCATATCAAAATCAGGAACATTTGGCGAATCATATCTCATGGAAAATATGCTTTCGTAAGTGGAACACCCAGTATATCAGATATTCTAATACAGTGTATCAGAACCTTCTTATAATAGGTATTAAAACCTTTCTTATATTGGGTATAAACTATCTTTTAAGTGGAAAAAACAGTATGATATTCGATATTATCTAGATTATTACTGATATTAGCAATTCTTATAAACGGTATACAAAGTAGATTATTACCACTATAACCACATTTTAGCAAAGCGAAATTAGTTACAGTAGCGAACTGTCGCGCTGTCCAAATACGTATACGGAATTCTAATAACTGATATAATATTTTTTATATCAGGTATTGGATAATTTTCTCAGTGTACATTTTCTTTAAGATTAATTCGATTCTGTCACAGACTCACACCGTCTTTACCATGGCCAGCTTCCCGCTTAAGATTTACTATAATATCATCTATTTCTAATTCATTAGTAGGTTTCGAGTAAACACTATTAACATATGTAATCTCATTTAATATAACATCGGAACCAATGATATTATTTTCGGTTTCAATTTCCTTAACTACTTCTAAGCCTATATTTACGAAAAATCTGCATTTGAAGTATCTGCAATTATTTATATATTTGTGACTATTGTGACATGAGCCTCCAAGCCATTTATAATGATTCTACTAGGACTATTCTTGATAAATGAATTAATAGTGTTTAATTGTTTTCTTTTCGCCAGCGGCCTGCCATTTTTTAATGATTTTATTCGGATATTTACGCTGCTTTGCAACAATTTGAAGTTTGCTTTTAATTGAATATTATCGGGATTAGAGCTCAGAACTAACTTAAACTAAATCTGGATCCATGGAAGTTGTTTTTTTTTTGCTTTTGTTTGATTTAATGACAATAAAATCTTTAATTATAATTGACGCCTTAACGGTAAAGTTGATTGATAAGTAGTTTTGTGGATTTTTCCATATCTGTCAAAACAAGAAAGATATGCGGAAATTAATATATGGGTTTTAGGTGGTGGCACAGTAGCACATAATGAAAGAAATTACCAAGTGTCTGTACTAAAATTTATTTAATTATTAAGAAATAATGGCAGTATGGGGATAACGACTAACCTTATTTTACCACGTAGAATCATCCCTCCAAACATTTTGCGAACACCCTTTATATATAAAGGCATCTTATATGAATCGCTACAACTAATAAGCGGTTTTAATAGGGTCAAGCTTTTTATCTATAAATGATGTACAACATAGAAATTCCGCTGCCATATGTAAAATAAAAATAATCAATTCAACACAATCAAATTGCAGGTGTAAGTAATTTCGTTCACCCTTGGCAATTCTCGCAAGCTATTACGCAAGGACAATGATAACAATAAACAAAGGTGTAAAGTGTAAAGCATACTTACATTCGACGTCGACAACCACCCTCTTGCTAACGGACGGCGGCACCCCGTTCGTGGCTATGCAGAGGTAAACACCCATCTCAGTCCTGCTTATGCGGGTCAGATTCAGATGTTCACCCTCGTAAACAGCTACTGTAACACAATATAATTTTAAGCGGCGCTTTTTTACGACCTAGCAATATGACGAGAATGTGTTTATTTCTCGTAAGGGACACTGGCTTAAATAGGACAAATGAGTTACACTTTTTATTGCCTGTCACTTAGCCAAGTGAGAATTTTGATGGGGCATTATAAGGGGTCGTTGTTGAGCCAGTGGTCATGAGCATCAGTATGTAATAATGAATAAATGGAAGATAAATAGATCACAATTATTGTAGAGTGACGTAGAGCAAGCTCCTACTCTTTTGGTACCATGGGTTTCAATTTTTGAATTTTTCGCAGAGAACCAATGTGACATAGGTTGTCAGGTTAAGGGGTTAAACGGAGGCGGCTGAAAATATTACAGAAAGATGAACAACAATTTAAATCATTTTCCGTGCTTCAGCGTTTTTCTTAAAAATATCCTACAGAAAAAAACATGAAATGTATGCAGGACTTTTGAACAACCCTGTATAATTTTAACCGTAGGTTTTTTACGATCTGCCAACATGTCGGGAATGTTTTATTAAATAAACTTTATATGGTTTAACGGTCACTGGGTTATATAGAACAAGCGCCTAACTGTTTTTATTACGTGACATTAAATAGACTGTGAATTTGGGGAATTTATCATTAACCTTATGTCAATCCATTCAATAAAAAACTGACGTTTTTCATTTAACATGTCTTTTTTGTATGTAAGCCGCTATAATATGAAAATGCAGTAGAAAACGCCATTTAACTCGCCACCTTACTAAGGCTATGCCACTTCGAGTCTTGTTAAGCTTTGCGGATGAAAATGTCTCTAAACTTTTTGAAACTTCTTCTGTTTATTGAGATTGGGTATAATAGCAGAGCACGGGGCTTGTTTTAAAGAGAGTAGAGATGTGGCATATAAGTCTCGATTTTAAGATAATTAATAAAATAAATACAAAATTGTAGAGATACGAGTCTTTTAACCTCAAATGTTTACGCACTCTTTATAGGACCAAATGTTCGTTTGGTGTGGTGGTGGCGTCGACAATTCGACAATTTTTTAAAATACTGTTCAAGGTGGAATAATGAAACTTTCCGACAAATTTACTAGCTATTAAGGATGTCTTCAGAACTAAACTATTTTATATTGGGAAGTTTAATTTTCCTAAAAATAATAATAATACACTCGATCTACCCAAATTTTCGATGAAATTAAATCGCAAATAACTTTTTTATTTGATGTCGGTTTTATATATTTCAAAGAATATTGTGGATAAATTAATGAATAATCGCTCACATTTTAAAAATTTACTAAAAAATAAACGTACGTTCGTATGTTTTTTACTATAAGTTTAAGACACTATGTGGAGTGGCGAAACAGTATTGTGGAGTGGCGAAACAGTATATTGTTCTAAATTAAGTTACAATAATCAAGTCACATCTCTTTTTAACGTTTTTGTTTTTGGTTCACCTCGATATCTTTACTTTTATGGAAAATATGGATTTTTTAAAAAAAATATTACAATTTCCAATTCGCCATGCTGACTAAACCGATTTACAGCCCTTTGTACTTTACTTCTTGTGACGTTTAAAACGCTTGCCACGTGATACTGTGACCGTCCATCCTGGATTAAAGCAACAGCTTTGACAACATCAGTCGGAGACATATCCATTTTTAAAAGTAAGAAGACACCTCAGAAGTAACACACATTCATTTACAAAAAATAATTTGATTGCTTTTGAAAGCCGTAAATGACATGTCCAATTATGGGATGATTTAACAAAACTGTCACTGTCATCCTCCATAGCAACCTTAGTTTTTCGTACAGAAAAATTATTGGAAATTGCAATGATTTTTTAAAAAATCCATATTTTCCACAAAAATAAAGATATCGAGGTGAACCAAAAACAAAAATGTTAAGAATAGATATCACTTGATCATTAATTTAGAACAATATACTGTTTTGCCACTCGACAGAGTGTTTTAAATTATGGTAGAAAACATCTTTTTGTGTAATCCTGTATATTATAAACGTACATCAAATAAGAAAGCTATTTGCAATTTCATTTCATCGAAAATTTGCGTGGATCTATTATTTTGGCTGTGAGTGTAGGACCATGGCATAAAATATAATAAATTAATTCAATACCTTCATTGTAATAAACCTGTACAAGACGTAGTTGTTTTAATTTTGACTAATGTTGTAACCACAGTAGACAATCATAACAATATTTATTACTAATGATCTGCATTCTAATTAATGGAGTATTGCGTTCCAGATTTTTTTTCGGAACAATATGTTCATCCATTTTAGAACTCTTAATACCCTAGTGGGAACAATAAAATATAGTATAAAATATAGTATAAATGAAACAATCCTGTTTAAACTGTGGAGGAACACTGCATTTTATAGTTTGGGTTTTATATGACTGAAGCAAACGAGAGAGTGCTGTAAACAAGTGCAAAGCAGATAAGTGCTTTTGGATCTCTAAAAAACTTCGAAAATGAAAAGTCTGATCGGAATGCCGTTTTCTTAGATTGGTTTTGCATTTATTTAATTCCCCATCATTTTTTAACTTCAACTAAAAAAGAATTAAGACTTCCACTAACATTACAAGAATAGATTTATAAGAAGCCACAAAAACCGTAAGCAAATCACAGACTTTCAATATATCAATTTTAAAAGAGTCGCCTATGAACCAAGGACGTGCTCGTAATTGGCAAAGCTGCAATGGACGATAGACGTTAAGTTGTCAGACACTTCCAGTTTTAAGTTTACGATTAGTATTAATATTTCCTGCTTTGGGCTTCAACACGCTTAAGGCGAGCCAGTCAATGGGTTAGTTCAGGCTCAGGAGGATATAGTAGATATTCGAGAAGCGAGATTTTCTTTCATTAAGTCGAGATTTTCTTTCTTCCCCCTTACTATAATCGCAGTGGCTTTCTAAGCGAGTAGTGTTTTGCATTGCAAATGAAGAAAACTACGTGGCAATATGTTTATGAGGAGTCTGCTATTTGATTGTAACTTTTACACTTTTCTATTTTCAATGCTCATTATTGGAAGTAAGGAACTGATGCATGCATTAATGACACCAAACGTCTAAGATAAAAGACGTATGTAAATCGTTTGATAAAATTGAAATAAGATACATGGAAATTAATGGGTTGTTATCTGTTATTCGGAATATTCGACAACTTGATGTTTGTTATTTTGGTTATAAGAAATACTTTTTTTTAATAACCACTGTGTGAAAGAATCTAAAAACCTTAAAGCTTAGTTTAGGTTAGTTTTTGTATGTTGTCAATGAATGCGAATAAAAAATAAGTCCGATGACATTAATATAGAGCCGGGGTTTCAAGTCAAAATTATAACACATTGGGATTTTTAGATCGACCCGAAAAACCCCATTAATGAACGCTAAATAATTTCTACAAGTGAAGTAAATATCACGGATTTTGGTTGTTGTATTTTTAAAATACTTTTTTTATACATTTTCCTACATATTTTTGTCTCGATGTGCAAAGAAACTACAAAAAAAATCGATTTAGGGTTACTCCGAACATAAACAAAAACACCCACAAACAAGACGTTTGAGGGTAAAGTTACTCCACTTTGACAGTCCAGGAGTCCAGGCATCAGGAGTAACAGTAAAAGAAATGATAAAAAAGATGGTGGTACCGTGTACGAATCGGTTCAAACTACGGACGTCTCGCTATATACAGTGTGTCCACGCTTAGACTTATCTATACTAGTAAAAAATTGTATTTTTAATTTTTTGAAAACAAGTCCTTTATAATTATTTCTCTTGCTTGTTATTTCAGCCAAAAATATTACAGAAAGATAACCAACAATTTAAATCAATTTCATTCAAAATATGAATTTTATGGAGGACTTTTGCAACCCAGTTTAAATACAATTCACATTGGAAAATTCCGATTTCTTGTACAGGGTACACAAAAAAATTTAGATTTGCAAAATTAAAAACTTTTGATCAAACTTTTTTGAATCAACTAAATGAATGTGGTTAGAAAACTAATTCGAAAAGGCGAATAAAGTTTTGGACATGATTTGCGGTTACTATGAATATATAATAAAAAATAATTAATCTGTAAAATATCAATGATTTATTTAACGTAATATACTGAGATAAATGACAAAAAAACGTCGAAACATTGCTCCATCCCTTGCAGTGTGGTCTGGAGAAGAAATCTTTAGCTCAATTTGTGACAGTGTACTATGCGCTGGGTCGCCATCTTGCTGGAATACCACATTTCTTCTAAATTCCAAACTTTCTTCCTTTAATTCACTAAGAATTTCCAAATAATAATAATTTGCGTTCAGCCTTTTTTCCAGGAAAAATGGACCAAATACTTTACTGACAGTTAATGAATCTTCAAGTAGGGATTTACTTTTACCCAAAAGTGACAATTTTGAGTAGAAATTATCCCATCTGTAATGAACGTAGTTGTTCTATTTCTTTTACATCTTCATTACCTCTATAAACGTTGAATTTACGTACCAAATCTATTAAATCATTAAGTTGTATATCGGGAAATTTCCTATTGAAAATTTTAATTGCGTATTTATAGGACACCTCTCCAATACCATAACACTGGATCAAGTAAATGCGCTGCTCCAAAATAAGCATCTTTCTGGATAATTTAAAGTGCCTATTCACATCACTGTTGACACAAGTTGACAAATAATGTAGAAATGTCACTTAACCATTATTTGAGCGTATAGCACTCTTGCCATTATTATTCATAAAATGAGATTGCGGTCCACTTTCCAAAATAATGAAATTAAGTTAGGGCCTGAATCGAAAAACGTTAAGATGAGTCTCGACACTAAAAAGGCTTCTGTTCCTGACGATATTCCAGTCATTGTAATTAAGATATGCGCTGACGAACTGACACCGGTATTTTGTAGGCTCTTTAACTTATCCTACAAAAAAGGAATATTTCCTTCTTGCTGGAAAACTGCGAGAGTCCAGCCCATATCCAAAAAAGTCAAGAAGACTTTGCCAAACAACTATCGTCCAGTCGCATTGCTCTCGGTTATATCAAAAGTTATGGAGAAGGCTATCAACGAAAAATTACTAAAATACCTGGAAGGCTTCAACATTATTAGTGACCGCCAGTATGGATTTCGTAAGTCTAGATCAACAGGAGACCTTCTCGCTTATGTTACTCATGTTTGGAACAACGCAATAACATGGGAAGTCCCGGGCGGTAGCACTGGACATTTCCAAGGCTTTTGACCGAGTATGGCATGAGGGGCTCCTAACTAAAGTCAGAGCATACAGAATGCCGGTTCAATTTTGTTCATGGCTGGCGAGCTTTCTTAAAGACCGCTCTCTGCGAGTGGCGATGGACGGATTTCTTTCAGACACATTTAACATCAACGCCGGAGTCCCTCAAGGTTCTATATTGTCGCCCACCCTTTTCTTACTATACATTAACGATCTTTTGGAAAAAACTAAAAATCCTATATATAGCTTCGCTGATGACAGCATACTTGTTTCATCTTTTACTTTGGATGTTCGGACATTGGCTGCTATTGCATATCTCTATAGGCAGCAAGAGGTCTCACATCTCAACAAAGACCTGGAAGAAATTCTGTCTTGGGGTGACAGTAACCAAGTAGAATTTAACGCTAAAAAGACCCAGGCGGCAGTTTTTTCTAAAAAAGTTAATGTTGAAGAACCGGATATAGTTATGGCGGGACACTCAATTCCCTTCGCTTTATCAATTTATTTATTGGGCGTTAATTTAGATAGTCATATGTCTTGGCATAGTCACGTTGCGGCCATTGCTAAGGCAGCCTCGCAGAAGCTTGGAGTACTTTTCCGAACAAAGAACTTCTATACACCCCAACAACTTTTGATGCTCTATAAAGCCCAAATTCGACCATCACTGGAGTACTGTTCGCATATTTGGGGCTCTGCTCCAAAACATACCCTGAGATTGCTAGAGTCCATTCAAAGAAAAGCCATTCGCTTAATCGGTGACCATAGTCTGACAAGCAACCTGGAAAGCCTTGAACATCGAAGGCAGGTTGGCGACTTGAGTCTATTTTACAAATATTTTCATGGCAAGTATTCAACTGAGGTTGCCCGCTTGATACCACCCAGAGCGGTGCATGGTAGAAATACACGACGAGCCACTGCAGCCCACCAGTACGTGGTTCAGCTTAGTGTCCCTCGAACGACACTGTTTCAAAATTCTTTCATCTTGAGGACGTCATCACTCTGGAGCGACCTCCCTGAGATCGGTTTCCCCAACGAGTAAAATCTCCAAAGATTCAAGACCAACGTGAATCGTTTCCTGCGCACACGCACCGCTCCTAGAGCGCCATAAAGGATTTATCCTGTAGTGCTGTGCCTTTTCATAAAAAAAAAATATCAAATTAACCACTAATCCTATCCAAAAGCTTTATTCGGCTTCTCGATTTTTCTTTCTAATCTCTTCATTTTGATAATTCAAAAAAGTTTTAATTAACAATTTTTAGTTTTGCAAATCTACATTTTTATATTTTTTGTGCACCTTGTACAAAAACATCCGAGTTTTTTAATGTGAATTTTATTTATATAGCAAGCTAAAAAAACTACGAAGGGTGACTTTTTTCGAAAAATTGAAAATAAGATTTTTTGCGAGTGGATACACTGTATTTTGTCGTTATTAATAACAGCACCATTTTTGTATTTTATTAATTTATTCAAAGAAAATTAGTTTACTCATGGTATAAAATGGGTGGTCCCTTTAAAACTTATTGCACAAAAAAGTATCTATTATTAAAGCCTCGAACTTCTTTGACATTAACTTTGGTGACTTGCATGGATAATTAATTAATATTAGTCGTTTTTACACTCCATTTTTAATGACTTCAAAGCATTCCCAAGAAAAAGTTACTTTAAAAGTTCTTAATGTTTTAATGCCGTAAGTTCAAATTGTTCCCGGAGAGGTTTTTTTTATGGATTAGTAAGTTTAAAGTTAAAAAGACTAATACACTTCTTTGATGCTTTGCATAATTTCCAACTTGAGTTGGAATTACAAAAACGTACCCGTTTTTGTTTCTTGTATTTTTTCTAAAAGCAGAATTTCCTTATCATTTTATTATGGAAGAAAGTAACTGCCTCTTTCCATAAAAAAATTGTTACAAGCTCAAAAAAACAAGGGATCGTGAGCCACTTAAACGGAATCTAAAATAATGCCAACAACTAATTAGACAAATATAAAATAAAACAATGCAGTCTTCCTCCACAGTTTAATTGTTAACATAAAAAAGGTGTTTAAGCTCCCGACATGTTTCGAGCACTTAAGTACTCATCTTCAGGGGATACCAACATCGAGTTTAACATCGAAATAAGTTGTCTCAAATAAATCAGTACAACAGAAAGGCTGGAGACTTGGTGTATTAGATGGTTAATTATATGGAAAGAGAAGTAAAGTTGAGATTGAGTTTTGTGATTTAGATGAGTGAAACATATTTAAGTATGATAATAAAAGATTATGACCTCTGAAGGAGAGAAGTTTCCTTTAAAGGGGGTGGTCTTTTCGCTAAAACTGCCGTTATTTTTGGTGTTGGTCGACTCTCCAAAATTTGCCGTTTTTCTATCTCAGGTCGTCGCGAGAAAGGGGTTTCAAGCAAAGACAAAACAATATCGTGAGAGGGATTCATAATTTAAATTAAAATAGGCGCAAAGCACAAAAAAAATAATTTTATGTAACGAAACCTTGGACCTTGGCAATGCAATACTGTATTAATTATTAAAATAAAAAGCAAATCGGCTTACTCACCTGATGTAAAGGGCTCTTGCCTTACCTTACCTCCTATCACCAACCACAACCGACTCTAGGAGTCGGTATGTGCACCAACACAACAAGAAAACAAATTAATTAGGTGTCAGTATTTTAACCCGCAGACCTGCTTCGAAAATCTAAAATCACGATAGGTTAACAATCATAAACGAATGGCACTAATTAAATCTAATAACCCGACACCTGATGCTACGAGAAGAAAATATATATGAGCCTGTTAACAATAAAACATTGCCAAGTTTCAAATAGGCACTAGGCACCCACCTATAATCTTTAATTTTTATCTGTTTTTTGTTATTGGGATTTAATTGCATATTTATTAATAATATCTTATAGAACAATGAAAACATTTCTAACTTATTTTTTTTATGTTTTAAAAAATAAAACATTTAAATAATAAGTAAATAAGTCAATAAGTGTCCTTGTTCAATAAACATTTGGCAACATGCAAGCCATTGCAAGCTACTGTAAAAATAATACGATATATAGGCCCAAATAAGTGGGCCTCACTCGCCTACAAAATTTGCCTATTCTTCCTGTTCTGCGCAATTAATGCGGTGGAGGTGCCGGGTTGGAGAGCATAGCGTTTGTGACGTAAAGGAAGCTCAAGTTTTTGGGATTACATTTTTCTTTTTATGCGGTCAGGCAACGATTTCAGTTTTTAAAATTAATGTTGGGTGGGGTGCGCGCTTAATTTAAAAGATAATATGTTGAACTTTGATGGTAATTCAATGTTCTATTGTTTTGATACTTTTAATGATTGGAAATTAGTTAAAAAACGTTTTATATTTAAATAAATAATTTATTAATTTTACATGTGAGGCCCGGCCTCAGTTGCTTTATACGACGAGCCGCCACTGCTCGAAACATGTGGGGAGCTTAAACACCTTTTTTATGTTAACAATTAAACTGTGGAGGAAGACTGCATTTTTTTATTTTATATTACATTTACTCCACTGAAAGTATGGACTACTTTTTCAAATTAGACAAAGTTGTACTTGCACATATCCTATAGTTAATCCTATAATATACCGGGCGATGCATGGCTTAGTTGAATACAGGAAATCCCATGTAAATTTTGAGGTGGCTAAATATTGGCTCCCCTGTACATTTTGGAGAAAAATTATATTATAATTTCTTTTGTGTGTTTGTGCCCAATTTGAATAAATTTTAATAAGCCAATCCTTACTTATACAATTAAATGTGATGACAAAATTATCTCCCGGCTTGATATACCTTACCTTTCTTTTTACGTTCCACGGTAATTTCTTGACTGTCACCTCTCCTCCACATTATTTTTGGTGTGGGAAAACCTTCAGCTTTACATGTTAGGCTGACATTTTGATTTTCACGTACTGCGACACTTGATGGTGTGCTTAGGCTATCTATTATATTTGGTGGAACTGAAAACAAATAAAAGGCAATTTTAATAATTTACCTACTACACTATAAACAGTAAAATGTTATCATCAAACTGAAGCCTTAATCTTAAGGCCCGAAATGAAGTTAATGCACGGGAAACGCTGATTACGATTCTTGTATAAACGAACATACTTCCTTAACATACGCAAGTATACATAATTTGAATCTTTATAAAATATACTTTTGAATTTGTTGTTCCTAACAAACATGTTTGTTAAGCAAATAACGCTGTGCAGCCACCCGAATCATTTTGCTGTTGATGGGAACTAAAGTTATAAGTAAACATACGTACGTATTTAATGCAATATTAATGTTAATATTAACCTGCTGGATAAACCTAAATGCATTTAAACTGTAAACATACATGACAAAGGTGTATTTTGGGTTGGTTCCATGCTAAGGATTAAGTGAATTTTTTTAAAAAGAAAGTAAGATGTATTATTCTGATTTCTTTATATATATATTATGGAGCTGCATTCTTTAGATTAGACGATGCCTGATCTGTATGTAGAATACTGAAAAGCGTTGGTCAAATTCAGTGTGCAATTTTTCTCTCAATATTAATCGATATTCAATTTTTTTACGATTTAAAGAATCCTTTCAAGTAAAATTATCTAAATTTTAAAAGAATCGGTGGCAAAAGAGAAGAGTTGAGAACTGGCTTTACTGTCTGTTTTAGTTATAGTCTATACGAAGTCAATTCGAACAGCTAAAAAAAAAGGGTCATGTACCGGGTCTGCTAAGTTTACCAATAAATTTTAAATAAAAATGACCTAATTTTATGATGATTAGACTGCGTATGAATTTTTTCTCGCCCACGCGTTCCCCGCCGGCCGATTCTAGGTGATGAAATAATTTCGGTGGGGAAAAAAATAAAATGATGCCTAAAAAATGTCTGTTCTACTGGGTTTTTTTACCTATTGCCCCTGACAGTGGTCTAGTTTAATTATTAAAATAGGGGGAAGTAAATTCAGTTTATTCTTTTATTCGTTATAGGAAATTTTAGAAAGTATCTTAAGAGTGTGCCCGAGTGTAGTGTTTTCTTAGTTATTTTGTTGTTGTTGCCGTTGCTATTGTTGTCGTTCTTGTTGATACTGTTGTTATTTAAATATTTAATCAAGATGGCGTTGTGAAGACCTTTTGATGTTTCTGATAATGAAACGAACAATGTGGAAGCCGATTCCATGGCGGAGCCGTTAGAGTTTTGTAATAAAGATTTACATGTTCAAACTCAATATTTACACCTGTTTAAAAAGTGAAGGTCCCAAAACGAAATATTAAAAAGCATTTGTGAGCTCACTAAAGTTGCTCGAACTACAATTCACACAGTAGTTAGAGCAGGAGTTATTATCGACCATTTCGTAAAGCGAAAAAGAGCTAATCAGAAGCTTAAAAAAGTTGATGATGGTGACAAAGAAGTTATACGCCGAGTTGTATATCAATTTGACGAGAAAAATAAAGTTCCGACATTAGAAATGATTCGGGGGATTATTCTGATTATGAATATAAATCTCTGGGCACTTTACGTAGTATTTTGCTAGTTTGTGGCTTCAAAAAATTGAACAAAAGAATGGTATAATGGAATCGTCTCGTATCGTAGCATGCCGGTAAGAATATTTACGTGAAATTAAGGTATATCACCAATTGAAAAGGGAGATAGTGTATATGGTTGAGTGGATGATAGTAATAAGTGCACACTAAATGGACCTTGATCTCGCAGTAAGCGAGTTATCATACTAAACTGGCCAAAAATATACTATATAATATAATAAGCACTCATCGGCTGACTACCGTAAAGATATGACCGCCAGTCTATTCGAAAAATGGTTTATTGAAGTTATTGTACAATTACTGCCAAATACATTCTCCAATTCTCACATTGATATGAACAATGCATCCTATCATTCGCGTCTACATAACAAACTTCCTAACAGTAGCACCAAGAAGGATGAAATTCTTGGAAAGGAATATGTAATCGACAAAGTATGCGAAGCACATGATCATACTATTTCACGCCTCCCTCCTATTACTCTATATTTATTCCAATCGAGATGATTGGGGCTGCAGTCAAGAACAAACTGAGAAAATATAACCAATCGTCAACTGACAATACTTTTGTACTTGGAAATATAAGCATAGTTGTTGATTAAGTAAACGACAGTGGCATATGGATAAAATATATCCAGCAAGTCATAGAGATGCAGGATAAATATTGTATTTTACCGGCAATTGATCCCATTATTATATCCCCAAATACGGATTTAAGCTCTGGAAATTCGGAAAGTGAATTTTGACTTTTTATTAAAGTCACATAAAATAATATATAATGATAAACAGGTATTAAGTGTTTTTTTTTATCATCACTATACAGGGTGTTATGGAAATGACTTATTATATTTTAAGGGGCCACTCCTGAGGTGGTCTAGAGTTACACTTGATAGTTTTTTTTTCTAAAATCGGAAGTATTTTGAATTTTGTAAAATACCTTAAAACCGGACTATGTGCGCCTTCCATGATAGTTCAATACCCCTGAACACATGTGTTTTTGACAAGACAAACTGCTGGAATGGTAATTGTTTAGTTTAGTGCAATTAATGTTGAATTTTGTGCTAAAATTTCGTATATAGACTAATTGAGGGTAGCTGATCACAATTTTCCTTTTGCGTTTTTACGGCAAATGCACTGGTTTTGAGAAAAAAAAATGTTAAAGCTTTTCACTTACAGGTTAGGGTATTCTTTTGTAAGGATGTCTTTAAGAAATAATAAATTTATAACGATTAAAACAAATTTATTAATTAGGTAATTTAAGGAAAACATAAAGCGATAAAATTAAATCAAAGGTGTACCGATAACCGACCATATGAACTCTAAAGTTCTTAGTCAACTACTTTTCTTTTCAACTTGCTTTCTTCAGCACCTCGACCAAATCTAACAAAAACAAACCGTCAGCGTATTTTGTCTGGAGCCGATCCGAGGTTTGTTTATTTCGATATCTTTGGGTGTCGCGTTTCACTTTCCTTTCAATTTCCTAGATTTTATGGTTTTCCCTTCAAATTTTGTGATAAAACTTTCACCAAACTATCTGTTCATAAAATAAAAACAACATTTTAGCAAAAAAACAATGGAAAAGGCACAAATTTAATTAAATTCGTTGTTAATACGCCGACAAAGTAGAAGCGTCTCTTTTCAGATTCATTGCACTCACGTTGCCAGATTGTTCTTCTTTTTCTTGTAATTATTAATGGCTTCCATCCAGGAGAATGATATGCTAGCTCGAGCCAATAGGATTCATTCAATTAATAAAAATGAATTGAAAAGTATAGGCAATTTATAATACACTAACAATCTGACAACATGGGTGCAGTTTGCTTCTGCTTTTTTGGCCAGCTGTCAGTGAGCTGTCTCCCGTCTTTTTCCAGATAACGTAGAGTTTTCTGTTCGCTTACAAGTTATCCCGTTTTTCAGAGTTTCCTTGTGGCATATTTCGTTTATTTCAACTCAGAAGTGTATACTATGACTCCGACAAGTAATATTTTATTGGAAATAGCAACATTTTAGGATTACATGCAAAATAACATACCGGTGAGTTAGAAAAACTTTAACATTTTTTTTCTCAAAACCAGTGCATTTGCCGCCTAAACGCAAAAGGAAAATTGTGATCAGCTACCCTTAATTAGCCTATATACGAAATTTTAGCGAAAAATTCAACATTTGCACTAAAGTAAACAATTACCCAAATCAGCTGTTTGGGTCATTGGCGCGTAGGTGTTTTGGACCTAAATTTTTGAAGGCATTTTTCTCGAATTTCTAGCTTCGAGCGCCATTTATAGCAATTTTTCCCCAATTCGTCTCGACCTATATATTTACGGGTTAAAAAATAATAAGTCATTTCCATAACACCCTGTATATGATGTCAATTTAAAAAAAAAAATAGATCCGTGGAGTTATATGAAAATTATTGGGAATAAGTTGGAAATAATTTAAATGCCCCCACAATGCCGACCTCAATAGTTCTCATGTTCTTCCAATTGGTTTTCTATACACAAAATAAAAATAAATGAATGTGGTACAATATTTTCCATTCATAGTGTTGTACGCCGCCCATGCTTCTGAAAGAAGTTGCCACCTATAACCCGAATTTCGGTTTTTTGCTGTTCCGATTTACTTTGTATATACTATACTAAATTTTGATTTATTATTAAGACACATATTGCAGATTGGTTTTTAAATCCCTCTATTAAAAAGTAGTTACAGAGTCTCTTTCTCATCAAACTAAAACCCAGGACTAACAACAAATTACATTCTTTATACTAAAATAAATAAAGCACGGAGCAGCATGGACAGAATCGATTTTAATCCAAGAGTGATTGACACCAAGCGTTTCTTAAATATACTTAGGTGATGGATATACCTTTTGTGCTTCCTTTCATTTATAACTTGTGTTTTGTTTTGTTCTTGTGTTTACCTTGTTACAGAATACAAATAGATTTATTTTCCAATGTGAGAAAAATACTTTGTCTTTACCAATTTGACGAGTGGTAAAATGAATAATATTTACCTACAACTTGTAGATATCCAACTTGACTTATCATGGGGTTTGTATTAACTTGACACATGTAGTACCCACGATCTTCTTTATGAACATTGTTGACATGTAGCAGCCATGTTTTAGCGTTGTCATGGGAGACACTAAAGCGTGGTATCCGACTGATTACGTGACGGTGGATTGTTAGAATCATTTGCCGATCTATGTGTATCCATGCCACCTGGAAGAAAATAATTTGGTTTAGGAAATTCAAGCTGATTCTTTTAGAAAATGCCTACGAACTGTTATTTTTTATAAAAGGCGTTTCTCACTAAGGGAGCTTTCATAAGCCATGTAGTTTCATTTTTGCCTCTTTGACCCTACATGTAAACATCCTCCTCAGGTACAACCGGGTATATTACGGAAATAAATATCCACAATGTTTTGTGTATTCTGTGCCCTGTTAAACTGTGCCGAATATAATAAATCAAAAACTTTGTTGCTAGGGCCCGGACAACCCCTTCTCTTAGGTAGCCCCCCGACCGGGCCACGTGGCTTATGACAGCTTCCTTAGTAAAGTTTAGTACGCGAAAAGTCGCGCTTCAAGGAGGAACATCGATAATTGTTGAATGTCGAAAGACATGCTAAAGTTCATAATATAGTTAAAAAATATACTAGTAAATGTTACATATTTTTAACCAATATTAAGAATTGGAAAGTTCCTCAACACGAAATATTTAGAATTTTAGCGGGTCGAAAAATTCGTACTGATTTGTTTTGTTTATTTATTACTTTGCAAAACAACTTTTAAACACGCAGTTAATTTTCTGTAAAATTCTTGAATTTTATCTGCGTGCTGAAATTGGAATGTAATAAAGTTGGTTATTATTGGCCCCGTTTCCCCTACTAATTTCAAGAGATTCATTGTAAACAGAAAGTAATCTTGCTGGTTGAACTTAATAATTCATTCCAGATGTGTATTAAACAAATTTGTGATTTCCCCCGATCCTTTTTAATGGAGGTTTCCATGGAATTCAATTAAAATTTAGTTATTTTATTTTCAGCCTCGCATTAATAACTCTTTCGGTGTCGTCTAATCAAAATCCCCAAAGGGCCGTGCCCTGCGTTGCTAAAGTTATATTATTGCCAATTAATACTAGACAATTATTTAACTAAAGCTCAGTAAAACTTTTTTTTAAGTTGAACACCAAAATAAATTTTCATGTTGATCTGTCACTGTGCTTGCCTAAAATTTCTCAACAATTACACTCCCCAACAATAAATTCCGAACAAAGATAATTTTAGTCAGGTTCATAGTCCTGTAATTGTTCTAATTGTTTTCCGATTCTGGTGAAATTTTAGCGAAGTGTACACTTGTGTCTTGGCATGTTAGCCTCAATTTTAATTTAAAAAAAAATGCTGATGGCTTGATCATTATACAGGAAGAAACAAAATATACTTTTTTACCCTCAATTTCTAATTGCCCTGTGGAATAATTGAGCCGCAAAATTTGGCTTCATTATATTTTCGTTTGAAGTGTAATCTTTTATTAACACAATGTTTTTCGCTTCACGTCATTATCTGCTTCTTAAGAAAATATACAAATTTTTAAAGATAGTGTTGCAGTTTTTCTATTTTATTAACGATTCAGAACATTTCATTATCTTAGCTAGTGAGCCTAAATAATTATCGAAAAACTAATAGCGCGTATTGCCACCTCTTGCTCTTATCACTTCTATCATGCGGCGTGGCATGCTTTCAATGCAGTTTTGAATTGCTTCTTGCGGAATATTTTCCCATTCTTCAAGAAGGGCTCTTCGTAGATCTGGCAATGTTTCCGGGTGTCTACCTAACATATCCCAAACTTGTTTAATAGCATTTAAATCTGGACTACGGGGGGCCACTCCCTTGCTAAATATTCACCTCGTTGGCGTTGTCTTGCATTAAAATAAAGTTTTGTCCAACAAAGTGGGCGAAGGGTACCACGCGATCGGCTAAACATTGATGAATATAACGGTCAGCAGTTAACGAACCATTTTCAATCAATATTAGGTCTGTACGGCCATATAGTGATACCCCAGCCCTCACCATGACACTACCGCCTCCAAAAGGCGTCCTAGCAGATATACAACATTGTACAAATCGTCCACCCGGTCTCCTCCAGACCCGTTCACGCCCGTCAGGTAAGCGCAGACAAAACCGCGATTCATCCGTGAATAATACATGCGCCCACATTTCTGCTCCTTAGTTTCTGTGTTCATGTGCCAAATGTACGGTGCGCTGGAAGTAAAGCGGGAAATGCAACTGGTTTTCTGGAAATTTAACCCCCTTCTTGTAACCTATGCTGGATGGTTCGTGCAGAGACTATGGTACTACGTACATCTTGAAGTCTACGGCTAATAACGGTAGATAGTACGCTACGATCTCGTAATGCAATTAGGTTTATGAAATTGTTATCACGTTGATTAGTAACACGCGGATTCTCTGATCACTCACGTCGTATGTACTCACCAGTCTCGCGAAACCGACTGATCGCATCTTGTACAGTAATTTTTGGTTTGCCTAAGAATTCCGCAATGTACCGTATATTGCGGCCATCGTCATTTCATGCAACAGCTCGTGCAACATCTTCTGGTCTAATTTTTTTAAACGAAAAGCCTTAAAGAGTGTATTCTGCAATGGCAGTATAGTGACACTTTGGTAAACAATGCTCATGCATCGAAAGGCTCACTGGATAAGATAATGAAATTTTTTGAATTGTTAATAAAATAGAGAAACCGCAACACTATCTTTAAAAATTTGTATATTTCCTTAAGAAGCAGATAATGACGTGAAGCAAAAAACATTGTGTTAATAAAAGATCACACTTTAAACGAAAACATAATGAAGCCAAATTTTGCGGCTGATTTATTCCACAGGGCGATTAGAAATTGAGGGTAAAAAAGTATATTTTGTTTCTCCCTGTATAATGATCAAGCCATCAGTATTTTTTGGGAATTAAAATTGAGGCTAACATTCCAAGACACAAGTCAACACTTCGCAAAAATATCACCAGAATCGGAAAACAATTAGAACAATTACAGTTTTATGAACCTGACTAAAATTATCTTTGTCCGGAATTTATTGTCGGGGAGTGTAGTTTGCTTTGGGTTTTGGAAACAAATGGAAGTCCGAGGTGCGAAATCGGGTGAATAGAATGGATTTGGGAGTAGTTCGAAACGAGTTTCCGTCAATTTTTGCTGCTTAAACCAACCGTGCGTGGTGAAATACATCTTTGTTTGACGATATATCGCATATGGATTTTCTCTTCTCGAAAAATGCTTCAACCAAGAATTTTTGTGCTGTTCCGCAAAATCCATTGCGTGAATTATTCAAGAAACTGGATAAATTAGCTATAAATCAGATTCACTTTAGTTAGGAGCCTCTCATGCCATACTCGGTCAAAAGCCTTGGAAATGTCCAGTGCTACCGCCCGGGACTCGCCATGATGTTCTATTGCGTTGTTCCAAACATGAGTAACATAAGCGAGAAGGTCTCCTGTTGATCTAGACTTACGGAATCCATACTGGCGGTCACTAATAATGTTGAAGCCTTCCAGGTATTTTAATAATTTTTCGTTGATAGCCTTCTCCATAACTTTGGATATAACCGAAAGCAATGCGACTGGACGATAGTTGTTTGGCAAGGTTTTCTTGACTTTTCTGGGTATGGACTGGACACGCGCAGCTTTCCAGCAAGAAGGAAATATTCTTTTTTTGTAGGATAAGGTAAAAGCCTACAAAATACCGGTGTCAGTTCTTCAGCGCATGTCTTATATACAATGACTGGAATATTGTCGGGACCAGAAGTCTTTTTAGTGTCAAGACTCCTCCAGATTCGTTTAACATGGCGGCGGCGGAAAACAATCTCGGGCATTCTCGATTCTACAGAGGGAATGTTCGGTGGAGTACTTCCCTGAAAATTAACCGTTGAATGTGAAGAGAGTAGTTCCACCAGTAAGTTTGCTTTTTCCTTGGTCGCAATGGTGCCATCAGAACGTGTTAGAGGTGGAATGGTTGACTTGGTAAAGTTCTGACTGACGGCCTTAGCTACCGACCAAAATGATCTTGAGCCGTTAGGACATTAAAGAAGTTTGTCTTTGATTCTCTAGTTGTGTGCTTTTTTGCTTTGGTTTATCGTTTGCTTTCATTGGTTTCGAGCGTTAACAAAGATGGTACGATTTTCGGCGGTAGGATTTTTACGCCATTGTCGGTAGAAATAATTTTTTGATTTAACAGCTCGTTCGCAATTTTTGGTAAAGCAAGGCTTGCCATTAGAAGGGCACTTTTTTGAGTTGCGTGAATTATTTAAGAAACTGGCTAAATTAGCTATAAATCATATTACTTGTAAGGACAGTTAAAGATGACGGAATAACTGATCGATTGATAATACTGGTAATTACTGACACCCAATAGGCATTAGGCTCTACCGCTAAGCAGTACGGTCTTAGATTCAAAGCACACTTGATTGATTCTAAGTGCTCGGGAACAGCCGCTAAGACCCACGTCAACTAAATTAAATTTTTAGTGTTTCGTTTAACGTCAGTTCAAGTTTTTTCAACGTTATTGCCTGTTTAAAAACACTTACTTACTACAAGTTGCTCCGTAGCTGAAACTTAGCAACTTTGTTTCAAGCGCTTTGGTCTAATTAATTTTTGAACCAATATATTTTGTAGTGTAGATATTTTTATGAGTATGTCATACGGGATTGGGTTTTATAGCCTAGCTTTACAAACTACTTTAAATAATACTGTTAAATAAAAGTTACATAGTATCCCTTTCTCAGATATTGACCTATCATTTATGCGGTCATAATGATGGAGCACATAGTTTAATGGTTGACGTAAGCTCATTGGAGGCTACTGATTGGACCATACATTTCGCATTAGCCCACTAAACTAGCTATTTTATTATCCATTGAACATGCATAATATGGAACGACGTGAATGGGAAAGCGTAAATCTGCCTCGATTTTGCTTTATCTTTAATCTTCATACTTCTAAAGGATATGCATCTATGTATACGTAAACTAAACAAAAGATGCTGGGTCATTATATCAGGCGTGATTTTTTTTTTAAATACAGGTATGGTCAGAGCCGTAACTAGGTATAGGCAGAGTAGGCCCATGCCTATGGGCGCAAGCCACAACGGGCGCAAAAATCATCAATAAAATTTTTCTGAATAATGTGAAATATAAAAATGTTTATTATAGTCTATTTCAAAAAGGTTTAGAGTAATAAAAGCTCATTAGGTATGCAAAGAGACTACAGAGTGACCCAACGAATATTTAAGCCAATTACATAACTTGGCATTGATTACATTGCAAAATTCTTTCTTTTCATCAAGTGCAGGTAGTACCACCCGGGTTTGGGTCAATTTATGGGTTTTGCCTATTGTTATCTATTTACAAACACTGAAAATGGTGTGACAAAGGCGCGCCGGTAGGATATTCGTAAAAGGAAAGAATTTTATTTTAACAGAATAAAATTTAGGCAGTATGTACATAGTATTAGGTACATTTATTTTTTATTAAACATTGTAAAAAAATACATAATACAAAAAATACATTATACAGAAATTAAATTATGAAAAATCATAATATTCTTCGTCACCGACTAAACTGTCATCTCCTCTTGACGTTATAATTAACGGGTCGACGGTCCGATCGATCAGGTGGTCAAGATCCCACATTTTCTTCTCTTCTTTAATGACATAATGGACTGCTTTTCGCCAGTTCTCTGGTGACACTTCCTTAATGGCTTGATCAAACAGTAGCTTAACGTCTTTCATTTTGAATGTCGTGTTGTGTCTTGCTACAAATCCTTTCACTTGCGCCCATATAAGTTCTATAGGATTTAGTTCGCAATGATATGGCGGTGTGCGCAGCACAGTTACACTATGTTTTTCTGCTATATCTATCACGGCATATTTCATAAAACGATGTTTGTGTAAATTTGCTATAGCTAATAGTTCCTTCTTTATCAAATTATCTTCAAATTCAATACTTTTGGTGGTTAACCAGTCGATAATTTCTTGTTTTCTCCAAGATGAAGTTGGAGTCTTCTCGGTGCGTCGTGAATGATAGCTTGCGTTATCCATAACTACTACTGAATCAACTGAAAGATATTTTATCATTTCACCAAAATAGTCCTCAAAAACATTCGAATTCAAGTCCTCGTGGTAATCTCCCGTATTGAACGACTGAAAGGTTAGCAAACCTTCTTTTAAAAATCCCTCTTCACTTCCAATATGGACGTCTCTTCCCTTTACCTGAAAGCACCTCAATACCCGTTGACAGGCCTTCCATGAAAGCTTGTAGAGCACTGGTTATATTTTTGTCTTGCCACAATTTTGGTACTGTATAACCTTCATTCATCTACGTCTCATTAAGATAAATGATTTTCTTCTGCTCTCTTCTATACTGCTTTATACTTCTCAAGTATTTTCGTCGCTAGCAACCAATTTCATCGCTTTCCAGTAAAAGTGATTTACGGTTATGCTTTTCCCAGACAAAATCCATATTTTTTTAAGTGGTCTATAAAAGTTTTCTAGTTATAAACGGAATACTGTCATCCTGGCCAAGCTCCATTAGAATCTTATCTAGGGTGGGTGTTTCTTTTTTAAAATAAAAAGAGTGTACTTTTCTTCGAACTACAATTTTGGTCTCTTCATCAAGGACTTTTACTGGTCTGCCTGGACTTTTCTTGCGAGGTTCCACTTGACCTGCCGCCTTTCTCTCCCGCAATAATTTAAAAACGGTGGATTTTCCAACTCCAGTCATTCGGGAACATCGGTTGACAGTTTCTTGTACAGTAAAATTCAGATAATCGTATTTTATGCAATCATGTACATTTAAAATAATAACTTTTTCACTCACTGATAGTGGGAAATTATTGGAACATCTTTTTATTGGTGTGAATGTCGCCATTTTATTACTAATCTTATAATACTGTGAACACTATTTACGGCTTAACAGCAAATACTGATGCGTTAAACTAAACAAATATACTTATTAAGGTCATACACACACACGATATATGACGTTTGTTCCAAATTACCACCTATTTATATGATCCAGCCAAAGAGGCCAGAGCCAAACTCGGTACCTGTTAAATGGTACCTGTTAAACACAAAACGTAACTTTATAATCTACTACCTAACTAATCCCTACACAATATTTCGATTTTGACACTTCAGGCCAGAAAACATACCTTTCCTAATTCTCTTACGCAATTACTTGAAATTTTAATATTACAAACAATACTGTTTTATCTTAATACCCGTTGACATAATTCTCTAAAATTTTTGGTTAGTTATCATAAATAATTTAATGCACAAAGTTTACCTGCGCTTATGGCCGACACCGAAATTGAGCCGAACTGAACGGAATTTCCCATTTTATTACTCTACACCTTTTTGAAATAGAGTATAGAATAGATCCATCTGTCAACAATAGCAACCATAACAATGTTATATGGGTAAACGCCCTTCCTAGAATCCAAAAGATCGTCGCCAGGTGCATACATGTTCCTTACATTAGAGTTAATAAGTCATTACGACCCTATACTTAAGCAGGATATAGACTCCGGAAATCAAAGAAAATACTTTTCGCCAAAGATCCAAAACGAACTTATTGCAATAGCTGATAATGCTGTTAAAAATGAAATTGTCATAAGAATAAAACATGCAAAATATTTTACGGTTATTTTGGATACCACTCCTGATGTATCGAAATCAGAACAAATGTCATTAGTAGCAAAATGCGATAACATGTTTAATTGAGGAACGATTTCTGATGTTTATTGAGGTAAAAGAAAAAACTGGTTATGCATTGGTCAATATCCTTGAAATAGTATTAAAGGAATTAGAACTTAATATTCAAAATAATAGAGAACATGCCTATGACAATGACTCTAATGAGGCATATCAAGGCGTACAAGCTAGCATATTGCAAGAAAATCCTACTGCAAGATTTGTCCTGTGCTCTGCACATAGTTTAAATTTAGTGGCATTACACAGTGCTTCAGTTAGTCCCGAAATAATAACCTTTTTTGGAATTATCCAAAATATATTTAACTTTTTTGCGCGTTCCACGGTACGCTGGAAAAAAATTAAAATATACAATAAATATTACTTTAAAAGGCTTTACCGATACAAGATGGTCATCCAAGGCATTAGCGTTGAACGCACCTATCACTCCATTTAAATTAACACATTAAAAGGGTTATTGGAAGAAATCAAAGCAAGTAGAGATGGTTATTTTGAAAAATTTGAAAAAAATGCTTTGCACTGAATACACGGAAGTTCGAAAAAGAAAAATAAAAAAAAAGATCGGTGACCTTGCTAATGATTTTTATTTAGACCCAAAAACAACTATTATTTCCGCAGTTAAGTAACAGATATAAAGGTTTACATGAGATTTGCAGTGATTTCAGTTTCCTTAATAGAGCAAGTCGTTCCAAAATTATGATGATACTAAAAAATTCATTAAAGATTTGTGCGCTAAATATTCAAACGACTTCAATTGTAACGAATTTATTCAGGACGCAGGAAGTTTTAAATTTTAAGCGCAAGAACTTTTTGATTTCCAGTGTCAATCTGCATTGAAAATGTACCAAAACCTACATAAATTTAAGCTACTGGCAGGGTATCTCAATTTTGCTACAGCATTACTGATTTTTCCGACAATTCCAATCACCAGTGCTTCTTGTGAAAGATCTTTTTCAAAATTGAAACTAATAAAAAATTATTTAAGATCGACCATGTCCAAAGAAAGATTATCTAATACTGCCATATTATCCATAGAAAAGCTTATTGCAGAATCCATTTCTTTTGATGAATATATATCAGATTTCGCAACACAAAACGCCAGCAAATAATGTTTGTAAAATTATCACTTATAATCTCCCTAGTGCTCGAATTATTTCTGGAAATTTTTCCGAAGGAACGCATTTTTTGAAAAATGCGTGACTGAGGAAGAATTTCCGGATATTAATTCAAGGACGCGGGGGATTCGGTAAGAAAATTTCACACCTAAAATTTAGTTAAAAAAAAATTAAAAAATCTGAAAAAATCGTTGAATAGGTAGGTAGCTATAGATTATAGATAGTTATAATAAATCATTAAACGTATGTTCATTCAATTTTTATATTTTGTTAATTCGATTTATGAATAAAACTAATTAATTAATCAAAGGTTGTCATTCTTCAAGCACTTTTCTTATCCATAATTATGGGAATACTTAAACTTTCAAAAAAAAGTTTCCTCACCGTTTAGTTAAACGAAATACAAAAAATATAAGTGAAAATTATCCTTTTTATTTATTTTTACTACATTTCATTTACTAAAACAAAGGGAAAGCATAGTATAGTCTAGTTTAGGCTAGTTATGCCAGATAAAATAATTTATTTATCCATAATTATGGGAATACTTAAACTTTCAAAAAAAACGTTCCTCACCGTTTAGTTAAACAAAATGCAAAAAATATAAGTGAAAATTATCCTTTTTATTTATTTTTACTACATTTCATTTACTAAAACAAAGGGAAAGCATAGTATAGTCTAGTTTAGATAACCATTATCCTTGTTATTCTCCATTACGAAGAGAAGAGTTCCAACCAGAATTCCAAAAATATTTAGCCTTAATGAAAGAAATATTTGGTAAATAAATATTTGTATTTATTTAGTATTATAAAATGAATAAAAACATTAAATACCAAAATTTGATCCTGAATACTGATTTTCGGATCATATGATAGCTGTCAAGAAAAAATTTCCACTTATTAATTTTGTTCGCCTAGCTTGGCAGGAGGAGAAAAATTTCCGAAAAATTTGAAGGTTGTCATTGGTAACTGTCGAAATGAAAGTGTGTTATTGGCTTAGAATGACAGGTGTGAAATTTTCTTCCTAATCAAATATTTAAGTAGAGCGTAGAGTCTATTTGTAAGTATTTTATTTATACCTACACATTTTCAATGTTTCCATTTTTTATTTTATTATTTTTTTTTAGTTTTGCAATACGTATATAATCTTCGCTTATTATTAAGTAAGGTTAATATTTAACTGATAAAAAAAAAATTTAAACCAAAAAATATTAATAGGCTTATAACTTAATAAAAAGTAAAAAAGTTATACATATAAATTTTGAGTGTTCTTTAAAAAAATGTTAAAGTATCCCCCCTCCCTACTGCGGCGCATTTCTCTAGGGGGCGCAAAAAAGAGACCTTGCCTATAGTACAATATCACCTAGTTATGGCCCTGGGTTTGGCAAAGCTTTATTTAAAAGTGACATTCAAAGCAAAAATGCACTCCGTTGATTAGGCATTGCCTGACGTACCCCAGTGTCCCTCTGATATCCTTGACCAAACAAAACGGTTTAAAAAGGTTTAAAGACAAATATTTCAAATCCAATTTTTCCGATTAACTTCTCTGTACCTTTATATCGCAATGCTGGCTAAAATCCTAAACAAACAACTATTGAGCAAACCCCGGAACAAAACGCTATATAATACTCACTAAATGAAATACACTCCTACGTTCATATAAGGGATTATTGGTTTCCCTTTTATTTGCTTTATAAGAAAATAATTTTCTTTCTTGAAAATGGCCTTTATATTCTCAGTAAAAATGGTCAAATAGTTACATGGTCCACGAGGCTTCACAAATAAAATTAAATAAATAACTGAAAAATCGACCAAAATGAAACAACTTTCTTTCCTCAATTTTATATACATATACATAGTATATTAGATATCTATCAGGTAAAAGAGCAAACTCTAAATGCAACCCCAAAGATCTAGGACGTATCTAAGAGTAATGACTTACAAATAATGGCTGCAATATTAAATTTTCCAACACTGCAAGACAGGCAACGACATGGAGATCTGATTGAAAGTACTCTGTTAGATCCCCTCAACATTTTCACCGTGGAGAGGAATAATCATCATCTTTGAGGACAGTCTTTAAAATCAGCATTAGATTTAGTGAATAATATGTTTTATTTATATTTTATTAAGTTATCTCGATACTCATGGTATAATATTTGAGACTTTATGGAAACTGTGTCTATTTTCTATTTTTTTTACGATTTGACCTTGTTTAAAATGTCATAGTGGCGCATGTCAATGTTTCCAAATTTTTCCTGTACAATATGTTTCCATCTTCTCTACAACGTGAGTTGATTGTACAGAATAATTTCCAAATGCCATAAGTTAGACACAAATGGGTCAACTCAATGTTTTCATGCTTTTCTTTTACAATATGTTTCCATTCTGTTACCAAACTGAGTTAATTGGACCTACTAATTACCATATGGCTAAATTTTAAACACATCACTTCCAGTATGTGCCTTAAATGTGTTTGATCACTGGATGTGTTTAAAACGAAATATGGACGGTGCAGTAAACAAACAAGTGTGTTTTTTTACGAACTTGTCTCCATCTTTACAATTTTTAGGTGACCAATATAAAATCCCGTCATCTTCCCTGACCGTTGGTACGTATAATTGAATCTTACTATTTTTTACGGTTTTTACAATTTTAAAAGTCATACTTTTTACTAAAGCACAAAGAATACCCAAAAATAATAACCCAGCTTCCGGCTTCCAAACTATACATTTGAGGTTAGAAAAAAGTAGGAATGTGTACAAATCGAGGACAAGTAGAAACATATCGATACACACAGGGTACATTTTGGGCAAACATATTTTTGGATATATAGGATGTGCCAAAAAGCAAAGCATCATGAAAGTATTTTTTTTAATAGTACCACCCATTTCTTTTTATCTCATTGAATTCGGCATACAATTTTACATATGATATTTGTTTATTTTTCTTACTACGCTGGAAAACCCATATCAAAAAGAAAAGAGAAGCACTCGAAATCAAATATAAAAAATTCATTGGCTGATTAAAAGGAACTCCACTCTGCCTCTACATGTTAAGCGTTATGCTTCACAAGCATGAAACTATGATATCCAGTTATCGGGCTGTGCTAGTCAGAGTATTTTGTAACTATTCCTAAATGAAGTACTGAGAAACATTGTGAAATCTCCTTGGCGTATTTGTACCAACAAAGGGTATGAATACTGTTGACAAAGCTAGATCCAGATTTGCCATGAGTCACTAACAACGACTCCATTACCACGTTAACGTCGAGACGATCCAGCTGCTTGATACTGGCGAGTTGGTTAAAATAATCAAGATAGGATAATTCCTTCGAGCATTGTAAAGTTCCCTTAAGAATAAAATAGTTTTATCATTAACCTCCTTTCAGAATTCAGTTGACAAGAATCTAAAAAAAAATCAAAAAGTCCAAAAGTTTTATCGGCTATTGCCTTCAAATAATAATAATATCAAAATATTAAATTATGATTTTTTTCCCTTTGAATTAGATATATTTTTTGCAGCGTAAGTGTTCTTTGCGTCTATCAGAATTTGTGTTACCCTCTGAAATACACTTGTATGTTCATAAAGGATTATTGGAATTTCTTTCCTTTATTTTATTAGAAAATAATTTTATTTCTTACAAATAGCCCTTGGATCCCTTGTAATAATGGCCACATAGCTACAAAGTCTAAAAGGCTTTACAAATGAAATTAAATAAAAGAGGAATAAAACGTCTGGAGCGAAAGAATCACTTTATCCAGTTTAAAGAAAAATTTTTAGTAGCGTCGGAAAAGAGATATTGTTCAGAATTCGTGCACATACACTGTGAATATGTCAAATATTTGAAATTTTTAAGCTATTACAAACAATTACTGGGGTAATATTCGCGTCCATCAAAGTCAAAATGTTTATTTTCAATTTTACGTAAACATAAATAATTTATTAACTATGAGTATTTTTTTCGATACAGCGTGTACAAGAAGGTTGATATTTTCGTAGAAGCACCTTTATCATGTTTGCCCTAACGCTTAAAGGAGTTAAAAATTGTTAAGTTGAAAGTACACAAGCCATAACTTCCTGTCTAAAGTTACTTTGGATGCAGCTTCGAGCAGTAGAAAACTTAAATAACCACATTATATTTAAGATTTAGTGCTCACGATACGTGTTGGACTTGTGCCAACAGCATCTCAGCCTGTAGTGCAGATTAGGTGTCACGCTCTATCCTCATATTGCACTTTAGGCTATAACGCGTAAGAAACAGCTGTTGTTTCCCCTCAACGGCGGCAGCATTGTCGCTTCTTTCGAATAGGGTTTGAAAGGACCTAGGTGCAGCAAAACAGTGTCTAATAAAATACTTAATCACAAAAGAATCTTTTCTAGTGCCTCGAAACACGGTATTTTCTAGTAACGGGAATTTTTACTTTGTAAAAGTTAATGGTATGGAGAAATAGTGTAGGGTGGGTGAGAAGGGAGGAATGCACTACTCACAAGAAGAGACAAAGAAACGAAACTGTAGTAATTAAGGAATTTAGAATGGAAGTGTGCTTGGCTATTAAAGATATTTCAATAAATAGTGTTCTCTGGATTGAGGAGTAGTTGCTATAAAGCGATATAAAAGAATACAAGTCAGGAATATTAAAGAACTTTTTCCTAAAGATTATTTCCTTAGAATGCAGTTTTGTGAACAGTGGATCCTTAACAACGACCAAGCCACACCAAATAAGATATTATTTATATTAATCTCGTATGAAAGTACTTTGTGCTAGAGTAAATAAATAAAATACAACAACCTGGGAGCGAGAAAATCCTTACATTATTTAGAAAACCCATATCCAAACAAGCCAGAAAGTAAACGTTTGAGTTGTGGAATTCTTGGGTACAAAAGAATTGAACCATTTATTAATATATTTATTTAATGTACAGCCATATAAATTCACATTGTAAATTGTTAACAACGTCAAGAATTCAATAATAGGAGATCGTAAGTGATACATCATAATGCGCTTAGAGAATAATGTTATGGTATTTACGCCTGAGTTTTTTTCAAGAAGTTAGCCCTTAATTTTTTTTATTTTAATTTTTTACTTGGACTTTTTACTTGAAAAACTACCATAAGGTCTTCTGGTAGTGGAATCTGCTGCAAAAGCAGAAACGGCTTCTCCGAAATGATGATATTGTGTACCCTGAAATATAGATTTTAATTGAGTTTTTAGTGTTACGGTCATGTAAATCTGAAGTATATTGAAACTTGTAGGAGTGTTTTTATAACAAACATCAGTGAACTAAGAATCAAAATACTAGGAAGTGTGAGAATCTTATGCTGTCGAAAGGTTTCTCATGACTTAAGTGTGCTTAAGAAGTGGATTTTACGAATATTTTTTTTTGTAGAATAAATAAGGTTTAGAGTTCCGTTCTTGGTCCCCAGTAAAGCACAAGAAAACTTAAGTGGCTCTAGGTCAAAACATAATATATATTCAATAATTGTTTGGGGTTCATAAAGGTTTTTAAGTTGACAATGGCATAATAAGGCGTTTAGATCGGGGACCTGTCACGCTAGGTGTTTTGTTTGGCACCAGGCAGAAAATCTAAGCAAAATTGTATAAGCAGTAGTTGATTAAGTGTAGAAGTATATATTACTGTTGCATCATCTGCATCTAGTATTAGCTTTCCCGGGCTGCTATTTGGTATTAAATAATTTCCCAAATCGATTATAAATAATGCAAAGAGCGGTGGAGTGATTACGCCTCCTCGAGGAACGCCGTACCTAACATTTAGTTTCTCTGAATAGAAGCTCTAAAGTTTTACTCTTATTTGACGATTGGAGAGAAATGATTCTAGCCATTCAGAAATATTACCACCTGTTCCCAAGGCATGCATGTTTGTGAGTAAGATTGCAGTGTCGACGCGGTCAAGAGCTCGATGTTAATCGAAAAATAGAGCTGTACTATAGTAATTGGAATCTATTGTTATATAAATATATTCCAAGAGATCGTAGGCAACTGTGCTAGTGGAGAAGGTTTTTAGAAACGCGTATTAATAATCTTTCACTTAAGAGAATCAACTCAATGAAGTTTAGAGAAGGAAGTAGTGTGTTTGTTCAACGCTCTTCGCCATCAAAATTCAACATGAGTCAATCGGAGTCAATTTAAAAGTTCGGGTCACTAGCTTGAAAACATGTTTCTGGCCAGTTTTTTGACCAAAATAACACAAAATTTAGCGCGGAACGCGATTAATCGGGTAATTTACCCCCTGCATACACAGGGGATGCCACAAAAAGGTGGAAACCTTAAAAAGCACTTTATCGTTGCGATTGTCGTAACGATAACGCGAAGACTGTTTAAAGAGACACACGGTTTTAAGCAATTTTGTTGCAAAAATAGTTGAGGGGTTGGGGACAAGTTAGAAATTTTATATGAGACACACTTTTTACTTTAAAAAAAAGTTTGAAGGCAGGGGTCGTATGCGAACAACTCGAACTGTGTAAACAGAAGAAAACATTCTGGAGAGAGTTGAAGAAGAACTAAGTACCAGTATTCGTCGCTTAGAACGTGAGTTACATGTTCATGTGCAAAAAGTCCAGGAACTTTTACCGACTGATCCCCCCATGCGGCTTACAATTTGTCAATTTATTAGAAACAAAAGAATCCGTGATCCAAATTTTTGTAGAAAAATATTGTTTACTGACGAGGCATGCTTTACAAGATCTGGAGTAGCCAATCTACACAACAAACATGTTTATTCTGATGAAAATCCACATGCCATTAAAGTTGCACATCATCAGCATCAATTTGAATTAAATATTTGGGCAGGTATTATTGATCGCTACCTTATCGGTCCTATTGCTATTCCAGACAGGTTAGATGGAAATATTTATTTAAATTTTTTGCAAGACACATTACCAATTCTTCTGGAAAATTTGCCCCTCTTAAATGTGGTATATGCATGATGGTGCCCCTCCCCATTTTTCCATTGCTGTTCGGCAATACTTACACCATCAATATCCCAACCGATGGATTGGAAGGGACAATGATGCACCAGTAAGATGGCCACCATGTTCTCCGGAGTTAAATATGTGTGAGTTCTTTTTGTGGGGCGCTATTAAAACAGAAGTTTACAAGACTCCGGTAAACACACGCCATGATTTATTGACGCGGATTTTAAATGCAGGCAACCATTTTAATAAGCCCGAGATATTAAATAGGGTCCAATATCATTTTTTATTGAGTGTTAATAAGTGTATTCAGCAAGATGGCGATCATTTTAAACATTTTCTTAAGTAATGTTTTCGTTTTACTTAGTTTCTTACAATATTGTTAATACATACTTCCAACTTTGTTGTACTTTGTTTTATTATTACTGTTAATAATTGATGTATGCAGGTAATTGTAAATATTTTTTTTCTGGCAAAACAGCTCATCCAACGAAAAATATTGAAGAGGTAAAATAGCTTCCAAATACATCCAGTCACTCGACAAAAATGTCTGGGTTGTTATAACGCCGTTGATATAAAAAATCAGGAGAAATGTTGACGTATAATATCACTTTTATAACACATTTACAGCCAGCCGGTGACTATACTACTAAAAAACGTCATTTTATAGTATTAGCCTACATACTAAAAACCATTAAAATCGATTAACAGGTTTTCACGTAATTTAGGAAAAACCAATATTTTTGAAAATTTTTGACGCCCTTTACCGGCTACACGAGAGAATTTTGGATATAAATAAGTCGACTTAGATCGACCTATTTTGACGTCAGGAGTCTATCGTCAAACGTTGTACACGTATTTTCCGGACACCCTGTACAATAGCAATTAAAGCAAAAATGGGAACGTCGTCCAAACTAGTAAAGGCTTTCTTATTGTTAAAGTTGTAACAGGTTCGTTCATATCAGCTGCTCTGAAGTACATGAGCACATTATTCTAGCGGCGTTGAAGGATGCCGATCTAAACCGCAGGATAATTTGAGAAGTCCTTGAGTTTTTCGGTCGCAAGCATGTGGCTGAGGTGAAGCTTGAAACTGGTCGGTGTAGGTTGAGCCTTAAGCTCTAATAAACTTGGTTAAATGCTATCCCAAATATTTTAAACATTAAACTACTTGAGCTTTAATATTTGATATTAGGAAATAACCGCATTAAGATGTTAGAACTAAGTGATCCTTTAAAAGCCTTTCATATTGTTAATCTATTTTATCCGCCGGTATCGGCTGTCTAAACTATGGATTATAATATAACGAAAACAAACTTGCCATGCTTGTCTGGCAAACTACTCTACCTGTGTATATGTACTAACCTAATATTGTTTAGTTTCACAAGAATTTAATTACCGAGATGTACCCAATTATTGTTAAAGTTTATCGAGAAGCTTCTCTTGCAGAAATCTTTGTGATTTAAAAACCATTTAAGTAGAAATAAAGTTGGTTGAGGTTTTAACAAAATAACTTTACCCTTTTTTCTTCTTGCAGATTGTGAGGAATAACCAAATCAACCAACGGCAACGACTGAAGTCGAATCGAGAACGGCATATTTAAAGGTATAGTAAAACTAGTTTAGAACCATGTCTCCATTTTACTTTTATTATTAAAGCAATTTACCTTTATTTGGCTCTATTCCATGAAATATATAAAGTCATGTGTTAAGCCTCAATTGACCCTGTATAAAATCTCCAAATTTATACTTCTTATCTCGGCGAAATTTTATGAATACAATTCGGTCTGCACTGCACGTATATATATTATATCAAATGACAGACGGAATAGCAAAAGTAATAAGAAGAGCTTCTTTGCGGAAAAATATACAGAAAATTGTGATTACTACACTAAACGATATTTCTTGGTAAAATTAAATTAAAGCAATTTACAGAATTGATGGCCAGTTTTCTTCTTGAAAAGGGGGTATTAATCAAATGAATTTCGCTTGGTTTAAATTGGCTGCATGAAAAGAAGTTGATCGTAAACTACATAGATATAAAGGTACATTTATTTCGTTAGATGTTCAACTTAACGACCCTTTCTAATGAATATCATTTATTTAGTACGCGTTAAGATTTACTTACTCACCACGAGGGAACCGTACCCGGGGTGAAGGATATGAGACACACATGGCGCTCTGTATTTGGCAAATTTATTTTGAACTACAAACAATTTGATTTTATGAACATTTTGTTTAAAATTGTAAATAAGGGTCCTTTCTCCTTTATTTGTCTTAATTCAATAACACACTGTAGGTTCATCTAATCTTAGATACTTAAATGATGAACTTCTTTTCACGACACGCAATATTTTTTCTAAACAACAACTTTTGGCCATCCTAAAATATTTTGATATTCTATAAAACACAATCTTTTTAGATTTTATAAAAGTAACGCGGCAAGCAGGAAATACTAGTATTTGCTTTTGACATTAAATACACCTTTTGCTTTGTAGACCGAATTTTAAAACGTTAGCTATAATTTACAGACTCCTTGCTATAATCTTAAAATTACCAAGTTGTGGCTAAGCAAATCTTTATTTTATGATTTATCCAACACTTTCATATAATGTATACATTATAAATGTGATTTTAAAGGTATACAGGTGTCCATAACTCACTAGTGAGTTATAACCATCACTTACTTGTGATTTATGGCTTTACCGGGCTGCAGCCCCCCCCCCGAGCGAGCGTAGCTCGTGTCGTCTAACTACCTGTTTACAAGAAAAATATCTCATCACTACCTAAGATAGGTAAAATTACGCAAAAATTGAAACGAGTCTGTCTGTTTTTGTGATTTTCTGTTGTGTTTTTAATCTTCTCACTTGAAAACCAAGCATCATCATTGAATCATTGGCAACCAAAAATTTTTCGCCTGCGGCGCTATTTTTTCCCCCGCCCCCTCCGAACTTATTTTCTGGTTGCGCCACTGCTAGTGAGTTATATACATATATACAGAGTAAGTTTTTTAAAGTGTTACAATATTTACAGCGTGGGCAAGAAGATTGTGATATATTGAGAACTGCTGAATATCGAAATAGGGTGTGTTACATTAAAAATATTCAGAATTTTAAGTAGAATTCAAAAATCGAATAAAATTTGGGGTATTTCATTTAAAAAATTAAAGTTGACGTATTGTATATTATTATTATATTATTATAGTATTATACTTCTTGAGCAATCCTGTATAATTCTAGAAATTCTCAAAATTTTTAAAAATGATAAATAAAATCGACAAGTCCGAGCGTTTTTCGAAAACATACATGGTTATAAAAATATTGGGGGTGTTTTTGCCCATGCTGTATATATATCTCGAGAAGAGTTTTAAATATGTTCGAGAAATTTTGGTGAGGTAACAGGGATATGTGGGAACATATTTAACCACATTTTTTATATTTTACCCCTTTTTCAATTTTGAGGGATTGGGGACAAGTTAGAAACTTTATATGAGACACACTTTTTTTTACTTTAAGAAAAATGCGTATGTTGATACGCCTCTATGTTATGAAGCCCTCGATATTATTATCCCTAGTTTAAACTCTCTGTTGAGTTTCAAATTGGCTGAATGATTGTAAAGTACCTACTTTAACGTTATAGTATACCTATCACAACAATCAACATCTTAAACATAAAAAAAAGACACTTACCTAAATAAATACATGATTGTGTTGAAAGCTCGGGTGAAAGGGATAACAGGAAAATCATTTAGGTTAGAGCAACAAGGTAAATGCTATGCGTGGATCGGAAGAACTATCATTACGAACTTACACTAAAAGGTACTTTAACCTAAATAAACCTAAACAATAAAAGTCTAATCTAGTAACCAGTTTTTAACGAGTTCCACACAAGACAAAAAATAACTGAAATAACGCCCACAAATCTTACAATACACACGCCAAATACTGTGTAAACAAAGAATAAAGAGACGATCGACCCTGGAGAAGATATATACATCAATTTTAAGATAATATCAAAAATCGTCGAAATCCGACGCACTGCGCATGAGTAAAGCTTCCGCGAAAGAAATTTATTTTTAAGGTGCATGCCTTGCATGCTAGTGGGAGTTCAGTGCGCGGTACGTCATATTTAACAAGCCTTAAAATCTCTTTACTAACAAGTGTGCAGGTATAGACTTCACCTGAAGGTCATTGTTGAACAGAATTGTGTTTATCAGTATCTTAATCCCTACGTTTCTAATAAATAATAATTTTTGGGTATCGTATTCCCTACGTAAATTTTGCATTGTACAATCTTTTCGGAAAATTGTGAATTTTAACTATGTAAGTTAATTTTATCCATTCGCAAAAAATTCTACCCTTACTAATTAATCGATTACAAGGATTCAAAAACAATATTTTTTCATTCCTAAACTCGGTGGCACAAATGAAACTGAACCTGATACTTCAACTTCCAGCACATTATCGGGAGCAAGGAAAAATGAATTTTTAGATCAGTTTGTTATAAAAAAAAACAGCACTTGTGGTAGATTTGAGTAATTTGGTTTTTATAACTGTTTCACCTTCGTTTTCAAGTTCGGAAAAAAATAGACATTTCAATATTGACGTAACATTTTCCCACCTCTTCGGTCATGTTACGTGCTTATTTCAAAACCGATTTCCTAACACTTTTAGGGCATGTTTTTAAAGTCAGTCGCACAATCTGTAAAAAAATTTAAAAGAAGAAATTCTCAATTTTTGCACGTTTCACTTACGTGCCCATTATCGAAGCAATGCCTTGTTGTTTTTCAAGTAAAACAATTAAAAAAATATCACGAAAAGAAAATACTTTTAATTTTCTGGGGTTATTCATAACATTTCTACTTTTTGGCGATAATTTTTGCGTAAAAATCATTATTAAATTTGTTGAATATCGAAATATTTAAAACAATGGCCGTGAATTTATCAGCGTATAGAATTAAATCAAAATATAATGATTTGCATTTCAAAAATACCTTCAAAACATCATAATCCTTTTGAGTCACAAAGTCCTAAATTTATTGTGCGGAAGCTATCTACTGTGGGTATCAAAATCTTTAGGTTATTTTGCAAGTTACCAAATATTTTCATTTCAAACAAATTTAGTATTTTATGTTCTTTTAAACACCATTTTGCTGAAATGTTTACACATTTTTCTTACTAATGAGCGAAATGAAGATGTAAATGTACCTAAGAAAGAAGCAAATGTATTTACAGGCTAGGTGTTACTAATACCATAAATATGTCTATATATAGGTTATTCCACAATCCCTGATTTTAATTTGGTGACTTTTGGATTAGAAATTGTTGGCCATAGCTTATTGACTTTGATTTTCGGCCATTAACTAAGTACTTTTCCCAATCAAAATATATAATATCAAACTGTTACGCAGACATACCCTTTACGATACAAAAAGTAAAACACATTTATTTTAGAAAGGTAAATTTAACTCATAATGGGGAAAGTTTGTATATTATCGGGAATTTAGGCCAAAATTAATAATTAGCATTGACTTGAATTCAAACATTTTGAAAACTATCAGCAACAAAAGCAACAAATAACCCTTATTTCCTGTAAATAGGGCTTTCCATTTTAGCTGTAAAAGGCCTGGCAAAATTTTTTAATTAATGCCATAAAATTGCCTTTTAAAATATATCGTCATTTAACAACTCGCTTGTATCCTAGCAATATAATTTCTCTAGTCTCGTACTCTCGTATACGTATATGCACATCGATCGGCGATACAAAACAAACAACAGATCAATTTTTCAGATTACCAATTCTCGAGTAACCCACAGATTTATCCCAAAGATAATATTATTCTTTATTTATTTGCTTGTAAAATAAAAATGAATTACCTTGATGTTATTATTAGCTAACATTGGTTAATGCTCGGTATAAACACATTAAATGTTTACAAGTAATCACATTATTCACTTTGCACCACTTCAGAGAGGTGTTATTAAACTCAAAAGTGGATTAGTAGGAATTGGCTAGAACATCGGGGGGTTTAGGTGCATTTTGTATAACCTGGGCATTACCTAATTATAATAATATTAATCTAGACTTTAGGAAAATTTATGTATACTGTGTTTCCTATTGCATGACAGCAAGAAACCCTCATTATAGATGTAAAATACAAGTTTTGGGTAGTCTTAACATTGTATATATCGACACACACGTAATTCTATCTTTCACAATAGGATCGGAAAATTATAACAATAGAGCAAGCCGAAATATATAATAAATCTTACGACAGTGGTGGGACGTTTGGGTTTCTATTAATATGTATGCATTTTCTATTTATTTTCTGTGTGTCATGTAACAGTGGCCAATATTAACTCTCTTAGTTTAAATGCAACACCCTATATATTATTCAATTTTTGGATTCTTCAGAAAATTTTAGACATATTTCATGTACAATATCCTATACCTATCTTCAACTGTTTCGGAAATATTAAGTGTTTTCAGATTTATTGCAAAAATCAAGAACACACTAAAAAACTAATAAGTAATACTGTTTATTTCTTGATAATGTAAAAAACAAAAAAAAAACATTAACGTAGGAGATGTTGAAAATGCTCGCCGCGAACGTCTTGGCAACATCCTAATCTTAAATAGAAATTTCTTCTAACGTTACTGAACATCTTAGGCGTGACCGATCTAATCGCAAGCGTTATTCGTCTTCTTAAGTCAGTTAAGTCGAGGGGTTTAGTTTTGTATACAATATTTTTGACATAACCCCATAAGAAGAAGTCTAATGGCGTCAGATCAGGGGATCGTGCTGGCCATTTTATCTATACACGCCTCCCTGTCCACCGATCCTGCCATATCTTTTGCGCTGAGTGGGCCAGGTTTCGTCTAAATAAAAAGTGTTCTTTTTTCACTTCTATATCTGCCAATATCTCTTATATAAGATACTGCCGCCTCTAAAAATAGTATCTTCTCTATTCAGTAAGATTGACTTTTGGTCGTGTTTCACCAGAGGAAAATGTAATTCTGGCAAAATTTGCCACAGTTTTTTTTTCCTAGGTTGGGTAAATTCTCATCTGTTCTTATAACGTCAAAAATTCTACCCAATGTTGGGGTCTCCATATGAAAATAAAAAATTAAGAACTTTTCTTCTTATGACACTTTTCACATCCTCATCAATTTGTACAGGTGTCCTTCTTGGTTTGGAAGGGGCTACCGCTCCAGGTTTTCTTTCCCCAAGAAGCCCGTGGGTACATTTACAACTATTATTGTCACACACCCGTGCAAAACGCTACACCTATAAGCTCTCGATAACACGTTGAAAACTAAATTAAGTAAGTTGGTAATGTTCTACTATGAAATAAGGTACCTGTGTAATTTAAGATTAGGTATCTGTTATTGTTACGGCTATGGTTTATTGAGGTTTTACGACTAATGACCCTTCGCTGTGCAGTCAGTAATTAGGAAATAGAGTATAGAAGGTTATCATGTATAGCCCTTTAGCCGCAGGATTATTCGTTCACTGCTTAATTCAAAACATTAAATATACCAGTTTGTTTTAAAATTATTATTATTATCATTATGAAACCGCACCTTTTTCTTACAGACACTGTTTCAGTAAGTAAGTTTTAAAGGGTAAATAAAATAAACCCTCTATGTACCTTTAAATGGATCAGATAACGAAACCTAGGAAGAATGGAAGAGGAAAGTACGATAACCCTTAACGAGATTGCCAGGTGATTCAATTTAAAGTTAAACATAATATAAAAGCAAATAGAAAATTAATGAATTGCCCATTATTATTATAGATTTATCTCAAGTCAGGAACATATTTAAAATATATTATTTTTGTTTCTAATTTACTACATTTGTACTTTAACTTACCTTATATGTCCCTAAATTTTCGACGACACATGGAAGACTTGCGTCTCTTCCAAGAGCGACTGTCACATTTGGAATGGGCTCAACAAATCGGGGGCTGTCAGTCAAAGCTAGAAATAAAGAGAATTTTAAGTTGGAAAGCCTATACAACCATTAACCATATTTTTGTCACATTTAGGATATTCTTCAAGTTTTGGGTTTAAAGATATACATAAAACTGCAGTTAAAATTCGATAGTAACGTGTGTCCTAAAAGTTTTGGCACAAAATTCATTGGCTTTAATTTTAACAAAAATAAAATAATATCAAGTTGCCTTTGGAAACAGAAGTTTGTTAACATTGTGTACTGTCAGTTGAGATTTATTTATTTTAAAGTTTTCGCTTTAAGATGTCGAATAAATTAGAAATAAGAAAAAGTATCTATAAGTTGGTTGGGCGGGTACCCAAAGCTGAAATCTGTCGAATATTCCAGAATGAAAACATTTTAAGCAGAACCATTTATAGAACAATAGCAGAGTGCGAGCAGGGAATACCATGTCTGAATCTCCCAAAAAGTGGAAGACCACGTACATTTACTGCACAAAAAACCAGGTTGGAATGTCAACGAGGAGACTGGCTCGTCAATTCAGATCTTCTAAGAGTACGATATCGTTGAAATTAAGGAGGAATGGACTTAAATATCGAAAGAGACGTAAGTGCCCCAAATACTCTCAAGCGCAACTCCTTCGTATACCAAGATGCTGTCGTCAACTGAGGCGGGTACACTTTGCCAATAAAAAAATCATTATTTTAGATGATGAAAAGTATTTTACTTTGAGTAATTCTGAAATGAAGGGAAACGATGGATTTTATACGGACAACGTAGAGGAATGCCCTGACAATGTTGGATATAAACATAAAGCGAAATTTGCAGATAAAATCCTTGTCTGGTGCGCAATTTCTAACAGAGATGTATCCCGACCTTTTGTGGGAAGAGTGAGGGGTGAAGCTTTGAATAGTCAGAGCTATATTGATAATTGCCTGTCCAAATTACTTCAGTTTGTCCACGAACATCATGCTAATGACGATATCATGTTTTGGCCAGACCTAGCATCATGCCATTACTCAACAGATACCCAAAACTGGCTTCGACAACACCAAATACCTTTTGTTCCCAAAAACGATAATACTCCAAACTTGCCGCAGGCTCGCCCAATAGAGGATTTTTGGGCTTTACTGTCTAAGAAGGTTTATCATGGAGGCTGGGAAGCCCAAGATGAAGAACAATTAAGACGGCGAATTTACGAAAAACTAAGAGAAATTGATCTGAATTCCGTCCAGGGCCTCATGAGAGACATTCGAAGAAATTTGCGTCTGGTAGAGCAGAATGGGTCACTCGACATAATTTGATAGTATAGTTTAGTTAAGTATTGAGTTCTAATTTATGATAACTAGTTAGTGTTCAAATACATTTCTTCATTAAAAAAAAAATCCGATAAATATTTTGTGCCAAAACTTTTAGGACATACGTTATGCTTAGTTTTCATTTAGGCTAATAACTATCGGCTTTAAGAAAAAAGTAGATAGGGCATTTAAGCGAAATTTATGTATAAGATAGCTGAACCGATTTGGGTTAATAAACAGGGGATTAATAAATAATTTTCGTTAGTGAAACAGCCACACCTGAGCCCGCATCGCATCATAACAGAAATGTAATATTTACAACTCATTATAAATGCTGTGCCCTCGCAAATTTCAATATTGATTGCCATAGCATAATTCAAATTACCTTCTCTACAAATAAGCCCAATATTTGCAATAATTTGCAATAAACCATAATATTTATTAATTACCAATATTACTACATTTTCGCTGGTGTATTGGGTATATCCAGGTATATACTCGTACCGTTATAGGCTAATAATGACCATATTAAACAGATGCTCTGCTAATAACAAATAAATATAGAATTCTTTTCATGATATCAAATACGAAGGAAAGTAACACGAATGACAAAGCAAATCATAGTTTTGGGCTACAAGAAAACGTGTGTTCATATCTTAATTTATTAAAGCAATGACCCACGTCAGGAACTGATTAAAAATAAATAATACCACATAATATAGAATTTACAGGGTGTCAATTTGAAAACTTCCCACCCTTAATATCTTTCTTGCAGTTAAAAATATAAAACATCGGAAAGACACGTCAATTTTATTTGTAAGGGGGACACTTTAAATGAATAGTTTTAGCCTTCTTGTTTCAACCCCCTAGGAGGGGTAGATGTCACCCTTAGAATCTTAAATGGGGATGGGGGTCAAGTGGTACATCGTTTTAAAGGGCGTTCAATTCTCTTTTCAGTGGTATCCTACTTTCTTGCTTTTTGTCCAGAGGTTTCCGATTAATCGCGTTTCAAAGTTGCAGAAACAATTAAACTTGCCTGCATCGAGATTTTGGTTTTCAGGTTAGTGTTTACACAAAAATTACTGCATCGGGTCTCCTTGTAGTACAAATGATTAGAAGATTAGGTGGCACCATGGGCATAGCCAGACATTTTTCTAGGGGGGCCAAATACTAATAAACACAAAACATCATAAACATTAACGTTTTTTTTATCAAATTGCAATAAGTGGCAACTTCCAGGGAGGGACATGGGACATGGCCCTCCCCTGCCTCCCCCTCGCTACGCCCATGGGTGACACCGTTTCAAACTTTATTTGGAGATTGGCAAAGTAACCTCGAAAAATTTACACAAAAAGTAATCTAATAAAATTTCGATGGTACTACGAGTACCTAGTTAATTTGCGTTCATTCGATGACTTATTACTGAAATTCCACAAGAAGCCTTGTTATTCTATCAACCTGCCATTTGGTGTAAGCCAGAGCCAGAAAACATAATTAAAAAAAAAAAAAATTCCATCAACAAATTCTAAAAATACGTTGTTTTTAAACAAAAAAAACATGGTCAGCAAATTTAAGGATGTAGCCAAAACAGGAATATTGTTGTTAATTCGCTTTTGCTTGTTAGGCTGTTCAGTGATAACTTTATTAAGCGCATAAAGTGTGAGAATGGCTTATTCTCTTTCAGAAAGAACTGAAATTATTTCCATTTATGGAGAGGTTGAAAAGTGCGCACGAAGGAAGGCATTGGTTTTCAATGAAAGAAATCGAAATCGTGAAGTAAGTCACAGATATGTGCTGGATTTGGTGGCAAAGTTCTCCGAAACTGGTTCGGTGAGTAATAGAAAAATAAATAACCTACGAGTGATGAATGAAGGAGCTCAAATTGAGGTTTTGGGATTATTTGCTGCAGAGCCCACCAGTTCCTTGCGGACAGTAGCAGAACAGACGGGAATATCACACGAGACTGTAAGAAAAGCACTGGAAATGCATAAACTCCATCCATACAAAATGCAGATACTTCAAGAACTCTATGACAATGATTTTGATAGAAGAATAGAATTTTGTGAATTCATGAGGCGTCAAGTCAACGCCATCCCTAATATTCTGCCGAATATCTGTTTCAGCGATGAATGTTCATTTTTTCTAAATGGAAATGTTAACAAACAAAATTGTCGATATTGGAGTAACGAGAACCCGCATATTTTTCGAGAAGGACATACACAATAACCCCAAAAAGTTAATGTTTGGGCTGGTATTCTTGGAAATGCCATTATTGGTCCTTTATTTATTGAAGGGAACTTGACAGGTGATTTGTACCTTAATATGCTTGAAGAGACTATTGATCCTCTTATCACCCATGAGCTAGAAACTCAAATTGATGCAGAGGGTAATTCAGTTTTACAGGAGGATTTGATAACATTCCAGCAGGACGGTGCACCACCTCATTATTTTCTTCCGGTCCGACACGAGAGATTCCCGGATAGATGGATTGGCAGAAGGGGACCAATTGAATGGCCTCCAAGATCACCGGATTTAACACCCTTAGACTTCTTTCTTTGGGGACATCTTAAATCCGTTGTTTATAAAACACAACCTGCCGATATTGATGATCTTAAAAGGCGAATTGCAGCAGAATGCAGGTCAATTCCCGGTGAAGTTTTCCGAAATGTTAGGGAGGAGTTCGAAAACAGACTTTATTATTGTTTACAGGAAAATGGACAACAATTTGAACAACTTATAAGATAGTGCGTAAGTAGATCCCATGTGTTTTATTGTAGAAATTTCTCTTCCGCAATAAAAAGTTATTTTTGTCGAAGTAAAATAATTAATAAATAAGAAATCAATTGTTTAAACTAGATTTTCTTCCTGTTATTCAACGATTTTAACGGTGCCGCCTAATCTTCTAATCATTTATACTACAAGGAGACCCAATGCAATAATTTTTGTGTAAACACTAACCTGAAAACCAAAATCTCAATGCAGGCAAGCTTAATTGTTTCTGCAACTTTGAAACGCGATTATTCGGACACCTCTGGACAAAAAGCAACAAAGTAGGATACCACTGAAAAGAGAATTGAACGCCCTTTAAAACGATGTGCCACTTGACTCTCTTTCCTATTTAAGATTCTAAGGGTGACATCTACGCCTCCTAGGGGGTTGAAACAAGAAGGCTAAAACTATTCATTTAAAGTGTCCCCCTTACAAATGAAATTGACGTGTATTTCCGATTTTTCATATTTTTAACTGCAAGAAAGATAGTAAGGGTGGGAAGTTTTCAAATTGACACCCAAATGTAAATGTAAATCCTTAAATCCTTAAATTAATTCAAGCTATCACAAATTTCCGAACATGTTGTAGTGGCATAAGGTGTGAGATTTTACAACTAATTCGGAATTTTTCATAACGGTACCGTAAACTAGGGGTATTTTGACAGGGTTTTGAGGGTTTTTGTTATGTAATTTCTGTAGTACTTAGAGAATGAAATGAATATTTACTTAATTAGGACAATTATTATTTTGGCTTTAAAACCTCATAAAGTCAATTCTGCTCGACCTGTACTTATATAATATTTATATATAGAACGTCAAAATTAACAGGTTTTTATTAATGGGCAAAGTGCAAAGAAACGAATAAAAAATCTCACAATCAATCACTGCCCTCACATCTGGAGGATTCATATTAAGGATTGGAATAACCTCTATTGCAAATACCACAAACACATTGATTGCAATTAACAAAACGGATACAGTCTCTCTTGTCTCAGTAAAAATGAAAATCACATAGACAGATTGAGCAGAGATTATCGCTTTCTTTATTCTTAGACATCAAACGGGATGTCAATACACTGAAGGGAACGTCAAGATAATCTGATGGTGGACTGCCTGACCCATAAGTGACATCTGGCTTATCATTAGCACTGGTTGATGCTCGTGGTGCAGATCATTCTTGTTCACCCAATATGGTTCAAGGATTTTCAGAAACCTGGTTCGGTACTCACTTTTTTGCCTCTTCTATGGCGCATTCTATCTTCATTGTAATCTCTGGCTTCTTAAATAAATTCAAGCAAACTGGAATCCAATATTCTATCGGAGTCATCTGACTCTAACGGAAGTTTACTAAGAACTGCCGCCAGGCTAAAAGAGCACTAACCTGCAAATGAGTTTTGAAGCATGTCTCCAAAGATATCGAATCTTTGGAGATATGCCTTCACACAATATTTTTAGAAGCAAGTATAGCAACTTTAGAAATTGACCGCGTCTGGATCCTTGTCTCCATTGACACCTTCACGACTTCGGGGGTGAAATGTGAGGCTAAATTATTCCCCAAGACTAATTTGCATCCTTTCTTTGACTTTTAATGTGTGTCAACAAGATTTAAAAAAAAAACATATTTTAAAAAGGTTCATGTCAAACCATGCAGAGTCACGAACGACGAATTGCACCAGCACAAAGGTTTTTGAATTTATTTACAACCATAGGAGGTAATAAATCATTTGCTGCAGTGCCATAAAACATCACACTTATTGACGTTCCTGAATGTACTTGTACACGTTCGACGTTTATAGTCCCTCGTGCATAAAAGAGCAGACTCAGCAACATTTAAAATGTCTCGTATATTATTGAAGAACATATTTATTTCTATACGTCTAACCGAAGATCGTTGACTCTTCCCAATAAACATTTTCCGTAACTTATAGTAACACCAAGTTATATAATGGTTATATAAAGGTAATAGAGGTATATAAGAAGGTTTCGGAGTTTTATAATCTGTGCCTTTTGATAACCTATTGTTATAACGGGTTTATAAAATTACTATAACCTACAAGTATAGAAGAAGGTAACGTAACTCTTTCCATCACCATTTTATAAAACTTGTAGTAATCGTTACCAATGGTTTTATAAACAGGTTATATCAGGTTTACCGTAACCTCATTTATTCAACTTAAATACTTTTAGTTATGTAGAAGTAATATTATTTACCATAATAAAATCTGGAAAATAGTAGTGTTGGGTATGGTATATTATAAAACTCTTGGTGATATATCAGTAACGACCGCTTCGTCTATACAACTTCGCAAACACAAGTAACACAAATTACCCCAATAAACCTTCCTGTTTTTGTTTATAAAATGGTAGTCTGTCATATTTAAACGCAAACGCCTAAAGTTTTTGATATTTCTCGTTTTTCACAATGAATAATTGGAAAAAAATAAAACACAGCACTTCATTTCGCCGTAAAATTTCGAAAAACTTTAGGCAAATTTTAAATTCTGTGGCATCAGAGTGTTAAGTCGTTGCATCAGATTCCTTAACCAGGATTATTAGTGGCCATAACCTGAAAATCCGTTCGCAGTGTCAAGTTAAAAAAAAATTTCTACTGCAGATGCAAGTCCATGTAATGTCTTGGAAGATGTTCCAACCAAACCGTATGTGGAAGAAAATGCTGAGACCATGGAAGAAGCCAGTTCTATAAGCTTTTTACTGATCGGGCGAATCGTGACGCGTAATGAAAATTCGTTCGACCGTTGTCAATAATTTTACTGCTTTAATAATAATAATTTAACTCTTACTTTTCTTAAATGTCTTCGATTTGGAGTATTTTTATTAGCACTTTAAACCGTTACGTACGACTAATAAATACACTCAATTTTTCTGATACTAGAATAACGAAGGTTGCCTATCTAAAAGATACTGTAAGTAACATAATGGTGTTAAATGCCGCTATTCGGTATATAAGGTCACCATGGGTGATATTATGCATTCCAACGTTTATATCGTTACTACATTGATTCCGCCATGATTGTTTAGTTAAATTTAGAAGTATTAAAAAGGGACGTTACAAAAACACAAAATTTAACAACAATCAATACGAAATAAACGCTTACCTATCCAATGGTGGCATATACTAATAACTTTTGGTACTAAATCGTAAAATTAAAAAAAAACATATATATTTACTGAAAACCTGACCTAAATTTAATTATTATTGGGTATTTTAAGAGCCCCTGCATTTTTTGGAAGTATTTGTTCTATTTTTGCAGTATAAAACTGTTCCCACCTAAATTTTGGGTCATACGTGAGTACTAAGCATAAAATAAAACTACCAATATATCATTTCCTTCTATATTTATTATTTAATTTAGCGACTGCCATCTGTAATAGTCTTACAAAATCTGAACACCATACCTATTTAGTATTGTGGAAACAGAAAAAGACCAATAATAATTAATAAAGTGAGTATAAGAGAGAGAAATATATGCTTTCAATAAAAAGAAGTGACAGATGAGAAATGACATAACAGATCGAAGTGACGAAATTTTGGTAGCGGAAATATTTCGAGAACCTTTGTATGCAACGTTTATTACGGTAACCGAAACATATATACCACTAATTTATATAACTAAAGGTGTTAAGACGCGGTTATTTAGGATGTTATATAGTGCTTACTACAACCTTTCTGTTACTTTTAGTTAGATAACTTACATTTATATAGCGTTACTAAACAAAGGTTTCCGCAACCTTTATAAACTCCCCATTTAAGCGTTTTAAGGGTTTTATAAGGGTAACAGAAATATTTCTATTACCAAATATATCACTGTAAGTTATTTAGGGTAGGTGATATAGCATTTACGGTAAATAATATAGAACCAAAAATGTTTATTGGGTTAATATTGGTTGCTACTCGATTTGTTAACCATGAGTTCTAGCAGCAAATAAATTCATAAATTCGTAACCCGGTATATTATGATCAAACTGTGGCATCACACTACCTTGTTTGTTCATAAACCTTTTGAGTGCCCCTCGTACATCGGCTTCTGTCATGGGGAATCCCCACTCGTTGACTGTTTTTAAGGTGCTAGCCAACAAACATTCTTCATTTGGCATTATAACTGTTGGATGACCAGGTTTTGCATCATGCAAATTTATATATCAGAATGTTTCTATTTACCTTGTATTTTTTGACGGTGTAGTTTTTGTAGGAACGGTTTTCTAGTTTTCGTTTGTAATTTTAGGTAAACACAAGTTTACCCACAAGACCTAACAGGTTGTTATCAACAATGACAGTAGACACCTACTTAAAAACCTAACCTAGAATTTCGGTAGAGATGGGTAACTTTCGACCATATATTTCCAGGACAGTTATTATTATACTAAGGCTGGCAATTTTTAATGGTTGTATTGTAAGGTATGTTTTCAAGACTGTAGTGTCAAGTTTGTTCACATTTTTATGCTAATTTTATTGTTATTATTATTATTAGAGCAATAAATGAATAAAGCTATCCTATGCTGCAGTGCTTTCCGTTGTAAGAAATGCTTTTGCCGCTCTTAACACAGTTAAAAGTTTGTCTTATTCTATTAAAGTTTAATACGATTTAAAGGTAAAAACTGAAACTAACTTAAAACTCCAACATTTTGATTTAAAACTCGTCGCGTCAAACGAATTTAAACCAACTTAATTTCAAATAAAAATTAATGTATTTCGTAATGTTTCGTCTTTAATAAACTCGTCTTATTTTGTTTCTTCATTAGAAACTTGTTTGTTGCTCATGATTATATAGATTTTTCGATTCTTTTGAAATTTTTAGAAAACATGCAGATTTCAGTTGAGAGGAAAAGTCTAGACATTGATTTTAATGTTTTTAATTAACTCATATGAATATTCATATTTTAAGACACAGTTTTTTGAAATCTTGTGTCCTTCAACAACTTTTTAAAGTAAAGTATCAGGTATTGGTATCAAATTAAAGGGAATTGTAAAATATAGGGTGTTTAATTTAAAAAAAAAAAGGAAAACTTGGTTTTAAATTCATTAAGTTTGGACCCAAATGTTGAACACTCTGTAGTACTTATACCAATTCTAATAACAGTTAATTGATTTTACATGTTATAACTTTTATTTTCTAAATTTTAGTAAAAAAAACGATCCAACGATTTTTATGTAAAATCGTTTTTAGCCAAAAATTTATTGAAAAATTCATATCTTAACAACGGCGCATTTGATGATCAAAATTTTTTAATGTAGAATAGAGGAGTACTAAAGGCATAATAAACAAATATATGGTGTTTAAAAAAAAGATATGTTTGGCCCACCCTGAATTTTTGAGCCAACCTGTATATTTAAAATTATTTTAAAAGGGGCGCGGCGTTAACCTGTACAACTTCTGTATAAAGGCTTTTTTTCTTAAGTCGACCGTTAACGACCACCGGCACACTAAATGGACACCCTGTATAAAAGGCAAAATATAATTAATAGTATACACTGCAAGTTTTTATTTTAAAGATTTGAAAGCATTTGGCAAGAACTATTTAAATACAACATTCCTTCTTTGTTTAACCATGTTCCCAAGAACTGAAATCTCATTCTTTATTCAACATTTTTCCGAAGTACGATTTATCTCGAAACGTGTAGCCCCCATGTAAATGACTTTTAAGTCATTTATAACCTTGCCGACTTGTAAACAAATCGATTACCACACAAACTTTCTTCTGATAAACCAGTCCTAGATTGAAAAATCGTCTTCACTAATCCACTTATTTGGATAAACAATGACCATAGTTTCAGATATACTAGTGCCTATTTAATTGCTTTATTTTACTAGAGGCGATATTTTCACTTATTCTCAAATTTAGTTGATCTTAAAAATTGTTCTTAAATTACATTTTGGTTCCTTTGAAAGCGCAGAAAAAACGCTAGTTTTATTCTTCGAATTTATAAAACCAATATAAAACCAGCACAAAACTAAACGGAATTTAAAATGTTTCTTGGGATTAAACGTGGGCTGCTACTTCATCTCCTTCCCCCACCTTTAATGCGCCACTGATCAAGCATCTGGAAATAGGTTGATAGCAGGGCATAGGGATTTTTTACATAGCCATTGATACCATAATGATTCTCTAATTGCTTCTTTGCATGTTTTGTGGCTGAAATTCCACACGTACATAATACAAAACTAATTGGTTAAACTGTAATTCATTGACAACCTGTTAAACAGTTTTGGTAGTAACCCGGTAAAATAAAACCTATTAATAGTAATTAGGTTATTCCTAATACGCTGAGCTGTGAGCACATTTGCTCTTAATAAAGTGTTTATTCTGCAGCCCCCGATAACGACATGGCTCGGTTTGACGCCTATAACAGCTCCGTACTGCGCGTATTATTATACACATTAATGTTAATGGCACTCATTATTACCGCCCCAGAGGTTTATTAATTACCACAAATCGTGACGGATAGACCAAATTTTCTCTCAGGCGAGAAAAGCAGACTGACAAATGGCAAGCAATAAAATTCTACTTTTTCCTTTTCTCACTTTAGATTTGTATCCAGAGCTAGCGGTGTCGAGTTAATAAATCAATTAATATGTACTCTGTCTTAATTATTCTAATTGACTCGAAAATAAGATGCAATTAGACGGTATTGTTATGAACCAGAACCCGCCCATTAATGGAAGCCTTGAATTATTGATGTCCATTTTTTATTTTAACGCTCTGACGTTTTTTTACAGAAGCCGAATTAAAAGATAAAAAGTATTTGTAAAATACCTCAGGCATGGGTAAAATATATTTAAAATGCATATTTTTAATCCAAGAATATTTCTCAATTTAATTTAATTGTTGTTTTGTTTAGTTCTTGACAACTAGTCAACTGCCTGATATAGAATGAGAGAGGTTTTTAAGTCTATATAATAAAACTGATCGTAAAACTCTTTATACTAGATAACCTCTTCAAAGCTCCAATAAACCCGGCATAAAACCAAAAAGGACCTTTTGTAAAGGTTATAAATATCTTCCTTAAAACTGCCAATAAAACCAACAAAACTTTTGAACCCAAATCTGCAAGATGTTTTTAAGTCTACCACAAATCATTTTATTAAGCCTTCTTAAAACCGTTAGTACTTGCAATAAAATTTTATGCGTGATTTGAAACCATCAGAAATAATTTTATTATTATTGTGTCTTTAATAATTCTTTGTCAAAGACTTGTTACACTTAAATTGACAATATCAAAAAATGTCACCAAGTATAGTTAAATATGTCTGCCTCGATTGAAATATCTACATGTGCTAACATTTTATAATTTGATATTAATAAACAACCTAGTAATTAAAAATTGTCAACCCCGGCCACTTTATTGACAAAGTATAGTATAAAAAACTTTTAAAAAAATCACGCGTCTTTCATTTGTTAGCTTATTAATTATTATTTACAATTAATAAAAAAAAAATGTAACCATAATTTTAGCTTAATCAGTATGATTTTGGGCTATTTAGGGGTTTATATAACATATTAACATATTTTTGATAATTGCAGGCTAAATGTAAACAGTTAGTAAATAAAAATATAACCAAACACTGTTGCCCTAACTTTGTTCAAACATGTCTGCCGTAGTTAACGGAAAAACACATGTCTGGAAAATTAATAAAACCGTTTATTTTAGCAGAATGCCCTATTAAGAGTTTGTGGGTTTGTAAAATATTTTTATAAAGCAAAAGGTTTCGTTAAATTCCAATTGCTCCACTTTATTACAATTTTAAAAACTGTAAGACTTTACCCAGCCTTACTACTCTTCTTTAAAACACTTAAGATTTGTCTCTGACCACCTCTAATACAAATGTACTTAGATAACAACCTAAAAAAACATTTATTTTGTGATTTCGTGTGTGTAAGCACTGTAAGCAAGCAAAAGTGAAAAAAATACAAGTAAGTAGATTTTAAACAGTTTTGTTATGATATTAAATACCTATAATAAGTGTATTATTGGTTTATTTTACCTATAGTAAGTGTAATATTAGTTTATTTGCAGAATGGCGCGAATGGGCATGTTCCGTGACATATTTCTACACATGGGCGGTGCAGGCGTTAAGAAAGGTGTATTCATACTTTTATTCGTATGATATACAATCAATTTTTAAAAAATATGCGTTATATGCCCCCTCTCTCAAAGTTTAAAGGCGTACGTGGGGGAACCAAAGGATTTATGGGTGCTTTGTAAAAACCAAAATGTTTTAACTTACCAAAAAACTATAAGATTTCAAGGAGCCTTTATCAATTATCGTCCAAAGTAAATAGTATTTATGATAATATTAAGGGTAAGACTACTTAAGAGTTATTCGTTTTATTGCTTAATCGTAAGGAGTACTTAAAAGCCATATTTTATATATTATATATATATATTTAGATTTATAGATGTCTACCACAAAACTTAAAAGATTTAAAATCCTCTATAAACCTTAATGAGTTTATTGTGGTTTTATTAATGCAGCAATTAAGTGGTTATATAATCAATAGGTCTTAAAGAGCAAAAATATTTAACAATTTGCTTTGAAGATAACTTGAAGGTCTTTTTTTAAGTACATATTATCTGCAGATAAATTGGTATGCACAAAAGAAATAATAAAACCCACTTCGGTGTATTTACCTTCTTAAACCTGTGATAAAACCCTATATATACTTGTTGGCATTTAAATTGTTACTTGGGCTGCTTGTAGATGCAGGGGCAGATATTACGGGTTTTAAGCGCAACGGGGAGGTGGAAATCCAATAGTGTAGCCGCAGGGTGTATTGAGGAATCGATGGCCAATAAGAAAGATATTTTGAACAAAATTTTACAACCTAATTTTAGGGATCAAATGCCTAATAATGTTGAAGTTTAAATAAATTCGACAACAAGTGGTTTCACCGAGGGTTCAACAGTAAGAAACACCAAAACATGATGCAACCATCACAACAACTACTCTTAGTTTTTCTGGAGCTACAATTATTGTACTTTTAATTCAATGTTTAAAAAGTTAAGAAAGTCACATGTTGTATTATTATTCAAATAAATAAGGTATGTTTATAATTTTCTTATATTATTCAACATTAATTTATTCATGAGCACACAGTCATACGTTTATCTTCGCTCTCAGCGGCAGAAAAAGTAGTTTTACTTCTGGTGCTTTAAAGGCCTCGGTGCCAGTTGTTGTAACTGATTTGGGGTCATAAATAAATTGATTTTGAAAAAAAAATAGCAAGAAAAAAGCAAAATTTTAACGTAAAAACATTAGTAGAAACCTGTAAGGTTTATTAACGTTTGAAGAAAAATAGATTTATTGGATGCTAAAAAATAGGTGATTGGCCGCTCTTCTCTCCAAACTTAGGCACTAGTCTTTATCACGCTTAAATATTAAACCATGCATTAGATTTTGATAAGTGATAGCTAGAAATTCTAGCCTAATTTATAGGCATGTAGTTAGGCATTATTTATTGGGATTTTCAAGAAGCTTTCAGAATGTTTTTTCTTTACTTAGTTTTTCAACGTAAACATTCATTGTGTTTCAAGCAGTTTTACCCATGCAGACTTGTGTTAGTAAATAAATATGTGTTTACATTAAAAGGCTTTCTCCGTATTAAGTTACTTTTGTTTTATTAATGTGCCGAATGCCTGTATATTAAAATATCATATAACAAACTAATATTTAAATGAAAAATATGCGTAAAAGCTCAACACGTTTACAAGCAAAGTGGCTGATTATAATGTTTCTTTACAAGCTTAATCAATTACTCATTGGGTAAACGTGTTTTTCACTTTACACTTAATGCCGAACTTATTATACCTGTCTACATGAAATATAGGAAAATGATTTATATATCATGCAAAAAATTGAAAAAGATTTAATTTCCGCTTGGGCAAAATTTATAAGTTATATCGTTAGTAATTATTTTTATAAATAAATAACACAGGACAATATTAATAAATACTTAAAACAAAAGAAATACTCTCTAAAAGCTTTTTTGTAATTACAAGTATTTTATATTTTAGTATGAATGTATGAAATCGTAAGTGTGTCAAATTGTCAAAGTTATTAATCTAAATTTTAATTACTTTAATGCTATTATACATGTATTTTACAAACATGAATATGTGGAAACAACTAAAAATCCTATAACTTCACTGAAGACAGCACACTTGTTTCATCCTGTACTTTGGATGATCGAACATCGCCTGTCAATGCACATCCCCTTAGGCAGCAAGAGGTCTCCCATCTCAACAAAGATCTGAAAGAAATTCTGTCTTGGGGTGACAGTAACCAAGTAGAATTTAACGCTAAAAAGACCCAGGCTTCAGTTTTTTCTAAAAAAGTTAATGTTGAAGAACCGGATATGCACTCGATTCCCTTGGCTTCATCAATTCATTTACTGGGCGTTAATTTGGATAGTCATAATATATGTCTTGACATAGTAACGTTGCGGCTATTGCTAAGGAAGCCTTGCAGAAGCTTGAGATACTTTTCCGAACTAAGAACTTCTATACACCCCAATAGCGTTTGATGCTCTATAAAGTACAAATGCGACCATCGCTGGAGTACTGTTCACATATTTGGGGCTCTGCTCCTAAACATACCCTGATATTGCTGGATTTCATTCAAAGAAGAGCCATTGAGGCCTTGTTCCCCATCGAGCATCTCCAATGCGCACACGCACCGCTCGCAGAGCGCCATAGAGGATTGATCCTGCAGTGCTGTGCGTGATCATAAATGAAAAGATTACTATAATGTCTCAGATTATCCTACTCGGGGATATTGTAATGTTACCAATTATTGTACTGTTAACAATAATACCTACTTCGTTTTCTTCGAATAAATATAAGTACTACAGTGGTGGTTCGTGGTACTTTTTAGAGAAGGAATTGTGGGGAACCACGCTCAAGTGTGGGGAGGGGGCAAACTCGTCACTGAAAGGCGGACAAAAAATGTGCATACAATAAAACATATCGGAATCGAAATAATTTGTCGTCGTATGAAAGCCTGCTTAAAATAAATTTAAGAAGAAATTCCACGATATAGTTGCAGTTTCTTAAAGATCCTTTATTTACTTCCATTTTTACAAATCAGATTAACAAGTCAAATTAAATTTAGCTAACATACCCCCTCGCCTTCAATTGACGGACTATATGAAAGATGTCAAAATCTGACTATACCTTCATAAAATATTAGAAATCCATTGCACATTCACTACACTACAGTGATGTAAAACGAGTTTAAATTTAGTAATTTTAATTACCACTTCGCTCTCAAATAACGCACTACACCACAGAATTTCAAAACCTTCACAAGCAATTAGGAGTCCATGACACAATCACCCACACTAATACACTAACCTAACCTGTGTACCGTACAACGGGCTGTTGTTCTCTATAGCGATCTAGAAAATGCAATGTCAATCAATGCTGTTGTATTAAAACAATGGGCCTAGGAAACCAATCTATCTGTGATGTGGGCCTGTCTGCCTCCTGGCGCGATCTTATCTTACGACGTTTCCTTACAACACATGGATATTTTGTCGTTTCATTCATAAAATGTCAGGCGCGGTGGAGGCAAGGTCACAGATTGTTTCAGCCACGAACGCAGCCGTCGTTTGTATAAACATGTCGTCTACCGGTGATTTAAGCGCTACTATGGAAAGAGCGAGGCAAGAGAAAAACGATTTTAACAATGCCTATTTATATTTCAAGAAAATTTTTAAATGCAATTATCTGAACTTATTATTTTTCAGGATTTCTCACTATTACTTTTATGTATCGAAGTGTTGTATATAATTTCCGTTAATATTAATGCATCCCCGAGCCACTTTCATGACACCGGAACTTTTTCATAATTTTTCTACATTTTATGTATAATCAAACCTTAAATTTTGCCATAGTTATTTTCGGACACCCTAAATATCTATCAATTAATCAAACAGATAAAATCGTGCATCATCTCCATTGGATTTTTTACGTGTTTACCGCCCATTCGATGTGCTGTGGCTAGAGACCAAATTTGCCATATTTATAGGGACTTTCATAGAGTAAAGAACAGTATAGTTGCACTGTACTATCCACAAAGCACCAGCACCGAGCGACCATGCCTCTCTTTTCCTCCGAATACGTTCTTTTTCTGGTTTGTACACAATCAGCAAAACTGTACGATTTTCTACAAGGTAATATCTAAAAAAAACTCTTCACCTATACTACGAGTCCATTAACTTAGTTCTATAATTACTAATATAACTCTTACTTTTCATAAATATTTTACAGTTAAATTTACAGATCGTAGTCTACATTCAAAATCAACAGTACAGAACACCTGTCTGGAGTTAACTAAATGAATATAACGTAAACCTCAGGTAACCGTCAAATTTTGGCAACTATTCATTCAACTCAGGCGAATATGCAAATAGTAGAATATTTTGCTGGGTCCTGTATGTACGCCCGGAATAATAAAATATAGTTCTCAGCTTGAAAGGATACTAGGGAACTACATTTGCTTTTATTTCGCTAAAGTTGTTACAAGCACAATGTAGTTTTATTAGACAGCCTTTATAACGAAACTTAGGTTTCACAGCCTGTTTAATTATCCAGGTGGTTTCTTTTCCTCTCAGCATTCTGCAACATTCTTATCGAATCTAGAATTACACTATAAAACAGGGTCCTACTTTCTTATGTTAATTTTACTTAGTCGTAAACAATTTAGATACAAATTAAATTTTTTACTCGGCTATAAAAAGTTATACTTTTCGGTAAAGTTTTTGACTAGATCTATTTTGTAATCCAATATATTATGGGAGTAATATTTAACTTAAATATACAGGTATTATAATAGAGTGTGTTACTCTTTATGGAGAAATCTCTGTATTGTTTAATAAAAGAAATTTTCAGCTTTTCTAACAGTGTTACATAATAACGTAATAAGTTAACCCCCTTATAGTCCAACATTCATTTTTTCTTTAAATCAAAATAAACTGTATAATTGAAAATCTAATAATGATACAAAAACAATGGCCTTTGACACACACCGTATAAATAATCCACAGGTAAAATGTCGGATGGCGTAAGCGTAATAAATTATTTGACACTTTCACGCCAAATAATAAAAATGAATTTCTATAACCTTTGCCACTTACTATGGTCCAGAATATGTATTTCAAAGGGACGTCATATTTTAACTGTAATAAATGATACTTTGACAGTTTTGTAAGCATATAAGAGTGACTTTTGGGATACCTAGCTCAGGAAATATTATAATATATCATTTTTAATTTGATTTTTTTATTTTATTTTACACTATATACTAATATTTTGCGAAAAAAAAATTTCATATGAACGTATATCCTAAGCCTCTTAACTTTCGAACTACAGAGTGTTATAGTTTTATTTTTTTTTATATAATAATAATAATTTTGATACGGACATTCTTGTAAACCTTCTATATCTATGTATGTATCAAGAGGCATTTTCTGAAGAACAATATTTTATTTTGTGTCTACCAGTGGCGTTCGTGAAAGGGAAAAGTTAAATACTTTTGAAGAGAAAAAAGCTACGCCGCCGCTTTTACATAAAGTAGAAATAATTCTATAAATCTTTATAAATTTCTGAGCAAATCTGGTCTCTCGAGTTTCTTATACAATAATTAAATCCATTTTTTCTGCATATCCATATCGCTTATATCTGATACGGTAATAATTACTGGTACGTCCGTAAAAGTATTTTTAAATTATATTTATTTTTCTAAGTAACAAAAACGTATTATTAACACAAAATTCATATTTTTTGTGACACTAAAATAAATTAAAAGTATTTCACTAACATTACAAGAAAAGCAGCCACGAAAACCGTAAAAAAATCGCGGTCTTTCAACCATTTCAATATATCAATTTTGAAGAGTCGCCTATGAACCAAGCACGTGTTTGTACTTGGCAAAGCTTCAATGGACGATAGACGTCAAGTTGTCAGAAAATTCCAGTTTTAATTTAAGATTAGTGTTATTATTGCCTGTTTTTAATCTTCAAAAGTGTGATATATATGTTTTAAAAAAATCCGAGACAAATCTTTGTATTTCTTGCATACATTTTATAGTGAAATTCCCATTGAGTAACCATATGAGTGAATACAGGACAGTGCAAAGGTGGATTTCACGTTTGCTTTAAAGTTTTACGGTAATACTTGATGCTGAGTTATTGTTTTAAAACATTCACTGACTATGTGACCATCATTCTTTAACTGAAAAGAACCAAGAAATGCTTAAAAATGGGTAAAATAGTTATATTGTGAATATATTTTTTAGCTTTAAACTGTAGTTCTCACATTTTTTTTTGTCACTTTGGCTCACTAAATATTTAATTGTGTTTAGAATATATCTTTTTTAATATACTGTGTACGTATATACGGTTCGTTAGAATATCTATTTCCAGTAATTTCATTTTAATATGTATGTTGCTCAAAAACTTCTTAATCGATCTGAATGAAGTATCCGAATTAAAAAAAAAAACCCTTTACTCCTATATTTACCAGCGGCTAAAAGTAGTCGTTGATTTGCGTGCGTTGATTTTATACAGGATAAAAAAAGGTGATGTAAAAATTGAAAACATTTAAAAGTACCATTTTGAGCTAGATTCATATTAAAAATCGAAATATATTATTAAGAATAAATGTTTTAAGTGATATTCTGGAACGATTTTGACAGTGCCTGCTTTAATGAGGATTTAAAAACTTCTTTTTTAATAGATGTTTATAGATCAAAAAAATGGAAAATTTGTATCTAAAATATTTCGTAACGTTATTGACTGTTTTCAGTGCAGTACCAAAATTATAATTGAGCTTAGAAAAAAAGATTAAAATATTTTTTATGTTTATAATGGATTATATATTTTTAGCCTGGTAAAATTTTTTAATTTTTAAGTTTTTATTAAGCATATACCTATATTATTTGCTACCTTGAGTAACTAAGGTGCCTAATAGAGAAGATCCTGATTCGTGGAGTAAATCTCGTCGAAGTACTTTCGACGTTTCGCCTACGGTTGTACGATACAACTACAAGAATGTTATTTTAAGAAGTTGACTACTTAATGACACATCCAGTATTTTAACTTCTAGGAAAAAAATTGGAAGCGTCTCAAAATCTGACATTTTGATCTATAAGGTCGAAAGTTATTTTCTTTTAATATTTTTGGTACTGTAAATTGGCATTGTTGCTGACGTAGGGATTTTTCAGAATATTCTACTATAGACAACATTACTGTTGTCTTACAGTTTCTTTATTTGCTTCCCTTTCTTGACGTTTCTTTTTGAAGCTAGTTTCTACATTTCCAATTTGTCATGGTGTCTGTTTCTAAAATATCTGCAGCTTTCCGATACGTTTTTTAATAGTCGTCACCTATTAATGTTATTTCAATTTTATCTTCAAGATTCAATTTCAACTGCATTTTTATTTACTTGAATTGATGTTTCCTTAAAATATTCGAACTGGAAGTGACAATGTCATCATCAACAATAGATGAACAAGGAAATTGTGCGAGTAGCTTTGTATGTGGCAAATGTATTCAATACATTTAAGACACCATCAGGAATTCGGATTCAAATATTTAAGTTAAAAATAACAATATGATGCGACGAGTATAAATAATTTTTAATTGTTAAAAAAATTATCTTATAATGTTTTGCTGTATTTTAAAAATTAGAATGCTCTTCTCTTGATTCAAGTTTGAATAGATTAGTTATATTTTCCCAGAAAACAGAACTTTTTATAAAGAGTGACTGTTTTCCTCAACCTAAATAGTAAAAAAGTTAGAATTTAAGAGTAGAGACGCTGTAGGAATGTTTTAATTTTTTTTTTGTCTCTTAGCTGATAACATGAAATATAACCCCTTCCTTTAAAGACATCCTTAAAATAATTCAAGACTTCCACTCTTTAAATGCATCGAGATATTGACATAAAATTTATGGTTATGTTTAAAATATCTAAGGCCACAAGACGTTTATCCCTTATTTAATTCAATTTAAAGCTTTAAATTTATAGGGCTATAACAATAACATAAAAAAGCTGACCTACATATACAAAAATCGTCTTTTATAGAGGTTATCGCGAAAATTTGAGCCTGGAATACGTATATATTCTCTTTGGAATGTTTTCTATAGTTTTTAACTCTACTTACTTTTATTTCAAAATTCGCCTTAGTCGTTACATGAATGTAACATGAAGATCCAACGTCTAAGATTATACCGAGTGGAAACTTTAGGCGGAAGGATGCTTTTTATTTTGGTTTAATCGCTTCGCATCTATTATACTGCACAATTCTTCATTGTAGATTTTCCGTAAATATTTCAGCTAATATAGGACTTAAATGCCCATTATTAAACCTTCCTTACTTATGTCAATAGCATCATTAAATTCAAAGTAGTTCTGGTCTAAACAAAGAACCAGTGATTCTAACATTTCTTGTTTATATTTTCGGTACATGATTTTTGATCAAAATATCTTCAACTAAAATCAAAACATCTGACTGAGTAATAGGTTTTGCATAAACCTGCTTTAACAAGATTAAACTTCAAAAATATGAATTTGAACGTTATTCCTAGGGTTGGTAATGTAAAAATTGAAACACTCAGGGAGTACCTGGTAATATTTTGCCTTCAACTATTGTGGTAGAGTATAAAACCCGTTAGTTTATTATTTTTATGGCGTTTTATTTGATGTTACTAATAAAAAGTCGAATTTTGACTAAAAATAAAAAGCAAAATGCAATTCCTAAAACCACTGCAACTTTTTCAATTATTTAATTATATTATTGGTATGATAACTTTTAGGTTTGATTCTGGTCTGATGCAAACTACTGTTTAGTAACATTTTTAACAGAAGATTTAAGATTAGGTACTACACACAAAAAATTGTTAACAGAACTACTTAAGTAAATTCTTAGGAATCCTTGGAAACAACGAATAGCATAATTGAACCCAACGTGTCGAAATGCGAATGAGATGGTATAATTATTTGGTCGCGTATGATTTCGCCTTGTGCTTTAATAACTTTTATTCCATGATGAGGATGAAATGTTCGTTTTTGAAATATGTGTGGTCTCGCCATTTGATGACATAATAGGGGTTCACATGCCTCCCCCCTATAATTTCGAGAGCATACAATACCATTGGAAGTGAAATAGGTCTCTAAATAATTTTTGCTCAGCATGATAAAATTGATTTAGTCTAAGAATCTTACTAGCAGATGGGAAGTGTGTTTTTGAATTTCTCATAACCGCTTGCAGCACTTCTAGTTGGGCTTCTTCAGTAGGTGTTCAAACTTTATGTTTTCGTTTAATTTATTTTTTTTTATTAACGTGAGCTATATGTTTGTTTGGGTGTCTAATATTAAGAATTCTTCATAACGTTATTTTACGTTTAAAACGAAGTTAACCAGTTTGACAGAAACGTTGACGCTTGCTTTTTTAAGCCACCCTGTATATCCTACATTCACTTTTTATAACTATCAGTTACTTTCTTGCGATGCAGCATTTTTAATTAAGAGCTTTTTTTTCTCTAAAATTGATATTAAAAATTTCCCATTTGGCAAGAACTTTAAAGACCGTTAAACATTTACATTCTCAGATTCCAAAATAATGGCAAACGAAGATAAAACTGTTGATCCTGAACCTTGTAAAACCTTTTAGGTATAAAATTTCTGTAAGTGTGTTCAATCTCCAGACGTGCAACCGTTGTAGATTGCTTAAAAATTCCGATAAGGTCAAACGGTATCTTTATCGGGCTAATCCGTATGTATACGCTAGGCTCGCTCCACATTAAAAATCCATGTAAATAGCGACATGACGAATTTAAACCGAAAAATATGGGACAGGGCTCAGTTTTTCGGGATCCACTACCGAATTACATTAAATATTTCATGCTTGCTTGCGGATGTATCGTGGAGTGTTACTGCCCCGGCAACGGAGCCACCAGTGTACGTGCAATCAATACCAGCCACCTGAAAATGAGCGACAACAACAGTTTAAAAGATTATTTCCGGTTTTCAGAATCTTCCGGTATTGTTCTGAGGAGGTCGTGACGTTGTGACACTGCCATTGTATCTTTTTCTTAATCGCAAAAACTTTATGACAAAGGTAAACGAGCCCATGCTGTCTCTGTTCTTGTTTTAAGAAGGAAATTTGAAATGAAACTGAAAATCGAAAGTTGATAAAGTTACGCATTGACATTGATGCGTTCGGTAACGAGGGGTAACAGCTAGTATCGTAGTAGAAACTAGCTTTTCAAGACAATATGGTATGAGCGTATTACGGTTTCTTGGACTTGGTGTAACTCTGACGTACCAGGAAGTGGTTTTGTAGACGATCAGTTGCTAGAATAATTTATTTAGAATATTATCATCACTACCTTTACAGTCGTCTACAATCAACTGATCAGAAATGACACCGGGTGTTGATTTGCTTGCGAGCAACTTTTGGAAACATACCAAGCAAATAAAGAAAACTTTCTTGTTCGATATGTGACCATATGTCAGTCCTGACTATATTGCTTTAATTTTAACCTAGCAAATTCAAAGCGATATCATCTGCCTAAAAGCGTTTACTGTCGGTGTTCTGTAGTGCGAACAGAGTGCGAGCCTAATGCAAACCTTACTTCCAAAGCTCTTAAATATAAGCATCGGAGAAAGTTAACAAATATTGTGCTGCTTCCTCAGGCCAAAGTATCCACCCATACCTCCTGTGTTGTTAGGGCTACTAACCATCAATCAGGCTTTCCAGACCGTCCAGTGACTACAGTCTGTTCTCAAAATTTCCAAGAGGATATTGATAATGCTAAATCACCGAATGCAAAAATGTTAAGGACAGATTATATCGAAGAAAAATGTAGCTAATTGGAAGGAGGTAACGGGTAAACTTAGAATTAACCCTCATAATATAATCACAAGCAGCAATAGCAAAAAGTAATTCACTATGGTTACAGAATTTCTTGGTATTATCTAGGGAAGGTTGCGACACTGCTATTGTGTCTTTTCTTATTTACGGAATCTTTGTGACAAAAGTAAACGAAACCGTGTCTCCTGTGCTCTTGTTTCGACAAAAATATGAATCCATTAAAACATGAAAGTACAACACAAATGTTTCGTTGTATTTGGTATGCCGCAATTCTACGCTAGAGTGTTCAAGGTGATCAAAATGTACTATTAATACGACATCGAGATGTAACAGCAGCATCTTGTGAATCCCAGCGCTAAAGTGGCTAGCAAGATTCAAAATTTATATGCACTTTTCGAAGATTCATTTTGCGCCAATTTGAATTTTAACGTCTTTGAACATTACTTTATCCACTACAAGAGAGTATCGCAACTATGTAAGATTTTAAGTTCAAATCACAAGTAGCAATAGCAATAATAATTTAAATTATTTCTGATTTTGAGAATTTTCCGGTATTATTTAGAGAAGGTTCTAACACTTCCATTTTCCATTGTCTCTTTTCTTCGTTACGAAAACTTTATGAGAAAGATAAACAAAACGATGTCTCCTTGGCCTTTCTTCTTTAAAAAATATGGAGTTATTATAACTTTAAAAAATAACTGCTTTGTTATATGAAACAATAAGATACGGAAATTGACAAAATTTAAACACCAAATATTATTCAGGTATATGGCAAAGCTATATTTAAGGTGGGAATTTTTAACGAGGAAATGCGAATTTTCGTGCATATTCTGAATATGAAATGAATTAGTTTCAAGCTTAGTTCATTTATGCAATTAAGATAACTATTAGACAAATTATGACCGCCCTGGTGAGGTTGTTAATAAACAGACCATGGAAATAAGAATAAGAAATAAAAGTTTCCTGGATTGTTAGGGGAGGCCCTAACACAGTCATTGTGTCTCTTCACATTTAGGAAACCTTTATGACAAAGGTAAACGAGAAAATGCCTCTTTTGCTTGGCTGTCTTAAAAAATATATAGGCATTTAAAAGCGACTATAATTTAAATATTTAAAAAAAAAAAACGTGTTTTTGCAAACAAGGAAAAATGGTAATAACCCATAAATTTCTTACAAGGAAGTAAATAATAAAGTAAATATCGTATAAATCCGAATTTTATTTAAGAAAAAAGTTATAGGTATAAAGTAATTTATGTTCCTCTCACCAACAAATACTGTTATTACATTTTTTTTAGTAGCAATGCGGCATTTTAGATTCCACAAGTTTACCGAAAGCCACCCAAACATGGATGAAAAATGTATATTAAAGTGCCTGTTTACTCGGTAGAGTAATTTGGGCCACAAGGCCGCAGCACATATCTACTAACCCGGTTGGTAATACAAGTCTATTATTTAAATTATGAAGGTACACTTTACTGGCAATCTGTATATTATGTTAAAGTTAATTATTTATTTTAATTTAAAAATATTTATACTTTCAGTTTATTTCTACTGTGGTTAGTTTTGCAACTAATTCATATTCCTTTACAATAAAGCATCCACTTTCTAAACTAATTACGTTGAACAGCCGAGACTGTGTCAAAGCTTCCTTGTTTAAAGCGGATTAGTAAAATATTGCTTGGAGATTCTAACTCTATTAGTTTTTGGGCCACTTAGTAATAATTTTGCTTAATACAGCTACCTACTTAAACTTTGAACATTATTTGACCTTCAGTACGATCGATACGAGCAACATTCTTAATTTATATATTTTTAAACTCGTTTAGTTAAGTTTTACTATATTGCACAAGCATTTTTCGGGTACCATTTTTTTTTAAACCGACTAAACCCCAAAATACGGCCACATATGGGTTGTGTGAAAATGGTAATTTAGGCACAAATTATAATAAAATATACAGTTAAAATCAGAATCCGTAACCTCTTCTCTTTAATTGCTGGACTTGCATTACAACAATTTAAATTACCATACTAAATGTTAGCATAACTTTGTAAAATAATAATTTTGGTCTAGTCTACCTAACGGACCTAAGTCCTTTTTGAAATTAGAGGCAGAGGTGGATGTAGGAAAATACTTATTCCCATACGCGATTTTGTCCTGGAATTTTGTATTACATTACTTTACTAAAAGTCAACGTGTGAGTCGTACCCCTTGTAATGGGGAATATTTATTAAAAAAGGTGTATCACACCTCATTACAACAATTTAAATTACCATACTAAATGTTAAGCATAAATTTGTAAAATAATTATTTTGGTCTAGCCTACCTAACCGACCTAAGTCCTTTTTGAAATTAGAGGCAGAGGTGGATGTAGGAAAATACTGATTCCCATACGCGATTTTGTCTTGGAATTTTGTATTACATTACTTTACTTAAAGTCAAGGTGTGAGTCGTACCACTTGCAATGGAGCATATTTATTAAAAAAGGTGTATCATACTTCTTATTATTATATTATATCTAAACAAAAAGTAGTATCCCCACACAAATTTTATTAGTAAAGTCCGTAAGTAGTAAAAATGTAAATAAATAATTATTTAAAGCAGCTATTGTTGTATAATATATGCTTGCAAACACATTGCGTTTCGATATCGGACAAAAGATGTGAAACAAATAGCGTTTGTTCGAACATACAATAATTTTCTCTGCATGCTTTAAATTCTTGTCTCTGCATTTGCTCGTATTAATATTTCGTAATGGCACATCGCTCGTGCTACTGTAAAACCGAACTTTTCACACTGTTAAAAGTTTTTTTAGCTTTTGATTAACAAATGCGAGATGCACAAAATGCTCTATGGGAACGGGAAGTTTTGAAAATATCATAATGTCAATAACTCAATTTATTTAAGGCAAGTTATAATATTAGCAAGTTAGTTATATACTATTAAATAACGACAATTCATGCATTTGTGAAACTTTGCTTACTACGATGAACAACGAAATATTTCTTTATGGATTTCTCTGGAACTCTTGAATATTTTTGTCTTTTCAACAAAAGGAACTTTGTGCACGAAGTTATTGCATGCCGAAAAGAGCCAATCAATGTATGGAGGTGATATGACCTTACCATATTCTTTGCAATTTACCTGGCACTGACCTGAATATTAGGGGCATTTCGAGTCCTGCGTATCCGTTGCATTCCAAATTTCGGAAAGGCGAATTCTGTAATTTGACAGCCTTATCAGAAATTCGCAAGTTGTGTATATCAGTTCCACGTACTGGAGGGTCTGATGGTTTTAGAACTTGAACTATTTCAATATTATACGAATGAAGATTGAGATCCTGGTGAAGAATCGAACACTTCCATGACGCGAAATAATAAAATCAGTTCAAAATGGACGCTGTGCAGCAACTGCGCGGTTGTTAATTTTTATAACACAATATTAGTGCAAAAGCCCCCTGCTCACTAGCCCACATTTTCATGTTAGTTACGTAATGAGAACATTTTTCAAACTTCTGTGGCTAAGTGAGCCCCTTGCACTTACTCGACAAGTTTTGCAAATAAAATTAATATCTTATAACACCATGGTGTTCCCATATGCCCAATATTTTTTATGTAAGGATTCATCTTTTACGGCATGTACTATGGGAGGTACGGATACATGTTTTATACCCCAAGGCACATTTCTAGCATTTCCAGGAAAACTTCTTACCCAGATTGTGTATGAAATTTAAATGTTCCTAAAAGTTTTCACCAAATTCCACAGACCGGTTCTGTATTGTTAAGCCCTTCTAATAAATACAACATTAAAATGCAACAATTTCGGCTTCACAGTAAGAGGACGTGCTCTAATTTATGCAATGAGTTTCGACCCAAAACAACATTAATAGACTTTGTAGAATTACAAAACTTAGGCACCTGTTTTAAACAGAGGAGTAACTAAATATAGAAGTTTCTTAATCCTAAAACACAAAAGATACAAACCTAAAAATATTTTTCTTTTTAAAATTGCTTTATGTATCCAGATCTCAATGCGTTGTAAACCAATATGCGAAGAGCATAGATCTTTCACAACGCGAAAGAAACACTTCCGCAGAAAATAAATGATACCAGGAGCTACAATAAAAACAAAATAGGATTTTATAATTTAGGTGAGGGAAATTTGAAACAGCATAAAAATTAGTCAGTTTTCGATTCAAATAAAAAATAAATAATGCTTTTATATTCTCTGGTTTATCAAAGGAATCATTTCACCGTAGTTTTGCATAGGTGATAGAAAATTTCCATCATGTTTACTGAAGTTTCCAAAGTCTATTAACACAGATTTACTGAATGGCTTTATTGATTGTTGCTGTGTTGTGGGATTATGTTTAATTATTACTGAGTAGATTACAAATTATTGGCTCGGCATAAATTTTAATTTAAAAAACACTTCAGTGATAGCTTGTACAGTTGAACACAAAGTAAATAAATACATTATTTTTAACTATTTCTATATCAATAGACAAGCGAGTAGGCAAGTTTATATTCTGGTTCTGTCGGTGTGATTGTATTCGCTCTCGGATCCCTATATTATATTTATGTTTTCAAAAATGTTAATACAGTATGAAATTTTTGTAAGATTGACTATGGTAAATTTTCAACCCCATTTTAGGAACAATCGAAAAAGGTTTCTCAATAGGGGTGATATGTTTTGACATATTTTAAATATCAAAATTGTCTGTCGTTGTCATGTGTGTTTAGTAAGATTTGCAATTTCATCAAGCAAAGATATACGTTTTAACAAAATTTGAAAAGTATCCACTTTAATTTTAACAAAATTCTCGCTCTTTTATTGCAACTTATCGTGAACTTCCTTCGTCCTAATGCTTAGAATATTGCTTCAGTTCAAGCCAGTGTTGATGAAAACCCTAATTTATCTATTCCAAGACATTCACAATAATTGCGGCTGTCTGGAACGTCTGCTTGGCGTATTTTACGTGAGGATTTGGGCTTACATCCTTAGAAAATTGTTCTGACACAAGAATTGAGACCTCTGGACTATCATGGAATTCGCCCTGGAACAACTTGAAAATGATGGTGATTTAGGTAAAAAAATCATATTCTCAGATGATGCTCATTTTTACCTCACTGACGTTGGTCAGTTAATTATTTCCAGAAGTCTTTTTCTTGTGGGGTCATTTAAAGTCGCTTGTATATGAAAATAAACCAAAGACAATTGATGCATTAAAATTTAATATTCAACGCACAACTCGTGATAATAGACCGAATTTATGAAATAGAATGCTTGAAAATTAGGTTCGTCGAATTCGATCCTACAAGAGATGCAGATGAGGCCATGTAAATGATGTTATCTTCAGAAGGTAATTGCATCGATGACACTCAAAATAAAATTTTTGATTTATTTATATTTATTCTTTGACAGATAAGATAAAGGAAAGAGCTAGAAAGCACATTCTTATTTCCTGACATTTATAATTCTACAAAATATATTAGTGAACGAAATAAAATTGTTTCAAAATGTATAAGAGGACGTGGTTTTTAAACATTAAAAATAATTTAATATTTGTAATACCGAGTGTACGGGGGAGAAAAACTTCGTTTTACCATCGAATTAAACCTCCTTTTAAAAAATCGCCGACTATTTAGTGAAATAACTGTATAATGTATAGCCCTGTATAGTCTCGTTTCATTGCATAAATAAATTTAAATCAAATACGTGCAAATGCGAATAATTTTCATATAATTTATATACTTTAAAAAGCTCTAGTTCGCATAACAATATTACAAAGAAATTTTAGGCCAATTTAAAACAGTGGTTTAAATAAGTCAATTTCTATGCAAATAATATATAAATCAAATGAAAAACAATTGTAACTTTGGTTTCTGTCATTCGAATAAATAAATTAAAGTTGCAGATAACACAGTTACCGTTGTTTCCATTTTATATTGTTATAATGTTTCATATATACAATGATAAATATTTATACAGGGTTGTTATATGATTGAATATAATTTGAAATAAATAAAAACTAAATGTGTTATATTTAAAAGCGTAATTTTGTGAATGAAAAGTATATAAATTGTAGCTTTTTATTAAAATACAGGGTGTTACAAATTCGACATACGAGCATTGGAATCTCGGCAATCATAGTAGTTAGAAAAACGGTTAAATGGGGGCAAAGTTGTGCAATTCGGTTCTGATTAAAATGCCCCTTTAAAAGTTTTAAAATTCCGAATACTTCCGATATTATTCGAAAAAAACCGAAATTTTGCTAAATCGTTTTTATTTTTTCCTGAGCTCATTTGAATAGCTATTTAAAAATAAATGACACTTTGTCGTTGCAACTTTTTCTCCCCCACAAAATAACGTTATTAAACTAAAGATCCGACGTTTCGTATCCGAGCGGCCAACATACACTTTATTTTTTTAAATACGGACCTGGAATTTTTTTACCGATTCTTAAACCCCCTACCCTCAAAATTTAATGGCGGTATTACTTTCTAATAATGAATTGTTTTTGCTTATTTCCTTTTATATTCGTATTTTACATTTGTCAGTCCGGTCCTGGCAACGAATCACAATTATAATTAAAAACGTTATTTTTATAAAAACCTTTACAAATGGGTTTCATGAAAATTTGAGTTTATTAGGAAAGCCCTAATTTCCAAAATGTTCAAAAATATTTCCTTTAACCCATAGGTACCTACCTATGCACAGATCGATGTTTTTTATGATCCTTGCTATACTACCCTCTTTCAATTGATCTTTATAGCCTACGAACTGTATGTTGTATTATTCTTCCAATTCTTCAAAGTTTGTTTAAAGTTGATCTTACTGATAGGTGGATCGGAAATGGTGGGGCGAGAGTGAGAGTCGCCAGCGAGGTCAACAGATATTTCGCCTCTGGATTTCTTTTATGGGGGCATTAAAAAATTTTTTCCACTACTAACCTATAACATCGCCATTATTGACCGATTATTAACGCTAGAAATCGTTTTTCTCTACCTTATAAGTCATTATTGACCATGGTCAATAATAAGCCATTGAAATCCATTATTGACCGATCTTTGACCTTAACCGAATTTTTTTTGAACGCAGGTAACTTGATTTTTTAATTCTACAACATCAATTCATTGTGGTTAGGCAACCAGATAATTATCAATACATATTAGATTACTTGATATTGTAAAATATCGATACAATCAACATTTTTTCTGCTTCCATCCTTAATTCGGGAGGTTTACACATAAATTATTATCACTAACATTTTCTTCGCTCATTTTAAAAAAAAACGCAAAACTCGTGAAATCTGATGACACAAATGAACACAAATTGACATTGACAAAGCCACCTGACAAAACAACAAAATATTTTGCCAATTCCAAAGCGCAGGTAACTTGATTAAAAAATATACTTATACCTACCTATAATTTTTTATAATTATTAATACTATAAAGATAAATGTCATATAAAAGTTTGTAGTAGTGGAAAAAATAATATATTAACCACGGTTTAGACAGCTTATTATAGCCCTCGCGTCTTAAATCCCTCGTCGCTTCGCTCCTCGTGATTTAAACTCGCCGCTCGGGCAATAATGATGGCTGTCTAAACCTTGGTTAATAATATACTATTATTTATAAAAATGACTTAGATACCATGGAGGAACTGAAAGAACGCATACAGGTTGCAGTTGATAGGATAAGGAGAAGATCGGTTAAAAGGGCTGTCGCCAAAATTGGAAGAAGGATCGATCGTTGCATTGAGCAAAACGGCAATATTTTTGAACATTTAGAAAATTGGGTTTTATAAATAATAAATTTAAAATTATTAGAAAATTCTTATAAAATAAATTATGTTACTTATGTATGAATGTTTTAAATAAAATAGAGCGTTTAATTAATATTGTGATTCGTTGCCAGGACCGGACTGACAAATGTGAAATACGAATTAAAAGGAAATAAGCAAAAACAATTCATTAGTAGAAAGTAATACCGCCATTACTTTTTGAGGGTAGGGGGGTTTAAGAATCGGTAAAAAAAATTCCAGGTCCGTATAAAAAAAAATAAATTTGATGTTGGCCGCTCGGAGACGAAACGTCGGATCTTTGGTTTAATAACGTCATTTTGTAGAGGAGAAAAAGTTGCAACGACAAAGTGTCATTTATTTTTAAATAGCTATTCAAATGAGCTCAGGAAAAAATAAAAACGATTTTGCAAAATTTCGGTTTTTTTCGAATAATATCGGAAGTATTCGGAATTTTAGAACTTTTAAAGGGGCCTTTTAATCAGCACCGAATTGCACAACTTTGCCCCCATTTAACCGTTTCTCTAACTCCTATGGTTTCCGAGATTCCAATGCTCGTATGTCGAATTTGTAGCATCCTGTATATATGTACATATTTATTAACACTAACGTACATGTAATTTACAGCCTGAACTTAAATTAGGCGACTCTCTTAGGATCATATCATTAAGATTGAAATCTATTAGCTAATTAAGAAATCGATAAAAATGACTTTAGGCTAGATACCGTTTTGTTATTGAACATTAAACTTCAACTGTGATACTAACACTTCAATAGACTTAAGTATTATGGTTTAGGGTTCATTGAATAATTCATAGGCATAATGTTTTGTTTTTGTTTTAAACTTGCTTTGCCAAGTTTGGTAAAAATAAACGGTTAACAGTCTTAAGTGTCGAAAGGTTTTTTCAACACACCAATATTATTGAAAGACAGGAACTTAACAGGGACTTAGAAGAAGCTTGTTTACTCACTGTTCATGTCTACCCCAAGTTTCAAGTTAAAGTGAACTATTAAGTACGGTTAATGGATGGAAAATCCACCACCGACAAATAATGGCGACGAGAAGACGCTACAAGGATTTCTTCTTAACCGTTCGATGCCTAAAATTGCTGGTTTTTATTTAAAGTTGTGTTCACAGTTTACAGGTTTAGGTTAGTTCAGGCTCATGTTGGGTTAGATTTTGTTTTTGTAATGATGAATTTATTGGCCAAAATATAGGGAAATATTCTTGCTGCGAGAGAGAGAATAGTTCTCTTTGCACCGATTTAATTTAGGTACCGAAGATATTTTCTTTTTCAACTTTAGAACCAGAATATTCAAGTATTTTAACCTGATATAACATTGACAAAGAAGCTACAAAATTCAATAGGCATAACAAGCTATTCGGTCAAACGACTTTTCAATATTTAAAATAATCCACTAATACTAGCTTTTGCTTTTAATCAATATGAATATTTATTAAATTACTACCTACTAGAGAAAAACAAGCATTTAATTAAAATAAATCCAATTTGGGAAACCAATTAATTATCTACCTAATTTGATATTGTAAATAATATTATTAATTTTACATTGTTATTTAACATTCATGCATATTGAAAATAAAGCATTTTGGGTAGAAAAAAATTATAGCACAAATTTGAATGTCGAAATAGCTATACAATAATTCCTTACATATTTTACCTTAGTATTTTATCATTCACAATTTTTAAGGAATTTGTGCCTAAATATCTTTCGAGCTATAATATTTTACCTCTGTATGCGTTACCTTTAACACGATGTAAAAGTTCTTGTCGCCTGTTAAACACACGTTTATCCCATCATGAAACTGAAAACCATCTTTTGCTCGTTTCTGACATTTACATTTCTTTTCTGTATTCTAAACGCGTTGGGCAAGAAAAATGACTTCTAAAATAAGAACATATCACCCATCGCGTTCCCGACATTATTTGTAAAATACCTACTACCTACCAAATGAATTATTCCTTGATATTGTCATAAATTCTCCATCTCGTATACGGGCAATAAAATATATTGCAAGTCTAAAAAACTAATATTCTTAGAGTGCCTCTCCGATCTTTCCAGAATATGGCACATGTCTGCTTACTTTTCACCAAGATCAATGAAAGCTTATTGCATATTTTTTGCTCTTCTGGGCCTTGTTCATCTTAGTTTTGCTCTTGCTCAACTTTTTACCCACCATTTTTTTACCTTCCTTCAATGTTTTATTATATTTCAACCTACATTAAATTTTTAATCGGAAAGAAAACGCGATAACATTTTTTATGTTATATCAAAACTTTATTAATTTGTTACCTCTAAGCCCATTAGCTGACTTATTTCCCCAAGCTTATTGTTTCAGCTAATTATATAGCCAGCAATATTATTAGGACTGTATTGTCCGAAGTTTTTACGGAAACTTTTTGCCAATTTATGTTTCCTTTGTTTGAATTAAATGGTTATCCTCAACAACTTAATTTTTCGGGATTATTTAACTGTTACTTCTCTCAATCCTATTAGTATATAGAGTGGCAACTATTGAACTGACCACTATCGGTATTTTGTTAACCGCAACTTGAGAGATAACAAGTAATATAAAAAAAAATAATAATGCCATTACATAGAGAAAAAGAAACGTAAAATTTGTGTATCAAGGACTTTTTAAGGTATTAAAGGAATTTTCAGGAATCAAAAATACTTAGGCAACGTAGTTAATAGATCTTAAAAAGCTTTAAAACTGGCACATTATCCCTAATTTAATAACCCTCGTAGAAGTTACAGTTTATGAGATACCAATTTGTGGTCAGTTAAATAGTTACCATCATGTATATAAAGTTTTTTGAGATTCTTCTTTCTTTATATTTTATTTCGTTGTTGATTTTAAATTTGCAGTAACTTAGTAACATTTTTAAATACTTTATAATAGAAGAATATGGTGTGTTCCTGATAAATTAATAAAAAAGGAAGTGATTATGCTAGCTTTTATTTAGATTAACACATGCCCACTAACAAGGAAATTATCTTTGCGCTACACGTTTGCCTTTTATGATATCTCATTCATGCCACCAAAAGAGATGGAAACATGCATATTTTAAGGCACATGTCTGTTGTTTTTGGAATTTATTTAGTACTTGTTTGACAAAGAACGAGTATAAGAAGGCGCGTGAGAGCTGACTCAAAGGTTTTATGGCTTACAGCATTGTCTTTAGCGAACAAATGAAACGATATATTTATGTATTATGTTTGCAATATTTTTTGTATTTTTTTTTTGTTAAATGTGTATATTTTAAAGTATTTCTCGATTTATTTTGAATTCTAATTAAATTATATTAGTAGCCCTCGTTTTAGAACTTATTGTAAAATAATATTATATTTTAACATGCATTCGATTTAAATAAATCCTGTTTAGAAGAACTAATTATCCATTTTATAGGTAATTCGATAGGATAAATAATGAAATTAAATTTATATTGTAATCAAACAAACGATGCTTTTAAAAATAATAGTAAATTTGGTCGACAACTGCTAATTTGTGCTTTCAACATAGTGTTTGTCTGAACCAACTGATGTTGAATTGCTAATCCATGTAAACTATACGCCAATTGTTTATAATTATAATTTAATATTTGTAAAGCATCGAAAAGCGCTTTAATCGTAACTTTTACAAATAAAATAACAAAGATATTATATACAGGGTGGCGGATTACTGCGAGGAACAGCAGAAGTACGAAAAAAAATTACATGCGATCGTCTTTTGATCCGTAGGCGTCCATATTTTAAAATTATTTTTTACTATACAGGGTGTCCCAAAAGACCAGAGCGGTAGGAAGCTTCTTTCTTCTTATACAGTATTCAATTCAGCATAAAATATTGCAGCTTTTTAATTTGGTGTTCGTTTCGCGTTGCGCTGTTATCAGGTCATAATGCATTCAATATGTTTTTACGGCGGTGTCACAATTAAACGTAAATCGGCAATTCTGCTATAATTTTAGATTTTAATGGAACGTGCAAAAATATCGTTGTTACTTGCTGTTGAATAGATGTCAAAATTGTGACGATTCACATTTCCATTCTTGTGGAAAGTGACCGTAACACATAATTAAAAAATTGGGGCCACTCACAAGAAATTACTTTGGCACCATGGTTCTAGTCAATTAACATCAGCATAATTTGGATGTGGTGTTTTGTCGATTGTGAAAAATTTATCCCGAATCATTTGCCGTGTTATATTGTCAACAAAATGGCGGGCTCTGCATTTTAATTATAATTTTCACACTTCTAGACCACTGTGTGTTGCGGTCGCGGACCACTGTGCCATCCAATGCCAAGTTCAATTAAACAAGAAGATATGCTGGCTTTCCTCCAGGCTACCTGATAAATAATTGGCGAATATAAATAAAAGTCTGTATTGTTTTTTAGCCAAAGCATTTTCAACAACCCCCAGTTGTGACAATATTTATTTCATTGTCAATTGTCCAATATGAAATATATGGATTTTCTTTCAGCAAAACGGATAATTGATTTTCTTCTGTGCTAGCTATTTTGCCTCTCTCAGTTTTTTCGTAATCAACTTTTCCTGGCCCAACAAAACATTTCAAAAATTCCAACACTTCTTTCCTTGGCTGTCTTCCTTCAGGAAAGGTTTCATATTAAAGCCTACTGTCCAATAAACCATTCTTGTTAGCAGCCTCTAATATATAAATCATATCAGCAAGTTCTTCTTTCGAAAAATTGAACATAATTTCTTAATAATGCGTTAAAATTACAAAATTAAAAGCCACATTCTGGCGTCTGCTTATAGCTGCTTATGTTTAAGATGTGGTATACCAATAAATAGAAATAAACAGAAAACAACGATATTTTTGCATTTTCTATTAACATGTAAAATAGTGGCAAAACGGCCGATCTTGGGCATAACTTTTAATTGTGAATTTATAGAGCCTAAAATACTTAATACCATGTCGCATTAGTATACAGAGGTCATTTGAAAAAATGAATATTTGTTATTTCAAAATAGCAATAGCAAACGCTCTGTATACATTATGGCTAGTTTCTTAGATAAAATTGTTCTACCTTGGGTTGCGACAACCATAACCCATTAAAATTCAATACAAATCAGTCTTTCAAGACATTTTGAATGGGCTGTTTTTCTTGGATTTTTTGTAAATTATAAATAGCGTGGCAACACCGAAACAAACACCAATTTAAAATACTGCAGTATATTTTAAATTTGACGCTGAATTCCATACCAACTGTAAAAAAATTAAAGTGTTTTTTTGGCTGGTTAAGGCACTAACTTTATTTTTAAATAAATTTAATTAGTTGCGAAATATGATTGACATTGATCTGGAGAACGAATTTGCTGCTCCCTGCTCGACAAGGTATTGTCAATGCATAACATATGATGCCATCAAACCGAAAGTGTAAGATTTTTTAATACACGGACCTTCCATTAAATATGAACTCAAATTGACCTATATATCAGTTTCCAAATAATTAAGTTGGCAAGTTCTTTTTGCCTTTCTTGGGTATGGGTTGGAGTCGCGTAGTTTTCCAGCAAGAAGGAAGTATACCTTTTTTGTTAGATAAGTCGAAAAGCCTACAAAATTCCGGTGTCAATTCGTCAGTGCATGTCTTAATTACGATGACTGGAGTATCGTCAGGACCAGAAGCTCAATCTCCGGCATTCTCGATTCTACAGAGGGAATGTTTGGTGGAGTTTTACCTGAAAATTAACCGTTGAATGTAAAGATAATAGTCTCGGCAGTAAGTTTGCTTTTTCCTGTGCTTTGGTCGCAATAGTGCCATCAGAACGTGTTAGAGGTGGAATGGTTGACTTGGTAAAGTTCTGATTGACGGCTACCGACCAAAATGATCTTGAGCCGTTAGGACATTCAAGAAGTTTTTCTTTGATCCTCTGGTTGTGTGCTTCTTTGCTTTGGTTTATCGTTTGCTTGCATTGGTTTCAAGCGTTAACAAAGATGGTACGATTTTCGGCGGTAGGGTTTTGATTCAACAGCTCGTTCGCAATTTTTGGTAAACTAAGGTTTGACGTGGGAAGGCACTTTTTTGAAAAAGGATCGAAGGCTCCCATGCCAGTAAGGATAACCTCCGATACTTCTCTAGCATAGATGGATGGATCGTCAGAGGTGAAACAAACGTTCTGCCAAGGAAAGGTTTAAAAATGGTCTTTTAGGTCTTCCTACTTAGCCAATGTAGAATGCCAGATCTTACGTGGTTTAGGAGGTTGTTCGGCACTAGTTGATAGTTAGTTCAGTGCCAAAATAAGGTTGTAGTCAGACGTTCCTAACAGAGGCTTTGCGGTGTTAGTGTACAAGTCGGGGTTTAAAGTTAAGAAAAGATCCAACAAACTAGCAAAATCACCACTCGGTCTGGAATCCGAATTGGTTCACTCACGAGTTTGGTGAGGCCAGAGCTGATGGCACAGAATTTGGCTTCGCGGCCTTGCTCGTCGCTTGTATTTAAGCCAGTTGACATTATGACCGTTAAAGTCGCCAAGGATGACATCTTCGAAATTGGGATGGTAGGTTTGCAAAAAGTCTATATTATTAGCAAGTGAGAAAGGTTTCATTGTCCGCAAAAACAGTTGTGTACTTGAACCTAATTAAGAAGGAAAAAAAAGTAAACTTACAAAAATTAAAAATATTTACTTTATTTGTACAACAACTAGTTTGTGAAAACAGCTTAAACATAATTATGCTAGTAATCTGGCATAGAAGTCACCTAGTGGCCAAATAGTTTAGCTTACTTACGGAACCGATGTTTCTGAACAATAGGATCCATTCTGGTACAAAATATTATTTTTTAATATAATTTCTTAATAATGCGTTAAAATTACAAAATTAAAAGCCACATTCTAGCGTCTGCTTATAGCTGCTTATGTTTAAGATGTTGTATACCAATAAATAGAAATAAACAGAAAACAACGATATTTTTGCATTTTCTATTAACATGTAAAATAGTGGCAAAACGGCCGATCTTGGGCATAACTTTTAATTGTGAATTTATAGAGCCTAAAATACTTAATACCATGTCGCATTAATTAGTATACAGAGGTCATTTGAAAAAATGAATATTTGTTATTTCAAAATAGCAATAGCAAACGCTCTGTATACATTATGGCTAGTTTCTTAGATAAAATTGTTCTACCTTGGGTTGCGACAACCATAACCCATTAAAATTCAATACAAAACAGTCTTTCAAGACATTTTGAATGGGCTGTTTTTCTTGGATTTTTTGTAAATTATAAATAGCGTGGCAACACCGAAACAAACACCAATTTAAAATACTGCAGTATATTTTAAATTTGACGCTGAATTCCATACCAACTGTAAAAAAATTAAAGTGTTTTTTTGGCTGGTTAAGGCACTAACTTTATTTTTAAATAAATTTAATTAGTTGCGAAATATGATTGACATTGATCTGGAGAACGAATTTGCTGCTCCCTGCTCGACAAGGTATTGTCAATGCATAACATATGATGCCATCAAACCGAAAGTGTAAGATTTTTTAATACACGGACCTTCCATTAAATATGAACTCAAATTGACCTATATATCAGTTTCCAAATAATTAAGTTGGCAAGTTCTTTTTGCCTTTCTTGGGTATGGGTTGGAGTCGCGTAGTTTTCCAGCAAGAAGGAAGTATACCTTTTTTGTTAGATAAGTCGAAAAGCCTACAAAATTCCGGTGTCAATTCGTCAGTGCATGTCTTAATTACGATGACTGGAGTATCGTCAGGACCAGAAGCTCAATCTCCGGCATTCTCGATTCTACAGAGGGAATGTTTGGTGGAGTTTTACCTGAAAATTAACCGTTGAATGTAAAGATAATAGTCTCGGCAGTAAGTTTGCTTTTTCCTGTGCTTTGGTCGCAATAGTGCCATCAGAACGTGTTAGAGGTGGAATGGTTGACTTGGTAAAGTTCTGATTGACGGCTACCGACCAAAATGATCTTGAGCCGTTAGGACATTCAAGAAGTTTTTCTTTGATCCTCTGGTTGTGTGCTTCTTTGCTTTGGTTTATCGTTTGCTTGCATTGGTTTCAAGCGTTAACAAAGATGGTACGATTTTCGGCGGTAGGGTTTTGATTCAACAGCTCGTTCGCAATTTTTGGTAAACTAAGGTTTGACGTGGGAAGGCACTTTTTTGAAAAAGGATCGAAGGCTCCCATGCCAGTAAGGATAACCTCCGATACTTCTCTAGCATAGATGGATGGATCGTCAGAGGTGAAACAAACGTTCTGCCAAGGAAAGGTTTAAAAATGGTCTTTTAGGTCTTCCTACTTAGCCAATGTAGAATGCCAGATCTTACGTGGTTTAGGAGGTTGTTCGGCACTAGTTGATAGTTAGTTCAGTGCCAAAATAAGGTTGTAGTCAGACGTTCCTAACAGAGGCTTTGCGGTGTTAGTGTACAAGTCGGGGTTTAAAGTTAAGAAAAGATCCAACAAACTAGCAAAATCACCACTCGGTCTGGAATCCGAATTGGTTCACTCACGAGTTTGGTGAGGCCAGAGCTGATGGCACAGAATTTGGCTTCGCGGCCTTGCTCGTCGCTTGTATTTAAGCCAGTTGACATTATGACCGTTAAAGTCGCCAAGGATGACATCTTCGAAATTGGGATGGTAGGTTTGCAAAAAGTCTATATTATTAGCAAGTGAGAAAGGTTTCATTGTCCGCAAAAACAGTTGTGTACTTGAACCTAATTAAGAAGGAAAAAAAAGTAAACTTACAAAAATTAAAAATATTTACTTTATTTGTACAACAACTAGTTTGTGAAAACAGCTTAAACATAATTATGCTAGTAATCTGGCATAGAAGTCACCTAGTGGCCAAATAGTTTAGCTTACTTACGGAACCGATGTTTCTGAACAATAGGATCCATTCTGGTACAAAATATTATTTTTTAATATAATTTCTTAATAATGCGTTAAAATTACAAAATTAAAAGCCACATTCTAGCGTCTGCTTATAGCTGCTTATGTTTAAGATGTTGTATACCAATAAATAGAAATAAACAGAAAACAACGATATTTTTGCATTTTCTATTAACATGTAAAATAGTGGCAAAACGGCCGATCTTGGGCATAACTTTTAATTGTGAATTTATAGAGCCTAAAATACTTAATACCATGTCGCATTAATTAGTATACAGAGGTCATTTGAAAAAATGAATATTTGTTATTTCAAAATAGCAATAGCAAACGCTCTGTATACATTATGGCTAGTTTCTTAGATAAAATTGTTCTACCTTGGGTTGCGACAACCATAACCCATTAAAATTCAATACAAAACAGTCTTTCAAGACATTTTGAATGGGCTGTTTTTCTTGGATTTTTTGTAAATTATAAATAGCGTGGCAACACCGAAACAAACACCAATTTAAAATACTGCAGTATATTTTAAATTTGACGCTGAATTCCATACCAACTGTAAAAAAATTAAAGTGTTTTTTTGGCTGGTTAAGGCACTAACTTTATTTTTAAATAAATTTAATTAGTTGCGAAATATGATTGACATTGATCTGGAGAACGAATTTGCTGCTCCCTGCTCGACAAGGTATTGTCAATGCATAACATATGATGCCATCAAACCGGAAGTGTAAGATTTTTTAATACACGGACCTTCCATTAAATATGAACTCAAATTGACCTATATATCAGTTTCCAAATAATTAAGTTCCTTAATATTTTAGTAAACAGTTATCATTGTGATTTGAATTTGGAGAAATCAATGAATAAATGATTTTGATGTGTTGCAGACTATTTAGACACAATATGGATGAAGATTAGAACCACTTGACTATACATTATTTAATGGCATTAAGTTTTGAGCTAATAGTACAAAGTTATTGAATGTTGCCTTTGTTAATTACTCAAAATGGTTTTCTCAAATTCAGGAACTTTACTCAACGATATGCTTGTTATGCACTTAGTTTTATGTCTATGCACTTCAGAGCAAGCCACTTTTGACTCTTCACAACGCAAATATTCACTCATGAATTAGATATAGGACTCTAAACCAGGAAGTGGGGGCCTTTATTTTTCAAAAATATGGAGGTCCTTGACCTGTTGGACTGGGATAAAGAGAATTATGTAAATGTGCCTTTAAAAGATAACAAATTTAAAATAATAGTTATGATGAATGTTAATAAAGAATCTCAGCACATTTATCTATCCAGTGTCACTAGTCATACCTGTTTATGTACTGCTTTTTGCTGACCAGGTATTAATTTTTTAGTGGAACTGCAGTACAATATTAATGCACTACTACAATGTTTGTAGTATAAAGATGGTCAAATTATTAAACAGTTGCTGGTTAACAGCTCTATTACAATTCTGGCAAATAACTAAGTTTATTTATTTGAAGGATTATTCAAGTTGGCTCTAAAGATCATGAACTGCAGCTGAATCGTATGAATAAACAAGGGCACAAAATCCCAAGTCTGCATTATTGACTATTCCGAAGGGATATTTAATGAAAAAATATAATAACGAATACAGGGCGTTTATTACCCTGCACTATGTTATAAGAGTATTTTGTCCTGGAAGATTTTTGAAAAGTCGCTTTAATTCGAAGATGCACGATGAGAAAAAATTTTGACAACAACACTTTTTTGCTAGTTTGTTGATTCTCTTTAATTTTGACAGACTTCAATGTTATTATGAATTTTTGTTTCTTGTTTTCAAAGGGTGCTTTTATAATTATTGAAATAAGAGTTGAGTGAATCGGTATTAATTTATGATGTGAAAATACTCAAGGCATAGCCCCCTACATTTCCAAGCCGTGAAGTAAGAAAGGCAACGTCGCAAATCCTGTCAGAGGTAGACCGATTTTTAATAAGTAACTAACGCAACTTCCGTGCAGATTCGCCCGTTTAGGCGATAAAAATTGCGGTTTATTTCAAATTATTTATTGAACTTTTTGCATTTTACTTCAGTACAGATATGTCTAATAAGTAACAAGAATATAATAATATAATATTATATATAATATAATAATAGGAAATTTAAATTAACTTAAAAAAATTAGTGATTTTAAAACCTATTTTAAAGTGGAAAGCTTTCTTTTTTTTGATGATGTATTTTGGTGTTGAAGGTCATTTCTGTTTTTTGTGTAATTGTTTAGTAATATATTGCTAAGAGTAAGTGCTACTTTAAGAGTAAGTGCTACTTTATAAAATATTTTTCGATAGCTTTCTCTACAGGGACATGTCTCATTAAGCGGTATCAGAAGGCTACAACTTTCTAAACTAGCCAAACCTAGTTTAGCTAAAAGAACTTGGTGATTTTGCCGATTCAAAAATTTAAGCTTAAGTTCTTTAGTAGCTATAATAAACTGAAAAGCTGCAAATATATGAAAGTACATAATATTTACTTCATTGGTAGCAAGACATAACCCCCCCCCCCCCCCCTCCTTTGCAAAGAATCAAAATATTCATCCCCCACATTTAAACCTACGACTCGAACCATAAGGTTTTCAAAGTTGAAAAAATAGTCCATACTTTCAGTGGAGTCAATGTAATATAAAAAAAACAATGCAATCTTCCTCCACAGTTTAATTATTAAACTGTGGATGAAGACTGCATTGTTTTATTTATAATAAGGTTTTTGCAATCCATGCATTTTAATTTCCTATTTTTGTAGATAGAATGGGCTATGTACTATGTATACAGGGTGACTCGGATCTAAATGTACATACATCACCAGAAGATAGTGGACATCTTGGGGGTTCTAAATAATCTATTTTTAGTGGGTCCATCTTTCCTCGTTACTTAGATACAGAGTGTTTTATAAGGTTTGGCTCATTTTTGTTTTGGCCATAATTCTTTTAGCACCCGGTATAAAATGTTCATATTCGGTGGAAATATTTTGAGTAGTTATCGCTTCAAAATGCCGTATGAAAATTTTTTGAAATTCAGGTCTGGACTTTAAAAACAAGACTGATTTCATTTTTTTTAAATTCAACACCCTGTATATCATATTTTTGTCAATTTTATTTTTTATTTGAAAAACACATAAAAAACTAATTCTAATGACATACTTATCAAAATCCCCGCACTCGCCGCTCAGCCATAATAAATTGCTCTTCTTTAGATGTTGAAACACATACAAAATAATAACTGTTTTTATAACGACAACAATACCAATAATAAAAAAAATAACAAAAACATAATTATTTGAGAATATTTTCAAAATGCCCACCATAAACTTCTTCACATTTTCTTCCTCTGATATTTAAATTTGAAACTGCACTTCTGATTACACCTGGTCTATTTTTCATTTCCTGAAATGAAGTGATAATGCGTTGCAAGAGCTGGTCCCGTGTATTAATTTCTTCCTCGTAAACTAAATTTTTCATATACCCCCAAAAAAAGAAGTCCAGCGGGTAAAAGTCGGGAGATCTTGCTGGCCAAGAATGGGGCCCCCCACGACCTATCCATCTGTTGGGATATCTATTGTTTAAAAGTTCGGAAACAATTCTTGCATAATGTGGAGGGGCTCCATCGTGTTGGAAATACATTCCTCTTAAATTAACATTCTCATTTTGGAGAAGATTTGGCAAAATGTTTCCCAAAAAGTGTAAATATTGGTTTCCATCTACTCTTTCTTCAAAGATGTGTGGGCCAATCAATTTACCATTGATTATACCTGCCCAAACATTTATGGAAAATCTATGTTGCGAGTGCGACTTCCTAATAGCATTTGGATTTTCTAGAGACCATAGATGACAATTTCTGGACATGTTGACTCCATCTCGGGTAAACTGAGCTTCATCGGTTCACAAAGTCCGGTGAATATCTCTTTGGTGCCTCCTAATCCACTGACAAAAAACCAAACGGTTAGCATAATCACCTGGTTCCAACCTTTGTACCTCTAGGATATGATAAGGATATAAGCCTTTATTTTTTATTGTTGAATGGGTTAATTTTTGCGTTATATGCAGACGTCTAGCAATTTTCCTGGTGGATGTTTTTGGATTTTCTTCTATCAAATTTAAAATGTCTTCTTCCTGTTGAACTGGGTCTTACAGGCTGATCAATATTATTTTGTGTCGGAAAATGTCCTTGTTCACGAACAAAAGAAAATACATTTGAAAATGTTTGATGGTTTGGACATCTTCTTCCAGGAAACCTTAATTCATACTCTCGAGAAGCGGCTCGCCCGTTACCATCGCAAAATCCATATACAAATATTATATTAGCGTATTCTTGGTTTGAAAATTGATGGGGCATTTTAAACGAGAAGTAAATGTTTAACAAAAATATCCTCGTAATGCTCAAAAATCTGACAGGTTACAACTGACAATGACTTATTATGTTTTGTTGCCCCCCAATATTTCGTTGTTCTAAGGTGCCGAGCCATGGAGTCAAATTGAATTGAAAATTTTCAAATTTTAACACGCCGCTATTTTATTATTTTGGTTTATTTCTTATTATTGGTATTATTGTCGTTATAAAAACAGTTATTATTTTGTATGTGTTTCAACATCTAAAGAAGAGCAATTTATTATGGCTGAGCGGCGAGTGCGGGGATTTTGATAAGTATGTCATTAGAATTAGTTTTTTATGTGTTTTTCAAATAAAAAATAAAATTGACAAAAATATGATATACAGGGTGTTGAATTTAAAAAAATGAAATCGGTCTTGTTTTTAAAGTCCAGACCTGAATTTCAAAAAATTTTCATACGGCATTTTAAAGCGATAGCTACTGAAAATATTTCCACCGAATATAAACATTTTATACCGGGTGCTAAAAGAAATATGGCAAAAACAAAAATGAGCCAAACTTTATAAAACACACTGTATCTAAGTAACGAGGAAAGATGGACCCACTAAAGATAGATTATTTAGAACCCCCAAGATGTCCACTATCTCCTGGTGATGTATGTACATTTAGATCCGAGTCACCCTGTATATAAGGAAACTTTAATATTTCTGTACTTTCAATATCATGCTTAACAGAGTATTTGATTTTAACACTGTAAAATTTTTTAACCCTGACTTTACAATACTTTGAAGTCTAATTTTTTTTTTCTGATTCAAGGATCTGTTTAAATGATACATGACAGCTACAACCAGAAAGGTTCCTATATCGGCCAAATCATTTTTCAAGGGTATCTGTTTGAAATTTACCAGCTAAAATGTATTTTATTTCAAAATGAATAAATGAGTATTCTATAATTTCTATTGGAACTGTGGTAGGTACTGGTACCTACTACTACCTACTACGTTTAATAGCATCATAAGTGTCCCTAGTTAAACTCACCCCCTCTGGATCGTTATGCCATATATCAAGCCAAGTCACAAATTTCTTTAGCTAGTTTACCTTGAAATCATTTTTTAAATATATTGGGGTAGTTCAATCGTCCCTTTTTTAAACCTTGCCGTACGCAAATAAAAACATTTTGCCAGTTAAACAAACATTGGAACTAACCTTAAGATTTTCCTATAATGATAACATTGATGACTAAAACTCGGGAAAATAACAAACAACGTATGCGTCAAGACTTGTTGATGCACTTCACAATCACAATCACAAGAGCACAAACAAAAATAGCGAATCATCGGTCTACCTACAACGTTGCCAGACTTTGTCCTTCATAGCTTGGAAGTAAAGGAAGCTGTGCTCAAGGGCAAATTTCTCGAAAATTGTTAGTTTTACGTTTTTTAAAGGATATTGCAAAAATAGACAAGTCATGTTAAAGATAATAAAATACCTAACAAAAAAGCTACTTGTCATCCGAGTCGATAAACCCCACTATTTAGTAGCAACTTCAATTAATAGTTTTATTATCATTAAATCGATGTTTCAACCGAAAGCAAAAAAAAAAATTTAGTTAAATTGTTTAATCTGATAATAGGATGTCTAAAAGAATATCTGAATATGAAATAACAATAATAATATTTCCAATTTTATTTAATTAAATGAAATATTAAACGCAGAAAATATATTTTGTTACCACGTAAAATAATCCCGTTAAGGTTTGTAACACATTTTTTTCTGTATTATAGGCTAGCAAAATTAATATCACAGGGTCTTGAGGTTGAAGCCTCTCTGCTGCTGGTGAGTGTATTATCATTAAATCGATGTTTCAACCGAAAGCAAAAAAAAAAATTTAGTTAAATTGTTTAATCTGATAATAGGATGTCTAAAAGAATATCTGAATATGAAATAACAATAATAATATTTCCAATTTTATTTAATTAAATGAAATATTAAACGCAGAAAATATATTTTGTTACCACGTAAAATAATCCCGTTAAGGTTTGTAACACATTTTTTTCTGTATTATAGGCTAGCAAAATTAATATCACAGGGTCTTGAGGTTGAAGCCTCTCTGCTGCTGGTGAGTGTATGACAAAGTATGTTTAAGGCTGTATGAAAGAAAATATTAAAAATACAAAAAGACATAAATATAAAAGGAGCCGTCATTACTCTGGTAGCACTAGCGTAAAGAGTAAGTATGCACCTAAATTTCAGAATTATCCGGTTCACTTGATGCGCCGTGTATTTTAAGTAAGTAAGAACAACCGCATTTGTTCGGAGCTCAAAAGATAAAAATTAAGAAACAAGAAACAGTCATATTTCATTGGGGTTAAGTCTAACAACCCAAGTTTTTACTTCGTAATGCACTGGGTCACAGGCTTGTGAAAAATAAGCAGCCGTCTGTTCCGGGAAAGGTCGAGACTAAGACACTCTATATTAATTTCCCAGGCGAGCAATATATTTTATTACACTTACTTGTTTCCCTCTTGCCACTTACATTATTTTTCAAGTATATGAAATGTAACTAATTGCAAAATGCATAAATATTGCACAGAGGTTTTCTGTTGATAAATTATTTTTGCAACAAACTATTTTGCATACAAGCACTAATGAAATTACCTTCCTTTAAATAAATAAAGTAGTAAATTTGCTAAATACTTAGTTTCAATAAATATTTAGCATACTGGAAGAAGGCGGACGTTTCTCTACTGACTTATGGCTTGCAGGATCGTGGACAACAACTGAAATATACAGAAGAGAAAACAAATAACGAAAATTTCTATGAAAAATTCAAAACCGATTAGGCATATCCGACATGATTCACACGGACAAAGGCCCAATATCAAAGTATAAAAGGAAATGAGCTAAAATCATGTAATATGCCCCAACTGATTTTTAGTTATAAATAAGACAGTTCTTCTTAAGGGCATATCACTACCGCCATTTACTTGCCTGTATTTCTGTAGACTCTATATAACAAAACTTAGTTGTCAAAACTCACCTTCACTCAAACAGTTTACAAGAAATCACTTAAATCCATTCAAAAACCAAGAGCACCCTTCCTGTATAAATCACTGTAAATTTAAAGGCGTTGTAACATAGCAATACCTAAACTGACATTACTTATGCTAACGATCATAGAAGGGCCCTCATATTAACATATAATTTGTAAGCAAAGCACATAAAAATAGCAACTGACCGTAAAAAAAATAGAAACGCTTTTAATGCCATTAAAAAGGACGCACATTATTGGCAATACATCGACTTTAATAGAAAATTAAAAGCTGATTGTTACAAGTTCTACTTTGTTAACACTAGTTGACTGTGTACATAATGTTGGGTCTGTGCGATAAAATTCGAATATACGGGGTGTTTCAGAAAATAGTTGTTAAACATCTCAGTAAACAAAAAAATAAAAAATACATCATTCGATACAATCGATTAAAACTTCCTGATATTGTAGAGAACCTTTGTCTTCAGAAGCCTATAGTTTTTGGGCACGGGTTCTAATTTCCTTTCAGGTTGAAAAAAAATTGTTCAAAGTCATCGGATAGCGCTCCTCAAAAGACGTAAAATGTATATTTAGAATTTTGAAAATTTATTTGCAGTGTGCAAAAAATTAAAATATCTCTTTAAACCAAAATATTTTATATGGGGTTTATTTATTCCCCCCTCCCCTTTCCCTAATTTTTTAACAACTTTAACAAAAAAATTAATGTTTTTCACTAATATTGAAATAGGTTTTTAGGCCACGAAAAATGCGAAAAAATCACGGATTCGTAATTGGCATAACTTAAATGGATGATAGACTTAAAGTCACCATAGTGTTAATATTGCATAGTTTTGTGCTCTGAAAATGTCATATATATTTGCCTTAATAAGTGTTTTCTTTCACACTAATTTTTCTACAAAGAGCCGTATTTATTTCATAAAATTTAACATGCAAAAGTCATTGTAATTTTTCTGGTGACCATGTAGCTAAAGAGTGATTACTTTTTTTTTTTAGTAATCTTGTATGAATTCTAAAATATCCAACGAAGCCCACATTTTTTTTGCTCATATGACAGAATTTTGTAAAAATGGGACTATAAAAAAATGTAAGAATGTTTTGATTATTTCTGGTGGGTTTAGGTAGTGATATTTTTATTGTACGTAGTAAATGTAGATTGAGCATAAATAGAAACATATACAACGCTTGTCGTTCGATGGACATATACAAACGTTGTCCTTCAATGGAAATATAAGAAGTTGAATACAATAATACATGTTTTTTATCTAGTTGTTTAAAAAGAAACACTCAAGTTAATAACAATGCTTGTGAAAATTTAGTTAGTTATTAATATTTACGTCTACACCTCCACCTTTACGACATGTTTTTATCTTTATATCTAAGGAATCATGGCGTCCATGGTCATTAATAATATGCACCTCACTATTTAAAACAAGCCATTTAACTAAAATAAATTTAAATTTAAAATGAATGGTCTTACTGAATGGAAATAATTCTCGTAATTCTGGTGAAGACATTTGGAAAAGTAACTCTAGGAAACTTATATTGATTTTACTACATCCCTAATATAGGAGTTTTCGATTAAGGTTTAATGCTGTCTAGATTGGCATTTAAGATTATAAACCCTCTGCCAATTATTGGACAGATCCCTTTTCTTTTGTAATTGAACTGAAGGCGTTAACCCTTATTTTTATTAGAGAGCTATTGTGGGATTGATCAACATTTTGCATTATTTGTAATATTAGAATTTAAAATCAAAAATTCGATTCAAGTTCAACACAAAAAATATTATTTTACTTTATATTTATGTATTTGCAAAAAAGGTTTTGACATAGTACAAAATGATAAAGGTACGTCGTTGTAGTAATGCATAATATTCTATTATACAAAAAAAAACCGAAATATTCATGCGCATTAAAAAAAAGGACCAGAGAAAGAGAAATAAGCAAATTTTATTATTTATAAGGAATTTCAACAGTCAAAATAGTTTTGGCATGATTTAATTATAGTTAATCAATCATTCTAAGCTAAAATTTAACCCTACTGTAAGCAAAGTTTCCGCATAATACAGTAGGTGTCACTCTCTGACTTATTAATCCAAAAATTACTTGTTGGTTGTAGTTTCTTTTTACAATTATGATTAGATGTAAGAAGTTATATTAAGTTATTTCCTACCGACAACAAAACGCCATTTTAAATTAGGAATAAATTTCCATAAATACCGGCTTTGAACCGGTCTTAGCTTAAGCCCTAAAATTTCTAGACTTGGAATTTGTTGGGCCTTATTTACTTACAACTTTAGACATAAATAAAATATGCCATAATATAACTGTTTATAGGGAATTTTGCTACCGATATATAAACACGAAAGGTCATTTTCAAATTTGAGGATTGAACTGACAAACATTTTTTAATGACAATTGTGTAATATTAGCATTTTGGCAATGTAATATAGAATAACCTAATTTCAGTCGTTAAGATTATTATTTTTATTAGCTCTCTTAGCTATAAATAGCTACCCTGAAGGTCTGAAATGGACCTAGGTAATTAATTTAATAGACTGAGATACCGGGTACATATAAATAGGGCAATTTGAGGACCAGTGGGGAAAACACGACAAGTCACTTTTGCTGCTTTTGATAAAGAGCGATTTTACCGTTAAATACCTGAACTATCCTAATCCCAAACAAAAAAAAATTGATATAGATCTTGGCGTGTTTGCTCCTTCGCACACATACCGTTCGCAAAGTGCCCTAAAAAAAGGTACTAGTTGTGACACTGCAGTCAATTTATCAGATGGTATAAAAACATTATTTAATATACCATCATAAGTTCGTAAGCTAAAGTGCTTACTAAATGAAATGAAAACTAAAAATTTTTAGATAAATTTCGAAGTGAAATAATATGTTTTATATTATTAGAGATAGGCAGGCACCTACGGTTTTTAAGAGGTTCTTTCAAATTTCATTGATAGTAGTTTGTGTCAATCGTGAGATCTAAATAAAATAGGAACTGTTACATACAGGGTATTTATTAAACGCATTATAATTTTGTCGAACTTCATTACTTCCGAAAGCTTGCAAACATTTTTTTAGAGATTGGTTCACCATACACAAACGAATACTAGACAAATTGCAAAAACCAATTTGAGTGGTTTTGCCGAGAGTTTTTTCATTTAGCCCTATACTTCTACACTACTACTGTATCTTGACAAGAAACTGTATACAACTTTTAATGCTCAGCGTTACTTTTACAGATCCCTTTTTAACTTCTGAGACACCTTCAGTGCGGATGTAATATACAGAGTGTGCAGAAAACTATCGAAAATTGATTATTATCGCGGTTCGATCATTTTATAAAGAGGTATGTCCTAAATACGATGCTACAAAAAAACGAATTTGAATTTGGCAAATTTTGGGCTGGATTTTTAAAAAGGTAAACAGTATTTGTTTTCAATATTTTCGATTTCAATATGTCGTAGAGTGCCTGAAATTTCTTGATTTTTGTGAACTACTTTTTTAACCTAATCCTAAAAACAACCAAATAAAAATGTTAAGCCACTCTATATAGTAGAGTCGCCACAATGGGTTTCTTATAAAAATAGTAAAAAACAACTAATGCTTAACCACAATTATTACAGTACAAAAAACTTCTATACGTTATTTTACATTCTATTTTTTTTATTCCTAATAATTTATCGAATAATTTGTTGCTTTTGACAAACTTATATTTTAAATATTCATAGCGTTAGAATAAAATCTGAAAACCCGTTTCATGTATTGTCAGCGGTTTTAAAATCCAGTCCGAAATTTGTCAAATTCGTTTTTATGTAGCAGTGTAATTTAAGGCATACCTCTACATATAATATATATTTATATAACTATGGAGCGAATAGATGAGATGAAAATAGGGTCACAAGGTCACGTAACATTTTGTCGTATGTCCTTCCAACTCCGAGCTACAGCCTCGCAATGAGTAGACCCTGAAGATGGGGTTCTCTTAGTATTTTCGAAATCGATAGAGATACAAACTTGAAATTTAGGTATTCGAGTTTAATTAGTCAAAAAAATTATTATATTCAGCTAGTGTAAAAAAATCAATGTCAAAAAAAGGTCAAAGTAAGTTTCAATTTTTTTAAGAGGAACGTTGTTATGTTACAAGAATTTAGTTATTGACATTATTAATGAAAAATATTAAGATTTGGGTAAACAATATTAATTATTTTTCCTTTTTGGCATGCAAGGTAGTTTTAAAATCGATTTTTCTCGAAAACGTGTCTAACCACGAGTATCTTATTTTCGCAAAACAAATTGAAGTTTTCTAATTCGAGATAAAAAAGACATAAAACATAATATAAATAAAGTTAGGTATATTTTCACTCTACCCTCCCCTGCTACTGGCGCCAGTTTTAGAGTGTTGACATTTTATCGACAATAGTTCGATTCGGCGTGTAAACCTTACTAGAATACCTAAATTTCAAGTTTGCATCTTTACCAGTTTCGAACAATTTTTTTGTGAGCTAACAACAATTTCGTTAATAAATATAATAAAGTCATTATTTATTTATTTAGGTGCTAAAGAATCGTGTAGGCAGGTATGGAATTTAGTAAAGAGTTTTTCTAATAAAGCACTTAAATTTGCAGACGTAACAAATATTTTTTCGACTCTGAGAGAGACCCAGGACGGGCAGAATGCTTTTTGCTAAAACGAAAAGATTAATTATTATTCCATTTAAGTTGAGCAAGGGAGAAAACGCCAAAATTGTCATAGAAAACTATATCTGAATCCGTGTCGGTGGACTTATAGTGTCCGACCGGCCTGGCGACAGCTGTCGAGTCCCTTTTCACCGTCTGCATAAAACAAGAGCCAAAAACGAATCTGCATCTAATGTTCCTACATACGGGGAAGTAAAGTCCTTTTGAAATTACACGAAAACTAACTTTAACTTTAACTTTTTTACACTAAAAGCTTTAGATGAGGATGACGTGGACTGAGAAGGAAATGGTTGGACCAATTTGGTTTTGTCATTAATAATAATAATAGTTTTAAAGCCATTATGGTAATGTAAGCTACTTAACATTTACACTTAAATACCACATAAGATCTTAAATGCTATCTTCCGGAAATGTCAGAACTCTAAAGTGCGCTTTATTACAATATTAATATACATCGGTTTTAAAACGTTCTCCGATGTCTTTGGATTTGGATTGTTTTTATCATTTCATAGATTGTTGTCCAAATGTCAAGCTCGCATCTCCATGTCGATACCGTCTCTCCGTTTTTCCCTTGGTTTTCTATCAAGTTAATTTGGAATTTTTAGATCAGCATTCATTCTCGGAAATCCATCACTGGGGCATTTATCATTTTCTATGCATGATCTTGCTGTCACACTTCTAAACTATGCAATAGTATAATGTACTGTTTAGAATTGTATTGTATAAAACTTTGGTTTCTAATGTTTTAGTGATACTTTGGTTGGATGCATTCCAGATCGTACGTAACAATTTGATCATCAGCAAAACATAATGTGTTCAGGTTAGTGTCATTAAGTGGTATTCCCATATCTTTACATTTCAATTTTCAATTGTTAAATGCTTGCTTCAAGTATATTTTAAATAAGGTGGGTCCTTGTCTAAGGCCCCTAGTCACCCCAAACCCTAAGGTCAGTTTATCTATTACCTTTATTTTAGCTATACAGTATTGGTTAAAGGTTCTTAATAGCTTTCATGAGACCTATACTAACATTTGTGGCGTTCAAAGCTTCCAAAAGCGTTGATAATGTAGATCTAAATATATCAGACATGGTTTAAGGCCGCTTTCGTTTCTATTAATTATGATTATTGATATAACTATGATCTTTTCACTCCAGTCCAGCTTATCTCATGTCACTAGTTGCCGATTTCTATTATATTTTTTAAAACACTGATGGTTTGTTTGTTGGTAAAATTGACATTACAAGTAGAAAGTAGGTTTATTTAGTTTAGTTTAGGACGATTCCTTACTGCACATCTGCTTTTATTTCAATTAGGTTAAAATATTCATCTTCTTGCTTAATTCCAAATGTCTGTAATGACGTGTCAAATAAGGATAACAACAAGGAAAAAGCGAACAGTGACAGTAAATGAAATATTTCAATTTTATTACCTTATTTGCTTCTTGCTTTAATTAAACAGATATATCTAAGTGGATATCTTGCAAGGTTCTGAGCTAGCACAATATACTTTAATCTCCTCTTTAGAAAATGAAGAAAGTGCAAAATTTCACTAACCCATAAGAATATCAAGGTACCCTGTCAATGGCTAGTACAGTTTTTGTTTTAGAATTAGCCAAATATGAAATAAAACGTTTCTTTAAAAGTTGGGGTAAACAATTACCATTCAAATTAGTTTTTTGCCAAACAAAGTTGCACTGGCATTTTTAAAGTCAAATTTTATTCCAAACCGTTCATTTAAATGACCTTTTATTCATGAAAGTCCTGCATATTTTTACGCAATTAGTCCCACATGCTTTTTGAATAGATATTTGGCTCTTGAAGTTTTTTAATTAAAGCTAACTGTCCACTCCCTCATTCCAACAGTTTGTGGAAGGTATGCATAATAAGGATCCTGTCTTTTTTGAGGTTCGTTCTCAATATCCGATGGGGAAGACGCTTTGTTGAATAAAAAAAAAGTTTGCTTTTGATTACAGTATACAAGGGCCACCTTTTATAAAAACAAATTTTAATAAAGAATCTTTTGATAAATACAAAACAGCAAGTTTGCCTATTCATATCCAAGTTAAATTTTTTATAAGTATGACCTTACCTGAATGTTGTATTGCCACGAGGGCAAACAATTTCCTGAATATAAAGAAATACATTTTTTATAGATTTAATGTATATGAGTAATTTTCGAGTTGCCCTTCACTAGATCCGACTCTGAGGCCTATAAAGCATTGCCTCTTAGCAGGCTTCTTAATGACCTTATTCTTTCTCTTTATTCGTTTTTAGAATTCATTAGTCTTGGATTAATACACAAGGTTGCTTATAAGCGTTATTTTATCTTCTTAATGAAACCTTACCTATCAATTTTATTAAATTAAGTATGGACCTTTCTTGAGTAAGTGTATCGTAAATGGATTTAGATTAAGGAGTTATACGTACAGAGTGAAATTTTATATTGATGGTTATTAGTAGGGTTTACGGACATTTGGAATAAATTATTATACATTGAGCCTTGCACGAGGTCAAGACCTAAAGTTAGAAATTCTGCTGAGTAATAAAAGGATAAACAACATTTGATATGCTAACGATACGGTCATATGTGCTAATAGCCTACAGAACCCACAGCTATTAATTGGTTGAGTGACTAATGATCAGTGGGGTCACTTCTACAAAATATATATTTGCATGGAAAAGGCATTTTTAACTGAATGAATGCATATGGTGATGATATGAAACTTTAACTGAAGCAACGAGTAAAACATTGAGAACCTTGAAGATGTGATTCATCGAAGAATGTTGAGGGTATTGTGAGGATGGATACAGCGACAGATGTAAACACCCTATGTGTACAGTGCGCGCATAAAGTCCCCCTCTCCCCATTGTCCACTTTTGATTAGCCGATGTGAATTTTGATACGTTTCATGATAACTAAAATGCCCTTTTTTTAGTGTAAATCTTTAAAATCAAAAACCCTTATGCACTGCATACTATTGAAGTAAAATGCTATGCCACTGTTTTTCTTAAAATTAGAGCATTGTTCTTAATGTCTTACAAGTTGTAATTTTCTCGAACTGACGTTAATATCCTTATGGCAGACTATGTAATAACCCTCAGTATCTGTTTTTCCGGGAGCTAGCCGGTTTTTAAATTCCGATTTCCATTCTGTCTTAAATTTTTGAGCATATTTATTTTTGCCTTACAGGAGGTAGGAACTGATGGATCATCAGTTATGTAAGATTCATCAGAACTAAGAAATTAAAACCTACATAATATATGCTTAAAATTTTGATATTAAGTATTAATTACTCACCGCATGGTCATATACAGGTCAAAACATTCAAACACCACAAATTTCTTTACACAAGAGACCATGGGGGAAATACTAACTAACGACGCGACGACGTCAAGCCGTACTGCAATCGCAGCTGGTCGCTTCTGGGAATACCCGAAACACTTCGAAGTCGACGTCTGTACAGTGATTATGTTTTTTTTTTACTTTACTTTTATTATTAAATACTAAGTTCTGGTACCTCTGTTTTCAATTTTGCGGTAGAATGATAGATAGAGTGTGAAAACGGTAGATATGGCAGCACTTCAATTGAAAGATCAGAACCAGAAGCCCCCGCAAAATCGTGAATTTCGAGAAAACTTTATTTGAAAGCGACAGCTGACTGTCAAGAGTGTTGCCAACTTAACAACATAACCCCAAAAAAAAAAGGAGAACAAGCGGACAGATTAGGGCCATACAACGGTCTGGGCTTAAGCAGAGCATAAATTAAATAATCAAATAAAGAAAATAATTATTCCGAACACGATAAGTAGTTCTGCGACTTAAGGGAAATGCGAACGGGAATACGTGGTCAAACCTATTTGCCGCGCCTTAAAAACTGCGGGGCAAATAGCCAGTAGGAAAGCAGAACTAAATATACGACGCAAAGAAATACTACCACTAATTCGTTGAACTAAAAAAACTTTAGTTCAATGCACTAACCTTACATATTGTGACAGGTTTTCTGTAAACAAAGGAAGTAAAAGGATGTAAACTATTTAAGTAAATAGACTATGAAAAAAATAAATGTACAAAATTCACTCTGTTGAAATATGTTTCTAAAAATGTTTTTTTTTTTTTAATAATAATTTATTATTGACCTCAAAACAGTTTACAATAAAACTGGCACCGAGGCCTACAAATTGTATGGTATAATGATTAACATTCAAATAAAGTTATTCCGAAAGGCAAACAAATGTAGTTTATATTTCTTTATCCTGCCACTTAAATGTCTATACTCTATTTTCCTTTATATATTTCTTAATATTGCACGTCAGTTTCTTGGTATTTCCATGGAGTATTCTTTGTGGAATCCTATTATATTCCTGTATACTTCTATATATTGGTGAGTCCTGTCCCTTTTTAGTTCTAGCATATGAATTTCTTAATTCATGGTTTGTTCTTGTGTTGTATGTGTAGAATTGTCTGTTATTTTGTAGTTTTACACTGGTTTTAAGTTTATTATTTTGTATATCATGTATTAGTTTGGTTTGTTCAAATACTTTCAATTGATTTATTTTCAGGTATGTCACTTTTTTATATATTTCCTCACTGGGCGTGTAGTAATTCATCCCGAATATCACTTTAATCGCTTTGTTTTGTAGTCTTTGGAGCTGATCCAACTGTCTAGTACATGTATGTCCCCAGCAGGGCATTAGGTATCGCATATGTAAGTTTAATATTGTCCACAAAGTCAATAGTGGCAATTTTAAAATTGCTACAACAGCTACTCTTATTTATTTTACGTTGTAGTAATTCATCTCCTTATTTCTGATCAATCCGTTCAAAATGTAGGATGTTAGAAGTTTCACATATTGTTTAAGCTTTTTTACGAAACAGACCCTATAAGCTAGACTATAGGCACGATGCACCATTTGGATTGTTTCTAAAAAACAATTATTTTTACCGATTCACAACGTACTTATTAAAATATTCTTTGCAGTTTGAAACTTCACCAAATTTTAATACCGGTAACACCCTAGATAATCAATAGCCCAAGTATCTCACCTGCCCGACTTTATTCTCAAATATTTTATATGCTTGGAGAGGGTAAGATCCATAAAATAGGGATGTTAAAAGAAATGGCCCATTCTATTTAACAGACAAAGTAGATGTAAGTCGGAAAAATCCATTTCGTACTGTATAAAACATCGCTCTTAATATTTAATAATGGCTGACGGTTTCGGGGTGATAATTTTTGTATGAGGCTGCCAGTAAAAGTTTATGGAGGCAACCAGGCATAGCATTTTAAAGGCCTGACTGAAGAATTCATAAAATTGCTCTTGTAACAATAGACCGCTCAAACGTGTGTCCAGCGCGGGCCACACAAGTCACAAAAGCTTCTGAAAATTGCTTTTTTGGGATAAAACCATTAATAATTTAGCCGATGTGATTGACATTGAATTAGACAACAGATATGCTGTTCCCTGCTCCCAGAAAAGATATTGTCCATGCATAAAATATGATGTTATGAGATCTAAAGCGTTAGAATTTTTTAAATTAAAGTCCTGCGACAAAAAGGACATCGCTAGCGGTAAAAACTATACAGGGTACACTGCATTAAATTTGTTACAAAGTTTTTGGGATTGAACCTATTATTGTTAACACCCTCTATAAATTACATGACGCTTCGCCAATGTCACAGAAAACAGTTGGAGGTTTGTATTTCGTGTTAATGATTTAACCGCTGTAAGAAGTGTTAAGTATTATCAATGATTTATTTTCCTTGTCAGTTTCAGACAATCAATCTTCGTTGTTGGAATTTATGCATGCCGTGTGGCCATTCTATGCTAAACACCTATCGCAATGGAAACATTTTAAAACGATAACGTTAAAATAGGGTGAAACAAAATATGCTTTTCCTTAACCAAAGTGTTATCTTTCTCTCTAAGTATTCTTTTGCATATCCTTAAACTAAAAAGTAGAAATAAATCATTTAAATCAAGCATTGAAACTGGATATCGCACTCAAGTTTATTTATTATTATTATTATTATTAATTTATTTATGTAGACCAGGATTTTCCGTTCATTTTTTCCTGCAAAGCCTACTCTATAAATATTTTCATCTATCCTTTTAAAGCCCACTGTTAAGTTAAAGTTTTTAGCAACCTTACCTGAATCACTTCGGGAAAGGCGTAGACATCAATCTAATTGTCACTAGCCTGGCTTTTCTTCCCAGATGGATATTTTTTTATTAAATATTTTCATAATGTGTAATGGTGTATAAGTCTAAAACTTATTTATAATGAATAGGGATCTTCTAAATTAAGTTAAATTGACATACGTAAAATAATAGACTTAGTTTTTAAGAAACTTATACAGTACATTAAAAATACGTTCTCCTGCTCATTCAAGTATTTAAAAGTTTTCAATGCAATTGCATCAATTCGCTGTACTTTCGATCAATTAAACAATGATTATCGTCAATAAATCTACATGGAGTTTTGCGATCGCGGCTTATTTCTCCTAACATTCAGCAACAACTCGTCGAATGACCTAAATCATTTGGATTACTCAAATTATTTAAACGCACGATCTTTGTGAAATGTGGTAAAGCTCAAGACTTAGAGATATTGTTTAAATTTACAGGACGATGGTGATGCAAAACTCGGCTTGTATTACATTTCCATTGCAGTCTCTCGACATGATACATATATTTATAAAAAACCCAATATATATATTATACTTTTTTTTTTAATTCGGGATACTATGACACGCAACTCTTCTGTTTTTCACAATTTCAACTTTTATGATATACACTTTTCATTATTTTAGTTAGTTGTTGCCTAACAAAAGTATAATACAATACAAATAATTTTAAAAATAGAGTATGTGTAGCAAAAACTTTATATTACATAATGGTCTTTCTTGAATATACAAATTCTATAATGAATGATTTACAACATCCCATTAAGCGCTTTATATAAGTTCGGCAGTTTATTACGTGCTAAATAAACTGGGGCTCAAATTATTTAATAGATCCAAACCAAAGTCGCTGTATTCAACGGTTCTTTAGCTTTGAACCTGCATGGCTTTTAAGTTCGATGTAAACTTTGGCTGCACAAGCTGATGTATTAAATTGCCTTATCACTAGGAAACCTCAACCAACTCACCTAAGTCCTTTAAATTTCGACAAAGTTTTCTAACTAAATTTACTGCATCCCACTTAGAATCATCCTAAATTCTAAATTTATAAAGTTTTAATTGAAGTATATTCTTACCAATTTTCGATCCTAAAAAAACAATTTTTTAATCTGATATCTAAAGATTCATGTCGCATAAAAATGATTGAGCATTCATATAATATCTGTAAAGCCCTGGGATGTTGTAGCAAGAACTTATAAAAATCGTGGATTGAATTTTTCAAAATTTAAAACTGTGAAATGTGATAAAGCTCAAGACTTGGAGATATTGTTTAAATTTACAGGACGATGGTGATGCAAAACTTGTTTTAGCAGCAAAATTCGGCTTGTATTACATTTCCATTGCAGTCTCTCGACGTTTTGATGCATATATTTATAAAAAACCCAATATATTTATTTTACTTTTTTTTTTTAATTCGGGATATTATGACACGCAACTCTTCTGTTTTTCACAATTTCAACTTTTATGATATACACTTTTCATTATTTTAGTTAGTTGTTGCCTAACAAAAGTATAATACAATACAAATAATTTTAAAAATAGAGTATGTGTAGCAAAAACTTTATATTACATAATGGTCTTTCTTGAATATACAAATTCTATAATGAATGATTTACAACATCCCATTAAGCGCTTTATATAAGTTCGGCAGTTTATTACGTGCTAAATAAACTGGGGCTCAAATTATTTAATAGATCCAAACCAAAGTCGCTGTATTCAACAGTTCTTTAGCTTTGAACCTGCATGGCTTTTGTTCGATGCAAACTTTGGCTGCACAAGCTGATGTATTAAATTGCCTTATCACTAGGAAACCTCAACCAACTCACCTAAGTCCTTTAAATTTCGACAAAGTTTTCTAACTAAATTTACTGCATCCCACTTAGAATCATCCTAAATTCTAAATTTATAAAGTTTTAATTGAAGTATATTCTTACCAATTTTCGATCCTAAAAAAACAATTTTTTTAATCTGATGTCTAAAGATTCATGTCGCATAAAAATGATTGAGCATTCATATAATATCTGTAAAGCCCTGGGATGTTGTAGCAAGAACTTATAAAAATCGTGGATTGAATTTTTCAAAATTTAAAACTGTTTGAAATAACAACTCTATTTTTTCCACTTTGAGAATTATTGTGCTCTTGTAAATAACTTTTCACGGCATTAAAGAGAGCACCTAAAACAGCCACTTAAAGAAAATTTTTAAAAGTGCAATTCTCTTATAAATCCTTCCTCATTTCGTCGTAATGTAATTAAAAATCAATGATAGAAAGTTAGCGTAAGAGCTGATAAATTGCGATTTCAGTAGCCAACCAATTTAAAAATGTATTAGGTGTTTTTAAGTTAGTGCTTTTCAAAGGAGGACTTTTTTAAATACCAAGTTAATTACTTTCTATTTATTAATGTAGTAAAAATAATAAGAACATATTTCTCCATTAACTGTATCGTTTACTGACTAATAAATAAATAAGCAACGGCTTATCATAGCAATATAATGGCCTGTGATCTGTCGCTGCTTTTCTACTATTGTTGGATAAGGAAATTACAAAAAGCTATTAAAAGTTGGGACCCAGGATGTAAGCAGATAACTACCTGAACCTGGCAAAAAAGGTTGAAACAATTTACAAATAAATCTAATTTATCATTTATTTAGTTGGTAGAAGTATAAAGTACCAGAAGTAACTTAATTAAAATACTGATATAGCACGAAAATGTAGTTAAGACTATTGTATTACATATAGTTTAAGATACTCTCGTTATGATAAATAATTGGTAAAAGAGCTAGCTTCTAAAGTATTGCGTGTATAACTGTCTGCTTCCAAAATGTCCAATATTAAATTATTTATACTACTTTTTAAACTTTTGCTACCAGCAAAATTTGTATTCGTTCCCGCATTAGCACAGAAACTTCTCGAATATTCCCAAATGTAAACCAGTCGAAAGAAAAATAAAATAAGTCAAAACAAGTCAAAAATAAGCCCAATTTGTAACAGATAATACCGAAGAAAAAGTTTAACGATATTTCAGGCTCGAATGTTATTTTTAAACTACCCTATTTTAACCGCTATTTGATTGAATTGTGTTTTATAGGTCTTTCTTTTTTTGATTATGTGCTTATGTTGAAGCACGAGCTTAAAAATTACAATAACAAAAGCTCATGAAGTCATCGCTTTATTCACAATAGCTTTTAATTGAAGAAAAAATTTCACAATACTCTCATGAAAAGTTATGTTTGGTCAGTTTGACTTCACAAGAATTGTGGTTTTTCTAACTGATGACGTTTATTTAAAACAGTTCATAAACATACACAAATATAAGTTTTTTTTATATTATATTAAAGGATTTTCTATAGAGTCGAATTTATGAAATTAAAATTGAGTAATTAGCAAAGTAAATATTTATGTTTGATATAAATGTAACGTAAATAACCCGAAATGTATCTTTTACCTGTTCAGAATCTGCGGTTTTTACAAAATATTCTGAAAGCAAAGCTTAACCTCAAACTAATTATTTTATGGATCGATCCGAGTGATGCAACATCAGGGATTTGTTTGATAAAACATTATATTTTGCTTGCCTCTAAAATATACAGTGCGTGTGTAAAGCTTTTTAACTTTTGATTATCGAATGTGGGCTTATTACAATTTGGGTACGTTCTACCGGTATATCAAAAATTATCTTGGTTAGAGGTGGTAATGAAATGAGAAACGGCTGTCTTAGTTTCTATCATCCATTTGAAATAACGGTCAATTTGGGTTAGTTTGGATCCCAACTGAAAGACTGATAACGTTTTTAACTCGGTTTAAAAAAAATAATAACTCCTGTAACAAGTATTCGCAAAGAAATACGGTCCTATTATACCATAGTAGAAATCGGCGCACCAAACATTCACTTTCTTTAAATATTGACGTCGGATTGGGATTCTGAACATAGGATTGACATCACTCCAATTGCGAACATGTTGCGATGCCGCAGTTCCATTCGTCGATAACGTGGACTCGTCCGAGAACATTATAAGTTTATGGAATCCTCTATTACTACCTAAAATCTTACTCCATACCCACAAATAAAAATCCAACTTGTGGTTATAATGGGGTTTGTCGGAACGTATCTTATTTTGGTTTAAATTTTTTTGAATGGTACTTTTTTGAACCACCTGTAGTTGCGTAGCTCGTTTCCTCAAGGACAGTGTAGGGTTTTCGTATTTTTTTTACTTTTTCTAAGTCTAATACGGATCCCGTTTCACGAAATTTCTTGACCAGCTTGCAGACCGCCTATTTGGTTACGGGTATATTGAGGAACCCTTCATGTAATTTTTCTTTATGAAAAATCTCTGTTACCATAACATTGGATTAAATGTATTCTTTGATCCGTTATTAACATTGTAAACTAATAAGATCTTTAAAAGTCACTGACAATGACATTTTGCTTGACACTGTAATAATTTGTGAGGTACCTAATCAAAGGTATGCAAAATCAAAGGTACACCTACCAAACTTATCAGTGAAATGCAAATATAAAGCAAAAATATTATTGCTATCCAAACTTAATGAAAACCAATATCTTAGAAGATGTGATGATTTCTCTTAACTAGCATTTCTCTAAAAACTTTAGAATAAGGGTACTTTCCTCTTGCAAAAAATTTGCATTTCTAACTTCATGGACACCCTGTAATATTTTAATTTTTGTTTTTTGGTTAATGAAGTCAGTTTTGAGTTTTGTTATTGTAAACTTTATATTGGTCCGAAATTTAGATTTATACTTACCTAAAGTTACAGTTTCTCGAAATTATGTAAAGGGTATCTAATATTGTTTTAGACCTGCTTGAATTAATATAATAATTTAGAAGTCTAAATTAGATTCTCATGTAATGGTTCGTAGTGGTTAACTACGTGCGAGGTTAAATAAATCCTGAATTTAATTAATCACATTTACTTTAAACTTTGGCTTAAACGGAATTAAATATTTATTTAGTTTGATACAGCTATTTTTCTTTAACTCAAAATCAATATCGAACAGTATTAAATACAGGGTGGGTCGGGAGAAATGGGCCTAACTCTAAGGGTGTAATCTATGCATAAAAATAATAAGAAATAACTCAAATGTTGTTATCCATTATTCATTTGTTTTCAAGTTATAAGGCAAAACCAAGATATTGCATTAATTTAGCTTTCCTGTAATAGATGTTATTACTGTTTACTTTTGATTGTTGTGCTGTCACAATCCTATTAGTATCAGTATAAAATGTTACATTTATTCACCGTTAACTTTCGGATTTGTATCATTTTAATTTTATAAAATGCCACACATTTATTCACCTCTCGAATACGCCAATATGGTTTTTATTTATGGTTTGTGTAATGGGAATGCTACAGTGGCCGCTGAAGAATATCGTGAACGATTTCCACATGAAGGAACACCGAACAGAAAGGCCTTTATCAGAGTTTTCAACAAACTCTGCGAGACCGGAACGCTTCCAAGTGCTAATGTAACATCCGAACGAGCCATTCAACAGGATTTAGAAGAAATAGAAAATGTTCTAGCTTTAGTAGAAGAAGATGCGACGACGAGCTCACGAAGAATTGGAATTCAGTTAGGGATTCCCCAAAAAAGAGTGATCAATACGCTTTACGAGCAAGGCTTATACCCGTACCATGTACAGCGTGTACAGAATTTTCAACCTGTAGACTACGCCAAGCGTATGCAATTCTGTGAGTGGATAATTAACAATCGTCATCTTTTACCGCACATACTTTTTACTGACGAAGCTACATTTACCTGTGACGGCATCAATAATAATCGAAACTCCCATGTATGGTCGGACGAAAATCCTCACGCAATAGTCAAAAGTAATTTTCAACACAGGTTTTCAGTAAACGTGTGGTTAGTAGTTATGATCGATAATAACTTAATTGGCCCTTTTCTTTTGGAAAATCGCCTTACAGGGGATCACTACTTGAGTTTTTTACAAAATAAATTGCAAGGACTACTGGAGGAGATTCCTTTAAACATCAGAATTGAAATGTATTATCAAGACGACGGAGCGCCTGCCCAATTTGATCGTCGGGTCAAGCAATATTTAGACCAAAGGTTTCCAGTGGTTTGGATTGGTCGCGGTGGCCCTATTAGTTGGCCTCCTAGATCGCCAGACCTCACGCCGTTGGACTACAATTTATGGGGTTGGATAAAAACTGAGGTTTACAAAGTAAAAGTAGATACTAGGGATGCATTAATTAGACGCATTCGAAATGCTGCACTCAATATTAAAGAAAGGCACGAATCAATTAGAAGATCCACGCGCGCCCTTCGTAAACGAAGCAGGAAATGTTTGGAAGTCAATGGCGGTATTTTTGAAAATTTACTAAACCAATGATTTATTTAAAACAATGTTAATGTTGGATATTTTGGTTTAACAATAATAATATTTTATTTAACGCTGTAACTTGAAAACAAATGAATATTGGATAGCAACATTTGAGTTTTTTTTTTATTATTTTGATGCATAGATTAAACCCTTAGAGTTGGGCCCATTCCTCCCTACTGACCCTATATAGTAATATAGTTGAGAAGCAGTACATGCATGATATGTTTTAGGAACAATCAAAACAGATAAAGAAGATTGTCATTAGGCAATAGTAATAATAATCCAAGCCGCATCGGATCAGTAAACCGTTGTAGGAAAACAATTTCGATTGCGTGTCAGAATTTAATTTTGCGGAAACTACTATCTAATGTTATTTCTATTGATTTGCATAATTTTATTGTTATTGTTTCCATACACCCCAAATATTGATATTTCCTGATTACTTCCGTTTCAGAACCGCACATAGATTCGCAGATGTGAGATTTCACAAAATAAATTATTTAGGTAGAATAAACTCGCTGTTATAATAAAAATATTATATCTAATTCTCAGTTTTGAGCTTTTACATAAATATTGTCTACGTTACCTTGTTTGGAAGTTATAAGGTTGTCACAGGCAGTCAAACAAATAAACGGAAAGACAAACAGACCGCATACAAAAGAGTATAAAGCATCCCACACACTGGGTGACAAGAGTGCGAGATCAGTGACAAACATGTAGCGGTAGAAGGTACAGTCCGGCAGCTAAGCGTGTAGCAAAATATTACAATATTCCTTCACGTCGTTTAAATAAGCATTATATTTAGTCTTATTATTAACAATCAGTATATCAGTTATCTCTAAAGTTATAAACTTTATAACACAATATTGTATTTAGACTCTCAGTTAAATGTCCCGAAATTCTACTTAGGTCAAGAGAGACTATATTCTTCTTTAAGGGCACAAGGTATTAAGATCAAGTCTATATCTGCAAAGGGCTCTAGCTACCAGAGAAAGCGTTTCCTAGAAGTTTGTAACATGATCACATTAACACCCTGTATATTTTTTAATACCAATCGGACCAGATAAAGTATAATTTTAGCAGACATTTCACTGAAATAGCGTATAAAAAGAACACACAAAAAGGCCCTACAACATCGAAGGCAGGTTGGGGACTTGCCAATTTTACAAACATTACATATAATATACAGAGCGGTCTATGATAGAAATATAGTACGAACCACTGCAGTTGATTTTCTCAACGTAAATCCTATTTATATAACCGTTTATAGGTTCCTTAGGTGGTAATCAATAAAATAATGCAAAACTTATGAAATTTTTCTTGCTTTTGATTTATTAAACATAAGTTATTATCCTTTATATCCCAATGAATACACTAAAATATAAGAAATGTTGTAAAAAAGTAATTCCTTTTTAAAACAACTTTTTTGTGCCTTAGAAGCTGTATAATGTTATGCAAGTGGGAACTGAACTAATCCCCTGACAGCAAAAAATATGTTGGATTTTCTAAAACTTCTTAAGCTGTTGTCTGGGTGCAATTTTATGTCAGCCTAAATCTAACCTAATAAAATAATGGTTTTTGCGTTTTTGTTTGTGTTTTATACACTTATGGCGAGGTTACATTCAGGGGAGGGCAGTGAATACAGAATGAATTAGTTTAAAGGGTAAGTAACATATGCCCAAGTGTTACTCTACCGCACTTGTTCGTATTCAAAAACTCTGACTATAGTTAAATTTTATTTTTACACAACTAAAATTACTGAAAATAATACTCGGGGCACCCAGTTCTTCCTTTATTCCCTACAAAAAAAAAGCATTCAATTCAGGAACATCTCCCCAAGGTAAAACGTAGTTAGGCTTTCCTGAGTATTCCCAGTAAACTTTGCCATTAAAATAGAGATCGTGAAAATAAAAGTCTGCTATAAATAAATAGTTTTAAGAGGGTAAACAAGTAGTTAGCAACAATAAAGGTAAATATCTAATATTATTCTATTATGTAAGCTCTTATAGTAGTTGGCTTTTATATCAAGTTGTGGGTGTTTACCTATTCGTCAAAAAACTGCGCTTTATTGTTGATCGTTATGAATAATATACAGTGTCAATATACACAGTACATAAGTTCGTAAGTTGATGTTTTCTGTAACTGGAATTAAGTTAATAATATTCATATTTTCAGACGAAATATGATGAGGACTATATAATACTATACAGGGTGTCCAGTTTTCGTATATTTTACGGGTTATATGTGTTATTAGTAAAGATAGAAGGTTGCGGTTTTCGCGGCACTGTGGTACTTTTTTGAGAAACAAACGATGCCATCAACAGAATTTTCATAGCCCCCTTAGTATTTTTAGATACGGGGTGATATTGAAAATTTTGCATTTTGGGACACAGCTCAAAATTTACATTTTTTAACAAATTTAAATTTTTTTTTAGTAGGCCATGACGGGTATTTAGGAAAACAAAAGATGACAGGCTTGTTATCTAAAAAAATCTTTATTTACTGTCAGAATAGGTTATCTATTTTCTGTTCTATATTTCTATTCAGTTTCGATAAATAGCAGTTTTTTCTTAATTATGGCTGCGAATGCAAAATTCGAGAATTATGAAAAGTACGATAATATGTTCGTTTGTTATATTCAGTGTAACGAAAATTCGGATGAAGCATAAGAAGTTTATTTTAACAGGTATGGGCATCTTTTTATATTTTTCATCATATTTTAAAATTTATAAAAACGTAATATTCGCAGATTCCCAGAAAGAAGCCGGATAGAAGAATATTTTTAAAAATAAAATCTAACTTAATTGAAGTCGGTTCATTTTCCAAACCCCGACCTAGTATTTACAATAAGGAAAACCAGGACATTGATGAAGTAAACGTTTTGGCTTCAATTGAAACAAATCAAAGGAGTTCTTGTAGAACCGTGGAAGGTTCTGTCGGTGTTACAGAATCAAGGGTTCAAACTATTCTAAAAAAACACAAGTTTAAGCCATACAAATTTCATGTCGTACAAAACTTACATCTCGGTGACGCAGAGCGCCGCGCAGAGTTTTGTAATTGGTATTTACAAAATGTAAATAGAGAAAATCATTTTGAAAGAACGATTATATGGTCTGATGAGAGTCATTTTACCAGTGCCGGTATATTTAATCGGCAAAATACTAGGTTTTGGTGCCAGGAAAATCAACATGTTATATTTCCACGGAAACGGCAAGGCAGATTTGGGTTAAGGGGTTCTTTAGGATTTTTTTTTATGACAAATTAGAGTTATACCGAGCAACCTGTATATCGATCAAAAGTATTAGCTAAGGAATCAGCATGACACATTTCAATGCGAAACCAAGTATATATCTTGAAATTGCAATTCTGTAATGCTTAATATGTAAGACAATGTTATTTATAAATTTTATTTGACCCCCTTGTCTCACCGAATGTGGTATAGAGTCCCATAACGAGAAAACGAAAACACAAAAGGTAAACAAACGTACTTTTATAGGAAATATATTGCCACCAATGCTACACTTAGCGGGGTTTTACTCCAAGGAACTGTATTATAGGGTGCCACTGCTTAATGCATATGTTATCGGCTTACTTCGTTCCATTTTATTCTCTTTTTCATTTGGAACTTGGGGCACTAAGGGAAAAGGAATTGTTTAGCCTAGGATTCGTTAGGATCAGTATTAGAATATTCTCGAAAATACAATGCTAAATTTCGTTCGTAAAAAAATCGTTCGCTTGCTTTTAAGATATTCTTTTACAAATCTTAAATAAATTAAGGTGTCATTACTATCCAATAATAGTAGTATTCAGGATTATTAGGATCTGAAAATGTCGCCATGCCTCTAGGCTATTATAGATCAATTAAACTACAATAAAAATTTCGACATTAAAATGTATATTAGTGTTTTTGTCTAAAAACGGATGCTTATATGATGTACTGTTTATTTATATTTACATTGTTTTTTATCAGAACTGTTAGGTTAAAATCTATTGGGTTTCCAACGAATTTACTAATATTTACTTAGTGTCATATCTATAAAAATTATAATAAATTATTTAAATTTGCTTTTGTTTATATGAAAAATTTAACAGATTTCTTCTGATAGTTTATTAACTTCTGATTAGATAATTTGGATCCTTTTGTGGTGGGAAGCATATACTATAACATAATTAATTAATTATCAAACAAGTCACGCATGCCTTTAACATTTATAGGAAATAAATGCCATTTAAAAAACGTTAAAAGAAATATTTAAATATTTATTTAATTTAATCCAGAAAATATTATACAGTGTGTTTCATTAATATTGCGAGAAATAGTTATTTATATATATAGAAATTTGTTACTTTACAACAAAAACTATAAATTGTGGTAGGGAAAATAATTAAGAACGATTTTTTTTCTATGTTTCTTTTGCTTATAAAGTGAATTTAAAAAGCTCTACCAATGAAAATTGGAAATGTTATAATCTAAACTAATTTAAGTAGTTTAGACATGAAGGGCACACGGGAAAAAAGGTAAATGCCAATTTTTAACGTTATGGGGAAAAAGGATTTTTACCCTTTAATCTAATTCCACAAAAAAATTACATGGTTTATGGTAATAAAAATTTTTGTGTTTTTATCATTGCAATGGTATTTCTGATTATTATGTTGTAACCTGTTATTATTTATATTTCAGGTGAATCAAAAACTCTATCTAAAAAGGAGGAATGTGAAAAATTAGGTATGTCAGAATTATTTATGTAGCTATTTTTATTTTTTTAGAAAATTAAACACTTTGAAGCATTAAAAAAATTAATGAAGAAGTGAAACATAAGTCTAGCTGAAAAAAAATCATAACTTCTTAGCTGTTCGTGTTAGTCCCTTTTTTGGAAAGGTGGGTGTATTTTGTTTAGGGTGCTGTTTTTAACGCGATGGTCACTAAAAGTTCTTGCTGCGAATCAAAAAATTATAATTGACAATCTTGTCAGGTTGACATTCGACTTTCTATCGTTGTTTCGCTGTGATGTTCCCCATTTTTCCGTTGTATGGTGTTTGTTAAAACCCCAATAAAATCTTGACCATTCGCTTTATACCAATGAAATGTAGATAGCAGAAAAAATCGCATTGCAAAAGTAATCGAGGTGATGCCACACACATTTCTCATGGATTTTCTTTTTTAATTTTAAAAAGGTCCGTTGTAATCTATAAAAAATATTATTCATCATGTGATGTATCTCGTACATCAATCTTTTGCCACTACGGCAATTCATAAAAGTAAAATAAAAACTACAAAGATTAAAACATTGAAACAAAAAAACAATATTAAAAAACGAGCATAGAGTACTTTAATAAATGATGATGAATTGCACTTAACTTTTGACAGCAAATTAGCTTTTGATGTTGTGCTATAAAATTTTCTCCGAACATATTTTTTACAATTTATTTTCCACAGTTCGTCCCCTGTGTGCCTGTGTTTGTTTCAATATTTTTTTGTTTTGTTTCCCAACTTAGAAGTGCTCGAGCAGTACTTTTTATTTAATATCTTTTTTTGCGAAGAAGTGCTCTAAATTTAAAACAAAGCATAAAACTTTTGCTCGGAATTAAAAGGATATTTGGGCCAGCAGTGAGGTTTCTCGAAAATATTAGACTTTAATTAATTGCTAGAAGAAGCACAACTATTAATTAAATTTTAAGTCTAGATGTACTGCTACGAAATTATTAAAAAATCGAAATTTCACATTTTTCACATACACTTTTTATTTAAATCAACTATATTCTTTACGTAAACGCGCTCCTATAGTAACTAACCTGGAATGTACTAAATCAACTTGTATAAATGCTAGTTCAGGTCTAGAGTAAAATTTGTACAAATGTTTAACATTTTTTTTTATATCAAAGACAGTTAATTTAAACATGCGGACCTGCTTAATATTTTATATAAAAAATTTTCTCGAAAAGTTTTAGCAGATTATCCAGTAAAAGATTTTGCTGTACATAAATAACAGTTAAAAGGGTGAGAGAGAGAATGATTTTATTCGATTAATAATAAATTAGGTGAAAATTAGTACGCAAATAAAAGAGTACTTTAAAAGATGTTTGTTTCTTTACTTAGCGTTAATTATTCCCTCAGAGAGTGCTTGTACTTTATATGTATACGGTGTCCACTTAGTAGCTCTTTAATACTTACTAATATAGCCACCCTGTAAATGAGAAGTTAAGTTATTCTTAGTTACACAATTATTGAGGAAGCGAATCAAAATCCATTTAGTAAAAAACTTCAACTAAATCAATATTCTTGCTCTATTTAACTAAGCAGCTCACCGTGTTGGATTTCTGACTTCCAACTAAATTCTAGTTACATTTTTAATGTCTCCCTTAGGACCAATGTTTCGCATGTGTTGACAGAAACACACTTACACTGATTAATTATTTGCAAAACGTTGACAGTAGAGTTAATCTCTTCGAGCTATAAGGTTATTTTTTGTTTCTGTTTTGCTGGGAATCTTTCAATGCATCTGCCAGCTGCTTAAAGCTAACAGAGCGATGTAGGCTCGACCAGGATAAAGCATTTCACAGAAAGGGTACTGTTGTTAAAATGAAATTGCGGGAGTTACAGACTTTCTTGTTGTTGTATTTGAATAATCGTAACCCAATTGAAATAAAGTTTATTTGGCTCTATCCCGGACAGAAGTATTTTTCGTTAATATTAACCATGATATCAAAGTCTTCTTTCATCAGTTTTAGGTTTCAAAGTATACACAAACAAAATAGGAGTGATTATTTGTTAATTGATATTATAATAATAATAATATTATATTGGGTGTAAAGCAGGGGTAACAGCGTTATGTTAGAAGATATTTTATGCAAATTCGGGTTGCTTAAGAGGGATCTAAATTTTTAAATAAATTTACTTTTACAATTAGGGGAAAACGCGTCTACGTCTTTAAACTTATTTTAGCTGCATCACGTGTAGTTTCTCCTATTCTATTTAAAAGCAAGTGTGGTGCTTTCTTTAGCCCATTGAATATCCGATGGTGAGCGTCCGAAATATAGAAGTTGCGTACTGTATCTATTAATTGTGTAAAATACAAGTTAGACCACTAGTGGAAATTAACAATCATAGAAATATAATTATTACAAAAATGTATTGTATACGTATACGATAAATAAGATCACGAGCCTACAATCGTATATTCGAAGAATTCGTCCATTTTTCCCAAAGAGACCTGTTATTAAATATATTTTTAACAAGGCCGAGACTTTGTGTCCTTTGTTAAAAATATATACAATCGTATAGTTTATCTGGCCAAAAGTCTGCTTGTGTACATGGTCAGGGTCATAAAACACATAAGTACCTATGTTTTAAAATAACTGTTGATACACAGTTCAAATGTTTATGATTCACAGTGAATCCTAAGACTATCCCATGGTGAAACAATATTATGCGCTTATTAGTTCAAAAATATTAGAAACAGAATAAGAATAATTTATATCGTAAAAATATCAATTTTACATATATTCGAAATGAGCAATTATGTGAATTTATAACAATCGAAATATTATTATGAACTGTTTTTTGAGGGGATTAATGACGATATGAACCTTTGACAATTTGTAAAAATTTTTTGAAATCTAAATTTGTATTTAACATAAACAGACAACAATATTAAATATTTTTACGGTTTTGTTCAAACAGAATTTTATTGCATAATCCTGTTTAATTCAGGTCTACTAGGAATGTATTTAAATAAATTTCTTTTTTTTTTCCTTTTGACTTCACCCAATACACAGGTATAAGAATTATTCTAGATTTCAAATACATGATATGCACTTATATTTATCACTTTTCCCCGCTTTTAACATTGTTGATCTGCCGTAATGTTTCTAATGTTGAGAACGATTACTATTAAGGAAATAACCAGATTACGTCTTTTTTGTTTACTTCTTGAATCAAATAATGTTATAATACTTTTCTGCTTTACACGTTAACTACATCATTTGAATTTATATTTCATAAAAGGTCTAATTCTTTTTTAAATACGGTCTTTTACGAAAATGTGATATAAATAAATAGTTATTTAGTACCCTTTTCTCTCACTTTAAGAGAATTTCAGTCCGATAAAAAACAACGCTCCGAAAAGGTATAACAGGGGAGGATTAGTGTAGTTAACATCATTATTTGAGTAATACTTGTCCACATCACTGCCCCTATTTTTAAGTTTGTTTCAAAGTTTACCCCGCATATTATACTCCAAGAAGGGACATACTTTAGTTTGAATAGGTATTTAAATATTTGGTAAACCTATATAAACTTATTAATCGTCTAAGTGCGCAATACCTTTTTGTAATTATTATATTTTTATGTTTCTCCATTTCCACTGATTGTCTATCAAATATTTAAATGCCTATTCAAACTTAAGTATGCCTCTTCTTGGGGGTATAATACGCGGGGTAAACTTGGTATAGTACCATATACTTTTCATTATTTAGTATCAAAATCTAAGGTATCCTTAATCATCTAAAGGCACATTGGAAATAGTAATGCGTTTGTGTGTAATTTATAAGTAATTACCACCTGATTCCTTTTTCTTGTTACAACTGAAGCAAAACTGATTTTCAAAATGGCTTTAGATGATGAAGAGTACCTTAGACTTCGATTGTGCGACAAAAAGTACAGATTGTTATTTCAAAATAAGAATTTGAAGTATTACATAGTTTTGAGGTTAAGATCCCACTGAAATATAGCAGAAACCTAAATTTAAATAATGTATCTGTTCACTTAACGCTCTGGTATCCTGGACAATGATTTCATTTACTCGCGATATAACCCATTTTGTTTAAGTTGACGTACGAATAATATCTTGATATCCAGTAATAACTATCTTTTTGCCCAAAATCAAGTTCATTGTAGAGTTCTCATAGATTTAGATTTTACAAAAATATATATTATCCAGCAAGATATTAAACACATGTAAAATTGAAAACGTTTAAAAGCCGTAGGTAACATATCCGTTAATAAAATTCTAACTTGGCAAGATTAAAGTGTCAACTCTGGGAAACTTATTGAAAGACGTAAAAAGGCGCTTTATGTAGTAAAATGCCAATAATAAAACCAGGTTGTTTTATACATTTTATTACGTTATTATAAGTTTAAATATTCTCTTTGTGTGTTATTTTACATATTATTTTGTCAGATATTGGATTGACTGTATTTTTATCCTAATAGATAAAAATGAGAATGAAATCATGTTAACAACGAACTGCATCAATACGTTCATATTACAAGTATACGATAACCTTTCTTTCAAATGCACGACCAAATAAAAACATTCATAAAAATACATTTTAAATGATTAGAAAATCTACATTATTACTGTTTATCCACAGAAAACATAATTTTTAGAACAAAAATGTAACTATTTTCTTTGGTAAGTAACAATTTTTTTTCAATTAATGATCAGAAAATGCCTCTTGATACATAAAAGCTGTGCACTAAATCTCACAAAAATATCTGAAGCTGTATTATAAAAAAAAATAAATTCCTAAAATTTGAAAAAAGCTTAGAGGCTTAGGACAGGTTCATATGAGTTGTTGCTGTCGAGAGATTTTCCGGCGATTAATCTTCTAGGAGAAAAATTATTTAAAGAAGTTTTTCTCGTTAATTATTTTATAGATTTAAGAATAAAGAGTGTTTTTACTAAACTTACTCAATAGAACTAATAATGTTTATGAAAATATTTTACATTGCATTCTACCTTAAAAATCGATGGTGTTTTGGTAGCGTGTAAAGGAACAATATGTCATAGATTCGTCAAATAATAGTAAGGAATATTCGGTCCTGTGTTGACCCTGCCGTAGGTTAACTAATAATTTCTGTATTAAAACAAAATATTATAATTCATATACAGGGTGAGTCGGGAGGAATGGGCCTAACTCTAAGGGTGTAATCTATGCATCAAAATAATAAGAAAAAACGCAAATGTTGTTATCCAATATTCATTTGTTTTCAAGTTACAGCGTTAAATAAAATAATAATATTGTTAAACCAAGATATCCAACATTAACATTGTTTTAAATAAATCATTGGTTTAGTAAATTTTTGAACATACCGCCATTGACTTCCAAACATTTCCTGCTTCGTTTACGAAGGGCGCGCGTGGATCTTCTAATTGATTCGTGCCTTTCTTTAATATTGAGTACAGCATTTCTAATGCGTCTAATTAATGCATCCCTAGTATCTACTTTTACTTTGTAAACCTCAGTTTTTAACCAACCCCATAGATTGTAGTCCAACGGCGTAAGGTCTGGCGATCTAGAAGGCTAACTAATAGGACCACCGCGACCAATCCAAACCCCTGGAAACCTTTGGTCTAAATATTGCTTGACCCGACGATGGAAATGGGCAGGCGCTCCGTCGTGTTGATAATACATTTCAATTCTGATGTTTATAGGAATCTCCTCCAGTAGTCCTTGCAATTCATTTTGTAAAAAACTTAAATAGTGAAAGAAAAGGGCCAATTAAATTGTTATCGATCATGCCCCGCACCACACATTTACTGAAAACCTGTGTTGAAAATTACTTTCGACTATTGCGTGAGGATTTTCGTCCGACCATACATGGGAGTTTCGATTATTATTGATGCCGTCACGGGTGAATGTAGCTTAGTCAGTAAAAAGTATGTGCAGTAAAAGATGACGAATATTAACTATCCACTCACAAGATTGCATACGCTTGGCGTAGTCTCTAGGTTCTGTACACGCTGTACATGGTACGGGTATAAGCCTTGCTCGTGAAGCGTATTGATCACTCTTTTTTTGGGGAATCCCCAACTGAATTCCAATTCTTCGTGAGCTTGTCGTCGCATCTTCTTCTACTAAAGCTAGAACATTTTCTTTTTCTTCTAAATCCTCTTGAATGGCTCGTTCGGACGTTACATTAGCACTTGGAAGCGTTCCGGTCTCGCAGAGTTTGTTGAAAACTCTGATAAAAAGACCTTTCTGTTCGGTGTACTTTTATGTGGAAATCGTCCACGATATTCTTCAGCAGCCGCTGTAGCATTCCCATTACACAAACCATAAATAAAAACCATATTGGCGTAATCAAGATGTGAATAAAAATGTGTGGCATTTTATAAAATTTAAATGATACAAATCCGAAAGTTAACGGTGAATCAATGTAACATTTTATACTGACACTAATAGGATAGTGACAGCACAATAATCAAAAGCAAACAATAATAACATTAAATTAAGGAAATTAATACAATATTTTCTTTTTGCCTTATAACTTGAAAACAAATGAATATTGGATAACAACATTTGAGTTTTTTCTTATTATTTTGATGCATAGATTACACCCTTAGAGTTAGGCCCATTCCTCCCGACTCACCCTGTATAAATAAGATCCATAGATGGTAAAATTCCCTTGTTATTGAATACCAATCGTTACTGTTGACACCTTTCTTTTCATTTGGATTGGTTTTAAAGGTATATTTAGATTTAAGAAAAGACGACCACTTCTTTGTTTTTAGATTAGGCGGCAACGTTTTTTAAATTCAGCAACTGTGGTTGCTATCTACCAATGGTATAAAATTGTTTAGGGCACAGGACGTTTTTCTTGGCTTACACCAACGTGAAATTCAACAATAAAGTTGATAAAGCAGCTTTTGTAAGCTTTGATGATGCATCATTCATAGCCTAAATCTGCACGGCTAGTTTCATGTACTGTTACTGGCGTTTAACATGGCAACTTTTCCATGTTAGAAGAGTTTCTAAATTTTTCGCATTTAGCTAAGTATCGTTTATTGCGTGTATAAATATTTATTAATAAATAAAAATAATGTGTACGGAAAGCACATCGTTGTACGGGAGCATTGCACATTTCTTTTTATTAACACTTGTATATCAGAACTTTGCAAATTATGTTGACATTGTGATGCAAAACGAATATTGGCATTTTTTCAGACGTACACGCTTGTTTGGACACATTGTATATATTAAAAAAAAATATTTGACCACAGCTATTAAGCATGTAATAAAAGTGATTTATTAGGGGAAAATATAAAAATTTGGGATCCCTTATGTTATTCAAAACATTAAGAGTAAAAATTTACATTTTATTTATAAATTAAGTATTAGGTTGCTTTAGGGCGAAAAGGTAAAGTAGAAAGAGCCGATAACTTCATTATTTTGTCCCTTACTCATATTACCTTGAAAATATTTTCTTATTCTGTTCCGTCCCAAAAAAAGTTTAAATTGACACGTCGTTTTGTAAAAAAATTGACTTCATTAACATTTTCGAGATACTAAGTTTAATGCTACATCTCTGATAAAAGTAACTAACTACGGCTGAAAAGTTTTGGAACCAAAATATTTATCCCAAAATCTTACAGGTATTAATATTTAAAGGAGTTTGAGAAACAAACGTGAAACAAAAAAGGTTATAAATGTCCCAAAACCCACACAAAGCCGTTCCATGCTGATAAAATATGTATTATTTCACAAGACACCTGTTAGACCCAATGTTATAAAAAATTTAATCCATCCTACCTTGGTTGATAATGACGAAAATGTAGAGCACTGTTACGGTTACACTTTGCTTTCTGCTTTTCTTCATTTTGGCGCAATGTTTATGTAAAAGTTAATTCTACTTTCTCGATAAGTCGGAAAAATTACTTACGTTTGTCGCGTGGGACAACGGTTGACCGTGCGTCGCGAAAAGCGAGTTGGCATGACAGAAGTCGTGAGACGACTGCCGCAGGCGGGCAGGAAAATGCGACAGAAGCTGGAAGATAGCTGCGCTCATAGAGGTTCAAAGCGGGAAGCTGGAAAGCTGCATCAAGCGTTTTTTCGACAATGCTAGGTAAATAGTTAAAGGAATAATTCGTGCATGGATGAGCATCAAAATTAGAGTGGTCTTTTAGTGGCTGCACATAAAAAAATATAAATAAATTGAAAGTGTCATTACAACGGGTATTTGGTGTCAATTTCTTTTTAACGAGCTAAGGCCTTTGAAATACTTGCTGACCGTCGATTGGTTTCTTTATTGTATAAACATTTTTGCCTATGCAGGAAAGTGTTGAGTTTTGGAAACAGTCTGAATGTGTCCATGCGAATAGACTCGATGCGCAAGCAGTTCAAAGAAAATGTTGGTCAATTTTTGCTGAACAACATGTCCTAAATACAGGGTGCCCAAGATAAGGAGGGCCTCTATGGGGATCTCGGTTATGGTAAGAGCTACAACTTTGATTAAATGGGGAAAAAGTTGCGCAATCAGAGGACTAATAATATGGCATAAAAAAAGTTTTAGTAATATTTGTAAGTTTTGAGATATTAAATAAAAACTGATATGTTGGATTTTTGATTTTATTTTCCTTTGGCGTTATTATTAAAGTTAGAGCAAAACTGACAAAACTCTCTCACAGCAACTTGTTATGAACTTAAAGATTACATCGCAATTTTTTTTATACGACGTTTCGTTTCCAAGCAAACACCATCAACTTCATTTTTTCTAATACGGCCCTGATTTCTTATTGTCAAATTTTGAGAGCATTTTTTATTCTTAATTCAATGATGTACCAGACAATGTTGTTTAATTACGTTTCGAGCCTTTTTAACCATCTTTATGAAATTTTCAGGGTCCGGACCTGGATCCTAGAGTGTTGCATATGCTTTTTCAGCTTTTTTAATTAAAAAAATGAAAATGATGGATGTAGAAGGTAACAACGTAATCTTTTTAGTTTCATTATGAATTTTAAAAAAAATAATAAAATTACATAATAGATTTTTAATTATTTATTTAACATTGTAAAATACTGATTCCGAACCCATAATAATTAAACTTTAATTAATTGAAATAAAACTAACATTAACTCATTAAAAATTAATTTTCCAAAAGGTGTTCAAAGTGATTTCCGTCGTTCTCCAAACATAAATAGGATCTTTAAACTGTATTATTTAGGACATCAGTTAACATTTGTGGCGTTACGCTGTGAAAGGCTGCAAGCACTAGTTGTCTAAGCTCTTCTTCTGTTTCAAAATTCTGCTTATAAACACAATTCTCGATATATCCCCAAAGGAAAAAATCAAGCGGGGTTAAATCTGGGGAACGCGCCGGCCAGGGTGTTACAGAATAAGTGCTGATACTTTTTTCTGGAAATCTTGCTGAAATGTACTCTCTAACTACCCTTGAATTATGTGCAGGTGCACCATCCTGCTGGAACCAAGTGTCGCGTTGTTCTGCCAGAGGTAAATTATCCAGAGCCTCCTCTAAGTCATTTTGGAGTAAATTCAGGTAATGCTCAGATGTTAAATTATGTTGATAGAAAAAAGGTCCTATTATTCTTGTTCCCAAAATTCCAGCCCACATATTAAATCCGAAACGGTATTGGTGTCTTGATTCTTTGAATACACGTGGATTTTCCTTAGACCAGTAATGTACATTTTTTCTGTTAAAGATCCCGTTTCGATTTACCATGCTTTCATCAGACCAAATTATCTGGTAAGGAAAATTTATGTTTTCGTGGCATTTTCTGGTGTACCATTCGCAGAATGATCGACGTCTTTCTGCATCACCTGGCCTCAGTCCTTGACAAATTCTGTATTTATATGGGTGAAATTTTTGTTTGTTTAAAATAAATTGAGCAGTTGATTTCGCTACGCCTACATTTTCATCAATTTCTCTAGTTGATACTCCAGGGTTTTCAGTAACAGCTAATAATACGCTGAAAACCTTTTCCTGGTTACTATTTTTTTTTCGGGAGAGCATGGGTTTTTTAAATGCACCGTGTTCTTTAAGGTTAGTTACTAACTTACTGTAAGTCCGTTTAGCTGGTTGTCTCCTTTCCGGATATTTGTCCAAATACATCCGCTCCGCTACATTACAATTTTCTCCGCTTAAAATAAAACATGATAACATATCAAATTTTTCTTCATTTGAATAATAACCTGCCATATTTAGTTCAACTGAAGTAATGCCAAATTGTCTGACACCATACCTACTCATTTTTTTTTCCAATGCCTACTTCGCTAATTTGGGAAAAGAACAATACTTAGTTTGCAACAGCGTAGATTTGTGTTGTTTCAAAAAGAAAATAAACCCAGGAAGTTTTTATTTTTTTTTAAACAGTATCGTAAGGTTTAATTAAAAAAGCTGAAAAAGCATATGCAACACTCTAGGATCCAGGTCCGGACCCTGAAAATTTCATAGAGATGGTTAAAAAGGCTCGAAACGTAATTAAACAACATTGTCTGGTACATCATTGAATTAAGAATAAAAAATGCTCTCAAAATTTGACAATAAGAAATCAGGGCCGTATTAGAAAAAATGAAGTTGATGGTGTTTGCTTGGAAACGAAACGTCGTATAAAAAAAATTGCGATGTAATCTTTAAGTTCATAACAAGTTGCTGTGAGAGAGTTTTGTCAGTTTTGCTCTAACTTTAATAATAACGCCAAAGAAAAATAAAATCAAAAATCCAAAATATCAGTTTTTATTTAATATCTCAAAACTTACAAATATTACTAAAACTTTTTTTATGCCATATTATTAGTCCTCTGATTGCGCAACTTTTTCCCCATTTAATCAAAGTTGTAGCTCTTACCATAACCGAGATCCCCATAGAGGCCCTCCTTATCTTGGGCACCCTGTAGACCGGCGCCTTGTTCAGGTGGAACAACACCTCAATAAGCTAAGCAGATCTTTTAACATGGAAAACTTACCATATTAAATGCTAGTATCAGTATATGACATAATCTTACCAAACTCCAAAGCTTACAAATGTTTTGCTAATTTTCCAATATTTTGTTAAGTTTAAAGTTGGTGGTGGTTTTCTTGCGTCACAGCAAATTTTGGAGCACTCGATGGTTTCCCTGCCTGGTTTGACCCAAAGGCTTACAATTCCATACAAAGGACATGAGTCATCCAGTGTACGCGCAATGCACTCATGAATTGCATCCGCGTGTTTTCTTTCCCTCCTTTTCCTGGGTTGGTAGTATCAGAATAGCAGTCAGTTTTTTCTCTTTTTATTTTTCTCTTACAGAGTATCCTAGTCTTTCCGTTTACTTTGCAACATAGTTCTTATCATTTCACTCACGATTCCCCAATTCTGTTCAGATTCCATTATTTTAGCACAATTATTACTTATACTGATTCTGCGTCTCATTTTTCTTTTTGCATCCTGTCTAGCTTCTACCTACCTCTGGATTCTCTACTTCATTACAGTACTTGCATGTAAAAAACTGCACCTTCCTTCCAATTTCCGTGCTTACCGAACGGTCCTCTATCATTTAAGTATATTCCCAGTAACCAATCCTTCTTCACTGTTCGCACTTCCATGCTGCAAGGCCCGAATGTAATTTCCTTTCTTGTTCTTAAGCCTTTCAATATTATTGCCTCAGTTGTACTTGGTACCAACGATAGTTTTTGCATCTATTTGTTCTATACAGACATTCGTTTGCACATAATATTAGGTTTTCTTTATCATCCACTGAAATTCTTAGCGCCAGGTCATCAGCGAATTGTTTCGGCTTGTCTCATTAATGATAGTTTAGGAACTTCATCATATCATATACCGGGTGTTGCATCGTCGAGCGGGACATAGGAAATCCCATGTAATTTTAAATGGGGTCAATTATTGGCTTCCCTAATTATTTTAGAGGAAAATTCTATTTAGGTTTATTAAAGAGCACTAAAACCCACATTCAAAAGAATAACTTTAGATATTTTTGATGAGCCCGTTTACGGGTTATCGCCGATTTCTTTTTAACTATTTCTCCTTTTTATGGCCCCGTATTTGCGGGCACCAGTCAAGGTAAAAGATGACTGTCAAATAAAGTTGTCATTTTGAAATGTGTGCTTTATTGTTATAAAAACTCGTACATCGAAAATATTAAAGGTGTATTTATGAGTACAAATTAATCTGAATAAAACTAAAATAAAGTATCCAATTACAAGGTTAATTATGACATTTTACATGTTTCAATATTTTACTAATTAATAGGTAGGTACTATTAAATTGTTAGAACTTTAGGATTTAAGAAGATGTTCAAATATTCCTCAAAATGACAACTTTATTTGACAGTCATCTTTTACCTTGACTGGTGCCCGCAAATACGGGGCCATAAAAAGGAGAAATAGTTAAAAAGAAATCGGCGATAACCCGTAAACGGGCTCATCAAAAATATCTAAAGTTATTCTTTTGAATGTGGGTTTTAGTGCTCTTTAATAAACCTAAATAGAATTTTTCTCTAAAATAATTAGGGAAGCCAATAATTGACCCCATTTAAAATTACATGGGATTTCCTATGTCCCGCTCGACGATGCAACACCCGGTATTCCAAAGCGTGGGCCCCAATACTGATCCTTGTGGGACTTCAGCTGAGATATCCATTTCTTCTCTCTAAACCTTGATGTGTCTCCTCTGTAGCTCTTATATTATTAGGTAGTGCCTTGCTGAAATGAAAGCATTTTTTACGTTAATAGAATTAAGACACTCCACATTTTGTTTGCTCCTCCCGCTACATCGTATATTTGCTCAATCGCCCAAACCATAGATAGCCCTTTTCGAAACCCAGGCAGATGTTTATGTAGATTTTCTTTGGTTTTGATGTCCTCTTAGAGGGTTTCTGTGATCACTGCGTTTAGTAATTTACTAATTGAGTTTAGTAGACAACATAACTTTGTCTATTTTCCACTAATGTGGAAACTCTCTTTTCATTAGTAGCTTATTTTGTATTCCAACTAGGCATTTGGGTCATTGTTTTACCACCTATTACATCACTTCCACTGGAATTTTGTCTATCCCAGGTGCCTTCTCGATTTTAATTTTCTCTGCTGCCTTTATCATTTCCATAACAGTAAGTGGCTGTATTTCATCCACAGTCTGGCTCTTGGTCCATGCATCTTGTACAATAGGAAATAGTTCTCTTACTACTTCTCGTTTCTATCGATATATAATTCAAAAGGAAGACTGATGTTCAGGTTTCTCATGGCTATTCTATGCAACAACATCCTCCTATATTTCTTCGGTTATTCTACATTTTATACCTATATTTACAGTAGTATTTACAATTTCAAAGTATGTATATCGATGCTCCGTGGGCCTTCCCTTGGCACGAAGAAAATATTGCCTTTTTCGCAAAATAAATCGTTGTCATAAAATATGCATAAATAAGTGCACATAGAGAATGAGATTGTTAAAAATTGTTTAGGTACAAGTTTATATTGCAAATTTCATATTTTATTTGGCACGGAAATGCGGCGCTTTTTTTAAATTCGCAAATAGTTTTATGCCCTACTCTGATATTCCCTGCTCAAGATCCTGGATACGCTTATAAATTCATTCATAATACAATTGCCACATTGAAACTCGTTCATTCAGCTGTCAGTCTTGTCAATTTTTTTAAGTAATCAACTATCCAAGCTCTGTCCAAATATTTATCTCATCAGTTAATGAATAATCGCGATATGTTAAAAAGATTGTAGTTTAACAGCCTTAAGAGAAAAGTACATTCATTACTTTTCTAACAAAGATTATTTAAATTGTACTTTTTCTCTACGCCATGTCTTGCTTTACTATTGGCGGTTTTTCATAATTTAGTTATAACTTACCCTGTAAGATAAGTAAAATCTTGTATATTTACGTTTACGAAGGGCGCGCGTGAATCTTCTAATTGAATGGTTGAATGGTTCGTTCAGATTCCAATTACACAAACTATAAATAAAAACCATATTGGCGTATTCGAGATGTGAATAAATGTGTGGCATTTTATAAAATTAAAATTATACAAATCCGAAAGTTAACGGTGAATCAATGTAACATTTTATACTGACACTAATAGGATAGTGACAGCACAACAATCAAAAGCAAACAATAATAACATTTATTACAGGAAAGCTAAATTAATGCAATATTTTGTTTTTGCCTTATAACTTGAAAATAAATTAATATTGGATAACAACATTTGAAATTTTTCTTATTATTTTGATGCATATATTACACCCTTAGAGATAGGCCCATTCCTCCCGACTCACCCTGTATATCTTTTTGAGATTTTTGATAAAAACTCTAAAGTATATGAAACTGGATTATACCTTTTCTTAATATTTACAACGCCCATGTTCGCTATATAGCTCTTTGTATTTTCAATGCTCCAACAAAGTTATTTGTAATAAAATACTTTAACTTTAACACCTATGATATTTCCATTGTGAGGTATTACTTTCCATTATAATCTCGAACAAATCGCTCTCAATTAGGCTCATTTACAAATAATTTTCAAGGCTGTTTCAGCATGCGAAGTAGATTCGAAGCTTCCCGTAGTATCATTAGCGTTCTGTGTGTGGGAACAAGTCAGCTTTCGGTTTGTTTTTACATTCCATCATTATTTTAAACATATTTCGATAACTGACAACAGGTTTATTATATTTTTTTCATATTCAATGAGAAGTACTGGGGAAATACTCGTAAATGCCATAGTTAAATAACTGATATAGAGTGTTTCCTGAGGAATCTAAAATATTTCAAGCAGCTCTTCCTCAGGGCTTCTTATGAAAAAAGCTTCCTATTAGGAAGATCCAAAAATTTTTAATTTTGTTTTTGTTAATTTTCCTAGAACCGGACTATTTTCTTTTTATCAAACTTTAAACAATTACACTGCTTATCAACGTTTAAGAGGTTACGGAGAATAGGAGGATGAGGAGGTGCCCCATCATGCATAAGCCATAAGGAATGTCCCAATGATAAAGACACATCTTCTGGAGTTTCAGGTAGCACATTAATAGTAAAATTTTGATAATAAACACATTAACGGAAAACTTTACCTGCTGCCTTGCTTCCAATATGGCGTCCGGATTTTCCTGCACCCATATATGGTTGCTAGGGAAGTTTATAATATCATCTCCTGAGAAATTTGCCTCATCCGTGAATAATAGAGCATTATCCGAGAAATTTGGAATATTTAAAAATATTTCCTCAAGTTACCAAGACACCAATTTAGCTGGAAAATCTTGTGGCAAAAGAGCTTAAACACGCTGTATATGATAAAGGTATAGCTGGTTTCCCTCAAAATGGTTTAGCACTGACATGAACAAGGCCAGCAATTTTTCTTGTACCAGTACTGGGTGCGTCTTCTATTACATGAAGAATGTGCTCCTCTAATTCGGGGATTATTACGGAAAAGTACACAGTAAAAAATGAGTGTTAAATTTAACACTCAATGGTGGTACATATAGGACCACATTCAATAGGGTATATTAACCAATTAGTATATCTTGTTAGTAGGACATTTTTGAATGGTTCTTTTACTTTTTGATGGGTGTTAATTCTTCCGATTTATGGGCAGGTACATTTTTACACTATCGTGTGTAAATGAAACTCAGAGATTGTAAATCCATCCTTCTATTGTATAAAATAAATAATGAGAGGTGTAAGTAAACCGTTTTTTAATGGTAACTTGTGATTAATTAGTGTAAATATCATATTATTGTAGCGTAAATTTTATTTTATTTGGGTGTGACTTTACTATAGTGAGAGTAATAAAATAATCTACCCAGGGCTAGAATACTTTCCACTTTGTTTAAGTCATTTAATCCCGTATCAAACTAGCGGGGCGTTTATAATTAAAATGTAAAAAATTATGCATTCAAGATGTTTTAGATTATTAACATCTGCTTAGTTTGATACATGATTAAATGACTTAATCAAAGCCTAAAGTAGTAGCCCCTAATATATATATTAATCTTCAGGTCGCTTGGAAAAGGTTAATACAACAACTTTGGTCCCATATGAGTGTAAAAATGTGGTAAATTATGTTGATCCGGGTGTTAACATTAACACTACTTTACCACTCCTGAAATTATTTTTACCAGGTGGATATTTTTTCTGTGTAATATTTTTTCTTCTGGAAAACGTACCATTCTCTTGTAACCGGCGACCGAGTTGTATAAACGTGTCCGAACACGGAAAGGGATTCTTATACATCCATTAACTTTCAATAATAAATAATCATCCTATTTTTATAAACTCAAACGCCTTGCGACCTCTTTAATTTTAAAATATAAATTTTCTTTATCACTCAAATAAATCGTTTTCAATTACGAACTTATAAACAAGCAATTTTTAAGGCCGCTTCAGCCTATGAAGTAGGCGGAATACGCCTTGTCGAGTCGTTAGAGCTGTGTGCGTGCGACCAAGTGAGCTCTCGACACTTTGTCCCTCAATTCCATATAATTTTAAGGGAGTTTTTGAAAACCGCCCCCAAGTTTAAATATTGATGAATCTATAAGTTCAGGATAAGGCATGTGGAATATTTAATTACTGAAAATAAGCATTAAATCTATGTTATTTTCGTGATTGAGGACTAAAAGTTACGGTTGTTGGAAGGCTCATTAATAAGGAATATTTATAGCCACCTGCTTACTGGGGTTACTACAAATATCCAACTTATTGCTATAGGAAGGAAATGGTAATAAGATACATAAGGATAATGGTAACATCACACTATAGTCTTAGCAGACAACAGACTTATTATTATTAGTAATGGGACTGTCGGATAAAGCCCTAAGCAGGTTTCGCAGGAAGGAAGACGGTACAGCCGTACTTTGGCACTGCGAGAGAGACTTTTAAGAGTACGCAGAGCTACACAGTATATTCACTGTCGAGACAGTTGGACAACTAACCTAAACCCTACATTTCGCAGACATACAAAGAAGCATGGAGAATAAGCACGAGAAAATCAGCCCGATGGTCAAACACACAAGTTAACTTTTAACGTACCGTTTCCATGACAACAACTGAAAAAAGACTACTATTTTTCAGTGTGGTTGAAAAACAGGTAATTTTGAAGTTAGCGTCTAGAGTTAACTTGTGTGTTTGATCATAGGGCTGATTCAAGCACGTATCCAGGGGGGGGGGGCCGGGGGGCCCCCCGAAATCCCGAAATTTGGAAATATTTTGTTTATTGTACACCTTGTACTGCATCTTTTTATTGCACTATAAACAATAATAGATTAAACGTCACATAATGATTTAAGTTTTAATGTGTGATTCGCTTTGCTCTGAATTAATTAAAATAAGTCCACATTTTTGAATGAAGGTTGTTGTTGTTTATTTTAATGTTTCGTGGTATGTATCAATTTAATATGCAAGGGTTTACAAATAATAAACTCAATTAGTAAGAATGTAATAAAAAAGATGTTGGTTAAACATTCTCCCCGGTCTCGCTTGATGGGAGTCCTCTTAACGGCTGTAGGTCCATTATACTAGCGTCTTTGGGAGTTGCTTCTGGTCGTCGGTTGCCTTTGGATGGTTGACGGGATAATCTTGTATAAAAGTGTCGTACGTCCCAATAAACAGTATTGCGGCTACCATTCCTGCTGCTGTGTTTCCACTGGTCGCGTATGAACTGTGCTAAATTTTCTTCCAAATGGCACTTTGCAGTTGCTGGCGGAATCTTTCTTCACTGAAGTTATGTGCAGTAAGGCTTCCATCGTCGGTTACTTTAAATACTGGTTCGTCGTCAATTTTTCATTGGCTCATTATGGGCTTGATGGTGTTGATTTTTATCATTGTAGCTTTAGAGTAACTGCCTTGGACGGGAGCTGTATCTACTCTTTTTGGATGTCATTGTTGAAGGATGCCGGTGTTGTTTAATGGGATGTCTTCCCCAATGACATTACATGTCCGGACTATTAGAGTGGAATTGCTGGTGATATATAACGACGTATTTGGCATGATTATGGACGTAAGGACATTCTTCCGCACTCGGTAACTATTGCTACTAACTCGCTGGCATATTTCGTCAATGACACAGTTGGGATTTGTTTCTATATTCTTTACTGCTGTGGGGTACACTCATAGTTATTTTCCGATGCAATTCTTGATCTTTTCATCAGTTTGTTGAAAGTAATGTTAGTTGTTGTAGTCTATAGCTACTATTATATTGGAAATATCTATTAAGGGGCGTCGGTACTACTTTTAATAGCATATATTCGAATATTTGTTCAATCATAAAGAATCCAAGAATCCTCAGATTTCTATCATCATCTTCAGCCGTGGTTTTTGTTAGGGGTGAATATGCAATTCTGGTTTGCGTCAGCTATGATGTTGTATACGTGCGATGCTGCTAGTATTTCGAGGATTGTGCCTTTACTAAAAACTATCTTGAATATCCTGGTAAAGTAAGCATATGTTTCACCAATGAAGTTGCTTGCAAGTTGATAACAGCTTAACAGATGGATATTTACAGAGTTGGTGTTAATGGATCTGTACCATTTCTGAGTATTGTTAATTGCTTGAAGTCCTTAATTTATCTATGTTGGAAATCTTTCTAATTGGTTTGCTATTCAAACCTCAGTTTCGTTAATTGTTGATATCGTAAAAACCATGATTTTGGTTTAATCATTGGAAGCTTTTAGCAGTTCGTCTTGGTTGGTTTGTACGCTGTCGATATCTATGTAGACTTCGTCCTTGATTCCAAATAGTTCACATTTTTCCAAAGAGACCTCTTCTTGAGCGAGAATTTATTGCTATCTCTTCTTGTATGCAATTTTTTTTCCTTGCTCGATCAGATGATACACCAATGTGAGATATTGAGTTTCTTATCACATTTTTTTGGTTTGTTCACATACATTTTCTATTTTAAGTACCTAAGTGTCTACTTTAAGACAAAACTGTTTGGTAATATGCAATGGTCTTCTTCTTATCCTTTCTTTGTTTGACAGCATCTTATAGGATTATGGGATACCGAGCTTTGATCAACTGTATCAGTTCTCTTAAGTATCGTTACTCGCACAATTGGTTTGGGTTTTTGCTAGTTTGTAGGTTTCCTCACTACCCTGGACTTCCTTATGACCATGCAGGTACCTAACCAAGATGGAAATTATTTATTACATAGCGGTTTAAAAGACCTTATCTTTATCTTAAATCCAAAGTTAAACCTTTCCATATCCCTGTGTCGTCTGTAATTTATTCCATTGTAAGGAATAAATTTTCATAATAAACACAAACAAATTGTTTTCAATTAGGCTCATTCACCAGTAATTTTCAAGGCCGCTCCAGCACGGGAAATAGGCGTGATACCGCCCGTCGAATCGTTAGGGTTGGCGTGCGTGAGAACAAGCAAGCTTTCGACACTTTGTTTCCGCATTCTTCGGTAATTTTAAGATAAGGCCTGGGGAGTTTTCGATTACAACAACAGGTTTTAAGTAATAATGTTCAAATATATTTTTATTTTTTTACTTCTTGACAAAATTATTATTTTTATATTAACCGCAATATAATTTTTGATCAATATCTGAAATATTATGAAAGATTAAATGATGACACATCAACAATAAATCTAATAGGTTACAAAGCAAGATTGGTTATAGGTATAGAGGGGTTTTAAAGAGATCCCAACCTACAAACATGCTTTTTCAAATAGGATTGTCAGAGATATTGAGATGGTAAGCTGTTTCTAAGTTATTCCCAATTCCCTGTAGGAGCCTGCTATCTCGAAATCTATGGGTGCAAGAGCCCCACTTCAATCTGAAACAATAGCTTGATTAAATATTTTAAAAGCAAGAATCACCCAACCCCTTCGGGAGCCTGGTATTTTGATTTCTCTGACTTTAAGACACATCACTACAGGATAAATCCTTTGTGGTACTCTGCGAGTGGTATGTGTGCGCAGGAAACGATTCACTTAGGTCTTGAATCTTTCGAGATTACACTTGTTGAGGAACGCGGCATCAGGGTGGTCATTCCAGAGTAGTGACGTTCCCCAGAGGAAAGAATTTTTAAATAGTGGGACACTATGTCAACGACCCTATTCAAAAACATTTTGTTTATATAGGATCATATTAAAAGATGGTCCATTTATAATGGTCGCCTATTATAAAATGTTGGACGCAGGATTCAAGCTAGTAGCCTATTGTTAAAATAACATCGTCAAATGGTAGGTTGTTTAAGCGTAACTGGTGCCCTTTACTCCACACCGATGATGGCGGTTTTAGAAGTGATGTTACATCTGCTGCCCGTGGTCATCTATGGAAAAAATATGGCTGCAAAAAGTGCTTTACGACTAAAAGAGTCGAAATGCTGGAACAACACCAACTACGGGCACAGCAACACTAAGCAAATATCCAGTTCAAAATTTGCAAGACGCGACTGATTACATTGTCCCACTAACACACTTCGGAGAGGGGGTTTCTGTGCTCATTCCGACTAGGAAAGAGTGGGAGGGCAATCAGTTATTAACAATGGAGTCCGATCACTCGATTTTCACAGACGGTTCAAAAATGGACGATGGAGTGGGAGCTGGTATCTTCTCTAGGAGCATGAAAATAGAGAGGTCATCCTCCGGACTACTGCAGCACTTGTTAAGCAGAAGTTATGGCAGTAGATAAAGCAGTAAAAGTCACTCTGTGTTGGGTTCCTGGTCATCACAACATAGATGGCAATGAGTCGCCAAGGAGGGTGCAGGCATGTTTAGATCACTGGGATCGGTCAAAGAGGAGATAGATCGCATAGCCAAACAACTTGCAATAAGCAGATAGACAGAGCTAACAGTCTGTAGGATCTCCATGCAATTGTGGCCCCTATTTGATAACAAGAGAACCGCAGCATTATTACAACACAGTCGGAAGGATCTAGAAAATATCACTGCCGTGGTTACCGGACACTGTCTTTTCGGTAGACATGCCGAACATATGCAAATACCAGCTAACGACTTTTGCAGAAGTTGCAGAGATGAGGAAGAGGAGGAAAGTATTCAACATTTCTTGTATGAATGCCTTGGCCTTGCAAGAAGGTTAAATACCTTGGGCGAACCATTCTTTAATAATCTGGAGGAAGTAAGCAGCTTATAACTGGATCGACTTACTAGATTTATTAACAGTAGTGGCTGGTTCGAGTGAGCTGACAAGATTCTTCTACGCTGTACCTTGCAGTAGCCATGCTGGTAGGTGTGGTATCACAACGGTCCTTATAGGACTACGTGTGACTGTCTGGACAGACCAGGTCTGTCACTTTAACCTAACCTAACCTTAGGAGGGTATGCAGATCTTACCACCACTCTACTAGCTGATTTGTTGGATACCGACATTTATATTTTTTTTTATAACACTTATAGGTAAAAATAGCCTGTAAAATATCCCCTTCAAATTGCAAAACATATTTCCACCTCACAGAGCCATCTTAACATAATAAAGATGATAATAAAAATAAAAAGATGGCATAAATGGATATATATTACCGAACCAATATTAATAAAACTTTCACAGGTATAATGCTTGATATAATGGGAGTGCCGCAAGCTATATATTAGAACGGTTTGTCATAAGGGAGTTAAGCAATAAGCGTTAATGTAAGGAAAGATGGGGAATGGAGCGCTCTAAGCACTCATAAATCGGCTGGAGCTTCCTATAAACTTAAAGAGATACAACGAAACAATGTATGGAGAATTTGTAGCTTTTCAATCTTTGCAAGATGACGGGAATAGAAAATATGTTTGTAGAAATAAATAAATAAGGTATTCATTCAAAGAAAAATATAAACCAAAATTATACCTCTTCTAATGGGCGAAATTCAGTTCGCAAAAGAAGACGTCTGTTCAAAAATATAAGCCCATTATTTTCACAATGCCAATACCTTTCTAATAATAGAAAAACTATTCATAAAGCCCCAATACGTATCACTTTTTAATGGGCTCATTAGACCCTTTTATATTGGCAGGTAGTAAATTTTATGAGGGACCATTTATAGGTACTCTATTATGTGCCCAAAGATTACAAAAATTTCTACGATGGCGTTACCGCGTGGCCAACTACAGCTGCAGCTGTCAACCCGGACGATGAAAGTTAGGAATATGTCGTAGTCTCATATTATTCTACATATATTCCTTTGGTTCTCTTTTGTCTATTTAATAATTGTTCTTGTTTCTTTATAAACAATAGATATATTCTTTATAATAATTAACAGTTCTTTTCAGAAAATCGTCACATTTGCTATTAAAAGGGCAAGTCCATAACCAAAATAAGCTCCGATGTGAACATAAATGTTTATTGATTTCAAACAGGCATTCGACAGAGTATGGAGATCAAAGTTATGGCAAGCAATGCAAAGTAAGAGTGGAACAGAGTCTCTCCGACTCCTTCAGTATCAATAATGGTCTCAAACAAGGTGATGCTCTCTCACCTCAACTCTTTAACATAGCATTGGAATATATAATTAGGAACTCCAAAATCGAGAAGCCAACTGCTATCTTCCATCAAGAGGGACCCAACCTGCTCCTGGCTTTTGCAGACGAAGTCGATGTGTTTGGCAATAGCAGGATCAACCTCAAAGACTCCTTCATAAAGTTCGAAAAGGAAGCAGAAAGGATAGGCCTCAAAATAAACGAAGACAAGACCAAGTATATGTACCTCAGTAGAAATAATCGGAACCGAGATAGAGTAGGACAAAACTTCTCTATCGGAGACTACAACTTCGAGCGGACAAGACAATTCAAATATCTGGGCATAAGTATCAGTGAAAACAACGACATCACAGAAGAGATAAATAACAGGATACAGGCGGCAAACAGATGCCTTTTTGCTCTTCAAAACCTAATAAAATCTAGAATACTTACCAGGAAAACTAAGCTGAACATATACAAAACAATTATAAGACCTAATGAGAGTTGCAGCACGTGGCTACATCTCGTGGCAACCACACGTATCAACCCAACGTGTGGTTGCCACGAGATGTAGCCACGTGCTGCAACTCTCATTTGGTTATTTGCATTTCTGTGTGAAGACACTTTGAGGTCCCTTACCTTTTCGTCAGATCCGGAGCCTTGCTGAAGAGCCGTAAACGGCGAAACGCGTCCAAGGATTGGGTCTGACGGAAAGGATAAGGGACAATTCTATGCACGATCTTATTTTTATCATAAGTTTGTGTTTTTTGAATTATAAGACCTGTCGTAATGTATGGATGTGAGACCTGGACACTAACGGTTGCAAGCGAAGAACGACTTAAAGTCTTTGAAAGAAAAGTGCTAGGAAAAATATTGGGCCCAACTAGAGACGAAAACACAGGGCAATATAGAATAAAAACCAACCAAGAACTCAAAGAACTCCACACGGATACCAGCATAATAAACGAAATAAAGGCCAGGAGACTACAGTGGGCAGGACACGTTAAAAGAATGCCAGATGATAGAATGGTAAAACCGGTGTGGGAGGAGGTTCCAGGGGGAAAACGTCCATTAGGTCGGCCCCGCCTCAGATGGAGAGACAATATTACAAAAGTCCTAAAAGCCATGAAAATCGAAAATGGCCCCGATCGGATGCTTGATAGATGAGGATGGAGACGTGTGGTCGAGTCGGCAAAAACTCACCCTGGGTTGTGAAGCCACAGATGATGATGATGATGATTTAAAAGGGGTGCATTTTAAAACAGAAAGATAACCTAAAATGCATTGTTTATAACATTAAACTTATTTTCTTATTACATTTCTTATAGACAAATTTTGTTATATATAAGGGAGAAATTCTGGTGAAGATCGAATATCTGAATTTGTCTTCTGCCATAAGACCTCAAGCTATTAAACTTTGAATGGACGAAAACACTAAACAAGGTTTGCAGGCGGGGCATCCGGAGACACCAACCTTTATGTGCATTTTGATTGTACACCGCAACAGACAAAGAAAGAAGTACTCCCCACAACATGTCTATACATAAAAATAATCTCATAAAACATCCAATAAAGCTTTCTTTATATTATATTACACAATAACAAAACGTTTTTCTTCCTTATTGCCTTTAAAACCCTGTTGTAATCCCTGTCTCCCCAATACCCTACCATCCCGGATTAAGCCTAACCACCGTTTAATTGTTAAATAAGTTTAATAAAAATAAAATAGAAATCCATTAAGGAGATACAAAAAAAGCACTTTTACTGCCTCTGATCAAGCAAAAAAAGAACAAACGCACCTTTTGCAATCCCTTTGATCCCGAGTCCCAAAAGAAGTTGCGCCACGCGACGAGATAGCATGGCCCGTAGACGTATAAAACAGGATTACCTTGTCTATTTTATTTTAATTATTTTTTATGTTAGCAGCACACGCACAAAAAGAAATTTGTTACAACCCCGTTTGGAAAAGGACAACGATTACATTCTTACTAAATCTTGGTTACTTTTGACCTCAAATATGTGCCTTATATATCCGAATACAAAACTTTTTAAACTCGTTATGTTTATAATTGGTTTGTCTGCTAGGAGAGGGTAAATTCTTTACGCAGTAGTTCAGGTTAGTAACAATACAAAAGTGTACCTTAACTCTTCACTTCCTCTTTGTGTACCAAAACTGTTTGAATATGATAAGAAAACAATGCAACTTTTAAATAACCGAAATTCAGGAAGTCAGATAAAAGGTGACATAATATGCAGCGCGGTCAAATATTTCTCAGAGGCTGTGGGTGGATTATAAAATGGTTAAAGCCCAAGTGGTGAAGGAAAACTACCCCCTTGCCCTAATTAAAAACTTAATTGACAGATTGGTTGGTCAAAAATACTTTACAACTCTAGATTGTCGATCAGGTTACTATCAGTGGCCAAAGATTCCATTCCTACAACAGCATTCATTACTCCAGAAGGTAATGCATCATACATATTTTAACGTGCAATGGATATGATATTAGGTGACTTGCGATACAACAAAGCGTTAGCATATATGATATCATAATTCCTTTAAAAACTATTGATGAAGGACTAGAGACCCTGAAACCTATTTTAACCCGACTACAAGAAAAATTAAGTTTGCCTTAAAAAATCTAATTTCCCATCCGATGAAGTTGAATACTTGGATTAAGTTATTAAAAATGGAGAAGTGAAACCAAGATCTTCTAATTAGCAATTCAACAGTTTCTTGTTTCAAAAGATTTTCATGAAGTCAGACAATTTTTGGGTTTAATGGGACACTTCAGAAAACTTGTACTCAAATTCGCCCAAAAGGCTAAACCTCTTCATTGTTATTGAAGAAAAGAAAATAATAGAAGTGGTTTGAAGTTAGTTGTTTAAATAATCAAGGATTATTCTGCAAGAATGAATTATGTTATTCCTGAGGAGGTCCAGATATTTTTCGCCATTCAAATTACCATCTATGAAAAAAGGTCTCACAATATGTCTACCAAGTATGCCCGCCCAAACATTAGCTTTTTTGGGCCTCTGAGTAGGACCTTCCTGGAACCAGCAGGCCAATAACGATAATTGTGTCATATTAACAATGCCATTTAAATGGCATCCGAAAGAATTATACTTGTTTCGCAGTTATTATCGTTATTGCATCTTTCCATTATCAGCTCACAAAATTCAGCTCAATCAAAATCGTCCTCGTTTAACTCGTGCACCAACTATATCTTGTAGGGATGCAAGTTCTCCTGCTTAAACAAATTTTTCACTAACTGTATTGAGAGCATGATATCCAAAGTTTTGGCTCCCCCGGTTGATCTAGCGGCTATATTTACACTGCCTGTTTCACGGAATTTTTTTACCACTCGGCACACCATAGACTGACTTATTGCAGGCCTATTTGGATATAATTTATTGAAAAGTTGACAAACCTGATCTTGCGATCTCTTCATATTTCCGTAACCACTCATAGTGTAAACAAATTAGATATCAGACAACAGAAAATTAAACAGGAACTCGAACTTGACACCTGTCATGAAAACACCTTGATTCGACTGGTGGGTATTAGGTAGGAATAATTATAATTATTAAGTTTTCATTCTTGAGCTGTCATTATCTCGGAAACGCTTGCAGATAGGTGAAAATTTGAAATACAAGAAATTCAGAGTTTTCCCAGTAGAATCCAAATATGCAATAATATGCAGGGTGTTCCATTTAAAAAAAGTAAGTTAGTCTCGATGACAACCAAACCAGGAATGACAGAAGAAATTCATGCAGGTAGAAATGTGGGGAATAATTTAGTGAACAACTTTCATAAAGTTCACTTTTTCGTATACGAAGTAATTCAAAAGTTACAGGCATTATGCTCGACTTTTTTGCCACTCTGTATTTGTTGCACATTTATACGTTGATGGTATTTAAATGATGTAAATTAAAAAGTTCTCAATATATGCTTTATTGCTGTAGAAAGTACACTACTGTAATTTATTAAGAGTATTCTTTTTATCTTGATGACTGCCTTTATTATCGATATACTTACAACAAATACATTTTTTTTTAAATGAGTTAAATATTTTAGAACTCGATAATATATGCCAACCTGTTTTTCAAATTAACACACTCCTTGATGTGATGCTGTGTCGCGTGGGCGGTGGACCAATATATCGTACCCATTAGATGAGCTTTTTATTGAGTAGTATCATTTTCTTTGCCTAAAGCTATTAGCACTCTACCCTCATTCTTCTCACACTTAAAATACAACCAATCATCTGATTTAATAATATTTCTCCCCAGTTGCAAATACTATAAAATTCTAAATTGAAAATCTATGCGGATATCCACTTTTTCCAACCATTTCTAGATTTATCGCTGTTCAATCGCACGTACTTTGAATAACTTGAAAGTGATATATGTGAGCCGATTTACGTCAAATCAACAAACTTAGAATATCTTAACCCTTTACTTTTTCTCAAATTTTAATGCTATATTGGGTGTTTTCGTTTAATTTTAGTAGGGGAGTGTGGAGCCCAGATTTTGAAATAAATATAATCTTTTAAAATGTCTGCTAAATCTTACTAAATCATATTATATTGAGCGATATTCACTTCTCCAAGAAATTAACGCACCACCAAAGAATAACCAAAAGTTTAAAGTAAATTTTTGTCAAAACTACTTGTCCGATTTGAATGAATTTTTTTTTTGAATGATAGGCTTACTCTTCAATAGAAAAAAAGGCACCCCTGATCAGTAGGTAGGTACCTAAGTATTTACATAAAAAAGGAATACATTTATATAATAAGCTCACATCAGAATAATTTAAAAGCTAAAGGGAAAACTGTAGCAATGTAAATACCTACTTAGTTAATTAAAAATGGCGTACTTATTAGTAAGGTTTCTATTAAATTTCGTTAATATGCTTACCCAATTTTACAAGATCCTCATAAGAGGCACTCTCATTTGGCACTTTACAGAACTTTGCTTTGTTTCTATATTTTAATTTAAATATAACATTATTCTATATCACGTTCAAAGAGCACAATCAGACTGACTTGAAAGTTGAATTTGCATGTAGCGTCGGCGTCATCTGTCAATTCCTAGAATTTCACACCACTTGTTGCTGCTTGTCTTTTCGGTAACACGGTTTTAGGTATTTTTACTCCATGCCGTCTTAAAACCTCCACAGATGCATCAGAGCTAATAAAGAGGCAGACGTTCGACGAAAGCAATGTTCAGTATACATAATGATGACTTGGATGGATTTAGAAATGCTGCTACTTTTTGGGCCAGTTACCCAAATATATTTTTTCCGACTGGCTACGAAGTACATTGATTGTTTTGATACCGAACGAAAAATCTCGAATGATTGATCTCAGTGTTTCTTAAAGCCATATACTTCTGACAGATTTCAGTAAAATTGACAGTATTTTCAACTGATTTTTTAACAAGAAAATTCCTATCGATCTTGTCTTTGGTGTTTTTAATATTAATCAACTTAAATTAGTTACATCGTCCATCCTCAACTCAACTAACCTATATATTCTTACTTCTGCATGCTCCTGCGAACTTGAACAACTTTATTGAAATACTCAATCAAATGTTTAGGTTAGTTTCTTGTCGGGTTTTACATCCATACCCCTAATATACTGGATGACAAATTCATATTTCTATATTTTGCCCAACAAGGTATACAATAAAATATTATTTCAGTACTAAACATTTTTTTCCAGCTTTTCTACTATAATGTTATATTAAACAAAACATTAATAATGTTTCCATGACGTAGATATATCCAATTTTAATGTATAAACTCTGTGTCGTCCATTCCTGCAATGTTTTCATATTTTGTCAACAAAAATGAACATTTCCACAGGCGGAATTTAATTTATCTTATATTATCTTACCCAAATAACGCTGGCAATATTAAGACAAAATATTTACTAAGGGTTTGTCACATACTACCACCTCAGCCAAGAAAGCAAATAATCATGAAAAAAAGGAATTTCTAACTTAATTGGTTCGTGTTTAATTTAAAATCCGTTGTTGTTTGTTAAAAATACATTGTAACAAATATTTTGAAACGGAATAATTTTTTTTTTACTTTTTCAGTTGAGTAACTAATTGGTAATTGGTTTACTGTTGAAATTTTTGCCAATAATACTATAACTCTATAAACTCAGCTATGCACCAACATTTAAATAATAAATATTAAATACACTTTATATACCACCCAAATTCTTGAACACTAAAATCACACCGGAACATCCCCCGTGTCTTGACCCTTTACGTATTATTATAAATTTATCTTTCCAAAAATCTCACCCTTACCTTACCTCACTTAACCCTAATATCTCCGCCCCATGTCCATTTATTTCCTGTTTCTTACACACATAGGTTATGTTGTATTCTTAATAACAATCTGTTTTAATAATAGCAACTAGGATTCCAAGAAGGATTAAAATTTCAATAACCCTTATATTTATAAACTTAATACATCATAAACATTTGTGAATTTGTTTGTTGTTCCTGAATGCAACCAGATAGGTATAGTAAAGCTTACATTATATTGTTAAGCTTTACTGTCATAAATCAACTACTAGTCTCAACAACTTCAAATCGCAATAAATGGGTACAGGTTCCACTTAAAAATATAGCTATCTACATATTAATTTATTTTTATTTTGAATAAAAGACACATTTTAAACTAAATGAAAGTAAAGATCAATTATTTTAATGATAATATTTAGAGACATAAGTACAATAAAAATTAATGAAAGTCTGAAATACAGATTTATTCGCTTTAACAAAAAATTAAGTTTTTACAGTCGTCAGCAAAGTACACTAGGTACCACATACAGGGCTGCCCAGAAGTCCGGAATAAAATTAATATAGTCTTAACCTGTAACTTTTGGGAAAAATGCTCGGACACGTCAATTTAGTTTTATATATGCTCACATTTTGACGTTATTCGCTTGTTTTTTTATAGACATTTGTCAAAGATATGACGACATCGATCTTTCTTTTAAATGGAAACATGCAGCTTGTGATACATCATTTGAAAGCTAATATCTCGTACAGTATGCTCATAAGTTTTGGCGCGATTCTGTCAAGCTATTTCAAAATGGCGACTGTTAAAAGTTAAAAAAAATCCCTATTTAAATAAGCGGAAATGATAAATCATTGGTGTTTTTTTTACCTTTCAAGGTAAGAAATCTTCATTGTTTCACGTTCTAACATTTTGTGACATTGTGACTTAACAAGAGTTATGGTATTTGTTACTATTTTGTCAAAAAAAAATAAAAATGTAACGAAGCAAAACAAAACACAACAGAAAGGTGGTTTAACGTGGCAAATGCTGGAAATGTCCTCCACCCTCTACTTGGCATGCTCCCAGACGATGGTAAAATCCGTCGACGGAATTTCGAATGGCTTCAGTCAGTATGCTATGTGTCTCGAATCTATTGTTTTTAAAATCTTCAATATTATTCGGCCTATTTTGTTAAACTTTTTCTTTTAAATATTCCTAAAGAAAATAGTCTAGAGCAGTTAAGTCTGGCGACCTCGGTGGCCATTCAATTGTACCACGTCGTCCAATTCAGCGACCTGGAAATATCTGATCTAAATATTTTCACACATTGACACAAAAATGCGGCGGAGCACCATCTTGCTAAAACCAAATTGTTTTATTAGGTATATCTGGATCTACTTCGTTGGGAAAAATTACAGCTAGAGCAGGCCTAAACTCGAAGGTTAAGAAATCCAGGTACCGTTCAGCTGTAAAGTTTCCTTCCAAAAAGAATGGCCCTAAAATTCGATTATTAATGATACCTGCCCATACATTTACTTTCTGGGGCCGCTGAGTATGCGCTTCAAATATCCATCGTGGATTTTCTTGACTCCAGAAACGATAATTATGTCTGTTAACCACCCTGTTTAAATAGAAAGTAGCTTCATCCGAAAATAATATGTTCTGTGGAAACCTATTATTCTCGCCACACCGTCTTATCATTTCTTCGCAAAATTGCAAACGCCTATCATAGTCATCTTCTAAAAGCTCTTGGACAATACATACTTCATAAGGGTGGTATTTTTCTGCTTTCAAAAATCTTCCAATAGTACCTCTAGATGTATCATGATTTTGAGCCAATGAAACTGTTGAAACATGCGGATTATCCTGCAGAGATAAAGCATCACGTAAATTAAAATCTCTTTTTAGGAAAGATTGGTATATATTTTTAATTATTTCTTTAGCATCGTGAGATAAATGCTTTCTTCTGATAGTGACAGTACAAGATGTATAGTACTGTATAGTGTAAACTTACTATACTCTTGCAACAAATATTCTTACATTATTTATTTATTTATTTTATTTATCAACAGTACACTACAGAATCTATAAATTCTAAATGGTACACCTACAGATTACAGAAATAAAATAAAAACAAACATAAACATAAATAAAAAAATAACGCAGTCTAACAAACATGACAAACGTTTTTACAATCTCCTCAATGCTGAAAGAGTAATTTTAAAAGTATCTACGTTCTTCACTTAATGTTTTCGTTTAGAATAAAAAAATTTCTGATAAGACAACTGTGCTCGGCTTAAGTATGATATGATGGGCTTGCTGCTAGTTTTCCCTTTTAATTTCCTGGATTCTGTTATTTTCTCTTAAAGGATACTGATGAAACTTAGACTAGCCTATCTTTCCACAAAGAAATTACAAGATTGTATTCAAAATATAACGAGAAAAGTGCAATTTACATTCAATCGCAATAACTTGACAGTTTAGACAAATTTAAATAAATGGTGCTGCGGTGTTGCCATGTTTTTTACTGTACTGCAGTATATTTCAACTACAGTTTTTTTTTCTGCCAGGATGGAAAAGGATTGGTTGGGTTAAATTTTGTTTGTGTTTATTTTAGGCAGAAGTAATGCAAAGTTAATAAATACTAAATAAGAATAGAACCATCAAATAAAATGAAAATTAAAATTAAATAAAAATCATTTGATGTAACCCAAAAGGGGTGCAAGTAGGGTACTTAGGCGCTGAATCGGATTGGCAGCAAGGAGATGGTTTAGATCAGGGTTAGCACCTGTAGAATCCGTGTGTTTTGACATTACTAATTGCTAATAAACCAATCATACATATCTAATAAATTAATTTATTTGGTTTCTTAGAATTTTCCTTTTAAGTATCAATTTAACTTAAATATTAGATTTTTCCTACGGCATGATCTTCTTTATTTATCAAATAAAACAACGGCAGTCTACCTCAACAATATGTATTTTAATGTTTAACTCCTACATGTTTCGGACATAGAAATGTCCATCATCAGGGATACAGTAGTCGATTACGACAGCTCTATTTTGCATAAGCGAAGATCAAAAATATGTTAAAATTGAAAATGCAGGTTCTAATGAATATTCAAGACTGAATGAGATGTGATATTTGAAATTTTGGTCAAGGTATCTTTGAAGAAGGGGATTCCCAGTCTCCAGCCACTGAGACAGGTGGTGAAGCAATTATGTCATTTATAGCTAATTAGAGGAGATTAATTTAGGTGAGGTGCTTAAAGATGTTTCAGCTAACCGTGTCTGGGGTGTGGTCAACAAAATACTGGGTTAAAAGAGGTTAGACGTGAGAAATACATTCTTAGGAGATAAACAAGAAATAAAAATGAAAATTATACCATTTTAAGGTTAGTGTAAGAATGTGTTTCTCACGTCTAACCTCTTTTAACCCAGTATTTTGTTGACCACACCCCAGACACGGTTAGATGAAACATCTTTAAGCACCTCACCTAAATTAATCTCCTCTAATTAGCTATAAATGACATAATTGCTTCACCATCTGTCTCAGTGGCTGCAGACTGGGAATCCCCTTCTTCAAAGATACCTTGACCAAAATTTCAAATATCACATCTCATTCAGTCTTGAACATTCATTAGAACCTGCATTTTCAATTTTAACATATTTTTGATCTTCGCTTATGCAAAATAGAGCTGTCGTAATCGACTACTGTATCCCTGATGATGTACATTTCTATGTCCGAAACATGTAGGATATAAACATTAAAATACATATTGTGGAGGTAGACTGGCGTTGTTTTATTTGATTATATCAACTCCACTGTAATGGACTACTTCTTCAAGTTCTTTATTTATTCCTAAGTAGGCAATCTAAGATTTTTCTCCCCTCATGCGAAGTTTTCAACAAGAATAAGTTTCTGAGCTAATTTAATTGAACTGGTAAACCCAACTTAAACATTACCGTTAAAACAGTTTCCGTAATCGTAAAGTTTTAAGAGCATCATGTATACGTTCCCAAGTTGCCAGCATTTTTAATTAGTCGAATCCAGAAAATGCTTGTTTACCCTTATACTATGTGGCTCTTATGTTAAAGGAAATGATTAGGTGTAAGTGAATAAACCGCATGGATACAAAATATGATTACATGCATTATAGGTTCTGAAGTTTTGTATTGGGCAGTAACATCTAATTTATTTCTCATTTTCACACTGATACTTTAAGCTCTTAAGTTCTAAAGAAACTATATTATCTGATATACAACTAAAATTGCCAGTTATCTCGTATATCTAAAATTCATTCCTTTTCCACTTCCAAAGAGTTCTGCGTAAAATATAGCTGCGTTAACCCATGCTCCCTATCTGGTAATTACGGGTTCCAAAAATAACTCCTGGCAATTTTTCCTTGTAGAATAGCACTCCTAACGGTGCTTTTAAAAACACTTTTATTACATTTGGAATTAATTAATTTACTAAATGGCATTCAATTCTGACTGACTCGGTTTATTCCGTTCAGGATAGTTAGATGGTTCAGCAGACGAGTGATATGAACCACATTAGGATAAAAAATAAATTAAATTTTGTCATAATATAAGGTAATGCGTCGGACAAAACGAGTAAAACTTTTCTACCTTACTTAATTGGGCAAAGAAAAATTTGATTGCGGTCAGGCTGTCTGTTTTTTTGTAATTATTTTAATGCAATTAAGTAAGGCCTTCTTAAGGGCATACTTATACGGTTAGACATACCTATACTTCATGCCCATGTTTCTTCCTCAATGTACTCAATTTACAAGATGTATAATCTGGGCACTAGGGAACCATTAAATAAGCGGATTGTATCCTTCTTTTAATACTTTATCTCGTCATCAAACTCGTTATCAAATCTGGATAGTATTCTTGGTCCCCTGATATTTTTATTGTATATTAATAACTTGCCAGAACATGAAACTGTAAAAACATGAAAATGTTTTGCGTAAGAGGTTACCTATGCGACGTTGTTTTAGAGTTTAGATGCTGGTGCAACAGAAACAACCTAATTATTAATATCAAAAAGACGGTAATTAAAGAATTTTACTCCAAGCAAAGAATATGGGGCCTGAATAATATAGTACATGATGTTAAAGTTAAGTTCTTGAGATTACATATTAATAATAACTTTAGCTGGTCAATTCAGGTTAGTTCAGGTTAGTGCAACCATTAGGTCAGCCTACTATGGCATGATGTAGGTAGAGTTTTTGTTGCCAAAAGCATAATTTAAGGTTAATATTTAGTTTAGGTTTATAAAGACTCATGTAGAGATATTTTCCGCGCACATAATATTATGCAAGTTGACAACATTTTCTTGTTCAAGCTTCTAAGTTATGTTTATGAAAATGAATCTTGTTCTGCATCAAATGGTAATAATCATAACTTCAATATACGAGGAAAGGAAAAACTTAGGATACAGAAATTTAATAACCTTTACTAGAGAAAGTCACCTAAATTCGCTGGTCCCTATTACTTTAATCATTTACCTAAGTTCATTAGGCAGGCCGGAACTTTAAGCAGGTTTAAGTCCTTGTTATAGTTGTTTTTGCATAAGCATATCTTTTACAACCTTAATTAATCGTGAGTCTGAATTTTGTGAGATATAATTATTGTTCTTGCTGCTAAATGTATTTGTTAACTAATTTAATTTTTGTGACGTGTATCTGTTTCTTGTAACAGCCTAAAGGAAAACTTATTCTTATTCTAATTCTCATCTGGGATGTTACGGTTACAGAATTTCTCAAAAAATTAAAAAGGTTTAATTTTTAATATATTTTTGAATATATTAGATTACATTCTAAGACCACAATGATACGTAATAAACCGATATCAGACATTTTTATATTTTTATGTAATAAGAATCGGAATAGGAACAAAACACCTTAGTAAATTTACAGTAGAGAAAAACTAAATAAAAAAGTACCTCACTTAAAAATATAGGAGTACTTGTAAGGCCTATTAGGAAACTAAATAGGAATAAAAATTATTATATCCAGAACAACAGATAATGTCCTTGTGACGAATTTCGGAAATATTTAACCATATACCCGTTATCATTTTCAATCAGTGTAACGACTGCAACATAATGGCAATATTGATTTTTCTTGACTAAAACATAGTATAGTCATCTATACATGAACAAATTTTGAAAGAGACACATCATCGTTTGAACTAAATGAACCCATCTGATTAATCGACAATAGTTTTAAAAGTAACTTTTCTTATAATCTTTAATTTGTCTACTACAGTTTTCAATAAAGTAATTGTCCTTATGTTCATTTCCCATCGAACATTTCTTAAACAAGGTAGGTGGAATTCCTTGAACCCGTTCCGTTATTACTTTTTCCAAATGTTTTCGAAAGGTCGATGTTTATACAGCTTATTTTTAAGATATCCCCAATGAAAAGGTCTAACTGCGTAAGATCTGGCGATTTAGCAGGCCATGGATGTGTAGACAATCTTCCGATCCAGCGGTTATGGAAATGTTGATTTAACTACCTTCTTACTTCTAATGTACTAGTCTAATAGGAATAGTTCAACCGGTAAATAAGGTGTTTTCTGGGGCTACCGTTTGTAGAAAAAATTTTAATGAGCAAAAGACATTTTTAAGTAATTTAAGAAGTTACTGAACATATTGTCTAAAATTAATTTTGGTTAAACCTAATTGCTTTAAAAATAAACGAATTTTGGAATAATTTCTTCGAATGATCGAAGAAAAATTAGAAATAACGAGATTTTTTTTTTTAGTTTCTTGAGCAACTTTTAAAAAATATAATCTCCCTTGCATGCAGTACAGTTTTTTTCAACTTTAATAAGCGCTTTTTTAGTCTTAGGGGACGCATAAACTCTTATCAAGAATAAAATTTTCTGAGAAATCAATAATAAAAAAGTTTTCCATATGGAGCGACAATTCTGCCGGTCACTGTATGTTATAAAGTTCAAAAATATCATGTTTCAAAAGTCGATATTTCGGAAACTATTAAGTTTAGACTTATAATGCACTTATTAAAAAATAATTGCAGTTTTATGGAGAATTCAAAAATATATAATATACAGGGTGTTATTTAATAAATGTCCGATACTTTACAGGACGATTCCTTAGTTATTTATAAGGTAAAAAGTTCATATAGGCATGGGTCCGTAAGCCCTTTATTCTTGAGATACACAGTGTTACAATTTTTAACAGAAACAAAAAATATGTGCACCACTAATGCAAAGTACATTTCCATAATTTTTTTATTTCGGCTTTGTTTAGGAGATAAAATGCTATTTTATTAAACTCTGTTATGGGCATAGCGATATGCAATTATATTATTCTTTTTCTCGAGAACGATTGCTCGTAGCGACTTCTACCAAGTATGCCTTTTTCATGTCAAAATAATGAACAAATCCATTTTTTTGTCTAGAAATGTAATACAAGTACGGATAAAAAAGTTATGACCCCTTAAAAGGGTAAAAAAGCACGTAAGTGGCGCCCTCTACAAGTGGGAGCCATACCAACATCAAATTCGAATTTCGCATTTCAAAAAACCCATAAATTCCAATTTTCGTTTAAAGATAGACATTATTGTAAAAATTATTTACGGAGAACAAAAATAAAAATCATTTTTTAACACCCTGTTTCTCAAAAGTGAAGGGCTTGCGGATCCATGCTTATATGAACTTTTCACCTTATAAATTACAACCTCAAATAAAAGGTACAATTTTGGTAAGGCCAACTTTGCTCTTCTTTATAATTTAATATTGGATATTGATTGGGAGCATCTTTATCTTTTACAAGATATTGATGCAGCAGTTGAATGTTTTTACTCCAAGCTAACAGATGTGTTTGATCGTTCAGTTCCCATCCTGAGGTTGAGAAAATCGGGGTACTCCTATCCAGCCTGGTACACAAGGGATTTAATTCAAAGTATAAAAGAAAAGTCAGCATTGCATAAAAAGTGGAAATCCACCCATTTGGAATATTATTACGAAAGATTTAGCATGGCTAGGTCATATACAAAACAGCTAACAAACAAGACCTACAGAAATTACATAAATTCAATTCAAAACTCTATCAAAGATGATCCAAAAATCTTTTGGAAATTTATTCAAAATAAAAAAAGGAAATCACGAATTCCGTGTTCCATGCTGGATGGCGCGACTGAGCTGGACTCACCCGAGAGTATTGTGCGGTCGTTCTCCAGATACTTTAAGAGTGTGTTTTCACCTGCCAATGATGACTATGAAGCTCCTAACCCAGAACCCGGAATATGTCAAAATATATCATTAAAATGCTTAAACGAGGAGGAGGTGCTCAAGTCTCTCAAAGGAATAAAGCCCAAATTAACCTCTGGTGTAGACCAGATTCCAGCATTTATCATTAAAGATTCTGCCCATGTTCTGGCTAAGCCGCTCTGCTTTTTATTCAATCTGTCTCTCAGAACCTACAAGTTTCCAGATTTGTGGAAGATAGCACGTATATGCCCCATATTAAAGTCAGGTCAGTCCAATCTTATTACTAACTATCGACCGATTGCATTGCTTTCGAACTTTGCTAAAGTCTTCGAGATGTCTGTATACGAGCGCATTTTCTATCAAATCAAAAATCTAATTTCCTCAGAGCAACATGGTTTTTATCAGCAACGATCTACAGTGACAAATTTAGCATGTTTCACACAATTCATTTATCAATCGTTTCATGATAGGAATCAGGTGGATGCGATCTTCACAGACTTCTCTAAGGCGTTTGACAGATTGGACCATGGCATAACGCTAAGAAAAATGCGGGAGTTGGGCTTTGACGAGGGCTTGGTTCAGTTTTTTAAATCCTATTTAGCAGATCGACATCAATTTGTTGAGTATTCGGGCTACAGATCGGACATATTCGTCGCTACAAGTGGAGCACCGCAGGGCAGTAACCTGGCTCCGCTTATTTTCTCAATATTTATTAATGACATTACAACAAACATAACGAGTGAGAGGCTGCTCTTTGCCGATGACTTCAAGATATTTCGCCAACTTTCAGATCCCAGGGACTGCATTGAACTTCAAAAGGATTTAGACACGATATGCGAGTGGTGTATGAGGAACAAACTACCCCTAAACATAGGTAAATGTAAACAGGTAACATTTTCTTTAAAACCCGATGACTTTAACTTCCACTATAGATTGGATGGGATGGATTTGGAGAGGTGTGATGGTATTAAGGATTTGGGTATATATATGGATAAAAAAATGTCGTTTTCCCATCACATTCAAGACACAACCCAATCAGCTTTAAGAGCTCTAGGTTTTCTAATGCGCTCCGCTAAATCATTTCACGATGTGACCTGTTTAAAAGTTTTATACACTGCCCTTGTAAAATCGAAATTGGATTATGCATCTTTAATATGGTATCCAAATTACAAAATCCATATAGACAAATTGGAGTATGTACAGAGAAGATTCTTGAAGTTTCTGTGCCTCAAGATAGATGGTTACTACCCAGTCAGGGGTTTTAACCACGTCACTCTGCTCGAGCGCTTTGATATGAGTTCCTTGGAGGATAATCGAAAATATTTTTCTTTGATATTTCTATTTAAGCTAACTAATAATCTAATAAACTGCCCTAAATTACTTCAGCAGATTAATTTTAATATTCCGGCATATCGCTCTAGACAGCATGATTAGTTCTACCTTAATGTACCATATACAAATGTTGAAAAAAAAGCGCCATTATATCAGGCTTGTAACAACTTCAACAACATTGGGGCTGGTTCAGATCTTGATATCTTTGGCAATACCCTCGATACATTTAAGAAAACAGCAGCACGCCTTACTTTGCGTCGAGTTGTTTAATTTCCACTTATTGTTACTACTATACTGATTTAAAAAATGTTAACATTGTCAAACCATTACAAAAATTTCTTGTTTTTCCTTTTTTAAAACTAGTCTATATATTATACACACATTTATAATGAATGAAATTGTCATGTACTAATAATGCTCAGTTTGTTGAGTATTTAGTTTTAAGTAGATACCTTTTGGTTTAGTTTGATTGGTTTGTTTCTTAGCTTAATTTAGGTATATTAATTACTTTAATACTATGTTGTGGCATTTACTGATAAATTATCTTATCATTAGGTAGGTTTCCTACCTGTTGGTTAATAAACGATAAATAAATAAATAAATAAATAAATAACTGAGGAATGGTCCTGTAAAATATCGGACAATTATTAAATAACACCCTGTATATTGTGTTCGATTTAAAGAAATGTAACTTCGATATTCATCTTTTTGGGATATCCGGTATGTTCTTAAATTGTTCCCACAAACATCCTGCATTTTTTCATTAAATTACCGCGTCGTATCGGGTGCGCCACCCTGTATACTAATAAATGTCTTATTAAAGAAATAAGGCAAGAATGTTATTGTAATAAATTCCAAAAAACATTTTCTTTTCGCCCTAATATTAATGTTAGTAGACTCGACAATTCAATTAATTTCTCTCAGCAACTTATTCTTGTTGCGTATCGTAGCGTTGGTGGAAAAATTTCTCACTTTGCTTGTTTTCGCACGTATACCTGGAAAAATCTACACACCGATTCTGGGAAAACGCATATGGCGGAAATATCGAACGGAAATAGGTCTGGAAGCAGGGAAACGGCTAAAACCACAGCTTTAACATGAAGTTTCCACTAAATATTCAAGATCGGCGGCATCTATACATCAGATCGAATTCGAGGGTGTGTAAGGAATACAAACCGGAGTTAACGCGCTCCAAGACGAATAGAATACATTTGGAACTAGAAGTAGTAAAATAAATTGCAGAATTTTCTCTGTTTCTGAATAAACAATGACACGAAACAGTCAACAGAATGAATAAAATGATTCTTGCTATGAGGACGAAACGTTCAATAACTAAGAAATACTGTCGAAGGGGTTTTACTTTCTTTTATTAAAAATAAAACAACAGAATACGCCGAGCTTTTCTTTAACTTTTTTCAGATAGTCTGATGAAAAAGCCTTTGTCTAGACGGGCGTAGAAATAACAGAGAAATATTTTAAATAATTTAATTCATGCAATACACAGAACAATACTACCACTACAGCATTGCATCTGAGGAACCTTGCGACTGAAAATTGTGTCAATGTGCTGATTCAGAGTGCATTTGTTGATAAAATAACGACAATTCGCAAACAAAGGGGATTTTATTTTAAATGGTATCATCAGGGGAATGTATTAATGGTCTGGAAAATAAGAGTTTTTAGAATATAATGTCTCTAAATATGGTGTCAATTGTTCTAAATACAGGGTGTCTGGTAAGTATATGACATACATAATTCCTGAAGTGCCTCCCTTAGGAATTTTTATTGTGACCTTACGTATAGTCCGCCTTACGGTTCTGTGGCTATATAGAAGGAATGCGAATAAAAAAAAGACTCACGTACCGGGTCTGCTAAGTTTACCAATAAATTTTAAATAAAAATAACCTAATTTTATGATGATTAGACCGCGTATGAATTTTTTCCCGCCCACGCATTTCCCGGCGGACGCTTCTAGTCGATGAAATAATTGTTGTGGACACATAAATAAAATAATGCCCAAAAAATGTGTGTTCTACTACGTTTTTTTTTACCTATTGCCACTGAGAGTGGACAGTGGTGTGGTTTAATTATTAAAATAAGCGGAAGTAAATTCAGTTTATTAACTTATAAAATATTTATATGAAATGAGGCACTGCACGCTTATGACGCTACAGTTAAACCTGACTTTTTTATGCCTTTTACCCCCCCGTCTCCTCGGTCGTCGTAGCCACAGACTCGTAAGGCGGACTATAGTCCGTAAGAGTTAGTTTGCCATTGTTTAAGCATTATGTACTTATTAGTTTTATCTCATGCAGTAAAAGTCATTTAATGTAAATTTCAAAAATTCAAAAAATGGTGTAATTTCAGAGAGAAACAGTAGATCACGCCGTTCGCTGCGGTCGCGTTATAACGCTGTAAAACTATCACATTAAAAATAAAAAACGACACATTTTAGGCCCGTTAGCGGAAAACATACAAGAAGTTAACCTGGAATTGATGACAGCAATTCTGGGGGATGTTATTAAGGCACGACCATTCATTTTGACTCGAGACAGATACGAAGCTTAATAAAAGAGTAAGCAACTGCCGCGGAGAAGATATATAAAGCTCCCAGAAAGGGAAAAACAAAAACTAGGCAATTTCAAACGTATTGTTTGCTCCATCGTACGCCTGGTCATTTTTTAAGATTACTTGACGCTAGACCCTTGGCTTCGTGGCATTTTTGATATCCTTTTGTTTCGTGAAATTATCGGTGCCATATTTTTTATGATCGAACGACGAATACCGCGGCGCTCCTGTAATCGAACTAATAAGTTTGGTAAAGTTGATTTGATTCTGGTAACAAACCTAAAAATGAAGGACCAGCGTTAAATATAAAGTAGAATGACAAAAGCAAAAAGAACAAACCAATTTTAAAAAGCAGAATTTCTTGATGTTAGAAAATAAACACCGATTTGTGAAAGAAGTATTCTCTACTTCCGCGGTGAGGTGTAAAAGGCGCATTTGGATTACACCACGCTGTTTGTTTAATAATAAGACATAGAAATAAATACACTTCTCCAATAAATTAACGCACCACCAAAAAATAACCAAAAGTTTAAAGTAAATTTCTGTCAAAACTACTCGTCCGATGTGAATGAATTTTTTTCTGAATGACAGGTTGACTCTTCCAGAAAGTTAGTGTACTTCTGTATTTGCATACAAACTTATTTTTGTATAAATACGGGGTGTTGCAATAATAACCTGATTTTTTCATAGAATTTGTAACACCCTGTGAAGTTCAACAGTTAAATATCAACTTAAAATAAAAATTAAACTGTAGCTTTATCTTTTGTAACATTTTGTTTTTTAATCTACTCTAATATCTTGGTTACAACAAGAGAAACACAATTTTATAGCATAACATGTTTTTATTAAAATTAACTAACCTGAACTAACCTAACTGCTTGGCAACGACGGCCCATACTTAAAATAAGCGACCGTATATCATTTTGGTCAAGTTCTTCCCATATTTCAATCAGTCGCCTTCCCACGTCTTCCAAAGTGTACAAGTTCTGTTCCTCTTATAACCTCCTCCCAAGAGTGTCTCAGAGATTCTCTATAGGATTTAAATCCGGGATTCGAGCTGGCCATGCCATGGTATCGATGCCAACTTCATCTAGATAATTCCTCACAATTCCAGTAACATGAGGCCTGGCATTATCTTGCATCAACAAAAATCCTTGCCCTATATATAGCGCAAATGGCATTACATGTTTCATTACATGGCTTCCATTATTTATGACCACAAGTTCTGTGCGACCAGTCAAAGAAATACCTCCCCAGACCATCACAGATCCTCCTCCAAATAATGTGGTATTTGAGAAACTACACTGAGCATATCGTTCGTTAGGGCGTCGATATACACGCATGCGCCTGTCATTATTGTACAAAAAATATCTTGACTCATCCGTAACTAATACCTGTTGCCATTCAGCTTCTAACCAGTTACGATGTTGCCTGGCAAAATTCAGCCTCGCTCTTCGATGATCTCTAGTTAGAGCTGGCCCCCGAGCAGCAATTCTAGATCTCAAATTGTGTTCTCTTGGTAGCTGACAAACTGTTTCACTACAAATTTGTAGACCATTAGCGTCTCGAAGCTCCGGGGCTGTTACAAAACGTTGTCTTAATGCTGATAGTCTAAAAAACCGCTCCTGAATAGGGGATGATATTCGATTCCTTCCTTGTCCCGGTCTGCGACCATGACTTCCAGTGTCTCTAAATCTTCGTATAACTCGTGACATGCATTAAATCGTCTACCAATTCTTCGGTAATTCCAGCCTTCCTCGGACAATATTAATGCTTGAGCAGTGAGCACATTCTTCGCGAGTAAGATTTCGTGTTTCACGTTGCATATTAATCAAAATTAAGGTTTTTGCAAAAAAAAACGTAAGGTCTAACACTGAAAATACACTTCTATGAAATGCTTTTTGACACCTGAATTATGTTTTTTCGAAGACTGCTACTCACTTTAGTGCATATATTGCAAATTAAAATTAATAAAAATATGTTATGCCATAAAATTGTGTTTATGACCAAGATAATAGAGTAAATCAAAAAACAAAATGTTACAAAGAGATAAAGCTACAGTTTGATTTTAATTTTAAGTTGATATTGTAACTGTTGAACTCCACAGGGTGTCACAAATTTTATGAAAGAATCAGGTTAGCATTACAACACCCTGTAGTTATATAAAAATAAGTTAGTATGCAAATACAGTAGTACACTAAATTTCTGGAAAATTCAACCTGTCATTAAAAAAAAGATTCGTTCAAATCGGACAAGTACTTTTGACAAAAATTTACTTTAAACTTTTGGTTATTTTATGGTGGTACGTTAATTCCTTGGAAAAGTGTAGTAAAATACTATAGAAAGAAGAAAAAAAAATAAAAATCCAGATTCTGCCGTAAAGTACGTAGCTACAATAGTTTTTCTGCTTATTTTAAACTCCATGTCCTAAATAAACATTTATATAACCTCTCATAAAACTTAGGTATAAGGCAATAATTGAATTTGATTATCTTGAGATTTGGCAGATTCATCAGTAAACATTGAAACCCTTCTTTGAAAACTTTACATTTTTGTCAGGTCTCATGGTGTAATAGTTTTCCTAAGATAATCGATAGCATGCGTAGAATACAAAAGCCATTTTATAGGTCGATCTCGGAAAGATTTTTCCACCTTTAACTGCTGGAACAACAGACTAAAGGCCGTAAAAGTAAGCTAAAGGAATTTTAAAATATAATAAAATTGATTCGCCTTTCATTTAATTAAACATATTATAGTTGTGAAATTAGATTTTTAATTAAGTTAATAGATTATTGGAGCCTTAATTCATTTGGAAATCAGGCAGAAAAGTTTTATTTGCTTTTAATTATAGTTGTTAAACTTTAGAAAGTAATAAAAATTGTGCGACGAGGCTAATATTGAAAGCATAGGCGTTGACGTAGTGATAAAGGCAATTTTATAGAAGACATTCGTCATAAGCACTTAAAGCAAATGGCAATAAAATGATTTTACCTATTATTTTGATATAAAACAGTTAAACTAAAGAAGCGCCTTGCCAACGAATATCTTTAAAAAACAAAAACGTATTTTTAAGGCTCCTCGCATGAATAGTTATTACACAAGATTCATAATAATTTGAACTGAGAAGAAAAAGAAATCCAGCGAATAAACTAAATGTCTCATCTTGAAAGTAAAAGAGTGAAATAATGTGGTAGAAAATGTGGTCACGCCTTGCTCCAGTATTGTAAAATGGCAAAATTCAGGCTGGCATACAAAAATATCAAGAGATTTGATAAAAATGAGAAATTTGAAAACAGCAAGATTTACAAAGTTTCCAAGCATATTTTATTTCTTGGTTGCAACTTCTAAATTATTTTTATTCTCAATATCTGCCAGTGCTGAAAATACTCTTTTCCAGACACACCGTGTATTTTATTGCATTTCTTTATCCGCACTGGACGGTTATACAGGGCTGCCCAGAAGTCCGGAATAAAATTAATATAGCCTTAACCTGTAACTTTCGCTTGTGATATATCATTTGAAAGCTAACATCTCGTACAGTATGCTCATAAATTTTGGCGCGATCCTGTCAAGCAATTTCAAAATGGCGACTGTTAAAATTTAAAAAAAAAATCTCTATTTAAATAAGCGGAAATGATAAATCATTGATGTTTTTTTTTTACCTTTCGAGGTAAGGAATCTTCATTGTTTCACGTTCTGACATTATGTGACATTGCGAACTTGTAAAATTAATTTAGGTATTTCCGAAGTATTATTTTACAATTTTCTAAACAAAAATGGTTTTGTCGAAAAGGCAGCGTATCGAAGTCTTGATATTTTTAGGATGAGGAGATAAAATAAGAAGTCAAAGTGAAGTGTGCACTTTATTTAATGCTAAATATCTGGAAAATCAAATTTCACGGAGCACTGTTAGTAAAATATTCCACAAATTTGATGAACATGGCACAGTAAAGGACTTGCCTAGGAATGGACAGACACGTGTTTTAGGCGACGATGAAAAATTGGATATTGCATTATTTCTGCAGGATAATCCGCATGTTTCAACAGTTTCATTGGCTCAAAATCATGATACATCTAGAGGTACTATTGGAAGATTTTTGAAAGCAGAAAAATACAACCCTTATAAAGTATGTCTTGTCCAAAATGATAGGCGTTTGCAATTTTGTGAAGAAATGATGAAACGGCGTGACGAGAATAATAGGTTTCCACAAAAAATATTATTTTCGGATGAAGCTACTTTCTATTTAAACTGGGCAGGTATCATTAATAGCCTAATTTCAGGGCCATTCTTTTTGGAAGGAAACCTTACAGCTGAACGGTACCTGGATTTCTTAACCTTCGAGTTGAGGCCTGCTCTAGCTGTAATTTTTCCCAACGAAGTAGATCCAGGTATACCGAATAAAACAATTTGGTTTTAGCAAGATGGTGCTCCCGCGCATTTTGGTGTCAATGTGATATTAGATTAGATATTTCCAGGTCGCTGGATTGGACGACTTGGTACAATTAAATTGCCACCGAGGTCCCCAGACTTAACGCCTCTAGACTATTTTCGTTGGGGATATTTAAAAGAAAAAGTTTTCCAAAATAGGCCAAATAATATTGAAGATTTGAAAAACAAAATTAGATTGGAGACACATAACATACCGGCTGAAGCTATTCGAAATTCCGTCGATGGATTTTACCATCGTCTGGGAGCATGCCAAGTAGAGGGTGGAGGACATTTCCAGCATTTGCCACGTTAAACCACCTTTTTGTCGTGTTTTGTTTTGCTTCGTCACATTTTTATTTTTTTTGACAAAATAAATAACAAATAAACCATAACTACTGTTAAGTCACAATGTCACAGAATGTCAGACCGTGAAACAATGAAGATTTCTTACCTTGAAAGTTAAAAAAAACATCAATGATTTATCATTTCCGCTTATTTAGATAGGGATTTTTTTAAAACTTTTAACAGTCGCCAGTTTGAAATAGCTTGACAGAATCGCGCCAAAACTTATGAGCATACTGTACGAGATATTAGCTTTTAAATGATGTATCACAAGCTGTATGTTTCCATTTAAGAAAAAGATCGATGTCGTCATATCTTTGACAAATGTCCATAAAAAAACAAACGAATAACGTCAAAATGTGAGCATATATAAAACTAAATTGACGTGTTCGAGCATTTTCCCCAAAAGTTACAGGTTAAGGCTATATTAATTTTATTCCGGTCTTCTGGGCAGTCCTGTATGTACATCTTGTGCTCAGTTGTTAAACTCCAGCGATAACAATAGCAAGAAAGCTTTACCAAAAACTACTGGACAAATATTGATAGTCAAAGAATGATTGACATCCAAACTAACCTAAACTTGATAAAATTATTTCAAAAGGGTTTTCCACTTTATGACCATATTTAGCAGTATAATTTTTGATATCATGGTATTATGGTACCCGTAAGACAATAAAAGTAGTCATTAATTATCTTTTTTTTTAATCTAACCCTTTATTCCGCTTTAAACTAAGAACGACATTCTTTTTGATAAAATGTTAGACAACATATTTTTTCCCCGGCAGTCATAATTAATTCATTCTCAATAAAAACCCTTCTCTGGATTTCTGATAAAACAAAGTTTTATTGAAAGCTTTTTCGTGCAAATTTAAGGACAGTTGTTTTAGAAATTCATTACACATTAACTCTCTGTTTGGAATAAAAGTTTAAAAAATATCCTTGCTCTCGTACTTTGCTCGACGTTTAATTTTTTGTCTTTATAAACTTTTGAACGATACGTACTATTTCTCACAAAATGCAAAGTGCTTTTCTGTGTAAGTTGCCAGCTCTACATTTGTTCTTCATGCTAAAATTCTGTCTTACATACACAGAAACGGACTGAAATGATTTATCGTGGAAGTGATGAAACGGAAATTTGCATTTTCCAAATCGGATAATACCTATTTCATTTTCAATCACTTTTACCCACTCAGTGCACTTATTTAAAGACAAGATGGAGTATTTTCTACTACGCGGAAAATTGTAAAAACACAGACTACAAAAGAACGGGAAAATCATTTAAGAATATGGTTTTGTATCATGAGTATAGACGTATTTTGGACTTTCATCCATCATTATTACATATTACTGTGACAACCTTTCGTCATGGACATAATGTTGTCACTTAGTGCGTACAGTATGGTTGTAGAGGCACTAGGTCGTGGTCCGTTACATACTGAGACTTTCCCTTCGTCGTTGGCTTGCCTTGGGTGCCACCTGGTTTGATAAAAGTTCAAGCCAGGAAAATGTACCGAATGTCAGTACCTATTGGAAATCTATACAATAAAACCAAAATTTTCCCTCACAAATAATAGTTTTTATTATTGAGAAAGTAAAGGAAGTTTTATCCATGCGTACAGTCAGTTAAAATTAAGATTGTTCAACAAAATAACGAACTGAAAAACTACTAAAAGGAGCTTACCTCTAAAAGGGGGGTGTAGGCCTCGCGGTCTTTTCTCGAGAAGAGGAATTTGCCAACGGCAGGTGGCTCGACTTTCTTGGTAAAAGGATTTGGAACAAAAACGAAACCAAAGGCCATAAGAATACCAAGAAAACCCTTCTACTTAAATAAACAGCCGATACAAAAGTATTGCCAACTTAACATAACCCCAAAATGAATAGAAGAGAACAAGAGGCACCCTACAATTTGGACTGATTTTCTGTAAACAAAAGATGACAAGAGTATTTATAGTCTCTGTGACTTCTTTTTCACCATTATTCTTCTTTAGGAATAATGTTTGCCTGTGACAATTACAAGTGGTGGCCGTGGTTTCAAGCATGAACTGCTACAACAAATCTGCTTCTTTTCCTGTTGTAAGTGTGTGGTCTTGATATTTTTCACGATAGTTTCAAAAGAGAAACCCCATTATTGGACATTATTTGCGCAACAGCCTCAGTAAATATTGGAGGAACTGAAGCAGAAGCATTCCGATAGAAAGCCTAAAGAAATCCAAACATTCGAAGCCAAGCATAGAAAAGAAGAATTAATTGGCTAGTCCCAACTATGTAAAGAAACGACCATCGAAATTCTAGATGTAGTTGTGATGCATGTTGATACGTATACTCAAGAAATCGAAGAAGTCTTGGTAAAGGTCACATCCAGAGTATCCCAAAGCACCCCACTACTACCACTGAAAGAAGTGCACTCAAGAAGAATAAATAATACATTCCAGACGCGTCCTTTTATTGGAAATATTAGTTTCCTGGTTTTTTCAAGCCAGTGTGTGTAAATCTTTATTATAGATCTTAATAAATAAATTGGTTGATTTTGTGTTGAACTAAACAAAATTTTATCGAATGATGACCCTTTATTATTGTTATCTGTAATAAAGACCCAGCCAGTATAAAAGTTTTTATTTGTGTTATCCGGTAAACGAGTTGGCACATTATCCTTTATGTTTTCGAACATATTGCTGTTAAAAAGGTTACAAATCCATACCTAGGGAAAATAAATTTGAAAATTGCATCGTAACACATTACGATGCATAAAATCTTGAATAAAGATATTCGGGATTTACTACTTTGGGATAATGGGATACTAACATTTTAGTAATGATCGTAAAGCTTAAGATATTTAGGAGAATTCGTATATTAATATTGAATCTACTTACTATCGAATATATAGTACGAACCAATGGGACAGAAGGGGGGGGGGGGGAGAGGGGTGTTACGATATCCTTTGAAGTTAATAAGTAAGGTTTTCATCTTTGTCCACTTCGATCATATTTCTAGGTGCATACGCATCAATATTGCAAATAGAAGCGTGAGCGCGCAACAATTCATTCAGCGAGACTGTCGCTTTGCGTACGAAGAAAATGGCTCAGATGCTATCGGCACACTTATATTTTGTCGCTGAGAGCGTCCGCTCTTTTAGAATAACCTCATTCATATAGTTCATATAAGCTAAACTCTTATAACTGTTTTCGGATGACAAAAGTTTCCTGGAAGGAATTTCAATTAGTATAAATATTCTGTCTGCGAACTATATAATTAAGGACATATTAAACAGGTACAAACTTTTAATAAATTTCAACAAAACAATTTTTTTTTGTGTGGATAAAAGCCCACATAGGAATCTCTGGAAACGAGGTTGCAGACAAACTAGCCAAAGATACAAGAAAAATATTAACGCTTATAAACCCCTTTAAATTACCATATGCCGACATAGTAATACAAGCAGCAGGTAGAATGATGCGTGACTGGCAGACACAATACAGTTAGTCAGAAAAAGGCCTATACTATAAAAATATGTTCACATCTATACAACAAATCCATGGTTCTATATGGTAACAAATAAGAGTATAATTAGAACAATATCTCGACTAAAACTGCCATGCTTTCTATGATAAATACAAAAGAAATGGATGGAATGATAAACAGAAGGATACTGGCCATTTGGTTTCAACCAGTTCCATTAATTCACATACACAAACTTATAACTGTTTCGGACCTATATTACGCTAAATACAGACAATCCATAATTAAAACCCTAAACTAATTGTTATATTCTGTCAATTATCGCCACTACCTTTAGCTGGCATATACTACAACAATATGTCGCAAATAACGTGGCCTATTTGCAGTTAGCAACTATATTTCAAAAGAACATTTAAACGTATAATTTACGGAATTTTTATCCTTCCAAGACATAAAGGAAATGTAAGAATCTGTTGAAACAGAAACTGCAGTGGTTTGCCGGTACTTTATGTTTAAAATAACAAGCAAAAATTTAAGCTTTTAGCCTTTGTAGTATAACTTGCGGCCATTTGGCGTAAGCCACAAAATATTTAATTTAAATTTAGGTAATTTGTATGGATATTTAAAATAACTATTTAATGAAATTTATTTCATGGCATATAGAATATTCAGCAATGAGAATGCCACAGAGCAGGTTAAGCAGCCATTTTAGTAACCACGATAGCCACCACAAAAGCTGCGATTGTCGTGCGTATACTGTATTTCAAAAACAAAACATATAGGTGTATAGGTTGGTCACAATAATTATTATTGCAGTCGGGTATAATTCGCGTTGCAATATTTCATTGTACAGGTTACTACAGCTTTTTGTTCTACAGCTCAAATTAAAAAAATTTGCAGAAATATTCAAAATATTTATTTAATCTTAAGACCCCATGAATTTTCATTAAAATAAATTGTTCAATAAAATATCGTCTTATAATATAATTTTACAATGACTCTTCTGCCTGCAGAGTAGCTAAAACGCGTTGTTTATGCACACATATTTTGCTTGAAAATCGGGGCAATAAATAAAAACCCTGTATGAGTCGAAGACGAAACAACTCTACCAGAATAAACGAAAAAAATATTTTTGCATCTTAAGAACGGATAAAGCCTCTTAAATAGGTCAGTGAATTTAACAGGTGTTAGGTGTTAATGGCATTTACATTGCTTTTTGGGATCTGACGGTTAAACCCTCGTGCCTCAATTTCGCAGAGAAAGAAAATAATTCTGGAAACAATATATAGTTCTAAGCTTTTCACGATGTGTCTAACATTAATAAAACACTCACAGATTACTTGACTAACGTATACCAAGAGAATTGGTTAATGGTTTATAAACAACGAGTATATTGACAGCCCAAGAACTACTGATAGATTACGAAATTTCAACTGGTTAAATATTGATTCCGAGATCAATGAATTAGTTGTTTCCGACCATTGTAATGGCCTGGCTGGTTCCATACTTTGATCTAACATTATTAGAATAAAATAAAGATATTTGCTCCTTTTCTTTCCGTCAGACCCAATCATTGGACGCGTTACGCCGTATTACGGCTCCTCGGCAATGCTTTAGTGTCTGACGAAAAGGAAAAGGACCTTACAGTGCTTTCAACGCAATGTAAAGATACATATTATGAGAGATATTGCACGTGGCGATATCTCATGACAATCAAGCTATCCACGCAACCAGACCAGCGAGGTCTTAGAGAAGATCAAACTCTGGAACTGAGCCATAATACGTTTAGGAGCTGCTTAAAACTTCAGTGGTCCTAAACCCACCCTAGGCGTGTCCAAACAGGTGGTGAAGTTAGCAATGTACACAGATGGTCCCTACAATGACATCTGAACCGGTGGACCACTATACCTGGCCATAGAGACGCAAGGGATGCATTTAACACGCACTCAAATAAAACAAGTCATAGGCTTACTAACAAACCACTGTCCTTCGAGAAAGCACCTGCAAGGGGATTGGTGTTCACGCCGGACCCATACAATGCAGTGGTGGTGAAAAGGAGGAAACCGCCTTGCACATCAGTTACAGAAGACTAAATATATTTGGAGCAATTGAACATGGGACCACTATCCCATATGAAAGTCTTGGAAGAATGCTACTGAATCTAACTAAAGAAACCAGATAGGGGAGCACAATAAGCCGCAAGGCTGCAGAGCAAAGAAAACCAAGTTGACCTAACCGCCACCTTTAACCAACCAACCATGGGGTCACTTAAAGCAGAAATGGATGATAGTCATGATAAACTAAAAATACCAATTTTGGAAACTATAAATGGAGATACGATTGCGTAAGTAACTTCAGAACAAGAAAAATATGGTAATATTTTATATTTCAAATTTACCGTTACTGTTTCGGTGTACAGCAATACTCATAATTTTGAATATTGTAAACATTTTATTTATGGTATAAAAACCTTTTCGTAAAAAAATCAACGTCTAGAAAACTTTAGCACAGCTTGTAAAATAAATCTGTTTTTAATTCTAGACCAAATCGCACTAAATAAAGAAGATTAATACAGTAACAGTGATTCAGAGGAATCCTGGGTGCGAAAACGTTTAATTTTCTGTTAATTGACTTTAAATTGAAATCCAAAAGATTGATGCTTTAACCTTCGCAATTCTTTTGTGCTACGCGCCGTGGCTTTTTATTCAGATTTAAGGAGATTAAACTCTCTCTTAGGGAAAAATCTAGGAGGAAAATGGATTTTAATCAATTGCCAATATATGTTTGTTATTATTTTTGCATTAATAACATCAATAGGAGTGCTGCTACGTAGCAATGTTATGATTGGTGGCAAATTTGGATATTATTGTATACGCGTCCGGCATAGTCCAACTTAGGGAATATTAAGTTTAAAGTAGTTTATTAGAGTAAAGTAATATAGTTAAGTCAATCTACCGTATCGCCAGTTTTCGGCACATTGTTTAGTACCAAGTCGAGTAGTGATTTTGTTGAAAATTTACAAAAATTGTGTGTTTTAGTTTGTAAAATATTGTTATTGTTAATATAAATCGAAAAGAGCACATTTCAAAAAACGATGTCTTCTTCGATCAATTTAAGAAAGCATATGTTTGGAAGAAATGCAAACTAACCTAAACGTGTTTTGTTTGATGCCAATGTAATTACCTTATTTCAAAAAGTGTATAAAAGAAGACAAAAAGTGTTTAAAAGAAGACAATATTTAAATCAATCTTGAAAATAAAAGTAATTTCGTAATGCTTTACATTTAATGGTTAGCACTGCATTTCTATCAAATACAACTTTTCTTTCTGCAAATGTTAGACAATATAATAATTAATTGACAGTTTTACCGTGCTGGTTTCTTCAAGGCAATTTTCAAAACGAATTCTAGTTACTCTGGGGTAGGATTAGTAAGTATGATTTATGCAATTGGAGAAAGTAAAGGAAATTGTTTTATGGCGTCACGTTTATATGCTCAGAAGTTTTTAGAAGTTCTTCGTCTTGGTCGCTAATAAAATTAAATTAATAAAACAGTGCTAAATGAAGATAACCAGCTAGCCATGCATTGCATTGACGGTGGTGAAGAATGCAGGAATAAGTGTTAGAAACATAAGTACTAATTTGGAAATAAAAAAAATCTTCTGTGAATAATTGTTTTTTGGCGAAGAATTAGGCGACAATAATTTAGGCACAATTTTCACTGCTATGACATTTAAAACCCACATGCCCTGCTAGTAAATAATTTTTAACACCATTGGAGCTTAAACGGTTAGAATTGTGTTTATGATTATGTCATTGGACCTTATTTCTTTGACGAGCACTTGAATGGTACTTTGTGTTGGGAATTCTTGCGATATGATTTTGTTACATTGACTGATTATCTTTCGGAGCGGCTTCAATCACTACAGCAGATACGAAGCGAATTGACGATTGATGCCTTAATATTGTATCGTTTTAAATTGTTTGAGAAAATTAAGGTTTTACATAATTTTAGTAATAACTTACGTTTCCTATGGCCATTTTGATCTCAATATCTACGTGACATTCATTAATACCCTAATGAGTGGACTGAGACACACAAAAAGACTATTATCATTTGAAATTGATGTTTTAAGAAGATTTTGCAGACTATCAAGGTTAGATACTGTAACCAATGAAATAGCTAGCTTGAAAGAAGTAATATTTAAAGATGTAGAAAAACGACAACTTACCTGGTACTGACACACGTGAGAAAAATGCCAAAAAAGCAACTGTCAAATTGGATTCCACCGAAAAGAAGAAAACGGCGAAGGCCCAGAAAATCCTAGACTGAGGACAAGAAAAAATCGCTGAACCAAAGAATCATGCACGATAATCTATAGCAGGAGACAGACAGTTTGAGGTCGAGTCTAAAGATCGGACGGTTTAAATTCATTACGGCATTACAAAGGCTGATAGTGACTAAAGTTTTGAGTTTAGGTTCGTTCAAAGGTTTGTAAAGGTATCGAGCAAAATGTATGTGTTCTGAGGCTCCATTAAGAGAGATATTACTACACATCTGCAAATGCAAGTGAAGGAACTGATGCTTTAGTATGTTATTTGTTATAATGAACTTTTAAGTAGCATGAACATAAGCAACAAAGAATAAAAGAATTTGCCCATTCTGAAATTGGTAAAGATGAATTGAATTTAATTATTAATGAAGCTTTTAAACTAAACAAATAATCAAATACGATGCGTGAGCTCAAAAAAATTCCATCAAGCTGCCAGTTTGTTGATGATAAATTAGAGAATATGTTGTTAATAGGAAATAAATTCGTCTCTGTCAAAATGTAGCCTGTATCTCAGATGTTTTTTCCCACTTCATAATACTGACCAATTTTATTTTTCTTTTATAATCCGTTTCTTGCTTAACCCCGACGCGAAATCATTACCTACGAAATAATCAATCATTTTTCACGTAGCTGTGATAGTCCAGCAAATTAAGTGTTATTAGGGAAAGTAAGAATTTAAGCTTAAGTTCTAGAGGGGAGATCAGTATAAATCCTTTTTGCAGAGGTTCGTGCGCGGATTATCATTTCATAAACCAGTTATTGTTAAAGTAAGAAAAAGGCATGCACTGAAAGATAAAATATCGGGGTTACACTTATTAGGATCAAAAATTTGAAATTTTGTGTTAAAAAGCTTCAAAAAGAAAAAAGTTCGATCACAGTCAATACTTATTCTGGCTCAAATATTATATGAAAGATTTTGCCTATATTTAGCAGGATCCTTCCTTTTACTTGCACATAGAGAAGAATAAAAAAAAGTAGAAAACGAAAACGAAGAAATAGGAAAAAATTACACAAACCAGCTTGATATATTACACATATTTTATTTTTAAAGTTGTTATCAATTAAGGTATTAAAATCTAAAGTTCTTATTTTTATACACATAAAGAAGGTGTTTCTTAGTTGCTTCCTTAACAGAATAAGTTGTCTGGAATATGGTTAAAATAAAAGTTGCCCTTACCATACAAAGACGTCTTTATGTTTGTTGACACACTCCCACCGTTTTATTTGGTAAATATGTGTTAATTCTCTGAAGAGATTTTATTTAATTGAAATGTTGATGGAGAGAGCAGACGCCTGTTTCCAGATATAAGATAAGTAAATAGAGTTTTTTTGTGTGTTTCCCTGAATTGGTTTTATTTGATATATTATTCGGAAATTTAGCAGAATATGTTTTATTCATTTTATCCACTTCTATTTAAGATAAATATTTTCTTGTCATAATGTGTGGAGCGTAATTTGTTCATTATTTACTTGACACAAGGCGGAAGGAAATCCAGTCATTTGATTTCAAACAGTACCAAACACAAGAATATGTTGTTTTTATATATTTAATTGTCAACTATTTATCATATGTGAACTTTCAATTAAGGCGACTTAAAATGTATATTATAGCAATCCGCCAGTGCAAACGCTTTAAAAATAATGAAAAATATATTCAGTTTTACATTTTCCAGCTCTTTGAAACCAAAATAAAGCGTCACGAGACGGATGCGGCACTTCGAGGGCTCTTGAATACATCAAAATCGTCGAAAGCCCTACTTTTCGTTGGCTCTGTTTGCTCTCAGAGACTTTTAACGCAAAGATGCGATATTTCGCTTTTAAAATGCGAAATTTACGCCATTTTGATGGCGCACTCAACTATAGAGACATAAAAAAAACTTTGAAGTGTAACCATGCGTATAATGGTGCAGATATACATTTTTGTGTTATAGATATCACCTTAACAATCTGAGATCTAACCTGTTATAGTCTATTTCAAAAAGGTGTAGAGTAATAAAATGGGAAATTCCGTCCAGTTCGACTCAATTTCGGTGTCGGCCATAGGCGCCGGTAAACTTTGTGCATTAAATTATTTATGATAACTAACCCCAAATTTTAGAGAATTAGATTAACGAGTATTAAGATAAAATAGTATTGTTTGTAATATTAAAATTTCAAGTAATCGCGTAATAATAATAATAATAATAATGTTTTCTGGCCTGAAGTGTAAAAATCGAAATATTGTATAGGGATTAGTTAGGTAGTAGATTATAAAGTTACGTTTTGCATTTAACAGGTACCATTTCCCAGGTACCGAGTTTGGCTCTGGCCTCTTTGGCTGGATCATATAAATAGGTGGTAATTGTAACAAACTTCATATATCGTGTGTGTGTATGACCTTAATAAGTATATTTGTTTAGTTTAACGCATCAGTATTTGCTGTTAAGCCGTATATAGTGTTCATAGTATTATAAGATTAGTAATAAAATGGCGACATTCACACCAACAAAAAGATGTTCCAATAATTTTCCACTATCAGTGAGTGAAAAAGTTATTATTTTAAATGTACATGATTGCATAAAATACGATTATCTGAATTTTACTGTACAAGAAACTGTCGACCGATGTTCCAGAATGACTGGAGTTGGAAAATCCACCGTTTTAAAATTATTGCGGGAGGGAAAGACGGCAGGTCAAGTGGAACCTCCCAAGAAAAGTTTAGGCAGACCAGTAAAAGTCCTTGATGAAGACACCAAAAGTGTAGTTTGAAAAAAAGTTCAATCTTTTCATTTTAAAAAAGAAATAACCACCCTAGATAAGATTCTAATGGAGCTTAGCCAGGATGACAGTATTCCGTTTATAACTAGAAAACTTTTATGAACCACTTCAAAAAATCTGGATTTTGTCTGAGAAAAGCATAACCGTAAATCACTTTTACTGGAAAGCGATGAAATTGTTTGCTGGCGACGAAAATACTTGAGAAATATAAAGCAGTACAGAAGAGAGCAGAAGAAAATGTTTTATCTTGATGAGACGTGAATTAATAAAGGTTATATAGTACCAAAATTGTTGCAAGACAAAAATATAACCAGTGCTCGCCAAGCTTTTATGGAAGGCCTGTCAACGGGTATTAAGGTGCTTTCAGGTAAAGGGAAGAGACTAACAATCGTCCATATTGGAAGCGAAGAGGGATTTTTAAAAGAAGGTTTGCTAACCTTTCAGTCGTTCAATACGGGAGATTACCACGAGGACATTAATTCGAATGTTTTTAAGGACTATTTTGGTGCAATGATAAAATATCTTCCAGCTGATTCAGTAGTAGTTATGGATAACGCAAGCTATCATTCACGACGCACAGAGAAGACTCCAACTTCATCTTGGAGAAAACAAAAAATTATCGACTGGTTAACCACCAAAAGTATTGAATTTGAAGATAGTTTGATAAAGAAGGAACTATTAGCTATAGCAAATTTACACAAACAAACGTATGAAATATGCCGTGGAAGATATAGTATTAGCAGAAAACATAGTGTAACTGTGCTGCGCACACCGCCATATCATTGCGAACTAAATCCTATAGAACTTATATGGGCGTAGGTGAAAGGATTTGTAGCAAGACACAACACGACATTCAAAATGAAAGACGTTAAGCTACTGTTTGATCAAGCCATTAAGGAAGTGACACCAGAGAACTGGCGAAAAGCAGTCCATCATGTCATTAAAGAAGAGGAGAAAATGTGGGATCTTGACCACCTGATCGATCGGACCGTCGACCCGTTAATTATAACGTCAAGAGGAGATGACAGTTCTTCAGATGACGAAGAATATTATGATTTTTTATAATTTAATTTCTGTATAATGTATGTTTTGTATTTTGCATTTTTTTTTATAATGTTTAATAAAAAATAGGTGTACCTAATACTATGTACATATTGCCTAAATTTTATTCTGTTAAAATAAAATTCTTTCCTTTAACGAATATCCTACCGGCACGCCTCTGTCACATCATTTTTAGTGTTTGTGAATGGATAACAATAGGCAAAACCCATAAATTGACCCAAATTCGGATGGTACTACCTGCACTTGATGTAAAGAAAGAATTTTGCAATTAAATCAATGCCAAATTACGAAAGTGGCTTAAATATTCGTTGGGTCACTCTGTAGTCCCTTTGCATACCTAATGAGCTTTTATTACTCTACACCTTTTTGAAATAGACTATAACATATTTGATTTAAAAATTGTTTAACGTATTGGGATACTAAACACTTCATTTAGTCTTAATCTTAGGTTACGGCTACAGTAGAGGCGAATTAAAGCGATCTATCATTCGCGTAAAGCGAGAATACTGGTTCGCGCGAAAAACGACAACCTGCAATTAACTTCTAGCGATAAAGGAGCGATTCGCGCAAAGGATGGTTCGCGCGAATTCGCTTGCACTGTAACTGAAAACTTTGCTTTTATTTATTTTTTGAAGTATTTATGTAAAAAAAAATAATTTAACTACATATTCAATTTAAAGAAATATTCATTCATATGCTGAAGAAACATTTTGTTGACGCAACTTTTGACATGTTGTGACGAAACCAGGGCAACCTCGCCTTTAATAGGGACAGAGCATTTTTATACATTTCAACAAAACATTGTTTGCCATATTTTAAAAGCCAAGAAAGTGCAAACTCTAAATTGTGTTAATTAATCTATTTAATTTAAAATATTGCCTGTATTCTATACATATTCTAGTTTCCACTATTTTTTTTTATTATTTTATTATATTTCTGCTTGTAGAAGCATACCTTCAAATTTGTCATATTCATTTCGGGACATCCTGTATAAAACAAACAATTACGCTAAATGTATAATAATTCTATGCAGAAAATTGAATACATTATGGTGGTTAAGCGACATTTTATTGAGAGAATTTTAATGAATCCAAATCGTATGCCAAATTAATTATATCAAAGATCTCCGATAATACTAATTTATTATAAATTTCCTGTTTAAATTATACTGTTTTACTGGTAACCACAAATATTATATTTGCACAATTAGTTATACAAGGACAGATGATATAACATAACAATTTTATTTAATTGAATTAAATTAATTATTGTTTAATTTTGTTCAGTGTAAGTGAAATTAGATAGTAAACTCAGTTGCTCTTTTGTAAAAGCATAAATAAATTGTATATGAATCATTGCACATATTATAGACAATTAATTAAATCAAAATTGCAACAACAATAGCGGTATGTAAATTAGGTTTTCCAAACAAACCCAGTAAGTAAAACTTAGAAGACGCGTTAGCAGTTGAGCTAATGAAGTAGAAAGTAACAAATACACATTGCTGCCGTAACTAGACTCTCTATGAGTTCCATTTGTAAAATAAACAATTATTATTTAATCTTAAACTGGCAAATAATGATTTTAGTATAACAGTTTTAGTAAAGTAAATACAAAATTGTATAAACTGTCTTCAGATTCTAAAAAGAAGCTGCTCTGTGGCTGAGCCAAGTGTTTTTTAAGACCTTCAATTAAAACAAAGTTTGTTTTAATTAGTGTAAAGCATCAAGCGATGATACTCCTAAAACGCATTTCGCCAGATAGGCGAATCTGAAAGGTAAAAGGTTTTGCTGGTGAAGCATATTTTCCGAATAGTGATAATACTTACGATTACCCCTAAATTTTAAATATCCAATCTAATGCAGTAAAAGAGCTTTTGCATATAGTGTTCTAACCGAGCCCTTATTAGAATGCAAAAACTGAAACTGAATAGAAACTGCTGTTGTTTATAAGAATATTTCTAAAACGTGACAGATTATTTTTAAATTATAACAGTTAATATATTCAATTCAAAGAAAAGTAGAACACACTGTCTACTAATTCCACTTTATTAAAAACTTACAAATTTTACAAAATTCAACTAGTTTCGCTAGCACGATAGCTTTTTCGAGAATGAATAATTACATCTAAAGTACAATGAGGTACAAGTTTCGTTTTTTTTTTTCGTAATTTTAGTAAATATGGTATTAAAATAAATTTAACAATGGGGATCTATTTAGTCTATTTGGCCATTCAATACACAGTGGGAATTTTTAAGCTTAATAATTTCAAGTGATTCAAACAGGTCTCATTTGGTTCCTTCTTCTCAGTGGGTAACATTTTAAAGTATGGGTTCAAATTATGGTTGGTTCCTATTAAATGATTAACATAATTGGAATTGTTTTTTGACTCGATGTAGCTTGAATAATGTTCTTTTATACTAAATGTGGTGGAATTAGTAAACAGTGTGTTTTACTTTTCATTGAATTTTCATGGAATTCCACCAAGTAACGGCAGAAACAGTGAAATTAATAAATTATCGATGCAAATTTGTTAGGAATGTTGGTAATTTATGCAGAAATAATTAAGAAGAGTTATTTAACTCCACATCGAATCCGCAAAGTCTCTATAGGATCCTCAGTAGAATGCATTTTAAAAGTTAGGCAAACGTATGGATATTTTATTTATTCCTTATATTACGTCTAAGGAAGATTGCAAAAACTCCTTCCTATTGATTAGTAGCTGATTATGCCCAAATTGCTAAATCTCAAATAAAGTTTTACTTTTCTTCAAAAGTTTGCTTATTTATAAACCCATATATAAAGCTTATCTAATGAAATGCCAAACATTTACATATTATTATCTTCTCCTGTGAGAATTCTGATCGCTTCAATTTTTTTTTAAGCGCCTCACTTTGCTTTCACAAAGTAAATAAGTAAATCAATTTTATTACCCTCTGCTGCAATTTACGTAAATGCAAATAGACAAGTTGTCACAGTAATGCAGTCAAACGTATCTTAATAATAAAAATAATATTTAATTTGTGTTTCATATTCTATATAGACTAGACAACATCCCCCTATATAAAAAAAACCAGACATAATAAAAACCATAGGCACAAACAACGGCTACGAGATAAAAATCATTTACAAAATACTAAAGAAAAAACTAAGGCAAGAAACACAAACATTTCTCTACGTTGTCTATGGACACACCAATCTAATTAAACCGAAATAATGTTCTATTGGTTTTACCGGTAATACATGCAAAAAAATCTGTAAACAACTAAAAAATTTCTATATCACTTTTACAAATAGAAGGAAACAAAAACAACTTATATAATTCTAAAATAGAATCAAAGGACAAATTTATACGAAGCGGGGTCTACCAAGTAAATTGCGAAAACTGGATAAATTCAAAAACTGCTCATACTATTTTGCCGAAATTCGGTACATGGCATAGCTTTATGGGGCAAAAAAACCCATGTCACAATTATGATTAATATCAGTCCGTGGGCGTAGAACCTGGGTTTTTTACCAATTGCTTGTTTCAAATTTCTATGCCAATGGAACAAGAGGGGTTTGGGCACAAAATTCAGATGAACCAACTCATTTGCTACAAAAAAGGTAGGCTTGATACAACTCGATTCCTCTAACGGCTTTCGAGAAATTTGCATTTTATTACCTAATACGTATTAGTTTTTACCAAAAAAAAAAAAACTAAATAATGGACAGAAATAAATAGAAATATCATAAAAATTGCTCAAAATGTCCACCATTTTTATCAATACAAAGATGTATTCGTCGAAGAAAATTAAAACTCACTCTTTGCAGAAGTTGTTCATCGCCCTTAAGAATATTTATTGCATCTTAAATACGTTGTCATAGTTGTTCTGCGTTATCTGGAGTTGTCTTGTAAACCACTGTCTTAAGATGCCCACATAAGAAATAATCCAATGGATTTAAGTCCGGAGATCGTGGTGGCCAATTTACAGGGGCATTACCTATACCAATCCATTTATTTGGGTACTGCTGATTCAAAAAGTTTCTAACATTTAAAAAATAAAAAATTTTCAAAATGTGGTGGAGCTCCATTGTGCATGAACCACATATCTTTCCGAAGTTGTAAAGGTAAATCTTCTATGAAATCTGGCAGCGTATTTTGTAGATATTGCAAATAAATTTTCCCGGTTAATCTTTGTGGAATAATGACAGGACCAACAATGTGATTACCAATTATTCCAGCCTACACAATAATTCTAAACTCACTTTGAAAATATTTTACCTTGATAGCGTGTGGATTTTCATCCGCATAAACATGTTCATTATTAAAATTTGTAATCCCTCTTCTTGTGAAACATGCTTCATCGGTAAACAAAATATTGTTGGCAAAGTTGGGATTCTCTTCTCTCTGCCTATGAACAAGCCGACTAAAAACCAGGCGCATTTCAGGATCATTAGGTAAAAGATCTTGAACTAGCATCTTATGATATGGATATAGCAACTGTTCTTGAAGTACTTTATGAACAATATCTTTGGACACTCCTATTTCCCTACCTAGCCTCCTGGTGCTTATTTCTAGTTCTAGATCTTTTGCAACACGTTCTAAAATCTCTTCCTCGACTTCAGGAACCCTTACAAAACGCTGTATTTCATTATCAATGGCTTTAGGAGTAAATTGTACGTTTTCCCGCAGGCGTCTTTCAACAGCAGCAAACGTCGCGTCGGGTGGCTTGGTACACGACGAATTGGAAACCTTTCGGAGAAGACTCTGACACATTCTCGACCATTTTCTTGGCAATACCCAAATACCAATATCATATCGGTATATTCTGCATTAGTGTATTGCACCGCCATGATAATTCACAACAATTAAAGTTTTCTAATAAAAAATGCAAGCAGATAAAATGATTGAACGTTAGCAACAATATTAAATGTTATAAATTTGACAACAATCTTATGTTGTGAGATGAAACTAATAATAACCAACAATAACGATCGTTTGTGAGGTGTAGGGTCGTGTTGTACATACCTGAAAAATACCGTGCGAACAAAAAGCATATGATAAGAAAACTGTTCAAGAAGTTTTTTGTAGTAAATAAGTTGGTTTAATCTACATTTTAAACTTAAACCTTTTATCTTCCATTGGCGTAGGATTCAAAAACAGAAAAATTCTATAAAACCCAAGTACTACGTGGTAAAAACTACTATGTACTAAGTAATAAAAGGCAAATTTCTCGAAAACCGTCAGAGAAATCGAGTCTTATCAAGAGTACCTTTTTTGTAGCAAATGAGTTGGTTCATCTGAATTTTGTGCCCAAACTCCTATTGTTCCATTGGCATAGAAATCTGAAACAAGCAATTAGTAAAAAACCCAGGTTTTACACCCATGGACTGGATATTAATCAGAATTGTGGCCTGGGTTCTTTTGCCCCATAAAGCTATGCCGACGTACCAAATTTCGGCAAAATAGTTTGAGCAGTTTTTGAATTAATCCAGAAAAACGATTTAAAAATTGTCACTTCAGCGCCGTCTAGCGCCCAAACTAAGCAACTTTATACTAAGGTAAGTTTACTTAAATCGGCCAATTTTGGTCTGAAGAATATGTGGTAGGTTTTTGTAAAGACCTTTTACAGACACCCTGTAATATAAGAGGCTGATATAATAAACCCATCTGCCAAGTTTGAATACGTTTTAATAAGCCAATTCTAACCTATTCAATTAAATGTGATGGCAAAATTACGAAATTCTCATAGTTTAAGTGCAAACACCAGCAAATTATTTGGCATCGACAAAACGAAAAGTAGCATCAGTGACAACATTTTCATTCAAGGTGCTTTAATTAAGTATAGCTAAATATGAGCTATTCCATTACGGAATAAATAACTATGATTAAGTGGTATTATACAGGATTAACAGATTTAACAGAAGGACTTTTGAACAACCCTGTATTGGACAAACAGAAAAAAATTGTGTAACTAAATTCATAGAACATAAACTTCCACTTTAAAAAAAAAACAAAGAAAAACAGGTATGCGTAAACTGCATAATTGAAAACCAATCAATTTTAAATAAAATAAAACCTATTCAGAACAGAAGCGAAAAATTTAACCTTCTGGATTGTTTACAATCAAAAAAGCAATAAAAAAAAAACGAAAAATAATGTTGTCAACAAGCAAACAAAAATACCTTCAAGTTCTAATATTATTATCAACAGGATAATAAATTAAGAATACAGAAACATTATTTTTGCCACCTGTTTAGAAATAGGACAAATCCATAATGTACCACCCACTGTAACTGTAACCCCTATATAATTACCTTAAATTTATTACCACCATCTATTATGGCGATCCTAATTTTTAAGGAAATGTAAAATCATTTCTGGCGTGATATTTACAAACTTCAAATTTAATAAGTTGTTATTCTTTTATAGATGTGGGTTGGAAGTTTAAAAAGGCATTAGGAGGGAAGGCTTCAAAACTATTTGTTTTAAAAATGTCCCTACAATAATTTTATATGAAAAATCAAAAATTAATCTAATAATCCGCTTTTGCACTATAAACAACTATTCCCCTTTGGGGAATGGCCCCAAACCACGCACTCAAGGTTCATATTCTGTGTGTTTTGTATCTAAGACTTTGTTTCGTACTAAAAAATTGTTTTATTCATAATATGTAAGCAGTTTCTTAACTTAGCACTAACCTATGTAGATCTACTTAACAACTGACATTTTTGGTGCAGCACTATACAATCTCGCCGTTATTACCCCAGCTAATTTCCTCTCTGGCGTCACTGAGTTTGCCTAACTTGTTAAATTACGTCCATTTGTCGTAGCACTTGTCCAATAAATAACAAATAAAAAGTCTTCCTGGTTTATTCTAGAAACTTTGAAATACTTATTGTATTTCATCCTTATAAGCCATTTTCTTTCCAGTTCTCATTTCCGTAACTTTTGTAACAATATGACGACATCCTAATATTTTAGGACGAATTCAGGAATTATGACTCTTATGTTTCCACCAAGAAAACTTTTTATCAAATATGTTTGATAGAAACTAAGCTTTTATAGATTACAGAGAACATTTCTGTAGCAATAATAAAATATTAATACAATACCACTCATTACTAACTGTATCCACGTCAAACACATATCTAATTAACCTGCACTGATGAATCATGAAGAGCATAAATTATAGCTTGTATTTTCAACCTATTCAAAGTCGCGCGGTTTCATTAATTAAAAGGCAAATTTTTTGGAAATTTTTCAGAGATCGTAATTTGGCATTAGTCACAAGGCGCATTTAAACAGGTTCAAAAAATACACATATTAACTATTTAATTTAAGTAGTCAACATTTTTCCCTGAGATTTTTCTGTAAAGATGTATTAATGTCGCATTACTACCGGGATTATTTGCAATCTAATTAAATTAAGTCACAAGTAAGTTAATAACTGGGACTCACTCAGGAAGACACGTTAAATCTGGAAAGGAACAAGGATTTAATCGGATTAGCATTACAAGTTATACCTATTAGGCTGTGAGAACAAAAACTTAGACATTTTTTCGCTTGTTGGAAGTATTTGCTTCGGTTCTAAATAAATTAGATTAATAAAGGGAAAGGAATTATTATTCCTGAGGTACAACGACATTTTATGATATTTTGTAAGTGTAGGTATGTGGGTAACCTAGAAAACAGTCACTGGCCGACGATCTTTGTAACACAGTTCAGCTCATTATTTCACAATACTAATACCTTTCTAATAAAAAAAAAAAATATAGCTCTAATACGTACCACTTTTCGATGGGCTCATTAGGCCCTTTGATATTGGCAGGTTGCAAAATTTATTAGGGGTCGTTTAAAAGGGGTGCATTTTAAATCACAAAAATAACATAAAATGGATTGTTTATAACATTAAACTTATTCTCTTATTCAGTCTTTTTTTTAGTTCCGAATGAATCGGTTCCTTGTAGTTAAATAGTTTTTTTTAACGGCGAAAATATCAAGGGAAACGTGCCACAGTTTCAAAGTTTCACCTGACAAGTTTTGTTGTATTTGTGGAGAATTTCTTGTGAAGTCACAAGCCAGCCAACTTTCTGAAAATGTGAAAAAAGCGTATTTCATGTATTTTGGTATTTTAATCGGAGATCAAAACAAACAGTGGACTTTCCATGTGTGCTGTGTCAGCTGTAGCGTGTCATTGGTGCAGTGGATGACAAGAAGAAGTATGCCTTTTGCAGTTCCAATGGTATGGCGAGAGCTTACCATTCATTTTGACGATTGCTATTTTTGCATGACAAAGACTGAAGGTTATTCCAGAAAAGAAAAGCGCAAGATTAAATATCCGAATTTGCCTTCTGCCATAAGACCTGTTTCTCACAATGCAGACTTGCCAGTATCGACTGCGCCTTTAGATAGCAAGATATTGTTTTGGAAGATAATGGAGATAATAATCCATCATTAGGCAGCCCCGAAGAACAGTGTACTGATCTCAGTTTTACTTCAGGTCCCAGTTCCGGAGAGCCGCATTTGATTATTAAAAGTGAGTAAAATGATCTAGTATGTGATTATGGGTTGTCAAAGCAACAGTCAAAACTTCTTCATTCCCGTCTTAAGGAGTGGAACTTACTAGCCAAAGAAACAAATAGAGTGTGTGTAAGAAGTCTGGAAACGGCTTAATAACATCACAATTTATTGGCCGATTTAAACCAAATTTGGTGCAGTTGTGTAAGAAGATCTGACTCACCGAATGACGATATTGGCGTTGTCACCAGCTTTTTAGTTTGTCTGGAATTCGAACGAATTTTATATTTTTAAATATAACACCCTGTATATTTTTTTATTTACAGTTTTTACTTTAAATTTGTTACACTTTGGTATAACATACTTTGTTCCTAATATCAGTAGTTTTCGAAATAACGACTACAATTTAGAAAAAATATATTTTTTATATTAAATGTTCAAACTGTTTTCCCTGTACAGCTTGATAGTGTGCTAATTGAAAATAACATTTTTTTTTTAATAAACATTAAATCATTTCTGGCGTTATTAATTCAAATTCGTTCAAAATTCGACGCTGCAAATCGGCCAAATATTGGGGTCCCCATAAGAAGTAGTCGTTAGGCGACAAATCAGGGGACCTAGGTGGCCACTCGATTGTACCCCCTCTACCGATCCACATATGCCGACTTGAAGTTTAACGCTCACGTCAATAACTTGATAAAGAAATCGTTTTTCAAGTTAAAACTTTTGTATATGCATAAAGATATATTTAGTACAGACTTGAAAATAAGATTAACTGACTCTCTGGTATTGTCTCAAATTATATATTGCAATATTGTGTACTGGCCCGCTTTACTTAAACGAAATAAGAATAGCTTACAAAAAGTCCAGAATTCTTGTCTCAGATTGTGTTATAATCTCCGCAAATTCGACCACATCACGCAAAGCCTAGTTAGGTCCGGCTGGCTCAACTTAGAAGAGCGGTTTGAGTTACAACTAACAAAAATGGTTTTTAATATTATTACGAAAGGTCAACCATCTTATCTGTATGAACTTTTTATTAGGGGTACTGACACTCATAATGTAAATACCAGAAATAGGGATCTTTTTAATATTCCACGTCATAATACTGAACTTTTTAAGCGGTCATTTTCATACAATGCAATCACATTATTCAACTCTCTTCCGTTTGAGGTTAGGTCGGCCCGAACGATTATGTTGTTTGCTGGGGGAGTAAGGGCGCGTATACTGGAGGGCAGAAACTGGGCATAATTAGATAAGTCATAGATTTAAGTGTATATTATTAAGACTATTTAGATTGAATAAAATTTAAAAAAGCATATATATTAACTATTGGTCAATCAAAATTTTATAAATTCAGTGTAAAAATAGTTCTTTCATACTTCAATAAGTGTCTTTAAAATTAACTAAGTCAGGGTGGTTGTATGGAGCAACCTGGTTGGATACCGCCACCCATTTTTAGTTTTTTATTTGTAATGTAATTCTCTGGTTATAAAAATAAAGGCATTTTTGATTTGATTTGATTTGATTTTGATATTCGGAAAAGTGTTGTTCAAAAATTTGCGCACGTTTCGACCAAAGGGGAGGAGTTCCGTCCTGTTAGAAGAATGTACTTGCATAATTTGGACCCATCACATTTCGTATAGTAGGAACTATTTGCCTTTCCAAGAGCTCAAGGTAAAGTTGTGATGTCAAATTTCCATCAATAGAATATGGACCGATCTTGTGGTTACCCAGAAGCCCAGCCCACAGATTCAATTTTTCAAGGCGTTGTGTATGACCTTCTCTCATCCAGTGGGGATTTTCATTTGCCCAAAACCTACAGTTGTGTCTATTGACTTTACCCATTTAACATAAATGTTGCTTCGTCCGAAAGTACTATAAATTTGAAAAACTGGTTATTTTGGTCAAACCTTGACATCATAATATCACAAAATTCAATTCTTCGCTCATAATCATCTCCTGATAACTCTTGAACTACATGTATTTTGAAAGGGTGATATTCATGTTTTATTAAAACATTATGGACGGATTTGAAGCAGACGTCACTTACTTGAGACATTTTTCTTAATGAAGAAACAGGGGTTTCAACAACATTGTAAAGTTTCGAAACTTTTCTCTTCATCTACTACTGCTGGTCGTCCTGATCGTCGCCTATCTCTAGAATTTCCAGTTTCTTCGAACCGTCGGACAGTTTTTAGAACAGTTGCTTTTGAAATTGGATTTCCGTTTGGAAATGCGTCATTAAATAGATTTTTAACCTCTTCGTAAGACCTGACCCTATCGCCATATCCTCTTATCATAAGAATAAATTGTAATTCTTTCACTTTCAGTTAAAGACATTTTTGCAAGTAAAAATTACAGCTTTTATGACTTTACATCAAAACTGACCTGGTGTTTTATTTATTAATAAATAAAACACAATTTGTTGATATTCTCAAAACACGTCGTTATTTCGAAAACTATAAATTAAAGAATATACAGGGCGTTACATTTAAAAATATAAAATTTGTTCGAATTCCAGACAAAATAAAAAGCTGGCAACAACGCCAATATCTTCATTCGATGTGTCAGATCCTGTACACAATTGTACCAAATTTGGTTTACTTTTAGGGAAGGAACTATTTTCATTTTACAATATGGTAAATTGGTTATGTGCTTGCACTGATATCAATCGAAAATTTGTTAAATGTATGCTTTAAGACGAGCCATAGTGTTTTACATGATAAATGTTCAACCCTATTTTAGGCGCTATTTTTGTATAGATACTCACCTTCGTAGTAAGGCTATTTTTGATGGTAATAAAGCTATGTTGTTTCTTCAACCGTGTCTTATTATTGTTGTCGTTGTGCTGGTTTTGTGATGGTATTATGTTTGCATGTATGTTTCCTAAAACAGGATAGGTTTTAAGAAATTGGCATGCAAATAAAAAGGGCAACACAACAGTACCTAGCCCTGTTTTAAGAATCACCCTAGTTACGTGAAAGCTTTAATATATTTTTCTTATAAATTGACATATTCAGGTATGTAGATTTTTTCCTCCTTTTTGGTCGTATCTATTTTCTTTGTACTATTGTGCAAAAAAAATGTTTTTCTTTATATTTCTGGTAACAAAACTATTGCCTTTGTGGGAACTGTATAAATAGTACTACGTATTTCTTAAGATACACATTGACGCTATTCTTTAAAACATTTGACAAATAAAATGTACCTGTGCGTTTTTTAAATATTGTAAACACCTCTTTTTTGTTGGATCGTAGAAAAAGATATTGAATGCAAACATTCGCAAACCTTTTTAGGTGTTCACGCGGCTATTATAGTGTAGACGGGTGTTTCGTTAGCCATCGTTTGAGCTTGTCACCAGCCAATATCGGTACCTCAAAGAGATTCGTGGTTTGTGTGTGCTTTATCTAATTTTCTGGTGAGGGTGGACAACAAAGCAGGTTAGTTATTAATTTACTGTGATGATTTTTGGTGAGTGAAGAAACAAGTTATTACTTGCTATTTTTATTAAATATAAATAAAATAATATGAAATATGGAATGGGATAACGAAAATGAGGGTTTGGATTTTATTTTGGAAAACGAATATACAGGTTGTCTGTAAAATGTCTTTACAAAAACCTACCACGTATTCTTCAGACCAAAATTAGCCGATTTAAGTAAACTTACCTTAGTACAAAGTTGCTTAGTTTGAGCGCTAGACGGCGCTGAAGTGACAATTTTTAAATCGTTTTTTGTAGTAAATAAGTTGGTTTAATCTAAATTTTAAACTTAAACCTCTTATCTTCCGTTGGCGTAGAAATCAAAAATAGAAAAATTTTATAAAACCCAAGTACAATGTGGTAAAAACTACTACGTATTAAGTAATAAAATGCAAATTTCTCGAAAACCGTCGAAGGAATCGAGTCTTATCAAGAGTACCTTTTTTGTAGCAAATGAGTTGGTTCATCTGAAATTTGTACCCAAACCCCTTTTGCTCCATTGGCATAGAAATCTGAAACAAGCAATTAGTAAAAAACCCAGGTTCTACGCCCATGGACTGATATTAATCAGAATTGTGACATGGGTTTTTTTGCCCCATAAAGCTATGCCAACGTATCAAATTTCGGCAAAATAGTATGAGCAGTTTTTGAATTCATCCAGAAAAACGATTTAAAAAGTGTCACTTCAGCGCCGTCTAGCGCCCAAACTAAGCAACTTTGTACTAAGGTAAGTTTACTTAAGTCGGCTAATTTTGGTCTGAAGAATATGTGGTAGGGTTTTGTAAAAACCTTTTACAGAAACTCTGTATACAGGGGTAAAGTAAAAAATATTCAAGGTATTTTGCAAAGTAAAGAACTGTACAATTTGGAATGCCGCATAAATCTGTCGGTCAAAAATTAAGAATAATACGGAACTGGGGAGTTTTAAGTGTCGGACCCTGTACATGCAACAATTTTGCTCATACTTGTATACCTATTCGCTTTTACTGAAAAACCCTAAAGCATTGTATTTTACATTGATGCAAAACGAAATAAACTTCTTGGTGGTTTAGAAATATAAAACCGACAATGTGTTTCAAAACTCATTTAACTTTTTGCGGAAAAACTTTTTACACGGAATAATATTAGACATATTTCAAGTAAGCCGCTTAAAACAGTCAGTTGCCCTATATGCAATTTGCCAACGTATCGTTGAAGAAAATTTGTACGTATATATGTTGCGGAATTTCTGTTCTCCGGGAATATAAAGACAATGAGTAAAGCGAAAACTTGAATGGCGTGCTTCTATTTTCTTTTGAAAATAGCAAGCAACCATAATTATTGGTGCTTGAAAACTCTCTGTTGTTATACTTGATGTTATCTAGCAAATATTTTGTCTTTATGTGATTTTTTGTGTAACAAAAAAGGCATACTTATTAAACTCATCTAAAACAATAATAATAGTTCTAATAAGGTTAAAGAGTAATTCGGTGGATGAACCGACTCCAGCAATATTAAAAAGTTTGTTCCCTGAGCTCTTACAAATGGCAAAGGAAATAAATCAGCAAGTCGAATGATCAACCCGATGCATTATGTATTATCTTTAGTAAAGAAGTTTTTAAAGAAGTGAAACCGCGACCGGTTTTAAGTTCAATTATGCCAATTTAGGATCCCGACACTGCTTTCGGATCTTAAAAATGGGATTAAATCTTAATGTTCCGTAAAGATTTTATGAGCATCTACGCTTATTGGTTTAGCTACACCAAAACATACACTATGACGAGTAGAGCCCGGGAAATGAGACGTTTTTGCAGGACCTAAGTAGAGCAAGCATAATTTAAATATTTATTATCACCTTCTGTTGTTGCTTACTGTTAAGGGTAGACCAGATGTACTCTTTTTGAGAGTATTATACCCTTTTGAGTCAACAAATACTATTTACTCTTACTTTTTGTTATATTTTGATCAATATACTCTTCTTTTAACCATGGATGTGACTTTGAAGGGCTTTTATGTCATTCAAAAACCAGATTTTTGTTTATATTATCATGCGTTGAACAAGTTTTACGACAATATGAGGCACTTAAGGCTTACTTTTTAAATGAAGAAAATACTCCTATTGTCTTCGTTAATTTTTTTCAAAATGAAACTACTTAATTATGGCCCTTTTTTGCATGCACAATTACAAATATTTAATAAAGCAATTACAATAATTGATATCACAGAGAAGTATCATCTTTCTGCTTAGATATTCTACAAAATATAAAGAAATACCTTTTTTTCATTTACCGCAAAAAACTTATTTTTAAAATTTTTAAAAGAATCCAATATTATTGAGGTTATGCTTATTCTGTAGCCAAAATGTTTTACCATGAAATTGTCAGTTACTTAGAAATTTGGTCTACATGGTTTGTTGAAAATATTAATGAAATTAAGCGTTTTCTGTCTAATTCAATAATTACAACGAGGAATTTCAACAATATTTTCTTTGTATTTTTAAACATGTAAAACAGTTTTCATTATCATTCAAAGACAATAGGATTTTCGATACATATTGTAGTATTTCCACTCATTTGAGGATTGGGATAAAAAAAAGGAACTGTGCTAAATAAATGTAGGACAATTTATAGGGATTTTATTGCTGCCAACTCCGATTTAAAAATTATTCTTTAAGTTCTTATTAAGTTTATTTTTACGTTACCTAGTACTATCGTAGACTGTGAAAGATTCTTTAGCATAATTAACAATGAAATTATTGGACAGATGAAGAAAGTCGAATGATTGTTTTAACACTGGAAGAAGTTTTGAAGATAAATTTTAATATTAATTTAAGTTGTGAGGAATTTCGCCTTAAAATTAAGGATGATATAAACCTGTTAGCAACAGCCAAATCTTTTGCTAAATGTAATTAAAATTAGGTTGATAAAGGGTACATGTTTAAGCAGTAGTTATATTGCCATTGTGCAACCATAACTCTCATCAGAAACTTCCAAATGGAACAGCCACACAATAGCATGTTATTTTTCAAGTCACTCATGATAAAATAATTAAATGTTTGTTGTTATGGGGTTGTTTATAAGCTGTCATAATTTAAAAAATGGGGTTGAGATATGAAAGAGTGAAGAATTTTGGTGCAAAAAGATAATAAAAATATTTCCTCCAAAATGATACTTTTTCCGAATCATGTAATATGTTATCTCCTTAATTTTTTTTTTTTTTTTATTTGTTTTTCTTTCGTAAATTTTGTTAAAGTGAACTTCTCACTTGCTACGTCTATGGACTAGTGCCATTTATCACCTTTTGTTCAGGTTCGTTCTACAACGAATACCAAAACAAGCTATTTACTAAGGTACAATTCGACTATACTTCCTTTGTGCAAGAAAATATTAAGATGGCGGCTTGCACAATATCTGCAGTATTTTTAAAACGAATAATTGTTAGTTGCTACAACTTGAGGTGTGCTTACAGATTGAATTGAGATATAACCCAACCTATAATTTTTGAGATCACGTCTTCCCTTCAAGTTTTAAGACACTGATACTTGAAAGAGGCAGATATACTCAGTTTATCATCATTTTAGATGGGCAAATTTTATTTGCGTCTCGCCATGACTATATCTGGTTCTTTAACATTAATCTTTTTAGAAAAAACGGTCGCCTCGGTTTCTAGTAATAAATTCTACTTGGTTAAGCCAAGACAGAATTTCTTCCAGGTCTTTGTTGAGATGTGCTGCCTGTATAGGCTTAAGGAATTTTAAGTGACTCGTTTAATTAAAACAAAAGAACTGTTTCAAGATAACAGAAAACTATCCAAAATAAATGTTCTTACAAGCTGATGTTGCATACTTATTCTATTTTTATTTAACTTGAGTTTAAACCTTTATTTATGTTTTCGAATTGAGGTTTGGGTGCACTTTCTCAGTTTTTTTTGTCGTGTGTTTCAATAATTCCACCTTCGCGGCGTTCTCAGTTTGCCTTCCTCGGTAAAAGTTAAAAGGGTTTAAAAATAGTACATTAAAGTACAAGAGTACAAAACCAACAAAAAGGTAACGGCTGGTAATTATTTAAAAATTAATTTTTTATTAAAACATGCTTCAAATTGAAGCAAAACGCATTATAATTTCCCAAATACTTTCAGATGATTAACAATCCCTTAAATTCTAATACCAAATAATAAAACGTGCTTCATCTCATTTAAAAAATTCTGTAGACTACTTTCCCCTGGTATTTTACTTACGCCATTTTTGTTTTTTTTTTGCAAAATGACCTTACGCCGCCATTTTGAAAGTAAATGTTAACATGTTGTATCTCGTTAAAAAAGTTATTTTCAGAAGAATTCGAACGTGCAATAATACTACCAGGGTCAGGGGCTAAATTGAATTATGGGCCCCCCAACTCAAGTATGATGGGGTTGGGAGGTTGCTGAATAAACAGCAAAAGCATTCAAGCACTTTTATTTTGAAAAACATTTCTTCATTATTTTATCTTTAACAAAATCTTTAATAATATCTTCAAAATTTAATTTTTTTGAAATGCCAGGTTCAATACACATTAAGGATAATGAAGTCAGACGTTCCTCTGCCCTTGTGGTTGGATATTTGTTTTTTATGTAGGCAGGCTTCGAAAAGGAACGTTCTGCTTCACAAGTTTCGTGGGAATTCATTAATAATTCGGAAAAGAATATTAGTTCGTCGGTAAAACTATCATCAAAATTTTCCTTATAAACATTCAGATATTTTTTAGTAAAGATCTCTAATTCTGTTCTTTCTATATCGTTAAATTTCTGCAATAGTCCAAACAGGTCAGTCATTTTGAAATAAGCATTACTTCTTCTCTGGACTTCAGAAATAAGTTTGTCGATAATCACTAAAAATATTTCTATTCTGAAAGCATTTCTTCTCGTCTGAAAGAAATTCATCTTGGCCGTCAGGAAATTTTCTCTTTCACCTCGATTTTTCTTTAGAATACTTGTACAAATCAATCGAATCTTCCAAATTGATAAGGTATTTTGCCTTGTCCTCAAACAAATCAAATTGATCCCTATATCAGGACCTTTCAATAAACTGCTCCCATATAATATATCCAAGCTCGGTGTTTGTAATATTTTTGATGCGTCTTCAAAATGTTTTAAGATTTTATTCCATAATGCTGTCATAAAAAGTGTTTCCATTTTGACAATTTGTTTGCTTAGTCCTAAAGTTTCCACGCTTATATCTTCTTTTCTAGCGGGTATTCGGCCACTATTTTTAAACATTTGTATATTTCAGGGTGGCTTAGTAATAATCGCTGCATCTTCTCTGCAGTTCCTACGCGCACTACTAAGAGATTTCACTGTGCGCTGCTTTTTTATGTGTTGTACACTTGTACAGGGTTATCCAACCAAGACTGGACAAGGCGATTTTTTGACTTTTCCTGTATTTTTATAAAAAAACTGAAATAGCCATCTTAAGTCATTTTCTCTCGCGAATTCGAATATCTTCAGCAAAAAACAATTGAACATCAAACAAAATTACTAGGGGTCACTTTGATATTTTTTTAAATGGGATGCCGTATTTTTAATGAGCTTATCCGATTTCTCATATAAATTTTGATCTAAAATGTTGGATTTTTAATTCAAAAACGCCTTTTTTCTTCAGTTTTAAATTCGGAAAATGTTCGTCTACCGTAAGATTAATACCTGATAGATGGATACCCGTTTCACCTGTTCACCCTTTAACCTGCTTTAAAGCGTCCGTCAGTTAGACAAAATAATCAAGTTTCAAATTTCTATATATTTTTCACGAATTAATTACAAATAATGAAATATTCTTTAGAAGAACGGCTAAATGTAATAAAATTATATTACAAAAGTGGAGAGAATGCTCGACAAACACAAAGAACATTTTTTGAGAGTTTCCAGAGACACATTTCAGTGGATACAATTTTCAGAATTAAGACCCTATTTGAAGAAAGTAAGACATTGAAAGATAAGCCAAGAAAGATGAAAAGACGGAATATAAGGGATCAAGCTATTGTTCAATATTTTACTATAAATCCGAAGAGTTCTATTCCGCAAGCGGTACGAGAAGTAAGGTATGGTCCAGGGCTCCGGAGAGTAAGCTATGGAACAGTTCACAGAACTTTAAAAAAATGTGGTCTAAAACCATATTGCATCCTTCCCGTTCAATACTTAACACAGCTTCAAAAAAACTGCGATTTCGATTTGTTGCTTCAATGCTGATGAGAGAGCAAGACGAAGATTATAATTTATATAATAAAATTCTATGGAGTGACGAAGCGTCATTTACAACATCGGGGGTATACAATCGGAAAAATACAAGATACTGGGCAGCAGTTAACCCTCATAGATATGAAATGATAAAGTTTCAAGGTTGGAGCTCACTTAATGTTTGGTGTGGGATGTTAGAAAATCGAATTATTGGACCACTATTTTATCGTGGCTCTTTAACAGGCCAAAGATACCTCCATTTTCTTCATAATGATATCGAGGATTTCTTGGAAAGGTTGCCATTGCAAGCCTACAACAATATCATTTGCCAGCAGGATGGTGCTCCGCCTCAGGCAGTTCGAGAAGTGGTAACATACCTAAACGAGCGTTACAATCAGTGGATTGGCCGTAACGGAACAATTCATTGGCCACCAAATAGCCCCGATATCACGCCAATGGATACATTTTTATGGGGTCATTTAAAAAATGTAGTTTATCAATGACCCAACAGAAGTCTGGAGGACATTCAGCAAAAAATTATAAATGAAATTAATAGACTTAACCAGGACCAAAATATTGTAAGAGATTCTTTGGAGAGATTGAAAAGGCGGCATCGGTCATGTTTTGGAAATAATGGAGGACACATAGAACAATAATTATATTATTGAGATTAAAGTTATTCACTTTAGTTTATAGTTTTTTCTAATATGTCATACTTTTTTTATACGTAAGCAATAATAGATTTGCAAAAACTACTAAATTTGTAATTAATTCGTGAAAAATATATAGAAATTTGAAACTTGATTATTTTGTCTAACTGACGGACGCTTTAAAGCAGGTTAAAGGGTGAACAGGTGAAACGGGTATCCATCTATCAGGTATTAATCTTACGGTAGACGAACATTTTCCGAATTTAAAACTGAAGAAAAAAGGCGTTTTTGAATTAAAAATCCAACATTTTAGATCAAAATTTATATGAGAAATCGGATAAGCTCATTAAAAATACGGCATCCCATTTAAAAAAATATCAAAATGACCCCTAGTACTTTTGTTTAATGTTCAATTGTTTTTTGCTGAATATATTCGAATTCGCGGGAGAAAATGACTTAAGATGGCTATTTCAGTTTTTTTATAAAAGTACAGGAAAAGTCAAAAAATCGCCTTGTCTAGTCTTGGTTGGATAACCCTGTACACTCAAACAAAGCAGTAACCGAAATTTGAACGAAATATCCTATTATATAACGCTGTGGTGTTCTTTACAATGATTTCGTTTACACTCGGTATAATAAAACAACTTTAGTTTAAAACTTTAAAACAATCTTTTTCATTTTATTAAAGAATAGCCAGTGTTGTTGTTTCAATATTTTGCAGACACGTTCTTACGTTAAATTGTGAACTTCCCAAATCGATATGTCCGGTCCATATGTTACAATGTGAAAAATATTAAAACTTTTTAAAGGGAGTGTCAAAACATTCGGATATGTGCCAATATAATAATTGGTTCTATATAATAAAGAAATTCGAAAAAAAAACAAGCTGTTCCTTTGTGCTTTTATTTGTAAAAGAGTATAAAGTAGTTTTATGTGGCTAAGATACTTTTACAGGTGTATGTATAATCTATATCCTGAAACTGAAGTATCAATTAAAAACAAAGCCCTATTCATTTCAAAAGACAATGACTCTGCTAGCAAGGTTTTAACAAAAGCCCGGTAGTTAATAAAATTAATTGGAATTTTACTCGTTGGAGGCAGTGATATGTAGGTAAGTACGTCAAGTGTTCATTTTCCTGTCAGAATTTGCATTTCTACTAATTATTTTTACCTAAAAAAACATGTCTATTGGAAGTAATCAGTATTTTTATAGGGATAAATTAGATTATTTTTTAACATTTTATTTAAAAGCAGGCAAAATATTATTTCGGAATAATTATATATTATGCTATAAATATATAATTGAATATATAAATATGTGCCCTAAAGTTATTTGATTTTTTACAAAAAACTCGGAAGGACTTTGAAACATGAAACTAAATTTTTGATTTAGAAATAGAATATAAAAACACCCAATTTAATTTTTTTCCGTGACCAGTAGCGCAGATATGGCGACACCCCGCTACAATCTTAACCAAAAAAATGTCACGCTACTGATTTTGTTCAAACAATTATTTTACTATTAATTATAGTTTCATTCTAAACAAAGAAAGGTCTTTTTAATGTTTGTTGTCAAATTTAGGCAAAGTTTTATTGTCTGGTTAAAAAGGAGGAAGTAAATATTATCTGCTAGAAAATAGAGAAATAGCCATTTTCACTATCATGACATGAAAAATGAGGACGATTTAAGTCGTATATTGGATATTGACTATTTGCATATAAATTCCTATTCAATGACGAGGCAATAATACAAACAAAGAACATTATTTGATGGTGCAGAAAAGCAGCAAACGATATACAGGATATATTATGCCAGAATAGACAAGAAAGGGAAAAGTAGTTGGTGCTGATATAATCTATACCAGGTAAATGACTAATTGCGTCTGACAAGACTTTTCGCTAGTTAGTTACTTTTGTTTTCTTACCTTTAAATATTTATGCTTTAAAATCAGCAGACAGAAAAAGGCCATACAATCTATCAGCGCTCTAGAAGGCAGACCTAAATTATATAAAACCATCACAGGAAAAAATTTAGCCCAAAATTGTCAAAAAAAAAGTCCATTATCTATAAACCGCACTACTGTCTTCACCTCAAAGGAAGCACTTTTAGAGAAAATATGCAACAATAAAATTACTATAGCCATAGGCAGATTTTTAATTTATAAGAGCACCATTGCCTAAAATAATTATAATTTTTTTTTTAAATTAACGTGCTTGTTGGCTATGTTAATTTGCACACCTCGTTGTCGCTGATAAATTACACCGTCATATATAAGATCGTTCGAAGCCAATACCTAAATATATTATGAAACAGGGTGGCCGCCGAGGTATGCAAGATATTTCGTATTTGAATTCTATGACTAGTTTTAAGCAAAAATGATTCTATTCACTTTTTCCGAATTCCTGGCGGTTCTTGAAATATTGGGGTTTAAAGTTTTCAGATCGTATGGGTAGGTGTTAAAGAATAAATTGCCTGGTTGCGACTAATCTAATAATTGACATCATTGACAGTTAGCTATTTTTTATTTTTTGCGTCATTTGTGTTAAAGTCATGCCTTTAATTCAAATATTTTAGGTGTTATTGATGAGATGTGAATTAAAGTGCGAGAATAATAATTTTCAATTTGCCTTGTTAAAAAATTTAAAATGGACGTTAATTATTTTATATAAATATATAATTTTTTCCGTTTTAAGCAGTTTGCTAAGTAACGACTGTTTTATTGTATCTACACTTACCGACATAAAATTCGGGACAACCAAAATTTAAATCAAATTTAATATATGATAACTTTTTCTTCCATAGTCCGATTTCAATCTTTTTTTTTTAATGTAGATAATTGTTTCAGTTTTAATTAATTTTATTCAATTTTCAAAAATACAGTTTACATGTTGGAATATTCTAGAAAATAAAGAAGTATATTTTTTCTCTTAAGTTTGAAACACTCTGTAGAGTAATTTTGCAAAGTAAACTACACTGAATATGCTTTTCTGCAGAGTTTGATTTATTTTTAACATTTTGCTGTTTTTTTCTTCTCGGTATCGTTATCGGTTTAAGAGAAATGAATTTTTGAAATAAACATTACGTACACTTTTTGGAACAATTATTGAAAACACTGTTTTTGGAAAGTTTAGGTTTCCTTGGAAACGTGTTCTGCATTTGTCGAACAGCTTTATCAGACACTTCGAGCATTTAAAATGTTTCGTAAGTGAATTTCGAATTTATTTTTTATTTCACGATGCCTTTGTTATCCGAAGATTCAGCTAGAGCCGTTGTTCTTCATGATGTTGGTTATTCCTATAGAGAAGTGGCGGATATGCTAGATTTTACAAAATCTAGCGTGGAAAGAGCCGTTGCAAGGTATCGTGAGACTGGAAGTTATGGTAGAAGACCTGGATCTGAAAGAAATCGTGCTACTTCCCCCCTTGATGGTCGCTTCATTAGAGTTTCAGTTTTACGAGATCGACATGGCAGTGCAGTAGTGATAAGAAATGAACTCCAAAGAGTTCGTCAAGTTGCTGTCAGTGAAATAACAGTAAGAAGAAGATGTAATGAAGTCAATTTACGGGCCACAAGACCGGCAACTGGACCAGAGCTCCTCAGACAGCATTGAGTTAATAGACTTCTTTTTTCGCAAAAACACATTTACTGAAACCTTCAAGAGTGGAGGCAAGTTCTATTTTTAGACGAGTCCAGATTTTGCCTGAGGTCTGCCAGTATAGTGGCCCAATATTTAGAAGATGTGGGAATATATGTTATGCGCTGGCGCGCTCGTACTTCCTACATTAATCCGATAGAACATGTATTGGACATGTTAGGTAGACTAATCAGGAAACGCTGAGGACAGTAATTAACTCTCCAACAGCTCCGAAATGCTCTGGAAGAAGAATGGGGTGCTATTCCACAAGATGATATCCAAAACCTAATTGGAGGAATGAATCGACGTTTAGTAGCTGTTATAGGAGCTAGAGGAGGTAACACGAGGTACTAACTAAAAATAGATTTGATCAAAAAGTGTAATGTTTATTTCAAAAATTCATATCTCTAAAACCGATAACGATACCGAGAAGAATAAAACAGTAAAATGTAAAAAATGAATCAAACTCTACAGAAAAGCGTATCCAGTGTAGTTTACATTGCAAAATTACTCTAGAGAGTGTTACAAACTTAAGAGGAAAAATATACTTTTATATTTTCCTGTATATTCTAACATGTAAACTGTACTTTTTAAAATTGAATAAAATTAATTAAAACCGAAACAATTATCTACATTTTGAAAAATAGATTGAAATCGGACTATGGAAGAAAAAGTTATCATACTGATTTGATCTAAATTTTGGTTGTCCCGAATTTTATGTCGGTGAGTGTAGTTCGAGAGTAGGTATTTGAAAAAACATAAATGTTTATTTATTTATTTATTTATTTATTCATTCATTCACTACATGGTACATAAATACATAAGCTTCGTTAATCATAGAGTCCAGTAAAAGATTAAAAACTTAAACACTACATAATAAAATACACAGATAAAAGTCAATTAAAACCAAACATATCAATAAAAAAGTATGAAACGTACATCACACCAAACCGGCGCCGGCGGTATGCCACTGCATTGTAGCACCCGCAACCAAGTCTGGATTATGATCATCTCAGGTAGTTTTCAAGTTCTGGCCTAACTTTCTATCAAAGAATTCCTTCAAGGAAAAAATGCTCTCGTCAAGCTTTTAGTTTTTGTTTGAAAAGGTTTAAAGTGAGGATCTGCTTGACATGGGGCGGCAAGTGGTTACAAATTTTTATGGGCAGTATATAACTACTATTAGCTGAGTGGGTCATCCTATGGGCCGGCAAACGCAGGGTGTCCATCCCTCTAAGGTTGTGCCGATCCAGTTGATGTGAAGCAGCACATTGTAAAATATGTACAGAATGAAATGTTAAAATACTTAGCTCTTTAAATAAATCCCTACAAGAGTAGTTATAGTTCTTGAACATGATTGTTCTTATGATCCTCCTTTGCGCAGTAAATACCTCATTACTTCTCCTACTACTACCCCAGGCCACAACCCCATATGACAACAGAGAGCCAACATTAGCATGATAGTTGCTTTCTTATAATCTGTAAAAAAAATGTCATGATAAAAGATGTGTTCTAACATTACGCTACTGGCTAAAGCCCATAAAAAAATAGACTTGAGACTTAAAATATGCCTTGGCTAACATGAATATTCCAACCAATCCCCAACTGGACACTAACAAGCTCATCTTAATAAAGGGATAGACCTAGAGTAAATTTGAAACTATATTTAGCCAGTTGTGGTCCGGGGTACAAAGAGTTCGGCTCTAATAATTAAAATCATCCACTTCAAAAGCACGTTCAAACAAAATGTGCTTTACCATGCTGTGAATGTTGTGTGAATATGAGATTAAATTTTGATTGAGTTTGAAATTGTTCCTCTGTAACTGATGTGGCTCAACGCTACTTTAAAGACTAGAGAAGTTTACCTTCTTAATGTAGGTATAGGGGGGTTTCCTATCTTCTATCAATTCATTCAAAATGTACTTGTTACAGGGTATTTAAATACTCTCTTTTTTTTAAATGTGAGACAACACTTACAACAGTAGGAAGGAAATTAACTATAAAGGTTTTATTTATAAATCTCCTTAAGATAAGACTTAGTTACATGACATCGCATTCGACTCTTGGAGGCGATGTTCTTTAAAAGGATCAGCCCAGTTTCCCACTTTATATCAAGTTACGGCAATTAAGGGTTAGTCCTTAAACCTCTAGAAAGGTGTTAAGTAGTTGGCGTTCTGTGTTTGTTAACTCTGATCTCTCCTTATTTCTTTTTATCTCGAGGTAATTGTACCAGGGATAACTTTGTTGTATAATAAATCTTGAACTTCAGAAAACACTCTCGATTTTTTGTCTTGAGTAATAAAAATTCTAAAAATCCTAGCAAGAAAATACACCTTGGTTAAAATAACATTTTTGTTAAAATTTTAGGCATATAAAAGATAATAAAACATAATTGAATTTGCGAGAAGAAGAAGAGTATAATATTTTTATTATAAAGCATTTTTCTTATCAAAAAGGCGACAAAACCCTAATAAAAAGATTGGAATAATTTTTTATTATGTATCCGTTATCACCCAGTCAAGTCAACCTTATTTGAACGTAAGTTCTTCGGGCTTGCCAATAAAATTGTCCATGGTTGAGTTGATTTTGATGTAACAAACAAGCATACATTTTTTTTTCTACTGACGTTTTATAATAACCTCTTTTTGATTATCGTTTTGATTTTTAAATAACCTCCTTTTAGGCACAGCGTGCCTAAAAGTTTTTTAAGCACGCTGTGCCTAAAAGTAATTATTTACAATCAAAAACTAAACACAGACAATAATTTTACCTATTTATTATAAATATTAAAAGTACAGTTACTTATATTATTAAAAATAATGCTTGGGTAACCCAAAACAGTACAGATATTTGTCTTTGTAAAAAAGATGAGGAATTTGAACTAGAAATAGAAAATGAATCTGCAACAGCAATATCAATTAAGCTCATGCCACTAGTAGAGCTGGTAAAACATTCTGATTCATTAGATTTAACACGTTTGTTGTTAGCGTCCAAAGATTTTTCACCAAGAATTTTTTCGCAAATTTTTATATACAGGGTGTTATGGAAATGACTTATTATTTTTTAACCCGTAAATATATAGGTCGAGACGAATTGGGGAAAAATTGCTATAAATGGCGCTCGAAGCTAGAAATTCGAGAAAAATGCCTTCAAAAATTTAGGTCCAAAACACCTACGCGCCAATGACCCAAACAGCTGATTTGGGTAATTGTTTACTTTAGTGCAAATGTTGAATTTTTCGCTAAAATTTCGTATATAGGCTAATTAAGGGTAGCTGATCACAATTTTCCTTTTGCGTTTAGGCGGCAAATGCACTGGTTTTGAGAAAAAAAATGTTAAAGTTTTTCTAACTCACCGGTATGTTATTTTGCATGTAATCCTAAAATGTTGCTATTTCCAATAAAATATTACTTGTCGGAGTCATAGTATACACTTCCGAGTTGAAATAAACGAAATATGCCACAAGGAAACTCTGAAAAACGGGATAACTTGTAAGCGAACAGAAAACTCTACGTTATCTGGAAAAAGACGGGAGACAGCTCACTGACAGCTGGCCAAAAAAGCAGAAGCAAACTGCACGGTACAAGGAGCCTGTTTGCAGGTTCACTGCACCCATGTTGTCAGATTGTTAGTGTATTATAAATTGCCTATACTTTTCAATTCATTTTTATTAATTGAATGAATCCTATTGGCTCGAGCTAGCATATCATTCTCCTGGATGGAAGCCATTAATAATTACAAGAAAAAGAAGAACAATCTGGCAACGTGAGTGCAATGAATCTGAAAAGAGACGCTTCTACTTTGTCGGCGTATTAACAACGAATTTAATTAAATTTGTGCCTTTTCCATTGTTTTTTTGCTAAAATGTTGTTCTTATTTTATGAACAGATAGTTTGGTGAAAGTTTTATCACATATTTTGAAGGGAAAACCATAAAATCTAGGAAATTGAAAGGAAAGTGAAACGCGACACCCAAAGAAATCGAAATAAACAAAAATACCCTAACCTGTAAGTGAAAAACTTTAACATTTTTTTTTCTCAAAACCAGTGCATTTGCCGTAAAAACGCAAAAGGAAAATTGTGATCAGCTACCCTCAATTAGTCTATATACGAAATTTTAGCACAAAATTCAACATTAATTGCACTAAACTAAACAATTACCATTCCAGCAGTTTGTCTTGTCAAAAACACATGTGTTCAGGGGCATTGAACTATCATGGAAGGCGCACATAGTCCGGTTTTAAGGTATTTTACAAAATTCAAAATACTTCCGATTTTAGAAAAAAAACTATCAAGTGTAACTCTAGACCACCTCAGGAGTGGCCCCTTAAAATATAATAAGTCATTTCCATAACACCCTGTATACCCCTCAGCCACGGCATTTGACCGCCAACCTTCATCTCGCTTTAGCATCAATATATCCGCTCCAGAGTCCGCTAAAGAAGTTGCTCAAGATCTTCGAAAGCAGTGGCCTGTATATTCATTTGCCATTGGAAGCCCCAAGAACTCAGATAAAAAATCTTTCATGGGTTATGTGTGCTGGATTGGGCGTACTTTCGGACAATATTCAAGAAGTTGATGCCGTCAATAGAGCCTTCGCTAATTACAAAGCTTCTTGCAACATTTGTTTTAGTTTTTGGAATGGTTATTTTAATTAAAGACTCCGAAATTTCGATATTATTCATTTTTAAATATGTGAGTTCTTCTCTGCGACATGCTTCAAAGATTCCCACAATAAGAATGACTTTGTCCAATAAATAGTCTTATCGTCTGGTTCTTTGACAAATCTTTCTATTTGTTCCTTGGAAAAAACTTTCTACTTTTTGGGCTTATACCCCGTAGATTTCCTTTTCAAAAATGCGATTAGGTTTGTAAATGTCTTTATATCAACATTTTTATTTAAATGAACCATCGCTCGAAGCATTGAGTAAGTACTCCACAAAGTTGATGGCTTATGGGCATCGGATAATCGTGAAAAATATGCCAAAACGACTTTTTCTGATAAGTTTTTTACCTTTGTTTCTTCACACCAGTTTTTGAATTTTTCGTATGTGCCGTCATACAAACTCCATGATTTTTGGGGAACAAGGTTCACCATTGCCTCATTTGAGGCATTTTTAATGTCTGAGTCCTCTAAATCACTCATTTTTTACTTAATATTTGTCTCAGTTCTTGACAAAAATTTTTTTTTGTCAAGTGTCAATTTTTTTGACATGAAAGGTGTAAATGAAATACAGGTAATAAAATGTTATAAAACAAGTTTTTTATTATAAAACGCCCGTAGAAAAAATATTGTATACCATTCGTTACGATACAATATATTTTAGTCACTCTGACGTGTTGTCCAACTCGGCACGTCGAGTACCTAAAATACCCTTATTTTATAACTTGTTGTATAAATAGCTATTACTTGCTAATTTAATGCTATTCTCCTCTGTTATTAACTACTTATTTTTTTTCTTAGACATCCCGATCCATCGTAATAAATGTTTAAATTTCTAGTTTAATAACTGTGGTTTAAATTAAAAATAATGTCCTGTCGTATGCATAAAAATCCTTTTATAATATCAAAACGCAAAATTTTCCATAGATTATTATTATAGATTTTGAATGCAGCTGGTGTCAATATTTTATCATTATTTCGCACTGGTTTAATTAAAAATAAATTAATACTAGAGAGCATTTGGCTAAATAACATTACACTCCGAATTTCATTTTAGTAAAAACAATTCATTATTTGGAAAGCGATTGAAAAACCAATTAAAATTTTATAGAGTTTCTATAAAATAAATTGAGTAAATTAATACCCATAAAAGTAAAGTGGAAAAATTTGTCTACTAAAGAATGTATAAATAAAAATGGAATTCAAGTATTTTTGTAGCAAATGGAAAGATTAGTTTCTCGTATTATCCTAGGATGTGTTTTCATGCACACTTTTTAACAAACTAATATAATATATGTATGAAAGAAGACAACACAATCTTATACATTTGTAGTTATAGTATCTAAGAAGCTGGAAATATGAAAATATTTTTATTTAATAAAAAATTAGTAAATAAATAATTTACTATGATTTTAAGAAGTTCGCCATGCTTACCCCCTTGCATCAAAGACTTTTTTCACAGTTGGATTTTATAAATTACCTACATAGTATCACTTACGAAAAAAAAGGAGGTATATCTAAAGAAATTCTGCAGTTACTTTTAAAATTCCATTAAATAAATAGCATAAAAGCACTATGACATCTAGCATTTTATTTGTTGATCAGCGTTTAGGGTTTGCTGTAATAAATCTAGTTGGCGTCCTCTATATCAAACTTGAGTAATGGAAAATAATTGGTAGGAGCTGGAAGCTGTATTCATAAACCTAACGTCTGCACACAAAATCTTTCGAACAATATGTCCAACACAGTTTTCTTTTCTGAGATTAACTAAATAGAAAAGTCGATATATTACGGTTAGTGCCATCTATGAGTGAAGCGTGAAAGTGAACCAAAGCTGATTATTGCATAACACTTTGTTCGATTGTGGATATATTATAATTTATACTTTATAGATTTTCATCATTAAAAACAGATGGGTTTTAAATTTTATCCAGAGATGACTATTGCAGAGGTCACTGTTAAATATATTTTCTTGTTAAAATCTTTTTGATTTTCTATAATCAAATAAATAGGAAGAACTATTAAGTAGGGAGGGGTTCTGTCCCCACTGCTGTGGGACCTGGTAGTCGATAACCTTCTTTCTGAACTTAATAACAGAGGGCTCTATACCCAGGGGTATGCTGATGACTTAGTTGTACTCATTCGAGGTAGACACGCCCACGTTATATCAGAACTTATGCAACAAGCTCTGAACATCATCGAAGATTGGTGCAATAGGGAAACCTCAAGGTAAACCCAAGCAAGACAACGATAATCCCATTTACAAAACGAAGAAAATTGTAAGATCTAAAACTACCAAAACCCACTACAATAACCCTAGATGCAAAACTAACCTGGAACTCCAATATGCAGAATATCATTAATACAAGTATAATGGCACTCATGGTCACCAAAAGAGCTGTAGGGAAAAATTGGGGACTCAATCCACGCATGGTGCACTGGTTGTACACGACAGTGGCTAGACCAATGATCACATACGGATCAGTGGTTTGGTGGACCAAAACCGACCAAAGAAAAGCAGAACTGGAGTTGACAAAAATCCAGAGACTTGCATACCTTTGTATTACAAGTGCTATGAGAAGCACTCCAACAGCGGCTATGGAAACCCTACTAAATCTTCTACCCCTTGGCATACTTATTAAGGCGGAAGCTAGAATGGGGGCGTATAGACTCACCTGTAATAACACCTGGCAATCCGGCCCTGCAATCGGATATACCAGGATTACAAACATAATCGCGAACTCATTATTGGGGATGAGCAGTGATTTAATGACCCCAACCACTAACTTCCACAAACCACACAAAACCCAGATACACTGGAACCTTAGGTCAAAGGAAGAAGCAGAACAGTCGGGAGGACTAGTATGGTACACCAACGACTCCAGGATGAAAGTAGGTGCGGGCGCGGGAATTCATTAGGCTGTTCCTAAGCATAACACTAGCGTGCCACTGGGGATACATGCCACAGTCTTCCAAGCGGAAGTACATGCTATTGAGGTATGCCTGCGTGGTAACCTGAGGAGGGGCTACAGAGGTAGAAACATCTCAATTTTCACGGACAGTCAGGCAGCAATAAAAGCTTTAGCATGCTATCAGATCAATTCAAAGTTGGTCTGGAACTGTCTTCAATGTTTCAAGACCTGGCTAGCAGCAATGTCGTAACACTTGCTTGGGTGCCGGGGCACAAGGGCATAGAGGGCAATGAAAAAGTAGACGCTCTGGCCAGGCAGGGATCAGCTATTGCCTTCATGGGGCCAGAACCGGTTTTTGGGCTTCCAAAAGCCTCGACAAGAGGATGCGTGACTGGGTGGGTGAAGCGACAACATCGGTCATATTGGAACCACATTTCGGGGCTAAGACACAGCAAATCAATGCTGGATAACCCTTCAGAGGCAATGACCTCTAAAATCCTAAAACTAAACCGAAACAAGTTTAGAATCGTGACAGGCCTTTTAACCGGTCATAGTACTCTAAGGAAACACATGCACACCATGGGCATATATAACGACTTTGCAATGAGGAGGAAGAAACAGCCTACCACATTATCAAAGAGTGCTACGCACTGACACGCTGGAGAACAACCCACCTGGGGAGTCAAATCCCCCAGGGGGAATCCCCTGAAAAAAATGTGATAAAGGGGCTACTAAGCCTAATAAGGGCGACTAACCCCTTTTAATGAGAAATAGAGTAACTAACGTCCCAATAAGTCTCTTTAGGCTGCGGTGTAGAGGTAGTAATAACCTTGGCTTGCTGCCTGTATTAATCATCAATCATCATCATAAGTAGTATCTATTCCAAAAGATGGAAAATCTTATAACCCACAATTTTAATCAACGAGATGGGGTTAGCTCAGGGAATTATATTAGGACCAGTCTTGTTTATCGTCTTTATTAACAACCTTGACAGCGCAATAGAAGTTAATCAGAATATAGTGAATTACGCCGATGACACTAACTAAATATAGGGGGTAAAAAGATTGATCAACTTGTTAATGAATCCAGAAGTTTTTTGGATACAGTTACAAATTGGTTTTCAAAAACCAGCTTATTACAAATAAAAATAAAACAAATGTAATTTTCTTTAGAACAAGGGCATCGAATGTACAAGCACCAGTACAGTTAATATTGACGATTATATTAGTTTTTCTGAAAATGAAATAAAGTGGTCAGGTGTATTTTGCAAAAACGAAAAGCAATTTGCTCTGGTATTCGTGTCACTTCCAATTATATGAAGAAGGAAACGTTAAAAATCTGGTATTTTGCTAACTAAACAAGCGTTAAATACGGAATTATATTTTGGGAAATTCAGAATGTATTCGTGGTTTAAAAGCGACTACTAAGAATAATTAAGAAATTGAAATATAACTAAATGTGTAGGTCTGTCTTTAAAAGTACAGACTTGTTAACTACATATATATTATATATTTACGAGCAAACGATGTCTTTCTATAAAAACAAAAATTCTTTTCGAATCTTAATGAATCATCAGCAGAACACTAGAACTCTTAATTTTAATTATCCTATCCATAGGCTTACTCTAACAGAAAATGCACCCCATTATATGTACTTAAGGTTATACAATAAATTACCTAGCAGAATTAAAAGAATGGATAGGGAAAACAATTTTAAAACTCAAATGAAGAAATAGTTACTGGATTTCGACGTATAATGATTGATTACTGGATGATTCTAGAAATATGTAAATTGATTGATTTAAAATGATTTTTATGATTATATTTTCGTTATTTAATATTTTGGAATAAAATATTTGCATTTCTCCAGTTACCCTATTGTTATAGTTATTTTCCACTAAGTGTCCCGTTACTTTAAATGAGAATTAAGAGTAGCATGTATATAGACCGATACTGTCCTGAAGTAGGTGCAATGCCAGTCGAAGGAGAACTGAGGTTGAACAGGAAGTTCTCTATTACAATCCCTAACAAGGAATAGTTAGAGGAAGAGCAGGTAGTGTTCCCTGAAGATGCTCTGGTATGCAATACACAGTGTTGATTAAACCAAAGCAGATCTGGACCTTCGCCTAGAATGACGTCCTGACCTCCATGAGATGGTCAGGTGGGGTTTTGAGGGCCTGGGTGTTTTTTTTATTTTTTTTTTATTTACTGTTTTTTACGGTCGTCGGCGTATCAGAGGCCATCTTGAACCGGTCATCGACCGTACGGTTTTTAATCGTGCGGTCTACCGACTGGGGAGTGTGAAACGGCACCTTCATCCTACGAGATATCCGATCTCATCCGGCCTGTCCGGCGTGAATAGGATGGTTTTGATGCCGATTCATTTTAAGGTGGGTAAGTGGATGGGGAAGCCTCAGTGGTTGGCAAATCGTGTTTGAAGGCTTACGAACCTGGCAATTAACAAGTCCGTGTGCCTTCCCTCAACTACTACTACTACTACTACTACTACTACTACTACTACTACTACTACTACTACTACTACTACTACTACTACTACTAGTAGTACTACTACTAGTGTTTACTAGTGTTTTAATTTTTATTTGACATAAGCAATTGGATTTGGATCTGCAATTTTAAAAATGCATATCAGACTTTATTAAATTGTGAAGACTTTTAAGATATGATTTTATTACATCCACTTATTTTATATTGTAAGAATATAACAATTTTCACTAAAAATACTTTTTAATTAGATAAAATGTAATACATTTTACATTATTATCCAAAAACTTAAAAAATATATAACCAGCGTCATCTAAAACACGCTACCTAATCCATTTCCGGGCAAACCGTAAACATCATACTTTTAATGCAAAACCTTAAATGCTTCGAAGACAGGTTGGTGACAACAACCTCTTTTATAGATATTTTCACGGCAACTAATAGTGCCCGTTTGAATTCACCCAGAGCGGTACATCAACCACGAAGCGAGCAACAAGAATTTCGTCATCTGGGAAACGTCATTACTCTGGAACAGTCGTATCTCACAAAAAAACCTCTAATTTTCGAAGATTCAATTTCATATTAGGTAAATATATATAATCGCATCTTTCGTACACGCACCACTAGCAGAGCGTCATAAAGAATTTTTTTCTGTAGTGCTAAACCTAATCATAAATTGAAAAATTATTGAGTTTTCTGTAAAATAAATCGTTCTAGATTTTTCTGTATTTATTTAAATTAAAACAAACAGTTTATTTTATTAATTGCGGAAATCTGATTTATTTAGATAGATGAGGACTAAAAAAAAGAAATATATTATATAACTCACGTAACAGGAGCTATATATTTCGTATAAGGCCCCAAGAATAATATAAATAAGTCTCCTTTATATGAAGAGAAATTGTAGACACTCTTCATGAATATGAATATCTTTTATTTTCTGCGATACCTGTTTATTCCTTGCTTTGTTAACTTATTATTTTATTGCCATTTTGCTTAGTGCTTTAGAAAATGAAGTATTATCTGAGATGAATTTAAAATCCTTAACGTCTGAATTACGCTGTAAAGTTTAAAACTAGCTATTTGGGTTACTTTAAATATTACATAAATGCTATTCTTAACAGACGAATGAATACGTAAATTAAATTTTACTAGAAAGAAGCACTAATGCAGTGCACTTATTAAAGCGCTGGCTGGCAAACAAATTTAACGCGGTGCCAGACATTTATCATGTTATCACTCCGGATGACTAAAGCGAGTTTCTGTAAAACGCTGCGGCTTTTAATAACCCGATAACTACCAACGGGAATACCGAAATTTCGTTTCAGCAAATCTCTAAAATCTCAAAAATTATTTATTTTAGGAATTTTAAATAAAAGAACACTAGTCTAAAAACCCTGTTGTTTCAACATGTTTCACAGTATTCAAGAAAAAACAATGATTTTACTAATTTAATAAACGCACGTACCTAAAACGGAATTACTTTTAATTGGCTCATTAGAAAATAATAAAATTTGGTGTGCGAGTTCATCATATACCTTACCTTATATATTCGAGGGTAGCAAAATTTATATAGGATTTCCGACGGCCAGTCGGTATCTTATATAACACTAAAAATTTGTGTTTTTATATACAGGGTGTTTATTAATCATATGGCAAAAATTGAATGGGTTGTTCTCTAGACTATTCTAAGAATATTTCGTCCTTTAATGATTTTTGAAAAGTCGCGTAGTTTCGAAGATACAGGGCGCGAAATAGTTTCGACAATAACAATATTTTATTGCCAAAAATGACATGTAAAGTCTCTTAATCCATAATAATTGTTAAAAACGACTACCTCCACCTAGAATGCAACAATCCAATCTTCTCCTCATTGACTGCCGAATTCTTTCAAAAACACCAGGGTCTTTCAGACCTATATTAAAACAACTTCTTTTTTATTAAAATGTCATAAGAAATTATATCCTAAGGTTATGTTCTACCTACGAACATAACCAACACAAAATCACACAAGTTTAAGGTTACCCAAGAAACGTGGTTAAGAAATCTGATTTCATAAATATGGATACCTATACCTACAGCATATAGCACTGGCTATGCATTGAATAATTAGATTAGTTATATGTGATGTTAAACGATTTTTTAGTAATAGCAAAAAAAATTAGAGCTACGCGATGCTATGATTTTCTTTGGCAATAGTTATACCGTCTCGTCACAAATAGGTAGTAGTTTTGGAAAAGTAATATTATATATTAGGATATATTATGGAAACAGACAACTCATTTAATTTACAATACTAAATATCTTATATCTCTATGAAAAAACTTTATTCGACTTTTTTATTTTGTTGCTGGAATTAGATTTACACATTTTAAATTTTATGACATACAAATATGCATAGACTAGTGATCTCGATAAGTATGTATATATGTATGTGAGAAACTTTGTTCTCCAGCCACTTGTTGATACCATATACAATACGGATTAATCATGATGTTACAAAGCATGGCACCATTGCGACCAAAGCTCAGGAAAAAGCAAACTTACTTCTCTTTACATTACAATGGTTAATTTTCAGGAAAATACCCCACCGAACATTCCCCCTGAAGAATCGAGAATGCCCGAGAATGTATTCCGGCACCGCTATGTTTAACGAATTTTAAGGAGTCTGGACATCTGATCCCGACGATATTCCAGTTATCGTATTTAAGACATCCGCTGACGAATTGACACCGGTATTTTGTAGGCTTTTTAACTTATCTTACAAAAAAGAAATATTTTCTTCTTGCTGAAAAATTCCAGTCCAGCCCATACCCAAAAAAGGCAAGAAGACCTTGCCAAACAACTATTGTCCAGTCTCATTGCTTTCGGTTATATCGAAAGTTATGGAGAAGGCTGTCAACGAGAAATTATTAAAATACCTGGAAGGCTTCCACATTATCTTGCTTATGTTTTGAATAACGCAATAGAACATCATGGGGAGGCCCGGGCGGTAGCACTGGACATCTCCAAGGCCTTTGACCAAGTATGGTATGAGGGGCTCCTAACTAAAGTAAGAGCATACGAAATGCCGGTGCAATTATGTTCATAGCTGTCAAGCTTTCTTAAAGACTGTTCTCTGCGAGTGGCGATGGACGGATTTCTTTCGGACACATTTAACATCAACGCCGGAGTCCCTCAAGGTTCTATATTGTCGCCCACCCTCTTCTTACTATACATTAACGATCTTTTGGAAAAAACTAAAAATCCTATATATAGCTTCGCTGATGACAGCACACTTGTTTCATCTTTTACCTTGGATGGTCGGACATCGGCTGCTAATGCACATCTCTTATAGGCAGCAAGAGGTTTCGCATTGATTCCACCCAGAGCGGTGTATGGTAGACATACACGACGAGCCACTGCAGCCCACTCGTACGTGGTTCAGCTTAGATTCAGGACCAATGTGAATCGTTTTCTGCGCACACGCACTGGTCGCAGAGCGCCATAAGGATTATTCCTGCAGTGCTGTTCCTTACTATAAAAAAATAATAAAAATTTGGCGTATTTAGGTACAAACTCAGATTAGAGAAACTACCGGAACAAAAGGAATACATCTCTGTTTTCAATGGTAGGATGCTGCACTGCTGCTACCTTTAGACTGGTTTCATTATCGGACTCTTTATTTCTCGTCAGTACAGGCTAGTTTAGGTTAGTTTATTCATTTGCTATAGTGAAACGGCTGGAAGATGGCACTACCTATATTGTACTGCCTACGCAGATCAATATCGTAATTTTGTTCAGTACTTTATGGTCCAAAGAATTAATTTAAAATGTTTGCAATGGTAAATGACAAAAATAAACACTCCCCACTTTTTCCAATTTTATTAAAAAAATAGAAACATCAACACTTGTCAATTTACATAAAAACAATTGGTATATATACAAACCATCTCGTAAGATGTTAAACCATTATAATTATATTATATCATATCATTCTTATATTTTAAAGTACTCTTAAACTTATTACTAAATTCACTTTATTTGCCAAAAATAAATTTGTTAAGACGTTTTGTTCCGACTAGCTATTTGACGTATACATTGAAGGCCTGTCACAAAAAACGTCTTAAATTGATTTATCTCTTTTACCCTTAAAGACAACTAATGTAAAATTTAGCTTACGGCTCCCTTAAATCATTTTGACTACCTACACCGGGAAATAAGGGACCCTTAAGATGTATTTCCTATATTTATATAGCCCTAGGTCATAAAAATTTTGTGAATTTGACCACACACATTGCTAAACATTAATGAGTTTTTTTTTGATTCACGATTACTTTCTGATAAAAATGAATACAACACTTTTATTTCCCAAGACATACAAATGGAAAATACAATATCACTAGTTTGAGTAATCTGAAGATTTATGTTAGTATTTAACATAAGTAACTCACATTCAGATAGTTAACCCGGTAAGGTTATTAAATCTAAAATAATATTATAATTTTCAATAAATTAACAAAAAGTTCTTTTTCTTTTTAAACATTTGTTTTGATATTGTTAAAATATTTAATACTACGTTATATCACTATTTACAAGTTTAAAATGTATATACATGGCCAGGGCACCTTTCTCTCAAGAAATCAAAAAAATCATTATATTACTTACTCTAACATACCTATTGAGTTGTTGCAAAAAAAAAAGAACACCTAACTTCTCTTGATGTAATAAAAATATTTTCTCATCCTGCAGAAACACTTGATTCAGAACAATCTTAGTATAGTATACATTTGCTTATTTTAACACAGATTTCAGTTTGAATGAACTATTTCTTACAAGCGCGGGTAAAATCCGATCTTCTGCACTGATTTTACACTCTGCAAGAACTGCTTTATCAGTTAATCATATTAATTGCGTTGAAATGCCTGCCGCTAGCAAAGTCAAGCGCGCCTTTTAATGAGTTGTAATTAATTGACAAAAAACAAAAATTAGTTCACTTACAAGTAAAAACTTTTCTTTTTGATATCAGTTAGTGGTCTTTTTTTAATTATCTTAGGATTAAGATTTTTGGCGTTTTTTTTCAGTAATTATGGGCCGATGGTAAAATTTTATACATTAAATAAAATATAATAAGAGTGTGCCACTTTTTTTAGTTATGACTATAATATTGCAAGTCGATAGTTAAATTATGCAGGATTATTAAGAGCCTAGACATATTATGCAGAAACGGTGGCTGAAAGCCTAACCTAATTTCAACCACTTTATAAAGCAGCTAACTGAATAAAGTGAATTATTATATAGGGTGTTTCCAATTAAGTGCCAAGTATCTTAATTAATGATGTGATTAACGTAATTTTAAGCATACAGCTGGATTCATAGCTTGGTAACGTAAGCGGTAAGGTATAGGCGATAAGCTAGCGATAACAAAAGTACATAAGGTCAAAACGACCTTATGTACTCAAGGACGAACATTTCTGACATTTATGAGGATTTACAATTGACCGTGTGTACGACGATGACCTATTTTTACTGCATCGATAAGCAGTAACGATAAGAAATGAAGCATTTATCTTTCACTATGAAGGGGCCGATTATAATCCGTGAATTTATTACGCCACGTCATATCGCTTATCGCTTACCGCTTACCTTATCGAAACTATGAATGTAGCTTGTATTGCAAATAGATAAAAGAAATACATTCCAAATAACAAGTTCCAAGGTTGTAGTCAAATCATCAACAATCTGACAAAAATATAAAAAAATCAATCTTGTATTAGTCAATTGAAAAACATGTTATGTAACTTTTTGTACTTAACACAAGATAGAAAGAGAGATGCCTAATTCCAGTTGCGTAGCCAGGTTCTAAGCGCGAGGGGTTAAGGGGAACAGTGGTCACGATATTGGTAAAGTGTATTCACAAATATAAGAAACTGGCCAAATGACTTTTATTTATTTCTACCTAAATAGTGGGTTTGACACAATTGAGCTAGGACCGTCTTAGAAAAACATAGTATTGAAATATTTAATTTAGCAGCAAATAAATACGAAACTGATGTTTATTTAAGTTTATTAAATTCAAAATATAAAAATAGAATTATGGTCTTACACTTACACTTATAATGCTAAATTATTATATTAATTAATAAATTACCCAACTAAATCTCCTTCACAATCGCTATCATCATCTAAAGTAATAATAAACCTTTCTGTTGCATTCCTAATACAAATGCAACTTTCTTCTATTTTCTTTACATGTTGTACGCAGTTTTTCCAGTTCACCTTGGAATTTTTTTTTAGTTTCATCATGAATTAATACACTAGAATTAAGTGTGGGTGAAATATTATTGCGACGAATTCTAGCTTTAAGTTGGTGCCATATTTGTTCAATAGGGTTAAATATACAGTGGTAAGGCGGTAGCCGCAATATTGTGTGAAGACGCTTGGACTTTATCAAAACCTGCTTTTTATTAATCCTTTTGAATTTAAAGCCCAGGCGCTTTCACAATATCGTTCTTGAGCATTTAATTTCTGTTTCATCTGTTGTCAGCCTTTTCATTAAATTGTCCAACGTTGGTACACTTTGCTTTTTTTACATTTTATAAATTTTTTGTCGTATAAGTTCCTCGTCCCCTTGGTCCAAGGTTCTTGATTTTTCAATATCACTTATTTTTCTGAAAACCGTGGAAAAGGATTTTTTTGTAAGTAAAGCTGTTTTTTTTTAAACTTCTTTAGGGCACAAATTTCCGCGCGACATTAATGTCAAAAACACATTCTTTATAATCTGTTTGGCATCTGTTGATAAATGCATTCTGTTATTTATTTCAGTTTCATTGCTTTCACAAATCTCACTAGGACACCAAGGACGAAACATTTTCAAAAAACAAACTAAACTCAACAGTGTACATCAAAAAAGACCCTGGTTTATCCGCAATTTTATATACCTGAGTACGGTACTTAAAATTTATTACGCCCATATCATTTCACAGAACTGGCTTATTGTTGTTTATTATATTTTGAATACCCTAATAATAGCAGTCATTTAGGTCGGTTTCTTATATTTGTGAACACACTTTACTGTGAAAATATCAGAAAACAGCGGTCCAATGTAAATTGTTGGCAAAAATTAAGGACAGTCGCCTAATTATTACCAAGAATTTTGTTATTATTAACGCACAAATGAAATTATTAATATATTTTTTAAATATTCCTTATGAATAAAATAAGAATATAAGAATTGTTAGAAATCAAGAGTTGTGGTAAACTGAACTAACCCCCATGACCTGTCTTATCGATGTATTTGGTTGCATACTAAGTGAATGACAGCGACACATGTGTATGCGGTTTTTCCTCCCTGGATTAAGATTCCATGCTTACCTACAAGTGATTCTGATACTAGCTCATCATTTGGCCATTTCTTAAACACATAAGCGCTTTCAGTCTTTTAAGCGAACGAAATTTATCACTGTTTAGACCATGAAACTTTGGGTAAATCAATTCAAGTGAGTCGGAACAAACATCGAAATGCACCTGGGGCTCCAAAATGAGCTGTGACGCCAAAAAACATTAACAAAGCCCACGATGTTGTCTTGGGCGACAGGCGAGTAATATTGTGTGAGTTAGCAGAGGCCAAAGGTATTTGAATTGACGCCGAAGTTCCAGAGTTCAATTAAGCAAAAATTGATCCAAATTTGATTTAAACTGCCTTTTCATCAAGCCTTCATCGTACTTTATCTGTTCCCAAAACTTAAAACTTTCCTAGCTGAACCAAATGAAGAAGCCACCATCCACGCGGTCAACGGCTATTTCCAGGGCCTTGAGGAAAGCCTTCTTAGGGTGGAATTTGAAACCATGGAGTACCGTTAGATCACGTTTGTTGAATGTTTGGAGGATTATGTCGAAAACTAAAGTAAGATACAAAACTCAGATTGTTATTTTTCGTATCGAACCAAGTTACTTATCAAACCACCCTCGTTTTAGAACGCTACGGCCAGCGAAATGCCACCGTTTCATGATATTATGCCTATGCTCAGTATGACCTAAAATGTGATGTGATAGGTAATCTGCCTAGTTTAACGATCCGTTTGCGACATTTTCACTAAAATTTGAAATAACTAACTTAGAAACAGTAGGTGCGTTGTTCCTGGCATCCAAAAGTACTATTTCGTTTCTCCTCTCTTTGCACCTGAACGCTTCGGGGAATGGTCTCGTTCCCCGAGTACTCGGGTCATCCGTAATAGTACTGGCTGGTACCGGCATCTCTCATTGGACGTGTTGGTACCACTTCAGATTCTAAAATTGGACCAGGAGGCCCGCGAAAAGTATGCGAGTGAGTATGCATGTGCGGGTATTCCGGATATTCTGGGTACCGTACTACTTCCGCAATTGTGCCCATTGGAGCTGGATGGATTGTGACTGATGGTATCGACATTGGTAGTGTGGTTTGAAGGTCTATATCAGCGTCAACCTAGAAATACAGACGATTAAATTACTTGACTGCGACTAAACTGATATCCAATAAGGCGCTTATTTTCCTTAAGCTTCGATATAAAAAGTCACAAAACATAAACTTAAATTAAGGTAAACGCTTGACTAATACGAAAAAACTGCTTGCCTTTTATAAGATTATGGGCGGCAGAAAAAAAAAGGATTTTTTCATCTTGACCGCGAAAACTGATTTATGGGGATATTTTCATGTTTTTCAATAGCTTTATAACATAATTCTTGCTCCCCTAAAGGCCCTTTTAATATTTTAGGGCATGTGTTTTTCATGTCCCATATGGGCAAGATTATTCTCTGTATAATAAAGTAGGTGGGGAATTTACTGGAAAAATAACTACTTGGGTCTGCAAATATAGGCTGTTCCACTTTTAACGAAAATCGCTGTGGTTCTTAATAGCTATACAGTGTCAAGATATCGACAACGGTTTAAACTAAATTCCTTAAAAGTTAATTTTCGTTTTATACCGGGTGTTGAAAATTCGTATCACCCTCTGAAGTATACTAGCAACCGCAACATATAGCAGTTAAAATTAGACTGTAGGTTTATCTTGCCCAAACATTCTCTTTTTTGGATTATTTCATTATCCCTGGTATTAGAGGAGATACATTATTATGAGGATCACTAGTACTGTGTTGTGAAATTGGTGCCTATTATAATTGTATTAAATTTTACAACAGCCTTCCCCTTGATATCAAAATATGTAATGATAGTAATGTAATTTTTTAAAGGGCATTGAACCCTATACCATCGAAGAATATTTCAATAAGATTGAAAGTAGGTTTTATTTGCCTTTTTTTGTTTTTTGACACTATTTTGTTTTACGTTGTTCAATGTAATTGTGAAATAAAGAAATTTTGTGGTGAAGAATTAAAGAAATTATGTCTAGCGATAGTGAAGACATGAATTGCACTCCACCAGATGTTAGAGAGAAAGCTGGGAAGTCTAATTCCCGATTCAACTACTGAGACATGTCAGCAAGTTGGTTTATCCATTACTAATAAGTCAAATTTAACTATTAATTTTAATAAATAATGATTTGGTATTTTATTTCGCAATTCTAAAATTTTTTATGTAATTTAATGTTGGTAGATTATATAGTTTCTCATTTTAAGAAGTTTTCTATTAAAAAAGTCCTCAATGAAACAGCATTTTGTTAGAATATATTCTAGACTAAACATTGGCCAAAGTTTAAACCTTTTTTTAATTAAAATTTAGTTCACTTCCTGCCTACGGGAAGAAAGTAAACTTCCTCCCGTGGGTGGTACTCCTTTACTCAGATCCCCGCCAATAAACTAATTGTAAAATTTAAAATTGACCGAAAGTAAAGTGCTCTAATCCCTTATGTTTAATAAATATCATTAAAATATCGTTTGGCATTAATTAATAAAATAAAAAAAAAATACAAAATTTTTTTTAACACCCTCTATTTCGAATACGAATGCGAAAAACTTTTATACCACATTTTCGTCTTAAAATAAGTTGAGGATTCACCTCCTTTATTTTTTTAGGAAGGCTAGGAAACACCCTCTATATGGTTGTAAATGAAAATATATGTCCCCCGTCCCCTTATTAGCTTACCAAGATTTCGTAAAAATATCCCAAACCGTTTAAAAATCTGACCCTGTACAAAGAACGCAAATAAAACGCTTTGTTGTTTTGGAATCATCCTATATATGAAAGGATAAGAGTGCAAATAGCGCCCGAATTTGTAATACCCCTTGTCAATAGATAAAAATGCTGTAAAAGCACTTTGGACCTGGTTTGTCTTGTGAATAAAACGAGGAAAGTATTATCGTAAAGTTAAGGTTGAAGGGTTAAACGGTTAATGAAAGGGGGCGCTGTTTACAATCCGTTATCTGTGAACAGAGACGTAGCTAAGAACATGAGGTCTCTGAGAAAGGTCCAGTGGTTGGGTTAAAAAAAATGACTAAAAGCCACAAAATAGAGGTTCACCCCCATAGTTTATTCCCTATCAGAGAAAGGCCTCTCAACTAAATAGTAAAACATTATTCTATCATGGGAAAAAATATTTCTTTCCTTTGAAACCTAAGCCTTGCTGTGTTACAATACAATACAGCAAATTTTACTTTGGAATCCAATGCTGGTTTGCGAACTTAGTACTTCCTAACTAATCAAATACATTTTTTATACAGTGTGTGTATAAAGTCTAGAAACGGCTTAATAACATCACAATTTATTGGCCGTTTTAAACCAAATTTGGTACAGTTGTGTAAGAGGATCTGACGCACCGAATGACGATATTGGCGTTGTTGTCAGCTTTTTAGTTTATCTGGAATTCGAACGAATTTTATATTTTTAAATGTAACATCCTGTATATTTTTTCATTTATAGTTTTCTAATATCAGTAGTTTTCGAAATAACGAGTACAATTTAGAAAAAATATATTTTTTATATTAAATGTTCAAACTGTTTTCCCTGTACAGCTTGACAGTGTGCTAATTGAAAATAAATTTTTTTTTTTAATAAAAATTAAATCATTTTTGGCGTTATTAATTCAAATTCGTTCAAAATTCGACGCTGCAAATCGGCCAAATATTGGGGTTTTGTGGCTTGTGGTATAAATTCTGTTCTGCAAGTGTACCCATAAGAAGTAGTCGTTAGGCGACAAATCAGGGGACCTAGGTGGCCACTCGATTGTACCCCCTCTACCGCTCCACCTATTCGGAAAAGTGTTGTTCAAAAATTCGCACACGTTTCGACCAAAATGGGGAGGAGCTCCATCCTGTTGGAAGAATGTACTTGCATAATTTGGACCCATCACATTTCGTATAGAAGGCACTATTTGCGCATCCAAGAGCTCAAGGTAAAGTTGTGATGTCAAACTTCCATCCATAAAAAATGGACCGATCTGGTGGTTACCCAGAAGCCCAGCCCACACATTCAATTTTCCAGGGCGTTGTGTATGACCTTCTCTCATCCAGTGCGAATTTTCATTTGCTCAAAACCTACAGTTGTGTCTATTGACTTTACCATTTAACATAAACGGTTATTTTGGTCAAACCTTGACATCATAATATCACAAAATTCAATTCGCTCATAATTATCTTCTGATAACTCCTGAACTACATGTATTTTGAAAGGGTGATATTTATGTTTTATTAAAACATTATGGACGAATTTGAAGCAGACGTCAGTTACTTGAGAAAACTAACCTGAACTAACCTGAACTGGTGTTTTATTTATTAATAAATAAATCACAATTTGTTGATATTTTCAAAACACGTCGTTATTTCGAAAACTACTGATATTAGGAACAAAGTATGTTATACCAAAAGTGTAACAAATTTAAAGTAAAAACTATAAATAAAAAAATATACAGGGTGTTATACTTAAAAATATAAAATTTGTTCGAATCCCAGACAAACTAAAAAGCTGGCAATAACGTCAATATCGTCACTCGGTGCGTCAGATCCTCTTACACAACTATACCGAATTTGGTTTAAATCGGCCAATAAATTGTGATGTTATTAAGCCATTTGCAGACTTCATACACACACTGTATAGGAATTCAGATTTAGAACTAACCTGAATTAGATTTGAAGCATGCTACCTTGATATTTATTTAAAGATAATATCTTTAATTTAAATTTGCGACTAAACTCTGAGGTTTATCAACGCTCATGAAGGACAACTTTTTGTAATGTATCAAAAGAAAAAGATATGCGAAAAATAAAATATGGGTTTCAGGTAAAGTGCCCTCGGGTGGTATAGAGCAGTAACATTTCGCCAACAGAATGATAAAAACCACCAAATTTTAAAATGATTAGTCAATAATTGATCGCAATATGTTCAAAATAAGAGGGAAATTGACTCACTATCTTTATTTTAACAAGTTCGTAACACATTTTGCGAACACCCTGTGTAAAGTGTCATTAGGTTATTAGAGGAAAATAATTTATTAAGCACATTTATTATTTTGTTTAAAATAAAAAAATTAAGTCGTACCAAAGTTATTTCAACCACATTCGACTTCTTTAGACTTTTAGAATTTTAGAGTTCTAATTCCAATTCTGTTCACCTACTCCGTGCAATTTTTATTTTTCTTTCTTTCCTCAGCTAAGAAAAAGTCTACTTAAAGCTAAACGACTGGTCATGTAATTGGCTATTTCTACTAACCTCACTAATATCGTCCGTAAAACCATTGGCCAAAGTGTGATCGGATATACTGGTAGTATAAAAAGTGGCGTCCTTTTGTGTTCGATGTCGTTTCACTAAGACTCTGCCGACTAGAGAACTTACTAACACGAGGAAAACGGCTGTCACACTAATAATGATATATATGATATAGCGTTGGTGGATTTCTGAAAAAAGGAAAGAATCTCAGTTAAATTTTATTTTATTTTCAGGGTATAATGGAACAAGTCGTTGCCACGTCATCATCATCAAAACTGCCCTAAACTACGCAGAACCCCAACTAAATGGTGAGTTATTTATTATAAAAACAAATACAATACTTCCGTTGGAAATTTATTTTGGGACAGGGAGCTATATTTATATTTTTTCATTCTGACAAATGTCAACGTTTTGTTTCGGTGATTTGATGATATCTCAAAGCCGAGACATCTGAAAATGATTTGCGTGTAAAATAGGATAGATTTTCCAGAAAATGGATGGCAGGCATTTTTCTTTAAATTCTTACTACACTCATGTGCAAATAAAACGGTCATTACAAGATTTTGATTAAGTTTTAGGCTTGATAACTTTTTTATTTTTAGTCCGATTTTAGTGATTTTTTTATAGAATTGTAGGTACAACTATCGACTTTAACGTGTTCTTTACCAATCTTGAGTAACGTTGGTTATTCCGCATATTATACAAGGATAATCGAAATGTTGTTTTTTTCTCTAATTTTAAAACACCCTGTGGAATAACCAAGTAACGAAATTATTTTAAAATACCAGTTTTACATTTTGTTTTTTGGTTCATGTCAATACATGCATTCAGTCTCACACAAATGCAAAATGATCTTGGTTATCAACAATTTAAATTTTTCCGTAATTTCATTATTGTTGGAACGAAAATAAAATGTTTGATCTGGCAAGATAAACAAAAGATTATCAGGACGCAGAAAAAACTATTGTACTAAACAATATTATAAATTAATTTAGGAACAAGCTTGTGTAATATTAAAAAAATACATGATGATTCTCGGAAAACAAACTTAATAACTACCAATTAATTTCAACTTAAATATGTGTCAATACTTTGTATTGCCTCCTCTAGCCCTAATTATTGCCTGGACACGTCGGCTCATACCATCGATGAGCCCGTGAATGTCGCCTTGCGAATTATTCCTCCATTCTTCCTGAAGTGCCGCACGGAGCTCGTTTAATGTCGCTGGTACCACTACTCGACTTCTAACGCGTCTTCCGAGCATGTCCCACACATGCTCTATAGGGTTTAAATCTGAAGAACATGCTGGCCGGTTTATTTTCTCAATCTCAACTTCTACCAAATATCCAGTGACGCACCTTGCGGAATGTGGTAGAGCATTATGTTGCATCAAGATAAAACCATCGTCGATAAATGGAGCAAAAGGAACTACATAATTTTCGATAACCTCCTCAATATACCTCTGTGCGGTCAGCGATCCTCTATCAATAGATACTAATTCAGTACAGGCCTCACGTGATATTACTGCCCAAACCATCACGGAACCTCCTCCATAACTAAGCCGGAGGCTGAACGTACATTCAGCAAATCGTTCGTTCGTTCGTCTCCACACTCGCTCTCGTCCATCTGGTGAGTGAAGGCAAAATCTAGACTCATCGGTAAAAAGTACACTGATCCATTGTGCCAAATTCTAATTCACATGTTCACGAGCAAATTGTAATCTTGCTACTCTATGACGTGGGAGTAATCTAGGGCCTGTTACTGGTCTGCAAGACTTTAAACCGACATCCTGTAATCGTCGACGAACGGTCCAAAAACACAATTTTCAGCACTTAAAACCATTGCAAATACACAAATTTACTGTCAAACTGACAATAAAGTTTCAAACAACGAAAGACAGAGCCACATTGTAAAAAAAAATTCTGAATTTATATTGCATCAGAAATTCTGTAAAAATTTAAATTATTGATAAGCAAGATCATTTTGCATTTGTATGAGACTGAATTCATGTATTGACATGAACCAAAAAACAAAATATAAAGAATAGATGACTCTAAATGAAAACTGGTATTTTAAAATAATTTTGCTACTTGGTTATTTCACAGGGTGTTTTGAAATTAGAGAAAAAAACAACATGTGTATTACCTTCGTATAATATGCCGAATAACCAACGCTACTTAAGATTGGTAAAAGACACGTTAAAGTCGATAATTGTACCTACAATTCTATAAAAACATCACTCAAGTCGGACTAAAAATAAAAAAGTTATCAAGCCTAAAACTTAATCAAAATTTTGGAATGACCGTTTTGAAAATTGAATAAAAGCTTTAAGTAATCTTATCGGTCACGATCATTTCTTTTATTGGTCGTCTGCTTGCAGGCATTTGGAAGTTCAGCTAACACATAAATTAATCTGCGCATCACGTTCGGGTAACTAAAACATATTACTGTAGGATTTAGTCAGCCTGCCAAAGCGGCTAAAACTTAAATCTCGTTAAAAATTGCTTCTAGCTACGGATTACAAGATTTTCCAACTTGTGTTTTAGAAATCAATTACAGGGATTTTTAAAGTCTTCGGAAAAGTGAATTGAGGACATTCATTCTTCTAAATACACCTAGAATAGCTATTTATAACTTACCAAATTGCAGGCCGTCTGACTTATCTTTGGAGATAACTCCACCGCCAATGTCGTTAGTAAAATTATCCTTGGATACATTAAGTTTTGATACTGGCGGAGATGCTGCTGATTCCCTAATATGCTCGTTTTCGGCTTCGTAAGTGTCAAATTCTTCATATCCATCATTCGGGTCATAGTCTGTTTCATCTGGTTCAAGCTGACCCTCGTACTGGTCTTTAAGTACTCGTCGAGGTACTAAAAATAGTATGAAATTTTTTTTTATTCATATTGCAAGGTTACTTCTTTTTAAAATAATTTTTGGGCATGGTTTATTGTTTTTCCAGTAGTATAATTCTACAGACACCAAAGAAATAAATATTAACTAACCCATATTGTCTCGCATTCCCCTAGAATTATTTTAAAGTTTTGACCGTTCCCATCGTTGTAATATTTATAACAAAGTATGCGCTTAGGAACAGGGCTTTCAGATTTCAACCTTTATATGTATATAATATATTACCCAATGCCTCCTTATATGTCTAGCCTGGAAAGCGCTAAAATTGAAACTACCCGATTCTCCAGGCGCGCCAAATAAATCTTTCATGTTTCGCAAAGTTGTGTCGTTGTAATGTTAAATCTTCCTAAAAATCCATTTTCACGTAATACAAGTTGGTTTTCCTTGCCTTTTTGTGGTTTCAATTAATGAGTGTACCTTTTTAAATCATTTTTCACTCAGACAGTCATAAGATTTTGAATCCCCATTAGAAAGTGTAACACATACAGGTCTGGCAGCGGTTAATCTAGTGAGTGAACCTCCCTCTGTTTTTCCTATTAAAACTAGTCTACAACACCATCCATTTATTTTTCGCTAATAAAACCAAAAAAACTAAATACTTATCAACTAAAGTCTATCCACTATATAATGTCACCCGCGTTTTGTGTTCTGCTTTTTAAACTCGGACTACGTAGAATGTCCAGCACCTGCGATGAGGCAGTTTCCCTCCGTGGATTTGGCGTCCATTTTATTTATTTTTTTTTTATAAAAGATGGCGTCTCGGCTGTGAGCCCCGAATGGACAATGGATGACTCCTCCCTCACAGTTTCGTTTTTAACCCCGGGAAACTGGAAGATATGTGCAACAGCGGCTTAGAATCACCATGGCATTAGTTTAATAGTAATTCTCAATTCCTTAGTGACAAAAAAAACAAATATATTGGATTTAATCGACACAATCTTAATCCTGATATTCATCTGAAAGTGGGAAAAAAACGTCACCCGTTCAATCTTTACAACATTTCTGGGGTTTGACAACGGATTTGTTATATATGTAATGTTTGTGTGGGTTCTGGCTTCCATTACAGAGTTTTATGGGGTATATTCGTGGCACAAAAAAGGGTACTAAGGTTCATTTTTGCCGTTCCATAGACAGCAGGTCGCAGTTCAGAAAAGTGAGGTTTCCGCCTCTCATGGGAATTCTACTGTATGAGCTCGGTAAATCCATATTTTTGAACAAACCAAAGTTTGTACATAATTGTGATATTCATGGACCAGGAAGTCCAGAGATGCGAATAAACCAAAGGGCATTCACTATTTCTGGAAGATCTGTATCGATTTGCTGTCCCAGGCACAGCCCTAAAGTTGGATCTTATTGTAGATTGATATCTTTGAATTTCTTCCCAGAAGTCACTAATATTTTAGATCAAGCTCATTTCTGTTCTCTTCCCAAGCTCGTTCCCCTCAAGTTTAGCAGCAAGAGTGCGAAGATATTTAGCATAATTCCACCGATAGTTACGCTAATTTTATTTCGCATTAGTACTCACTTATCGGATAAATGTTGGATCATCTATGATATTCTGCAGACTTATGTTCCATGCTATTCTCCAATGTAAGAAACAGATGCGTCTAAAAAATTTCAAGTAACCAAGAAGTAAGTTGGTCGCGGAGGCGTTGTTTGCACTTTTTTGCATGGAAATGCCTATTTGAAATTCAATGTATGTATAGTAAACCAACAGGCAGATACTACTAGTGAAATACTTTATTCGTTTAAATTTATTTTGAATAATTGTCGTCCAAATTACCGGCTGTCAGAGAGCTACCTAAATACCATAAATATTTATACAAATTTAGTTTAATTAATGCTAATTAAGTTAAACATTCAGGACAGCGACATATTTTCCCGGTCCCGAAGCAAAGCAAGCACTCTTCTTTATTTTTCTAGCCCGAGAGGGCTTAGAGCAACCCGATGCTCTAGACGCAGCCAATAAATCTCTTAACTTCCACAAAGTTGCGTCCTTGCCTTTAATTTCATGAAAATCCACGCTTGCTTTAGCCCGGGACGTTTTCCTGCCTTTTTAACGTCCCAATCCCTGGAAATGTGCAATTAGAGAAATGTTGACAAACGTTAAGTTACGTTCTAATGAAAAACATGTTTTTCTATGTTGAAATTTAGAAATTATGGCGTGTAATAATATGTTTACTAACCTGAACTAACCTATAATGACGACCAGTGGCAGATCTAGGTAGGAATTAATTGTGTGGGGTGGGGGGGGGGGGGGCGTTCAGGGTAGTTGAAATTTTTTTTATATTTTTCTTATATCAGGTTACTGGCGGCTTAGTTAACAAAAAGTACTGAGGCATATTAATTCTCTAACAATTTCAGGACTAAGAAGGTGGCAAAATGTAGCCATAATTATTTTTTCTTATTGTACGGCTTTTGATATTTTTCTTAATGACAATGTTGCCAGGAATTGCAGTTTTAATTGTTACGGTTACTTTTTGGATAAGATGCCCTCATAAATTATTGGAAACAACATAGTAGGGCCATTATAATAGTTCCAGGAAGACCCTAATATCATGTGTTCGTGTAAACCAAGGGCTGTGCAAGCAAATGGTCTCTGTTTGTTTATTAGTAACCATATATGCTCCAATATTTATTTATTTATTTAATATCAGGAGATACAAAAAGGGGAAAGCCCAGAATCTGTTATATAGCTGGCAATAGCTAGATAACATTTACTTTTGACGTCAGCTTTAGTAGAACTTTCTTTAGATATAAATATTGAGATAAAAAGAACGATTTTATTTTCTGTTTTAAAATGGTGACATATATAATTTATAATACGGTTTTCAGTCTTACAGAAACATTGACCCAAAAATCACACTCTGAAATATAATACAGCCTAGAAGTGTAAAAAATGTGTAAATACGGTTTTTGTGTGGCGCGGCGTATTAGGAATGTCGGTGACAAAGCTAAAAGAAGTTGACAGTGACAAATTAAATGTGTAGACGCTGTATTGTATATCATGTATATCGAAAAAATGTTCGAGGGGCTTAAAGAAAATGTCATTTAACGAGCTTCGGAGATATTGTTCAAATGGGTAACGCGTAGACATGCCATGCGTGACGCATTTTGTCTGTTTTTCTTATTTGAATACGTCAATATGGCTTTGACGTCTTAACAGGGGAGACTCGTTTACAGACCTTTTCTAAGCTTAATTTGTAAAAAACCGCTTTCCGTATAAATCCTGTATAAAACATCTATAAAACCTTTCGTGTCATATTTTTCCGCCTCATCTTTTACTTTTTCTGCCCGATGCCATCGTCAAAAGGACCCCAGAGTCTTGAACTTGCTAGAGGTCACACGATGCGACATTGTTCACATCGCAGATGTATAATAGCCAGTAAGTTTGAAATACTCAAAAACTCAAATCTGTTTTACAACAGTTCTTGAATATTTTCTTTGAATACGTACCCGCATTTCCATATTTTTACTATTTTCTCGCGGAGCTTCAAAGTGACTTATACATTTTTATAACATATAAATATCTGCTCTGTATGAACTATTCTATATGATTCCTCTATGCTGAATTTCGGTTGTAAATATAAAACTTTATATTTTGAAAAATATTTTCTAGATTTAACATATTACGATAGCATTCAATCGCACGCAGAATACTAATAAAGGCTAGGGGTAATAAAGCCTTTCTTATACATATAAGCGATAATATAGACTACTCAGACTCTAACTAATCCTATATAAAACAGTATTATCGTAATATATCGCCTATATACTAGTTAAATGTTTTGGCAATCAGTCCTTCTCTCGTTCTAACGCTGTTACCATATATAGTGGATTTATAATATGTTAGAGAATATTAATTTTTAATCGAATTCATCTAAAAAAGAACTGCATAGGAAAGTTGAAAAAATTTAAATAAATACCCGATTTTTTATTGCATATTTCGATTATGTAAACTAAAGTCACTGTTGGGTTTCCCATAGTTAAGTCAAGTTTTTTTTAAGATATTTAACTTTATTTTTTGAAAGTGTGGCCTAAAATTCAAATTACTTGTTTGTTTTACTGTCTGTATGCAAAGTGGGAGTTCAAACTAGTGCCTAAATCTTATTGTGGTTAATGATTTTAACAAACTATAATAAAATTATACTGGGTGTCTGTAAAAGGTCTTTACAAAAACCTACCACATATTCTTCAGACCAAAATTAGCCGATTTAAGTAAACTTACCTTAGTACAAAGTTGCTTAGTTTGGGCGCTAAACGGCGCTGAAGTGAAAATTTTCAAATCGTTTTTCGGGATTAATTCAAAAACTGCCCATACTATTTTGCCGAAATTTGGTACGTTGGCATAGCTTTATGGGGCAAAAAAACCCATGTCACAATTCTGATTAATATCAATCCATGGGCGTAGAACCTGGGTTTTTTACTAATTGCTTGTTTCAGATTTCTATGCCAATGGAACAAGAGGGGGTTGGACACAAAATTCAAATGAACCAACTCATTTGCTACAAAAAAGGTACTCTTAATAAGATTCGATTCCTTTGACGGTTTTCGAGAAATTTGCATTTTATTACTTAATACGTATTAGTTTTTATAAAAAAAGAAAAAAATAACTAAATCATACACAGAAATAAGTAGAAATATCATAAAAGTTGCTCAAAATGTCCACCATTTTTATAAATACAAAGATTTAACCGTCGAAGAAAATTAAAACACACTCTTTGCAAAACTTGTTCATTGCCCTTAAGAATATTTATTGCATCTTGAATACGTTGCCATAGATGTTCTGCGTTATCTGGAGTTGTCCTGTAAACCACTGTCTTAAAATGCCCCCATAAGAAATAATCCAATAGATTTAAGTCCGGAGATCGTGGTGGCCAATTTACAGGGGTATTATCTCTACCATTCCATTTATTTGGGTACTACTGATTCAAAAAGTTTCTAACATTTAATGCAAAATGTGGTGGAGCTCCATCGTGCATTAACCACATATCTTTCCGAAGTTGTCAAGGTAAATCTTCTAGCAAATCTGGCCGCGTATTTTGTAGATGTTGCAAATAAATTTCCCCGGTTAATCTTTGTGGAATAATGACAGGACCAACATTGTGATTAATAATTATTCCAGCCAACATATTAAGTCTAAACTCATTTTGAAAATGTTTTACCTTGATAGCATGTGGATTTTCATCCGCAAAATTTGTAATCCCTCTTCTTGTGAAACATGCTTCATCGGTGAACAAGATATTGTTGGCAAAGTTGGGATTCTCTTCTCTCTGCCTATGAATAAGCCGACTAAAACCAGGCTCATTTCAGGATCATTAGGTAAAATATCTTGAACTGGCATCTTATGGTATGGATATAGCAACTGTTCTTGAAGTACTGCATGAACAATATCTTTGGACACCCCTAAGTCCCTACCTAGCCTCCTGGTGCTTAATTCTGGATCTTTTGCAACACGTTCTAAAATGTCTTCCTCGACTTCAGGAACCCTTACAAAACGCCGTCTTTCATTATCAAGGGCTTGAGGAGTAAATTGGCCGTTTTCCCGCAGGCGTCTTTCAACAGCAGCAAACGTCGGGTGGCTTGGTATATGACGATTTGGAAACCTTTCGGAGTAGACTCTGACACATTCTCGACCATTTCCGCGGTAATACCCAAATACCAATATCATATCGGTATATTCTGCATTAGTGTATTGCACCGCCATGATAATTCACGACAATTAAAGTTTTCTAATAATTAATGCAAGCAGATAAAATGATTGAACGTTAGCAACAATCTTAAATGTTACAAATTTGACAATAATCTTATGTTTCCATATAAAACTAATAATAATAAGGTCGTGCTGTACATACCTGAAAAATACCGTGCGAACAAAAAGCAGATAATAAGAAAACTTTTCAAGAGGTTTTTGTAGTAAATAGGTTGGTTTAATCTAAATTTTAAATCAAAAACAGAAAAATTCTATAAAACCCAAGTACTACGTGGTAAAATCTATCAGTAATTTAATTAAGTAATAAAATGCAAATTTCTTGAAAACCGTCAGAGGAATCGCGTCTTATCAAGAGTACCTTTTTTGTAGCAAATGAATTGGTTCATCTGAATTTTGTACCCAAACCCCTCTTGTTCCATTGGCATAAAAATCTGAAAAAATAGTGTGAGCAGTTTTTGAATTAAACCAGAAAAACGATTTAAAAATTGTCACCTTAGCGCCGTCTAGCGCCCAAACTAAGCAACTTTGTACTAAGGTAAGTTTACTTAAATCGGCTAATTTTGGTCTGAAGAATATGCGGTAGGTTTTTGTAAAGAACTTTTACAGACATCCTGTATATTGACTGGTAGGGTAGTGTGATATTCCCTAAATATTAAAGGCAGCATAAGTTGTTTAGGCAAATATTTGTATATTTAGTTGTATATTTAATAAACAAATCTAGTTTATCCCTGAATTTCAAGAATTCTTATGTTAAAATCCCCATAATATATTTATAATATAATAAGGCGCTTGACATAGACTGCTTTGTAGTCTGAAGCAAAGGCATTTGCGAAACGAAATCCGGTTAGTTAAGGAGAACTGTCATGATTAATTAAGGATTTCTTAGATAAAATAATTAATTAAGAAGATAATGGGTGCGCAGAGTGTGCAATATTTTATTTCATTATCTATTGTATGTACACGCTGTTGTAAATAAAGTCAAAAACACTAGTTCTCACGTCCATACAGTTAGATAAACAGAAATATTTCTGAAAATACCGTTTTTGGCAAAATTATAAGCCCACAAAAATGGCAAATGGGTAAAGTCTGTTCAGAGATATAGGAAAGTGACTAACTGATCCCTATTAGGAAAGACTTGGGCCAGCTGTAAAATTGAAATATGGCCGAACAGGTCCGTACTTTGCTTAGACTTTAATCTTGGTTTGTAATAAAAATAAGTAAGACATTAAATAATATTTTATTTATCTTTAAATGTGAAAATATCAATATCACTATCGCTATCATCATCTGTTCTAATTATTATTTGTGCTACATTGCTTATATGGAAATAGGATTTCTCCACTTTTTCAACATGTGTAACAGAATTTGCCCAAGTTTGTAAAGGGATGTTAAAAACTTCAGTTTCTATAAGCGCAAGTACCCTGCAGTTAATAGTAGGGCAAATATTGTTACGACGAATGGCAGATTTCAGTTGGTGCCAAACATGTTCGATGGGATTAAATATACAATGGTATGGTGGAAGCCTTAAAACTGTATGCCCTAGATTTTTTGCGTAATAATCACAGCAGTATTCCTTTTACAGTTTTAAACTTTGTAAAACCTCAATTAGTTGCCTTTTGGTGTAATCTTCCTAAAAATAAATGTCATTATCATACATGTAGTTTTGGATTGTTGCTTTTGTGTCATTTGAGGAGGGAATCTTGGTCAACTGCCTACTATGGTACCTTGCATTGTCCATTACAATTATACTATTCGAAGGTATATTTGGAATTAGCTTGTTTTTAAACCAATCTTCAAATAAATCAGCAGTGGTGTCCTTATGGTAATCCAGAGAAAAATCTTTCATTTTTTTTGCAGACAGAGAAAGTTCATTTAGAATCCATCCGTCTTTAGATCCAGCATGCAAAATCGTAATTCGTCTACCTCTTTTTGATAACGCGCTTGTCTTACACTTACCGCTTGAGTCAACCCAACCCTTTTCCGGAGTATCATATGTGTCAAACCAGGTTTCATCCAAGTAAATAATCGGCCTTTGCTGATCTCTGTAAATCCTAATTTTTTGTAGATATTCGGATCGCCATTCCGAATTCTACTTCCATTAAAACTTGTCTTTTATTAATTTTTTTAAATCTAAAACCCGTGTGTTAGATACACTTCCATAACGTTGTTCTGCCACATTTAACGCCGGTTTCATCTTTTTCAAGCCTCTTAATTAAATTATCTAATGTAGGCACGCTTTGTTCCTCGTATACCTTGTAAATTTTACGACGTATTATATCTTGATCACTTCCATCTACCTTCGAGAAAATGCAAGTATCGGTTCTTTTCTCCTTGCTAAAATGGGATTATTCACAATTTTCCATAGAGTTAATAATAATTTGTTTTATGGGATTAACCCTCTCATTTTGAATCAGGTAAAAATCGGTTTAAAATCACCAAACTAATACTTTAATAGTTTGGTAGAAGTCCATAAGTGGAGTGTAAATATATTCGAATGATAGTTAAAGGAAAGTCTTCTCCACAAGAAAAACAATTATTGAACAACAACAATGAAGCAAAAAATAAAACATACAGAAGCATTAGGTACTTTGACAACGTGACCACTAGTATCGCAAAAAGTTTTATTTCGGACCCAAAGGATGACAAAATCACTATTTGCTACAAGACCACCAATAGTCTGTCCAAGCATATAGTAAACATCAAGGACAAAATCCCCATTAATCATAAATCTGGGGTGTACAGACTTAACTGTTCACACCCATCGTGTGATGTTTGCTATGGGCCAGAGCGGGAGAAGGATTGAAACTAGGGTGAAGGAGCATGTAAAGTTGATTGAGAAATACAAAAATGCACATATCGTTAACACTTCTTCGCCCTTCGCCAACCACATTCTCGAATCACAACACAACTTTGATCCGGGCTCTAGTACCGAGATACTTCATGTTTGTCAGAAGGGTCTGCAACTAGACTTGCTTGAGGTATTAGAAATCAACAGAGCAATAAAATCACCCGATGTTACGTGCGTAAACGAACAAACAAATTTCGATAGCTTAACATTCTTCAACTCAGTCAGTCCAAGAAAATAATGTTCGATTTAAAACATCTACACACACACACACACACACCCCTACACACCCTCATAAACCAGCTTCCTGCTCTCAATTTACTGTTTTCCTTCAATCCTGAGGAATTCTGGGTATTTTGTTTTGTTTTTGTTTTTTTGGCTTGTATACTTTTTACACTGATTCAAACCACAGCCCATTGTCGTTGGCCTGGCGAATTCTTTTTTACCTTCTCAAGGTGTCACCATTAAGTTTAGCAGTAATCTATTAGTGTTTTATAAGATTTATTATTTAGTTTATTCATAAACTCTTAGATGTCTCCATGTTAGTCAAAAAATATTGTTAAAAATACCAAAATTGACATTTTAACTTGTATTGTGCCGTTTTTAAAAAACTATAATGTTATTAACTTCTTGGTAAGTTTGTCAAGTATTGTTTATATAATCATGTTTTTAACAAATTTTCTGTATTTTATAGTATCTGATGATGGTAATATACATTGCCGAAATGCATCATACATTTCAATAAATGAAATTGCATTTTTCTTGTGGAGAAGACTTTCCTTTAACTATCATTCGAATAATACTTTAATAATGAAATTACGTCTTCCGGATTTGCAGTTTACTTTAAGACATACGGGTCATAATTTACCTGCATTTATTCATTCATTCATTATTTGTTTATGGCCACCCTTGGATAATCCCGTTCAAAGGCAAAGTGTAACTTTCCTTCAGGCTTTATCTAGCAAATACAGTTATATGTAGGTATGTGTGTGGTGTGTTTTGGTGTATGGCACTGGTTAAAACCAAATGGCCAGCATCCTCTTGTTAAACATTATAAATTAAATTTTTTTTTTCTTTCTTTGGTAATTATTATCACTGCTTACACTTTTCAACTACATGAAGTTCACCAGCTGTGGTCTATTACAATATATTCTATATTTTACAGATTCGTCTTACTTACTACTTACGATACTACTTTTTTTTTCTTCTTTCCTTTTTTCTTTTTTTTTTCCTATTTTTTTATGTATTTATTTTTTTTTTATATATTTTCTTTTTTTTTTGTTGCTGTTGTTTTTTTTTTCTTATCTGTCTCTCCCACATATTTTTTTTTTCTTTTTTTTTTTTTTTTGAATAAGCACTGGAACAGTTGTTTACAGTGTTTTATTTATTACTTAATGGGTTCTTCAGCATTCATATTTTAATTTGCGCCTGTATTATGTATTTGTATAAAATATAATAGATTTTGACATTATTTAATGCAATTATGTGCTTAAGGTTAAATGGCTGATCAAGCAAATACAGTTATATGTAGGTATAATTCATGGTTTGGCGCTATAAAAAATGCTTAGTTATTTTACTTTTAATCGGTTTACATAAAAATCCAGAGATAGATATTTGTAAATCAAATGAATGCATACCGTCTTAAAGTAAAGTGTGTATCATATTCCTCTAAATTGAAAATGTACAATACGAAATCTGATCCAGATAGTATTTAATATTTTTATACAAGCTAGTAAGAGCAGATGATTTACTTCGTAAATAGAAGGTTGATAAAGGGTAATGGGAAGTGTGTTGCATATTCCACCAATATAAAGTCTACTATTAAATTACATTATTAAATGCTCTTTTTTATGTAAGGTTGCAAATACGTCTATTAGACCTATGATAAGATAAAAATACATTTTTATTCTAAAATAGAAACATTAGCGTTAAAAGATTATACAAGCGTATGCTTGAAAATAAATTTTTATTGATATTAAAATATCGTCACAAGGGTCTCGAACTGTTTGAAAAGCAAATATGAAATCTAGATACGAATATTATTTAAACTTACCGCAAGTGTAAACCACTTTCAAATACATCCGAGATTGAGGCTTGCAAGGGCTGCCAAAAGTGCTTATATCAGCTGCTAGGTCGCAGTTTCTTTTTCCATGGCAAAGTTGCATTACCATTTCTGTAGCATAGCTGGCTAAACAAGCTGGAAAATAAAAATAATCTTATTTAGATCAAATCTCTTTACGATTCGTACATATGACTTTACCTTTTATAAACGTTTTTTTCAATTTATTTACAACAGAAGCTCCTGGTATATAAATTACGCTTACAGATTGTTCACCTTGTTCAAGAAAGACTTCTTGAGCAAAAATATGTTTTCTATGGCAATCAATAAAAAGATTAAAGGTTATGAACACTCGTCAAGGTCAAAAGTCTGACGACTCCACCCCTAAATACATTTTCCCTTCTTATCAGAGGGGTGGATCTTCTAGAAAATTCACAGCAGCCATCTAATAGCATCGGATTAAATTTTCTTATATAGGTACGTTGCGAAAAAAGACCTATTATTTAATTTTACTGTATTATTTTTTTAAGTAATATAACTATCGTAATTCAAAATGGTAATTCTAGGTTTTCCTAAAACGTTTTATCCTCCCTCCTTACTTCATTGTTATCATTTGAAATAACAAACGCGGTTACTTTGTTCTTTATACGGCTCTTAAGTTTAATATTCTGGTATAAATAGTTATTTGTAATTACTAATTTAAACTCGGTCATTATCTTTAAACTGTTTGTCGTCTAGTAGGGGTAATATTTCTAACTGAAGACTGAAACTAACATGAATAAACAATTTCTCCTGCATATTTACTGAAGTTATTTTGGTAATGTTTCTTTCTGATGACTTTCTTAAATTGTTTGCATCCAAGGCAAGTTTAAACAAAGTTTCTTGTAAATATCAAAAAGCAACACTTTTTTGACAAAAACTATCTAAAATAATTACTACTTGCAATCAGAATAAATTCCATGTATTCGTTAATTAATTTAGATTTGGTGAGGTTAGTTTAAAGCTTAAAATTTGTTACTATTTTTGTTTGTATACCTAATACAGTGTGTGTAGAAAGTCTGGCAACGGCTTAATAACCTGACAATTTAGTGGCCGATTTAAACCAAATTTGGTACAGTTGTGTAAGAGGATCTGACCCACCGAATGACGATATTGGCGTTATTGTCAGCTTTTTAGTTTGTCTGGAATTCGAACGAATTTTATATTTTTAAATGTAACACCCTGTATATTTTTTTATTTATAGTTATTACTTTAAATTTGTTACACTTTTGGTATAACATACTTTGTTCCTAATATCAGTAGTTTTCGAAATAACGAGTACAATTTAGAAAAAATATATTATTTATATTAAATGTTCAAACTGTTTTCCCTGTACAGCTTGACAGTGTGCTAATTAAAAATAAAATTTTTCAATTGTGTTGTAAATGATTTCTGGTGTTATTAATTCAAATTCGTCCAAAATTCGACGCTGCAAATCGACCAAATCTTGAGGTTTTGTGGTATAAACTCTGTTCTTCAAGTGTCCCCATAAAAAGTAGTCGTTAGGCGACAAATCAGGGGACCTAGGTGGCCTGAAAAAATCTGCATACATATTAACTATTTCACTGGGATTAGATGATATGGAACCAGCGTAATGCATTTCTATAGGATAGCCTGCAATAACCCGTTTAGACCTTAGATAAGTCCAAAACGACTTTACATTCTTTAGAATATTATTCTCGGAAGAAGATATAAAATTACTATAATCGTCACTGATGGACTGTTTGGAACTTGCCCTCAGATTTCTATACTCGCTTAATAAAGTATGACTTTTAGAAGATTTAAGTCTACCGTATACCCTATTTTTATCCTTGATGAGGTTAATCGTTTTCTGCGAATAATAAGGCGGAAATCTAAGTGCACTGTCGAGTTTTTTAGGTACAAACAATGTTGTTTAAGTACTATAAGTTAAAAAACTGGTTATTTTGTTCTCAACTTGACATCTTAATATCACAGAATGTCATTCTCCACTCATAATCATCTTCTAAAACCTTCTTAACTACATATATTTTGAAAGGATGACACTTATTTTTTATTAAATCAATATAGACGGATTTGAAGCAGACGTCACTAACTTTTTCATAACGAGGAACCCTCAGGGGTTTCAACAAAATGTTGTAAAATTTCCAAACGTTTCTCTTCTTCTACTATTGCTTATTGTCCTAATCGTCGTCTCTCAATTTCCAGTTTCTTCGAACCGTCGGACAGTTTTTAGAACAGTGGCTTTTGAAATTGGATTTCGTTTTGGAAATGCGTCATTAATTACATTTTTAACTTCTTCCTAAGACTCTATCGCATTATCCTCTTCTCATAAGAATTATAATTCTTTTATTTTCAGTTATGCTCCATTCCACAATAATTCGTTGATTTCTCTACCGCAATAACATTTAAATGACAACCCTCAGTCGTAATCCCAACCATAAATAAGTTGTCTGACAAATATCTATTGTGTAGGCACCGGACCTTTTGAAAGGGTACAGGTCCTGATTACCTACTAATTTCAATAGTTTAGGTTAGCTATTTTCAACAAAACAACAAATATAAAATAATGGGTAAGTATCTTTATTTTAATCATGTAATTAAATAGCTATTTATATTTATACAAAAATACTAATCAGGACCTGTACCCTTTCAAAAGGCACTTATTTATGGCTGGGTTTAAATTTTATTGCGGTCGGGAAATCAACGAATTATTGTGAAATGGAGCATAAAGACATTTTCAAAACACGTCATTATTTCGAAAACTACTGATATTAGGAACAAAGTGTGTCATACTGTTCTTACATATAAAAACCGAAAATTCGTTTGATGTCCAGACAAACTAAACAGCTGGCAACAACGCCAATATCGTCACTCGATGCATAAGATCCTCTGAGATAACTGTGCCAAATTTGGTTTAAATCGGCCTATAAACTGTGAGGTTATTAAGCCGTTTCTAGACTTCATACACACACTGTATATTAAAAATAAACTTAACATTTTATGTTTTGACAATCCGGGGTATTTATAACTATCCTAAGCATATAAAAAAACTTTGAAAACCAAAATATAATGTTTTGTGTCGCTGAAGGAAACGATAAGAAGATTAAAAGATTATAGGAACTCTTAAAGTCTGGCGACCCTTAACCACATCCCGATGATAACAGGGTTTCTTATCTGCAGAAAATGTCCTGCTAAAACTTAATATCAGCAGCCAGTCAGTCAAGCAGAAAAATTTTCTTCCAATAAGTCTATATTATGCTTGTTTCAGTTTCAGCTACGTTAGACGCTAAGAAAAAAGAATTTAATTTGTTACCAGTTATGGACACCTTAACGGTATAAAGATAGATACACGAGTCGATTCATAATTCTTTTTTATATTAAAGCACTAATTTAATAAAATTATTTAGTTCTTTTATTTAATTAATTATTAAAATTACAGAAAAATTAAGCTATAAGGCTTATATCGCGAAATTTACAGTAGGAACATAAGATTTCTCTTTCGTGAAGTTCACGATAAGAGGATTACAAGATAATAAAAACTATGACATTGTTAAAGGCTGTACCCTTTACTATATCATATTGATAATCAATAAGGCGATGTGCAAGCCAGCATAAGCATTTAAGGTAGGATATTTTTGTTATCTGAATGGTATTTTTTCAAACTGTCTTATCTTTCATTTCTAAAATTTATGCTGAAGAATACCAGATTGATTTTACAGAAATTTAAGTTACACTGTATTTTTCTTTTAAATTAAATAGAGGAATATTAACAGCTGAAGGTTATTAATCAGTGTTTCATATAAATTTAATAAATTGGACACAGCGTCCGCATTTCATTGTTACGTATCCCTAGTAAATCACGGAGAGCAGTAGCTTTTATCTATGGGACAAAGGTGTCTTGACAGATAATTTGATCATGTCTAATACATGGTCACACCTAGAGTTGTTTTGCTCCATATATTTTGTGCGAAGAGTTGATAATCCAGAACATTGTAAAATATGTAGTATTTGTACGGGGATAGTTAAAATCATGTTATTTTTACAATATTCTGTGTATGCCTAAATATAACCAGGCAGGATTAGGCTCTGGCAAACTTTCCATATATTTATGCGAATGTGCAACCCTTAAAGAACACAAATACCAGCGCTTGTGATGTCGATCACGTCATAAATAAAATCAAAAAGTTGCCAGGTTACAAAGCATATTTCTCTCTGCAGTAAAACAGTTCATAAAATACACCCCATTTATTGAAAAACTCGTAAGACCTTTTTTTATTGGTTGAATATGCCTAGAAATTCAACTTGTCTTTTAGTCCTTAAATGGGAGTGATACTCTATGATTGTCAGCAAATTTTGATGCTGGTGTAGGCTAAAAGTCAATTAAAATATCAAGTTAATAGTTATTAATTTTTAGTTCGTGTATTTCATCTACTGTGCCATCATAAATCATAAATGTGATATTAACAAGCACTATAAAGAAGCTCACCCAGATATTACTTCAAATTTTAAACACAATACAATAGGGACACTCACTCATAGATATAGACAATTTGTACCAAGACAAAACATCTTCTGTGCAAAATCAAGTAACGATCATCGATATGCGGGTTTTGTAAAAATATTTTAATTACCGTAAAATCAATTCATTTTCCATAGAAACAAACACGATTACCTCAAATTATTGATAATGTGATGATGGAATTTTCTTAAGTATTGGACATTTGTATTTAAATCGGCATTGGGATGGGCTCTGTGTATGTGTGCCATTTCCAGAGAGACGCTTATTATACGTACGTTCTTGATCCGAAATTTGTGTTTCTTTGAATTTGAAATTGTGTCCCTCATGGAAATGATGCATGGCTAAACCTGACTTTGGATTGTGCAGGTTAGTAATATTACGGTCGTAGGTCTTCTATTCTATTTTTTAAATATTGGTTCGTTTGTTCAATGTAGCAGAAATTGCAATCTCCACATGGGATTTGATACACAACATTACTCCTATGGTCAGTCTTCTCATTCTAATCTTAAATAAAAATTTCTTCTAACGTTACTGGACATCTCAGGCGTGACCGATCTAATCGCAAGCGTTATTCGTCTTCTTAAGTCAGCTAAGTCGAGGGTTTTAGTTTTGTATACAATATTTTTGACATAACCCCATAAGAAGAAGTCTAATGGCGTCAGATCAGGGGATCGTGCTGGCCATTCCATCGATCCACGCCTCCTATCCACCGATTTGGAAATACTCGGTTGAGGTACTGCCAGACATTGATTTGATAATGGGGCGGTGCTCCATCTTGCTAAGGCCATATCATATTCGCTGGAAGTTGTGAGTTTGCTGGATCAGGATATAAGTTTTTCAAAGTTGGCAAGACATTATTTTGGAGCAGTGCTAAATAATTATCGCCATTTAAATTGCCTTTAATGAAAAAGGACCTATGATATGATCTCCAACAATTCCTGCCCAAACATTAACCTTTTTAGTCAATATTGGACTAATTGGCGTACCCATAGGAGTACCAAATAACTGTGAATAAAATTGCTCTTGGAACGAAATATTGCTGGTTTTGAACCTAAACTGAATATGTTCACATAACGTGTCCTTGTCAATGTTGGTGTGTTCGGATATTTCATTCCAATATAAATCTATTATCTTTGAAACTAGATCCGCAATGTTGGTAACAAAAGATTTAACATCAATAGAGACTTGTATGTAGGTCTCCGGGGAAAATTAAAATATTTAGTAATTAATTTGAGCAATCTTAATCTATCTATTTCTTAAACATGTTTGTGGAGCAGAGCGAAATTATATAATACAGAATTATATTTCTTTAAATAAATGGCAGATATGTATATTGTATATGTCACTCACGATTTGCTTTACATATTTGCTCTTTGTACTTTTCGTTCTTGCCGTTGTGTTGTAATATATTGGTCATAAACTTTTATATCTTTCCTTATTGGATTTTGAGAGGTCAAATGATAGCGCGTTTAGGATTTATAGTGTTCGATGTAACTTTGTAGAAATCAGTGCCATAATATATTAATGTAGAAAATCTATTTGCAAATTTTAAGAGCCATTAAAATTTGTTAAAATTTCAAAAATTTGCTTTTAACAAAGGCAAAACTTTTGCAAAAACTTGTTTCTAAGTTTAAGATCTCGCTGGCGAAAAGTTTTTCAGTTCAGAAATCAGTCTACATAAAATATTCGAAAGTTTCTATTTTGTTTTCTTAAAAAGCGCACCACGGAAACAGATTTCTCCCTAAAGCAAATGGTTTTCTTCTGTTTAGGTTCTTGAATAATTTACAACTTTTTAACAAACGGAATACTGCATACTGGAAATATCTTGCCAATACTGGATTTCCTGTCGCAATCGAAAATATAAATATATTTATCTATAGTTCACTTTAGATTTTAGACCTTGTTAGTAAATGCAAGCAACTAAAGTAGGTACCTACCTAAGTATTCCAATATGATATACAGTTAATTTAAATTTGAAGAAGTAGTCCTTACTTGCAGTGGAGTGTAGGTAATAAATTAAAACAACACTTCTGTCTTCCTCCACAAATAATATATATTTTTTGAAAAATTTTTTTTAACGGTTGTCCCTACATGTTTCGACTATATATACAGTCATTCTCAGGGGAACTAAAAAAATAATTAAAAGTCCACCTAGTGTAAAGTGCAGTGAACCTTGACTCTAAATATATGCATCGGTGCAGTAGTATCTGCGCTCCCATTTTATAACTCCCTTTTTTTAAAATAATTTTTTATAATTGTTAAAAACGACTAATTTATGAAAACTATTAATTTATGCGTTCATTCACAGATGTCTCAATCTTTCTTATATCCAGGTACTTTGTGTGTTTAACAATTACAACTTTCAACCATTAGGTACACTATAGCTTGTAGACTTTGTAAACCTATTATCGAGTTGCCCCAGATTACACCGACACTTCAATTTTTAGGATTTCTATAGTCTGATACTTGTTATGCCATATGTCAAACCTTTCATTTATTTCATACATTAACCACACTTTCCTTAAAATTATTTTTAAGTCAAACGTGGTAGTGGTTAGCACGAAAATTTGTTTCTCTTACAAAAAAATTTTTATTCTTCATACTAAAATGTGGTTTTATTTAAACCCATAGGGGCTTAGCCCCTATTCTACTTTATTTAATTTTATTACTTAACAAAAACATGAAATTTCATAGTTCTTTATAAAATAATTCAAAAAATTTTTCTTTCTTTTTTTATTTTTTGGTTTCTCCACATAAACCATGTTATATCAAAAAAAAAAAAAATATATATTAATCATTAAAATTTATTTCATACCATGCTCATTAAAAATAACTAAATTTTCTCACTTTTATTAACAAATTTAAAATAAACTAAAATGTGCTGATTTACATATCCACAACTCTGAGTTACCTCAAGTTAGTCTTCACTAAACAAATTTCACTTGCTATGATTATCTTAAATGTTGTACTCATTAATTTGAGACAACTATTAGACCCCAATTTACACTCGATATAGGTAAGTCTCTTATGGTACTTGCTTTTATTCTTGTATTTTCACATATTCCTTTTTAGTTTCCCTGAGGATGACTGTATATATAGTCGAAACATGTAGCGACAATCGTTTAAAAAAATTTTCAAAAAATATATATTATTTGTAGAGGAAGACAGAAGTGTTGTTTTAATTTGATATACAGTTGTTCAAGAAGCTTTATACAGCAGATATCGATATTAAGAAATACCTCAGATAAAAAGCTAAACTAAAATTGTTAAAAACAGAGCTGGGGTAGCGTTGTACTTTATTACCGGTACTTGGAATTTCGGACAGCTTACTCATGGTTCATGTGTAAATAACTTAAAATTTAATTTAGGTAAAACAGAATTTATAATTCTCGGTTATAAACTGTAAACTATTGTAAAAATAGTAATATACACAGAACTGTAGGTACTTCAAAATAGAGCAATCTTTAATCAATTATCTTATCCTATACTCGGTATGCCCTGGTTAGGCTTATACTTTGATACACCTATTTATCCAGGACTTGGCCAATACACTTTGTTATAAATTACAATTCCGCATTTTTATAACCCCCTGACAACTACCCACTACGCCAGGAAAATCCGGGAGGGATGGACCTGGACTGGCAAACGTGGCAAACATTAAACAGGATCAGGACTGGAGTTGCAGCTGTGAAAACCAACAAAATCAGATGGAACCAAATAGACCATCAAGACGCTTTCTGTGACTGCGGAGAAATACAAGATATGACGCACCTCATGAATTGCAGAAACTGCCCCAACACCTGCTCCTTGAATGATTTATGATATGCTGAACAAAACGCCATCGACGTCGCCCAATATTGGGCGCAAAAATTATGAGTTGTTGTTTTGGACACGAAAAAGTAAAAGTAAGTATAACACCTAGGTATAATATTAATTCCACACGTTACATATTAATAATAATAATAATAATAATAATAATAAAGTTTCTTTATTTCAAATTACAAATTACAATCACATATAGGGAAGGCAACATATAAAATGAAATGACGTCATAAGAGATATTTATCCATCTTTTACATATTCCGATTGAAAAAGTCCTGTATTGTATATGGTTCAATGTCAATTAACAATTTTTTTATAGTATTTTTCCACATCCTTATACTACTTATATTCTTGATTATAATTGGTAACTTATTATATAATCTTATACACATATAATGTGGGCTCTTTTCAGTCAAGGTCAAACGGTGAGATGGATACAAAAGATTTGAAGTTCTTGTATTATAACTATGGTCATTTAGTTCTCTAAACACTTCTCGATTTTTAAAAACAAACATTGAACACTCATAGATATATAGTGCATAAACCGTCATAATACCTAGCTCTTTAAAAACACCCCTACAGGTTTCCAAATATTTTAATTTTCGTATCAGTCGCACTATTCTTTTTTGCATCACAAACACTCTTTGGGTTTCAAAACTACTACCCCAGAACATAATACCGTATCTTAACACAGATTCAAAGTTGGCGTGATACAAAATTTTAATTGTATGATTATCCATATATGATGACACAACTTTCATACCATACCCAATAGTTCCCAGCCTTAAACATATAGAGTTTACATGGGATTCCCATGACAAAAACTCACTAATGGTAAGACCCAAGAACCTGGTCTCTGCTTGTATATTCAGTTCAATGTTATTGATGTTATAGTGATTATTATCTCTTATTAGGAGCAACATTCAGACTGAAACAGATTGTAAGAAGTTATAGTTGTGTTTATTGAAAATGAGTTTACTTTTTCCAAAGTCAGTTTGATGACATAAAAAAGCTTCGACCTGGCTTCAAAATAATATTTCTGAAGTACTAAAAAAATTATTATAGTTTATTATTATTTTGAAGCTCGGGCGAAGCTTTTTTATGTCATCGAACTGACTATGGAAAAAGTATACAGTGGCTTATTGTAAAAAACTAACTAAAATAAATGTCAATAATAATTTTTTGATCCAAGTAGTCTTTATTTATTTGTTTTTGATTGAATTTTTGAACTAACCTGAACTAAAGCGATATTACATAGGTAATAAATTACTTGCTAAAATTCCATCCGACTTTTCCTGATATCGTGTCTTCGTCCCCACGAAATTTTTGGCAAAAATTCAAGATTAAGCTGCCCGTTAGCCTTTTCTGAAGGAAAGTAATTTATGTTTTAAGGTCACTAAAGTTCTAACGCCAATTCAATATCTGGCTCATTAAGTTTGGAGAGAAAGGGTTAATTTGAAATGGGTTCCGTACACAATATTTGATAAGTGGGACGGCTTTAGATTCATGACCTAGGGAGGCAGTAAAATTTATGGCTTCTAAAATAGTTTGGAACTGATGGCAGAACGCCGCTGCACGAAGATCTAATTTTCACCAAAGGAATTTTAATAAAATGTGTCATCATATCGTGCGTGCTGCAGAAGATCATTCTAATCAAAAAATGAAATTTTAAAGATTTCTTTCTGAAAACGAACTTTTTCTTAAATATTTTAGGTTTTAAGATTCAATATTTTTTTAATACAGGGCTGCCCAGAAGTCCGGAATAAAATTAATATAGCCCTAACCTGTAACTTTTGGGAAAAATGCTCGGACACGTCAATTTAGTTTTATATATGCTCACATTTTGACGTTATTCGTTTGTTTTTTCATAGACATTTATCAAAGATATGACGACATCGATCTTTTTTTTTTAATAGAAAGATACAGCTTGTTATACATCATTTGAAAGCTAATATCTCGTATAGTATGCTAATAAATTTTGGCGCGATTCTGTCAAGCTATTTCAAAATGGCGACTGTTAAAAGTTTTAAAAAAATCCCTATTTAAATAAGCGGAAATGATAAATCATTGATGTTTTTTTTACCTTTCAAGGTAAGAAATCTTCGTTGTATTTTGTGACATTGTGACTTAACAATAGTTATGGTTAATTTGTTATTTATTTTGGTAAACCTTTTCTTTTAAATATCCCCAAAGAAAATAGTCTAGAGGCGTTAAGTCTCGGGACCTCGGTGCCCATTCAATTGTACCACGTCGTCCAATCCAGCGACCTGGAAATATCTGATCTAAATATCTTCTCACATTGACACCAAAATGCGGGGGAGCACCATCTTGCTGAAACCAAATTGTTTCATTAGGTATATCTGGATCTACTTCGTTGGGAAAAATTACAGCTAGAGCAGGCCTCAACTCGAAGGTTAAGAAATTCAGATACCGTTCAGCTGTAAGGTTTCCTTCCAAAAAGAGTGGCCCTAAAATTCGGTTATTAATGATACCTGCCCATACATTTACTTTCTGGGGCCGCTGAGTATGCGCTTCAAATATCCATCGTGGATTTTCTTGACTCCAGAAACGATAATTATGTCTGTTAACTACCCCGTTTAAATAGAAAGTAGCTTCATCCGAAAATAATATGTTCTGTGGAAACCTATTATTCTCGTCACAGCGTCTCATCATTTCTTCGTAAAATTGCAAACGCCTATCATAGTCATCTTCTAAAAGCTCTTGGACAAGACATACTTTATAAGGGTGGTATTTTTCTGCTTTCAAAAATCTTCCAATAGTACCTCTAGATTTATCATGATTTTGAGCCAATGAAACTGTTGAAACATGCGGAGTATCCTGCAGAGATAATGCAATATCCAATTTTTCATCGTCGCCTAAAACACGTGGCCGACCATTCCTAGGCAAGTCCTTTACTGTGCCATGTTCATCTAATTTGTGGAATATTTTACTAACAGTGCCCTGTGAACTTTGATTTTCCGGATATTTAGCTTTAAATAAAGTGCACACTTCACTTTGACTTCTTATTTTATCTCCACACCCTAATAATATCAAGACTTCGATACGCTCCTTTCCGACAAAACCATTTTTGTTTAGAAAATTGTAAATAAACTTTTTGTTTTTCCCTGTGTACTGTCGAATTTAATTACTTCTTTTATACCGGAAGAGATAATAGTTCAAGTCACCCACGCGGCTGTATTTTTATTTTTTTTTAATTATATCAAATAAAAAAAATTACAGGGGGGGTACATTATACGCGATAACTCGGTACAGTCTTATTATTTGCACTTTCCTTTACCTCGAAACAGAATACCATTCTCCGTTCTTCATCTCCTTGCCATAGCTCTTGAGGTTTTTCATCCTTGTAAGGAAAATATTTATGTTTTTTTTACGGCTTGCCCAAGAATCCTCGTGTTTATCATTTTATTTTCCTCCACGTGCAGTAAAATATCAAGATCTCTATTATACCTTTCTTCAGCTCTATTGACATTCTGAGTTGAGCATTTACAGTTATTTATTACAGTTTCTTTGGACACAAATTTACTAATGATAAGTTTAATTAATGAAATGGAAGGGATAGGCTTATCAGGGAATTGAACTGAAAACATTTCAGATACTCCTCTTAAACTGTTTCCTGTATATGACCACTTAATCATAGTTACTTCTTCCTTAGTGGAATAGCTCATATTTAGCTATAATTAAAGCGCCTTTAATGAAAATGTTGTCACTGACGCTACTTTTCGTTGTGTCAATGCTAAATAATAGTTTGCTGGTGCTTGCTGTATTACCTAAACGATGAAAATTTTGTAACTTTGCCATCACATTAAATTCAATAAGTTAGGATTGGATTATTAAATTTAATTCAAACTGGGCACATGAGTTTATTATTTCGGCCTCTTCAAGAAATTATAATCTAATTTTTCTCTAAAATGTACAGGGGACCAATATTTGGCCACCTCAAAATTTACATGTAATTTCATATGAGTCTTGTAGATATACATATAAGGGAAGGACGGATAAAATTTTCTTTTCTATAAAAACTGGATTAGAGCTACTCTTAGTGTTAAGTTTAAAAATAAGTCTGATCATTTTCTTTTCATTGCTAAAAATTCTTAAGCTATTTGTAGCATTAGATATGAGCTTTTTCTCTTAACATCATCTTATGATTGAGACCCTCGATGATCAACATTCAATTATGAAACACCTTGTGAATAAAAATCTCATAAAAAACGTTATATTTTTAAATAAAAATGGTTTCATAATTTATATAAGCTAGCTTCATTTTGAAATAGAACGCTCATTTAAAAAAATTTATTAAATTAAAATTAAATTTAAACAGCGTAGAAATACCGACAATGAATATTTCCCGGACTTGAATTCGATTAAAAAGCGCCGAAGAATTAAGAGCTGCACTAATTGACATATGGAAGAATTTCCTTCAAGATATTCTTCAAAAATCGGGAGCATGAGCTGTCATAAGGACTCGTGAGACACACATACCATATTGAAGAGATAATCCGTAATTTTGTTTATTCATTAAATCTTTAAAACCACTCAAAATGGATTTTTTTGCACAAACATTAATTTTATAAAGTTTAAATAACCTGAACAAACAGGGCTATAAAAATAAGAACAAGATCAATTTTCTTTTTTTTTGTAAGTCAACATAAGCTTTTAAATTCTTACAGGTACTTATTATATTGTTTAGTAAACAGACCTGATAACATTTTAACAAGATATTAAATTTATATATGATGTTTAGGATAATATATTTGCTTTAAAAAAAAAATAAGTAGAATTTAATAAACATAAGAGGCAATAAATTTGGCTCCTTAAATTAAAAGGAGAAGCTGCTTTATATATTTATTTACTTATAAATAATTTAATTTTCTTTGAACATTAAAAAAAAATTATATTAAAATAAGGCTTCGTATATTGACTAAATTGTTTGTGTGTTAGGTAGTTTCAAAAAAAAATTTAATATTGTAAATCGGGGGGTTTTAAAGAAAATTGCTTTATGATGTTGAAGGGAATAGCATAGATGCGTGTTTTAAAAAAGAAAATAAAAACAAAAACGGTTATTTTTATTCAACAAAAAGAGATTCAATTGGGCGAAATACAAATTTAAGTCTGAATTAAATCGACTTACTTTCTTCAGGAACGCCTTGAGGTTGAGGACATTGGATGCTTTCATATTGCGTCCTTCCATAACTTGCACTGTATACGGCAACTCTCGAGTTTGGATTACACTTCAACTGAATTCGTTCATTCTCACATGCCACTTTGCTACGAAATTCATCTGAAAAGTTAAATTTAATGGAAATGCTTATCGAATTAGATTTTGAATATTAGTTTAAACATATTTTAGCAAATAATTATTGTATGAGTTTTAAGGGTGGTAAAAAGTCATTTTCAAAATTTGATCGATATGTCGAAATTTTGACAACTATATTTGTGACATTTACCCACTCTTTCTAATTTGAGTGGTCACGAGTAACTTAAATTCGAATTGACGAAGAAATTACGAATGTGTAAAACAAATTTTTGTTATAGTCCGTTTCGTTGCCGTTGATAGCTCGATACCCTCATTAAAGATTCAAAACAAGGCTCGGGTGGCTTAAAATATTTTACCTATAAAATGGTATTTTTACGTACATCTAGCATAAGGATGAAGAAATTTTGACCTATTCCACCCGGTAACAGATAAAGTAACAATAGAGCCATAAAATGAAATTAAAGGATAATGATTAAAACGGCCCACCATGGTCGGAGAGTTGGGTTTTAATATAATCTAACCGCTTATTATTTTATTTAAATATAATAGATTTTATGATTTTATGAATTTTGGTAAATTATAACCATTGATTGATTTATTCTAGAATAAATACAATGTTTTACAAGAAAACTAATTTATTTACAGATCAAAAAATGTTGACAATTTTAATAATTACAACTCCATAAAATCGTCCTCAGAAAAATCTGAAGAGTCATCATGTCCTACGCTTATTACTAAAGGCTCAATTTCCATAGTTGTGTCAATTACGTTGTCAAGTTCCCACATTTTTTGTTCCTCTACTATAACATGTTTTATTGCGTTTTGCCAATTTTCTGATGACACATTCCTATACCAGCCACAAAAAATGGAATATCGATAACGCCGATTGGGAATCCTTTTTTGTAGAATCAACATTAAATTTCCCAGAAGATAGCACTCTAAATTACGATGGGTTCATTAATACCTTGGATATCATTTCCAAAAAATCGATTCCAATAATTTCAGGGAATAGCAGGAAAAAGAAGCGAGGCAAACATTGGTGGAATGAAAATTGTAGTAATGTAGTAAAAGAAAGAAAGGAATGTTATATATTGTATAAATTAAACCCTAACATAGCAAATCTAATTAGGTTTAAAAAAGCAGATGCTCAAGCTAAAAAAACCATTAAACAAGAGAAAAGGGAAAATTGGAAATCATTTTGTCTGTCAATAAATCAAAATACACCAATCACAGAGGTATGGAAAAAAGTAAATAGTTTTAAGAACAGAAAAAAAGATAATATAATCCCAGTTTCCAAAGAAGATCCATGGATTGATGAATTTCACAGCAAACTAGCCCCACCATATATAAGCTATCCAATAAGATTTGCAGATAACCATAATGATGAACATTTTTTAAGCCAACCTTTTAGCATTAATGAACTAACGAGAGCACTAAAAAATAATAATAATTCAGCCCCCAGAAAGGATCACTTGCATTATTCAATGCTATTTAAGCTATCACACAATGCAAAAAAGAATCTACTCCAAATATATAATAATATATTTTCTGGAAATCATCCAATACCAGAAGAGTGGAAGCAATATATTATAGTGCCAATTAAAAAGCCAAATAAACCAATAGGTCTTTCATCATCGTATAGACCGATTGCACTGGCGTCATGTGTCCTTAAAACATATGAAAGAATTATAAAAAATAGACTCGAATTTTGGTTGGTTAAAAATCAATTATTTCCAAAAACACAGTTTGGTTTCAGAAAGGGAACATCAACGCAGGAGGTTATCGCCAATTTGGTAACAGATATACAATTAGGATACACAAAAAATCAGTGCACAACCGCCCTATTCGTGGATATACAAGGAGCCTACGATAATGTGATATATAGCATACTTGCTGAGAAAATGCTTAAAATGGGAATTCCAGATCAAATAGTAAGGAACCTATATGACATATATAACACTCGTGAGATTTATATACGCGCAAATGACGGAATAACCCTAGCTAAGGAATCAAAAATTGGCCTGCCTCAAGGTAGCATCTTAAGTCCAATCCTGTATATAATTTATACCCATGATATTGAAAACCTGTTTGATGATAACAATACCAAAATCCTACAGTTCGCTGACGATATATGTCTATATACGACAGACAAATCCTCCGAAAAATGCAAGGAAAAACTGCAAGTACCTATGAAAAATATTTTAAAGTGGTTTCAAGATAACGGGCTTAGCATATCAGCGGAGAAAACAGTATTGTGTAACTTTTCAAGAAGTCGAAAACAAGAGCCAAACACCATCCAACTAGAAGGATTGACAATCCCACAAAAAACAACTGTCAAATATTTGGGCCTTTATTTAGACAGAAAGTTAAATTGGAAAGACCACATACAATATCTTGTAAAAAGAACAGAAAACGGATTAAATGTCATCCGAGCATTCAGCAACAAAAAATGGGGGGCTGATCCAAACATTTCGCTCTTATTTTATAAAGCCTTTGTTCGCTCGATATTAGATTATTCCAGTGTGTTCTATGGGTCAGCAGCACAAACTCATTTAAAAAAGTTGGAAATTATTAAAAATAAATGCATTAGACAAAGCATTGGTTTTTTAAAAAGTACGCCTGTATCGATAATGGAAGCGGAAGTAAAAGAACCACCATTATGTGTGAGAAGGAACATTGTCACTGACAAATTCCTGCTTAAACTTATATCTAAAGATAGCATAATAATAAATAAAATAAACCAACTTACCATACTATGTTACACACACTCCTATTGGAAAGTTAAACGATTACCCTTGTTAGTACAAAGTTATTCCTGGATAACCCAGAATAAAGAAACAATATATAGTAATAACACTTTACCTTTCTTTCAATTAAACTACTCAATAATTAATAATAGGCCAAAAGTAATTATCTCAAATAATAACAGAGAAGATCAATTTATTTTAAAACATAAATTTTTAGAAGAACAACTCACTACTTGGGCATCGTATGAGCAAATATTCACTGACGGGTCAGTTCTAGATAAAAAGACAGGCTGTGCCTTCTATCACAAAAAAACTAAAACTGTGGAAAAATTTAAATTACCCGATGGTTCTTCAATTTATTCAGCTGAGCTCTGGGCTATCCTGGAATCACTGAAGTATTGTAGGGATTTTAATGAAAACAATAAATTTGTTATTTTTTCCGATAGTCAGAGCTCATTAATAAAAATCTCAGATTGTTTGAATATTGCACCTGCTAATTACCTGATTAGCGATATAGCAAATTTATATGTCAATTTAAGGAATTTAAATAAAGACGTCTTTTTTGTGTGGGTTAGAGCCCATATAGGCATACCCGAAAATGAATTAGTTGACAAAGCCGCCAAAGAAGCTACTATTAGTGGCTCTCCAACAAATTTTAAAATACCTTATAGCGATATAGTAAGTCAAGCTAAAGAAAGAATGGTACATACTTGGCAGGAGCAATACACAAACTCAGATAAGGGACAAGCCTATAAAAATATGTTTCCAAATATATGTAAAAGAACATGGTTCTGTAAGGAGTCAAGTAAAAATTTTGTTAGAACAATTTCACGTATCCGAAGCTTTCATGCCTTATATCCTAAACATATGAAACGAATTGGTTTGCAAACTGAGGAAAATTGTGAATGCGGTGAAATGGGAGATTTAGAACATTATATTTTCAATTGCATCAGATTTAAAAATTATAGAACTACATTTTTTAGTAATTTAGCAGGTTTGGTAGAATTGCCATATAACCTACACCATTTACTTTCACTTAATAATATAAAAATTTATAGATACTTATACCAGTTTATAATAGAAGCACAAATAAAAATATAAAAGAACCAATACTTAATTTAGTAGGTTAGGATGAAAATTGTAATATTTGATAAAAAAAAAAAAAAAAAAAAAAAAAAGAGGAGAAAAAAAAGGAAAAAGAAACATCAAACAGTACCACAAAAAAAAAAAAAAAAAAGAGGAAAAAAAAAGGAAAAAAAAACATCAAACAGTACCACAAAAAAAAAAAAAAAAAAAACCTTAAATTATATAAACTTGTATATGAAAATATATAGATGGATATGAAATATGTATGGTAAGTTAAAGTTATAATGTATAATACCTAAAGGAAAAATTTCGGAAAATTTTTAGAAGAAAAAGTAAAATAAAGAGAGATGCTGGCCATTTGGTTTCAACCAGAGCCATAAAACAAACATACATACATACATACATACAAGTCCTGTTGACCAGCCTTCCATGACAGCTTGTCGAGAACTTAGGACATTTTCATCTTGCCAGACTTTAGATACGGTGTGCCCTTCGTTCAGCCAAGTTTCATCCAAATAGAAAATGTTTTTGCCTTCGCTGCGGTATTTTCGGATGGACCTTAAGTATTGACGTCTCCAGCAAATAATATCTGCTCTATCAATAAGTTAAAGATTTTCTGTTTTGCTTCTCCCAACGAAAGTTCATATCATATAGTATTTTCCATAGTTTCGTTCGTGATAGCTGTGGTAAGTCCTCGTCATAGTTAATGGCTTGTAAAATTTTGTCTATAGTTGGTATTTCCTTGGCAAAATAAAAACTATGTACTTTTCTTCTAATACCATTTTTAATGAAATCGTCAATTTCTAACGGTTTCTTTCCTGGGAGTGGTTTTGGCTCACTGAGGTTCTTAGATTTTCTTTCACGCAAGAACCTATATATAGTAGCCTCTCCAACTCCTACCATATTGGCACACTCTGCAATTATGCTACAAACATCACTTGCAGGTTTCTGGTGCACTAGAGCATCATGCACGTTTAATATTAATGTCTTTTCTCGGAGAGAATATGCACTCTTGCTAATTTGACGAAGACACGTTGGCGAAAAACTTGAAGCCATTGTCACAAGTATAGGAAATAATTCAACTTTGGGATAATTCAGTATCTAAATACACTAAAAACATAGTTTGACAAACGCACATCAAATGGCGTAATAATATCCTAAAGCAGGCAAAAATAGGTAAATTTAATTACTAATTACTCCTGTTGTACCTACTTCAACCCTAATATTCCTAATGTATATTTAACAATGGACAGAGGCCAATTTTCTTATTAAATAAGGCATAGTAGGTAATTACTAATTACCAACGTCTATGGTTTACGGTTGTTTTATGGCTTCAACCATCGATATGAGCTATCAACTGCAACGAAACGGACTTTAACTAAAAACGTCAAATTGGTGTTTTAACCTAAACTAACCTGAACAAGATTATGGCACTCACCTACAGTATTTGAGATGCTATTACCTCATCAAAATTTAATGAAAATATTGTAAACCTTTTTCGAGACATCACCTTGTGTCATTTTAAAAAACTCACTCTGTATAAATAAAATCAACTTTATGTGTATCGTTCTTTAGGACAAACCTGAGCGAGAAAACAAGATGCCTTAATTTATATAATTAGTTCTTTTCAAATACTAATGGTTTATTTTACGTTACATTAGCCCACAGGTTTATTACTGAAATTATTTGCAGAGAAACTCGTAACAAGAACAATATTTAATTAAAAATTTGTTCCGAAAGGCGTAAAATAAACTTTTGAAAGTTATTTGTATTACACCAAATTACTCTCTACAGAGCATTAAATTGGAATCAAAACACGCGGTATTTCTAAAGGGATAATGGTTGCAATTATTTACATAATACGCACAGATACTAAATTATTTTTAACTTTCACCAAACATTCCCTAAAAACAATTCATCAAATAAACATTCAGAGGCAGTTAGTAAACGAAAGTTGATAATTAAATGGCTATATTAATACTAATTCAAAATTATTGAACACCAATGTTATACTTAGGTCTGAAAAAATTTAAGAAAATAATATACCGGCTGTTGCATCGTCGAGCGGGACATAGGAAATCCCATGTAATTTTAAATGGGGTCAATTATTGGCTTCCCTAATTATTTTAGAGAAAAATTCTATTTAGGTTTATTAAAGAGCACTAAAACCCACATTCAAAAGAATAACTTTAGATATTTTTGATGAGCCCGTTTACGGGTTATCGCCGATTTCTTTTTAACTATTTCTCCTTTTTATGGCCCCGTATTTGCGGGCACCAGTCAAGGTAAAAGATGACTGTCAAATAAAGTTGTCATTTTGAAATGTGTGCTTTATTGTTATAAAAACTCGTACATCGAAAATATTAGCCATGAATTACACTTCTGAAGAAAAAATATTGATGATTAAATGGTATTATCAAGGAAATAGTTATCAAAATGTGTCAGACATGTTTGCTGCTCTGTATCCGAATAGGCCGATACCTGCGAAATCTACAGTCGAAAGGACTATCAAGAAATTTGAGACAAAAGGCACTGTAATAAATAACTGCAGATGTGAAGAAAGGCAGGAACAAAGAAGAGATGCAAGAATTATTAATTACCTATTAATTAGTAAAATATTGAAACATGTAAAATGTCATAATTAACCTTGTAATTGGATACTTTATTTTAGTTTTATTCAGATTAATTTGTACTCATAAATACACCTTTAATATTTTCGATGTACGAGTTTTTATAACAATAAAGCACACATTTCAAAATGACAACTTTATTTGACAGTCATCTTTTACCTTGACTGGTGCCCGCAAATATGGGGCCATAAAAAGGAGAAATAGTTAAAAAGAAATCGGCGATAACCCGTAAACGGGCTTATCAAAAATATCTAAAGTTATTCTTTTGAATGTGGGTTTTAGTGCTCTTTAAAAAACCTAAATAGAATTTTTCTCTAAAATAATTAGGGAAGCCAATAATTGACCCCATTTAAAATTACATGGGATTTCCTATGTCCCGCTCGACGATGCAACACCCGGTATTCCTATCTTGAGCTGGTTATCTCAACCTCACCGTCAACATTTATGCATAAAAAATTAATCCACGTGAAAAGTAAGGAGGATCTTAGTGTTTTATACAGGGTGTTACTTAATGATGTGGCGTAATTTCAAGGGAGTATTCCTGAACCAAATTCAAATAGAAAAGTTCATATAAACATGTGTCCTGAAGAGTCTGGTTTTCAAGATACCCTGTATCAAAGTTTAAAAAAAAATTGGTTTTTTATTAATATCTAAATGATCCTTTTACCGATTTTGTTGAAATCTGGCAGGGTTATTCATTGTAATAAGACGCTTAGTTGGCACTAACTAAAAGAAAATTATAAGTTCCAGTGGCGTCTCGGGGGGCAGTGTCACGAATAATATTGACAAAAAAAATGTACGCTACTGAGTTTTTTGAAAAATTAAAATTTTTCTCAGATTGGGCATCTACAAATACAACTTTTTTGTCTCCTAATATCGTATTTCGTATATTACTTCCTTTTCGAGAAAAAAAATAAAAACCACTTCATTGCATGTCGGAAAATTGTTAAAATAAAATCAAGTTAAGTTTGATCGTTGCTAGGAAATGTTGTTTTGTTATTATGAACATAATGGTTTTGACTTTCGGTAACAGTTTGTTATTATTTTTCCTCTGGTCAAAAGGTTAATAATTGTGCTATTCAAAAAATGGCAAATAATTATTCTAATTTGGAGATGACACAAATGCATTTCCTTTATGGTCTTGCCAATGGTAATTCGGCGGAGGCCCGGCGGCTCTATCAAGAAAGGTATCCTGACCGTGTCCTTTCATGTAGACAAATATTCATAAACATTCATCGTCGCCTGACTGAATCTGGCAGTTTTAAACGTAATACCTCAGAGGGAAGACCTCGTACAATTGGACCTCCCGCAGTTGAGGAGGCTGTCCTACATGCGGTCGAAGAGAATCCTGCAACTAGTACCCGAAGAATAGGTAGGGAATTAAATATTTGTTATAAAATGGCGTGGGAAATTTTAAGAGATTCCCTGTTGTATCCTTATCACGTACAAAGAGTTCAGGCACTTCTGCCAAGAGATTTTGAACCGCGTACGCAATTTTGTAGATGGTATCATCAAAGACTTGCAGAAAATCCTCACTTTGATTCCATCATCATGTTTACGGACGAAGCCCTTTTTTCCAGAAATGCAATAATTAATTTCCATAATAATCATAACTGGGCCCAAGAAAATCCTCATGCTATTACAGAGTCAAATGTTCAGGAACAATTTTCTGTCAACGTTTGGATCGGTATCTTAGATGACTATTTGATTGGACCTTTTTTTTTACCACGACGTCTTAACGGACAATCTTACAGTCATTTTCTACAAAATGATTTGCCTCTGCTTCTTGAAAATGTTCCTTTATATTTACGTCAACAACATTGGTTCATGCATGACGGTGCTCCTGCCCACTTTAGCATATTGGCTCGTGAGTATTTGAATGGAGCTTACCAAAATCGTTGGCTAGGTCGTGGAGGACCACAATTCTGGCCACCTAGATCGCCTGACTTAAACAGCCTAGATTTCTATTTGTGGGGGCACCTAAAAGCATTAGTTTATGTTACACCAATCGAGACAGAAGAACAACTAAGGAATAGAATTATTGACGGGTGTGAAACCATTCGTAACACTAATGGAATTTTCGAGAGAGTTCGTCGCTCGATGAGAAGGAGAGCAGAAGCCTGCATAGAAGCGGGAGGTAGTCATTTCCAACATTTCTTGTAAATAGTCATTAATTTTCGTTTGTTAGATTTTAAAAAATGGCTTAGAAATAAATATACTGAACGATCAAAGTTAACTTGATTTTATTTTAACAATTTTCCGACATGCAATGAAGTCGTTTTTATTTTTTTCCTCGAAAAGGAAGTAATATACGAAAAGATATTAGGAGACAAAAAAGTTGTATTTGTAGATGCCCAATCTGAAAAAAATTTAAATTTTTTAAAAAACTCAGTAGCGTACATTTTTTTTGTTAATATTATTCGTGACACGCCCCGAGACGCCACTGGAACTTATAATTTTCTTTTAGTTAGTGCCAACTTAGTGTCTTATTACAATGAATAACCCTGCCAGATTTCAACAAAATCGGTAAAAGGATCATTTAGATATTAGTAAAAAACAATTTTTTTTTAAACTTTGACACCCTGTATCTTGAAAACCAGACTCTTCAGGACACATGTTTATATGAACTTTTCTATTTGAATTTGGTTCAGGAATACTCCCTTGAAATTACGCCACATCATTTTTGATGAAATTGCTTTTTCCATAAATACCATTACAATTATTTAAAAGCTATTGGTATGAAAATGAACTATTAAATTACCCGTTCCTTATAAGTTACAAGCTGCTTTACAGGACAAAACAAATTCATCCTCAAAATGAGTCCCTTATAAGCCTGTTAGGCCCAAATATAGGGCTGCGTTCAACTTCTTAAGGCCAAGATGGAATCCGGATAAGACAAAGGGGAAGCACCTAAATCTTAGTTTAATTTCTGGTTAAGTTACTCGTAGAAGCCTCAAGTAAACTAATTGCCCAAACATATAAAATGGTTGGCATTCTTAAATTGTCAGTGGTCTTGATGAAAGTAATGCAGTAGAATTTCATTGAAAATAGTTTAATTTAAATTGATTTAGAAAGGGCTGTATTAAAAATCGTTGAAGACGACAAAAATCTAACACCTTTATAACCTCAATATAAGAAAAATGTAACTATTAACCGAGGTCTCAGTGCTAGAAAGAATTTCATTTCCTATATACTTCTCGGTCTTCGTTCGAAATAGAAAAAGTAATTTCATTGGCAGGGACACAATATAAAATAGTGATTTTTACATTATAGTCTATTTTCTTACTTTGTCCGTAATATATTTTTCACATCGATCATTGATGAAGTCGGGTCGGGAGTAGTTTACCTGTCAAAATTGTTTTATGAGTATTTTTATGTTCTATATTTTTTAAAAGATCGTGTATTCTAAGCAATTTGGATTTGCGAGTTAGCGTTATGAAACCGTTTATTAGTTTGTTTTGTAACAAACCGATGAAGTCAACGAAATACAGGCACGCGGGGAAACGTTTAAATCTATGAAGATTTTTTACTAATACCATAAAAAAAACCTTTAGAGCCAAGGGCAATAAAGTGACAGGCATAAAAATATATACCTACAGTGTGTCCCGGTGATGAGAGTATTGCGATTTCGAAACCCTTTAAAATATTTTGTTAGTAATTTTATGACGTACATAAAATTTCACAACTTTATTCACCTTAGTTTTTTGATATCTCTATCGATAATGCCGCTAGCATATGGGTCAATATATACGGATTGACCTCGTACATATACCTTTCTTTCAAGGACAAAGTGATAAAAACTGCACTTACATGGTCTGCATTTGTAAGCGACTTCGACGTACTTGGGTATGCCTGGACAAGGATCTCCTCCAAAAGTGGTTGGCGAGGTCTGGAATTTGCACTGCCGCTTCTTCTGGCAGGCTTCCACGACCGTCTGCAACAAAGAGTACTAGGTACCGTGAGTCAGATCGGCTGAACTCAAAATTCTGTCAAATAAGTTTGTACTTTTTGGTTAGTGTATTTACATGTGTTGTTGTGAGGGGGGGTTCGTATTTTAATAGGCAGTACAATGGGGTATTATTATGGACGTATCTATATAGGGTTACAAATTGGGGTAATATAGACAGGGTGCGCCAGTAAGGTTAGTTATAGGCTTTACCAAAGCGCAAAACGTTTGTTGTATACAATTTTTTTGTATCCCTTGTAATTAGATAAACTTCTTACTGGCTCACCCTGTATATTAATAAAGGGTTTGATATTAAAAAAAATTGATGGGATTCGTTGAGACGCAGGTACCAAAAACTGCTTAAAACCTGGTCTAATATTTTTAGCATAGATTTAAATTTGGCCTCTTTATCCTTGTTGCTATATTATAACGTTTAGCAAAGTTAAAGTACTTTTCGGAGTATTTGATTAGTTTTGTATTCAGTGGATTAGCTTAACTCCAAGTTCGGTTAATCGCATAGCTAAGCTCCTTCGATTTATTAAATCACCATAAATGTAGTTTGCTATTTAAATGCTTGATTAATTTTCTGATTTAACTGAATTAGATTTGTTAAGTGATAACAATGACAACATCTAAATTCGTTTATTAAAGGTTGTCCCAAAATGAAGGCACATTTTTAGTTGTTAACAAAATACATTTATTTCTTGAAATATGTCAAAACTTTACTGGGATTAAAAAGAATACATATCATGATTAAGTGTGAAACACAATATCCGACAAATGTCCACCGCGGCTTTGCTGGCAGGCCCTTGCCCTCTTGACGAAATTATTGATAACATTTTCACATATTTCATCAATGACAACACGAGATTGAAGAAAACCCCAGAGAAAGAAGTCGTACGGTGTTATATAGCAGGATCGTGGTGGCCAATTCTGATCACCATTGCGAGATATGACACGACCATGAAATTTCAGTCGTAACGAGTCCATTGTTTCACGCACAGTGTGACAGGTCGCTCCGTCCTGTTAAAACAATAAGTTTTCCACATTAATTCGGTCTAACTTAGCCCACAGCAACTCTTCTAACATTGCACGATAGCATTCGCCATCCACTGTTAGTGCAGCCTCGTCTTCAAAGAAGTATGGCCCAAGTATTCCACCGAACCAAAAACCGCACCCAACGGTGACTCGTAGAGGATGCATTGGTTTTTCGTGAATAACACGAGGATACTCTTCCCCTCAATTCCGACAATTCTGCTTATTGACGTATCCATTTAATTGAAAATGTGCCTCATCACTATACAGGATTTTCTTCGAAAAATCTCCATCATGTGCCTAGTTTTCCAGAATCCAATTAACAAATTCAAGGCACAACCCATGATCTGCTGGCTTCAATTCTTGGGTCAATTGGATTTTACAGGCATGCAAATGCAAATGTTTTGTAAGAATTCGCTGCATACTGCTTTTGGTAATGTTCACTTGCTGTGACCGACGGCGGCGTATCGACGGGCCTGGATTCTCACCAACACTTTTCGACACTGCTGCAATATTTTCAGTAGATCGAGCGGTACGCGACCGCCCCTTTGATTTTATGTTTCCAACTGAACCACTTTTCTCAAATTTCTTGATCAATCTTTGCACTGTCGTATGTTTTGGTGTATTGTTTCTTCCAAAAACGGCTCGCACTCTACGAACTGTTTCCGCATAACATTCTCCACATTTATAATACGTTTTCACCGTAACAACGCGCTCATCTACCTTGTAGCGTTCCATGACTATTAATTGCAATAAATTACATGACAGCTCTCAAATTTTCAGAAGCCTACTATGACAAAAACGAAAATGCCACGATATTTAAAATGTGCGTACATTTATTATTAATGCATATTATCATTTTTTGACAGCTCAAGAAAGAAGTTTTTTTTATAAGAAATATGAGATAGAAAGTTAAATGTGCATTTGAGCCTAAAATATCTCCGAGCATGATCTGAATTTTTGAATAAAGTCTGGGAAGACCGAGTTACCCAAGCTGAAATTAAAAAGATATCAGTGTGATTTAAAAGTACTTATGATGGAAAACAGCAAAGGCAATGCTTAAATCGCTGTTACTACGTGACATATATTGTAAAAGGTTTAAATTATTGGAAAGTTTGGCTGATAGATAAGTCTGATTTTACTTTTGAACGATCATAGGAGTAACAGAAAATATTCCGTCAAAGACATTAATATTAAAAACGCCTTTCTCAATTATTCTGTAAATAGGGTTTATAAAGAGCTTTGCAGTTAACCCGGTAGAAGGCAAATTTACTCTGAAGCGTGCCCGTTTACCTTATAAATAATTCTATTTGAATTAAAATATTAACACATTGCAAAATTTGGGCGTTAATAAAAAAATTGCAAAATAGTAATTTTAAAATTCATAATTTACTTTTCATACACACTTTAGCATACAAATATTTAATGCATTTATTTAAAGACCGCAAAATGACTTTTTATTAAATTAAATTTGAATTAATATACAAATTGTTAAATATTTTTAAAAATAAAAATAAATTTACATTTTTTCTGACCGGCATAATCCAAATTTACCGCTTAACTACTTCCCTGCTTAAATTTAATCGACCGTCAAAATCCATAAAAGTATCTAAGCGGCAGTAATTATGCATAATTCGAACTTCTTTAGAATTCTGATAAGGAGCTTTGCATCTTAAGGAAGGGTTAAAGCGCATGAAAATACCAGTTTAAACTTTATAAGTAGCCACCTCTGCTAGAAAATATCTTAAGTTTAAACCACCTGTCGCAGCTAAGAGTATATAAACTTAAGAATGTTTGTCAACAAATGTTGTGTTGTATGTTCAGCTATACAGGGTTGTATGTTCAAATTTTTTAGAATTTAAGAAATTTCCGGTTAAACTGGAAAACCGTTTTGCTCTAAGACGTACAGTTAGAAAGGTAGAAGCTGTCAAAATTCAAAGATGTCATTTTTCAAAACTCGATATCTCAGAAACTATTAAGTTTAGACTTATAATGCACTTACTGAAAAATAATTGAAGAAGTAGTCCATTCTTGCAGTGGAGTTGAAATGATATGAAATAAAAAGCTCTTAGTCTTCCTCCACAAATATTGTATTAAATTATCAGGTTTTAATCCCTACATGTTTCCGACGTTTAAACATCCATCATCAGGGGAAACCTAGAAAAAATAGTATATGTGCAAATAAAAGATAAAGTTCAGTTCATAAGAAAAGACTTACCAAAATCGAGTAAAAATATTGAAACTAGTTACCCCAAATTAATGGGCATGGCCCATCTTTTATTTACACATATACTATTTCTTCTAGTTCTCCCCTGATAATGGATGTTTAAACGTCCGAAACATGTAGGGATTAACACCTGATAATTTAATACAATATTTGTGAAGGAAGACTAAGAGCTTTTTATTTCATATAAAAAATAATTGTTATCCTATGTAGAATCCAAAAATATTGTAAGGTATAGGGTGTTCCATTTAAATAAATCTTACTTTCATATGGATCTTTTCTCTGGGAGATCCGGTATAAAATTTAAAATAATTTTACATTGTGCCCACAAATCCTGCATCTACCCAAATAAAAAGAAAATTTTAAAATTTACCCGTTTTTCATTAAATTACCTCGTCATATAGGGTGCACCACCCTGTATGTATACACGCTTGAAATGGTATTCCGGGTATTTCAGTCCTTATATACAACGTATAGCCACATAAACCAGGTTATTCACACGTGTGTGTTTTTCTGTAGAAGCAGATATGGGCATAAATACATAACAATTCATTACCTACAATGTTTTGCGTTATATTTATGCTACAATACCCCTACTTTGTCCGTTTTTCGCTTTCTCTTTGGGTAAACCCATCAATTTATTACCCCTAAAGCCCAAAGGATCGGAAAATTTCCCTTAAATTTAACTTTTTTACCCAAGATATAAAAGGCCAACTTTAAAATATTCTGCCAAATATGCATCAAATTAAGTATTAAGGAAAAATAAATTTCAGTCTTTATACTCGTAGAAACTTTCCATAAAAAGGCAAAAGAAGAATGGACGGTACAAAACGAGCATCTACAAAATTATTCATTCTTTTAAGGTCGGATATAAATTTGGCTTGGCTGAGATGTGAATGCGAGAGTAGAATATGTATTTCTCTTAATTTAAAAAAAAATTAAAACCTCGTTTTACATTCCTTAATACCTTAAGTAAGCTCTAAACTTTCGTTAACGATCTGAGCTCGATTTCATATACAGGGTGAAAATAATGTCATATACAACCGTATTTATACACGAAATATCTCCTCTCCTGTACACGATATTAAAAAGGTTTAAGATAAATGGTTCGTGGTTTCAAAAACTACTTTTTGTGAGAGTCTATTGAAGTATACAGGGTATCTCATAAGTACAATTTTTAATACCAACTTGATTTGTTTAAACTGGTGTCCCTGTATATTTTATCAAATATTGCTCTTCCTTAAATTCTCTACCAATAATATTTCACTCTTATTTTCCGTTGTCGAGATATCGAATGCTCTGATTTCCTTATCAGTTAAACTACAAGGAAAGCAAAACAATGCGTTCATAAGAGGTAATGCACCGGTTCGCATTTTTCTTTCCACACTTGCAGAAGCACGTGGCGACGTTGTGGGACGGTCTGGATGACTGTTCAATTTAGAAAAATCAGCCCAGGTGTCTTCGACTTTCTATAACATCCTGTATATGCATGTTGTACCTACGTATATCTTTATAATAAGTTATAAAAGTTAGGCTGACGTAGATACCATCAATATGAAACTTTCCTATACACTATTAAACTTAACACTGTCGCGATTAAAACGGACCCTACAAGTTAAGTTAGGGAAACTTTAGTTTAGAACGGAAAACAACAAGTTTAAGTTCGAAAAGTAGCCCTTGAAAGTAAAAAACTTATTTACAGGGCCTTAAGAAAATTAGGACTATACTTTGCATTCAAATATTGACTAAATAGGTTGTTTTGTGTTTTTTCCTTTAGTACCAAAATGAACGGACAAGCTTGCCGTCATTATTTACTATTCGCCATAGTATAAGTTTAGCTTATTTATTTATGCATAGATTTAATTACTACTTCTCTTAACAAATCATATAGGTACATCTATTAACGATACATAACATGACACTGTACGAACTTAACAAAACTGAGAATGACTTGAACTCTTACTTCAATTGAAAGGATATCTTCGCAATGTATTTACATAGTGAAAAACACATCTTCGTGTAAATACAAGAATTTACTGTAAACCGGTTGAGAGAGGCCATCGAGTGTTAAGTCGTTGAGAGAGGCAGACTTTGCTGCTTGAAAAGTGATGAGAGAATCGGAAAAATTGCCGTGAAGTGACAGAAAGAAATCTAACATGTTGTTGAATCCTTAGGTAGTTTTTGCGGTATTTTAGGAGAAGAATATTTTTAGAATAGAAATTGTAAGAAGTGATTTTCTTTATTAATTTGACCTACCACTTTTAACCGTGTAATGAAATTGGTTAAAGTTTTATTTAAATTGGCATAATACTTTACGTCGTAAAGAAATAGGACTTTGTTTTTGGATTTAACTTATTTTAAAGCATGTTTCTCAAGCACCTTTTGTTTAAGACACATATCATGGCAAACAAACCTTTAAGTTGCTTAACATAAGAATACGGCGGCTAAAAGATATCTCAGATAACCTGAACTGACTGAATCCTTGGAAAGAACTCGATTCTCAGCATGCCTCAAAACATAATAACTAATTAGCGCGCTTATTAGTAATCTAAAATATATCGAGTAGCTTTCTCTCAGATCTTTTTTCGAAAACAACTTCGTAATAACGTGTTATGTTCACAAATGTCCATTCTTTAAAATACAGTAGTTGGTCTCTTTTTCTTCCTTTTTTTTTAAATATATTAAAACGAAATGTTTTCTTCTTATTAAACTTTAACGGTTAAACGCATTGTTGGAGAAAGGATTTTAATATATTAGAATTATTAAAGTACTCCTAAACAATTACAGCAAAAAGAGGAGGCGCCCCTCGTTCTCAAATAATTTTGAATTTATTAAATAAAAGACTGTTCTCTGTTAGTACAACAAATTTGCAAGTATTTTAAACAACGTAAATGCTCTATTATTAGAAGCTGTAGCTGAAAAGATTCTTCACGTTTATTAAAACAAAAAAATCTGACAATAATGGGAATTGTCTGTTGCGTAAACAAGCCCTTCAACATCACGTTGCATTACCTTGGTATAATGAACGGCATCTGAATATGTATGGCAGTATTCTATTTCATTAATATTTCAGTTTGTGATTCTTGGGAATGTTGATTTTATTAATTCAATTAGAACACAAAGCATTGCATATTATAGCAAATAATGAAAGTTTGTATTATTATCTCTGTTTGGGCAACATGTGCATCTAAATCAATGCCCGACATAAAATGTTATTCTTTTACAACGTAAAATATTCTACTATATTTTAAGAGTTACATCAAAAATGATCTAACTTGAAATAAACAATAACTTTTGCATGGCAAACTTTCTTTAAGCCTTAGCTAGACTTTAATTAATCATTTTGTCACAAAATGCTGATTTGTTAGTTTTGTTACTAACGTCACAATGGGCTTTCAGCATTTGATGCCTTAACGAGATAAATATAATTAAATGACAATTAAAATGAGTGGCCTTTTTAAGTAGATAGGAACAAAATTAAATGCAGAAATAAGCGTAGAAAATGTTATGATCCTTAAGATCATAAACTAAATAATATAGAAAGTATTTTATATAAACGGATAATTATATCTAATATAAAGTGTTATAACAACTTGTCTTTATTTTATTAAAAGAAAAAATCCCTAACTACGACAGACAACTTAGCTTGTCGAGAGAATTATTGAAAGGCATTTTAATGGCTCGTTAAAATGTTTTCATCTTTAAATCATTTTAAGTTAGTTTGTAACAATTAATTTGATGTGCAAATTTATTCTGCAAATGGCTTTTTAATAAGAATGATTAAAATTTAAAATAAATTACACAGAATATGTTAAAAATGTTATTAAATTATATTTTTAACAACACATTAAAGTTGCACGTTTTGTTGGTGTTTTGTACACAAACTTTTTTGCTTGTCCCTGAAAACAGCTTTATAGTAGTGGCATATTAATTGTTGTTAGCCAGGGTTATTTAATAATTAAGGTTCACATTGTAGCGGTAATGAAAAATCAACATGACCCAAAACTCGACAGAGCATAGCAATGTAATTACTTAGCCCACACACCTGAACCGCAATCTCACAAAGATTGGGTCGTTATACTGGTTGACAATATCGCTAGGCTTTCCCTTAAAATTCTTCCTGATTATTGAATGAATGAATGAATTTCTTTCTTTTAAACAATAGTCCGGTATTAGAATTATATAGTATTAATAAATTCATTTAAATGTCAGTTTTTTTTTCAAAAAACTAAATTTCATTCATACAGAGCGAATCAAACAAAGATTTTACGTGACAGCTTCTTAAATTAAATCCCCTCTTGTCTATTTACGAAATTTGTTAAACAATAACATCATATTTACAATATTGTTTCTATTAAATAAAGCAAAACAAGTTTCTTAGAACATCGAAACTACTAACAGAATTGTAGTGCTAATTAGAATAATATGTATAAATAGATTTAGATTTTAAGAGAAAGGTCGGGTCAATATCTCAGAAGATGTGCACTTGAATGTGCTATTATCGGTCCAAGAAAACCACTATAGAGTTAGTCACACTATTACTGACAAGAACTATGCACAATTGAAATATTTACATAAAAATGAATGGCATTTTGATGAGATCGACTTAGTTCAGGTTAGTCTTTATTCATTCATTAAGTTTAACTAACCTGAACATAATGATGAACAGATGCATTAATGATCCTCAATTTTTGATATTTATATGCAGTATGACACAATACCCCCAAAAAGTATGGGCTGAGATTGTTTGAAACATAATGTTGGGCCCCTTCTTCTTTGGCGACACATTGACTGGAGAAAGATATCTGAAATTCCTAGAGTACCTGAGATGGCTGTAATGTATCCAAATCCAGAAGATCCTGACATTCCCAATGACACCCTATGGAATTAATAGGATGTAGCACCAGTCTATTATACTCGCCCGATGCGTGAATATTTAGATACTGTTGCCTGGGCGGTGGATTTGTCGACGGTGCCCAAGACAATCCCTTGATTTGACTTCGTTGGACTGGATTATTATCTGTGGGAGGCTCCCTAAAATCTAATGTATATATCTACAGACCTGACAATATTGGCGAACATAGAGCCCGAATAATTTTTCACAATTTTGTCATTAAGAAATGCATTCCTTTTTTTTATTAAATCAGTCTTATACCAGGGATAATTTAAAGAAAAACTGCTCATGATCGGCAAGCGCTTTGTTTTTGAGTTACAGAGTGTTACAACTTTTAAGCCGAACAAAAAATAGATACGCCACTACTTTTTTTTTATAACACAATTATTTATAAAATTTACTGTCTACTATTAAGTGCCTTTTGATAATTGTTTGATTTCGACTTCGTTTAGGAGATAAATGTAATTTTATCAAACTCTGATATAAACATTGCGACATTCAAATCAATGTTATTTATTTTTTAATCGAAAACCGTTGGTCAGACGAAGAAAAGTCTAGGGACTATTGAAAATTGACTTTGAAACTAATATTTATTTAGAAGAAAAACAGTGACGTATCATTTTTTTCGTTAAAAATGTTTGCGCGGACGGCACTGGTAGAAGTAAAGCAAATCTTTCTTATGAAAAAAAAAATGTTTTTATGCCTAGTTAGTATCAACTAAAATTCAAAATGACATCTAAAGCAGTTTCAAAAATATTAAGGAAAACCCGTTTTTTTTTTTAAATTTTCAACACCCTTTATCTCAAAATTAAAGCGGCTGCGGACCTACAGTGTGTCCACGGATAGAGTTCGGAAGAGGAAAAACTTTTTTATTTGTGGGTTTAGAAGAAAAAGTTATTCTTTATAAAAACGTCTGCTTGTGTTGAAGCTACAATTTCGGATACCAAATTTACGATTACTATACAGGGTTAGTCAGAAATAACATTTTTAGTTTTTTGGATTTCGTTTAAAATAAATTTACGTAAACTATTGTTGCTTTCCTACTTAGAATAAAATTTTATATCTGGCCGAATAACGATTTTGTTGTAAGAAAACTATTTCTTATTTGTATTTTTATTATTACATGTCATAGGTATTTCTTCAGTTTATTTAATCATAAATTATAAAATATTAAAATAAATAACAGTCTATTCGAACGTGGTACCACCGAGTTCAGCGCATAGTTCAACTCGATATCTGAATTACCGATAACAATTCCTAATTTGCTCTATTGGGATATTTGCAATGACTTCTTTAATTTTTTCTTTCAAGAGATCTAGGTTATTATTGAAATTGGTTTTATACACATGTTGCTTCAGATATCCCCACAAATAAAAGTCCATAATCGTGAGCTAGGTGGCCACTCATTTGGACCATACCTTCCAAACCATTTGTTCCCAAACTGATGATTTAGCCAATCACGAACAATTATCGTGGAATGAGCGGGACAGCCGTCTTGTTGGAAATGTAATTTTATTCGATCAGCTAAAGGTATATCTTGCAAATGATCATAAAAAAAAGTGTTTAGAAGATGCAAATAAGTGTGTTGATTTAAATTGTTTTCAATAAAATATGGTCCAATGATTCCATTGTAAGTAATAGCACACCACACGTTAACTTTTTGTGGATACTGTCTTCTAGAGCGGATACGGAAATTAGGATTGTCGCGGCTCCAATAGCGACAGTTTTGCGAACTAACTACCCCGTTTGTGGTAAACGTTGCCTCCTCCGAGAAAATAATATTATTAACAAAACTTCTTTGTCTAAGGATATGTTCCCCTATCAACAAACAAAAAATCCAAACGCTTAATGTCGTCATTTTCTTTCAAAAAATGATTAAATTTAGGTTTGTACGGACGAATTTTGTTGAATTTTAATATTTTTTCTACTAGAGATTTACTCACATTACCGATTTGAGAAGATCATTTTCTTAAAGACAGTTTGGGAAAATTTCTAACTGAATCCATTGTCATTACAGTTACAGCATCATCTTCATCATACTTTTTTTTCTCCCTTTTTTTTTAAAACACTACCATTTCTCATGAATTTTATTACAATTTTTTTTAAACCCTTGTCCGTGAGAGAAACAGCAGGCCATATCTCATGGAATTCTTGAAGAACTGCCATATAGCTTTTTTCATGTCCTAAACCATAACTTCGCACAATATAAATTCTTTGTTCTAACGTTAGCATTTTCTAATTTCACTATTATGCAGATTTATGAGAAAATTATGACACAAATATCAACAATTTGAAAGATGCAAAGTAACTAAAATATTTCATTTATTTAGAACAGGCTACTTGATATTTTATTATTTTAATAGTAGCTTTGAAATTAACCACTTTGAGAAAAATGTTTATTAGACTTTTTTGCACAATTGGTGTAATAAATCACGGTTTTGAAAATATTTTCATATAATATCAAAAAAAAATCGAAATCAAAATAATTAAAAATGTTATTTTTGATGTACCCTGTATACTAATCGTAAATTTGGTATTTGAAATTGGAGTTTCAACACAAGCAGACGTTTTTATAAACAATAACTTTTTCTTCTAAACCCACAAATAAAAAAGTTTTTCCTCTTCCGAACTCTATCCGTGGACACATTGTATATTGATATGAACTATTTGTCTTAATATCATCAAAGAACTAAAATCCTCAAGGATCAGCGGTTAATTATGAAACACCCTGTATAAATAAATAATAATAGATAAAGACCAACTTTCACTGGCTTGTAGTGAATTATTTATTGTTAAGAAGTTTTATTTTAAATACTACAGCATATGATAAACTTAAACAGTTAATGAAGATCGAATTCTAATAAAAATTAAACTAGTCGGTTGTAAATCAAATTGTTTTTGTAATAATCCGTTATCCAATATTTAGAAATATGATGCACCTTTCTTTAGATGTAGTTACAATTTATATCGTTATGATGCTCAATTTATCCAAAAATATTCTACTTATTTGTAAAAAAGTAAACGTACAAATGTACTAACTGTTACTATTTTTTAAAAATTTGCAATTACAAAGTATACTTTATTTTCACTAAAATCATTTTGTTTAGTCATTAAGTTAACAGTCGTCGATACGTTATAATAATACATTTCCTAATAGGTATTTTTTTTAGCCCTTAAATGAATTTAAATTTTATAATGCCACTTAATTGGCATATGGAGATTGTGTACCAGGTTTGCTTAGTTTTGAAATTATGAACTTATAAATGAGCACATTACACTAACACCATATCGTGATGGAAGCTGGCTTAATAGTTTAACAAGTTACTGGGGATTTAAACTAGGTCAGACATTCCCTAGCTGCATTCAGAATTTGCAGCTGAAATGCGAGTATGTTTATAAAATATATTAGGAATTAGGAAGAGGTGTACATTCCGGCTATTTCTATCCAAACTACTGCTGCCTAGACCCGAATACTACAAGTTTTTCCTAGCTTTTATCTGTTTTCACACTGTTCAGATGTTATAGTAAAAATATGATAACTGATCACGTCTTATTATTAAAAACTGTTTAGTTGTGGGTCAATTTACGAATCAATATGATATTTATTTATTTCTTTGTTAACAATAGTTCAAATAAAAAAAGAAAACACTTAATTAACAATGAGTACATCAACCCAATTAGCCAAACACATTTTATTTCAAAAACAATTTGCTAGTACCAGCCGTTAAATTGGTGTTACAGCCTAAGAGGTTTGTTTTGTCATTTTGTTTCATTGTTTATTTTGAATGAATTTAGAGCATTATGGGTATCAGGGGAAAGGAAGGTCAAATGAGATTACCTTTTTACCCGCTCAAATTCAGCTACTTTCTCTTTAGCTAAATAAATGAAAACATTGGGTTTCTTCAAAGAGTACGTTTTTTTTGACGCAGTATTTGGTACATATCAAATTTATTTAAGCCAGTGCTAAGTTAACAAGCTTAAAAGTTTTGATGACAAATATTAAAATGCTTTAAAAAAATATAACATATTTTCTTCGGCTTATGTAACACAAAGGCGTTTGTTTTTACTGTTGCTAAAAACCAATTCGTAGGTGCAAATTGAGGAAATAACACAGTACTTGTTACAGGAGCGTTAAGTTACCCTAGTTCCTGCGTAGAGACATATTAATCCCTTAGGGCTGAAAATACCGACAGGGTTAAAATTACAGTGTACGCGCAAATAAATCTTTTGCCGAATTACAAATCTTACAATAACTGAAGAAAAAACGGATAGGGTTAAGATTACAGTATTCTACAAATAATAAAATGCCACAAATAAATATGACTTTGTCGAGACGTTCTAAATTTATACTGTATGATCATTTCTTTACAAGAACAAGTTAAAGAATTTTTAAATGTGCTGCATTCTCGTATTTTTAGGTTTAAACTTCTTGCAACAAAGATATAAAACGCTATGTTAAACCAATTTAGTATCTAGCTAGGAGGGCTGGCATAATAAATACCATCTCTGAAAACAGAAGCAGAGCTGTGCACTCAATAAATGATAAAGCTTGGTGGGTATTTGCCACAACAAACAAGAAAATATTGAGGCAATAAAATGTTTAAATGTGCAGTGGCAGCGATAGCAGAAATGTAAAGAAACAAATTTGATTAAAAAAGTAAAGGGACTGTCCTTTTAGGATAAAAGAAACAGTTCTTTACAAAACCTGTATACACGCTATTTATTAAAGCTGACGGTATACCATAAACTAAAAGACGGCGTATAACAAATACTCGAAAGTTTTGGAGCAAGCAACGCTTAAAGTTAGCAACTATTAGAACTTTATATTAGTAGTTTGGCCAGCTATTTCAGCAGTTTACAAGTACACATTATGTAAAGAACAAATAATAGCAAGTTACTTCCATTGTTCAAAATGGTAATATTAAGAATGTAAATAAACTAAAGAAAACAGCTGTGGAAAAATTGATTTGTTATTTATCACCGAAACTTTAGCAGGAAGAACTTAAATGACCCTTTCAAGTAACGCAGAACCTGTTTCATAAATTCCAGGGGTAATGTCCCAAAAACAAAGTGAAACAAAGTGACACATCGCCATTGCAGAATTTGCACTTTCTTGAACATTATCGATATAATTCAAATATTAATGTTGTTAATGGCACATAAACTAAATGCAACTTGGACATCTGCCAAATAAATACTATTTTTATTGCTCGCAGGAACAGTTATTGCGTTGTGCTTGGGAGAAGACAAACCAACACCAAAAATAGTAGGATGTTCAGTGGCGGAAGGTTAATCCATTCTCGTAAAACAAATGTATGTCATGTTTTGGGAAGAAATATGGTTAAAAGGTCAGACAGGAAGACCTAATTACTAGTGGAGGCGTCTCAATCTCAATCACCACCTTCTACAGTCTATTTCTGAACATCCTGAATTAACCTGAACTAACCTGAACATCCTTTATATTCTTATATATTATATATATTATAATTCTTTGAATATACAGGGCTGCCCAGAAGTCGGGAATAAAATTAATATAGTCTTAACCTGTAACTTTTGGGAAAAATGCTCGGACACGTCAATTTAGTTTTATATATGCTCACGTTTTGACGTTATTCGTTTGTTTTTTTATAGACATTTGTCAAAGATATGACGACATCGATCTTTTTTTTAAATGGAAACATACAGCTTGTGATACATCATTTGAAAGCTAATATCTCGTACAGTATGCTCATAAATTTTGGCGCGATTCTGTCAAGCAATTTCAAAATGGCGACTGTTAAAGGTTTCAAAAAAATCCCTATTAAAATAAGCGGACATGATAAATCATTGATGTTTTTTTTACCTTTCGAGGTAAGAAATCTTCATTGTTTCACGTTCTGACATTTTGTGACATTGTGACTTAACAATAGTTATGGTTTATTTGTTATTTATTTTGTCAAAAATAATAGAAATGTAACGAAGCAAAACAAAACACAACAAAAAAGTGGTTTAACGTGGCAAATGCTGGAAATGTCCTTCACCCTCTACTTGGCATGCTCCCAGACGATTGTAAAATCCGTCGACGGAATTTCGAATGGCTTCAGTCGGTATGTTTTGTCTCCAATCTAATTTTGTTTTTCAAATATTCAATATTATTCGGCCTATTTTGGACAACTTTTTCTTTTAAATATACCCAAAGAAACTAGTCTAGAGGCGTTAAGTCTGGCGACCTCGGTGGTCATTCAATTGTACCACGTCGTCCAATCCAGCGACCTGGAAATATCTTATCTAAATGACACAAAAATGCGGGGGAGCACCATCTTGCTGAAACCAAATTGTTTCATTAGGTATATCTGGATATACTTCGTTGGGAAAAATTACAGCTAGAGCAGGCCTCAACTCGAAGGTTAAGAAATCCAGGTACCGTTCAGCTGTGAGGTTTCCTTCCAGAAAGAATGGCCCTAAAATTCGGTTATTAATGATACCCGTCCATACATTTACTTTCTGGGGCCGCTGAGTATGCGCTTCAAATATCCATCGTGGATTTTCTTGACTCCAGAAACGATAATTATGTCTGTTAACCACCCCGTTTAAATAGAAAGTAGCTTCATCCGAAAATAATATGTTCTGTGGAAACCTATTATTCTCGTCACACTGCCTCATCATTTCTTCGCAAAATTGCAAACGCCTATCATAGTCATCTTCGAATAGCTCTTGGACAAGACATACTTTATAAGGGTGATATTTTTCTACTTTCAAAAATCTTCCAATAGTACCTCTAGATGTATCATGATTTTGAATTTTGACATTGAAAAAATTGAATTGAAACATGTGGATTATCCTGCAGAGATAATGCAATATCCAATTTTTCATCGTCGCCTAAAACACGTGGCCGTCCATTCCTAGGCAAGTCCTTTACTGTGCCATGTTCATCAAATTTGTGGAATATTTTACTAACAGTGCCCTGTGAAATTTGATTTTCCGGATATTTAGCATTAAATAAAGTGCTTACTTCACTTTGACTTCTGATTTAATCTCCACATCCTAACAATATCAAGACCTCGATACGCTGCCTTTCCGACAAAACCATTTTTGTTTAGAAAATTGTAAAAAAATACTTCGGAAACACCTAAATTAATTTTACAAGTTCACAATGTCACAAAATGTCAGAGCGTGAAACAATGAAGATTTCTTACCTTGAAAGGTAAAAAAAACATCAATGATTTATCATTCCCGCTTATTTAAGTAGGGATTTTTTTAAAACTTTTAACAGTCGCCATTTTGAAATAGCTTGACAGAACCGCGCCAAAATTTATGAGTATATTGTACGAGATATTAGGTTTCAAATGATGTATCACAAGCTGTATGTTTCCATTTAAAAAAAAGATCGATGTCGTCATATCTTTGACAAATGTCTATAAAAAAACAAACGAATAACGTCAAAATGTGAGCAGTCCGAGCATTTTCCCCAAAAGGTACAGGTTAAGGCTATATTAATTTTATTCCGGACTTCTGGGCAGCCCTGTATATTATTTTCTATTTTGCACAGTTTTTGTTCAGTTGAACCATGCTGTTGATTTTAGTTCAGAATGGTTTCGGCCACATCTCTGACTTTGGTGGATCCATTCCATAAATATGATCTCAATCTTAAAGATATATTTTGATTTTCTAGGATGTGTGCAAATTTTTCACATGCCGCCCACACTAATTCCCTCGATGTATCAACCACGTATATTGCTTTATATTTACCTGCAGTAAAGCTTAATCCTTGAAAACTGAGTAAAGCAATAAACTGCTTTTATACCCCTTTACCACTTGATGTTATACTCCAGCCTTTTGTGACTCTTGGAGATCCTAATTAAATGCAACTTAAACATTATGAATATCAGAGATGAAATATGTTATTATATACTTTTTTTATGTGGTGACTTAACTCTTCCTTATTGAAATTTAAGAAATTCGAACATCCTGTAAAAATTAATTACGATTTTTATTTCTGCTGTTCCCCAAACCTTGGATTTGGGTAATTAAAAATATTCGTTATACATATTTCAAAAACAAAGCTTTGCATGTTAATTCATAGGGCCTGGATTTTGTAAAAAAGTTAATTTTGCCCTTTATTCGAATATAAATCGTCTGGTTTAATCCGAGATGGGATTAAATGGAATATTGCCATTTTACGCCTTTTTTGGCCAAACCTCATAAAAAATGGTAGCTTTTTCATGCATATCTAAATTTTTCTGAAATTTGATAGCTGGATAGTAAGTTTTTTAACCAAACCCTTCGAAACAAATAATTGATTGCATTAAGGCTTTAAATACTAAAATTGTATACATTACGCTATTGATAGGGAATTGGGGATACCTAAATATATACAGAGTATGTTATGGGGAAATGCTACAAGGAAAAATATATATAATATATAATTACCAAAGTCCTTAAGTAAACAGCAATTACTAAACCTCTGTTAAAAGTGTTAAAAATGATTCAGTGTACTTAAATATTTATTAGGTGCCCATTTAGCTCTAATTCAGATTCGTTTTAGAAAAAAAATCTTTACAGTAAATTTAAATATTCTAATGTAAACCCTTTTAAATAAATTATAGACATTAATGGGTTTGAAAGCTCAAGTATAATTTTCTTAAAATATTGACCTACTTTAGAATATAATGATGGTTCATTTAAAGCAGCCGTACAAATTTTTAATTTCTTTTGAAAAACATTGAACAGTAAATAGTAATTTTTTAAAAATGCAACGGAATTGCCTGAAGTGCCTATTAGAAAGATTTAGCTAAAAACAAGAGAGAATGTCTAGTTAAATAGTGGAAACTAATTTAGATTTAGCTTTATTGTATTTAACGTGTGCAAATTTTTAATTAAACAATTAAAATGTTCAATTTACCTTTTTTATAGGAAATGAAATGGGAATAAACTTGTGTTAATATTTGTTTTTAATATATGCGAAAGAAACATAACCTTTGTTAATTCTTTTGCGATTATAGGGGCGTTTTTCATAGCGTTATGTATTCGTAAATTTACCCTAATAAAATTCTATTAGAATTGCCTGCAAAGTTATTTATTTATTATACTTCAAAAAACTTTTTAAAATTCTCCTTTTACTTTTATTTTACTGATGCCTTCATTTATATATATATATATATTATATATGTTCCATTACCGGGGATGATCACCGATTAAGGAAAAAAACAAAAGGAACATTTTGGATATTATTTTTTATAGTCGTATGTTTTCGCTTTTCAACTGACTAAAATGAGATTCAAATCCGATACGAATGTATTTTTAGGAAAAAAGGAAAAGAAGATACCCTTACAAGCTTTTCCATTTAAAACAAAACATCAAGCTGAACTTGAATTTTACTTTTAGGTGAAATGGCATAAAAAACTTTCGGATAAAAGATTGTTTTTTTAGGCCCGAAATGAGCTACATTTAGCCTCAAATATTTTTAAATACACAATGCCTTTTAAAACAACAGAAAAAGTAGTTCAAATTACTAAAGACCGGATTAAATGCAACCAAAAACGTTAAGAATATGCGCATATATATACACATATTTTTTAAAGTTTATGCAGGATATATGCAAAAAAGACGGTAAATATTCAATGAATATACGGTAATAAAACAACTAAATTTTGATATTCTAAATTAAATTTTCATTTAATTAGGGGATTAAGTATTGAATAAAGATAAATTCAAGTTATAATATACTTTATTAAATCAGTTAACACCTAATACAGTTTTTATAACAAACTTATACTGATATTAATTTGAAAAATTAGAAAACGTACCAGTTATTATATGTGCTTCAAGGTTTTGAACTAAAAAATTGTGGCGTCTGTCACTAAGGACATGTTTGGAAAAAGAAAACGATCTTTCTACATCTACTGAAGTTATAGTACCTTCCCTAACATTATGTTTATGACCTGCCTTAAAATCTTGAAACTTGTGTTTTTTCTATTAAATTTTCTAATTTTACCACTACTGTTTTTCCTACCTCACCTCGTATTTGTTTGCAATTTTGTACACATGTTTCTATTATATCCATCGACTCTGGTAGACTAGTTGCAAATACTGTCCGCTATAAATGCATAGTTACGCTTAATATACATTAACTGTTGTTCCACTTAAGCACTTTGAAATATTTCTTTAGACTTTAGGATGCACTGTGAATCATCACCAGACATTTGTGAAATTAAGCCTTTTAATTTTTGGAAATTATCTGCATAAAATATTGCCGCACGAATCCAGGTGCCCCATCTGGTCACGACAGGCTCAGGTGGTAGTGGTACTCCAGGAAGATTCTCCTTGAAAAATTGTACTCTTAATGGGGCATTTATGAATATCTTTTTTGCATTTGTTATTAGGTCATTGACCAACGGAAAGGAAACTCTAATAGTTCCCGCAGCCCTATTTAATCCGTGAGCTAGGTTTACATTACATGAATCAAATTTCCATAAAATATTTTTAAATTCTGTCCTGTCTTATCATATACGGCGCAGCATCGGACAACAGGACAAGAATTTTATCTGTAGGAACTGAATTCGGCAAAAAGAAATGTGTTAAGGTTTCTTAAATAAAACGTGTAACTGTGAGGTTGATTATTTTTTCCACTTCTTTTATGGCTATAAGGTAGGCTTTTCCAGGTTCTTCTTCTGTGAGTTTTCCGATCATTAAATTAACTATATAACGACCACACGAATCAGTTGTTTCGTCGACGACAATATACATATAGTTACCTCCAATTTCTTTCTTTATTTCATCTAGCACGGTACCAAATACCTTTCCAACGACATTTTTTCTTAATGTTGATTCACCTGGAGCATTACATTTTGTATATTTTTACAGAAAGGCCCTAACTTGCGGGTTGATTATCTTGTTTAAAGGAATATTAGCAGCCAAGAACGATTTACATATATCTTCGTTAAATTCTGACTGGTCATGGTTTCCGTTTTTAAAAATCTCAAATGACTGCTTCAGCGTTGACTGTATGGGACCAGACTTCATCTTGCTAACCTTAGCAATGTGAGACGGCATCTTAATGTGTTGGTCTATTTAAAATTTCTTTGAGCAGGAAACAATTTTTGAACAAGACTTGCAAAAGACATGGTCGCCGTCCAAAGCAAGTTCTGGGTAACGCTTAATCCACGAAATCCATCGTATTTTCGACATAATCACCGCTTTCACTTTCACTTTGTTTGCGTTTACAATACTAACTGCGGCTCCAACAACCTCAATAATACTGGTAACAAATGTAAGCAAATAAATAATTATAGAAGGTTTAGATAAAGAAATTCTAGTTAAAACATCTGGTCAGAAATACCCACCCACTAATGAAATTTCTCAATAGAAGAATAATAGTTTATTTTATTCGTTTATTACTTTATCAATTAGCCTATTTATTGCCCTCTTATCTTCAGACCCCGACAGCACAGGCGACACGGCGTCGAACACAGAAATCCCAAAACATTCTTAGATATGCAATAGTTCTTAAAATATGCATTTTTTTCTTTTAAAATTACAAAATATGCAAAATGCATAAAATCCGGTCTTTACAAATCACTAAAAGAAATTTTTCGTATAAACGATTAAAAATTGAATATTAATAATCTCTTCCTAAAGTTATAATTGGGCACCTAATAAAAGTAACATCGAAGATACTGACCTGTATAGTGTTCGGTAAAAGACAAACAGTTGTTGTGTCGAAAACATCTGGGTCCAAGCTAGTAGTTGTAGATGTAGATTTAGAACAGAGACCTTTTGACGACGCAGATTTCCCATACTGGGCTATTTGAACCGCAATGCTTGTCCCCGCAGGACATTTTAAAGTGACTATGTCATTGTCGCATCCAGCTCTTTGATATGTCCTTAAAGTGCCGGAAAGTAGCGCTGTAACAAATAAGCATAATCTGAGTTCCTGATTAAATGGCATAAAGATTTTAATTACATTAGGTACAATAATAAAAATACCCTGTATATTTACAAACAAATAAATATTTTTGTCATAGATCGAATACTGACTAGTTTATTACAGTAATTTTACAAACGAACATGAAGAAAACAAAAATTGAATTGAATCAATTGAATCCGAAGGTAACCTATCTATATTTACTTTAGCAAGCTTCTTGTGATCCATTACATCAAAGAAAAGTATAGTGATCCCAAACTTCCTATTATAATCTATTCAGATGGATCTTGTTACCAAAATAGGAATGTAGATATACCCAATACATACTCACACACCATACCAAGAGACAGACTTCGACGCGACTGACACCCACCTTAGGAAATATAAGCTGCACTAGGAGATTACAAAAATAACAACAATATGGAAGAAAAGCAGCCAAAACACAGTGAAACTGTCAGCACCCATAACACAGTGAAACTGTCAGCACCCAAACCCATACAAGAAGTCTTTCTGAACAAAAGTACGATAAAGGAAAGGAGTCAAAGATGAAGATTCGATCCCCTGCACAAATTTAAGTCAATATAGTATATACAATATAGTTTAAGGCTATCAATGGACGTACTAGTCTGCATAAAAGTCTATTGGCTTTGGGGAATAATTATTTGCCACGTTGAAAACTAAATAAGTTGCAAGTAATTTTCATTGATGATTTTTGATAAAATAAATGTTTATGACTGAATTTCTCACTACATATAAAAACATCATTTTGTAAAACAAAAAGACCTTTGAATGTTTTATTAATATTAGAGATAAATTTTCAAGCACGTTTGCGGCTAGCATACACGATCGTAAATTCAAACCCATTTGATGCCGCAACAATTTTACATTTATTAAAATCTAAATTTGTGGTCAGATTTTAATAAAGTTTAACAAAAAACATCACATTTTCAGATAAACTTTGTAATTTATCGAAATTCTTTTTCTACGTGTTTCTGATATAAATCCACGAGGAGTCCAAAAATAATTGAGAACGAACGGATTCTTTTGTTGGGAATCGTAGCAGCTTTTAGAAACATTATAGAAAACAAAAAAACTGATGCTCAGATTTGGAAGAATAAAGAGGAGATCCCGATACACAGTAGCCAACAATTTTAATTCACTCTAAATCTTTTATTTGATTAAAGGTCAACTTTAGGACAGTTTGGGGGCTCTGCAAACCGTTAAGTACCTTGCTTTAATCGGAACTTAATTTTACTTAAGTCGAGTCCGTGCAAGTGGTCTTAATAATGACATTATCAACGCGACGACAAGGTTATTTCAGGTGAGGCAAGTCTCTTGACATAGAAAAAAAACATTTGAGGAATGGCTAACATTAATTTTTAATTTTTGTGTAAAAATAAGGTTATTAGGTTATTTGAAAGTAACTCAAAGATGAAGAAAGATATTATAACGCGATTTTTCTGAAATATAGCTTAGGGTGGACTTTATTTTCGCAATCCCTAGATTCTTATGCTCTCAGGGGCCCAAATAAATTTTAGAAAATATTCTTTAATGTGTTTAACGCTCTTTGTCACCAAAATTCAACAAATAGTTGAAATGCGTTCGAATATGACTGGAGTCGGACAGCTAACAATAATATCAACTTCCAAAAAGAAGGTAAAAGATTAATAATTACTCACTGGTATAGTTGGGGTCAAGCAAATATTTGACGCGTGACACTTCCACATTGTCATGGGTGTCAAATACGGCAGGCAACTCATAATATAAAAGTTACTAATGGCTAATTTATATTATAATAATTACCACCCACTCGAAGTATTTGTATCTTTATCCTTTTATATGACTAAAAAGAGACATACATAAACCGAGTTACCTCAAGAAAAAAGAAGAGAAGAAGAAAGGAAAACACATGAATCGAACATCGAACGTAGTTTTGTTTGTTTCTCCCTCTTGTGCATTTTCAATGTCATATCACTTGTCGACCGTACGTGAATTCTCGTCGATTTGGTAAAATGCAGATCCGCATTTTATTTATTCCAAAACGAGTGATGTCGTTGTCTTGTTAACATTCTGTATTTGGTTTAGGATTTTGAGTATTTAAATCATTTTATTGCCTTTTTATAGTGTTCTATTGTCTTTATTTGTGTAGTGAGTGTTAAACATTGTTTATAGTTTATAAGACTTTTATTTAGTATTATTTTTTTAGACGTGTGTTTATCTTAAGAAAAGTAAGTAGCTCTACTGGCATTATATCAATAAACATCATTTACGTTGATAGAATTAGTCGGAAGTGGACAATAAAAAAGGCTAGTGAGTGCTCGCCAACGTTTCGCTTTATTTATGTAAAGCTTCATCAGGGCTGAAATATAATAATTTTCTTAAAAATTTGCATACACTACTAAGATTGCTTTTGTTAAGGCCTGTGATATTAATGGTCAATCCTAAATCCCACCATTACAATGCACAGGATTTATCAAAACAAATTTATTTATATTATAATTCATATTCTTAGACCAATTTCCCAGCAATCATTTTCTGCAAAGGTTTATAAATAACAATATTCGTCAGTCCGGCCCTGACTAAGTATCAGCTGTAATAAAGTTGGTGAAATCGAAATAACCTAGTATTGCACAAATATGACAAGATGGAAGTGACACGCGTCAAATATTTGCTTGACTCCAACTATAGCTAACTTCAATTCATGTTCGTATAAAAACGGTTTCGTTTTTTGTCTCGATATATCGACTGTCTATCGTTAGTCCATTCGCGTAAAATTTTTGAACCGTTTAAATAAACAAAAAACTAAAAGCATTGTTTGTACATCTAAAACTTTGTAGTTTATACGTTAAATTTATATTACGCTAACACAAACGTAAACGCAGATTCTTGATATTTTACATCGATTTATGTTGTTGTTTGATTATGGTTGGTTGACATAAAATATTTGGTCTATACAGGGTGTTTATTAAACTTACAGCAAAAATTGTAGGGGTTATTCCCTGAACTATTCTAGGAATATTTTGTTCTTTGGTAATTTACAAGAGTCTCCAGGAAATAACCCCTTCAAATTTTGCCGTATCTTTAATAAACACCCTGTATACCTTTTAAAACAAATCTAATTAAATTTGTATTAAATATACGGAATACATCTCTGTGCACTATCAGCAGGTATCACTCCCAAGAATATATTTTGCCGGACGTGTATAGATGGACTGATATATGAATGATACTTCATTCTCAAGTTCATCCTTAAATAAAAAGCGTATAATTTGTTTCCCCGTGGCAACAGGACTAATCGTAAAAAATGTCAAATGAAAAACGACCGAATTTAAGCTCTTAATCTGAAAATACAGTTAAATCGATACCTTGAAGACCTCAATTTGTTTCACTGTGACACCGTGATCAGACGCGGGGCAAGAATAGAGCGAAAAACTTCCACTTTTTTTACCCCATAAATATTAAACTTGGCAGGATTGAGCATTTTTTACACTAAAGGGAATAACGTAAATCACCAAGCCAAAAAAAAAATGTTTAAATTGAACCATTAATTTTTGGAACTTATTCCAACTAAAAATTTGCATTAAATTAATAGAAGAATTTCTTTAATTAAAATTAAATAATGGATGGCTTTTCCTCCTTCTACTAACGAGTCAATAATTGTTGTTGTGTACACCTATCTAATGTAATGCGCGGATTTACAGCAAGTTGATGTAGAGCAAGAGTGCGCGCCACGTTTACTCGCAAATATACAGTTTAATTTATTACCAAAATTAAGTGATGGATTTGTCGATGGCGGCTTACTATTAAATCAAAACAAACTGGAGACTATCACGAAGACATGAACGCTGATGACTTTAAATAATACTTCCAGCAAATGCTAGATCTTATTCCTCCTGGGTCTATTATAGTCATGGATAATGCCAGCTACCACTCAAGAAAACCCGAGAAAATACCAACGTCTTCTTGGAAGAAAAATTACATAATTCATTGGCTTACTGTGAATAAGAAGCCATTTCATAAAGATATGCTGAAAAAGGAACTACTGGAGGTTGTAAAGTTAAATAAACCTCTTTGTAAGAAATTTGTTGTCGACGAAATCGATGCAAAACGAAATTTAACGGTACTTCGCCTTCCGCCATATCACTGTGAATTAAACCCCATAGAAACGCCGTTGTCACCTTACTTTCATTCACCAAACTCGTCCTTCACCCTAATTTACGACCGATTCGGGGTGTGTAGGTCTGCCAGAGTACATGTGAATCAGACTTGAACGTAGACTAATACAACGCATTATATAGAAATAAAGAATAATTTATTATTACTTTTTGAACAAATTATGGAAAAAAAATAAAGAACCCTTTATAAACGATAGACACACAAAGAAAACATACTTTTTCGAATTGAAAATTATGCACTAACCCAAATTACCCTGTATTAAAATAATTTTAAGCAACGTTAACTTCTTATCCCTTCCAAACACCCACTTAAAAAGAAATTTTCCTGAATTTATTTTAACAAGAAGGACTATATTTTAATACACATGGGGTAAATGTGGGTTGCATTTTAATGAATGACGCCCTGTGCCCCTTTTTATGATATAGGAGAGCTTGGCTTTCGCTGTTGAATTTTCCCCGGATTTACCGATATTGCAGCCCTGGATATTCAACCAACAACCACTCATGCTTTCTAATTTAGCAGATAAATTGCATCAAGCTTAACATATTTTCTCTTCCTAGAATTTATAGTTTGTGATCTGAAGGACTCTGTCATATTATTATAGCTATATTTTGAAGGATAATTTATAAATAGAATTTCGTATTACACAGTAAAAAATTGAGTGTTAAATTTAACACTCAATGGTGGTACACATAGGACCACACTCAATAGGGTATATTAACCAATCATTATATCTTGTAAAAAATACATTGTTAAATGTTTTTTTTTTACTTTTTGATGAGTGTTAATTCTCCTTATTTATGGGTAGGTACATTTACACTATCGAGTTTAAAATAAACTCACAGATTGTAAACGTATCCTTCTAGGGTGTAAAAGAAATAATGAGAGGTGTAAGTAAAACTTAATCAAAGCCAAAAGTAGTAGCATATAATATATATAAATCTTTAGATCGCTTAAAAAGGTTTGTTAAATGAATGAAAATATTGAGTATTATTTATCGTTTATTTAAAAAGAAAATGATGGTTACAACAGAAAGGGAAAACCCTGTGATTTTTTTTACACTTATTATTATAACTAGTTGAACAAAATGACACACAAATTATGTAGTTTAACAATTTAGTAAATTAAACATACATATATCTACGTTTAATGTACCTCATTGTTAAGCTTAATTTTGCTTCATTTCTTGACAAAGTTTAATTTTATTATATTAGGGCTTAAAAAATGTACTCCAAAGGTAAAAAATCATCATATTATTGGCTTATATCAAATTTATTTTTACGCTTTTATTTTTAGTCATGCTAAAGTAATTTTGTTTTTGAAATATTTGCAATTTGAAATGTATTTTATACCATACGTAATACAATTTTAAATTTATTTTTATCAATTATTTCATGTTTACCATAGATACGTAAAACAGTTACTGCTATATATGCAAAAATCTAATATAAAAAATATTTGGCGGATGTTATAACACAACGACCAAAATAAAATGAATACGTTCAAAAAACTTTATAAGTATTTGCAGTAGTAAACTTTACAGTTGTGTAAGAGGATCTGACGCACCGAATGACGATATTGGCGTTGTTGCCAGCTTTTTAGTTTGTCTGGAATTCGAACGAATTTTATATTTTTAAATGTTATACCCTGTAGGTATATTAAATTTGTTACACTTTTGGTATAACATACGTTGTTCCTAATATCAGTAGTTTTCGAAATAACGAGTACAATTTAGAAAAAATATATTTTTTGTATTAAATGTTCAAACCATTTTCTCTGTACAGCTTGACAGGGTGCTAATTGAAAATTAAATTTTTCGATTGTATTGTAAATCATTTTTGGCGTTATTAATTGACATTTGTCCAAAATTCTACGCTGAAAATTGGTTAAATCTTGACGTTTTATAGTATAAACTCTGGTGTTCAAGTGTCCCCATAAAAATTAGTCGTTAGGCGACGAAGCAGGGGACCTAGATAGCCACTTGATTGTACCCCCTCTACCGACCCACCTATTCGGAAAAGTGTTGTTTAAAAATTCGCGCACGTTTCTACCAAAATAGGGAGAGGCTCCGTCCTATTAGAAGAATGTACTTGCATAATTTGGACCCATCACATTTCGTATAGTAGGCACTATTTGCGTTTCCAAGAGCTCAAGGTAAAGTTGTGATGTCAAATTTCCATCAATAAAAAATGGACCGATCTTGTGGTTACCCAGAAGCCCAGCCCACACATTCAATTTTCCAGGGCGTTGTGTATTACTTTCCTTCATCCAGTGGAGATTTTCATTTGCCCAAAACCTATAGTTGTGTCTATTGACTTTACCATTTAACATAAATGTTGCTTCGTCCGAAAATACTATAAATTTGAAAAACTGGTTATTTTGGTCAAACCTTAACATCATAATATCACAAAATTCAAGTCTTTGCTCATAATCATCTTCTGATAACTCTTGAACTACATGTATTTTAAAAGGGTGATATTTTAGTTTTATTAAAACATTATGGACGGATTTGAAGCAGACGTCACTTACTTGAGAAATTTTTCTTAATGAAGAAACAGGGGTTTCAACAACATGTTGTAAAATTTCTAAACTTTTCTCTTCATCTACTACTGCTGGTCGTCCTGATCGTCGCCTATCTCTACAATTTCCAGTTTTTTCGAACCGTCGAACAGTTTTTAGAACAGTTGCTTTTGAAATTGGATTTTGGTTTGGAAATGCGTCATTAAATAGATTTTTAACCTCTTCGTAAGACCTGACCCTATCGCCAAATCCTCTTATCATAAGAATTGTAATTCTTTCACTTTCAGTTAAAGACATTCTTGCATGTAAGAATGATAGCTTTTATTTATTAATAAATAAAACACAATTTGTTGATATTTTCAAAACACGTCCTTATTTCGAAAACTACTGATATTAGGAACAAAGTATTTTATACCAAAAATGTAACAAATTTAAAGTAAAAACTATAAATAAAAAAATATACAGGGTGTTACATTTAAAAATATAAAATTCGTTCGAATTCCAGACAAATTAAAAAGCTGGCAACAACGCCAATATCGTCATTCGGTGCGTTAGATCCTCTTACACAACTGTACTGAGTTTGGTTTAAATCGGCCAATAAATTGTGATGTTATTAAGCCGTTTCCAGAGTTTATACACACACTGTATATTAGTCATATTTAGAAAAAGGCGATTTGGGGTAGACGTAAGGGAGCTTTCAGAAACTAGGTGGCCCGGTATATATATAAAAGGAGGCAGAGTTAAACAAACTAAAGAATATAAAAAAGGCTCTTGAATATTTATTTCCGAAATAGCCTACAATCCGTTTTTGTTGTTAAAACAAATATCGGTTGTTTGGTTATGCAGGATTTTTCACTTGAAACTGGATATATTTTGGTCTCCTAGAAAGCCATCGTTAGGTAGAATCACTTTGCATTTCTTAAAGATAACATCAATGCGACCCCCCATAACTTTTAAAAGCATTCTTGTAATAGCAGTACATGCCGCAGTAATTTTGTCTATTTGATTGGCCATATCACCCACTCAAGAAGTCTTCGTGCAGAATCTCTTGGCTCCAATCTATGGATTAATTTGATTTTGTATGGATGAAACTTGGTGTTGTATATAATCCTTCATAAAGCTTATAAACACACCAGTATTTTGTTTGATTTTGGCTAGTGAAGTTTAAGGATTATCATCAACTTGCACTGACTACTTTTAGTTGTATTACTGACTTGCTGTGAACTTATCTGAAGTTTTCCACTCAGCGCAAAATAGATTATCGTTTCACCTAATTCCAATATGTAACCCAAACTTATAGCCACTACATTTTTTTAAATTTAGTATTGACGCTTAATGATTTCTAAATTATTATTCGTTAACTCTATTTCATGTTCTTTTGTAGCAACTCATGTCTAATATTTTAATGTAGAATATTATTCATTATATTCAATTGCAGCGTTAAAAATGCTATAATCTAATCTATTAGGATTTAAACAAATAAATCTGCATTTCTTTTATGCCTGAGCGAGTCTCTTCTTCTATTTAAGAAACTTTATAGCTATTCGATAGAAGAATTGGGAAAACCTGAATAAAGGAATAGATTTTACGATGTGCCCAAGCTACGATTTAGTTTATCAGGTTTCAATGAAAATAAAATCCGTTTTTGTGAACTCCTCGGCATGGGCTTCCATATTTAACCTTAAAACTTACTTTAAGTTAAAAAGTGACTTTCTTTAGCAACTGTACAAATAAAAACGAAAGTTTAAACTCTAAATAATTAGGTGTCGACAACGTAGTCATTAGGCTAATGGCAAAAACACAGATACCATACTTGTCTAAGATATATTATCTGTGACAAAAGTAAAGCAAAGTGAAAAAGACTAATTTATAATAGTCACAGGCGAGAACCAAGGATAAATCGGAGTTTCTCCTAAGCTTCCTATAAATATAAAGGTATACCCCTAAAGGATAATCAACTTTTTTCTAGTTCCTATCATTCTAAACTAATCTTTTTAGCTTTGGGACTAGTTTTTACAAATAGAGCACTTTTTCCTTCAAATACAAAGGTTACAATGTCAGCTAAAATTTGTGGCTTAAAACTGCGTACCTTACTAAACATATTTGTGGGTCTAACAAAAAAAACTTTAGGCAGTGTGGAAGAATTTTAAAAACCCAGTTTTTATTGAGTAAAATTTTGTTCTCCGACTGGCTCTAGAGAATGTGAAACCCTAGAAACTTAAGATATTATAATTTTCCTGAAACTAGTCTCAACGGACAACCAGACAGAATGAAAACTTTCACGGATCTTGATTTTAATGTAGAAATAAGGTCCTGCAAATAAGATTTTCTCTGCCAGAAAATTGTCTGCTGTGTTACGAGTATTTTTATTAATATTTTTCATTGTTACGATCTCTTTTCCTGTGGTTGGAAAACACTAGATATTGGGTTAAACTTCAATATTTTACAATTATCTTGAAACGTATTAAGTTTATTTTAGGCTTGACCTAAAATAAAGACAATTTTGACAAGGAAAATGTCCTGAAAATTACCTGATAAAATTTAACACTGGCCTGGAAAAAGGAAAAAAGTATTTATTTTAGATTTAGTAATGCCTTCGTCTCAAGAGAACGTGTAACCGGGAAAACCAGATCTTCTAATTCCCTTTTTAAGTGTTCCCATGGGATAGACCAAATAGGATAAGGAATTTCCCTTGATCTTAGTATAAAAATAGGACTTCGCAAATAGGATTCTCTCTTTCTGGAAATTTAATCATATATTTGGTTATGTTATTTAGTTTACAGATGCGTAAAAAAATTTTGAAACTTGATTGTACTGTTTCTTTAAGCACAATCACTGCAGATATTAGTTTGTTTGGCTTTTTGCAAATAACAAGAAAAGTTGTTTAGGTGTAAAAAGTCTCTTAGCTTGAGAAAGTACTCTAAGTATACTTTAAAGGTATAATACAACAACATTTTAAGCTAAAAATTTGGGAAGAACAAATATCCCTGTTTGGAATTATTATTATTTTCAAGATACATTCTTTCTGTAATCAACTTGTTTCAATTTACCTTTGTGAAAAACGACTTGTGTGGGGTGAATTTCCGAAACTCAGTGATGTTATTTAATAATGCCCTAAAGACACGACAAAAATGTTTGCTTTAGATATAAGAATTGACTTTGGTGTTTCAAAATGTAACAGAGTAAACCTCAATCTATCATTTCGGAAAATAATATTGAAAATAACAATAATTAAATACAGTAGGAATTTTTAATATTTACTTTGTATTTGTGCTATTCTTTTATTTAGCATTTTTTTCTGTTTGTTTTGTAAGCAGACTCCTCTGAGAGCAACCTTTGTATGTTCTATTTTTTTTTTTTAGTTATTTTGGTAGCAATCATTAATATGTTTATTAATAATAGCACATATTTTTATAAATGTGTAAAATTCGGTCAGCTCTTAAAACTTTTATATGAAATTTCCTTGGCATTTTAGGTATAATCCACGCCAGTAATCGATTTTATTGCTGTAACCCCACAAAAAATATAAATCATTTCTCCAAAGAGGATTAAAATACAAAGGCAATAAGTTAGGGAACTTGTGTTTCAGAAGAACAGCTTTTATATTTGGGAAGGGATAATTTTGTGCTGATGCTAACCAGGCTTGTGATAATTAAATTATTGAAAAACAAACTGCAAACGACAGAAGTTAAACTGAAAAATACCCTGGCTGACATTAAAAGTTGCGGAGCTCATTTGAATATAAAATATTTGGTCAACAAATCAGTTTAATTTTGGTTTCACCACAGATCTAATAGCTACTTACTACATACTACCCGTAAGCCATGCATTATTTTGATACTATTTTTCTGAAAATTACCAATTACTCCCCTTGGTCCTCTCCCATGTTAATTTAATTCAAGCTATTAAGGGTCTTACTGGTTTTTAGTTCAATTTGTTCATCCAATTTTAAACTTAAAATATATTGAATAAGATATAAGATCACTTTTTGCCTCAGTTTCAACTTGGTTTTCCAGGTCATTATGTGCTTGACCCTCAATAGGGACGTTAATGAAATGAACACCAAAATAATAAAGACTATTAAAAACCTGATTAATGAACCTCTGACAAAATTAATAAATACGACTTGCAGCACATTTCCATCAATCTTTAAAGTAGCAAAAGTGAATCCCCTATATAAGGGAAAGGGGTCTGCAGATGACTATACAAATTATCGTCCGATCTCTATTTCACCAATATTATCAAATGTCTACGAACGTGTTATTAGAAATCAAATAAACGAGCACTTTTAATCTAATAAATTGTTTGCCACGGGCCAGTTTGGCAATAGATCATTTGCTGAGTAACATTTTGGAGGGGTTTGAGGACTGTCTTGATACATATGCTGAGTTTCTGGATCTTACTAAAGCATTCGACTGTGTAATCCATCCAGACCTGACCCTCTAAGGCCATGTGGTTCACCTTTGTATGGCGAAATGTATTTTTCTCCTTAGAAACCTTGTCAAAATCACCTCTCAAAAAACCGTCATTACAGCATATCATGGTTACTTTCACTCCAACCTATCTTATGCTATCTTATCGTGGGGCCATTCTTGTCATATAGACAAAATTTTTGGTCTTCAACGTAAGTGTGTTCGCATTATTAGCGGCTTGGGTTTTAGAGACGACTGCCGTCAGTGTTTTGTGGACCTGAAGATCTTAACTGTACCATATATTTCAATGTCTGTTGCATATCAAACTAAACATAAATCTTTATCAGGCTCACTTTGACCTGCATAATTATTCAACTATAAATAATTACAACTTAGTACCAGACTTCAGGCGTCTTGAGAGAACTAAAAATGGCACCAGATATCTTGCTATAAAGTTCTTTAACTTGATTCCAACAAATATTAAGGTACTCGGTATCAGCCAGTTCAAAATGAAAGTAAAAAGTATTTAATGGCAAATGCCTTTTACTTAAATTTTAACATGTAATTTTATCTTATGATTTCAAACTTAATTTAATGTGTAATGTTTTAATTTGTAAATAATCTTGGTAAAGTAAATCTTATAATTTTTATAATAAAATAATTTTTATAATTTTATAATTTATGAAATTTTTTAGAGAATTTTTTCTGTAAGAGTTTTATAGTATCAATTACGCGATATATGTTGATGTTTCTTGTATTCATGTATTATACACTAAATATTTAGTTTCTATTTGAATTGTAAAAATACTTTGTTATTACCAATAAATTAATCTACTCTACTCAATTTTTCAAAATATCCAACAATGGCAGGTTCAACGTTGCCGAGCCTGGATTTTCATTTCGAGACTGTCTGTCCAATGACAAAAAATGTTGAAAATTTTTTATTCCCTGGTGGTGTAATTACACCGTTAGCTCTCCCATCCTCCCCTGAAACCACCTCGTCTAGAATCCTATGACCAGGGTTAAAAAAAACGCACTGTAGACACAGTGAAAATAAATACAATTCTAACCCAACCTTATATTTTATTTTTTTGTTATTTAGCGGAAAATAAAGGGGTGGAAGTTTATGGAAATCGATAGTAGACAATATCGCACCAGTAAAGTAGGTTAGCCATGTGTGATATATTTTGTATGTGTCTCCCCTACATTCCATTTAGGCCAAGAATTTTAGACCTTATGATGTACGTGCTTTTAATATAATACTTGGGCTTAATATAAACAGGCTTAACATTTTCGCCAAGTGGCATGCACGCAAAAAATATCGGATAATTTAAAATTAAAATAACAAAAGGCAAAATAATTCAACCCCTTTTTTTATCAAATTCTTTTATGAAATTTCAGGTTGGTATTTTTCTCATTTTCTCACAAAAACTGACCCGAATTATCAGACGGTATATTGGAAAACGCTTTGGAAATTTTTTAGAGGATTAATACCAAGTCACGAATGTCTATATCTCGTTCCTTTTTCAATTTATGATATTATGCAGTATTGTTTTTTAAAATCGCAGGCTAGTTCAGTTGAGCGGTTAGCTTTATTGTGAAATAGTGCTTGGCTTAAAATAGATCGATTAAAGCCAACTTATGCAATTAAATCTGAAATTGCTTCATTTAGCCACTAAATGCCCTCAAATGCTGAAAACAAAATTAGTTTTTCCTAAATTATTCCAAAACTTGCTAATCGATTATTATGTTACACCACAGGGCGGTGGCCGACATATTAACATTTTGGGGATGTTGTGTATGTCCTCCACATATCCACTGTGGTTTTTTATTAGCCCAGAATCAATAATTATATATATTGATCATTTAATTCAAATAAAATACAAAGTACCTTTTGATTTTTTTTAATTTCGTCATCGTTTAGCAGATAAAAGCAACTTTATCAAACTCTCATTGCATAGCGATATGTAAATAAATGCCATTTATTTTTTTAATCGAAAATTAAGACGTGTTAATACTGTATTAAGAAGATTTTGATAATTAGCAGCAAAACGTTGAATATTAGCCTTCTATGAAAAGGTACATCGATCTATTCGTCCTTTTGAAATTTTGTTTTCTCAAATCGCACGAAATACTTGAAAGTCTGGCAACAATGCTTTATACATTTAACTTTGATTTAGCCAATAGTGCGCTGACGTCTGCTATTTGTCTCACTCTTTGAATAACCTTTTCCGTTCCAACCTTTTGCGTTTTGTCTCATCACTCAATTGGAAGCCGCAGAAAATACCCCTCACCCCCGCTGGCCCTATCGATGTTGGCTACATATAATACACCTTTTTATTGGTCTTGGTAACAGTTGAGGACGCGCCTTAAAAATTCGAAGTAAGACAGCAAACGACGAAGTGCAGTCAAATGCATATGACACTGTTAGGAACACTTCTAATATCATTGTAGAAGCAATGATAAATCTAATTGCAATTGCAAAGAAAAGAAAAATCTGAAAGGCAATGGAATAAAGGACCTTTCTCTTAATTTAGTTTTAATAAAAATGGCATTGCACGGACGTGTTAAAATTTTACACCACAATATAATATTTGCTACAAAACAATAAAAAAAAAACTAAAACTAGAGGAAGGTTAAGTAATTACTAAAGGGCGTAATATATGCATTTTTTTGACCAAATATGCATACTGGTATGCGATATTTCTTAATTTATTATAGTAAAATAGGGTAAAGAAACACATTGGGTTCTAAAAAAGATGATTATTTAAAAAAAAAATGCAAAAAAAACAAAGAGAAATAAAAGTAAACAATTTTTTAACCTGAAATTGTATAAAAGGCATTTATTACTACATATTTTTCAAAATTTTCAACTAAAAAGCATTGTCTTCTATCAGTTAAAAATATACTTATACAAAGAGAAAATTCTTTTAACATCTACTGATGTAATCGGACACTACTGCAACTTAGGTAGTAAAGTATACGGCTACGATACAACTTCGTTGGATGGTTTACCCTCATAAATGCGTTTTACTGCAGATAAGTGTTTAAATCCTTTACTCTTTTGTACAGTTACATCTAATTTGTTCCGTACTTGACCTCCTGCTTTACCAGGAATGTTGTTACACTTAGTGAAAAAAGTTTTAACAATATATATGTTCGGTATAAATCTGAAATAAACCTTAATAAAAACAAGATATTTAACTACCCTTGCACTTTTTAACAACTCTTTACTTGGCACAACACACTGCGAATCGTCATCTAAATCCAAAATAAGTTCTTTAATGGCTTCCAAATGTTCTGCGTAGAATATTGCGACCGTAATCCATGTTCCTCACCGGGTAATTACAGGTTCTGGAGGTAAATTAACTCCTGGTAATCTCTTCATATACTAAATAGGCATTCTTCTTTCTAAGCGTGGATTTGTCAGGAATGGTGTGTTGACAATATTTTTGCAAAAATCTAAATTGCGGATTTTGCAATTTTTTTAGGGGTATGTTTGCTGCGACCAAAGCCTTGCATAAGTCTTCTTGAAAAATTTCGATTACAGATTTCGATTTTTCTCTATCATTTTGAAATTCGTTTTTTATACTCAGCTAAACTGGCTAAGATTTCATTTTTTGTAACTTTCATTTATGCAGCAGTGTTTTTAAATGTTCAACGATTTGGAACTTCTTTTCACAACCAATAATTTTTGCACAAGCTTTACAGAAGACTTTTTCTCCACTATACTCTAACTCTGGGAAATATTTAATCCACAAAGACGTTTTTGCCACTTTAGACGTCTTGAACACAAATTTAAAATCACTAGTTTCACACTGATAATACTTTCGACCAACTAAAAGAGAAGTACGTATTGCAACCCGATTTAAATACAGTTTGTTAGGCAGGTAATAATAAGGCATTATTAAATGACAATAAATAACCCCTAACAAAATACCTGCAAGCCCCGGAAACCCCCAATAAATACTATATGTATACTATATCTTCAGATTGGAAAATCTCTAAAACAAGTGACGGGCTGGACAATAAATCTATGAGTCTACGAGTTTTCATGACCGGACGTTTTTAATATTTTGATAACGCCTAAAACATAAAAATATGCTTATAAAATAATAATTTGGGAAAAATATGCATTTTATTATAAAATTGACAAAATATACAAAAAATGCATATACATGCACTTTGCATATATTATATTCCGCCCTTTAGTGATTACTTAAGTTTTTCAATATTTTTACCAAATGGTTCTGTTTGAAATATTAACTGACTTCTTAAATTTAAGCGTCGGCGTGTTTTCCATATGAACATCGTTATAATATCCATTTAGTATCTTAAATCGTTGCTGTATATACGCGAAATACTTTTTTATTCTATTTTGGGACACCCTGTACATTTCTGTATTTTTTAGCATTTAGCCTAGGGCTTCCATAAGGCTGATAAGCGACCTTGTATGTTCGTAAAATTTAGTGAACCTTAACGTGATCTCCAGGCGTCAAAACGTATTGTGTTCATGGAAAATGGACCGAAATTTTACGGAATTTAATCGTATTTTCTGCAGTAAGGGTGTGGGTTGACGAGGGATGACTGTTTCTACAGGGTAACTTTCAATAACCTAGTTACGCTTAATCAGCGGAACCTGTGTTATTTCTGGAACAATAATGGTTACAGTAGTGACTAGATGAGGGCGTCAATATTATCTTGACTTTATAAATTTAACGTCATGATAGGATAAATTAAATATAATACGATGGCAAGGAAATTAATTTACAGTAGGTAGGAATTACCTCTGCTATTATTATATTTATTTTTTCTTATAGATAGTGATATTATTGGAATTTGTATTTCGCTTATTTACTGATTTATGAGCTCAAGGATCTCCTGGGCTCGACCAACCCATTTTTTTCGTAGGAAAGATTTCGTAATCTTAACTAGACAATTAAAAATTATGAAGAAGGTATACCATGCATAAGATTGTCCAGAACTGGAAGCTGCTAATGGAAGAAGATTAGTTAAAAGTGCAAAAAAGGTGCAAACACATTACACGCTGTTGCATGAAATGATATCATTGGGGAACAGCAAAAATGTTTCCTAGACCAAAATAGCAAAATCTTACTTATTTCATTATACTAACTAACAATCTGTCTTGCAAAAGTCTCAGTTGGCTCCGGTTTTATAGATCCATGCTAATTATGATAATTACCTACCTGCCCGTAGTGTATGGGAAAATTCGACTATTAAATGAGAAGTACCTGGATTTATTATACCAGGTTTACTTTATAAGGGGTTTAGATACATATAACATAAATCCTAAATTGTTAGTTGTTGTTCAACCACCAGTTGATTGAGAGCTGTCAGTATTTGAGAAATTAGAGAGTTTTGAGCAACATGTCGCGAGTTTGTTTAAATAAGCCGGATCATTTTGGTTATATATGTGGTGAATTTACTTTTGTGAAATAAAAACGTACACTTAGCCCTTTAATACAAAAGGCTTACCTACCCCTTGTATATTGGCTGTAAAGTTGGAGACCAGGATAAAAATTGGGCTCCCCATATCTGCTGCTATAAATGTGCGTCCAACATTCGCGACTGACTAAGTGGAAAAAGGTGTAAGATGCCCTTTGCTGTTCCTAAGATCTGGCGAGAACCGAAAGACTACTTTTGTTTGACACCTCCCATCAAAAAAGGCTTTTCAGAGAAAAAAGGTCTGCGATACATTATCCAAATTTACAATCCGCCATACGACCGGAGCCTCAAAGTGACGAGTTGCCTGTACCTAATCCACCTCAGGAATATAGCCTTGATTCTGATGATGATCCAATGTATTCAAACGGTAGTGTACTGGAAAATGTCGCCGGCCCATCAACCTCGCAAGACTCCGATTTTGTCTGTGAACTTCCCAGTAAAAGTAGTAGTAGCCTATACCTATGCCATGCCAATCCTGATGAGAGCTGATTAGCTGATTTGCATTGTCAGCTGTTGGTTGTTTGTGTTGTTCTTGGTTCCTGGTTGCCAGATTTGGAGTATTGTGTGGTAATTATCGTTGTTGAAGTCTCCATACATGATTTCGGTATTCCAGGCTCGAATTCCACGGGTACAGGTTATAACTTTGTTGTTTTGCGACCTGGGTTTTCTTGCCATTGTCCTCAAGGATAAGAGTTGCTTAGTTAAGTTCTTTTTAGGTCAGGTCAGATATCTACTTCACGTTGAGATACTGTATACAAAATAAAAATATGATTGAAGATCATTTTACAGTAATATTTACCTAATTTAGTAAGCAAAAAAGAGCCATAAATTACTGTTATTATAATGTTCGCGTGACACCGGGGTGTTCATTATATCTTCAAGTTCTCAAAATAATGAGGTGACAAAAAATGTTTTTGAACAATACATGGAATAGAAGGTTGAGATGAAATTGGGAAAGATTATTTTCTCTCCGACAATTCTTTACAACAAGGAAAAGCGAGCGTTTTTGATGTTCATGTTTGGAATTAATTTGAAGGGAGAATAACTTCCAGGGAGTGGTAAATGGGGATATTGTCCGTAATAATTTAATACAAAAATTATTTGGTGATTAGATTAAAATATATTTTTTAATATTACGGTTAAGTAACAATAAGCAAAACTCATTATTTGGATTATTCCTATAGTCTATTTCAGTAAGAATCTTAACTGCTTTTTAGTGCCTTTAGAACTTGCAATTGGCCTCAATGACTTAGTTACTTTTAGCTGTCATGAACTTATAATTTCCTCTAAAAATAGTGACTTCAAAATATACTTAGCAACAGATCTGAAATGCTGGTCGAAACTGTTTCCAAGATACAGCCCTTTAAAGACTGTGCGTCTATTTCAGAAAGGTGTAGAGTAATAAAAGCTCATTAGATATGCAAAGGGACTACAGAGTGACCCAACGAATATTTAAGCCACTTTCATAATTTGGCATTGATTTCATTGCAAAATTCTTTCTTTTCATCAAGTGCAGGTAGTACTACCCGGGTTTGAGTCAATTTATGGGTTTTGCCTATTGTTATCCATACAAACACTGAAAATGGTGTGACAAAGCCGTGCCGGTAGGATATTTGTAAAAAGGAAATAATTTTATTTTAACAGAATAAAAATTAGGCATTATGTACATAGTATTAGGTAAACTTATTTTTCATTAAACATTATAAAAAAAATACAAAATACAAAAAATACATTATACAGAAATTAAATTATAAAAAATCATAATACTCTTCGTCATCTGAGGAACTGTCATCTCCTCTTGACGTTATAATTAACGGGTCGACTGTGCGATCGATTAGGTGGTCAAGATTTCACATTTTCTCCTCTTCTTTAATGACATGATGGACTACTTTTCGCCAGTTCTCTGGTATCCCTTCCTTAATGGATTGATCAAACAGTAGCTTAACGTCTTTCATTTTAAATGTCGTGTTGTGACTTGCTACAAATCCTTTCACTTGCGCCCATATAACTTCTATAGGATTTAGTTCGCAATGATATGGCGGTGTGCGCAGCACAGTTACACTATGTTTTTCTGCTATATTTTCCATTGCATATTTCATAAAACGATGTTTGTGTAAATTTGCTTTAGCTGATAGTTCCTTCTTTATCAAATTATCTTTAAATTTAATTCATTTTTGGTGGTTAACCGTGAATGATAGCTTGCATTATCCATAACTACTACTGAATCAGCTGGAAGATATTTTATCATTTCACCAAAATAGTCCTCAAAAACATTTGAATTCATGTCATCGTAGTAATATCCCGTATTGAACGACTGAAATGTTAGCAAACCTTCTTTTAAAAATCCGTCTTCGCTTCCAATATGGACGATTATTAGTATTTTCCCTTTACCTAAAGGCACCTTAATACCCGTTGATATGCCTTCCATGAAAGCTTGGCGAGCACTGGTTATGTTTTTGTCTTGCCACAATGTTGGTACTACATAACCTTCATTAATCCACGTCTCATCAAGATAAAAGATTTTCTTCTGCTCTCTTCTGTACTGCTTTATACTTCTCATTTATTTTCGTCGCCAGCAAACAATTCATCGCTTTCCAGTAAAAATGGTTTACGGTTATGCTTTTCCCAGACGAAATCTATATTTTTTCAGGATTCATAAAAGTTTTCTAGTTATAAACGGAATACTGTCATCCTGGCCAAGCTCCATTAGAATCTTACCTAGGGTGGGTATTTTTTTTTTAAATAAAAAGAGTGAACTTTTCTTCGAACTACACTTTTGGTGTCTTCATCAAGGACTTTACTGGTCTGCCTGGACTTTTCTTGGGAGGTTCCACTTTACCTGCTGGGAGGTTCCACTTGACCTGCTGCACATCTTTTTGTTGGTGTGAATGTCGCCATTTTATTACTAATCTTATAATACTGTGAACACTATATACGGCTTAACAGCAAATACTGATGCGTTAAACTAAACAAATATACTTATTAAGGTCATACACACACAAGATATATGTTTTAGTTTAAGTTTATTCCAAATTATCACCTATTTATATGATCCAGCCAAAGAGGCCAGAGCCAAACTCGGTACCTGTTAAACGCAAAACGTAACTTTATAATTTACTACCTAACTAATCCCTACACAATATTTCGATTTTGACACTTCAGGCCAGAACACATATCTTTCCTAATTCTCTTACGCAATTACTTGAAATTTTAATATTACAAACAATACTATTTTATCTTAATACTCGTTAACCTAATTCTCTAAAATTTTTGGTTAGTTATCATAAATAATTTATTGCACAAAGTTTACCTGCGCCTATGGCCGACACCAAAATTGAGCCGAACTGGACGGAATTTCCCATTTTATTACTCTACACCTTTCTGAAATAGACTATACCAATGTTATAATAAGGGCACAGAAAACAAAATCGATTCTTGCTTCTACTAATATCACCCTGTGTATCAGTAGAATTGTTTTATAGATTTACATTAAGATCTGTGAAAGGTTTTTAGAATCTCACTTAACAATGCATAGAAAGTGCTTCTAAATCGGATGAGTGGTTGACAAAATATTTAACAGCAAACTTTTGTTCGATTTTACATTATGCGCTAATTTTGACGAGAAGTGTAGAACAATGCGAATTGTCTTAGCCTAAGCCGGTATACTCTGGTCGTATTGACAAACCGTTTTCAAGAAATAATTAAAATACTTCTCCTTTACAAGCGCCTTAAATTAATTTCAAGCCATTTTCGAACACGCTCGTAAAGAAATAATTTAATTATTGGTAAGGTAGAAGTCCATAATGGAAGTGAAGTAATTAATAAGGTAATAGGAACGGGGGGTAGTCTCCTCCACAATATAATATGACTTATTCTTATTGTTCATTCCTCTGGAGCGTTTATTTTGGAATGTTTTTGCAGAAAAGCCTTCAAATGCGGGTTGGGCAACTTATTTAGAGGAATATTAGCAGCTGAATAGTAGCATAATGTGTTAAAAATATATCACTTCCATTTTATGCCAACTACAAAAAATTACAATTCTGGCATGTCCATTATCTAAGGTTGCACTATCATCCATATTTCATGTATTTTTCGCATCACAGTAAACAATATAATTTTAGGTAAATTATAATTTATTGGTGCCATAATATATTTATTATACACTGAACACCGGCCGGCTAAAATATTAAAGTTCGTTATATATCGGTGTGGGGTTTAAATAATCACCATTTTATCAGATGGTGCACGCCGTGCAACATTGTTTAATACCATCCTAATTCTGAACAATCTGACTGTTATAGTATGTGACCCATGCACAACATGCGGTTTACAAACTGTGTAGAAACAGAATAGCATATAGACATTATTTGCTTCTATTGTGGTGCAAATACAACCATGCATATATATCGGTCTAAAGTAGCTCCGAAACTACTTGAGTTTCGTCTCCGTTTCCAAGATTTCAGCAGCTGACAAAAACATACTGATGAAACATTTACTGCATAATAAATAAAATATTTTAGTTTGTACAGGTCGCTAAATCGCATTGCTTGATCAATACACATTGATTAACATTTAATAAGTTAGGTACACTTTGCGATTATTTATTTTGGTTTTGGGCTACTTGTTGTACTGGTTAAATTTTTGCACAATTCGTTGAAAACTACAATTATTATAGCTTTCTCTCCAGGTTTTCATTTTAATTAAAAGGCGACCTAAACTTGATCATTATTTCTTAATACATTTCTGGCATCTTTATGAATGACAACATATCCTAAGATGTGTCTTGTCCCGTTCAGTTACGATAAACAAGTGAGAATGTAGCATAAAGCGACATCTCTCGGCGCTCAACGCAGGTTCCCTCTTTGATTTTTTAACTTTTCCTGCCATTGGTGGGCAGGTGATGCGTTCGAGCCCCGAGAGATGTCGCTATATGCTATATCCTCACTTGATCAACGCTATTCTTAGTTATTTGAATTTTTCAAAAATTCTGCAAATAAAAAAGATCCCATAGGGTGCAGACTTTCATACTTACACTGTATATTTTAATTTGGAAATAATATGTAGATTACTGACCACAGCAATAGGGGCAAAACCATTGTTTAATTAATAAATAGTAAATACCAATATATTATTTATTCTAATTGCAAATAATAAACACAATCGGCTGCATTTATATTTTGATTTGATTAATTAAAATTTAACATACATTGGCAGTTTATATTCAAATATGGATTAGTAGCGGCAGGTGTTTTTACATGTAGATAAAACAAAATAGGTCCTAAACAAAAACGAAATAGTGCCAGTTTAAATTTTAATAAACTGTTTCAACCTTTTTACCGATCATGGCGCTTTTATCAATTGTAGTGCTTAATAGTTATTTATGATATAAGTGTTAAAAGTACATTTTTAAGGCACGCATGTGGAAATTTGCAGAACGAGCGAAGCGATTTCTGCAAACCACAAGAGTGCATTAAAAATACTTTTAAAACAAATATCATACAATATGTTTCTACAAACGGCAATAAAAAGCATACAATAATTGAAAATTAAATAGGGAAAGGAAAGAAAGTCAAAAAGTCTTTCTCCACTAATTTAATAAGAGCAATCAGAGGCTCAGTTTTATGAAAGCGCGTCTACATGTTTCGAAGGTAGTAGCCTTCATCTTCAGGAAACGAAAAATAGTGCTGCAGTTAATATTAGCAGTATAGAGAAAATTGTAGGTGGAAGGTGACGTTGATGGAGCTTTAAAAAAATTTTTGAAAATGTGTCACCTAGTGAATGTAATCAACATTCTGACAAGAAATTTTGTTAATAGAGGTTATAAAACATTATATCTTGATCACTTCCATCTACCTTCGAGAAAATGTCAGTATCGCTTCTTTTTTTCCTCGATAAAATGGGATTATTCACAATTTTCCATGCAGTTGATGTTGGAATTTTTGTTAATGTGGCCGTTTCTTCTAACGCTGCTTGCTTGCTGACCGCACGTTCAATGAGACTTAAATAAATATTGTTTATAACTTCCTTAGTTTCCACAGAAAAGTGTTTTCTGCTTTTCGACGGGGTTATCTACTGAGATACATTGAGCTCGCACATATTTTCCGTGACTCACACACTGTATTAACGCTGTATTACACAAAGTAAGAATAATTACTAAGCTTAAAACTAACTAGAGTGGCTATATATACAGTCTTTAAAACATAACTTGTTTTATTGGATTAACCCTCTCATTTTGAATCAGGTAAAAATCGGTTTAAAATCACCAAAATATTACTTTAATAATGAAATTACGTCTTCCGGATTTGCAGTTTACTTTAAGACATTTTGTTGTTTGTTGTTTGTTTACGGTCACCCTGTGTAACTTTCTTATATCTCTGGACAGGCTTTATATGTTCCTAACGGAGACTTCACGGTGACATTGTACAAGTCGGAGTTTGAAGTTAAGGAAAGATCCAACAAACCATCGAAATCATCATCTCGGTCTGGGATCCGAGTTGGTTCACCCACAACATAGACAAGAAATAAAGAATCAAATAAACATATATGTTTTAGGGAAGAGTTTTTTTTGCATAATGAAACCGCGACTGGAGGCAAACACACCCACCTTGTTTTAAATGAATTGCACTGATTGACATATTTCTTTAATTTAATAGTCCTTACATTCGTTACGTTAGTGCGTGTAGATCATGGATTTCTAATTTTTTGTAGTACGTTAATTAAGGGCGTATTATTACTAGTGTCTTAGTTACTTGAAAACTTCCTAATTTTTCGATTTCATCTCCCCTTTGTTCTGATTCCTCCATAGATAGCATGTAAAACTCTTCTTTCCCATTTTCTTTATTTTATTCATTCAGTAATAATTTAGAAAATTGTTTTTATTATTTCTTGTTTAGGTTTACCTTGTTTTTGAAAAATTCATTAGTGCATCCAATTTTTTGTGGGTTGTATTTGCTTGGTGCTTGTTAAAAAATAGCATTGTAATTAAATTTAAACACAACGTAATATTTTGCTGCTCCAGAACAAAATGACTGTTGCAGTTTCATATTTTACGGTTCTACCTGGTTTTACGCTCAAACCGCTATTATTGGCAAAATTATAAAGCGTTTAACTAGGAATAAAATAATAATATGATATATATTCAAATAATTTATGCCTTTTAAACCTGCTTGTTTATTATTTAATTACAAAATGGCAATATTGCAAAACCAACAACGGCTCATAATAATATAATTATCAAATAGCCAGAGCCTGTGATAATATAATAAATAATATACAGGATGCTCCATTTAAATCGCCTGTTATGCAATGCAATGCAATGTTATTAAGCTTTAAAATTGGGCGTTTTAAATTTAGCACCTGCACTGCGTATTTAATCAGCCATGTGTTAATCCAGGGGAAGTTTATGGAATTGTTAAATGACATGTTTTTTAATTCTAATGAAAGAATATTTTAGGAAATCGAGTTGAATGACTAAAATAGGAAACAATACCACAACAAGGTTTAATAAAATATTTCGGCAACGCTCAAAAGGTTCATTCATTTTATTTATTCTAAAATTGTGATGAAAATGTTTTCAACCAGAAGTATGTTAAAATTTTATTAAATTTTAATGTTCAAACTGAAAATGGTTTTGTCGTGTGATTAATTTATATTGCTAGTGTATAATTAACTAGAATGAGTTATTTGTTGGAATAATGTTATTTGCGTTACCAAATAATATATTTTTACAAAATTACCTTCTGGTTGTTTTTTTTATGAGTTGTGAGAGTACTTTAAATTGTCATTTAGAAATATGCCGGAATTGGTACACAGTATCGTATTTAAATTAAATAATTTATGACCATTTAAAACTTAGTTTTACTTTTTGGGCATGTTGTATAAGTTCTCAGACGAACAAATATTATCGTCTGAGTATAAGTTAGTAAAGTGCGCTAAAAAATGTAATCAATTAGTGTATTCCAGTCTGAGTTTGATAAAAAAAAATAGAACAGCTTTTGAGAATTTAATCACTAAAATTGTTACTGCATTTCAGATAATATCAAATTTAATGGTTTGGGTGAGTTAAACCTTAAACCTCAACTCACTTTTATTTTGATCGTAGAAACTGAAACTAAAATAAAAATTTTAACTCACTGCTTTAATGCAGAGTGAAATAGAAAGTCACGTATTAACACTAGGGATCGACCGATACCGATATCGGTATCGGTATATCGGCCATATCGGCCTTCTTGCCGATATCGGTATCGGCCCATATCGGCCAAGAGTATATCGGTATCGGCCGATATATTTTTTAAAGAAATTAAAACATAAATTTATAAAGTAAAATAAATTAATAAAGAATTTTTGAGCTCAATTTTAGTAGTCTGCACTCCAGAAAAATCAGCTCCTTCAGCTTTGCCGAGATAAATCAAAAGCCTCTTAAGTAATGATATTATTTCCGATATAGATGCACTGTTCTTACTAAAAATGTTGGTAATCTCTTCAAAGGGTTCTAATAAGTTTCATAAGTTTTTTGCTAGTTCCCACTGGTGATATGCTAGTTCCTTATCTTTTAAAGCTGAATCATCCATTATAAATATATTTAAAGCGTTTTTTTTTTCTACCAAACGTTCCAACATATAAAAACTTGAGTTCCATCATGTAGGTACATCCTGAACCAAAGATTTTCTCGCCATATTAAGAGTCTTTTGAATATTCTTCAGTCAATCACAAGCCAAAGAGGAGTGACTAAAATAAGTTACTATGCGCCTCGCTTTTGCCAATAAATCCATGATTGATCGTTGACTTTCTATCGAGTCTTGTATGGCTAATTGTAAAGATGCATAAAACAAGTTTGGTGTTTTAGTTTAACTTCGTCGATGCCCTTTTTTATGTTGGCGGAATTGTCAGCCAAAACCAAAAGAACCTGATTATGAACTAACTTCCATCTCTTCAGTAAATCATTTAACATCTGGGCAATATTTAAAGCTGTATGTATTCTTGGAAAATGTTTGCACGCCAGTACAAATGAACATCTTTCAGTCGTTTTAAAATCCATCCAATGAGCAGTAGAACACATAAATTAATTGTTGTGTTTGCACGTCCATAAATCTGTAGTTACAGAAACTTTAATGTTTTCTTCTAAGGAAAGTGATGATGATAATTTTTCACTAATTGCTGAAGAACATTTTTGGTAAATATCAGGAAGTATATTTTCTCTAAAATATTTATCAGAAGCATATTGTAACAAGGATCCAATTTTTTTAAACGCTGTTTAAAGCCGACATCATTCAGAATACTGAAGGGTTGTAAAATTCTCCGATAGAATAGTGAATGTCTTCAGATTTAGTACTATTGATGTCCCATAACTGCATGTTATCAAAGGATTCAAATATCTTTAGCTGTGTGGTTTTACTTGAGCGGGCAGTTGAACAAGACGGACATTAATTGTAGCTAATTTATATAGCAAAATATCCATAATAGAAAATATAGCCGATATATCGGTATCGGCCGATATCGGCTATGCATATATCGGTATCGGCCGATATCGGTATCGGTCACAAAAAATCATATCGGTCGATCCCTAATTAACACTATGTTTTATCGTCTTACACTTTAGAGAAATGTAACTTAATGTTTTATAACGATTTTGCTAGTTTTAAGTGCACCGGATGTCCCTAATTAGTGTTGAGTTCAGCTAAACTGATATTAAAAGTCGGAAAACTAAGGAACTGATTTTTTTGTTAACCTTCTAAACCATAAGATAACTAATTTCGAATAGCAACGATATTTTACTGGAAAAAATTAGAATTAACCATAAATAGAAACAATATACAAAACTCGCCCTGATAAATGGAAACCTAATCAGTTGTAAATAATTGACTTGTTTTTGTAGTACTAGTAAAAGCTGTAGGTAACATTTAATGTAAAGTAAAAGGATACTGTAGTAAAAATAAATCTGAACAATATTAAATTTTTACGCATGACAGGAAAATATCGCATATAATATTAGAATCACAAAAATAATGGGAAAAGTTAAAACGAGTTGTAATAAAAACTTTAGTGAGTTTAAATTTTGAAATAAAATTAAAACAAAACTTTTTCATCATCAGTTGTGTAATCAGTGTACTGTGAATTGATGCGAGTTTTGGTTTGATATTTAAACTTTCTTTGAAGTGTACTGGGTTGTTTATTATATTGTTATTTTTGTTATTTTATAAAATTCCCATTTAATAAAATATGGCGTCATATATCAGATAATTTAAAATAACTAAAGTCCTGTTTTGTGTCACATCAAATACAGTATTTATAATCATTAATTACTCTTACAGCTCTTCAGCGTAAAAAGTCTATTGTTCCTTTATTTGCTAAATAGAACACCCAACCGTAATAGAGGCTTGACTTTATCTCCCAATCATTAATCTTTGGGGAGTGGACAAAGAAACGTTACACACCAGATGTCACGTGACTCCCAAATAAGCAAAAGTGCCTCTTTAACGCGTTTAGTGGGCTAAAGCGCACAATTTTTAAACAGGTGATTTTTACAAAAGTCATAAGTTTATTATAAACATTTTTATTGTATTTGCATGTATTTCATTCTTACAATCTAGAGTGACGTCGGATCACCAGTTCGATTTACCCATATGGAATCCCCACATTCATTTAAATAATGTTTGTACAAAACTAAGTCGTGGCAAGTTGACAGGTGGCTTGATATGACGCATGTAACTGGAAGTACTGAGCGCCTCGCTCCGAGTTAGCGCAATAGAGCAAGTTTTTCCTTGTTGTTGGTCACATAGACCGTACGTCACCGCTGAAGGTTTAAATACCGATCTCTGCGAGTGGTAATGGACGGATTTCTTTCAGACACACTCTATATTGTCGCCTACTCTGTTGTTACTATATATTAACGATCTTTTGGAAAAACTAAGAACTCTATTTACAGAGTCTCTACTCGAACATCGACTGCCAATGAACATCTCATGCATACGCATTTTAAGACTAATTAACATAATTCAAACTCCTAATATTACTTAATAATTAGACCAAAACCATAATCGCATTTCAGTGAAAAGTTAATAATGATCGGCAACGCCGCATTTGGGTTATGTTCTACTGTTTTAAAGAAATAAATAAAACTTATCTTTTAACATATTATACAAACTTAACTGAACTGCGAATTTACGTCGCATTTAATAATCCTTTCGGTAAAATAATACAATAGAAAATCTTAATAACAAAACAGCTTATTTACGTTTTTATAGACCTTTAACTTGCGTTTAGCTGGTAAGCAGTAGATATATGACTATTCGGTTCGATTAAAGAGCGGTAAAGATCAGTTTTCAGCAAGGCTTTACCAATTATGACAAACAGCGACCGGCGACCGTTATAGATGTTGCGTACGTGTTAGAAAAGCGAGTCAGTAGAGTTTAGAATTCTCTCCATGGTGGAAGTCGCCACGTATTTTCGGGCCATCAGCGCCTAGTGTTTTTAAACAGTGAGTCAAAATTGTTGTAGTAAAAGTATAATAGTTTGTTGCGGATTACATAAATACCCTTAAGTGTGATTAGTCAATGTAGCCATTGATTAGTTAATCGATAATAAGTCATGTTAAGTAGTAGTATGATTTCACAAATTATGTAAACACCTGACATTATCTGTTTCAATGGCATAGTTTGGTAGAATAAAGAAATGCTTTTGTGAAAAAAAGTGCTTTCTTGAGAGTGAAAGTAGAAAAAGAATCACTGAATCACCCTATGGAGAAATAGCATTCTTTGTTGCTGAGAGTGGGATTTAAAATCCAGGCTCTGCACAATCTCTATAGGCAGCAAGAAGTCTCACATCTCAACAAAGACCTGGAAGAGATTTTATCTTGGGTGACAGTAACCAAGTAGAATTTAACGCTAAAAAAACTGGGCGGAAGTTTTCTCTAAAAAAGTGAATGTTGAAGAACCGGATATAGTCATGGCGGGACACTCCTTTGGTTTGATCAATTTATTTATTGGGCGACAATTTGGATAGTAATATGTCTTGGCATAGTCACGTTGCGGCCATCGCTAAGGATGACAGACAAGGCTTGGAGAAGTGCATCTTTAACTTCAATATCAAACTGCTTCAAAAGCTGCGGATTTTCGATGCCACAAGAAGAAGCTCCGGAAGAAGCTCTTAAACTAGACATGAACTTAGAAGCTGACTGGAATAAACTTCAGAACATAGAAGTTCCATTTAAAGATTATGTGACATGTGATGATGGGCTAGCTACTACTGGAACACTAAGTGACACTGAAATTGTTGACAAAGATAATCAAAATATTGATGACGATACTGTTATTCAAAATAACGTTGATGATACTGATCCAGCAGATTTTGAACCATTTATACCAAATAAATAAGCCAGAGTAGCAATTAGCACACTGCGAACCTACGTTGAAAGATGTAATTGAGGATCACGTATTCAGTTCATTGTTTGCAGAAGCTTGGGATATTTTTCCGAACTAAGAACTTCTATACACCCCAACAGTTTTTGATGCTCTATAAACCCAAATTCGACCATAGCGAAATACTGCTCACATAATATCTGAGGCTTTGCTCCTAAACATACTCTGAGATTCAAAGAGAGCCATTCGCTTGATCGGTGATCATCATCTGACATACAACCAGGAAAGCCTTGAACATTGAAGGCAGTCCTACGACTTGAGCCTCTTTTATAAATATTTTAATGGCAGGTGGTCAAATGAGGTCGCCCGCTTGATTCCACCCAGAGCGGTGCATGGTAGAATTCCTTTTGTCGCGCATGCGGCCGTGAAACAAAACCAAAACTCTGGAAAATCCTTAATATTAATATAATGTTAATGGAAGTTTCTACTTTTACAAAATTATAAATTACATATTATGTCTTTGACACATAGTTTTATCTCATAAAAGCTCTTTAGTTGTTTGTAAAACATCGTATTCTTTCCCTCATTGTCTCGTTAACAAATGATCGGTGTCTGAAATTTGTCCTTAGCTCACACTTTATTTAGGTCCATATAACTTGCTAAAGAGGCACTTTTATTCATTTGAGCGTCACGTGACATCTCGTGTGTAACGTCTCTTTGTCCACTCCACAAAGATTAATGATGGGAGAGATAAAGTGTCTATTGCAATTTTTGGGTATATTTCGCAAATATGGAGACAAGGCCGTTTTTATGCTTAAAAGGTTTACTCAATTAATTATTTTGCTTATTATTATACCGAGATAACAAAAGTTATCTTTGTGAAAGTTGGTAATGAAATATAGACCGGCTGTCTTAGCTTATATCATCCTCTTGAAATAACTCTGTCAATATAGGTTACTTTGGATGGCATGACAATAAATATATTGTATTAATTCTAGAACTAAAAATTGAAATGAAGGACTAATAACATTTTTCTGTCGGTTTTTAGTAACAACAAAAAGGTAAATTATTGTAGTAACTGTTAAGAATGTCCCCCCACCTTATGTATAAATTGACAAGCTTCGTAGTACTCTCAAAAGCATTATGCAATATCTGGCTGTATAGTTGCACATTCTTCAACAATCCTTTGTTTCAGTTCATGCAAATTATGTGTTGAAGTCGTAAAAACTCTATTCTTTAAGTAAGGAAATACAAAATAGTACATAATCATGTTCTCTATCTTTTAGACCCAGGCTGTATAAGGTTTCAATCTTACCGGTACATTATTATCAACAATGTTCATCTCGACTAGATCAGTGCAGCCAGTTTTCTTAACTGACTGTACGAATGTATCCCTATATTCATTAACCAAATCCAACAATTGTTCCACGTGTGGTCCTTTTCTATTTTCACATTTTGGTCAGTACAATTCATCACAGGTATTCTTAGAAATTTATCATTAGCAATTACTTTGATAACACCAACTGTGTCACGTTTTAGTAATTCGGTGTTCACTGCTTTTAAAATAACTTGTGTATTAGTTTTATTAATCTTAGGAAATTTACAAAAGGGATCTTGGTTACTGTATCCAAATGTTAAATTATTTCCCATTTTATAATATGCAATGTGCTTCAATTTAGTAAATGTACGACCTAAGATAATATCAACAACTTGTGAGTTATCTGGTACTATATATATATATATATATATATATATCAATATTATCTGCATAAATTGTATCTAAATTAACACGCACATTGATTTAATGTTAACATTCGACTACTGCTGTGTCTTGTCCAAAGCCATAAAGTTTCTCCATGCATTGATTGCAGTCTATAAAAACCAGCTTCCTTGACAACACTATCCCGTATTGTACATATTGCACTACCTGTATCGACCAGTGCATTAATATTTATGCCATGTATACTTATCTTTCTTAAAAACTTTGCTATGTAATCTACCTTATCTTTTTCGTCATCCTGTATTACCATTTGTTTATTTGAATTCTGTGGACAGTCCCTCTTAAAGTGTCCTTCTGCCTTACAATTATAACATGTGAGTATTATTTGCCTCACACCTCCGATTTTCCTGTTTTCTTGGCTTATTTTTACTTTCGGTACTTCCTTTTCATCGTTCTTGTGGTCTTGACTTCGGTAATAGCTCGGTTTTCTTTCTGTATAACTAGATTCCCTGCTAGCCCCAAATCCTAAAGCCTGAGTAGTAACTTCGCTAAAATTTAGGATATCATGTAGTAAACTGTTAGAGTTATCACGTCTGAAGTCATTAAGAAAATCATCAAAGCTTTTAATGTTAGTAGAATTAGCAAAAAACCATTTCTTAGTCGTACCCATTAATTGCTTCTTTGCAGTTTCCAATTTAAATTCTTGAGGCCATCTGTGCAACAAAGCTGTCGCTTCTAGATTCCTGAGCCAATCCATTGCATGCTTGCCTAGCATTTCACCATTAAAATCATCTATGGTTTGAGTAAAGTCTGGTACTACCTGATAGTTGGTTTGGTTGATCTGTTTCTCCGACACATCTAAAAAACGTATTTTCAGTTGTCGTTCGGTTGACTTCCATTACATTCATCATTTTGAAAATTGATTCCATCATGGACTCCTTACTCTTTTGCTCTCCGTTATCATTCCTACGGTGCTCAGGACCTTCTGCTTGACCAAACCGTGGCATTTTTGTCTGTCGAGCGGTTTATTTTAGCCTAAGACGCATGGGATTTATTGAAATAACACGCACGATTACTAGAACTTATTTTAATTAAAAACTTTAACTTGAAATATATAATAATAATCAATGACTGATAATCTGACGCGACTAACTAACGCACACCAGTCTTCTTGACTTCTTAATGTATTGTTGCTAAGCCATGTTCCCAGTTTACAGCAATTGTCAGAAAAGGTTTGTCATTGGAAGATAGTAATAAATCCTAATTAATATGCAAAACTCTCACGAGGTAGTAAACAGACAAATTATAAATTTCTTTTAGAATGCTAGAATGCTTCGTCGAAAATCCCCTGTGCATATTTTTTCAATTACTAAAAACTGCCAATAAAAACCATCTAAAGTCATGTATCAGAAATAAAATTGGATGGGATAAAATATATGCAATAGGAAGAAGTGTAAATATTGAGCATGCCATCTTGTGATCGTGGTTTCTGTACGTATAAGACCAAAGGAAACCAAAGTTATGGAAATCCAAGGAATCTTAAAATAGGAAATATTCAAGTGTTGACCTACTTATTGTCTAAAGTCGTTAAAATGATACAGGTTTGAATAAAACTTATATTTTGGTAATCATCGCCTATATTACACACTATTTAGCATTTACATGTTTCTTGCTTGAAATATTAACCTGCCACTGAAGCACAATTAAGTTATCCATTTATTTAGCAATTGTAATTTGTAGTACTTAGTGAATACCGCATAATTCTACGAATTAATCATGGTTACAAGCTTTCACCCTTTTGACATGTAAACGATCGTGCTCTAGTGATGCAATTACGCTTCCATTGATTTATTAAGATTTGCTTATAGTGGTTTAAAGTGCAAAATGCAGAAAATTAATAATATAGATAGAAAAAAAATTGAATGTAAAACATCTCAAATATGCTAGCTTTAGGTCGTCTTTTTTTTTACTACCGCCAGAATATTGATTCACCTGTTAAGTAATATCCACTTGGCAATAATTCATCTTCATCAACCAAATTTTTGTTTGAAATCCGCAACTAAATATATCTTTTTATTGATTTCGCAAGAAATATAATATAAAAACAAATAAATCAAATACAGAAAAATAGGTTTTTGCCTTATTAAATACTACGTTTCCCAATCGACATCTTTAACAAAAGGAGGAGGAAGGAAAGAAAAAAAACATTCGTAATGAAAAACAGATCAATAGCTTTGGAAATGGGAAGTTCTTTCTTTAATTCTCAATTTTGTCATTTATTAAAAGGCCCAATAGAGATAAATCTTGAATTCAACCAGCTTATGGCTATTATTAAGAGCTTAGATAAATTTAGAAGACAACTAAAATATAAATGCTAGCTGTTAGATAAAAATGCAAAAACAAGTACGTCTATAACCATACACAGAAAGCCCTTTTATTTTCAAATTGAGTATACTATACAGGAGGTGGTAGGCTGCATGCATGGTGCAGGGGTTTACGGTGGGAACTGCTACACAGTAAAAAATATCCACCTGGTAAAAATCATTTCAGGAGTGGTAAAAAAAAGTAGTGTTAATGTTAACACCCGGATCAACATAATTTACCACATTTTTACACTCATATGGGACCACAGTTGTTGTATTAAATTTGCCATGAATTTACCTCTCTAAAATGTTCAGTTTGTTGGATGAATGTTATTTATTTCATTTTACACTCTATCGGCAAAATTAAATACAAAGACAATTAATAACACCATATTAGCGCTAGAAGGTTATTTTAACACATTGAGTGTAAAATTTATTCTTTAATCGTGGTACCGAAAAGACAGGTGGCAACAAGTGGTGTGAAATTCTAGGAATTGACAGATGACGCCGACGCTACATGCAAATTCAACTTTCAAGTCAGTCTGATTGTGCTCTTTGAACGTGATATAGAATAATGTTATATTTAAATTAAAATATAGAAACAAAGCAAAGTTCTGTAAAGTGCCAAATGAGAGTGCCTCTTATAAGGATCTTGTTAAATTGGGTAAGCATATTAACGAAAATTAATATAAACCTTACTAATAAGTACGCCATTTTTAAGAAACTAAGTAGGTATTTATATTTCTACAGTTTTCTCCTTAGCTTTTAAATTATTCTGATATAAGCTTATAATATAAATGTATTCCTTTTTTATATAAATACTTAGGTACCTACCTATAAATAAGAAGAATTAACACTAATCAAAAAGTAAAAAAAACTATTCAAAAATATCTTTTTCACCAGATATACTGATTGGTTAATATACCCTACTGAGTGTGGTCCTATATGTACCACCATTGAGTGTTAAATTTAAGACCAATTTTTTACTGTGTATACTCTCCATTTACCATAACCAATTTTGGATTGATCTCGATATTTTTTTCTTCCGTTTGCGTTTTACTGTATTGTTGTTTGCTTTGCCATAGGTATTAATTAAAATTGTTTTTATCAAAACAATAAAGCTCTATTGCCAACCTGCCCAATTATTTAAAATATACTTTTTCATAACCTTATTAATATTCATCAATGCTTTGGCCATTAAGCCTATTGATAAATATTTAACTGTTTTCAAAGTGTAGTTCAATTTTAAGGAAAATCAATAATTGACTTCAAACTACTGCCTGGTAATAATAATGTGTGGGAGCGAGAATGGTTCGATAAGTTTTATGCAGAATCACAATTTGGTTAAAATCCGTTATAAAGCTATTAAAGTTAACCTGAGTAGACATCTTTCTGTTTGCGCCATTAAAGAAGGGGCCGCTAATAAATAATTTTAATCTAGCAGGGTTGTAATTAAACACAGGTTAAAATGCAAATGCAAATTTTTGCCGTAAAACCGAAATCAAATTAAATTTTAGCGACCTTGCAGTTGTCCGTAAATTTGATTTCGATGTAAGTGTCAGTCCCGAAAGGTTAATACCTAAATTTAAAGGGCCCTTTTGTGCCATTAAAGTATTACACGGTAGGTATGTCGTTGAGAATCTATGTGCCTTGGTCTCAGGTCAATAGAGAGACAATTCCTAAATTCGATCATAGATTTTATCATTGGCTAACAATTTTCTAAGCACAGATATAATAATTACAAAAGAACACTCTGGACATTAATCAACTAAAAATGTAACCTTTGGTCATGTCAGTGTATAAATACAAGCACAGGAGAGCAGGTTTTCTGCATAACTTTATAGATGAAGCAATAAAATAAATTACAAACTTATTACTTAACAGCTAGTAAAGCAATAATTTCTAATATCTATTTGCTTAGCTAGGTGCATAATAATATTTCATCTTGACATTTTCTGAGGTTTATCGCTGCTCCCATCAACATCAGAAATCAATGTCAATTATATTTAACTTGAAGGCGAATTGGCGGTGGTTTGCTGAACCTCATCTAACTAAATAGTTAACGTTTTATTGCAAAAGCGCTATCTGAAGCATATTTAATTAGAGTTTGTTAATTAGTCTATTAGAGTAGGTAGATATTGTTTGAATGTTTGAAAAAATCAAAGAAACTGATTCTCTGCTTGCACAAACCGGTGCAGTATGTAAATTTATACAACTTGATATACACTGTGGCTCAAATTAAAGGAATACACTTTTTAATTGTGAATACTTTGTTTTCATTTTGCACTGATTTAATTTATTTTTAGAGTAATGATGAACTAAAATTGTCTTAGTAAAATGTGTAATTTTTACCAAAATATTTTGAACAGGGCCGTATTGACAGGTTTTTTCAACAAACGTGCGCTTATGTTCGTTGCAAACGGAAACTGATTTTTTTAAATTTCAGATGATACATTTTTTTGGTAGTTTAACTATCGAAAATTCTCCAGTATATGTCTCATTGGAAAATATTTTAAAATTCAAGAAATACAATTTATTTTGTTCATTGATGTACTAAAACATTGCGGTTATCATTTTGGAAATTTGAAGTCGTTTGAACCATGATTGCAGCATCCATGACCGTTATTAAAAATCAGAGTATCCATGACTGGTATTAAAAATCAGAGTTATTAACTGTTAACTGTTATTAATATAATAAACAATGTTATTTTTGATGTTTTGTACGCTTCGTGACGGCTAATTCGTACACAATGGCAGTCTTAAGTGAAGAGAATCGAATTATTATCAAATATATTCGACAAAAACATAATTACGGTGCAAGAAAAATTGTAAAGGAGTTTCCTGAAAAAAATTGGTATGTTGGAACAGTTGAAAAGTTTGTAAGACATCCTAGAGAAAACGATGGATCCATAAAAATAAAAGTTCGAAGGGGATGGAAGAAAACTTTAAAAACTCAAGGAAATATTACCATGGTAAGAAATATTATAGAAAATGTACGACTGAAGAATCTGTAGTTCGTACATGCATCCAATAGTCCAGACTTAAACCCTGTTGACTATTGCATATGGGGAATTTTGGAGGCAAATGTTCACCACAATGGTCAAAGGTTTAACACCATCGAAGAACTAAAGGAAAGGTTACAGTTATGTTGGAATAATTTTAACCAGGACATAATCAATGCAGCTATTGACCTTTGGCGAAGGCGACTGCAATCGGTGATAGAAAATAATGGTAATAACGTTATCCTGTAAATATTTAGACTACTTTCGATTTTAAGTGATAGTTAGTCTTGATATCAATAATTGTTAATATTATTAAATTTGTTAATTAAGGTTAAACAAAATAAATTGTATTTCTTGAATTTTAAAATCTTTTACAATGAGACCTATACTGGAGAATTTTCGATAGTTAAACTACCAAAAAAACGTATCATTTAAAATTTAAATAAATCAGTTTCCTTTTGCAACGAACATAAGCGCACGTTTGTTGAAAAAAACCTGTCAATTCGGCCCTGTTCAAAATATTTTGATAAAAATTACACATTCTACTGAGACGATTTCAGTTTATCATCACTCCAAAAATAAATTAAGTCATACAAAGTGAAAAAAAATATTCACAATTAAAAAGGGTACTCTTGGCAACCATAAAAGAACCATAATGTCAGAAGCCTCGTCGCACAGCGGGATAACATAATATAATAGTTATGCATCATAAAAGCATGAAGCTAAAAGCACAGCGTCGCAACGGCGACAACTTTAAAAACGCTAGTACAAAAGGAAATAAAACCAAAATGAAAACAAAAAAAACACAAACACACACGCAAATTAAAAGAAACTTGACTGTCAATTTGTTTTGGTTATTTCTATGTACTTATTTACTCTATATATTTTCCAAAATACGTTTTTAAGCTTATTTGTTTTTACTAAAGTGATACCAAGTTAAAAATGGTGAGCGATGAGAGTATGTTTACAAAGTCAATGCATATTGACTTAAATCTAAATTTACGTACGTGGATCCTGTGTCAATAGACTTGATGTTTATCTCGCCAGTACAGCGAACCAAATGGCTTACCTAACCATTTGTTGAAATACGATTGTCTTGCCACCAAAATCAGTATTGTTTAGCTCCTAAACCATACATAGTGGGCAACTTGCATTCTGCATATTATGTCTGCATAACTTTGTTTATGAACCTACTTTGGTTTATACCATATTCTTCGTCTAAACATAAATTTTTAAAGTCGCAACATGGTAAACATAAAATGGGGCTTAATATGAAAGGTATAAACACTACTATACTGACATTTAATATTTTATAATAGTGTATCATATAGGGTGTTCGAGAATGACGATAACAAAGTATGATTCCATACAACAAAATATTACAAGGTGTAAGCAGAAAAAGATATGTACGCCCCAGTATTTTTCTTTCTTGATAATAGAGTTATATAAACAGTTCAATGTCTATTGCAAAGTACCTTTTACTTCGTTTAGGAAATAAATGCAATCCTATTAAACTCCGTTAAACATTAAACTTAAGATAAAACCGTAAAAAAATAATTGACAATGCATTTATCTTATAAAACGAAAGGGAACGTACTTTTCATTAGACATAATGTAATTGTCTGTATATCTGTAAAAGTAAAAAGTAAGTACTGGTAGAATGGTCAAAACCCTTAAATGTTTTTGTCACCATCATTTATGGGTACCATGCAGCAAAAAGTTCACATTTTCTATAGCCAATATAACGCCAAAGCATATGAAAGATGACATAACAAGTAAAGTACTGGTTAGAGTGGAAGAATATTTAAGCTAAAGTCATAACATCAAAATGGATGAACTATTAAAGAGCAAAATTATCTGGTTTCTAAAAACATTAATAAATTAAATACTTTCGCAGAAATATGTTGCTAGGCATAGTTACAAAACAAGCGCAATTCATGTTAGTTTAAAACGATAAATTAGGTATTTGAAAACTTAGAAACAAGAAGGTAAACAAAACTGAAGGTACGCTAACTTTAACGTCACATTAACTGTGTTTACTGAAATTCTACTTATTAAAAATTGATTATGTTACTTTATGTATGTTAACGATATTTACTGTAAGCTTAATACCCTATGATAAAAGACGATAAAACTACACAAATATGTGACTAAATGGTTTTATGTTAAACTTCGTTAAATAAATTGCATATAAAATTCAGTAAATAGTTTTTCAGTTTTATTCACAACGGACAAAACTATGACTCTCTGTTTATGATTGTATTGTCACTACATTTAAATATGATACACATTTTTATATAAAAGCATTTGAAAAAAATTGTTTTTATCTTAATACTTCATGATATGCAACTGTAGATAGACCTTAAAGAATGATTATGTCTTCAAAATCAAATTATTTTAAACTGTTGACTGTATAAGTTGGCAATATTTTAGTTCTAAGTTTCTGACCTTAGACCTTAGGCCTAGTTATTTGAAATTCCTTATTCGTTTGGTAAAATAAATCACAAGAAGCTTCTTTAAGCCCTGTTTTGCTATCAACACAGAATTTCCATAGCTTTTATTTCGGAATCATTTTACTTTTTTGTCCGAGTTTCTGCATATTTTAAAAAGATCGATTAAGCTTGGGAAAATAACTGCGCCCTAGGGAATTTTTTGATTTATATCGAGAATCGTCGGATATATATGTGCCCCAAGTGATATTTTTTTCATTTATTATAAGAAAAGTATAAGTCAAAAAAAGTTGCAAGGGATACATCTTAATTTTTACCATTGTCAGAAACAGTTAAATCCAAAGGAGGTTTTATAGGAGGGACGTACACAGCGTTTACCTGTATACACACATAAGTGAAATTTTAGACATTTTCTCTCATAATTATATTTTTCAATCCTGATACGTACCCTATTGCACACAAAGAAGTAGGACAGTGCTTCTTGTGATTGTAGGTAAATATTTTTATATGGTTAAGAGGATCTAAATTCAAATAGCAGAAATTATGGGAAAAAATAAAAATACCATCCTAAAAGTCAAGCAACAATGGGAAGAAAATATAATCATCGGTAGACCTGGCAGTGAAAGAAAAAAAGCGTCAACTGCAAAATGATTTACAGTTGCTAAATTTTCTGCTTAAGAACCCTTTTCTACTGCTTGAATTGACTGTGCTGAACACAAAGAATTAGATCTACAGCCTGCAGTAGACTTGAAAAGCTACTTTTTCATAATGTTTTCCGGTAAACGTATGTACTTATATATCTGTATATGGATTGGGTGTGCGTTGGGAAATAGAGGGTAGATTATATTGCTTAGTTATTTTTAAACCGCTTAAAGAACATTATGCTATCTTCTGTAACAGCGTTGTTTCCGAACGAAAATTTCATTTGTTATCAAAACAGTGGCCTCATCTATACTACAGATATGGTAAGGTACACTGAGAAAATTATCCAGTACCTGATATAAAAAATATTATATCAGTTATTAGAATTCCGCATACGTATTTGGACAGCGCGACAGTTGGCTACTGTAAGTAATACCGCTTTGCTAAAATGTGGTTATAATGGTAATAATTTACAAGAATTGCTAATAACAGTGATAATCTAGATAATATCGAATATCATACTGTTTTTTCCACTTAAAAGATATTTTATACCCAATATAAGAAAGATTCTAATACCTATTATAAGAAGGTTCTGATACTCTGTATTAGAATATCAGATATACTGGGTGGTCCACTTACGAAAGCATATTTTCCATGAGATATGATTCGCAAGATGTTCCTGATTCTAATATGGCTCTATCTTGTTGATTCTCTTTTAGCAGAGGCAATCTTATATACAGATGAAAACTATCCAAAATATATTAAATAATATATTATATGGCGTTAATGGAATTAACTTATGATTGTATTTACTAGAATTCGTTCGACAATAGAAGGCATTCTATAATATTCTATATACAATTCTGTGTAACAAAAAAAACTACCTATATTTATATATTACGAACATATCTTTATTAGAACAAAAATAAAAAGAAACACGTAATTATTAGTTATAATACTTCAACACATATTTGGTTAAAGTTTTGAAAAAAAAAAGGTTATACCAGGTATATAGATTTTTAAGCTATACATATCAACAAATAAAATATATTAAATACTCAAAAATATAACTCATTTATAAAAGCGTTTAAACAAAAAACTACCGCTTAAAGGAAATACCATAGTTTTTATAGAAATAAAATATATTTTTCAAGAAAAGCTTACTAGCTTTATTATATTTCTCGGAATTTCGGGGTTAGGGATTTCGAAATGATATCGAACGATTTCTGCGACTACGGTGGTGCTTTTGATGATTTCTCACACTAATTTCGGAATCTCGACTAAAATGCTTTAAAATAATATATTATAGTATATAGAATACATACTTACTTACTACTGTGCACAGTCTTATCATTTACTCTTTAGCATTTGTTTGTTTAATTAACACAAAAAGCACGTGCAGTGACGCGACGAGGGCGGTATTCGAGAACATAATAAAACATAAATGACCTGGGACTAGGTGGCGCTGGGGTGACGAATATCAATCGGTTTATTTGGGAATATAAGATTTGTAATAACACGCAGTCGACAAATTGCTGCGACTATTATGCTGACTTTTATAAATGTCTGTATTATAAGTGCGGAAAACTGATTTGCTAAACGTCTAAGCCTTTCTTATACAGACAATAAGAAATGCTTAACTAAGCGAGATTGTTACCGATAGAGAATATTTTTATAATTGTTATGATTACTCTAATAGTGCTAAGCGAAAATTTCGCTGTAGGTGCAAACTAGGGATTTACAAACTTTCTAATGATTCAATTATTCTAATGTAATGGTTACAGATAAAAATATAGCCGTTGTGCCTGCAAGAAATAATATATTGGAATATAATATAATTTTCAAACCTAATCTAATCCTAATTAACTAACCTAGCCTGAACTAATCTGCAAAATGTTTCTACTTTTTTTTAAGTTTGTATAAAAACATACCATCTGGAAATACTCTACCGAATTTAAATTTAAAAGTAGTCCTAATGAACTTTGTCTTTGCCATTTTTGCAAAGTAGTTTGCAAGTTGAACGGGTAAGAGAAAAATTATTGAGTCCAATAAATTTAATCGATATCATTCGGAAACAAAGACAACAGCGACGTCTGTAAGTGCATTTTCTGGCATTGTAATTTTCCTAATATAATGTAGATGAAGATGCTGCCATTTGGTTATTTTATTTTCGTGAAAGAAAATGCCGCTTGAAATATAAAGTTGGTAATTTAATGTCTGCAGAAACAGGGACTTAAACAGAATGCATATAACACAAGATGTACAGACAAATGTCATTTAGATATTAATCCTTTGGCCAAATTAATACCCTTATAATTGAGTGTTCAAAACCCAATGATGTAGAAGTCAAAACTAGGGCTCGGAATTTTTAAAATATAAGTATTCGAATAGTCGTTTGGTATGTTATTCGAATAGTCGAATATAGTCGAATAATTCGAATAGTCAAATAGTCGAATAATTCGAATAGTCGAATATAGTCGAATAATTCGAATAGTCGAACAGGTAATTCGAATATTCGAATATCTTTGAATAGTCAAATAATCGAATATTCGAATAGTCGTCTCTTTAAATATCGAAATACAATTATTACGGTAAAAGTGGTTTAACTGCTTAAACATAATAAAGGAACATTTTTAAGTATTAGTCATTTTTAATATCTAAATTATCGAATAATAATAATGTGCATTTTGTCGAATAAAGTAAGATGACAAATAAATAATTCGGTTAAATTATTTTAAGATATGAGAACTTGAGAACTCTGTAATAAATAAAAAACTCTTAAACAAAATGATTATTTACTGAACACAAAAAATCAAACATTTAACGCAACGAAAATAAAATTATAAAAATAAACCCGGTGTTTTATTTAACATAAAACAGAAACAACAAAAACTGGAACAAGTTCAACAAATTCATAACAAAAATAATATGGGTACATAATAGTCGAATATTCGAATAGTCAAATATTCGAATTTCGAATAGTCGAATATTTGAATAGTCGAATATTCGAATAGTCAAATATTCTAATTTCGAATAGTCGACTATTTGAATTTCGAATAGTCGACTATTTGAATTTCGAATAGTCGACTATTTGAATAGTCGAATATTCGAATATTCGAATAGTCGAATTTTTTAACTAACAAAAAATTCGAATTTAGAATAGTCGAATTATTCGAATACAATTCCGAGCCCTAGTCGAAACCATGGAAATGACAACACAGGTTTCGACTGTTACGTCACTGACAATAATATTTGAGCTTGAGTAAACGTAGGTATACTATTTTTATTATTTGTGACTACATAACAAGCACTAATTTTACTTTTGAAACAAAGCAATTCCACTTTTTAAGTTCTTTGTAGAATCAGCTTTTTAACTCTGAATTATTACTTTGTTAGAAAGTTACTGATGAAATATTTCAAGTTTTTATTACTTTTTTTAATGCTTCTTCGAACGCCCTTTGTACAGTCCGGAAAGTCCTTTTAATTTTACTATATTTCGTTTTTATTAAATTCGTAATTCTTTTAAGCGTAGCCGAAACAAAGAACAGAAATTGATTTAGAACACTTATCTTCTAATAAGGCACTTAAAGTCATTAAAAAATTAAGGTCCTTGGTGTTTATCTTGAAATATATTTGTACCGCTATCACATGGTACTAACTGAGATAAAATATACATATTAATATTAAAGTAATCCCGTGGCGATATCAGATATTACACCATTTCCGGATATTCCTGAGCTACGAGTTGTTTTCAACCCGGACCCCTGCTTCCGTCAATCTAACTTCATGAGATTGCATTTACAGTCGCGGAGCTCGGACTAAATGTCTCAAATAGAATACTTTCTATCTATAGGTATTTGAACTTTGCAATACTGTTTCGTTGGTTACGGGGTATGCCAATGGAATTTTAACAAGTCTTCTTAAAGTCCACATTTCAATTTCTTTTCTCAATTTTCAATTCTATAAGGGGTCTTTCATTCTTAGCCAAAGGTAAATATTGTACATGTTGATTTGGGACACCCTGTTTATATTAATGGAATAAAATTATAAAGTATAACATGTAAAACACTGCATTCTATTTAAAAATTATTCGAATAGGATTAAAACAATCAATATTAAAAACACTTTTTCGGAAAATAGTTACACATAAGTAGTAGGTATGTTAAAAATAAATTAATTCAACAATTGTTGATTGCCGTTATGGTTGTTCCCCGAAATTTTTGTAATTTGCTTTGGTTGTTCGTTTCCATTTAACAACGAGTCTAAATCGTAAACTCTTGTAAAATATCTGAAGCAATTAAAAAAATCATTAACGATTACATTTTGACAACCAGTATAACATAAAATGAAGTAAATTCTCATTACAACTAAGTTTGGGTCTTTTGAAATTAATTATGTATTTTACTTTGCCTGCTTAAATAGAGAATATATACTATTTGCAAAACAAAAACCGATGCAGGTCATACCCTTCGAGTGACGTCATTTATCGACAGTGTTGCCAGCTTGCAACCAAAATTTCCGAGTAAGGGAATTACACATTCTTTTTCATAAAAACAAGATAAATATACAAAAATTCCCCATAGTTTATAGATTTGTTTACTGCATAATACCTTTTACCATCAACTTTGGTAGATCTAACACTTCTTTTATTTTCATCTTGCCAAGATCGACCAATGGTACCATTCTAAAAAATTCTTGTTTTATCCAAGAAAACAAATTGGTACAAGAACGCTTCTTTTTTTTCAATATAGTCTTTTAAAAATACATTTACAACTCTCTTTAAATAAGAACGTTTCCTTTTAGGTGGCTCCAATAATTTATTTTGCTTAACTGTTGTTGAAACTGCGCTTACAGTAGACATATTCAAATTGCTACAGGCTAAAAATTAGTAAAGTAGATATAAAATAGATAGACCTTAACATATTCTTTAATATAACTTCTCTAACTGCTGTCATTGGTAAGAATGTGCCATTGTTGTTGAGTTCTTCCTGAAAATAGCTTATTAAAGAAGCTATAAGCTCTTTGCACCGGCTATTTAAATGCTTCGGCATTTTTTACCAATAGTAAACAAGGTAATCGACAGAGACATGTACACTTTTGTGGTTCTTAAAAGAACAGTATTTAATGCTATTTATGAAATTGCTATAAGTGGGTTCTTATCAAAGAAGAATACTTTAAGTTTGTAGTGAATTTATTATTGCATAAAGTGTTAATACTTTTTGCCCAAATTTAATTTCCTCGTGTTTTCTTACGGACTTACAATTATCAGCTGATTAATGACGTGCATTGCTTTTTGTATAAAAAATATAAATATCAAAACAATTAAATTTAATAATAACAATAAATTAGCACACAGTAATAGCTGCTAGCAAAAACATGTATCTGCATCGCCTAGGACAATCAAAATTTGCCAGTGACAATAATATACATTTCAATTTATTGCGCTCTGAATGTGCTTTTTTTCAATTATCCTAGTTACAGTACTATTTTGGCTGGAAAACAAGTAATATATCTTTCATGTAGCGTTCTATATGCAGGATTAATGCGTCAATGCATTGGTGGTAAATATACCTAGAGGTAGTCTACATTGCAAAAATAAATTAAGGGTAGGCATTTTAATCAAAAAAGTGGATAAGTAATAAATTAGTCTAAATAGGATATTATACAAAAAAGTGCGGCAAAGCAGTGTCTGAAATCCCAAATAACTTGCCAAAAATTGTAATTTCTTCTAATGCAATTTCGAATATTATGAGTCTATTAGGTGATTTTATGTTGTCATAAAAAAGTTTAGTTAGTCTGTATTAGAGTTCTATTGAAAGTATATGTGGCATTGAAAAATATTTTGACTGAAAAAGTTTACTGGATTTACCAATAAGAGGTTGAAATAATGGAATCTTTTGAAGAAACTGAGATATTTAATTTTGCTAATTTCCATCATAAATAATTAATAAAATACAATTTCTATTCTAATGGAATTCATGGAGTATTTCCTGAAAATCAGAGAAGCGATTTTATACCGAAACAAACTGTGGAATTTAATACGCTAATTACGAAATTTATTTTCTTCAATTTATATTGCAACAAAAATTTAATAAAGGTATTTATAAAGAATCCAGTATGTTGTTTATTTTTTTATTATTTAAGGTAATAGTTCGGATGATACTTCAGATACTAAATAAATTGTAAAAATGTTGTTCAACATTCCTTTGAGTTTTAATTAAAATTTTAAGTCCTTTTCTTACTCATTGTTTAACTTAATATGACTATCAGGATCTCTAATTGTTAATTTTTAACGAGTATTATCCTTTTTTAATATTATTAAGTTTAATTTTGGAATTTTGACTTCATCTCCGTATTCAGCGAGCGTAAAATCACACGCTACTTGATTTTGTTAAAATCCAATTATTAAAAACAAAAATGGTTCACTATAATTGTGTCCGCTAATTTGTGTTTAGGAGTTTTGATTTAAAATTCGTAATCAGCATCCTCAAAAACTACACGGTATTTGATTTTCTTCAAATCTGGAAGAATATCAGCCATATTGGTTCCGGCATATTGTTTTTGAGAGTTGTAATTTCAGATTTATAATCAATGACCACAAAATGTGGAGAACCTTCTAAAAATGTTGACCGCAATATCTCGACCAGCTTTTTTCTATTTGGTCCCACTGTGCGTCGTGTCAATTCTTAATTACATTTGACTTCCCAACAATTTAAGTTGCACTTAGCTCGCGTTTCTTTCCTGTCTTTGTTTGGTACTTGTGAATGTCATTCTTATTAACCTAAAACATATTAGATTCTTTTAGATATGTATGTTTATTACTTTGTTTACTGGTTGTACTAAATAATACAGTCATTATATCATTAAAATAAGTCGTCGTGCATTAGAGCCCTTGGTTATTTCCCTGGGACTCAAAAATGACTGATAATCAAATTATGGTAATAACTGTTTTTGCAATGAAGCAAGTGAATTAAATATGTTCTGTGCAAAATGCAAATTGTAATATTTTTTTTTTGTTTGTTTTATGGATTTGGTTGTACCAATTGGCCAGCATCTCTCTTTGTATAAGCTAATGAGCTTATTGTTTTTCCCTTTACAAAATTTACTGAGATTAATTTTACAACCTACTTCTGATCCTAAGTACTTAATTCTATTTAATGTTGTATTTTGATTTTTTTTTTCTTTCTTTTTATTTCTTTTTCTAATTTACTTTTATTCCTTAGATATTTAGATCCATTATCTTTCCTTTTCTATTTTTTTTTCTTCTTTTTTTTATTTCGATTGTAAATTTAAAGGGGGGGTTTCAATTTTTTTTTTTTTTAAGTTTAATCTCAATTGTAAAAATTTGTTTATTAGTTTTGCCCACTTCATTCATTTATTCTTTAAACTTGACAATTAGTATTTAATTAATAAAAGCATGGGTCCGCAAGCCCTTCATTTTTGAGATACAGAGTACAGATACAGATACCTAGTACGCCTTTTTCATGTAAAATTGATAAAGAAATCCAATTTTTTGCTTAAAGATGTAATACAAGCACGCATAAAAAAGTTATTACTCCTCAAAATAGTAAAAAGACACGTAGGTGGCGCCCTCTACAAGTGGGAGCCATACTAACATCAAATTATAATTTCGCATTTTAAAAAAACCACTAGATTCCAAATTTCGTCCAAATTTTGACATTATTTCAAAAATTATTTACGAAAAACAAAAATAAAAATAAATTTTTAACACCCTGTATCTCAAATATGAAGGGCTTACGGATCCATGATTATATGAACTTTTCACCTTATAAATAGCTGAGGAATCGTCCTGTAAAATATTGGACACTTAATTAATAACACCCTGTATACCGGGTGTTCCACCTAAGGAGGTAATCGGCTATATCTCAGAAAGTAATAACACTAGGACTTTGGAAAAAAATATACATCGATAAAAGCGGTCAAGAGAAATTGCTGGAAATTATTTTCAAGTTCAAAAAATGACCGCTAGGGGGCGTAAGAGTACTTTTAAAATAGAAATGCCGATTTTCTCTTAATTTTTCTTAATAAAAATATGTTATAAATATAAGCATTATATTCTTCATAAAATTATGCAAATTTATGTTAGGAATCGTTTTTTTCTATTTTCAATAATAAAGTGGTGGGAGAAGGTCAAACTTTTTCTCTTTCAAACGCTGATATCTCTGCTTTGGATGAACCGATTTTATTCAACTTGGTCTTGAAAAAAAGCCCTTCTTTTCCTCTACAGGCAGATCTATTAACTATACCATATTGATTCTGATGGTGGCCACTAGATGGCGTTTTTCCGTAATTCCTCAATGAATAAGGATTATATAAGGCTATTAAATAGTGGCATAAAAAATCCAGGTCCGTAATTAAAATAAAAAAGTTGATGATGGTTGCTCGAATCCGGAACGTCGGATTAAAAAAGTAACCCCATCAGCTTGTAGAGGAGGAAAAGTTACTATAAGGAACTGAAAGCCGCAACGTGATATCTTTTGTTAAACTAGAGAAATTTTATGAAGAATACAATGCTTATATTTTTAACATATTTTTATTAAGAAAAATCAAGAGAAAATCTCTCGAAAAAATTTCTATTTTGAAAATTCTCTTACGCCTCCTAGCGGTCATTTTTTGAACTTGAAGATAATTTCCAGCAATTTCTCTTGGCCGCTTTTATCGATATATATTTTTTCCCAAAGTCCTAGTGTTATTACTTTCTGAGATATAGCCGATTACCTCCTTAGGTGGAACACCCGGTACATAAGATTTTGTTATGCACGAATAAGATACAAGCAAATATCAATCTTCGTCGAGCGCAAAGTGTACTTTTAATGCGAATAAAATTGATATTCTACCAATTGAAGTTCTATAGATCAGATGCAATGAAAAGTAAACGAATTTTGTACTTTAAATAAACGATTTAACGTAAATAATGCTATTCGCGTTTCTTATATGTATCAAAATAATCGTATACATTCTGAGATATGTTGCTCGATCTAATATCGCTTTTATTTCCTAGTAGTAAAACCTCGTGAACATATAAAGGAAAACCCATAAAAATGGATAGTTTGTTGTAGTCTATAAAATATATTTTTTTTCTTAATATTTTATGGCCACCAATCAAGAACGTTTGAAATAAAAACTATAAACTATACAAGCATACGATTAAATATTTTATAGTTAGGTTTATAAGGACAGGGTAATTTCCAGAGGTATATTTAAAACTATTCGACAAGTGTAATCTTAAACTCCATCCAACTAAATCTGTAATTATTTACTTTGTGGTGGCGTTGGAGCGACTATAAATTTGAAATTAGCCATATTATTGTTTGTACACTTCTGGTTAAATTCCTAACTCTCACTGCTAACAAAACACTCAACAAATATACCTAAATTAAAGATTTAAAATGGTGCCTTAATATTTTCCTATTCTCAATGTTTGTTTTGTAAATTGCACAATATGCATTATGATTTTTACATCAATACGCAAGAGAACTGAGGCTCCATGGCCTCGCATGAAGCTATAAGACCATTTTCCATACTGCTGAGCTTTAACTATATACTCCCTTTATAACTAATTTTAAATTATAATGTTGTTACATCTGTTTACAATAATTAAGTTTATGCAATCAAAGCAACTATACATATAGATGCAACGTAATGTATTTCAAACTACTTGAAAGTTTCTAATGTAATTTCGACAGAGAAATGCATTTATCAGGTGACATAAAGGATATTTGCATTTGCCTTTAAAGCGTATGTGTAGAAAATTAATAGTTTTGGTTAGGTAGTTTGCTCCAAAGGACTATAAGCGCCTAAGACATTATAACTCGTGATGTACAGGTTGAGCCATACGGAAACCATTTATGAGCTCGGGCATTATAAGTCTTAGCTTTCCGGATAACGAACACAGTCCCTTTTCCTTCTATTCGGTATGTTAGGTACATGTGCTTAATGTGCCTTACTTTGCGGTTGAAGATACGAAGAGGTTAATATACCTTATATTCTGATATTAAGTAGGCCAGATACACTTATATACTCACTTCCAAAAACCATATATTATGTGTTTATAAGTACTATATTATACAGAGTGAAAAAAGAGTCGCGCATAATGCCTGTAACTTTTGAATTACCTCGTATATGAAAAAGTGACCTTTATAAAAGTTGTTCAGTAAATCATTCTCCGCATTTCTACCCACATGAATTTTTTCTGTCATTTCTGATTTGGTTGCTATAAAGACTAACTTACTTTTTAAATGGAACACCCTGCATATGGTTGCGCACTTGGCTTCTACTGGGAAAACTCTGAATTTTTCGTATTACAAAATTTCACCTATCTGCAAGCGTTTCCGAGATAATGACAGCTCAAAAATGAAAAACCTCCTAATTATAATTATCCCTACATAATACCCACCAGTTCAGTCAAAGTGTTTTTATGACAGCGACCTAAGAGGTGTCAATATTGAGTTCCTGTTTAATTTTCCGTTGTCGGGCAGTGTTAGGGAAGCCACTAGATCAGGTCGACCTAAAACAGCAACCGGGGGAGATAAAGCTTTGGATATCATGCTCTTAATACATGAAAATCCAACACAATCATCCAGGCTAATGGCAATGGATTTTAATGTGCCTCATCAGTTAGTGAAAAATTTGTTTAAGCAGGAGAAGTTGCATCCCTGTAAGATAAAGTTGGTGCACGAGTTTAACGAGGACGATTTTAATAAAAGAGCTGAATTTTATGAGCTGATGATGGAAAGATGCAATAAAGATAATAACTTCGCAACAATATCATTTTCTCGGATGAAGCTAATTTCCATTTAAATAGCATTGTTAATAGACACAATTATCGTTATTGGTCTGCTGATAATACACACTGGATCCAGGAAGGTCATACTCAGAGGCCCGAAAAAGTTATTGTTTGAGTGGGCATAGTTGGTAGACATGGTGTGGGACCTTTTTTCGCAGATGGTAATTTGAATGGCGAAAAATATCTAGACCTCTTCAAGAATCACATAATTCCTTCTTGCAGAATGGTTTTACCGGGTGTAAATAATGGCATAAACGAACAGATATGGTTCCAGCAAGATCCGATGTTAAGTTATTCAATTTTCTAGGCTATTTATTTAAAGGTTGTAACAATTTTAAATAAATAAAAATTTGAAATACAAAAAGTAAGTTGGTCTCTATGGCAACCAAACCAGAAATAACAGAAAAAAATCATGCTGTTAGAAATGTGGTGAATAATTTACTGAACAATTTTCATAAAGGCCACTTTTTCGTATACATGACTATTACATTCAACTAATTGAAGCAGCAACTGCTTCTGAAGAATTCAACATCAAACCTCAAAAGTCGAGTACTGTAATTCAACAGCTCGTCGTTTTGCCATATATGTGGCGCTTCGCCCATTTTACCAATGTCATAATACCTAGTTTATTTCAAAAAGAAACGCCGCTCCCCCTCTAAGTATTTGGCGGGATTAATTAGGCAAAAATTATAAGATAAATATCTCCTGTTGTCTCAATATTTATATCTGTTAATTATGTTAGTTAGGTTTGAGGATAACATTGTAGGTGTTTGATTTAAAATAGAAAACTTAAAATATATACCGATAAAATTATAAACTTAGCAACATCACGTATATCGAATTGGAATTGGGCATAATTAGAAACCTCTCTATGCCATGCAAATTCTATTAATTTACGTTTAATTAAGAATGAAGGACAAGGTAGTTTCATTAAATAAACAGAAGAATCGATATATGCCAAACATTTTTGCATTGAAGACCATAACTTTTAAAATAATTATAAAATTTTTATTTGGAGCAGAATATTGAATTTACTAGAATCGCAGTGTAGATGTCCATAAAGTCTTGCACAAATTCATTTAAAATTCAGGGGCTTACTTTTTTTAAAAACGCTCGGACACGTCAATTAGAACTTTTGTTTGCGCATTTTTTAACGTAAAATGTTTTTATACAGGGTGTCGCACGTATGAGGTATGAGGTCATCAAGGATTTTTTTTAATGGAACACCCTGTATATTATATCAATTTTGAATTCTATGATGAACACTTAACACCTCTGGAAATCACGGTTTCCGAAATATTGACGTTTGAAAATTTATTTTAAACACATTTATTGATGACCTCATACCTCATACGTGCGACACCCTGTATAAAAACATTTTACGTTAAAAAATGCGCAAACAAAAGTACTAATTGACGTGTCCGAGCGTTTTTAAAAAGCAAATACCTGAATTTTAAATGAATTTGTGCAAGACTTTATGGACGCACTGTATAGAAGAAACAATATAAACATCGTTGCACAAGCTCAAAGTAGATGAGCTGTGGGAGGTAATGACGTCACCGCCTCGCGAGCGTTATATTTGATTTTGATCTTGTATGTCTCGAAAACTACTTATCAGAATAACTTCAAATTTTTAGGGCTGACCATACCTTATAAATGCTTCATAAAAACTAGGTAAAGAGTGTAATTTGAGGTTTGACTAAATATCACCATTGAGTTTCGAGAATCTCGCAATTAACGCAATCATATTTAATTGTATCATCACGTAAGAATAAACCCAAGAAGTCACAGGGTTGGTAAAACAATTATTGTAAGGCTTTAAATAAACAAATTAGTGGCAATCTAAAACTCCCTGTTCTTTCTAAAAGCTCACTTAATTCAATAAAGCTTTGAAGTACAAAAAAATAATTTTTTAGGGTCTTTTATGTTACTGCCTTTAGGTTTTAAACTTTTATCAAACAATATGTAAACCATTTTGGCAATTTTATCTTTATAGAGCACCCCCTAGTAACTTCTTTGTAATAAAAAGGATTAGATTTAATTCCATACATCGGGAATTCCAGTTTAATGCATACATTGTTTCATTAATCCATGTTATTCCTCTAAATGAAACATAGAAAATGTACTGAAATGCCTGTATTAATTAATATGTAAACCTTGGATTAAGGGGCTGATATAAGATGTTTAAAATCGATTAAAAATAGCAACTGAAGTAATAAAATATTAAATTCTTCCACTGGAGCAGATTCTGGTTTATTGTCCTCAACGAGCATTACAAAATTGTATTTCATTTTCGTTTGCTGCGGCAACATCTAATATTAAAATAAATATCTGTAATCATTTTAAATTACCATCTAAAATGAGCTTAATATCAAGCCGTTCTTTTAAAAGTATTTCTCTTTTTGGACACAAAACATAAAATTTATCTTAATGTTCTCTTTATGTTCAAACTTGGACATTTACTGTTAGGTATCTCTAATTTATGAAGGATGTTAGGAAATATTACCAAATGTAAACATTTTTCTAGAAAATTAATATTTGTTTATAATCATACTAAGCATGTCTAGTTAAGCGCATCATAAATACCTTAAACAAGGCAACGACCTATATTTTTTAAGAGAATTTAACTATCCACTAAGTTTTATGAGCAGCTTTATGAGCTTACCATTGCGGGATATTTTATATTTTAATATTCCCCGTGCATCAAACAAAATAAAAGCATGAATATATTTTTTCTCTACGTCTTTCGGTGGTAGTATAAGCTCAATGGAAACGAAATTAATTCTCTTTTCAGTGAGAAGTACGTAATAACAATACCAGTAGCTTTAGCAATGACATTTCAAACGAATGATTTACAATGTCACTGCCAAATTTGGTGTTTTATTATGGCTCAGAAATACTGGCTTAACAATAATTTTATGATCAAATACTTTATTATAATAAATCAGGTCCCTCAGCATTGGTTCTAGTGCAAAAGTACTCAAGCACTGAACCTTTTAGAGAAAACTTCAAAATAAGGTAACCCTGTATTTCTGAGCCATAATAAAACACCAAATTTAATAGTGACATTGTAAATTAGAGAAGTCGATTCTTCTGTAAAAGGTCTTTACAAAAACCTACGACATTTATTCTTTAGACCAAAATTAGCCGATTTAATTAAACTTACCTTAGTACAAAGTTGCTTAGTTTGGGCGCTAGACGGTGCTGAAATGACAATTTTTAAAGCGTTTTCCTGGATTAATTCAATAACTGCTCAAACTATTTTGCCGAAATTTGGTACGTTGACATAGCTTTATGGGGCAAAAAAACCCATGCCACAATTCTGATTAATATCAGTCCATGGGTGTAGAACCTGGGATTTTTTACTAATTGCTTGTTTCGGATTTCTATGCCAATGAAACAAGAGGGGTTTGGGCACAAAATTCAGATGAACCAACTCATTTGCTACAAAAAAGGTACTCTTGATAAGACTCGATTTCTCTGACAGTTTTCGAGAAATTTGCATTTATTTAAATACGTATTAGTTTTTACAAAAAAAGAAAAAATAACTAAATCGTAAAGAGAAATAAATAAAAATGTCATAAAAATTGCTTAAAATGTCCACCATTTTCATGAATACAAAGATTTATACGTCGAAGAATATTAAAACACACTTGTTCATCGCCCTTAAGAATATTTATTGCATCTTGAATACGTTGCCATAGTTGTTCTGCATTATCTGAAATTGTCCTGTAAACCACTGTCTTAAGATGCCCCCATAAGGAATATTCCAATGGATTTAAGTCCGGAGATCGTGGTGGCCAATTTACAGGGGCATTACCTCTATCAATCCATTTATTTGGGTACTGCTGCATGATTCAAAAGTTTCGAACATTTAATGCAAAATGTGGTGGAGCTCCATCGTGCATAAACCACATATCTCTCCGAAGTTGTGAAGGTAAATCTTCTAGCAAATCTGGCAGCGTATTTTGTAGATGTTGCAAATAAATTTCCCCGGTTAATCTTTGTGGAATAATGACAGGACCAACAATGTGATTACCAATTATTCCAGCCCACATATTAATTCTAAACTCATTTTAAAAATGTTTTACTTTGATAGCATGTGGATTTTCATCCGCATAAACAAGTTCATTATATATAACTTGCAATCCCTCTTTTTGTGAAACATGCTTCATCGGTAAACAAAATATTATTGGCAAAGTTGGGATTCTCTTCTCTCTGCCTATGAACAAGCCGACTAAAAACCAGGCGCATTTCAGGATCATTAGGTAAAAGATCTTGAACTGGCATCTTATGGTATAGATATAGCAACTGTTCTTGAAGTACTTCATAAACAATATCTTTGGACACTTCTATTTCCCTACCTAGCCTCCTGGTGCTTATTTCTGAATCTTCTGCAACACGTTCTAAAATGTCTTCCTCGACTTCAGGAACCCTTACAAAACGCTATCTTCCATTATCAATGGTTTAGGAGTAAATTGGCCGTTTTCCCGCAGGCGTCTTTCAACATCATCAATCGTCGGGTGACTTGGTATATGACGATTTGGAAACCTCTCGGAGTAGACTCTGATACATTCTCGACAATTTCCTTGGCAATACCCAAATACCAATATCATATCGGTATATTCTGCATTAGTGTTTTGCACCGCCATGATAATTCACGATAATCAAAGTTTTCTAATAATTAATGCAAGCAGATAACATGATTGAATGTTAGCAACAATATTAAATGTTACAAATTTGACAATAATCTTATGTTGTTAGATAAAACTAATAATAACCAACAATAACAATCCTTTGTGAGGGGTAAGGTCGTGTTGCACATACCTGAAAACTACCGTGCGAACAAAAAGCAGATGATAAGAAAACCGTTTAAGATGTTTTTTGTAGTAAATAAGTTGGTTTAATCTAAACTTTAAACTTGGCGTAGAAATTAAAAACAGAGAGATTCTATAAAACCCAAGTACTACGTGGTAAAAACTACTACGTATTAAGTAATAAAATGCAAATTTCTCGAAAACCGTCAGAGGAATCGAGTCTAATCAAGAGTGCCTTTTTGTAGCAAATGAGTTGGTTCATCTGAATTTTGTGCCCAAACCCCTCTTGTTCCATTGGCATAGAAATCTGAAACAAGCAATTAGTAAAAAACCCAGATTCTACGCCCATGGATTGATATTAATCAGAATTGTGACGTGGGTTTTTTTGCCCCATAAAGCTATGCCAACGTACCAAATTTCGGCAAAATAGTATGAGCAGTCTTTGAATTAATCCAGAAAAACGATTTAAAAATTGTCACTTCAGCGCCGTCTAGCGCCCAAACTAAGCAACTTTGTACTAAGGTAAGTTTACTTAAATCGGCTAATTTTGGTCTGAAGAATATGTCGTAGGTTTTTGTAAAGACCTTTTACAGACACCCTGTATTATGTCTTGGTATAGCTAAGTAGGTAGCCTGATGACCCTGATGTACTTTTCCGAACGAAGAACATTTATGCGTCTCTACAACTTTTGACGACAAATTGGACCTTTGAAGTATCATCAATAATAATTGATCCACTGGCAAGCATGTCCACGTTAATTGGTACAGAGTTTAATCGATTACTTTATTCCGTTAGTAACGTTTCACAAGTACGGACAGTGGAGAGTCTAATTGCGAATCCCTAAGTCTACACAAAAGCTGAGCGAATGGTTTTTAGTTCTTGTTGACTATTTTTAAACGACTTTTTTGAATACACAGGAAATTAAAAATACAAAATGGCAATCTAGTAATAGTAATAACATTATTAAAGTATATTTACCAGCAACTCATTTGTAGCGCGTTGAGTTTCTAAAAAGCAAGCATTTTTTACGCTGATATTTTTGAGAACATTAAACCGACGAAGTTCTTTATGTGGCTTCATTAGGGCAAACGTTCTTGTTAAAATTGCAGCCATTTTTTATCTTTAAGTTTAGTACATGCTAAAAGCTTGTGTGGGTTTTTCCCAAGGCTTATTTAGGTAATGACAAATACAGTGCGTTGAAAACACCCATAGAGTATAATCTACACACCGGAGTTTAAATAGAAATTACTTGAGCGTAAAACATCCTGGATAAAAGTCAACTTCACTTTTTCAAATATAACACCCCTTTTTTTCTCCAATATTCAGATTCCTCTCTAAACTCTAGACAAGTTTTATATAACATGTTGTATGGCTAAGGTCAACAGGAATTGATATACAGGGCCCCCAATAAGGTCTAGGTATTTACCTTTTTACCGGTTTCTACATAATAACTTAGTGACGTAAATGTCAAAATATTTAATATTTACTCCAAAGTTGTCACTTTTACTCATAAAAATGTTTCTAACGGAAGCTGGGAGAATCAAAATATTAATAATAGTAGGATGTGGAGATCGAAAGAGAACACAAATAGAAGTTTGTGAGTATTTTAATGATAAATATCCAAATAGAGAACACATAAATCAGGCAACTGTTTCCAAAATTGTTAAGAAGTATAATGAAGTTGGTCACGTTAGGGATAAACCTAGAAGTGGACGACCTAAAATTTCCGACGATGTCAAACTTGATATTCTAGTTTCGTTGGAAGAGAGACCACATTCGAGCACAAGAAGCATTTCTCAAAATTTTGAAAATATCCACGATTCAACGGTGGCAAAGTTCCTGAAAAAGCAAAAATGGCACGCATATAAATGTCAAGGAGTACAGGAACTTTTGGAAGGCGGCCCTGACAGAAGGAATGAGTTCTGTGAAATTCTCATGGATAATTACTTGATTAACGATGCATTATTTCCGAGTAACATAATTTTTTCCGATGAGGCGACTTTTTTCTTGGATGGCATGGTAAATCATCAAAATTGCCGGTACTGGTTCAGAGAAAATCCCCATTGGTTCCGAGAAATTCATATCCAGCGGCCGAGAAAAATTTATGTATGGGCAGGAATAATTCGGGATACTGTTATAGGACCCTATTTTTTTGAGAAAAATTTGACTGGCCAAAGATATTTGCAGTTTCTTGAAGAAGACCTCGCTCCAGCGTTGATTGCCCTATTTCCCGATCAGAACATTCCTGAATCACATGATACAACTATCTGGTTTCAGCAGGATGGTGCACCAGCCCACTATTCGGCCGAAGTCCGTAGATACCTAAATGAGTTATTTCATGATCATTGGATAGGTCGACGGGGTCAAATAGAGTGGCCTGCGAGGTCCCCCGACTTAACGCCATTGGACTTCTTTCTGTGGGGCTATATTAAGGCAAGGGTTTACAAAAATAAACCAGAAGATATTGATGTTCTCAAAACCCGTATAACAACAACCATAAGACAAATTACCCCAGAAATTGTACATAATGTACAGTTAGAATTTATTGAGAGATTGGGACATTGTAGAGCCGTAAATGGATACCATTTTCAACACTTACTCAAATAATATTTTAGATTGTTTACTGTATTACCAATTTTCTGTTAAAATTTTTTTCCTAGCCTAAATATTTGTCATGGAAAACAAGCTTTAAAATTATACCTTGATTTTTATTGGGGGCCCTGTATTTCAATTCCTGTTGACTTTAGCCATACAACATGTTATATAAAACTTGTCTAGAGTTTAGAGAGGAATCTGAATATTGGAAAAAAAAGGGGTATTCTATTTGAAAAAGTGAAGTTGACACTTGCCTAGCGTTTTTGGCGCATCCGGTATAATATTGAAGAACGTCAAAAAATTTCAAAGAATGAAATAAAATCGACGGGTCCGAGCGTTTTTCGAAAAACTTTTGCGTTTTCAAGAAAAATCGATTATTCCAGACTTTATCAGCACCCTGTATATCATGAACTGATTAAATAGGAAACATTGACTATATGATTAGAATAGTTTAGGAGAAAAGAGAATTAAGATCCAAAAGTTGCAATTCCTTGGACATATCACACAAGGGGAGAAATACGCTATGCTGCAGTTTACTGTGCAGGGAAAGTTTTTTGAAAAGAAACCGGCACTTTAGTCTTGTCTAGTGCCTTACTCTCGGTATGAGGAGGCAACACCGCACCATCCAAAATATTTTAAAAACGTTTTTTACTTATTTGAATAGTGAAATTTTCAAAATAAAATCCTATTTAGTTTACGAGACCCTTCGAATAGGCCACATTACTTGGTTCACCCTGTATAGAAAATTTATAAAAGAGGTGCCGCAATTTGTCTCAAGATTAGTGTCTCAATATAATGAACACATTTTTTAAATCCTAATTATAACATTTTTGGGGCGCTAATAACTCGAATTTTATGAACATGCTTTCTCAAAGGATACATTTTGAAATTGATGTGTTGAACATTATACTTCTCTAATATTAGTAAAAACTTTTTCTTACTGAAGATTGTCTAAAAATGATCAATGTAATAAAAAAATCCTTTAAAGTATTGTCATTTAATAGAGAAATTTTAATCTTTTGCTCACTCTGTATCAGAACTGTAAAAAATGTTATTGTATATTTTACGTGTTTCAATAAGCACTTTCCGAAGATTTATTCAAATTTTAATTTTTTTAACGAAAGAAAAAGAAATGATAATTTTTAGTTTTCTTAAAAATCTACAATTACTCAAAGTTTTTGGTATGAGATAATGTATTGAAAAAGAAGTATATTTGAGAATATATATCGATTTTTACTTTATTTCTTGTATAGATTGAGCAGGAAATTAAAATCTAAATATTTTATCGGCACTTTTTGTACATTGATATTGGGCTTATTCAATTATATCATTATTTAACAACTTTCACTAAAAAATGTTTTTAAGTTACTTACCTACAATATATCAATTTCAAAAAGTAGCCTTTGGAGAAAGCATGAGTTCCTTAATTGGCAGTTATTAACTTAACAGAAAAGAGTTTTCATAAAATTCGAGTTTTTTTTTCGATCACGTTAATAAAATGTAGTTTTGCGCCCCGAAAATGTTATAAATATGTTGTAAAAAAATGTGTTCATTAGATTGACACTAATCTTGAGGGCGGAGTTAAAATATACCAAGCTTTCCTCAATTTATTTTTATGAATGACAGTTTTAATAAATGAGATCATGAAAAACTTTGACATTTGGATAAAAGTTTTCTTTTTAACATGCAAAATAGTTTATAAATCGATTACTCTCGAAAACAATTCTTTAAATCGTGTCCAACTAGGAGTAACTTTTTTTCGCAAAAGCGTTGAGGTTTGAGATGAATATAAAATAAGTTAGGTATATTTTGACTCCGGCCTTCCCTGCTTCTGACGCCACTTTTAGACTGTTGACATTTTAACGACAATAGATCTATTCGGCTTGTATAGCTTACTAGAATACCTGAATTTTAAACATGTAAGAAAAAACACACTAAGTTTTCGATTTTCACTATATTATGTATTATCAAAACATGACAGCTGTTTCGGTACACCGTACCTTCTTCGGATGATGAGTACTTAATACTAGTATAAAAATGGTTTACATGAAAGACAGGTAAATTAAAGGTATTATTGATATAATTACGGGAAAATACAACACAATTTACAAATTTAATAATGGCGACCTGTTTGTTGTATTTTTATTTTCAAGAACATTAGGAAGAAGAAGTGAATCAAGGCCAAACACAAATATATCTTTGTTTCTTAAAAAATACCCAAAACTAAAAACCTAGCCTCTCAGTGCTCAATAGCAAAATATTCAACTGAACCTGAATTTATCCAAGTTAATCTGCTTTGCAGTTGGCTGTTGATGATTGTCAACCTTTCCTATGAAGTTAGGACTTAAAAAAAACAAAAGGGCTTTAACAAAATATTGTTCCACTGCAAATTGTAGATGACACATCCTATATGAAGTACTGCCTGAAAAATCAAGCTAAATTACTTTGCATAATTTTACACTGTTACAACTCTGGGCTTGATTAGTTTTATACAAATTTGATGAAGTTCTTCTTGTGTGTCGTTGTGTTAAAGCAAACATTGTGTTCGAAATTAAGGTCATTTTTTATATTTACATTTGATGCTGAACATCAGCGGGGATGACAAAAGCTTATGTGTGGTTTTTATCAGAACGCTGACTTTTTAAAATGTTTTCATGAAGCGCCACTAAATTAAAAACTTTAATGTTATAAAGGGTTATTATGCGGCCTAGGATATAAAATAAAAATTTCAAATTGCGAAAAAGAATTGAAGATAAATTTTTAAAGAGAATAGACTTCAGTAAAAAGTAAAGCACATGGACCTATTTTTGGTACTGTCGAAGATATTCAGGTTTCAATATTCGATCCCTATACTAAAACTACCGCATGGAAGTGCAGGTTTTAACTTCAACAAAAACACACAACATGGTTAACATACGTATTTTGACCGAATTTAATTAACAAACTTCAACATGCAGCTCTCTGAAACCAATTCAAACTGAATAAAAACTGAGTCGAAAGTGCGGTATTTTTTTGCAATACAATTTAATACATGCTACGAAAGCTCATGCAATTTTCGTGTCACAATGCTCGTCCATCTGATGGCATTATAATACAATTTTATAACTCTGCTAAATTACCAGAGACCACATTGTTAAGGCCACTGAAAGGAATTTAATGCAGTCCATAAAAATGGTTGAAAGCTGAGAAGAATAGAGGCTTGTAACTGAGAGAAGCCCATGAATTTACCAAATCGACTAGGAGAAAATTAAATTTCTTGCAAAGCAGAATATTTACTTCTTTTGTAAATAATAATACACAAAATACTGTACTGTTAAATTTTTTATTTTCTTCTTGGAAAATAGGTTTTGAAACGATTAACAGGATAGTAAAAATGTAATGTAAACCTAATTGCATATGGTACACTATAATATACTTTTTAGATAATATTTTCCAACCAGAAAATGAAAAATTAAATATGATTTAAATATTGTATTTCTTTGGCTTCGATCACAAAATATAATCTAACTGAAAATTTAAAAAAAATTTCGAAAATGTTACTACTCAATAAAAGGCATAAACAGGTCAGCTATAATGCTGTAGTAGAAGGTAGCAGCGACTTTAATATTTTAAAGGGAGCACCCTGTATATAAGCTTACTTTTGCAATATCTTTTTGTTTCCTAATACCTTTCCTTATTATTGTCCCATAACTATTACCGTTTTATTTTTCGAAAAACAATACCTGCAACAAATGGTGATAAAGTCTAACAGTAGTTTTTTTTTAAATGAAATACCTTGTATATTTTAACTGATTTGAAAAGCTGCTGAAATGTGTTCTTAATTTATGTATAATAATGAGCATTTATTTGAAAATTTCTCTTGAAATAGAATATTAAAATTGGATCAAATTGACAATGCATTACCAAAAAATTCTAAAGGTATAAAAGATTTAAAAATTCGACTGAAAAAAAACTTTGGTAGGATATTATTAGAAGTTATTAAATTAAATAACTTATTAAAAATCTAATATAATATATTAAGTTAATTTAATAATTAGCAAATGATCATGGCAAAAAACCACCACGCAAATGATCAAAGACTTTAGTTCTAATGTCTTTGCAAATGATCAACAATTAAGTGACCGGTAAACAGCGTGATTCATTAGAAAGAGAATCATATAAACAAGTTTTTGCCCCGACGCCGAAAACATTTTCCAAATAATAATTTCTGGCTTTTTAATGTTTAAGTTTAAGTTAATTGGTTTATTTTTACCCAAGCTACATTTAATAACAAAGTAAAATTAATTTTAAATTGGCTCGACTCTGAATAAAACTGAAAAGTTATTTCTTGCTTGAAGCCGAAAGTTTTCCTTTTATTTCAAGGTATATATTTTTATTATGTCGTGTTAATAAAAATTTTAATAATTACAAAACTTTAACAACCTACGAACTTTTATCAAAACTATTATTTTGTTAATTAAAATAATTTTAAAATGCTTTTCGCTTTTCTTTGCGGTTTTTTTTTTCTGGAAACGGGTTAAAGGTTGAGCTTTAATTTTACTCCCTCTGTTTTTTAACGTGTTTTTATGATATTAAAGGACAGTCAATACTATTTATAAAATATAATATCAGGTAAGTATAATAAAAATATTAATGAGTATTCAAATGAATGGCAAGCGCCATTGTACAATTTGATAATGCCAGTTTATTACTATAAAATATGATTTAAAGGCGTAGTAAATACGTCTTTAATTTTACCTTCATAAATTTTACACAAACAGAATTCGAATATACAAGAAATCCGTGGACCCCAAAGCTTTATTTGGTTTTGTTTATATGCCCTTTTAAAATTAATTGGTTTTCGTTAAAAATGTTGACTGACGAGCGAATCGTAAATAATGAAATTACCGACGGACATTTTTGAGCATGTAGTGTGAGCTAAATAAATGGAAAATCGTTTAAAAAGTTCCATTAATTTTTTAATTTATGTATTTACTTGTGGTATTCAATTATATTTTGAATAAATACTTGCCCAAGCAATATTGTTGCTCAGACGGTCACAAAGCTTAGACTGTACCTATAGGAATTGAAATACTCCCTCATAGGATTTTTTTTATAGTGTACCTACTTACATACAAACTTAAGTGATTTATTATGATAGCAAAACTAGTAAGACTAATTAACTAATGTAGACAAATAATACGCATTTAACGTTCAGGTTAGGTTAGTTAAAGTTACCTTAATTAATAAGAAATTCGATTAATTCCAAGTTAATAGAGGCTAGGCTTTCAATAATATATATTTTTGTTAAATGAAATACTGTAAATTGTTATTTATTAGAATGATACATTAAAGTTGGAGTAATAAAATTAATAAAAAAATCGAATTTCTTAAACGTTTATAAACCTATTCGGAATTAGCACCAATCCCGCAAATGCCCTGTGGGATTGCAATCCCTAATTGTAACCTACGAATCACAAAATTTAACCTCATTTTTTCTTCTTGCATTTTAAACCCAATTTACATTACAAAAGGCTATTTATGCGATAATGTATTCACTCCGCAAAAAATATAATTTAAAGCATTTCCGCTGTAAAATTTAAAAATATAAGATTTGTAATTCCCTGTTGCAGACCAAGCGAAAAATTATTAAATTAATTTCTTTCCTTTTTGAAACATGACAGAACAAAGTCTTTGTTTAGATTACCTTAACTCATTTTTCGTCTTTTCGTGGCATTACATTGTGGCTTAAATTAACAAGCTTTTTCTATTACGGAACTGATTTAAATACCTGTTTAAGTTCGTTCCTTTCGTCGACTAAAGTTTTTACGTTCGAAGTTTTCAAGTCTTTCTAGTGACAAGAAAACTTTACTATTGCATTTTTTACCTAGGGAAAAAGAAAAAGGTTTAAAAGCCTTTTAATCTTTTAGTTAATGGCAGGAAAGACAGCTCTAAGCTTCTTAGTCTTGTATTTAACTTTAGGACGCGAAATTTACACGACATCATGGATGCTTAAATACTTGTATGAAGTAATGAAGAAAAAGGTCGCTGTTAAAAATACCTAATCGTCATTTTTAAATAGAAATTATTTTAAAGGTTACCAGGTCTATTTCGTCGTCTAGATTTCACAAAGAAAATGATTTCGTCCACTAAACACGGTTTCACGTTATTGCCGCACGTATTGTTCTAAGGTTTCTATGAATTCGATCTTGGTTTAATACATCGCACTGTCGAAAATAATTAAACTGTTTTCAGAGAAAATCGTATAGTTTCCAAGATAGAAAGAATATTAAGCTTTGTATTAGATACTGGGGAAAAGGGAGACCTTCTAATAATAAACCACCAAGTACCTACATTTGATATAATATATGTATATTAATGAAAAAAAGTTAAATGAAATAAAAACAAAAAAAAACAATAAATACCACTGCAATATTTATACTCATCCGAGAATAATATTTTATGAGATATGTCATTGTTAGTTCATTCCATCCACTGTAAATAAAACTGCATTCTAAGGAAATAATCATTAGGCAAACGTCCTTGAATATTCAATACTTAAAAGTACTTTTATTTCTTTTTTTTAATTATTGCTTAATGGTTTTTTTGGACGGTCACGGTGAGGTACGTAGCTACTCGTCGAGGAGCCGGTGTTCTCACTGTTTGCATTTCACTTTTGTATCGCTCAATGCGTTGCGACCATTGCGTAGTGCTTATCAATCATCTTATAGTCCTCCTTACGGTTCTGTGGCTATAGAAGGAATGCGAATAAAAAAAAAACCATGTACCGGGTCTGCTAAGTTTGCCAATAAATTTTAAATAAAATTGACCTAATTTTATGATGATTAGACCGCATATAAGTTTTTTCCCGCCCACACCTTCCAATGCGGCGGCTTCTAGGCGATGAAATAATTGTGGTGGATACATAAATAAAATATAGCCTACCAAAAAAATGTGTGTTCCACTGCATTTTTTTTTTACCTGTTGCCACTGACAGTGAACAGTGGTGTGGTTTTATCATTAAAATAAGAGGAAGTAAATTTAGTTTATTAACTAAAATGTTATTATGAAAGGAGGCACCGCACGTCTATACCGCTACAGTTACACCCGACTTTTTATGCCTTTTACCCCTCTGTCTCCTCAGTCGTCGTAGCCACAGACTCGTAAGGCGGAGTATATTGCTTCGTACGCGGATACATCGATAAGGAAAAAATATGAAGAATTAATAATATGGAACAAAACAGAGGATATGTTTGCCGTTTAAAGGAAAATTGGGGTTTGCAAATAAGAGTAGAAAAAAAGTAAAATTTAATTATATACAGGGTGTTTTGTAATTGAATGTCAATAATTAAGGGGGCGATTTTTGTGTTCATTTTAAAAAGAAAACTTCATATGAACGTATGTCCTAAACGTCTTTATTTTTGATATACAGGGTGGTAAAGTTTTCAAAAATAAATAGTTTTTTAATAATATCTGTAATACCACTTTAGATATTTTAATGAAATTTGGCAGACATGTACTATGTATCAAGATGCATTATTTACCGTACAACAATTTTTTTTATTTCCACCAGTGGCGTTCGTACGGAATTTCACCTGCCTATATTGGCAGACATTAATGTAACGCTACTGATTTCTCGTAAAAATAAATTTATTCCCAAAATCCCCAATCATTTCCAAACAAATTTGATCTTTTGAATTTTTTCAATTCGATGCACGGTTTTCGCTTAAAAAAAAATAAAAACCTTTTCTCTGTATGATCATAACAATATCGTTAATATGACAATATCACCATGCACAGAAATAGATTTTATTTCTTAGATCAAGTTTGCTTAGAAATGAATAAGGATCGTCTGTTAATAAATCAACAACAACCTTTGTGAAAAAAAAGATCATACATAGAAACTAGATAAGTTGTTGAAATTGCCCTCCACCTTGAAGGATACACGCTTCAGCTCTTTTCCTCATATTGTCGCGCACTCTTTGAAGTATACCTTCAGTATTACTTATTAAATCGAAGGAAGCTCTTATACGATCTTCCAGCTCTTCTAAAGTGTTTACTGGATTTACAGATCAGGTGGCCGAATTTTACACCTCAAACAATAGGTTATTATGACAGTAAGGGATTAGCATTTATGGGTTTGTAAGATAGATAGACGGACCATACCTTTTACCTAGGATACGTTTTAACAGTAATAATTCAAGACATACGCGATTTATTCTACAATTGAGCACGTTCTTATCACACATTATTTTATCATATCATAATATAATGTGTCTCTATGTATTTTATTAGGCCCCATTAAGTGGCTTAAACCGGAACAAATTTGTATGTATTGTATCCAACAATAAATGGATGAATAGATAGAATAGATACAGACAACGTTACTCATTTGTCATTTCAGTCCTTGTTTTACGCTTACTAGATCATCCAAAACTTTGTTTGTTTGTTTTTCTGAATAAACGAAAACAAAACGGCCAAATGTAGGTCATGATAAAAAAAAACCGGAACAAAAAATGCATTTCCTTCCATAACTAAGTGGGTTGACAGACGTAATGGCTTGTAGTTTAATTAAGTAGATCGACGCGGCAGACATTTTTTATTTTTCTAGATTATTGTGGGTAGGTAAAAATATGTTTTTTTTTTATATTCGATTTCTATACAATGGGAGTTTATTAACCAGCGAATACAATTCTCCGACAAAGTAAAAGTAAATGATAAGCGTGTTTTGGACAACAATACAACATTCGAACAGTATTTAGCTCTAAAGATTTCTTAAGAAGCCATCTGACAAAGACAAAACCTACAAGTTAAAAGAACTTGAAGAATGTGTATATGGAATACCTTGCGGTGCGGACAATATGTTGGTGAAACCCTACGCCCCTTTAAAACGAGGATCAAAGAACATCAAAACCACACACTGAAGGGAGAAACAAACAGATCCGTTGCCGTAGATCACGCTGGGTTAGAAGCCAAAATTATACTCAGGGGAGAACATTGGCGGACGAAGAAATTCAACGAAGCGACTGTCATATCCTAAAATCCTGACTGCTCTATAGACATAAGAAATATTTGAAAACCCTTGTTAAGTAAATGTAAACTTAGATTGAGACCAGACAGTAACACATAACTGAACCCATCTGCTCCTAGGTAGTATTAATACCCTTTTAGCTTCGTAGCTTGTTCAATATTCATCTGAAGACGACTGGAGATGTTTACCAGTTGAAACGTTGTAAGAAAAATAAATATTGACAATGGAAGTCCAAAATACGTTCATCCTTTATCATCTACCAGCTAGTAAGCATTATTAAGATTAGGGAAAGGAAAGAAAGTCAAAAAGTCTTTCTCCACTGATTTAATAAAGAGCAATCAATGGCTCAATTTTATAATAAAAAGTCTACATATTTCGAAGGTAGTGATCTTCATCGTGAGGAGACAAAAGAAGTGTTGCTGTTAGTAATAGCAGTAGAGAGAAATTATTGCTGGAAGGTGACGTTGATGGAGCTTTAAAATCAACTTCACCTTCCACCAATAATTTCTCTCTACTGCTATTACTAGAAGCTTCGAAACATATAGACTTTTTATTATAAAATTGGGCCTTTGATTGCTCTTTATTAAACACACAAGCTCTGCAGGTAAAATCCGGTATGGCGGTCTGCGTGAGCGTTTCATGTGAGAAAGAAGCGATACACGTTGTGCTTCGGTCTTTTAAGTTTATATTCGTTGGGGAACACGACTTCAGAAATTTCGCTCCAGAGTTAAAACGTACTTCAGATGAAACAATTTATGAAACTTGTCCTTCGAGGAACACTAAGCTGAACAATGTAACGGTGGTCGGGTGGGTGGCATTGATTTGTCGTGTATTTCTGCCATTTACTGCAATGGCATCAGTTGAACATATTATAGATAGTATATCTGCAAGAATGCAGCTAAAAAAAAATGAAATTACCATAGTCCAGTGATTACCGATTAATTTTCTCTAATTTCTAAGTAAGCTTGTGAGATTTCCAGGTTTACTATCATCTGTGTTGACATGGTCTTGCAAATAAATTCCTGTTAAGACCATCCAAATGGACTGTAGAATCTTACCTGAAACAAGAAATCCTGTATTAGAAATAAAAACAAGTCATATTCACGTACGGCAGTACAAATTCTATCTACTTATACATTTTAAATCGTATTATAATTATAATATTGCCTTATCGATACAACAGAGTAGACGCTATAAATCGTAGGCACACTTAAGCCATCCGCCCATTTCTATTCTATGCATCCGCCGAGTACTGACAGCGCGTGCTCTCTATGAAATAACTGACGGCGACGTGAGCCAAACATATACGACCTTGTTTGTTACAAAATACCGATTTTGTGGAGGTCAGTGCTGCAAATTATTTCAGTTCCGGTTAGTTCTCGGTATTGGTATCATCGCGGTAGCGTTTATATTTTTTCGCGCCAGTTGTTTTTCTTCTTGTCGTATTTCACGAGAAATGGAGGGTAAATTAGGCGACACTGTGAAAAAGAGTGGTCGCCATATGCCACATTAAAATATTAAAATTGCGGGTGAAAGTATTTTTATTATAAAGGGTGTCCCAGAATGAACGCACATTTTTATTTGTTACCAATATGTCAAAACTTTACTGGAATGATTAGAAAAAATACATATCACGATTAAGTGTGAAACACAATATCCGACAAATGTCCACCGCGGCTTTGCTGGCAATCCCTTGCCCTTTTGACGAAAATATTGATACCATTTTCACACATTTGTGGACGAATTTCAATAATGACCCGTCGAATTTCGTTATTCTAGTCAGGAATTGCGGCTGGTTTATTGGCATAAACACGAGATTTAAGAAACCTCAGAGAAAGAAGTCGCACGGTGTTATATCGCAGGATCGTGGTGGCCAATTCTGATCACCATTGCTTGACGCGCCGTGTGACAGGTCGCTCCGTCTTGTTGAACCCATAAGTTTTCCACATTAATTCGGTCTAATTCAGCCCACAGAAACTCTTCTAACATTGCACGATAACGTTCGCCATTTACTGTTAATGAAGTTCCAGCCTCGTCTTCAAAGAAGTATGGCCCAATTATTCCGCCGAACTAAAAAACGCACCAAACGGTGACTCGTAGAGGATGCATTGGTTTTTCGTGAATAACACGAGGATTCTCTTGACAATTTGACAATTCTGCTTATTGACGTATCCATTTAATTGAAAATGTGCCTCATCACTAAACAGGATTTTCTTCAAAAAATCTCCGTCATTTGACTCGTTTTCCAGAATCCAATTAACAAATTCACGGCGCAACCCACGATCTGCTGGCTTCAATTCTTGGGTCAATTGGATTTTATGGGCATGCAAATGCAAATCTTTTGTAAGAATTCGCTGCATACTGCTTTTGGTAATGTTCACTTGCTGTGACCGACGGCGAATCGACGTGCCTGGATTCTGACCAACACTTTCCGGCACTGCTGCAATATTATCAATAGATCGAGCAGTACGCGGCCGCTCTGTTGATTTTATGTTTCCAACTGAACCACTTTGCTTAAATTTCTTGATCAATCTTTGCACTGTCGTGTGTTTTGGTGCATTGTTTCTTCCAAAAACGGCTCGCACTCTACGAACTGTTTCCGCATGGTATTCTCCACATTTATAATACGTTTTCACGATAGCAACGCGCTGTTCTACCGTGTAGCGTTCCATGGCTATTAATTGCAATAAATTACATGACAGCTATCAAATTTTCAGAAGTCTACTATGACAAAAACGAAGATGCCACGATATTTAAAATGTGCGTACATTTTGGGACACCCTTTATTTATATTTAAAAGCTAAAAGACTCGTTACTATTATTATTATTAAAATATAGGGAGAGAGGCGCGGGTAAGGGATTTAGTGCATTGGAAATATTTAATACCTGGGGCAATATACCTTTTCAAGTTTATTTCTTAATAGACAAAGCCATAAACTGTCTCTTTTGTTTTATTTCCAGCTTATACGTAGCTTTTATAGCATAGGCGACCTATTTACAACTATTCCTTGTGATAATTGCAACACAGGATCCTTTGACAGTAAACTGCAAACAACAAATAAATTGTTTTGAATGTTATTTAAACTTTATGTACTATTGCACTAAAACTTGTGACATGTTTTAAAGGATATTATAGGTACTAATTTAACACGTGTCGGTTGTAAACAAATCGTTCTTTTTTTGTCGTTCAAGCGCTCAATGGATCGCTTCATACAATTTATAGAGAACAATTTAAAAACACAGACGGATTTCGTTATGGTAACAAATCGTGTCAATACTTCTGGTGTAAATTTAGTCTCAAAAAATATTTCAGAATTTTTTCCTTAAGTTTAAGTGTGGAACGTAATTTTTTACCCCCATTGAAAAGGAAGACTAAATTAAATTTTATGGCGATTAACTTTGATCTATTGGGCATCTGTTCGTTCCATTAGTCTCATCTGAAATTACTGTAATTAAGATAAATCCCAACGACCAGAAAGCAATTCGGCGCTTGGCGCATTATTTTAGAAAAATGCTGATTTAGAGACGGCCTTACTTGATTTAAACCACCCCTAGCTGCTTGTTTGCAGGTAAGGAACACTGAACTAGCCGTATAATGCATTTAAAATGGTCACAAATAATATGATCTCCTACTAGTATAAATTGCTTTGGCTAAGCCCAAATAAATTTTATATAATGTGTGGACTAATGGCTGTAACAAAAAGTTAACTAAATCTATTTACTGTTTCATCGGCAATTTCTTAAAAAACTTTGGGAAAAACAAAAGATTAAAGTTGGTAAAAGAGCTAAAGTTTTTATTAGTGGCAATAATCCCTCTGAAAAGCTAATTATTTGTCTGTCGAATTTCTCTTTCTTTTTGTATTTTTGTTCCTTGTCCATATATAAAGTATACAAAATAGAACACAACAAAACAAGAGAAATAATAAAGTGTATCAAGTACTGTTGCTTAAATCGATGAAATAATTTTAACTCTTCAGATTTTTATTCAACTTTAATCGTAAGACTTCACCGTAATTGCACCCAATATTGACTAAATATTAAGGCAACATTAAATGTATGCAATAATAATTGTATCATGTATTGTTGTTTGGTAAAATCGCAATATAGAAATTCATATTTAAAAAAAAATTACTTTAAATACTTTATTATTTAAGTTGTTTGTAGTGTTGCAGATATTATGTAATTAAGGAGAACTTAAGAGTCCGAAACTGCAGGTTTTAGCTTTATTTAATTGATTCTTCTTTGTTGCTAATGCATACATTACATATCATATTTTTTCTACTGGCGTTTTATAATAACCCCTTTTTGATTGTCGTTTTGATTTTTAAATAATCTGCCTAAAAGGCATGGAGTGCTTAAAAGTTTTTTAAGCACTCCATGCCTAAAAGTAATTATTTACAATTGAAAGCTAAACATAGACTATAATTTTACCTATTTATGATAAATATTAAAAGTACAGTTACTTATATTATTAAAATTAATACTTGGGTAACCTAAAACAGTACGTTGAGATATTTCTCTTTGTAAAATAGATGAGGAATTTGAACTAGCAATAGAAAATTAATCTGTAACAGCAATATCAATTAAAACCATGCCATTAGTAGAGCTGGTAGAACATTCTGTTTTAGATTTTTTACCAAGAATTTTTGCGGAAATTTTTCTTTTGTTTTCTAAAGAATCGTCTATATACCCACCCCTCAGCCACGGCATTTGACCGCCAACCTTAATATATCCGCTCCAGAGTCCGCTAAAAAAGTTGCTGAAGATCTTCGAAAGCAGTGGCCTGTATATTCATTTGCCTTTGGAAGCCCCAAGAACTCAGCAATTTTCTTTGGTGTTGCTCCAATGGTATTAATGCTCATTGGAAGTCTGGAACATTTGAAGTTTCTGTACGTAATAAAAAATCTTTCATGGGTTATGTGTGCTGGATTGAGCGTACTTTCGGACAATATTTAAGAAGTTGAGGCCGTCAATAGAGCCTTCGCTAATTACAAAGCTTCTTGCAACATTTGTTTTAGTGTTTGGAATGGTTATCTTAATTAAAGACTCCGAAATTTCGATATTATTCATCTTTAAATATGTGAGTTCTTCTCTGCAACATGCTCCAGCTCTATTTGTTCATTAGAAAAAAACTTTCGACTTTTTGGGCTTATACCCCGTAGATTTCCTTTGCAAAAATGCGATTAGGTTTGTAAATGTCTTTATATCAACATTTTTATTTAAATAAACCATCGTTCGAAGCATTGAGTAAGTACTCCACAAAGTTGATGGCTTATAGGCATCGGATAATCGTAAAAAATATGCCAAAACGACTTTTTCTGATAAGTTTTTTACCTTTTCTTCTTCACACCAGTTTTTGAATTTTTCGTATGTGTCCTCATACAAACTCCTTGATTTTTGGGAAACAAGCTTCACCATTGCCTCATTTGCGGCATTTTCAATGTCTGAGTCTTCCAAATCACTCATTTCTTGCTTAATATTTGCCGCAGTTTTTGACAAAAAAACTCTTTCGATTTTTTTGACAGGAAAGGTGTAAATGAAACACAGGTAATAAAATGTTTGGTAAAATAAATTAAGTTTTTTATTATAAAATTCGTTACGAAACAATGCTTTTTAGTCACTCTGACGTGTTGTCCAACTCGGCTTCGCCTCGTAGGACAATTTTCACCTCGCGTGCCTAAAAGACCCTTATTCCGTAACTTGTTGTATAAATAGCTATTATTTTATAGGTACATATTTTAGGTCGATGTTGAATGTTATTTCTAAAATAAAGAATAATTGGGAAACCAAATATTGTAAAAATAATTGATAAAATATTTTTTATAAATAATAAACTTATTTATAATTTATATATATAACTTATCTCTTAATTTCCTAACAACTTTCCTATTTGGTTCCTCATATCTGTCAGTTACCGCTTTAGAGATATTAATTAATTTTCTTCTTTTTTTTTGGCATATAAGTTTTTGCAACAAAATTAATTTTTGGAAGGGACACTGTAAACTACCCTGTAAAATATTAAACTTTATTATACTTTAGTAAAATTATTAAGTTTCTCTGGCTTTATTTGTATTTAGTAACTTTGTGACTGGGCGCAGTGACGCGCCAATTATTTTCGGCGCCGTCCTGCGAAATAATGATGGGCGCCTTTATAATATTGAGCTAAAATTACCACCCTTCTTTCATAGTTGATCGTTAAAGTTTTTGAAGAAAACTCTATGCGCAATGCAATCGTAATGTTTGGAAATGAGTGGGTTAAGTTATTTATTGCAGTGTAGCATTCCGAAAAATTAATTTACTTTAAATGTCATTTCTTGATTTTCAATCGGCTGGTCGTCACCTTCGTAAGAAAATTGTTTTTTAATCTTTCGTGTCCTTAAAATCTTTGCGGATATAAATTTTGCATCAACTTCTAAGCAAGAAGCTAGTTCTTTGGCATCTACTAATAAGTCACTGAAGCCTTTGTCAGATCGATATTGTATTACAAATTCATTGAGGTTATTTAAACTTTCGCAAGCCTGGAAAATATTAAATGTTTTTGATTGCAGAATCTTAGTAACAACATCGGCTTTGTCTTTAGGATACATAGTTTTATTTTGATAATACATTGGACCTTTTTCGGCAAGTTCTTGCACCTGGATTGGAGACAATACACTCGGCCAAAGACCTGGATTGTTAGAAAGGGGCGCTTCTTCGGATAATTCGTCTTGCTTACTCGAATATGATGGTACCGACACTGACTGAAACGTGTCAGAATCTAATTCTTTTGGATCTTCATCCTCATTAGCTTGCTTTTCTAATTCTGATGGCAAGTTTGATTTTGTTGAATGTAGAAAATTCCTGTTATCAAAAGTAGTGTCTTGTGGGGTCTTTCGAATTACTAATTTTGAAATTGGTTTTCTCCAAGTCGTCCTCCCGTTTTCGCTTGTTAAGTAAGTTTTGGTAACCAGACAAATTTTTTTTCTTCTCTGGCCATCTAAATAAAATAAATAGAAAATATTAAACACTAAGCCTTATTTGTTTCAAAAATAAAAGTTATTAACAAAAAAAACAATTATTTGCATCCCTGTTAATTAATTTGCTTAATCACTTACTTACCTTATTTGTAATTATTTTTCACAATTGCGATAGATACGTAATAGCAAATAAGGCACTCTATACGTCTTATGCGCTTATTAAGTCAAAAATGAAAAATTAACCTGCTACATTGATTACGAACACGCAAAATTTTGCAAGTTTAAATCAGCCCGCCGAACGCAGGCGGATTTTCGCGCCCCCACACGAAGAGGAGTAGTAAAATTTCACCACTGGTACTGGTCCCGACCGGCGATCGGTGTTGGTGGATAATGCATTTTCACCACCGGTATTCATAGATAATTTTTTTAGTTTTATGTTAATTTGTGTTAAAGGCCTGGCGCCTTTAAGGCCTTGGCGCCGTCGTGCGCCGCACGACCCTGCCCACATGGACTGACTGAGCGTTTAATTTTGTCTATTTCAATGTTTTTAAAATGAATTTTTTTTAAATGAAATTGTCCTTTACTGTCTTAAACATGTGACGGACTAAGTATTGAAACGTCGGCTGTTGATTGTAATGTAGTTAATGCTGTCTAAAAAAGCTGAAATCTCCTTTAATTATGATCACTGTACAATTACTTTTCCTTTTTACAGGTTACATATGTGACTTCAAGAAATGCTCCAATAAGACGCGCAGTTCAAGCATCAGAAGGTAAGTTTAACTCTAATTTATCCGTACTTGTGTAATTTTAATGATTTTCTTTGAAAAATATAACGGCCACCCAAAATCTGTAAGCGGAAAGGACGTAAACCACATAAAAAATGTCTCTAGTGGTATTTTGGGGCCGTAATAATGCCCGTCTGTTTAATGAATTAAGCAGAGCCATTTAAACTGGTGCGCCATCCGAGTATCTAGAAAATATATTGGAATTAAGGGAACATTGCTGCTGATTAAATTTTTAAAGAATGATTTATTACTCGTTTAAACCCCTGCGGAGAAATGCATTTCTGATTGCTGAGTTACAAAATGTTTTCCAACATAAAATGAATTCAGATTGGAAAATTGAATCATTATATTTTTTAGCAATGAATTTAGCGAGGGATTTTTCTGATTCCTGTGATTCGACTTTTGGGCTTTAAATACGTCAAATAATTCATTGAGACAGATTACTCAAGGCTCGGCCCCAGGGATTCTTACATTTCAAAAACAAAATAATGATATACTTTTATATTTATATTAAATCAAATTATTATGAAAGAGCGTCAGAAGAGCTTAAGGTCAGCCATTTTATCCCCTTAGTTGATACATTTGTTGCAACCTTGAATCAGAAAATGTCCAGTTATGAGGGAATCGATTGGGTTTCTTATCAAAATTAAACGCCCCCTCTGCAGACGAAATATCTATAAATGTTCAAGATTTAGGTGAATGATACTCTGATATTGTAGATTTGAGTTTGGCTACTGAACTAATTCAATTTAATGGGTTCTGTAAAGAACTGTTGGTGAATGAACGAAACATCAGTCGGGAACAATATTTGTCTCATTTACTCAAAGATAACCAAGTTTAAGACTCTTCCCTAAATATTGAAGTTATTTTAAGTAACAAGGCTGCAGTTAATAAAGGAGCTCGTTTGATCGATCGTCTCTCTGATAGTCTTTTTGTATACAGTACTAATTCATCTCCGAGACTAGGTTCCAAATAATCTCTGTAGGGCTCTACTAAAGTTTTTGGGTTCAATGTGCAAGAGCGTAGTATCTATTTTATCTATACGATTAAAAAATCCAAACCGTACCTACGCTTACATTGTCATACGCCTTTATTCGGATAGCTAATCGATCACTAGGATGAAGCATGTATCTTGCGCTGATATGTCGGCCTCTCCAGTAGGTCACTTTTTGTTTCGGAAATAATTTTAAGTAGTTGAGGCTCCTCCTCGTGGAGACCCCAGGGCTTCAGCTCTAATAAATTTAACACTTATGATATCTGATTGTACAGGAGAAAGATTTTTTTTAAAGTTGAAATTGATTGAATATCCATTGAGGACATCTTGCGATAAATAGATTCTGATGTAATTGTAAATGTAAACGACAAATTTGCCAATAAAAAGGTACTTTTATAATAATTATTGAAAAAATAAATATTTATTCGATTTAGGCCGGGGATACATCGTTCTGACGTACTGTGTTGTGATGTGTTATGTTGGCGAATATGCGTCAGTTAATCTACTTTTTTAAGATGAAAGTCGTTTTCATATGTACTGTAGAATGTCTAGGGAACAATGTCTTCGCTATCTCCTGCAATTAGCAAAATTTTACACATTTTTCTCTCAGCGAAATGCTTATACTTGCTGTTAAAAAAGTTCTGATGTTTGTGTCGAAATGTGCGCGCCGCTCATTTAACTACACGAGAAATAAGCCGTATGATCTGTGTAGCATCACATCACAACACAACACATCACGTCAGAACAATGTTTCCCCCGGCTTTACTTTATGTAAATACACAGGGTCGCTGATATGTATTAAAGTAAGACAGCTAGCAAAAAATATTCAAAGCAAAAGTTTTAGGGTTTTTAAAGTGTATTAGAATAAAATAAATTAAATTTAGAGAATGAGTCAAAATGCCATTGAAAAACAAAATTACTATTTTTAATCGAACACCCTGTATATGACTTGATGTATAAGTTCTTTTTGAGATTCTAAAAAAAATTGTATATTAGACTACATATCTAAACTTAACCGTTTTCGAGATATGTGTCAAAAATACTTAAGTCCGACCAACTTTTGCGCAAAAATGGCAAGTTTAAGTGAATCCAAGCGTATTAAAATTTTAATGATGATAGGATATGGTCGTAGATCACGATGTTTTGCCCAAGTAGTGAATATTTTCAATAAATTGCATCCGGACCGACGAGGGCCAATTGAATGGCCAGCTTAGTCTCCCGATATGACACCGCGCTATTTTTTTATAACACCCTGTATCCTGTAGCACTTATATGCTGTGCCACATTTTCCAAAATTATGCTACATCCTATAAACACGTAAACTATAAATTTCCAATGTACCTATGTATAAAAAAATATTACTACTATAAATATATTTTTATTTTACGGGCAAATTAGGGCGCCGGCGATCTTCAAACTTAATGCCGTCGTGGCAAAGTGCTGCGTCGTGTGGCCTGGCGTAGTACGACGACCGTTTAGGTGTTTTTGTTTTTTATTTATAATTTTTGTAAAATAATATTCTTATTAAATCAGTGTGTATGTCTATGTAATCTTATTATATAAAAAAGGAAACAAGTTTTTTTACCACAGCTCAGACTTTTATTGAGTCTACTATACTTTTAAATAGACACTGGCTATGTAATCGCTATTCTTCTTGATTCTTAATTAAAAGAAGGGCCGTAAGAAATCATGGCTTTACATTTAACCCTAGATTTAATTTCTTGGGAAAATCTAAGGCCTCGTTTTATTTCACCCCAGCGAATAAATATAAATAGAACGTAGGTCATGTAATGTACCGAAATCTGTTGACTATAAATTCCGAGATAACTAAACTTTATACAATGAAGAGAAGTTTTATTAGGGTAGGTATTTTAGGTTTTATTGTTAAGGAACTTAAATAATTAATTAGCTTTAACGGCAGCAGGGTTTTTCTTTATATTTAAGTACCCATGTTTATTTTAATAGCCATTTAATCAACTTAACATGAAGGGGAAAGGTAAAGCGGTATATCTTATTTAAAATTTAACCTTTAATATTTATTGGGGGTATGGCAAAGTTTACCTGGGTATCAAACTTTCAAAACATTTACAAGAAGAGATAATAATATATTTGCGTACGCGAGTGCGAGGTCTTAATCAGTAAAATTTGATTAAAATTAAATAATTAAAAAGTATAGGGTGATGTCAATTTGTAGGCTTTATCGGTATTATTAGTCCCTTATTTAGATATTTTGCACATTGTAATTTTATGCACAATATTGTCACTATTTAAAATTTCCCTAAGTTTGGTGTTATGACGGGAGAAATGTAATGTAGATGTAAATTATGTAGATTATATTTCTGCAACTTACATAAAACAGTATTTCTATTTAAAATTCAAAATTAAATAAAGCGCCAGTGTGGCAGCGTTTCAACTTTTTAATAATTGTAAATTCATTTGCATCTTGTTTAAATAGGAACGAACCAGAAGTGCTTTTTAACATATTTTTCTTGTTTATTTAATTAAACACGAATGTGGAGCTTTCTTTTAGTAGTTGTGTTTCTTCTCGAGCATGGTGCATGGTCCATTATTTATTTTAGACCAAAAATGTATTAAGTTAAACTCACAATCTTAGGAATCTTATGTTTAATGTTCCTAAGATAAATGATTATACCAGCAAATATTACTCTCAGCTATTGTCATTTACTAGTACTTTTATTATAAAGCTTCAGAACCATATTTTTAGATTTCGCCGATTTTAGATTCACAAATATCCCTTTGTTATTAAATAAATTACGTTAAATTATTACCTTTGATAAATAAAAATAAATGATCGGTCCATATTTGTCCGCCTTAGAATTTGTGCCCTGTATACAGTGAGATTTTTAAAGCAATGTCAAACTTATATTAAAGCTTCAACGCACTATACAGGGTGAAAGTAAATATAAAGGATTAATAACTATTTTATATACCATAATTGATTGTCGGCAGTATTGCGATTAATAAAAAAGTAAAAGAAAATATTAATTAATTTCCATTTTTTTCCAAAACTTTAACACCTCTTATTTTCGTAACGGCAGCTTTTTGGATCATAGTATATAAAGCAAACTATCATTAATTTTTCATGTAGATTCACGCTCTCAAATATTCGTATATCATTAAGGAACATCCTCCTGTATACAGTGTGTCCGGTTAAGTTCGGTACATATCGGAAACTTTTTTAATATTAATTTTACGAAAAAAAGTTACTGTTTATAAAAGATCCGCTTACTGAAAAAATTATATTAGACTATTCAAACTTGAGATAGTATGTACAGGATGATCAAAAAGTAAAAAAATCAAAATTAACCTACGAGAAAAGTACCCTTAATTTTAATTTTAGAGCAAAATGGAATAAGAAAATGTTAATTGGCATTAAAAATTATGTTTGTTTCCACTCTTAGTAATTGAAAATATTTTTTTTCTGGCAAAACAGCTCATCCAACGAAAAATATTGAAGAGGTAAAATAGCTTCCAAATATATCCAGTCACTCGACAAAAATATATGGGTTGTCATAACGCCGTTGATATAAAAAATCAGGAGAAATGTTGACGTATTATATCAGTTTTATGGGCAAGGGCCTAGCGACACCTAAAGCACCGGTTCCCGTGATAGCTAATCTGACTGGGTTTTTTTGCATTTTTCCCAGAGTGCTTGCTTTGGCGTTTCAGTTCTTCATGATTATATGTGTGTTAAAAGTTTGAGAAAATTTTATTGAGCCGTGAGGCAATGCATCGTATCAACACCCCGTAAAGGCACTTGCCGGGACGGGTGTAAATAAAAAATTATATTTAAATACTAAGCTGTATCCTAGGCCATTCCAACGGCCGCAGAGCGTATAGCTCTGTCTTTTGGGCGCATTTTGGGTCGTATTTATACGGCCCATATGCGCCCAACACTGTTAAAATTAAATACTTAAGGGACTTTGTAATTACGCAATCATTAATTTAGTTGTGTGAGGGCAATAGGCTCCAGGTAGATTAATTTAGATATTAAGCTTAGTATTATACCTAATAGGAAATAAAAGACTTTAAAAAGAAAAAAGAGGTTCCCGTCAGATCACCGAAGTTAAGCGGTGTCGAGCGCGGCTAGTACTTGGATGGGTGACCGCTTGGGAAACACCGCGTGCTGTTGTCTTAGGGAAGAGTGTAAAATGAATCGACATCAAAACCATCCTATTCACGCCGGACAGGCCGGATGAGATCGGATATCTCGTAGGATGAAGGTGCCGTTTCACACTCCCCAGTCGGTAGACCGCACGATTAAAAACCGCACGGTCGATGACCGGTTCTAGATGGCCTCAGATACGCCGACGAACCGTAAAAAAGTAAAAATAAAAAAAAAAAAATATCAGTTTTATAACACTTCCACTTAATTACAGCCGGTGACTATACTACTAGAAAACGTAATTTTATAGTATTAGTCTACATACTAAAAATCATTAAAATCGACTAGCAGGTTTTCACGTAATTTAGGAAAAACCAATATGTTTACAAACTTTTGACGCCCTTTACCGGCTAAACAAGACAATTTTGGATATAACTAAGTCGGCATAGATCGACCTATTTTGACGTCAGGAGTCTGTCGTTAAACGTTGCACACGTATTTTCCGGACGCCCTGTATATTTTTCAGCTTAAGAGATAGATTTCCCATGGAAAAAGTATTAGCTTTTTTTATAGTAGTTGACCACTTGTTATTCAAGTCCAAACCCTGAAAAGGGAACATGAAGAATACTTGAAAATCCAACAAAACGCTCTTTTATCCAAAAGGCAAATAGCTACACACTCAATGGCACTTAGGATTTGACCGATTTTGATCAATCCACCCTAAACTTGTTTCGCTTAAGAATGTGTTTGCGAGTGTAAAATTTCTAGCAAAATGCCCTATAAATACAAGTTATGTTTTTTGGGCTATCCCAAAATTTAAACTGAAAAATAAACACTATGCCTTAAAAATCGCTTGATATGTCTATAGAAATGTGGTATTTGTAAACTCCAATCAAATCCTTATTTTGTTTATCTTTGAGAACAATCTACGCTTGCAAATCTGATATATTTTCTAAGTTTAGAAAAGCCCGAAGTGTTTATTTTTCATCTTAGGCTTAGGATGGCTCCCGGCGTACCAAGAAAACACATTAAGACCAAGCATCTTCACTAAAATGTTTATGCTAACAATAGTCTACTTATCTGCAGTTAGGGACTAAACTGTTTAACTGGATCATTCATTCAACATTCAAAATAATTCGTGTTTTTTTTTTATTTCAGAGATAAATAATATATTCCAATATACAGGTTGTCCCAACTCTATTTATACACGGAATATCTTTAATTTTTGAACCATTCTTCAAAAAGTTTTGCCGTTATATCTTCATGGTAGTCCACGCCCAACCGTTTTCTGGCCCGGCATGTAAAATGGTAATTATTTTTCCTTTATTTGACGGAGATCTTATTTTACACATGCCGGAAGAATCGGATTATCCTTTGGATAGTATGTCATGCGTGTCAAGCCATGTCTCATCGAGGTAAATTATTGGACGACTTTTAGAACGATATTTTCTTATCATCTTATCACCTTAAACAAAACTTTCCAAAGGCTAGTGATGCTAAAGCTTATTTGGGGTTCGTCATTAGTAGTAAAATATAGGGGAAAAATTGTACTTCTAAGTCACCGTGCATACTTAAATGTACTCCCAGTAAAAGTTGTTTTTTAAACCAAGAAGTTATCTTTAATTGTTTTTATAGCATAAACAGGGAACAAAATATTTCGTGTATAAATGGAGGTAGGATACCCTGTATATTCCAATACCATATTATAAAAAATGTATACACTATGGGATTTTTTCGCCCACGCAATCGATGTGGAAAAATAAAATCCAAGCGTGCCAGCTATAAAGATTGCGTTCAAGAACAAAAAAAAGCGTTTATATTTGTCAAACGTAAATATACTCTGGTTGTGTATATACATACTTTAGACTTTAGAACATGGAATGCCTATTTCAGTAAAAGCCACCAAGATTTGCTATGTTGTGTCAAAATTTTTCAGATTTTCCAGGTATTTCACCCTAACCTGTGACTTGAATAATAAATTGCCATGGCATTTACGTAATTTTTATATTTTCTTATAGAGGGTGATTTTTTAAAATGTAACAAAGTGATATCTCGAAAACGGTTTCGAATATTTTAATTAATTTTTGGTGAGGTAATCGGGTAATGAGAGGGGGGTATTGTGTCACTAGGCCAACGCAAGGAATTGGCAGGTCCCGAAAATGAGATTTTGTCTGACGAAACTACTTTCCATAAGTGGGCAGCTAAAATTTTAAAGCTATTCCATATCAGTAGAAATTTAATTCCCTTTTTATTTGTCTGGTTGTTTTCCTGAATGCATATAGACACAATTTGCGTTAATAGGCTTCGGAAAATCCCCGGTGGCGACTGCCAAATGCACACCCTTCATCAGTAAATAATTAATGTTTGGTGTGGTATAATCGGGGGTAGAGTTACTCGTTTGCATTTCTTTGAAAAATATTTAAATGTAAAAATTTTTTAATAAACCAATTATTAAACCAAACTATAAATCCTGGCATGTGGTTTCAACAGAATGGAGCCCCATTATGCAATAGGTACAGGTCCTTAAATGAAAAATAGCTGGTCCGGTCACCTGGCCTGTTCGGACCACGTATTTGAACTTCCTTGACTTTTCCTATTGGGGTTTTATAAAGGGCAAAATAATGCCGATTGCACCGACAACTGTTTAAACATTGGAGAGAGAGGCATTTTCAACAACTCCCCCCCCCCAAATGAAAGTGGGAGTAAATGTAAAAAAGTGGTTAAATATGTCCCCCCCTCTTCTTGTTGCCTAACGAAAAATTTCATGAAAATATATCAAACGGTTTTCGAGATATCTTCTAACACTTTGAAAACCTTACCCTGTACAAATAAATATTGAAGGACTGGCAACAATTTTCATAAAACTTAAGTACATGAAAATAAGAAATAACAACTTTAAACCTTCCAGCAAAAGTTAAACTTTTCGGGATTCTGCCGACGACGTTTCGGAGAGAATACGAATATTTTAAGACTGTAATTCAAAAAATTCCAACTTTCAGTTTAGCTGTGGCCAAATGTTTCTTATTTTTCTTTGAAGTAAAAGGTTGTCAAAGAAAAGTAAAGGGTCAGCGAACCGTGTGAGAAAATAAAAAACAATTTGAAATCTTAGATTAATCACAAAAACGTTTGGCTGTTGATCTGCACCCTAAAGATACTAAAAATATTTTTGTGACAATGTTAAACCCTAAATGTTTTTTTAATATAGAGGAAGGATGTTCCTATGCTTTAGGCAACTCAATAAATAACAGTTTAAATTATGTAGCATATTTTGAATAATTGTGATTTTTGAGGTATCAATGCATACTATACAGCATTATGGTAGTTAGTAAAAATGTATTTGGAAAACTTACATGTTTGTTATCTGACGGTAGCAAGAAACGCTATTACGCGGGACGAAAAACCATTACGAGCTACTATTGTAACCTTTTTTGACCCAAAGAGATTGACCATCAGCGAGTAAGATCATTAAATGTCCCGACATAATGGAGCATTATGTCCTATATACTATTTCTGGAAAGCCCATTGAGTGGAATCCAGTAAATGCCGGGATGGGAATTTATCACAGGCAAACTACTTTGGCCGCAGAGAGAAACGCCTTTTAAATTTTTTTCTGCCGTATTATTGACCCTTCTTCTTTCAGATCGGTAGCAATTAAAATACGGTAGATTTAAAAGCTAGAGGAAAATTAAAACATATTAAATATACGGTATGGTTTTAGTAATATTTTTTTGGCATGGGATACTACAAATTGCAAACTACAAACCTATTTTATTATTGTAAAATACACTTCCTGGTAGGAATACCGGTCCAATTAGACAGTAGTTGAGGGATTTGACCAATGTGTGCAAGAGCCATTGACAGAATGCAATCCCTGGAGGAAAATCAGCAGGAAGAGTGATTTGTATGTGATATGGGTACAACAAGCAGTCACTAAGGATTTTTGAGTAGAAGTACTTGGATCTCCCTCTACCATGTCCAGCACTTTCTTTTCCACCTCTACCGTTCTTACTGTCATTAGTCTTCCTGGTCCCCCACTTTGTTTTAAAGTGCCTGTTTCATAAACAGGTTGATGAATACTCTGGAAGGTTTTCCTACCAGGAAATCGTTCAATGCACAACCGCCTAGCTTGTAATCAGCAAGTCCGTAAATAAAATGCATGTCAGTGTCCTTCAAACCTGGGTCCGGACGATAAACTCGAATTTGGCCGTAATAAGTAGACTGGAATGTATTTTCGTCGGTAAAACCGACAGTGGGGAACAATTTTTTCGCTGCTGGTCGATTTTTTAATTCGAATTACCTGGCCCCTCTGTTAGATGTAGACTGTGAGCTAGGAAACTCGGTATGAATAGCAGCATCTCTGGCCGTTCCGTTCATCCTGTTCAGGGTTTGGAAGTCTGACACGACCTGAACTAACTTTTCTTTTTACTGATTCCTCCTCTTGCGCCCAGCGTTGTTTAGTTTTCATTCTCGTTTATTATTTCTATTGTAAAACTGCATACGCAACTTCACGAATTTTCCAATCTTCTGGCCAGTGACGTGGCATTCTTATTTTCTAGGTGTGTCAAACTTTGCCACCATGCACTTTTAAAATTTATAACGGTGACGCCAATGCATGACACTTTTGCCAAACTAAATCTCTGAAATGAACAAAAAAACTTTGTATTTAGTTGTAACTCTACTTTTAAAATATAACATTTTCTTCTTATTTGCGGCATCCTAGATAAGAAATTTTATATTTACCAACGACTAAGTTTGTTTTACAAGTAACATCAGACATGAGATATCAAGGAAAGCAGCCAACTTTGATAAACTTAATACGCCAGAAAATACTTTGAAATATCTCCCAGACTTTCAACAACCGTAAAGAAGTCGTGATGTATAGAAAATATATGTAGCAACTAATTTTTTCCCAACTTTGCTCTGGTTTAAAAATAAAAATATAGACGGAGCCACAGTCAAAAATATAGGTTAAGTATCTTTCAAGGTAATGGTTAAATTAAGTACATACTTTTGAAAACGTTATTCAGTTTCTTCTTCCTACGTTATTCGCTTTATGCAAATTTTAAAGTGAATTTCCGAATTCTGACCTCTACACACGATAACACTTTTTGGTAGAACACATAAAACGCTTTACTATAGAATTCTTGCCAGCATTTAGTTGATAAATGGATTTTTTGTTAGGTTGCATGTAGCGCATCGTTTTCATATTAAGAAAGAAATATGGGCCTCGCTTTTAGGCAGAAACCCGATATTTAAAATTTATAGGTCATGAATGAATGAACTGTTACTTGTAGGTATCCCCATACTTGAGACTACCTCTATTCCTCTTTTTTTTATGACAACTTGGGCTTACCTATACAGACTTTAAGTTAGCTCGGTTGCAAGTTTATCACATACGTATTCTTTATTAATATTAAAAGCCTGTAATACTTTTAAAATATTTCGTCTTTTGTAAGTTTCCTCAAAATATACAGGGCTGCCCAGAAGTCCGGAATAAAATTAATATAGCCTTAAGCTGTAACTTTTGGGGAAAATGCTCGGACACGTCTATTTAGTTTTATAATATGCTCACATTTTGACGTTATTCGTTTGTTTTTTTATAGACATTTGTCAAAGATATGACGACATCAATCTCTTTTTTAAATGGAAACATACAGCTTGTGATACATCATTTGAAAGTTAATATCTCGTACAGTATGCTCATAAATTTTGGCGCGATTCTGTCAAGCAATTTCGAATGGCTTCAGCCGGTATGTTATGTGTCTCCAATCTAATTTTATTTTTCAAATCTGCAATATTTTTAGGCCTATTTTGGTAAACTTTTTCTTTTAAATATCCCCAAAGAAAATAGTCTAGAGGCGTTAAGTCTGGGGACCTCGGTGGCCATTCAATTTTACCACGTCGTGATCTAAATATCTTCTCACATTGACACCAAAATGCGGGGGAGCACCATCTTGTTGAAACCAAATTGTTTCATTAGGTATATCTGGATCTACTTCGCTGGGAAAAATTACAGCTAGAGCAGGCCTTAACTCGAAGGTTAAGAAATCCAGGTACCGTTCAGCTGTGAGGTTTCCTTCCAAAAAGAATGGCCCTAAAATTCGGTTATTAATGATACCTGCCCATACATTTACTTTCTGGGGCCGCTGAGTATGGGCTTCAAATATCCATCGTCTATTTTCTTGACTCCAAAAACGATAATTATGTCTGTTAACCACCCATTATTCTCGTCACACCGTCTCATCATTTCTTCGCAAAATGGCAAACGCCTATCATCTTCTAAAAGCTCTTGGACAAGACATACTTTATAAGGGTGGTATTTCTCTGCTTTCAAAAATCTTCCAATAGTACCTCTAGATGTATCATGATTTTGAGCCAATGAAACTGTTGAAACATGCGGATTATCCTGCAGAGATAATGCAATATCCAATTTTTCATCGTCGCCTAAAACACGTGACCGTCCATTCCTAGGCAAGTCCTTTACCGTGCCATGTTCATAAAATTTGTGGAATATTTTACTAACAGTGCCCTGTGAAATTTAATTTTCCGGATATTTAGCATTAAATAAAGTGCACACTTCACTTTGACTTCTTATTTTATCTCCACATCCTAACAATATCAAGACTTCGATACGCTGCCTTTCCGACAAAACTATTTTTGTTTAGAAAATTATAAAATAATACTTCGGAAATACCTAAATTAATTTTAAAAGTTCACAATGTCACAAAATGTGTGACGTGAAACAATAAAGATTTCTTACCTTGAAAAGTATAAAAAACATCAATGATTTATCATTTCCGCTTATTTAAATAGGGATTTTTTTAAAACTTTTAACAGTCGCCATTTTGAAATAGCTTGACAGAATCGCGTTAATATTTATGAGCATACTGTACGAGATATTGGCTTTCAAATGATGTATCACAAGCTGTATGTTTCTATTTAAAAAAAGATCGATGTCGTCATATCTTTGACAAATGTCTATAAAAAACAATAACCAACAATACAGACTATATACCCTGTAGTTAAAAATGATTTAAATTTTGAACCTCATCGCCAGTATAACAGTTTAACTAGTGCTCTAAATAAATTACTTGAAGTAAGATTATGAGAGTATATTTCCAAATCTAGAAACAAGCAGTTTAAGGAACAAAGAACTTTAGTACTTGCAACTTTAGTTAGATATGTGAATGCTTTTCAAATTCTTTAGATGTTGTGAATCCACAATTTCATATTTTAGATATTTTCAAGTGACTTAAATTTATGAAAGTTAAATGCTTGATGTACTAACTTTATTGAACAAAGTTGTTTCACAGTCAGTAAATATAAAACGAAGTTTCTGAAGTAGCTTCGACTACTTTTTATTTTCCAAGAGAAAATTTGTTTTAGTAGTATTATAGTTTATTGTATGATAGCCCTGTTAGTTAGTGCACTAATAACACTGGCCGGCACGATTTTGGCAACACACTTAAGCCCACTCTCACAACTTTTTTATATTGACAGGTAGTAAATTTTATGAGGGGTCATTTAAATGGGGTGCATTTTAAAACAGAAAGAAAACCTAAAATGGACTGTTTATAACATTAAACTTATACTCTTGTTCAGTCCTCTTTTGAGTTGATAAGAAACCACCAATCAGGCATCAGTCAGAACTTCTTGGTTTCCGTCTTAAGAAGTGGAACCTACTAGCCAAAGAAATAAAGATTACGACTTTTAGGAGAAGAAATGCTACTTGTTCTGCATTTTACAATATGGACGCAGGAAATTTTAGTCAATGTAGCTGTTTCTTCAATACATTCCATTTTACTTAACTTTTCACGTTCTATGAGAGTTGTATATATGTTACGGGCAATGACGTTAATCCGGCCAATAACGTGAATGGCCGGTCCATAACGTGAACGCCCATCCTTATTGGACATTCACGTTAATGACCGGCCAATAACGTAAATGCCCAGGTAATTTGGACAATGTTGATAATTTATAATTCAAGCTCGCTGTTAACATCATTGTCCGGGCACTAACGTCATTGCCCAGTACACAGCGGCCAATGATGTGAATATGTGGAAACATTAAAAGTAACATAACCAAACTTTCTATTTACAAATAAATACCTACAAGAATTAATTGTTGTCAGTGTTGTGTTGCGTTTATTTAAATTTGGTGTTTGTGGGACAAACTACCTATATAAATCTAGCTATGGATTGTGATGAAATGCGACGTCGATTTACTGAGAATTTAGACTTAATCATAAAAACCAAACGCGATGACAATAAATCGTTTTTAAATGATGACGAATATATCAAACGTTTAGCCGAGGTTAAAGAGGCGAAGACTTTTCTATCAACAGCGGGTTCAAAAAAATCAATGAAACACTATAGACTGGTACGGAAATATGATCTGATGACGATAAACGGTAAAGACCGCCTAATTAAACCTGTTAATGACAGTGCGAAATCTAAGGTGATATACTACGTAACGAATGGAGAATTGTTTGAAATTATCCATAATGCTCACTTGGCTATCGGACATGGTGGAAGAAATAGGTTGATTTCTGAAATAAATCAACATTACTGTAACATCACCAAGGAAACGATAATGATATACCTACGGCTTTGCACTCAGTGTCAAAAAAAGAGTAGCACTCCAAAGAGAGGATTAGTTTCAAGACCCATTTTACATTCTCATTTTAATTCACGTGCCCAGGTTGATTTGATAGACATGCAATCTCAAAGTTACAACGACTATCGTTTTATTATGGTATATCAAGACCATTTAACAAAATTTGTCTTGCTGAAAGCTTTAAAATCCAAAAGGGCGGAAGAAGTCGCATTTAATTTATTAGAAATTTATACTACTTTTGGAGCACCTATAATTCTGCATTCTGACAATGGTAGAGAGTTTGCGAATTCAATTCTACTAGACTTGCATACGATGTGGCCAGAGGTAAAAATTGTTCATGGGAAACCTAGGCACAGCCAGAGTCAAGGATCGGTTGAGCGTGCCAATAGAGATATTGAGGAAATGTTAGGGGCATGGATGGATGAAAATAAAACCAAAGACTGGCCTGCAGGAATCAAATTTATCCAGTTCAAGAAAAACCGCGCACTACATTCAGGTAAGTGTTTACCTTATGCAACGTCGCGGAATTTGAAAAATCATTAATTATTACGATATATTTTTTTACAAGGAATTGGAAGATCTCCATATGAGGCCATGTTCGGATGTAAGGCTAGAGTAGGACTTGCCTCAGCCGACATCCCACAAGATGCAATCGCTCATTTAGCCACTGAAGAAGATTTTGAAGGCATTGTAAAACAAATGGAAGGGGAGTCTACGGACAATGAGCATAGGGAAATAGAAAATGAAGAAGAAAATATAATGTCAAATAACGATGAATTAGAACTTGAAAGTATATCGGTAGATACTGAAAGATTAGCTGATTACGGTAAGTTCATCTAATATTTTTAATTTAGGATAGTAGTATTGCGACTTTCTAGTTGTTTTTTATCTTTAATTAAATCCTCTTGATAAGTTAGGGGCCTCCAGCCAAACCTAATACTTAGGCAGATATATATCATATATATCTGCCTACCAAATAAATATACTTCTGTTGAATTTTTTCTTGTAGGGTACGAAGACAGAATTGTTTGCGACCAGTGTTCCATAGTATTACCACTTGGAGAAAAAGTTAATAATGAAGGAAAATGCATCAATTGCGAGCGACAGGATAACATAGTCTATGAGCGTAAAAGATCCAGAGAATATTTGGGAAAACAAGCCACCAAAATGCGGAAAATATCTGACCAAAAATTCTCTGGGGTTCATGTTGGAACTACGGTTCGTGTACCCATACCGGACGTAGACAGAGCTCGTGGTTCTCCCCGTAATGTTCTAGCTGTTGTTAGTAGTGTGGAAGATGGTCTTTATAAGCTTGGTAAGAATGCGGTTAAAAATTTAAATTAGAAAATAATGTTGACATTTTAGGTACAACTCATGGTGTTTTAAAGCATAAGTTTACCAGATCCGAGTTTAATCCCTGCGTTGAAAAGCTTATTTTACTCGAGAACCTCAGCGATTTCGCAAAAAATAAGGAAATAACACTTAGAGAAGCTGCAGCTGCAAATAGTATTTTAGGGGGCCAGGGTTACAAGCGTTGTCACTGCAAGGGAGGATGCAAAAATAATAAATGCGCATGTCGCACAAACAAGAAAATTTGTAATTCTAAGTGCCATGGGTCACTTTCTTGCCAAAACAAAAATGATGACTGAGAAGTTGTGTTACTATTGTTTGTTCTTTTTTTTCGAATAAAAGGAATCTACGATTTCATATTGCATAGTTTCAATTATTCATCACGTTATTTATATAATTAACGACGTTGTCCGGCAGTCTTTGCTCATTCACGTTAATGACCGGCCAAAGATCTTGATATGAAAATTATTAACAACATTGGCCGCTCACAACGGGCCATAACGTGACTGCCCGGTCTATAACGTTATTGGCCTGGCCCAATGGGCATTAACGTCAATGGCTGGCCATTAACGTGATTGCCCAATTATCGTCACTGACCGTAACATATACATTTTTTATAATCTCTTTAGAATCTAAAGATAAGTGTCTTCTTCCATTGTCATTTCCGCACTGTGGCTGTACCTGTACCTCCTCCGGCTGTTCTATACTAGATTCACCAATCCACGAACGCCGCATATTTGACTGGTTTTGCAAACTGATTTGTCTACTTATTTTTTTCCCATTATTTAATAAGGCTTTGTAAACTAATTACGGCCAAGTACGGTCCCTACCTGGATAATAAAATCATAATCTCTATGATCCTGGAAACCCTTTCAACAAAGAATTTTATGATGGGTGATAACTAAAGGCAGGTAGTCATTCTTTTAAATCTGTGAACGGACTTTTACTAGTTGCCCATTCAGTGACAATAAAAAAAACCTAAGAAAATATGCGGTTCAAATGGCAGATATGTGAGGATTTAAAAGTTAGTAGGACTTCAGGAAGGATTTACAAACTATGGCTGTTTTTTTTGTTTGTGGAAAAGTGAATGAACATGTGGCCGGAAAGGAGTGAATTTCAACCGGGATCTCAAAATGTTAAGTATGTGCCCCTGTAGACCCAAAAAATATTCTTAGAACCTTGTGAAGGCTATGAATAAAGAGGGTGAAGGAATTAAATACCTAAGGTAAGGCTTTCCCCAGTTAAGTGAGACCAAATTAAAAGAAGGCATTTTTATTGGCGAAAAACTCACCACACAAGAATATGGATGCCAGCTACGAGCAACTACTTAATGAACTACAAATCTTGGTTGCCAAATGTCATTAAAAGTTCACTTTCTCTATTCCTATTTATCATTTTCTCCTAAGAATTTGCGCGCTGACAGGGACGAGCAGGAAGAAAGATTCTATTGAGATACCTATCAGGACAATGAAAATACGGTACCAGCCATGATGAGCGATTACTGTTGGGCCTAAAATTATACTAGAAACAACTTTTTTTAATAACATTTTTTGAAATTCGGTTAAACAATGCCATTTCTCAGCATTTTTTTACAAAAATGTAATTTTTGACAGATACCGAATGACAGATGGTGACAATTGAATATATATATTAGTCTTATTTGAAGCAAAAACGATTGCTGTTATTTAATTTGAACTAACCTCATTCATAATAAAAAGTTCCATATGGTGCGGAGTTTAATGGTGACACTGTAGAAGAACGAAATTGCTGTCTTTACGAAGCCAATGTAGACAATTAATTATCTCAAGAAATTATACGTCATCTAATTCGTCGTCCTTTTTGAGTTTAAACTACGCATGTAACAAATCACAAGCATTCTAGCCACATAATCGTAAGACTATCAGTCGTACGATGTTGAAGCACTAAAAAATCGCACACATCTGCATCCAATGGCACCATCCACAATCCACATCCACTAAGCCATAGAAAAAATGATCGGTATATTACTAAGTGTGAAGATGTGACCCCCCATTAAAGGAAAAAATAGAATTAGTGTATTTAAAATAAATTAGGGCTCAGAATTGTATTCGAATAATTCGTATATTCGAATATTTGACTATTCTAAATTCGAATTTTTTGTTAGTTAAAAATTCGACTATTCGAATATTCGACTATTCGACTATTCAAATAGTCGATTATTCTAAGTTCGAATATTTGACTATTCGAATATTCGACTATTCAAATATTCGACTATTCGAAATTCGAATATTTGACGACTATTCAAGTATCTATTCGACTATTTGAATATTCGACCATTCGAATATTTAACTATTTGACTTTGTTCGGATATTTATATGTTCGACTATGTAGTAGGCCTACAATGTAGTATGTACCTATATTATTTTTGTTATGAATTTGTTAAACTTGTTCCAGTTTTTGTTGTTTCTGTTTTATGTTAAATAAAACACCGGGTTTATTTTTATAATTTTATTTTCGTTGTGTTAAATGTTTGATTTTTTATGTTCAGTAAATAATCATTTTGTTTTAAGAGTTTTTCATTTATTACAGAGTTCTCAAGTTCTCATATCTTGAAATAATTTAACAAAATTATTTATTTGTCATCTTACTTTATTTGACAAAATGCACATTATTATTATTCGATAATTTAGATATTAAAAATGACTAATACTTAAAATTGTTCCTTTATTATGTTTAAGCAGTTAACCCACTTCTACCGTGATTAAACAACTGTATTTCGATACTTAAAGAGACGACTATTCGAATATTCGACTATTTGACTATTCAAAGATATTCGAATATTCGAATTACCTATTCGACTATTCGAATTTATTCGACTATTCGAATTATTCGACTATTCGAATAACATACCAAACGACTATTCGAATACTTATATTTTAAAAATTCCGAGCCCTAAAATAAATATTTGTGATGTTTGCTTTTTCTTAGATGTTGATTTACAGGGTTAAGGAACTTGTAAAATAATTTTTTCAATAAATATTAATTGGTACTTTTCTACATTTGGTTTGTTTAATGTAACAAGAAAACCTTGCGTGTTTCAACTTTGTTTTTGCCATTTTTGTATTCAGATAGACTCATTCTACCTCAGTATGCTGTTCAGCTTTATGTCACAACATTTTTTTTTCTCACCCAGTGTTATTTATTAGGTAAATAAAATTGCTTTTGCCACATAGCATAAACTTGAGCAAGCAGCTGTAAAGGCTTTAACTTTATACGGTTTATAACTTAAACGAAGCCAAGCAGTTAGAAACTTAATGCAGCTGATACCTAATTTTCTAGACAAGACGCCATCAGGGTCAGGTAAAACTATGGGCAGGTCCAAAGAGACAGGATCATTAATAAAAGCAAAAGCTTGAACCAGCTTTCTGTGTATAACAAACAAAAAGTTTATCTCAAGGAATATCTAAGTTTTTATAATTTTTTAAAGTAGTAGGTTTAATAATTTAATTTAGCATTGTTTACGTTCTGACGTTCAGGCAAAGTTCCCCCTCTAACTGCTTTTTAGTTTCATAAAGTTATTTACATGATTTAACATCTCACATAATTCGTCAATTAGCTTCATTTACCGTTTCGTTTTGAAATCAATTCCAGCACGTACTACGGAATAAGACAGCTCTCATCGCTTCCCAACAAACTTAGTAATTATAACCTATTCGCAACAGCTTCCTTTCTAACAGCTAAATATTTTATCTTTGACGTAAAGTAGGGCTCATATTTCTTGTAGAATATAAAAACGACGCACGCTAAAATGCAATATCAGAAAAAAACCATTTATCACCTAAATGCCGGGCAATACTCTGTGTGTAAATCGTTTTCACTAAAATGTATATTCAGGCGTAGGGGGGTCAGGGATTTGAGATTTAATTAAAAATTTACATAAAGTTAACTTATAAAAAAGTGCAAGTATACGTATATACTGAAACCGGGATGTTTTGCTGCGTAGGTTGAATAATATTGGAATTTATATTTCGATTTTTTTAAATAACTTTGGCAAAATTTGGTATAAAGGAGCTTTTAGGACGAAATATTTAAATTTCTGACAAATTTGATGTAGACTGTGGAGGGCGCTGCTGCTTACATTTAAGAGGTCACAACCTTAGTGTAGGAAATCCTATAAGAACATATTATGGGTTTTTTCACATTTTTTTCACGTTTATAATACACTTCTGAAGTTTGGTCCGTTTCTCCCGACTCACCCTGTATAATATGAAAAGGTGAAGGTAAATAGTCAACCTATAGTTGTTGATATTTATTTTTAGCCGTTTCGGAGATACGGGGTTTCTAAATTGCCTTCATCGGTTTTGTATCTTAATAAATAGACCTTTTAAGCTGAAAACCCCAATTCTTTTTACAGTAACATAATTTCCCGTGACCACGCTATTTACACTATAATCAAATCTGACAGATGTCAAAAACTGAGATACTTAAAAGACAATATCAATAAAGGCAATTTAGTAACCCCCGTATTTCAGAAACGTCGGAAAATAAATATCAACAACTTTAGGTTTTTAAAATCGGATCGCCAAATGCAATTCACTCGTGTCGTATTTATGAGGGGTGCCATTTAAAAGAATCCAAAATGGCATCGTACCTGTCAAATTTGTGAACCTATATATTTTTTTACATTAAACTTGTCTTCCTTGTCGGGTGAGACGCTTAAAAAAAATGTCCCTGTACAATCAAGGATAAATAAATAAATAAATATTGAAATTTATTCATTAATTTTAAGAAAAATGGTAAATATAAAACAGGGCATTGGGCAATTTAAACGCATTATCTTGAAAATAGCTACTCAGAGCGAGAATGTATGTTTTAATAGTATCTTGGTCATTGTGAACTTTTGCACTGAGGTAAGTTTTGTTATATTATACTAATATTTTTCCATTAATGTATAGAACGAATTAACCATTTACTCTGGATTTAATTCCAATGTTATGCAACTGCTTGTTTAAGGATGCGAGTGGAATATGTAACTTTATTCTTAGTGTAATTAGTTTTCATTCTAAAGGCGTCCAATTCACCCTTTTTGACATATACATTTCCTTTAGTTGGTAAATTATCTTTCCTTACAGTTACATTCCAAAATTAACCTTGAAACATCTAAGAATAAGACGGGGCCCCTTGCATGCCAGCAAACTTAGTTATTACAATTCCCTTGTATGAGCTTCCTTACTAATTTCTAAACATTTAATCTTTCCTGTAAAGTGAAGCTCATATTTCTTGCTAAATGTGAAATGACTAAAGCTACAATATATTATCAAAGAAAATAATTTATTTATTGATTTATCTCGTATAAATCGTGTTTCCTTTTAACCATTTCAAAACATAGTATTATAGGTACTGCTGTTTTCACACTTAGTGATTTTTAAATAAGAAATTACCTGCTTCTAACTGAAGAGAATTACGTTAGTCTTGAATCTTTAGAGATTATATTCCTCCTCAAGAAAATACTTTCCTTTGTAAAAAGCGTAGGCTCCATTTTTTTCATTCGTAAATATTTTATTGGTCAATATTCTTTATTCCTTTTTTATCTTGTCTGAAAGATGATGCCGACAGATATTTCATACTTTTGTAAACATTGAACTGACGAAAAGCAGTTAGTACGTCATCGGGAAGAAAAGAGAGGGACAAAGAAAAAGGTCGAACATTTCATATCCCTAATGTGTTTTTATAACAGCGCTAACATAGTGAAAACAGTCAGAGGCATTTGAAGACATTTTAATTCAAGGGGGGATTCAAAGAATATTGAGCAGACGATATCAAATTAGCAAAACAATAAAAAACTCTTGCGTGATAAAAATGATGTAAAGCCAATATAGAAAAGGAATGAAAAAGAAATGTAATTTTGAGATAATAGCAGATGAAAAGATATCGGGCGTGAGACGCAACGCATTACAAAAAATCGGGGTGATAAAAAAAATGTTTAAAAACGAAGGGGGATATTGGTATAAAAAAAATTATATGGCAAAACGGAACGCTTAAAAAGCTGTTTTATAGTTTTCTCGTCGATCACTTTAAAAATAAGTACATAATTTTACAGATATTAATAAAAGAAGAGCTATCGCAAACTTTGACTATACTACACACTGTTGCATATTCCGAGGAAATAGCTCTATATTAATTGGGTTCAACTATTACTTCTTCTTTTCGTACCATCATCTCAATTCTGGCAGGCGGTAAATATAAATGACCAACTATAGGGAAAGTTACATGGATCTCTCTAATGGTTGAGTTGGTTAAATATAACCACCGCATAAGCATACCCATTATAGTAATATTTTTGTTTCGTCCAGGACATCTATCGTAAAAAAAATTTAAGCTTGTAACATTTTGAAGATTTAAAGAAGTCAGTTTTACATATACCATTGATGAAGTTTCACTGGATCCTTTCCATCTTATATTTGCTGTCCACGTATAGCTGGTTATGGCACTCTTTATTTGATGTTTAGAAGTAGATTGCCCCTCGCAAATTGTAAAGTTGTACAGATGTAACTGTTGTAATATGCTGCCTGGTCAGGAATACGAGGAAGTGCCATATTATTTTGGCAAAGTTTTGACAAACAATATTTTAAAGATAGATAAATGTCATTTAAAAAAAGCAGCGCTACCGCTAACCCATTTATTTTCTTTTATGGATTAAAGCAGTTTTGGAATTGGGTGTCTTAATTATTTAAATTTGAACATGAACATTTGACACTTTTTATGTTAACAAACTAGCCTAACAAGACTGGATGGATACTGGACAAAACTATACATGCCCACAGAAAATGGTAAGTCTTCCCCAGTGGGACGCTGACGTCATATTGACTTGACCTTTTCGGCACCCCTTGCGTGGAAAACACCTTACAAATGACAGGGTGTTTTTTAATAACTTGCTAATATTTAAGGAAGTTATCCTTGGCCCATTTTAAGAAAAAAACTAAGTCCTAAAAGTCTTAACTGTTGAACTACATGGTGGTAAGAAACGCCCTTTTTTTATGATAACTTTGATATGACCCTATGTATTTTTGTGAAACGTGGTAAGCATCTTCGATGCATCAAAAGGCATTTTCTGCTGTACAACATGATTTTTTATTCTTGCCAGTGGCATTCGTGCGGGATTTGCACCGAATCATTTTAATGAGAAAAGTAATACGCCACTGCTTTATCTTAAAGTAAAAACTATTTTTGAAAACCTCATTCTTTTCTGAACAAATCTGGTCTCTTCATTTTGTTTCGTTTGACGTATGATTTTCTAATAAAAAAATAAAATTCAGCAAAGTAAATTAGTATTCGGTTTTAAATATATTTCAATTTTTAACTATACTCCAGTACCAAAATAATTGGCAGTGACTCATTTTTACCGGGGTGTGCAAGACGTAAGGGGAACGCCAATTCCAGAGGCGTGTCATTTTAAAAAATAATAATTCAAAAAATATATGAATTTTTGGTTATTATTATAATTTATATACATTTACTACAATAAATATAGTATTATAAATTTAACTGAAAAATAAATTAAGCTTTTACATTTGGTGATCTAATAAAGTAATTAGAGAAACTAAATCACGCAGGTATAAAATCCAAAAAGAATAACAAAGCACCAGTATATGTTATTTTCATAGTGTTTTTATTATACTAGATAATAATAGAAACATATAATAGTGGATTAAGGGCAAAAGCTAAACCTAAATTATAAATGTTTATAAATTTTCTAACTATTATTACCTAATGAACACTAATTGATAATAATTTGAGAAATTATATTCTACGCCGACATTAAAAAGGGTTATAATGACAATACGTTACAGTTTTAAATTTATTATTACCATTACAGCGATTATTCACTATCTGACGATGGGCGCTATTGGGCGTAGGAAATTTCGGCCCCGGCCAGGTAGCAGCCCGATTTTGACAGGAACTTTCGGCCCCGGGATGGAAGGGTCATGTTTTTATTACAGGCATTTTCGGCCCCAATGGTCTAACGTTATAACATTTTAATTTTTTTATGATCTTTTGTATTTTGAATCATTTATAAAATGAAAATGCAACTAACCTGAACTAACTCAATTTTTGACCTGCAACTCGGCTAATGCGGTTTTATAGACTTATATTGGTTAAACAGCGCTAACACGGCATCTAATCCACCTTTTTGGTTCCAATTCGCCTTTTTCAAGTTCACCGGAGAATATTATTATTAATTGTTTGCCCCTTTTATATACTTATATTGGTTAAACAGCGCTAACACGGCATCTAATCCACCTTTTTGGTTCAATTCGCCTTTTTTAAGTTCACCGACCAATTATTTACCTGCAATGTTTGGGGCCGAAATTTCTTGCAAGATTACTTGACCTAAAATTTCTAGCAGGTACCTTACCCAATATGGGGCCGAAAGTTCCGCCGCCCCTGACGATGAAAACATTCCATTACTGTCGCTACTGCTGTCAATTGCAGGATTTATAATAATAGGTTCTACCATGACTTCAACGCGTACATCTAAGTCCCACATTTTTTTCTCTACGCCCTCGACATGTAACACGCACTTATGCCAATCTGCTGCTTGTACATTCGCTATTGCCGTTTTTAACAGTTCTTTAACATCTTTGAATTTAAAAGTTTTATTTTCACGCGCCACCTCGCCTTTTATCTGTGCCCATATAAGCTCGATTGGATTTAGTTCACAATGGTAAGGCGGTAAACGTAATATTGTAACACCTCGTTCACGAGCCATTTCATCCACTACATATTTCGTATATTTTTTTTGTAAAGTCTTGCAAGATCGAGCAACTGCACTTTTTGGAATTTTTCGCCAAATGCAATATTTTTTTCTTTGAGCCAGTCAATAACCTTTCCTTTTCACCACGCAGAAGTTGGCAAAGCTTCCACCCGACGGCTGTAGAATGGTGCATTATCCATCACGATTACCGACCTACGTTCAATACGCGGTAAGATGGATTTAAACCAATCTTCAAAGACTCCCGAGTTCATATCCTCATGATAATCATCGGTTTACGAGATTCAAACACGTTTAATCCACCTTTAAGAAAACCAGAATCACTCCCGATGTGGGTTATAATTAACCGACGACCTTTTCCTGAAGGAGCTTTCAATCCAGTGGACAGTCCATTGATAAAGGCGTTACGTGCATCTTTAATGTTGAGATCTTGCCAAATTTAATTCACAGCATGTCTTTCATTTAACCATGTCTCGTCCCTAAAGTAAATTCTTTCCCTGCACAGCGACATTGTTGTATTTCTTCTAGATACTTTCTACGCCACTAAAAATTTCTTCCTTTTCCACCAAAAGACTTTTGCGATTTCGTTTTAAGAATTTAATTCAATTCTCGTAGTGTACGCATTAGAACTCTTCGTGAAATTTTTTGCATATTTTCATCCCTTTTAATTTCGGCAGGAAGTTCCTTTCGAAAAAAAATGAATGCACTTTCCAACTAATGGCTAACTTCGTTTGCTGATCAATAAAAAATCTTTTTCCGTCCACTTGTTTCCTTCTGATCGGACACTTTAGTATTTATATTGTCCTTAATAGTTCTATAAACAGTACGGCAAGATGTCTTAGTCTATGTGGTACAAAGTTCTGCTGCATCAGTGAATGATATTCAACTATGTGTACTTAGAATTCACTCATACACATTTTTTACCATTGTACGCTCCCCAGGTTTTAAATGACGTCGTTTTGTAACTTGTTGGAGACTATCACTTAAAGAACTCGCCTGCATTATAATATTTGCTGTTTTGAATAAACACCAAAATAATAAAACTGAATTGCTAATAAGCTCTTGATTGAAACTGGTCTACAACACTGAACGTTGGTTAGAGGCGATAAGAAAGCGTGCGAGCGCCTTTAGACATGGGTTTTTCCTACCTGCGTTGCCAAATTAAGTAAAACAGGTACCGTTGGCATGACATGCCGATTTCGGTAAATTTTATTGAAATTTTCCAAGCGGTTTGGATTGCTTTTATTTAACTTAAAAGTGGGCGAATCAATGTTAATTATTTTCGCCGCACACCGTTAATGGTTATATGAACAGTTTTGCCAATTATTTTGAGACCGTAGTATATAGTGTATTTTGCAAATTTCACATAAATAAAACATTTTAATAATGCCCTATATAAGTTAAGCTCCGGAGGTAATACTACGTCTTGCCATGTGGGGAATGCGTTAATCGCATAAGGTAATAACGCGTGTATTCTAACTTCAGGAATTTACTTTGAAATTCTAAAAAGAAAAATTAAAATGAATTTGGAATTAAATATCCAAGCGACGCTCTTGGGACGTTTTATTTTACCATTGCTTTATGTAAATTTTCAATGCGAGTTTCGGATCCTGACCCCTGCACTTGATGGCCGGTTTTCAGTAAAATACTTGAACGATTTAGAAAGGAATTGGGCCCGCATTCAAATGATAAATGGATTTTTTCCATAATGTATTTTCAAGTGCTTAAAATCATATTTTGCCACCCACACACGTACGTACGTATGTGTATTAAAACAACGTTAAATAATCAGTTTATGCTGATGCTGACAGGAGGTAGTAGTTTACAATAAATATATTATTTAAATTATATAACTGATTCCCATACGAGGATCCACTGATAAAATCAGACCAGTTTGGTTTTGTTTAAAAATAAATATAAACTAATACACAGGGCCGTTCCTGGCGAGCGTGCAGGACGTGCATGCACGCAGGCGCAACATTTTAGGGGCGCAATATCGACGGTCATTCAGTATTCTTTATTACAAATTAAAAAAAAAAATAAAATTCTCTTATTTTATCATTTCAATATGTCAAAAAATTCTACCAAGCGTTTGCCTTAATAATAGCACAAATGTGTTCTTTCCGTAGTTTCCTTGTTGTACACTACATGCCCCGACTTTTAAATTTATTTGTTCATTTTTAATCTGGCATGATATTTTAGGAAAAATTAATATAGTAAGTAAAATACTATAAGATCCGAATAGAAACTTAAATGACTGCCATAAAGAAACTGAAAATCTAAATATTTATTTTAACGAAAAACGTTCAGACAAAAATTTTGATTTGCTCATCAGTAAAGCTAAAGGAGAAGCAGAAAAAGACGATGTAGAGCAGATATTCCCAATAGTACGGCAACGAAAAATTAAGCAACAATTTTCATATCAAAGTAAGGATAAATCTGTAGCAGATCCAAAGCAAAAATCTAAAATCGATTTTTATTTTCTAATTTTAGATACAACTATTCAGTCTTTACAAAGGTGGTTTAAGGGTATAAATCGTTTTTTTTTGTTTCTCTAGGGTATATTTTTCTTTTGATATACTTACCAAATATTTTTGGTAATTTAATAAATATTTTTTCTAATTATTTTTTATCAGTTTTCTTACATTTCAAATCATTGCCAGTTTTTCGCGAAATATATTAAAAAAAAATAGGACCATTTTTTTTTAACTAGGGGCGCACCAAAGAAACCTGCACGTAGGCGCCAGACACCCCAGGAACGGGCCTGCTAATACACCTTTGATTTTGGATACTTCTTTTCTGTTTTCATTCATATGTCTCCAGGCGAAACAATTTTAAAGGTAAAAATCAATTCCGCAACCGTATAAGGAAAGTTGGGGACGTTCTTTTTTCTAACTACATTAAGTTCAGGTTCTTTTCACTTTACACTTATGGACTTCATAGGATGTTTATAAAAATTTTAAAATAAAGAATTGTGTTGTTCCTTCCTTTGTTTTAAAGCCCCAGCTTCTATCTGCAATGTCTCATTAAGTTATTTGTATTGTTTTGGATGTCTGCTATTGCGAGTGTTTGTTTTCTGCATGTTGGAAGGAGAAATCTTAAATAGACAAGTCAGATTTAGAAAATGTGACCCTGAAAATATAAACTACGATTAAGAGAGAGACCAGTAGATTTTTTGTGTATTTAGTGTATAATTATTATTATATTATTAGGACATAAACAATTTTTTTATGAATGTGTGTCCAGATGTTAGTAAAACATTAGTAGATATTTCAAAGATCAAGGAAATCAATATTTTTACAGCCTGTGAGTGAGAGCGAAGTGTATGAATGTATAAAAAGTTTAAAAAACAAAAAGTCTGTGGGTCATGATGAGATTCCAATTGTATTACTGAAGAAGGTGGCGGATTTGGTCGCGTTACCTTTGATGCATGTTGTGAATTTGTATTTTTCCTCTGGTGTACGATCTGAAGATTGCTCAAGTAAAACCTCTGCATAAAAACAAAGGAAGTAAAAGTAATATGAAAAATTATAGACCAATATCATTGTTACCAAATATTAGTAAAATTTTTGAGCGGTTAATTTATGAAAGATTAGTATCCTTCCTGGATGGAAATAGCATTGTCACACGCTGTCAATATGGATTTCGAAGGGGAAAATCAACAATCATGGCAGTATATAAAGCCGTAACAAAAATCCTAGGGTCCATGAACAAGGGGAACAGTACGGTAACAATATGTCTTGATCATTCGAAGGCATTTAACTGTGTGGATCATGCTGTTCTTATCAACAAGCTTGATAGGTATGGAATAAGGGGTATTGCTAATGACTTAATAAAATCTTACTTATCAAGGCGAAGTCAGTGTCTGATCGGGAGGGATGATGAGGAAAATGTTATAGCATCTAAATACCTAGTGATAAGGAAAGAAGTACCACAGGGATCAATCTTGGGTCCACTTCTTTACATCTTGTATACCAATGAATTACCTGACGTTGTTCAGGAACATCTTGTTATGTACGCTGATGATACTTTACTGCTGCTTAGTGAAAAAAGTCTGAAGGTGGTTGAACAGTACCTGGATTTCTTAACCTTCGAGTTGAGGCCTGCTCTAGCTGTAATTTTTCCCAACGAAGTAGATCCCGATATACCTAATGAAACAATTTGGTTTCAGCAAGATGGTGCTCCCCCGCATTTTGGTGTCAATGTGAGAAGATATTTAGATCAGATATTTCCAGGTCGCTGGATTGGACGACGTGGTACAATTGAATGCCCACCGAGGTTCCCAGACTTAACGCCTCTAGGCTACTTTCTTTGGGGATATTTAAAAGAAAAAGTTTACCAAAATAAGCCAAATAATATTAAAGATTTGAAAAACAAAATTAGATTGGAGACACATAACATACCGGCTGAAGCCATTCGAAATTCCGTCGACGGATTTTACCATCGTCTGGGAGCATGCCAATTAAAGGGTGGAGGACATTTCCAGCAGTTGCCACGTTAAACTACTTAAATTTGTTTTGCTTCCTTACATTTTCATTTTTTTTTGTTAATAACTATTGTTAAGTCACAATATCAAAAAATGTCAGAACGTGAAACAATGAAGATTTCTTACCTTGAAAGGTAAAAAAAACATCAATGATTTATCATTTCCGCCTATTTATATAGGGACTTTTTTAAAACTTTTAACAGTCGCCGTTTTGAAATAGCTTGACAGAATCGCGTTAAAATTTATGAGCATACTGTACGAGATATTAGCTTTCAAATGATGTATCACAAGCTGTATGTTTCCATTTAGAAAAAAAGATCAATGTCGTCATATCTTTGACAAATGTCTATAAAAAAACAAACGAATAACGTCAAAATGTGAGCATATATAAAACTAAATTGACGTGTCCGAGCATTTTCCCCAAAAGTTACAGGTTAAGGCTATATTAATTTTATTCCGGACTTCTGGGCAGCCCTGTATATTATATAATCAATAATACATTTATACACTTAATACATAAAAAATCTACTGGTCTCTCACTTAATTCAAAAAAAGTGTACACAGCCCTACTCTATCAAAAACTACAATCGCAAAATGCAATTGCGTCATGAATAACAATTTGTTAAATAGTTTGGTGGATTGTTTCCAAGTATTTAACTGAAATTGTATTCATTCATATAACTATGCAACCTTACAGTTAACTTGACTACAAATAGGTAGAGGCATAAACAGGATAAGACTTCACATAAATCCATTTTATTTGCAATTAGGGGGAGCAAACTACCTATATATTTCCTTAGAGTGTAGATATCACGTTTTATTTCTCGACTAGAGACAAATGAACAAATGAATTTAGTATTTTAGTTCATGACTAAACTAAAACGGTGAAACGTTTTAAATATTTAAAGTGAACTGAAACAGCAAAAAGCATTAAATAAACGTTAACGTTTTTCAAGTGAGTTTAGTTAACTTACTTACAAAAGTTACATGTAAGCAGACCATCAAAATTTCTTCTAATACAAAAAATTATGTTACTACCTAATGATAAAAATCCGGTAAAAATACTTTTAGAGACATTTAACCTTAAATTGATATACAGCGTTTTATAACCTAATTAATATTTGTCAACCAATTTTTAAGGATCACATTACTTTTGGCTAATTTTTAAGCTTAGTTAGGAAGATAATATTGACTAATTTTTTTATGACTAAAAGACGCAATTACTTATGTTAGGTCAGCTTTATTAACTATATAGTGTGTCCACAGATAGAGTTGACAATACGTCCGTCAGTATCTTACTTACATCTGTCAGTATTTTCATTTCGTGAAGGTATTTTAAATAATGTCCACAAAAAAGAGCGGATTTATTTAATACAATGTTACGGAGTTGGGAATGCATCTTATCAATACGCTATATAAAGATCCTTTCCAAGACAAATTCCCTAATACGCCTGTGTCGAAGGAAGCATTGCAAAAATTATTTCAAAAGTCCAATGCAACTGGGTCGGTTAAATCAATGTGAAGAAACCTATCTTCCCAAAATGGTCGTCATTGGGCTTTCGAGAATTCTAGTTATGTTAACAACAAACGAAGGCAGCGTTACAAAAAAGTGAATAAATGGACTGGATTTTTATTTTTTGATCGGGTCATTGGTCCATATTTTATAGAGGATAATTTTAATTCAACACGTGTATTGGAACATTTGGAAACATTAGGGTAACCATTTCTAGACGAATGTACCAACACGTTTTGGCAAAAAGACGGCTGAACTTATCAGCCCATTGCATTCGGATGGATTAGGAGTTTTGGCCCCCAAGGTTCTTAGAGAGGTTAGGTTGCCTGGTAACATGGGGACCAAAGCGACTCCACTTTCAACTAAATTGTTTATGTTCTCTCACCTATAACTTGTGCGTCTTGCGTGGTGGTGGTGGTGGCCATGTCAAATCGACAATTTTGCAATTTTTTTAAAAGAGGTTCAAGGTGGAATATTCAAAGTTTCCTATTAATTCGACAACTATTCATGCTATTTGGCAAAATGAAATTTGAATATGCGGAATGTTTTGTTTGAGCTTATAAAAAGTCAAAATTTAAAAATTTCGTATAAGGGTCGCAAAAGACAGCCAGATCGGATGATTAGATATGGCCATTTTTGAAATTTAATATCTCGCAAGCGAACCGCCCTATGGAAACGCAGTTTGAACTGGTTTTGATATCGAGGAAAACTAAAAATGACTATTTTTTAAAACGGTTTTCATTTTTTTTTTAAATTAAAAAAAATGTTGATCAAAATTTCGAATACTTTACCGAAAAGTGCTCCTCAAAAGACGTGAAATGTATATTTAAATTTGGAAAAATTTTCTGTACAAAATTAAAAGTTCTCTTTTTGGTCTTTTAAACTAAAATATAATGCCTCATCATCTTTTAACAATTATCACTAAAAAAAATTAAAAGATTTTCACTATCATTACACATATACCGGGTGTTGCATCGTCGAGCGGGACATAGGAAATCCCATGTAATTTTAAATGGGGTCAATTATTGGCTTCCCTAATTATTTTAGAGAAAAATTCTATTTAGGTTTATTAAAGAGCACTAAAACCCACATTCAAAAGAATAACTTTAGATATTTTTGATGAGCCCGTTTACGGGTTATCGCCGATTTCTTTTTAACTATTTCTCCTTTTTATGGCCCCGTATTTGCGGGCACCAGTCAAGGTAAAAGATGACTGTCAGATAAAGTTGTCATTTTGAAATGTGTGCTTTATTGTTATAAAAACTCGTACATCGAAAATATTAAAGGTGTATTTATGAGTACAAATTAATCTGAATAAAACTAAAATAAAGTATCCAATTACAAGGTTAATTATGACATTTTACATGTTTCAATATTTTACTAATTAATAGGTAATTAATAATTCTTGCATCTCTTCTTTGTTCCTGCCTTTCTTCACATCTGCAGTTATTTATTACAGTGCCTTTTGTCTCAAATTTCTTGATAGTCCTTTCGACTGTAGATTTTGCAGGTATCGGTCTGTTCGGATACAGAGCAGCAAACATGTCTGACACATTTTGATAACTATTTCCTTGATAATACCATTTAATCATCAATATTTTTTCTTCAGAAGTGTAATTCATGGCTAAAATTTTCGATGTACGAGTTTTTATAACGATAAAGCACACATTTCAAAATGACAACTTTATTTGACAGTCATCTTTTACCTTGACTGGTGCCCGCAAATACGGGGCCATAAAAAGGAGAAATAGTTAAAAAGAAATCGGCGATAACCCGTAAACGGGCTCATCGAAAATATCTAAAGTTATTCTTTTGAATGTGGGTTTTAGTGCTCTTTAATAAACCTAAATAGAATTTTTCTCTAAAATAATTAGGGAAGCCAATAATTGACCCCATTTAAAATTACATGGGATTTCCTATGTCCCGCTCGGCGATGCAACACCCGGTATATGGTTTTAAGCATCGAAAAGGGCCAAAAACTCACGGATTTTCAATATTGCCCAATTTGAACAGTGTGCCACGAAAAACACCTGCTTGTTAATCGGAAAATATTAAATGATGAGTCAAGTTGTCAGATATTTCGAGTTTTAATTTAATTTCACTGTTAATATTGCATAGTTAGTAATTTACATTATTTCCCAAATCCTTAGACTAACTCTATTATGTCAATCTTTAGTCTATACTTGTTAGTGCAGTTGATTGTGACGAAATGTAAAAATATATTGACGTGATTGGGTGGATCGATTTTTTTATATAAATTATAATATGATTATTTTATGGCAATTTTGTTTTCAGAGAAATGCCAAAATTACTTTTGATCTTAACATCAATAATAAAGCTTAATTTCCTATTTAAGCTCCATCCGCAAACACACTGTATATGATTCTAAAAGTTCTTATTCACAAAATTAATGGGTCGAGATAACATTTTAAACTTTTACGCCCAATTATAACTGGTATAAATGCTGTAACTACGATTCAGAACAAACTACGAAAATTTAATAAAGAAAAATTAGATCTCTTCAGTTGGGAAAATTGTTCAAATTGACGTTAAATTAAGTTAAACACGTTCGCAGCTTGCCTGAACGATATATTTAATAAGGTCTGGTTATTATCTAATAGTGAGTTAAATACATCTAATAATTCTCAAATTGGTTTTCACTTAAATAAAAACTAGATATTAGACGGGTACATTCACTCATCATCACTAACAGATAAGTGTTATAAAAAATTATTGTCATTATCCAAATAATACTACGAATCCAAAATAATTAAATTTAAGCTGTAACATAATAAATATCATTTTTTGTGGTATTTACTCAATTTCAAAAAGTTTGGAACAATAAAGCAAACCAGGCGGAGCAAAAATCCATTTATATTCATCTTTTCCTGTATATCCGTTGACTCTCATGAAGCACGTACATATATGATATATATAAATTATGTTTCCAGCGTTTTTTGGAGGCACGTCGCTAATAAATATATAATCAAAATATATTTAGTGTCCTGGTTATTTATCGGTTTAATATAAATACATAGTAGGGTCGATTTTCACCAAAACAGAAAATTTGTTGGTATAGCTTTAAAATATTGATAAAGCATCCCTATTAAACTGATATCGGGTTTTAACTGTGGTATATACAAACATTCCAGGCATTAAAAACAAAAGAAATACAAGGCAATAATTGGCATCAAACTTCTTGATTTCCATCCTGTTTAACAAATTATAAATAAACCTAATTTATTTATGAAGAAAATGAACATCGAGGATTAAGCTGTTTTGCAGCTTAATCCAAGTAAAAAACTCGCCATAAATGTTTAAGATCTCTCAAGTATGTTCTACAGTTGGACATTGTATTTCTTTCGGGAAAGTTCTAATATAAAATTTTTGTTATTTTCATTTCAAAAGTATTATTGCATTTTTCGTGTGCAAATGTGAAAACATTTACTTTAATAACATTTTCCCCTTTATCTTACCTTGTCTTCTTCCACATATTGCATTATTATATTATTTTATGTCATTTTGTGCCATTTTTCAAACGCAACCCCATTTTCAGTAATATAAAAGCACTTTATTGTAGATATAGCATGTATATTATTATACATATTTATCTTCACCAAACACGATTATAATTAGGCAGTCAGTTGCAGCTGCTTAAGGTGATGGTAAAATTTAAAAAAACCATAATATCAAATTTTCATGTTTATTTTTGTTTTGCACGTGAATACTCAAAAGATCCATTCTTTCCAACGCAACGACGACAAAAGTCTGTCGATTCTTTTGTTCTCAACAGAAATAATATATTATGCTTTTCACCGACAGTCGTAAAAAATGGAATTCGGAAAACAAGCGTATTTAAGCTTTTAATCCAAATATACAGTTAAATCGATACCTCAAAACTGTGACACTGTTTGTATCAATAATTCTATACCCAACTTTAACAGCTTGAAAGCAGCCAAGAAATACAAATTGCTTTGTCGGAGTTTTATTAAATAAATGGATGAATTTTATAGGATTGAGATTTACTTTTGAAATGCTTTCACAACTCTGCTTGATTTGATTGCTATGATTTTACCATTAATTTTAAAATGTCTTTTTATACGTATTCAGTAGAACAAACAAAAACTGGTAGTATCAAATTTAACTTTATGATTTAAAATAAGACATTTCCATGCAAAGAAGTGATATTTAACGGGTAAAAACGTTTTTACTTTGGTACATTCAGCGTGTCCAGAAAAGTTCTAGACATATGGGAGTTTTATTGATTGTTGATTTTACGAAAAAAAGTATTCTTTATGAAAAGTTCAAACAATATCATACCTAAGATATCATGTACAGGGCGGCAAAAAAATATAGAAACACAGAATTACGTTAAGAGAGAAGTACCCTCAAATTTTATTTTAGACCAAATAACATTTTATCTCTTTAACAGTTACCTGCAACAATTTTGCAACAACTATGTGCAATACTATAGTAACGAATATTGACATGTTAGTCAAAGATCATTTACTATTTTTCGACCTATTAACAAAAATTTTTCGTTAGTTTCGTCATGGTTGTAAAGTTAACGCTGCAGGTGAAAATAGAAATTGTACTTATCGTCGGAGATCACTATAAACCTATTAGGGAAGCCGCATTGAAATTTAATATTAGACACCCTGACAAAATGGTATGTGGCGCCACTATAGCAAACGTAATGAATAAATTTAAAGCTACTGGTTCCGTCGAAAATGTATTTAAGAAACAACACAACAAATGGTTCACAACAGAGGAAAAGCAACTCAATATAATGCAAGCGGTTATCGAAGACCCGAAAATTTCTTTAAGAAAATTGTCAAAAACTATTCCAGTTGACGTCAAAAAGTCTACTGCTAGTAATATTTTAAAAATAAATAAATTTCATCCATATAAACCGAAATACATTCACACGCTTCTTCCTAGAGATCTTGAATCCCGTTTCCTATTTTGCGCGTGGTTCCAAGGCAAGTGGGAAGTTGGTCCTTTTTTTGCGAGAAAAATATTATTTGCATATGAAGCCATGTTTACTTCCAATGGCGTGGTTTGCTCCCAAAATTGTCGGTGGTGGAGTGACAACATTCCAAATTTTATAATCGAATGCCGTAGTCAATATTCATTTAAAATCAATGTTTGGTGTGGTATTTTTAATGATCGGATCGTTGGACCATACTTTTTCCGATAAAATATTAATGCTGCCATTTACCTGGACTTCTTAAGGAATCAGTTGTCTCAATTTCTTGACGAACTGCCACTAAATATAAGACGTACAATTTGGCATCAACACGATGGAGCCCCATGCCATCATAATACTAACACAGTAACTGGGTATTTAAATGGAGTATTTCCTCACTGTTGGATAGGCAGACGTTTAAATATTCCTTGGCCAGCCAGGTCGCCTGACATCACACCCCTGGACTTCTTTTTATGGGCCCGATTAAAAGAAATGGTGTATGGGCGTAGACCTTTTCAGGATATTGAACATTTTGAAGCAGTGATAACAAACTGTGTCCAAGAAATCACTCCCAATATGATACGGGCGACAGTAAGAGAAATTACAAGGCGTACTATAGTTTGCATGGAAAAAGAAGGGGGGCATGTGGAGACATAATTTTTCACTTTAAACTATCTGTTTTTAGATCACTTTTATCATGTAATTGCTAAAATATTGTTTATTATTCACGTTCACAATTTATTTTTGCTCTAAGGAAATTAAATGTTTTAAATATTCCTGATAGGTAGATAGGTTGATTTTAGAACATGAAATAATCTCGCATTATTTTTTTACGTAATTGGTTTCCAACAAGAGTTAATGAATGCTCAACGTGTTTTTGATGGAACCCTGTAAATTAAAATATTTTAACGAAAAATTGTATCTGACCACGTTTTGTAGTCCTTAGTAAAGTTTTCTTATAACAATTTGCTCTAAAATAAATATTGTGGGTACGTCCCTCTTACCGTAATTCTGTGTTTCTATATTTTTTTGCCGCCCTGTACATGATATCTTAAGTTTTGATATGTCAATATAATTTTTTCGTAAAAACAACAATAAAGAAAATTCCCATATGTCTAGAACTTTTCTGGACACGCTGTATATATAATATGTTTTGTTCCTTATACCATAATTATGTGTATAGTTGGGGTCAAGCAAATATTTGACGCGTGACACTTCCATATTGTCATGGGTGTCAAATACGGCAGGCCACTCATAATATCAAAGTTACTAATGGCTGATTTATATTATAATAATTACCACCCACTCGAAGTATTTGTATCTTTATCCTTTTATATGACTAAAAAGAGATATACATAAACCGAGTTACCTTCACGTCGATTTGGTCAAATCATATGGGCTGCAGATCCGCATTTTATTTATTAATTTAATCGTTATACACTACTAATCGTTATACACTACTAAGATTGCTTTTGTTAAGACCTGTGATATTAATGGTCAATCCTGAATCCCACCATTACAATGCACAGAATTTATCAAAACAAATTTATTTATATTATAATTCATATTCTTAGACCAATTTCCCAGCAATCATTTTCTGCAAAGGTTTATAAATAACAATATTCGTCAGTCCGGCCCTGACTAAGTATCAGCTGTAATAAAGTTGGTGAAATCGAAATAACCTAGTATTGCACAAATATGACAAGATGGAAGTGTCACGCGTCAAATATTTGCTTGACTCCAACTATAGCTAACTTCAATTCATGTTCGTATAAAAACGGTTTCGTTTTTTGTCTCGATATATCGACTGTCTATCGTTAGTCCATTCGCGTAAAATTTTTGAACCGTTTAAATAAACAAAAAACTAAAAGCATTGTTTGTACATCTAAAACTTTGTAGTTTATACGTTAAATTTATATTACGCTAACACAAACGTAAACGCAGATTCTTGATATTTTACATCGATTTATGTTGTTGTTTGATTATGGTTGGTTGACATAAAATATTTGGTCTATACAGGGTGTTTATTAAACTTACAGCAAAAATTGTAGGGGTTATTCCCTGAACTATTCTAGGAATATTTTGTTCTTTGGTAATTTACAAGAGTCTCCAGGAAATAACCCCTTCAAATTTTGCCGTATCTTTAATAAACACCCTGTATACCTTTTAAAACAAATCTAATTAAATTTGTATTAAATATACGGAATACATCTCTGTGCACTATCAGCAGGTATCACTCCCAAGAATATATTTTGCCGGACGTGTATAGATGGACTGATATATGAATGATACTTCATTCTCAAGTTCATCCTTAAATAAAAAGCGTATAATTTGTTTCCCCGTGGCAACAGGACTAATCGTAAAAAATGTCAAATGAAAAACGACCGAATTTAAGCTCTTAATCTGAAAATACAGTTAAATCGATACCTTGAAGACCTCAATTTGTTTCACTGTGACACCGTGATCAGACGCGGGGCAAGAATAGAGCGAAAAACTTCCACTTTTTTTACCCCATAAATATTAAACTTGGCAGGATTGAGCATTTTTTACACTAAAGGGAATAACGTAAATCACCAAGCCAAAAAAAAAATGTTTAAATTGAACCATTAATTTTTGGAACTTATTCCAACTAAAAATTTGCATTAAATTAATAGAAGAATTTCTTTAATTAAAATTAAATAATGGATGGCTTTTCCTCCTTCTACTAACGAGTCAATAATTGTTGTTGTGTACACCTATCTAATGTAATGCGCGGATTTACAGCAAGTTGATGTAGAGCAAGAGTGCGCGCCACGTTTACTCGCAAATATACAGTTTAATTTATTACCAAAATTAACAGTCATGTTACTGAACACACGGTATTTATCAATGTCTGAAACAGTGCCCAGGAGGATACCGTGCGTGATCTCACATTTTCTTTATAGTGTTTCTAACACGTGTGTTTAGGAGGCATCGAATTAGGTCAAACCTTTTTAAACTCACTACGTTTTCTAAGCTTTTTCCTCAATCTAGCCATTATACCCGCGCAGAAGACAAAACATGTATTGAATGCGAATAAGATAACTTGTTGGCATTCAACAATAGATTTCTTAGGTATGCCACTTTCCTTAGGAAAAGGTTAGATGCTTGAAAATCACCGAGTGTGCTCGTTTATTGAATGAATTGAAAATAGAATTTAATGAAAATGGTAATATCTTGGAGCTTATCATCCTAGTATTGTTCAAGACCATATATACAAGTTTGGTAAATATTAACCGCATTGAAACGGGGTATAATTACTATTATTAGTATTATTATTATTACTATACAGGGTGACTCGGATCTAAATGTTCATACATCACCAGGAGATAGTGGACATCTCGGGGGTTCTAAATAATCTATCTTTAGTGGGTCCATCTTTCCTCGTTACTTAGATACAGAGTGTTTTATAAGGTTTGGCTTATTTTTGTTTTTGCCATAATTCTTTTAGCACCCGGTATAAAATGTTCATATTCGGTGCAAATATTTTGAGTAGCTATCGCTTCAAAATGCCGTATGAAAATTTTTTGAAATTCAGGTCCGGACTTTAAAAACAAGACTGATTTCATTTTTTTAAATTCAACACCCTGTATATCATATTTTTGTAAATTTTATTTTTTATTTGAAAAACATAAAAAACTAATTCTAATGACATACTTATCAAAATCCCCGCACTCGCCGCTCAGCCATAATAAATTGCTCTTCTTTAGATGTTGAAACACATACAAAATAATAACTGTTTTTATAACGACAAAAACACCAATAATAACAAAAACATAATTATTTGAGAATATTTTCAAAATGCCCACCATTAACTTCTTCACATTTTCTTTCTCTGATATTTAAATTTGAAACTGCACTTCTGATTACACCTGGTCTATTTTTTATTTCCTGAAATGAAGTGATAATGCGTTGCAAGAGCTGGTCCCGTGTATTAATTTCTTCCTCGTAAACTAAATTTTTCATAAACCCCCAAAAAAAGAAGTCCAGCGGGTTAAAGTCGGGAGATCTTGCTGGCCAAGAATGGGGCCCCCCACGACCTATTCATCTGTTGGGATATCTATTGTTTAAAAGTTCGGAAACAATTCGTGCATAATGTGGAGGGGCTCCATCGTGTTGGAAATACATTCCTCTTAAATTAACATTCTCATTTTGGAGAAGATTTGGCAAAATGTTTCCAAAAAGTGTAAATATTGGTTTCCATCTAATCTTTCTTTAAAGATGTGTGGGCCAATCAATTTACCATTGATTATACCTGCCCAAACATTTATGGAAAATCTATGTTGCGAGTGCGACTGCCTAATAGCATTTGGATTTTCTAGAGACCATAGATGACAATTTCTGGAATTGTTGACTCCATCTCTGGTAAACTGAGCTTCATCGGTCCACAAAGTCCGGTGAATATCTCTTTGGTGCCTCCTAATCCACTGACAAAAAACCAAACGGTTAGCATAATCACCTGGTTCCAACCTTTGTACCTCTTGGATATGATAAGGATATAAGCCTTCATTTTTTATTGTTGAATGGGTTAATTTTTGCGTTATATGCAGACGTCTAGCAATTTTCCTTGTGGATGTTTTTGGATTTTCTTCAATCAAATTTAAAATGTCTTCTTCCTGTTGAACTGGGTGTCTTACAGGCTGATCAATATTATTTTGTGTGGGAAAATGTCCTTGTTCACGAACAAAAGAAAATACATTTGAAAATGTTTGATGGTTTGGACATCTTCTTCCAGGAAACCTTAATTCATACTCTCGAGAAGCGGCTCGCCCGTTACCATCGCAAAATCCATATACAAATATTATATCAGCGTATTCTTGGTTTGAAAATTGATGGGGCATTTTAAACGAGAAGTAAATGTTTAACAAAAATATCCTCGTAATGCCCAAAAATCTGACAGGTTAGTTATTATTATGTTTTGTTGCCCCCAATATTTCGTTGTTCTGAGGTGCCGAGCCATGTAGTCAAATTGAATTGAAAATTTTCAAATTTTCACACCGCTATTTTATTACTTTGGTTTATTTCTTATTATTGGTATTATTGTCGTTATAAAAACAGTTATTATTTTGTATGTGTTTCAACATCTAAAGAAGAGCAATTTATTATGGCTGAGCGGCGAGTGCGGGGATTTTGATAAGTATGTCATTAGAATTAGTTTTTTATGTTTTTCAAATAAAAAATAAAATTTACAAAAATATGATATAATACAGGGTGTTGAATTTAAAAAAATGAAATCAGTCTTGTTTTTAAAGTCCGGACCTGAATTTCAAAAAATGTTCATACGGCATTTTGAAGCGATAGCTACTCAAAATATTTCCACCGAATATGAACATTTTATACCGGGTGCTAAAATAATTATGGCAAAAACAAAAATGAGCTAAACCTTATAAAACACTCTGTATCTAAGTAACGAGGAAAGATGGACCCACTAAAGATAGATTATTTAGAACCCCCAAGATGTCCACTATCTCCTGGTGATGTATGTACATTTAGATCCGAGTCACCCTGTATAATATAAATTATTTATATTGTACACATCGTCTTACTCTAATCTGACTATATTTGCTGATGACGCATTATTTTATGTTAGCTCTTTTTTATTATTATCCATGAATATTTGTTTAAATCGTTGTTATACCAAAACTAACATAATAATTGCAAGAACAGTGTATGTGAAACAAGAAGCTATTAAGCTTAAAAATTCGTGTTCGACAACACACCGTTGTGTATATATCCCAGCCAAAGCAAATTCGAGTATCTTAATCTCACAGATTCTTTACTGCCGAAACGAAGACGGCGTATTAGTGGAGAGATCAAATTAGGTCAGAACTTTTAAACGCCGCCACGTTTTTCTAGGTTTTTCCTAAATTCACCATCATGCCGCTGTACAAGACAAAAAGTATATCAAAAAGGGAATACCCGGGTTGCTTTTTGTTAATAAAGGGATAAAATATACTCGTCAAGGTGCTACTCAAAAGAAATTTATTGGGCAATAACCTAGGGCAAAAATGAAATAGCAAAAAGAAAGGATCAGGTTGGAAAGCAAGTCATGAAATAAAACGTATCAGAAGCTAAGAACTAAAGAACATTATTTGATACTTGAGAGAATTAAAGTTTGACATAGACGTTATAAGTTTTTGTTGCAGATTTTTTGTATTTTTATAGGGATCATATTATGTCGATCCAAAAGAGATCAAATTAAACTAACCTAACCTAACCAACGGATAGGCTACGTGTGTTTCTGATACAAGGTATCACTCCAGTAAAGTGATATCCTTTCAAAAGGTTTTCTTTCAGCCAAAAAGGGCAACTACGTCATATATGTTTGGGTATGCAACGAGATTGCATATCATAATTCTTTCCTAAAGGGCTTCCGTACGAGAATTGCAGTTTCCCGATGGTAGCGATTAGTTATTCTGGCATCTTAGTCACAGAAACATGTTGTAGTTTAGTTGTCAGAAATAATAATACAAGAGTGTCTTGATTCTATATTCCAATGTAAACAAGTGATTATTTACTCGAGCGTCAAAGTAAAACAGACGTTTTCGTTCAGTTCTGCGTTACAAAGAAAACAAAGACGTGTTGATTCGATTGTCTAAGCTAAATGGAATTAAATCCCAAGGGTACTTAAATTGACCTCAGTTGCAAGGTGCCTTACGTGTCAACATGAACATAATAAGTTGTTACTGTGAAAATAAGGCAAGGTTAAATTGATGTAAACATCAAAAAGTTACCAACTCATGGAATAATAACCCAGAAAGCTAAACGAAACAGAAGCAACACGGAGCACAATTCGTGGCCCCGTATTTTCGGTTGCCTACTTAGGGTGGCCATTTTTCAATTAGTATAAACGTCAATGACTCAAACTGTAACAAACTGACGCTTGTTTCCTGATTTTTGGTTTTGATTTGTCACTTGCATTAAAGTAATTTTTGAGTTCTGTGTATTAAAGTTTTTTTGTCGAGGCTTTTTTGTTTTAAATTATGTTTAAGGAAAGTAGACATTTCTGTTTCTTTAAGGGCTGTGTGATTTTTGTTAAAACTAGCAACATTGATAGCAATCATCTGTGGAGCTTCTTATCAAGACTCGATTTATTATTTATTTTAAAAACTTTTAAATAGTGTTTATGTCCTACTCGAATATTATTGTTTCATAATACTATAGTTATACCAGACACTTTAAATGTTATATAATACCCTAGAGCATTAAGGAAGTTTCTAATGCCCTCGGACATTAAGAAAAATAAATAGGAAAAATCAAAGTAACAACTTTTTATTAACAAAAAAGCTTATTTATCATTTATAAATAATTTACAGTTATGAAAAGACCCAGTAAAAACGAATTTACCGGCTTTTGATAAGTCAGTGTTTTCTATTATTTCGTGATTTTCACTGACAGAAATTGACGATGATTGAACGTTTTTGATGTTGATGGTCTCGTTGATGGTACTGCAGCTATCAATTTCGAAATTTTGTGTTTAGAAGACATGTTTGCCCCCGCGTTCGCCAACAAAGTTGCAGAGGTTCTGCGCAAACAATGACCAGGATATTTGTCCGCATCGCTTAGACCCAGGTATTTTGCAATAATGGAAGAAATCTTGCCTATGGTGTTCTTCCCAACTGGCTGTGAAAAACAACGACCGTTTTGGTCATACAAAAAGAATCTATTGATGTTGTAGTTCGTCGGGCGTAAAGACCAATAAGTTCTCAGTAGTTTTAAACAACCCATCTCCTTCTCATCAATAATTGTGAAGACACGCTTTTTATCGGTCTTTGTATCGGGAATATTAACTATTACTACGGATCCTCTATCCTCAATATGTTCAACCAACATATTAACTAGCTTTTGACGGCGGCACCCACCAAATACACCAAATAACAGAGCCACTTTGTACATCAAAAAAGTTTCATTCGGAGCTTCACGGATGAATTTCAGCACATCTTCTTGAGTCAATATTTTCGATTTCTTCGCTTCATATCCTTTGGATGCTTGCTTTAGATACTGGCCTAACTTGCAATATTTTGCAATGTCTAGAGTTTTATTAACTATTAATGTATTCTTTAACATTGAATATTTCGTCTATAGGGAATTAGGAGTGAATGTTCCAGACTATAATCGATATACATAATTAGTATTTTAATATAATTTACAACAGCAATTTTAACATACCAATTCCTGGAAATATCGGAGTAGCACCGTCTCGTTGATAATTTTTAAATCATTGTTTTTCATCCAATCCCCAAACCTTTGATATTCCTCATCATAGGCGTCTTTAGACTTCTTTGGGACAAGATTATCCAAAGCTTTGACAGCATTCACAGCAATTCTATCCGGAATCAACGGAAAATCCAATATATTATATAAATTTCAGTTTTGACTTTGACACAGCACAACAATGAACACTTATTACTTTTGTTTTTTTAGCAACTATACCGGGTGTTGCATCGTCGAGCGGGACATAGGAAATCCCATGTAATTTTAAATGGGGTCAATTATTGGCTTCCCTAATTATTTTAGAGAAAAATTCTATTTAGGTATATTAAAGAGCACTAAAACCCACATTCAAAAGAATAACTTTAGATATTTTTGATGAGCCCGTTTACGGGTTATCGCCGATTTCTTTTTAACTATTTCTCCTTTTTATGGCCCCGTATTTGCGGGCACCAGTCAAGGTAAAAGATGACTGTCAAATAAAGTTGTCATTTTGAAATGCGTGCTTTATTGTTATAAAAATTCGTACATCGAAAATATTAGCCATGAATTACACTTCTGAAGGAAAAATATTGATGATTAAATGGTATTATCAAGGAAATAGTTATCAAAATGTGTCAGGCATGTTTGCTGCTCTGTATCCGAATAGACCGATACCTGCAAAATCTACAGTCGAAAGGACTATCAAGAAATTTGAGACAAAAGGCACTGTAATAAATAACTGCAGATGTGAAGAAAGGCAGGAACAAAGAAGAGATGCAAGAAATGATAGGGACTTGCAAGTTTTATTGTGCGTGGAAGAAAATGATGGGAAGATCAGCACAAGGAAACTTGAGGATGACATAGGATAAGATCACACCACAGCGTTACGAGCTTTGAAATGACATAAATATTATTCATACAAATATGAAAAGCACCAAGAGCTAAGAGATAGGGACGAAATACGACGACAGGAGTTTTGTTTTGGTACGATGGAAAGAGCAAACATGGATAGGGAATTTTTAAAAAACATTTGTTTCACTGACGAATGCACATTTACCTTAAACAATGAACCCAATGTTCAAAATTATCGATATTGGAGCAAAGAAAACCAACACAGGTTTGTGGAAACAAGGACGCAATATCCACAGAAAGTTAATGTATGGGCTGGGATTTTCGGAGAAAATATTATCGGGCCATTATTTCTTACACGAAATTTAAATGCAGAATATTTTTTGGAACTACTTGAAGATCATATTTTACCTACTTTACATGATGCCGCCAGGGAAAATCAGGAAGTTTGGTACCAAATGGATGGCTGCCCGGCACATAGTACCCTGGCTGTCCGGGAATATTTAAACCGTGCTTTTAATGGAAATGTTATTGGCTTAAATCATACAGTAAATTGGCCAGCCAGGTCTCCTGATTTATCGCCAAATGATTTCTTTCTCTGGGGTCATTTAAAAAACAGGATATACAAAGATAAAAAATACCCAAATCTAGTCAAGTTAAAAAATGCTATTTCTGCCGAATGCAATAGAATTTCAGTTTACCAACTAGCGAATGTAAGAAGAGAATTTTATGATCGCCTCGGTTATTGTCTAGCAGTCAATGGAGGAATATTTGAACATCTTCTTAAATCCTAAAGTTCTAACAATTTAATAGTACCTACCTATTAATTAGTAAAATATTGAAACATGTAAAATGTCATAATTAACCTTGTAATTGGATACTTTATTTTAGTTTTATTCAGATTAATTTGTACTCATAAATACACAACTTTATTTGACAGTCATCTTTTACCTTGACTGGTGCCCGCAAATACGGGGCCATAAAAAGGAGAAATAGTTAAAAAGAAATCGGCGATAACCCGTAAACGGGCTCATCAAAAATATCTAAAGTTATTCTTTTGAATGTGGGTTTTAGTGCTCTTTAATAAACCTAAATAGAATTTTTCTCTAAAATAATTAGGGAAGCCAATAATTTACCCCATTTAAAATTACATGGGATTTCATATGTCCCGCTCGACGATGCAACACCCGGTAGATTCTTCACTTTTTCCGACGGGCTTGTTTTGAGGGGATCGAGGTCAAACCTGTTAGAACTAACGTTTTTTCAGTATTTTTTTTCTATAGTCAGCCATCATAATCTGGTATAAGACAAAAAGTACATCAAAGCGGAGAAGTCGGGTTACTTGTTGTCGATGTAAAGATAAACCCCCTTCCTAAAGGCCACTGCTTAAAGCAAAACGTAGAAATAAGAAAAGAAGGTAAATGCGAAACAAAATACGACTTGAGAAGTTCAAGAGTATTACTGACGCCTTTACTTTTGATATAATAAAATACCGTTTGGAAAATGTATGCAGCTTTTATAACTAGATCAATATCTATATACAGGGTCCTGTAACAGTGTGTCGGGCTTTCATAGCTCCTAAACGAATTAAGTTAGAAATTTCATTCATATGCGGGCTTATACTATATCATAGAGTGTATTTCAGGAAAATATTATTGCATATACAGGGTTCCCTAAAAAAGTGTGGTAACATAATATTGAATTTTTTTAAATGGGACACCCTGTATTTTCTTGCATATTTTGGTTTGTATTGCCATCAGCAGTAGTAATGGACTCCCTATCGAATTCTTTATTAATTTCAAACCATACACTTGATATGATTCGGTAACCTCTGTTCCCTACTACACTTTGCATAGCTCCTGTATCTAAGAAGGCAGTTACAAGTTTATCTTTTATGAAAATATCCAAGTACAGTCTTTGATCCTCAATTGATTGTTTTAAAAATAAAGGAGAAATTTCATTATTTTTAAAGAAATGTCTTACTGTGTTTAACCACTTAGACCAGTTGTTAGATAAATGGACTTTAAATTTGTTCTTGTACACTCCCGGCCGACTAATGGGAGGGGGTTTCCACGTTTCTTGGACTGCAAGTTTTACAATTAGGTTTGGTTGGACATTTTTGTGTCCACATTTAAAACAGAAAATGTTTCTTTTCTTTCTACAATCAGGGAAGATGTGCCCTTCCTCGTCGCAATTATAGCATTTAACTTTCTTTTTTAAAATAGGTTGGGGCATTCCAGTAGTTTTATCTTATTGCACTTAAGTTCAGATCTTGAAATTTTATTAAGTTATTGGTACTATTGTCACATTGACTTAAATTTTGATTTGGATTGTTTTTATTTTGTTCTAGCTTGACATTGCTAGTACCTGATGTAGAAGGTTGATATAATTCACTAACGTTTCTATTGTTATTGTTGTTATTGTAAAATTTTTTAAAAGGTTTTCTATAAGCAAGCTCGGGTTCTAGAGTGGAAGAATTGCAAAAAGGTGGAGCCTGAAACTTGTCAGTTCTTAATTTTGTGTCCTCCAAAATTCTACAGAGATTTTTTAATTCAAATAAAGATACTGGTTGTCTCAAAGCTAATTGTCCCTGGTAGTACGGTAAGAGATTTTTAATTATTAATTTTAATTGTATATATCTATAATTTTATGCAATTTGCTTTGGTAGTTTAAGATAAAATAAATTAAAAACTAAGATAAAAAAATTAAGCAGCTCTGAAGAAAAACCAAAAAAAAATCTGAAAACCTTTTTGGTAATCACGGCATGGTACAGGAATAATGATAAGGAGTCATTAAAAACTCATTTTTCTCAAATTTTTCAAATGGAACACCCTGTATATTTTCAACTAATGTAACGTAAAATTCATAAACAAATATTTTTTGCAATACAAACATGTAGGTGATTTCCAGCTATTTACCTAATAATTGCAAATTTTGTAAATTCTGTTGTATAAAAATGCAAAAAGAACGTTTATTTTATCAATTAAACATATTTATGCCTAAACTAATATAATAAACTACAATAAATATTCAAAATGTCTTCCATTTTGAACTTTGCATAAATTAATACGCTCTTGAAAAGATCTATTTACTTCCTTTAACATTTCAGGTGGTATACTACCAAACACGTCTCTAATTCTTAGCTGCATATTAACGGTAGTTGTCGGCAGATTATTATAAACAATTTGCTTTACATGTCCCCATAAAAAAAAGTCAAGCTTTGTTAGAACCGGCGATCTAGCAGGCCAGTGTGTAGGTCCGTTTCTACCGATCCATTGGTTGCAAAAGGTATCATCAAGGTAATTTCTTACATCCCGTGGAAAATGCGCCGGAGCTCCGTCTTGCTGAAACCACATCCTATTTCTAATATATGGAGCAACGTCTGCCAGTAAACCTGGTAAATCATTTCGTAAAAAGTTTAAATACATGGGCCCATTAAGATGACCATTAAAAAAAATTTGGAACTATCACAGTATCACCAATAATTCCGCCCCACACATTCAAAGACCACTGGTGCTGCTGATTGATTTGTCTCATATATCGCGGATTTTCTGTGAAATAATAGTGAAAGCTATGCCTATTTACACAACTGGTGTTATAAAATGTAGCCTCATCAGAGAATAAAACATAATTGAAAAACATAGGATCTTCTTGAAATTTCATTCTTGTCCAGGCACAGAATTCGAGTTGATTTTGAAAATCTCTATCGCTAAGAGCTTGATGGAATTGAATGTAGTAGGCATGAAAACGATGCTTTTTTAAAATTCGTTGTGCAGATCTTTCGCTAATATCTACTGCTTTTCCTATTTTATTTTGACTTATGTGTGGATCTTCAGTAACTGGTAATAATACTTTTAATTCTTTTTCCTCATTGGTGAGAGGTTTTGTTCTTTTTTCTTTTGTGTACACGACATTTCCAGTTTCAACAAATCTTTATAATAATATTTTAAAATTTTTTTCGTCAGGCTGCCTTCTCTCTGAATAACGTGACGCGTAAACTCTACTTGCTAACAAGCAATTTTTTTTGCTCTCGGCAAGTGCAAAAATCATATCAACTAACTCCTCTTTACTAAAATTCATTTTAATATCTTATACTTAAGCGCTAAGTACTATTAGCCTTAAATGACAACTTTTTTGGATTAATTAAACTCGTCAAATTCTAATAAAAATGGAATCCCTATCGTATTTCAAAGCCTACCAAGATTTTTATGCGTAGCCTTTACTAATACATTCTTTTGCTGTTATTTGAACAGAAATGTTAAGGGAAGTAAATAGATCTTTTTAAGAGCGTATTAATTTATGCACAGATCAAAATGGAAAACATTTTGAACATTTATTGTAGTTTATAATATTAATTTAGGCATATAATATGTTTAATAATTGATAAAATAAACGTTTTTTTTACATTCTTGCACAACAGAATGGCAATTATTTCGTAAACGGCTGGATATAACCTACATGTTGGGATCGCTGTATAAAATTGATGAAAACTCTTCAATTCATCGTATCTCTGGACTCCCTGTCATTATTTCTGTACAATGCCGTGATTACCAAAAATGTTTTTAGATTTTTTTTTTGGTTTTTCTTCAGAGCTGCTAAATTTTTTTATCTTAGCTTTTAATTTATTGCTCTTACAATACCAAAGCTAATTGCATAAAATTATAGATATTTATAAAGGATAATAATACAAACCAAAATATGCAAAAAAGTACAGAGTGCCCCATTTAAAAAAATTCAACATTATGTTACCACACTTCATTGGGCAACCCTGTATAAGCCCGCATATGAATGAAATTTCTAACTTTGTTGACCCTGTATATCGGATGTCAACGAAATCGATGTACAGGGCACCACAAATTGCAAATAATACGTTTTATGACGTGGCAGGTAAATTTTTGAAAATGGTTGTTGCACAGTGGGAAGGATGACCCACATTTTATTAACCAGATTCTGTAAAGTGATGAATCCAATCCACATTTACTGAAATAGTTATCATAGCTTCCTCACTAAATATGCAAGAGATCCTATCATGTCACCTCACCGACTCAATTCAGCTTTGCATCGTCAATCTTTAAATACAAATTTACCTCTGCCTTTTCTCGATAAAGTTCCATTAGCAGCTAGTCTGTTGATTCCAATATGATCATGCCCGACACGACTACCGGTGAGAAATTTTCAAAAACACGACGTCCCTCAGAGATTTATGAGTAGAGGTGGACCCATACCATGGCCTGTTAGATCTACGGATCTGACTCCGTTAGATTGTTTTTTGGAGGCTCCTCGAAATAAAACGTTCATCGCAAAACTGTTGTGAATGCAGTCAATAAACGCGTTTTCTTGCGTTTCGTTCAAGATCATTCAATAGTTAAGCTTTTCCTGAGAATGTTCAGAAAAGTTAGGGCAAAATACATCTTTTAGTTATAACCTGTATAAAAACAAATACTTTTGAATTTTTTGAAAAATCGACAGTCGAGAATGACAACAATAAAAGTGCCTACAACTTGACTAAACAAATATCGAAATTGGTGCAAAGATTAAAAAGTTATTTAAAATTGAATTTGAACAAATATTTGTTTGTCCGCTTATTTTTGCATGCCTTGTAAGTCAGAAACTTAAAATTATTAGTTGGGTTAGTAGAAGAACAAATTCTGAATCACAAATCACCCTGTTTAACTAAATCAGATTATTGTTAAAGGTTAAATAAAGTCTGAGTTTTATGTCTCGGGGTATGAACAAACTTATTGCTGAAATTGCTTTTTTTACAATAGACAACTTTTCCTCAAAGTTTTGTTCCAAAAACTTGTTTAAAATAAAGAACATTTTTTGGTGTTGTTATAAAACAGAGAAGAAAAAAATCCGATAAAGCTCACCCAGGCTACGATGCCATTAAGAGTGTGACAAGAAAGTGAAAAATATCTTGTATAATTTCCGTTTTGTAATAAAAAAATACACCATTTGCCTATATTACGAAAATACATGGGGTTGATATGATCGCGAAATTCGTAATATTTTAAAAATTTAAATTAAAACACCACATAAAATTTATCTTTTACCTCTATATTACAAGATTCTAAAATAAGAACTTCTTAAATTCACTGGCTTGACACAAAGAATAGTTCATTAGAATTTATTTTAGTAAATTCATTAAAATTATCTAAATTACCGTGACTTAAATTTATTTGTTAACAAATTGGAGCTATTACTACAATGTGGTTTCTAACGTGCATTTTATATATCGATAATTTATCGTTTGGCTACAAGCCTACAAAAATTATTATTTTATAGCTACAAGAGTATTTCATCGACCATACCTTACCTACGTCAAAAATTATAACACTTTATCAGATAAATACAGTGGAAAATCCTTTGACTTTGACCGATCACAGAGCTAAAAGCGCCTGAGAAAGAAAAACTTAAATTTACTTTATAACTTTACATTTTTTATAACCTCTGAAAGCCCTACAAGTAATGGAACTCGTTTCTCTGGGTAGATTCTTGGTCAAGGAAACATAAAAAAGATGAAAAGATGATAGATACTGGTTTATAGTATACCCTTTCGTCAAAATATACAGATTTAAGACATCCCTTACTCGTTAGGATATTGCTTATTTATTTTTGCAAATTGGAATTTCAAATTGCAAAAAAGTATGGATACAGAAAGCAGTGACGTATCCAGCTTCTAGAGGGGGGGTGGCAGAGGTTATGCTACAATCAGAAAAAGGTCGCAATATTTTCATTGGTCCTCGGTAGAAAATTTTGTCACATAATTGAGCAAGGCGCTGAAATCAAACAAAGTACCATTATCACCAGCAAAATTAAAAATCACATTCATGAAATGAAATTTTTGGTTATTAAAATTGATTTAAATATTATTACACTAAGCTTAAGAGTGTTGAATAATGGCATTCTGGTAAATATTAATTCAACTTTTAATTAAACCCTAATTACTTACTTTAGTTTGATGCTCAATGGAAGAGAATTGCAATTAAAATAATTTTACGCAGGAGTGTAAACAAGATGAAATTTAATACTGGTAGGAAATTAGAAATTTTTGTTCCAAACATTAATATCTACAGGGTGTTACAAATTCGAGACTAAGTACAGGGATCTCTGAAACTATACGAGATACAAAATCGGTTAAATGGGGGCAAAGTTTCGAAATATGGTTCTCAACAAAACGCGAGTGAAGAAAATTGAAAGTTCCGAATACCTTCTGAGATATCCAAAAAGAAACAAAAATTAGCAATTGTCACATTTTCATTGCTCATAACTTCACTTTTTCGAATACGGACCTGGAATTTTTTACATCGGAAAATACACAGTGTAATAAAAGTCCCGGACCGGTGAAATATTTTAAAAAAATCTATAAAACTACCAGCTTGTAAAAATGCAAAATGTAGGTAATATCTTACCTGTTGTATTTATGTTCTTTAACTCAAATTATTTCTTAAACTAATAGGTTTAGCCATATGACATGTTTCATAATTGTTGTTTAGAATGTCTAAAGGAATCAGAAAACGTGATTAAAAGCGGGTCATTCCATTTAAATAAACCAAACTTTTGTTTACCATGACTCTTTGAGGCACCCTGTATAATTACAGGTGTCCTAGTTTTATAAATTTTTTTAAAGCCTACAACTTTATACCGGAAGTTTTTTTGTATTGTGCGCCATTTTCTAAATAATTGACCGGTCCGGGACTTTATGCACACTGGATATATATTTATAACACTCTCTATAGGGTGTAAAAGAAATAACTCTGCCGGCCTTGCGTGTGCGATAGATAAGACTAAGACTAAGACTAGAAATAAAATGATAACTAAAGCTAGCATGCATAGTTCGTTAAAGTGTGAATAGGTTCTATATTAACCACTTTACAAGTACTACCACTAAACTAAAGTATGAAAAAGAAAAAGAAAAGACTTGACATCACTGTTCACCCATTCGCAGTCCAACAGCGTTCACCTCATATAACTGTTTAATAAAATTCTTAAGGGGGCAAAAAAAGTTTAAGCGTTGTAGCTGATTCTGGTTAGCGAGAGACACTAACCTGGGAAGAAAGGAATTACAACCATAGTTGGTGCGGTGATATGGCTGGTAGAAAGTTTGGAAGTTTCTTGTGTTGACAGGGGGTACATGCAAGGTAACACTAGAGGTAAGGTATGGACAGTCGACAATAGAGTTAATGATTTTAAAGAAAAGGAGAAGATCATGGAGACTTCTTCTATCATGAAGTGGTGACATATTCAGTCTCTGACACATTCTCTCGTAGTTATATTCAGTGTATCTGAAAAATCTAAAGTGGATATGGTGCATAAACTTCCTCTGCACGCGCTCAATTCTGTTAACATGACAGGCATATTGAGGATTCCACACAGAGGCTGCATACTCCAAACCACTTCTGACAAGGCTGCAAAAGAGGATTTTAAAGGAACGAATAGTCATAAAGTTTCCCGTAGTTCTGCTTACGAATCCCAGCATTCTCAACGACTTGCTCACTAGTGTAGATATATGAGTAACAAATGATAATTTTGAGTCGAGAATTATACCCAGATCTCTCATGTTGTCAACAGAAGTTAAAATTGTGCCGTCTACATTGTAATCGTAAATACTTTTTAATTGCCGACGAGAGAATACCAAGAGAATGCACTTTGAGGTGTTAATATGCATACCATTGTCATGAGACCATGCTACAAATCGGTCGAGGTCATCCTGCAAAACAATGCAGTCCTCGGGAGTTGAGATAACTTTGAACATTTTTAGGTCATCCGCGAACAGAAGGAACTCAGAATATCGGAAACAAGGTGTAACGTCATTGACAAAGAGGTTAAAAAGAAGAGGACCTATGTGGGATCCCTGGGGGACTCCCGATGGTACTAGTATCTCTCGCGATAGAAAGTTATTAATTTTAACTATCTGGATCCGATCAGCAAGATAGCTAGTTATCCAGCAAAGCATAGATCCAGATATCCCCATTGTTTCTAGCTTTCCAACTAATATATTGTGCGGGACCTTATCGAAGGCCTTGGAAAAGTCGGTGTAGATTGAATGGACCTCCGCCCCACACTCCAATGCCGGTGTTATAGAGTGAGTGTAAGACAACAAATTTAATTCGGTATTTTTGCCCACACAGAATCCAAATTGGTGGGTGATGACCTCGATAGTCAATAGCGAAGTTAGATATTTAGTAACAAGATTTTCAAAAACTTTAGGGATTGTATTAATGATAGAAATTGGTCGGTAGTTTTTGATGTTAGATTTATCCCCCGATTTATGATAAAATGTTGAAGTAACTAAATCGTAACTCAGTGATTTACCAGGTAGCTTTTAAATTATTACTGGTTTTGGTTAGACAACAACTTTGAATATTAAATCCGTTCTGGTTTTTTTTCTAAAAAGGTCGACGGACCGAGGGCTCTGGTAATATTTTAGCTAAATGTATTTAGGCTTTTTTGAGCCCTTAAAAAGTTTAATAATTTCAGCGTTCCTTCAAAGGCAACTCTCAACCCGAACAAAGTCAAATAAAACATTATATTCTTTCGTAAAACCCGTAATTATTTATTCCCGAATTGGTGTTTCTTGTAAAATTTAATTTTGCTTACTTTTATCATTAAACTCAAATATAACTTACTTTGCTTTAGTGAGACAACAGAAATATTAATTAATACCCCAGCATTACCGAATTCAATATCCAAGCATTGAAAAATATTTCGAAATCTTCTTTATGGTGAAGTCGCTTGAAAAATTGAAAATGCGGTTTTCTATAGGTATACTTGTCTGACAAAGGCATGGTTTACTTCTTATAAAAAATAGATTATTTTTTAGGGTATCATGCTTTAAGTAAGCTTTAAATGTTAAAAATACTTTTCCTTTGTTAATAAACCCCTTTCGATGAAAAGGGAGGAAAACTTTTAATTTCTTTGATAAAATCGTTTTAATTGGTCTTTTACAAAAATATTTCCACTTCTATTATATTTATTTCTTTAATTGTTCAATTTTAACGACGTACTTTTTATGGAACTCGTTATTAATATAAAAAAGGAACGTAGAAAGGATTTTTAGTTACCGGACAGTATTTTTGAGTTGCACATTTTCAAGTTTTAATTATTGATTTAAATCAGAGTCAACAGCAAGAGAACAAATTTAACGAATTTAGTACTAGAATTAAGATTTTTTTATGACCAAGCTGCAGGAAAAATCCTGTATGCCGCTCCACGAACGGTGTGTTTGCGAAGAATGCAATTCAAATATTTGGGATTATATTTGTTCGAAAACATGGGGGGATTATTAATTATCTTACTAAACTTTAGACTATTATTCTTATCTTTGGATTAAATTTTAGTAAGGATTATTTTATACATTTGTCAATTCCAGAAAAACTAAAAAGCTGGCAACGACGCCAATATCGTCATTCGGTGCGTCAGATCCTCTTACACAACTGTACCAAATTTGGTTTAAATCGGCCTATAAATTGTGATGTTATTAAGCCACTTTCCATTATTTTTTTTATATCTTTTTAGGAAAATTTATGATATTTTAATACAGATTACATAAAATTAGAACTATATTTATTTACCTACTTAATTTTATATGATAATACATCCTGTGGTTATTCCAATAAGGTTGTCGAATTTTCTACAAACGATTAGATATTTTCTAATATCAATATCAAATGGAAATATGTTTAAAATTTTGTCGTTTTTCTTTTGCCTTTATGTCACCTTCATCGATTTTATGGTTGATTGCCAATCGAAATTTAAACAACTTGTCAACTTGTGTATCTAAATTTGACTGGTTCTTGGATTTAATTATTTTTGCGGTTAACCTTCACAATATTTTAAGACCTTAATTAAAGAAGGTCACGGGCTGGTCCCATAAACTAATTATATTTTTACTTTAATCAGGGAGGCCGTATCTTGTGCGTGGTGGCGTAATGCTTAAAACCAGTTAAAAGGGCGTAAAAAAGGCTCAAATGGAAGGTTTTCAACCAACTGCTACAGTTTCATTTGTGTGTAAGACAATGAAAAGTCAACTTTTTTTAAGTGACAATGAATCTTTTAAGACCAGCTTACTAAAAGAAATAATTTTTTTGGTTGGGACATCTCACTCACAGAAATGTTAGCTGTGCACATACTTTGCCGTACATACAAGGAATAGGCATAAAAATAAAATAAAATTCTTGTAGAATTTGATTTGGGCACAGAAGGTGAATAGCACAGTGTTTTAAAAACAAGTGATAAATTTTGGTAAATAATATTATACTTTTTGAGCCATATTTTTAGGTTTTCCAATCTTTTTTACACTGTTCTGTATTGTTTTCAGGATTTATGAGCCTGGCAAAAATACAAGCCACGTAGCTTTGCCATATGAATATTATAACGTGTTTACATTGTTGATTCTTTGATAAAACAAACAACAAGATGTTGACGGATATTCTTTACATGTTATTGTATAGTTGTATAGTGAAAAGAATGAGCGAGATCTTGAAATGACCACGGATGCGGAACGGGAATTATACATATCTTTAAATACAGGGTTGGGCAAATGTTCCGGAACGGCTTAATTACAAGCGAACGAAAAGTGATATCGAATCGGGGTTTTGGGCAATCTATAGGACAAAAATTTTACTATTTGACTGGTATACCATATGTCAGTAATGTCACCAACTGTCAAGTGTCGACGATATTTTTTTATTTTTTTAAATGGAACACCCTGTATATTATCAGATATTCTAGATCTTCAATAAATTACAAATATTTTTCATATAGCATACCATATGATTAAATTCAACTGTTTCGGAAATACGGGCAAATGAATGTAGTACATTTTATTTAAACAAAACCAAGGTAATAACTTTAAAACACAATAATATAAAATAATGGTTATTTAATTAAATGTTCAAAATGTCGTCCTTCAGCCACCTGACCAATCCTGTCGGAAAATTCAGAACGCACGTTTTGCAAATGTTCACGAGAAATAACATGCACAGCATCTAAAATTCTGTTTTGAAGATCCTCCAAAGTCTTAGGTTGTGTACGATATACGACAGTCTTTAAATGACCCCAGAGGTAGAAATCTAGAGGTGTTAAATCTGGAGATCTAGGCCATTCAATGGACCCTCTCCTACCTATCCACCTTCCAGGAAAAGTTTGATCTAAATAATTTCTGACATGTATACCAAAATGAGCTGGCGCCCCATCTTGCTGAAACCAAATGTCATTCGCTAGTATTTGATCGTTAACCTGATCATGATATAAATTAATCAAATTTGGTATAATTCTATTTCGAAGCAGATCTAAGTAGTAAATAGATGTCAAGTTTCCATCAAGGAAGAAAGGCCCAATAATATGGTTTCCAATTATACCTGCCCACACATTTAATTTTTGGGGGTGTTGCGTACGGTGCTCAATCATCCAATGGGGATTATGGTCTGACCAGTATCGACAGTTGTGCCTATTGACGAAACCATTAAGACAGAATGTAGCCTCGTCAGAAAATAAAATACGACTTACAAAGTTAGGTTGTAGGTCTATGTAGTCCATTATTTCTTGACAAAATTGCATACGCCTATCAGGATCGTCCTCTGATAGTTCTTGAAGCAAGCTGACTTTATAAGGAAACATTTTATTTTTTTTGAGGATTCTTCTAATTGATTTTTCGCTGTTTTCATGTGCAAGAGCAAGCTTTGGAACTGACGTCTGTGGTTCTTCTTGCAGGGCAAGCAAAACATCCAGGGATTTCTCGTCATTTGTAGCAGTTTTCGGACGACCTGTTTTTGGCAAGTTTTTTACCGTACCCGTATGCTCAAAGTTATGGAATATTCTATTAGCAGTTGATTTAGAAATGGGATCTCGAACAGGAAAACTTTGATTGAAAAGGTCGGTTGCTTCTTGAAAAGATCTCCGTCTATCCCCATATCCTATCATCATAAGCAGAGTAATCCGTTCTTGTTCAGTTAGCTGAACCATAGTTTTATCAGTTATATCAGAGGTTTAGTCGATAAATAAAAAACTCGCACAACTCACTTAATACAAATAAATAAAAATTAAATAGGAAATGTGTCAGAGTGACACTTGGGAGTCATGGAAACTAAGACTTTTATTTGGAATGTCATAATAAAAGAAATATGTTGCTTGATTTTTAAACAAAATGTAATATGGGCTTTCTAGATTCATATTTGCCCGTATTTCCGAAACAGTTGAATTTAATCATATGGTATGCTATATGAAAAATATTTGTAATTTATTGAAGATCTAGAATATCTGATAATATACAGGGTGTTCCATTTAAAAAAATAAAAAAATATCGTCGACACTTGACAGTTGGTGACATTACTGACATATGGTATACCAGTCAAATAGTAAAATTTTTGTCCTATAGATTGCCCAAAACCCCGATTCGATATCACTTTTCGTTCGCTTGTAATTAAGCCGTTCCGGAACATTTGCCCAACCCTGTATAGTTAAACTTAATGTTACTAAACAAAACTCATGCTACCTAAACAAACTAAACCCACATCAAGTGTCAAAATAAATAAGGCTAATTTGAAAGAAGTCTCTAAACTAAAATGTCTTGGATTAATGACAGATTATAACCTATTAAAGAGTACATTACTTTACTTACCCAACTAATAAGATTAGGTAAACCAATATAATTGATGCGGTATATAGTGGCAGGAATTTTCTCACAAGTGAATCTAAGAAATATAACGTTTATCGCGCGTACATTATCTCTTTGTTTTAGACTCCTGTTTCTGTGATAATATTTTTCTCGGACAATAGAACGGTTTTTATTTTTTTACTCAAAAACGAAGCATCGCAGGAAAGCAACTGAGAAGAGTTCTTATGTTTCAAATTGAATGGCAAATTCAAAAATCACTGTTCAGGTTAGTTCATATATATTCTAACAAATCTAAATCATCTGAAAGTATACTCTGTATCTAGGCAATTGAAGCAACAAAAAAAAACTTGCGCCTGCGCTAATGTATTCGGTATTTTATTTTTTCTGGTACAATAAACTGAAAATATTTCTATTTATCTGACAAACGCTGTTACTAAATCTCTAAAAAGTATTTTCTCAGCGTTGAGACGCTGGTTTGTTTTTAGCACTGATTTCTTTGCCGTCTGGCCTTAAAGGTAATTTAAGTTTAGCTTTGTTCCGTTTTGACCTTTACTTCTTTGAGGCAATTAGCTGCCTCTCGCCGCCTTTTATACTTTTTATAAGGCCTGTTTGTCTCTTTTGGCGCCAACTGTTCTGGCCAGGTGAAGCCGATCTGACCGAAAAACCGACATGAAAAGTATTACAGCCCATGAAAAATTTTTTTCAGGAAATTAAAGCTTATTGTTATATCTCACAATTTAATTCAGTTTCCTGACACGTGGTTTCAACCCTTGCGGATATTTATCAAAGGAATATAAGACAATACTAAATTCTACATGTCATTAAAATAAAACTAGGGAGATGAAGTGAATTGATAGATGATGGCTTATTTATTTACAGGTATTGGCCAAAGGTACAACTAAATTACAGGTGTGATTATAGAGGTATTTACATCTAAGAAATAAAATTAAGAAAATGATATTGTGTATATAATTATGGGTTTTTTCGTTCGTAATTATTGACAGTGTTTATTGCATTTATGCAAGGTATTTCAATTTGATTATTAACATTACATCGATTTTTTAAGTCTTTTTTGATTGATAATGTTTCTAATAGGTTGAGTTTGCTACCATTGTGTTGAGTATATATCGGTTTTATTTTGTTTTTTTTAAATGGATGTTTTATGTTCTATAAGCCTAGTTTTAAAGTTTCTACCTGTTTGACCTATATAGATTGCATTACAGTCATCGCATTGTATTTGGTAGACCCCGCTATATGTTAATTTGTCTTTATTTTCAATTTTTGAATTAGCTATGTATTTACCTAGGTTATTTTTATTGACTTGTATGGGGATTAGTTTATGGTTTTTGAGTTTCTTGGGGATTATTTGAGTTGTGCGACCTGTATATCTGATTGAACTGTATTTCGCGTTTGATGGAAGGGGACGTCTTCGGTAGAGTAGTTTTTGTGTTTTTTGTCTGAGTTTCTTCTTTAGTATTTTGTTTATGAGTGTTGTTGGATAGCCGTTGTTTAAGGCTATAGTTTGTATTATGTCTAATTCTTTATTATATGAAGTTTCTGAAAATGGGATGTTGACTAATCTGTGGATCATGCTATTGAACGCAGCAAGTTTGGTTTGTTGGGGATGTTTTGAGTCTGCTGGTGTAACTATATCGGTTGTCGTTGGTTTGATTTATTATTGTAAGGTCCAAGAAATTGATTGAGTGGTCAGTTTCCCTTTCGATAGTAAATTGAATTATAGTGTTTAAGCCATTTAGAAGGTTTAGAAATTGTTGTAGCTGTCGCTCCGTTCCTGTCCAAACGCAAAACACATCATCTACGTATCTGCGTCAGAAATGTATATTTTTTAATAATGGATTTTTTAAATTAATAAGGTGATATTCGAAGTTCTTCATGAATAGTTTCGCTAACAATGGTGATTTCTATTATTTTGTTATTAAAATGTTGCCCTTCTAAGCCACCAGAGGGTGCTTTACTTGAATTTTATTTAGGTTATATTTCTTTAAGAAAAGTTCCCTTCTTCGTACACGTATCGCTCGCAGAGCACCATCAAGAATATTTTACGTAGTGGTCAGTAAATTTAAAAAAAAATGTCTTGTCTTTTATGCAGATTCCTATTTTCAAAACTGCGGGCAACTCAAAAATCGTTAAGATTTTCGCAATAAATCTTTGATAAGAAGGCATGGTGCGGAACCGAATTAATTCATAAGAGACCGCAATTACTTAAACCGAGCTCGAGAAGACATAACCGACACAATGATTAATGAGGTATCACATGCACTCCATTTTATTTTACCCCGTGAAGGACAAGGACAGTAAATAAGGAATGCTTGCCTTGTTTCACGTTTAATTAAGTTGTGAACATTCCACAGGGCGCGTTTCATTGTCTAACTTGGGCAAAATTATTTAAAAGGAGTAAATATTAGGAGGAAGGGAATAGTTGGGATTTTGGAAGCCTATAGAAGAGAATTATATGAAAAAGGGAATTTTCGTGTCGTATTTTGGAGCTTATTTAAATAACAAATAAAAATAATTTAATAAATCAAAATAAAGTACTTCTAGGGTTAGTCCCTTTTTTATCAGGAATATCCCCTAACATTTGCATCAATAACAACATGTGTAAGCTTCTTTTAATTCAATTTGTTTACTTTATGTTCTTACCTAATATTTATTATAATATTGTAATTTATTTATATTAAATAAAAAATTAATTCATTCATTTATTTATCAACTTTCTTACTTTTTGCATTATTTAATCTGCTTTCGCTTCGCCTAATAAAAAATGTAAAACCAGCCGTTTTTTAATGCATTTCTAAAGCTGTAGAAGGAAGTTAGTAAATTTGATTTAAAAAGTAATTACGACATTTTGAATTTGAAAAGAAACCTTTTAAGTGTTCTTGTAATAATAAACGTAGTAAACTCGGAATTATTTTCGCTATAAATATGTAGTTGGATTTACAAAAAGCCAGACTCAGTTAATATTGTCAGCAAGACACAATTTCAAACTAATATTCCGCTAATTGTCAATGCATTTCGGAATTTACATGCTATATACAAAATACAGCGAAGGAATGCTGCTTGTGAAGATTATATAATTTTTAAATATTTTATTAAACTATTTAGTAAAATGCAAGGTGTTTATTCCATTAGAAAAACCACAACTTGGTATTTTAAAATTTGAGATTTTAATTTGATTTATCCAATAACAAATTTTGACAGTTCAGGAAAAATAATTCAATTTTCGTAGTTTACAGTTCTTTCTAGCACTTCAACATTTTGTTTTTTTGAAAAATGTTGTGTCGTAGTGATAAAAAGGTGTGGGCGGTAATTTTTTTAAGTACAATAATTTCTCTTACCTCACAGTAGACAATGAGTTACCATGGTAATAGGCCCCGGTTAAATAAATTTATATTTTGTATGCCAGATAGCGGCAATCTCGATTCCTTTCGTTGTACCATTACAATAAAATTGCGAACTTCGCACTGGCTGCGACTGCATGGCGCTCTCACCTACCACTTTCGAGCTTAATTAAAGGGAGATTTTAGCAAGCAAATTTTGAATCTGAGACTAAAATTATTGCAAATAAAATTCGGCATATATGGAAACTCGCTTCCCCACCTATGGTTACACACAACCGCATCGCAGTCATCGTTACAGCATATCATAGGAAATACATAAAAAAACCTTTTCCAAAAATCGACTGAAAATATTGACATTTTTGATAAAATTCTTGAAAGAAAAGTCAATATTTCCTTGCCTTCCTGGCGTAAAATAATGTTTATACTCAATATAAAATAAATGTATTGAAAATGTTTGAATATGTTCAATAAGAAATTAATTAAATCAATAATATTGAAACAAACATTTTCGTTATTCAATGAGTGTTGACATTTACCTGAATGGAAAATGATAACTGTCCACCCGGGTAAATGTCACTTTCCACTTGGATAAATGTTAAAGTTAGAAATATGTTTCTTTCAAACGTTTAAAAAGTCTGAGATGTCAACATTATATACATGGTTGTAAATAAATATTATTTCTTCACAGTTATTTGTAAACTAAAAAAATTATTAAGAATAAGTTTTTTTGAAATTTACATTACAGTACATTATAAAATACGTATTAAACTTTGAACAGAAACAAAGTTTTAAATTTCCACAATTTTAATTTTTTAAAAAAGCCGTAACATGTTTCGGCACACGGTGCCTTCTTCGGACGGACTGACTGAAAAACTGAAAAAAAATTAAAATTGTGGAAATTTAAAACTTTGTTTCTGTTTAAAATTTATAATGGATTTCCATCAAGTATCGGCTAAATTAATCTATTTTACGTTTTAAACTTTGAACTTGCATTTTTATGCTTACGATATTCCATGAAACAATTTTATGCATACTTATATTTTTCTCTGGATATTGTTGGCAACAAATCCAATGAGGCAGTATTTACTGCCTCCGTGAGTTCTGAAGGGGAGTTCAGAAAAGGTCAAAACAGTCATCATCACTCATCATTTTACACTTTACTTTTACTTTTTAGAACGTTCGAAAACGCGGAAAACGCCAAAAATAAACTTTTCATGGGTCAAGTTTCACAATTCAATATAAATATTTACAATCTTTACAGTCGTCCGGGAATGTTCAGCTTTTCCTAGTACCAAGGTATACTATTAAAAAATCGTAAAACATCATTTTTGTCAAAAGTTTATACTTTTAAAGAAGAGGTACAAAAACTATTTCATGTTTGTTCGTGTAAATGCGTTGACTATAATTTATATAAATGCGAAAGGAATAAAAAATTCCCTAATTTAAACGCACATTTCTATGCGACCAAAGAATGGAGAGAAAAATGCGTATTGGTGGCGTAGACAAATTAACTACGGAAAAGATCGAAAGTTAAGAGAAGAGTTTAGAAAGACACGCATCACAAATAGCAGGGTCTTCAAAAATAAATGAAATCAAATCTAGAATTTAAATTGTCGTGTACTTTAGACTCGTCAAGTGCCAAAAGTAGGCCTAAGATAACAGAGCAACTTAGAGTCTCTTTACCAAATATTACTACAATAGCGGACATAACAGGAACTTCAAACCGAACCGTAGCAAAAATTGTAACTTTAGACTTAAAGGTACTTCAGCTAGGGTCTGCAGATAATCCAGCAAATCTTATAGATAAAAGCAAAATATGCAGGAAACTGAACAAAAAAAGGAAAGCGGCAGGAAAGACAGCACCAGAGCGTAAAGATGATATCCATATTGAAGGTATTTATTTCGGCGGGCGAAAAGATCAGACTGACTTAGTTATATCCAAAATAGTCTCGTTTAGCCGGTAAAGGGCGTCAAAAATTTGTAAAAATATTGGTTTTTCCTAAATTACGTGAAAACCTGCTAATCGATTTTAATGATTTGTAGCATGTAGATTAATACTATAAAATGACGTTTTCTAGTAGTATAGTCACCGGCTGTAAATAAGTGGAAGTGTTATAAAAGTGATAAAATACGTCAACATTTCTCTTGATTTTTTAGATCAACGGCGTTATGACAGCCCAGATATTTTTGTCGAGTGACTGGATGTATTCGGAAGCTATTTTACCTCCTCAATATTTTTCATTGGATGAGCTGTTTTGCCAGAAAAGAAATATTTACAATTACCTGCATACATCAATTGTTAACATTAGTAATAAAATTAAAATCAAATTACCTGTAACAATAATTTTTTTAGTGACCTTGTTGCTATGGCATTTAATAATTTGACAATTATTGACAAATTGTCACCAGTCTATGAAATTGACTAAAGTATACGATCAACATTCTTGAATTACAAGTTAATTTTACCATGAAACATGGAAAATTATACGAACTCTGATAAGGTTGACATGCTCCTGGTATACGGGTTTGGTCAAGGAAATGTGCGTCAGAGTGTTAGGGAATACATGGAGAGATTTCCTAACCGTCGAATACCAAACCACCAAACATTTGCCAATATCGAGCATCATCTTCGGGAAACGGGCAGCTTTCAAAAAAAATTTGAAGGCAGGGGTCGTATTCGAACAACTCGAACTGTGGAAACAGAAGAGAACATTCTGGAAAGAGTTAAAGAAGAACCAAGTACCAGTATCCGTCGTTTAGAACGCGAGTTACATGCTCCTAAAACGATTATCAATTAGGTTTTAAAAGAACAGTTGTTACATCCATATCACGTGCAAGAAGTCCAGGAACTTTTACCGACTGATCCCCCCATGCGGCTTACATTTTGTCAATTTATTAGAAACAAAAGAATCCGTGACCCAAATTTTTGTAGAAAAATATTGTTTACTGACGAGGCGTGCTTTACAAGATCTGGAGTAACCAATCTGCACAACGAACATATTTATTCCGATGAAAATCCACATGCCATTAAAGTTACACATCATCAGCATCAATTTAAATTAAATATTTGGGCAGGTATTATCGATCGCTACCTTATTGGTCCTATTGTTATTCCAGACAGGCTGGATGGAAATATTTATTTAAATTTTTTGCAAGACACATTACCAATTCTTCTGGAAAATTTTCTCCTTTTACTTCGGAGGGAAATGTGGTACATGCATGATGGTACCCCGCCTCATTTTTCCGTTGCCGTTCGGCAATATTTACACCATCAATAGCCCGACCGATGGATTGGAAGGGGCAATAATGCACCAGTAAAATGGCCACCACGTTCTCCGGAGTCAAATATGTGTGACTTATTTTTGTGGGGCGCTATTAAAACAGAAATTTACAAGACTCCGGTAAACACACGCCATGATTTATTGACGCGGATTTTAAATGCAGGCAACCATTTTAATAACCCCGAGACATTAAGTAGGATCCAATATAATTTTTAAAAGAGTGTTAATAAGTGTATTTAGCAAGATGGCGGTGATTTTACACATTTGCTTAAGTAATGTTTTCGTTTTACTTAGTTTCTTACAATATTTTTAATACATACTTCCAACTTTGTTGTACTTTGTTTTACTATTACTGTTATTAATTGATGTATGCAGGTAATTGTAAATATTTTTTTTGGCAAAACAGCTCATCCAACGAAAAATATTGAAGAGGTAAAATAGCTTCCAAATACATCCAGTCACTCGACAAAAATATCTGGATTGTCATAACGCCGTTGATATAAAAAATCAGGAGAAATGTTGACGTATTATATCACTTTTATAACACTTCCACTGATTTACCGCCGGTGACTATACTACTAGAAAACGTCATTTAATAGTATTAGTCTACATACTAAGAATCATTAAAATCGATTAGCAGGTTTCACGTAATTTAGGAAAAACCAATATTTTTACAAATTTTTGATGCTCTTTACCGGCTAAACAAAACAATTTTGGATATAACTAAGTCGGCTTAGATCGACCTATTTTGACGTCAGGAGTCTGTCGTCAAACGTTGTACACGTATTTTCCTGATACCCTGTATATTTTAAAAAACTTTATCGTTTTAATACTATTGACCATGTTATAATTAACATGTTAATTATTTTCTTCCAATCGGTCAATTTTACGACAAACATGAGAGGGGCCTTCATTGTTTAGAAGGTAATTATAATTAAGAGCAAACTCATTGCTCTTAAAAACTGAGTGGCGTATCTACCATTTCTTTCAGTTAGAATTATATCTATGTTACTGGCTGAAAAAAAAAATTAGGTCAACATGTATGCTTTTTATACGAAAATAATCTATACAAAAGTTTAGTTTAATATCTTAAACTCATTCCAATATTTTTTCTAAAAATCGGGGAAAAAACAAGCTTTTTAGGACATGTTAATATGAATTAGTCCTAAACTAATCCATTAAGAAAGTATATAACATGAAGTCACACCCTGTTTAGAAGTAAAAGTACTTATTTTCTTATCTTGCTTATTTTTCTTTGCAATTACTTTACAATTTTACAATTCTTCCTTTCTGGCGTAACGAATTTAAGCTTATAAGTGTACAGCATGTAATTTATTTTTAAATTAAGTTTTTTACCCTTAAAGGGCAATAGACCGCCTAAGAAAATCACTTTAATTAAAAACAAAGCTTTTCTTTCAAACCAGAATTCCTTAAAAAAAGAAATGCTCTGATGCCACTTAATTATTTTAACAACTAATTTTTTTTGCTTTCTGATAAAACAGTTTTTTTTTAACATCCAAAGAATATCGTGAAGAAGTTATAATAAAATATTCGTGTTATTGGTTGACGTTAGTTATTTTTAGGGTCTTATTACATTCTTTCGCTTAGTGTCGTCATCCTGCTCACTACCATTTTATTTATAAAAGTTTGAACGTAGGCTACTTGCGAACTTTTCCTTTTAAAAAACGTTTTACAACTTATAATGAAGGATAATAAAACATTTTACAAGACCACGAACTAATAAACGGGAAATTAGAAAGTTATAAACTCTTAATTCCGACGATTTCCGAATCGGAAAAGCTTACTTGAAAACTCCGGCACAAGAAGGTGACAAAGTTTGTCAGTTCTTTTTCCGATTGAACGATTTTATTTTTGGCACTAATCTCTTTGCCGTCCGGCTTTAATTGGTAATTTAACTTACTTTTCAGTTAATAAAATATGTTTCAAAGCAAATTTTCAAAAGAAATCTTAAAAAACAGATTGCATTAGCACATCTTTCCAGGCCTATCTGTGAGAGATCCTGTGTCAATTGTTATATTGTTATATTCTATTTTAAGCTTTCATTATCTTACCTATCTTTAATAAATTTATTTCCTTCACAGATCACGAAATCTGATTCCGCTCGTGAATTGCGGTCTGTAAACGATAACGTTTACCAAATTTCAGGTGATTTATTTCTCAATAGCCCGACCTTTATATTACCATAATTCCATCTGTGGCAAATTAACATACACTCTCCACATTATACTCATTGCTCAATGCTTCTTCTTCTTCTTATGGTTCACATCCACTAGGAATATTGGCAACCATCCTAGTTATCATAATTTTATTGACTCAATCCCTCAATAATTCTGTGGTAGTCTTAAAGAATAAGGGGTTTTCGCCATTCTTCTAGCCATACCTCCCTTTCCTTATCTTAAACAACTGGTTATTTTTACTTATCTTCAGTTCCGGATATATTAATTTCCACATTTAGTTATTCCCCACTTAGTCAAGTGCGGAAAGTCGTATTTTCTAATACTCCCTTCTTATAATACTCATTGATGTCTAATCTGGTCTAATCAGCAAACTAATGCTTCTATTTGCTGCTTGTCTTCTTATCTAAGGTTTCAGTCTTCGTATATCATTCAATGCTTTTAAAAGGGACCAATTAGACTAATAAATTGCAATAAACTCGAATTAACTTGTTCTTAAACCCATTTCAATTATTTCGGCTAACACGAACAATAAAGAAACGCACACTTTAGAGAATCTCAATTTCCTTTCGCTGTTAGTGTCCTTAGGGTGAAATGCAATTAAGTACCTGTGATGTAACATTAATCATTATGTCGATTTTGTTTTCTTCTGCCGTCTTTAACTGATTCCTTCTTTAGTAAATGAATCTGGGTCCCTAATATGTCGTCTCGAGGTACAAGAATTGGATAATTTATTATCGAAATTTATAAACATTTAATTCAGAATTCGGGCTGCCTTCTTCCGACACGATCCACTTCATTAAAACGATATTCTCTCAGGCAGGTTCAGACGGTCTTGACAGTTTGAGATTGTCGTCTCTAAACTGCCGATCAAAATAAATGTATTTTTATATTAAATTTATTTGAATCAAAGAGAAATCGTATTTTTTCAATTGGTCAATCATACTTAAAAGCTTTTTTTCAGCTTGAATTTTTTTTTAAGAATGTGAAAACATCATATTTACATCGATTTCTACTTGCTTTTATTTCAGCTATTGAATCAGTCCCTTCTATTAGTCCGTATTTTCGGACCATAAAAAAAACAAAGACTCATACATTTTTACACAATAGAAAAAAAAATAAAACCATATAAAATACATCTTTCTTCTTTTAGCTGCGACCCAGTCGGGTAAAAAGCCACTTTCGGCACTGTTATTTTTAATACAGATTTCTTTACCGTCTAATCTTGAAGGGGTAATTTTGTTGCTCTTTGTTCTCCTCTAACATTTACTTTTTCAACCTAATTAACTCGCTCTCGCCGAGTCTTATATTGCCTGTTTGATGTTATTTGTCACCTTTTAAGGCCAGAGGTCTGAAAACCGTCAGAATTTATCCTGTATAACTTTTTAATTACCCCTATTATTAGGTTAATGTCCCGTGAAGTGTTTTATGAACCTTTCATTTTATCCCCGATATAGGGAATTACCCACTAAAAGCGTAGTTTCATTTTAATAATATTCCCTTGGCTTCATTAATTCATTTTGGTGGCAAAATGTCTTGCATAGCCAGGGCAACTACTTCGGGTACTTATTGGACCAAGAACTAATCTGTTTAGAACAAAAATATGATCTGTTCGAATGTTGAAGCTTCAGAAATTGAGAGTTTTCTTCAATCCCTGTCTCGGCAATAGCTGCATCCCAACAAATGGTGCAATACCAGACTTTCCAAAAAAGGAGATATCCCGAACTGGAGAACTACCATCCCATGAGCCTTAGAATCATAACCTGCACCCGAGTTAAAAATTAGTTTGGGGGGGGGGGGGGGATTTGATATCTAAGACCCCTTTTAGAGTATACAAGGTCTGTTTGAAAAGACGATCGAATACAACAGTCCTCTCATCTCATCCATAACATCTAGATAAATGGAACATAGGCCGTAAAACTGAAGAAAAATACCAACCACTTACCCATTGACCGGGACATCAGATAAAGAAATAAAAGATACTATGTTTTCCAAACTGTTCAAACATATTTTCATTGCATTTTGTTTTTATATCATCATATTTTGGCGTTGGGAAAACAATTCAAAATTACAGGATAAACACATATTATGTCAAAATATGAATTTGTATTGAATTTATCCGTTATTAAATCACAACCCTGTATATATTTATATTATATCTATCTATATATCAGTCAGAGTCATAATTAAAATTCCAAGAGTAATTTTTGAAGTCAAATTTCTTCTGTTTTGAAAGTATTTTTAACCTGCCAAGAAGTGCTTTCAGCTTTGTGGCTTAGAATGAGCCATAAAATATTTGATTATGTACTGTGAAAAGTTCATATGACTGTTAACGCTTTAACTATTTACACATTACCAACGCTTTAAGTAAAATACGTTCAAAACTGCATTTAAATTTAGCAATATTTATGTGTTATGACGCGCATAAAGTTACTGTCAGTAAAAATATTGGTATGTCTATGCGAGCGTAAAGTTTATTGACGATTAATTTAGTTACTATTGCTCTCACAACATTTTCAGTTGATCCAATGGGATTGATGGACGGTAAAGGAACGAGTCAAAATGTTAATGCTTTAGAAAAAGAAGGAAGCAGAGGATTGTGGTTTCATGAGTTGGCTTTGAATGGAATACAGGAGTATGTTTAGGAGCAGCACATTAAATACTGGTGAATTTGGGCTTTAAAGAACCTCAAAAGCTGTGTTCGAGAATATACTCCAATTTCCGTCGGGGATGGCCATCCAAATTGACGTTCCATAAATTAATAAAATTGATAAAGCCAAGGGAATTGAATTATAAAAAATTTATTTTGAAAGGTATTGATATTCAACAAGTATAATTATAATTTATCAATACCATATCTACATAACCAGCAGAGTTTTTGTTCGCAAGTTGATATGTTAAATTATTCAGAGAATTTGCCCAGGCTCATTTAAATATATTTCAAGAATTGACAGCAGCGATTAATCATACCTTCTCTAGGACATTAATCAAGTTCATAACGCGTATGTCATCGTCCTTCCTGTGTATGTAGGGAAGTGAAAAATACTGATTTGTTTGGTCTTTGACAAAATATTTGCCAACAGCTTCTTATAAACAATTGACATATACAGGGTGAGTCGGAAGGAATGGGCCTAACTCTATGCATGAAATGTATTATCAACACGACGGAGCGCCTGCCCATTTCGATCGTTGGGTCAAGCAATATTTAGACCAAAGGTTTCCAGGGGTTTGGATTGGTCGCGGTGGTCCTATTAGTTGGCCTCCTAGATCGCCAGATCTCACGCCGTTGGACTACAATTTATGGGGTTGGTTAAAAACTGAGGTTCACAAAGTAAAAGTAGATACTAGGGATGCATTTTTTAGACGCATTAGAAATGCTCTACTCAATATTAAAGAAAGGCATGAATCAATTAGAAGATCCACGCGCCCCCTTCGTGAACGAAGCAGGAAATGTTTGGAAGTCAATGGCGGAATTTTTGAAAATTTACTAAATCAATGACTTATTTAAAACAATGTTAATGTTGGATATTTTCGTTTAATAATATTATTATTTTATTTAACGCTGTAACTTGAAAACAAATGAATATTGGATAGCAACATTTGAGTTTTTTCTTATTATTTTGATGCGTAGATTACACCCTTAGAGTTAGGCCCATTCCCCCCGACTCACCCTGTATTTTGTAGGATTTGTATGTTGCTGCAATAATTTTAATTATTTAAGTCACCAACATTTTTCGACAACATATTATACATTTGTAAAGGAAACATTGTTATAACATCATAATTTAGCCGTTTTCATAAAAAATATGATATTTTATGTGTCAAATGTCACATATGTTCCCGTACTTAGCGATAACTTAGGTGACCAATGGTAACTTCTGTGACGTAATGTCTTTGTATTTGACAGAAAAAGCACTTTAGTAAAGTGAAACATTTTTTAGTCAGTCTTTATATAAAAATTGATTGCAACAAATATCTAACTTAAATGTTTTTGTTGTTTGAAACAATTAATAAAGGTTGTGTTCGTTTGCTTTCTGCTGTAAGTATTGAATTATTGTCACATACGTTACCTTTGTGTCACATACGTCACCAGATAAACAGATTTTATCCAATGTACTGACCTTTACCTTTGGTTGTCATGAAATTAGTTATATACTGAAAAGAAACTAAAAATAATATGTAGAAAACAAAACTAAATTGCTTTTTTCAGATAAACCCATATTTATCGTGTTAGGTAACTTACTTCACAGTCACCAGTTTACTTTTTACGAAAAAGTTGGTAAACAAATCAAATTGTGCACTGCTGTTATTATTTTATGTCTAGTACGAATTATGCTATGACAACTCAATAAAAACTTAATCGTTAGAAATAAATATCAAAAAAATTCAGTATCTACTGGGCCCAAGTTAAATGAGAATTACCCATGTAATAAGACGTCACTTATTATTTTGTTGATGTTACCAACTGGCGTCCAGACTTGTGACGATAGATAGAGTACGATTTTGAAAATTTTTTCTATTAACCTTTTAAAGAGAAAATAATTGGTAAATAATCCTTTTTTTAGAAGTATTTAGTGCTTTAAATTTGCAACAATTTTTTGCATCGAAAATACAAATTTGTTAGGTTCTTGATCAAGAACACGCCAATATCTGGTAATTAAACTATCGATGCTATTTATTTATTAACGTGTCAGCCATCAATCCGATTTTTCGTTAATACAATTTTAATTGAAAGGTTCTGGAATGTTCGCGAATATTTATTTTCAACAACTTTGTTATCGGATTCAGATGTTAATATTGCGTTTTTTTGGCTAATGAGTTGGAGCATTTAAAAATAAAAAAGAATTTTGGTGCTAAATTACATAATAAATCTAGGGAGTTTATTATGTGCTGTTGCTTTTAACAAAAAAAGTATTTTAAAGAATAATTATTATCGCCATTTAATTAAAGCATTTTAATATGGCATTGTTTGTATGTTCTTGACCCTCGCCAGACAAGGGGCCAAGCCCAAATTTCGTTTTTGTCTACTATACTAATAGTTTCCATTAAGAATACATTTTTGATAAATTCTAACTTCCATGCCAAATAAAATATGAACTTGCATTATTAATTTGTACCTTATATCATTACACAATATTCAAGTATTTTTCGTCAGTCTAAATCCAGCTTTAAACCTTACTTTTACTAGGTAAGAAGGTAAAGTATAGCGAGCGAAAGATTGCATGAGATGAAAGGGGGACTTTAGGGGCAATTTGGAAGAAAAGCGGAATAATCTAGATTTACTGGTCTAACCTAAACTATGTTTCAAGAACGAAATAAATTTATTAATTATTATTCCTAAAGGGTTGTTTAAAGGTTCTGCATAAAACTCATATTCTTCAAAACGCTGAAACGCAGAGATTGATTTAAATTGTCGTTCATCTTTCTGTAATATCTTCAGCCCCGTCCCTTCAACCCCTTAACTACCCCGACTTTTTTTTTTAAATGGCCACCTAGGGACTCTATGAAGAGATCTTCAAAAACTGAATCCCAATGTACCAAAAAAGTAGGGGTTTTCTCATTTCGTTACGGAAAAACCAACCCAAATAACAATAAATAGTAAGAGAATACTACTTGGCAAGTGGTAATCATAATATGACATATAAATATGTATACATGTGAGATATATATATACATGTTATATACATATATATATACATATATATACATGTGAGAACTTTGTTCTCTAGAGAACAAAGTTCTCACATGTATACATATCTCTAGAGAACAAAGTTCTCACATGTATACATATTTATATGTCATATCAACCCAAATAAGTTTTCCAACCTTAGTTTTCTTCCTTGTCACCTTCTATTGTAAGAAAGTGTTAGTATTTCGGTAGTTTGGTTCCCTATCGTTCTGTGTTCTTGAATTAAGCCGGGGACACATTCTTCTGACGTGTTGTGTTGTGATGTGCGTTAGGTTATGGCGAATCGTGTTCTGATACATTATGACGATAACATAGACGGGTTTCAAAATCAATGTATTGTTTGCGTTCGTTACACACTATGACCGTAACCTAGTCAAATGAATTTGAAGAAAAATTAAAGAATAGAATAGACAGACAATCATGATTTTTCACGGTTTCAGTTGGCAAATTTTCATTCATTTTTCTCTAAGCGAAATACTTGTGTTTACTGTTAAAAACGTTCTGATGCTCGTTTCCGCAGGGCCGAGCCGTGCCGGGGGTGCAAAGGGTGCACAGCACGCGGGCGGCAACCCAGTAGGGGTAAAAGCCAAAAGCATTTTTTAAATTTTTATAGAATAAATATACTACTGACTGAAAAAAATCTGATGTGGTCGTCCACATGCTTTTCGGATTTAATTAAAATAGTTTTTATTTGACAAATATTTGATTTATATCATTTATAACTTCGACCACCCCTAAAAATTAATGTATTCTTTTTCATAAAATTTTACCTTGCAAATGAACCTAGAACACTGCGATAGTTTTTACAATAAATACTATTTATGTATATAGTCTATAGGGGCGGAAAATTATATCTTTCACCCGGGCGGCAAATACCCTAGGCTCGGCCCTGCGTGTCCGCATCTGACGAAAATCTGGCCGGCCCGGATTTCATCACGATACAACACATCATAACGCGTCAGACAGAGTACCACCAGCTGAATAGGTGGATGGGGCCAATTAAATGGCCACCAAGGTCTCCGGACCTCACACCATTGCATTTCTTTCTATGGGGGTATTTGAACGAGGAAGTATATCAGATAGAGAGTTCTCGGACCTCAAGCCCCAACGTTTAGTTCGTTTTACCTTTATTTATTTATTTCTCCTGTGATTTTTATGTTTTTATTATGATTATAATCACAAATCTATAAAAAATATTCTAAACTAGAAAAAAAATACTTAACACTTAAACTTAAAAATAAGAATTCGTAAGAGAAATCACACGAATATTCGTAAAATATTAAAAGTCAGTCAAAATTCCCGCTCCCCAGATTTTAAATCTTGCGAATTCGCAAAATCTTAAAACTTCGTTTCGCCAAAAAAAAATTTGAAATTGACCAATCAGAGCATTATTCGCAATTTGTGATTCGCACCTATATGAACTATACTTCAGGTGAGTGCTAATAAAATGTTATTTGAGTGGGTTTAACCGTAACGAAATAAGCACACCTCTTTTTTTTGGTATAATGGGATTCAGTTAACTTTTATAGGGGCCCCATGTGACCTAAGTTGCCATTTAAAAAAAAAGTTGGGGTAGCTACAGGCCAAAGGGTTGAAGGGAAGGGATGAAAATATTACGGAAGATGAACAACAATTTAAATCAATTCCCATGTTTCAGCATTTTTCTATATTCCGTAAGAATGCATTATTTTAGTCTTAGAACTTTAAGTACTTAAAGCACTTTATTAAGCAAGCTTTAGGTTAGTTTACTTTTTTCAGTTGAATTATTATTTTAAATATTTAGGGATTTCTTGGGTTTTCGGTCCAAGTTAAGAAGAATAAAAAAATAAATTTTTTACATCGTTGACGTTTCGATCTTATAGTCTAAACCATATTTAGACTTAAAAAAACAAAAAAAGAAACATTTTTACATTATACTTAAAAAATATTTCTTAAAAGATAATTACACAATAAAATACAAATTTCTGCACTACTGTTGGAATAAAAATTATATTGAACCAAATCTGGATTTTCCAATATCTAGTATCTAATAAATGGTAGCTTTGTTAACAATATTTTAGTCTTAAGGTAAATAACATTCGTTTTACATCGATTTTACCAAGACGCGCATGTCACCAAATTTAAACAAGCGACGTCCATACAAGGTTGTTGGTCAAACTTATAAAAAAATATACATTACTTGACTTTATTAGTCGATTGAAAATGTGCAAATCCGAGCATTCAATGGAAATGTTGTGTTTGCTGGGTTAACTGTTATAGACTACACTACAACCCTAGTAAACTTTTATGAATATATATAAATTTATGGAACTACCCCTGTATTACTTTGACACTCTTGATCCGCTTCAGTTAATGGGTGGGACCATCAGCGATTAAGTTGAGAAATGTCCATCGAGATGAGACCAGGATTTATTTCCTGCCAGCACAGAGCAGAGCGTATGGCTAGAAAGGGTGGCTCAAAGCTTCATTTACATCCACTTATAGCTGTGTGTATATAATTTGTGCAGATATAAGGATTTGAGGCAGAGTATACATCAACATTTGTGAATTTTAAAATATGTTAAATCTCGAAGTAATAAGTTCTCCTATATAAAGGAGGTATTGCTAGAAAGTGGCGTAACTTTATAAATACCACGAAAGCAAGGTAAATATTTGTTGATTACAATGTAAACGTCCAGGGTCAATTGAAACCAAAAACGGCCGTTCTTCGTACAAAGATACAAAATGGTCTCAAACTTTTGGCCGCAGGCGAATTAGTCGTGGCCGCAATAGAATTCGCCGACTCCAAAGCAGGAATAGATTTACATTTATAAATATATTTCCGTTAATCGTTAAAACATGTAGATATATGGAAAGGTAAAATCATTATGAATATTTACGAGTCCTAATACGATTCCTTATTTTAAGTGCGAGTCAGAAATTGCATGCCGAGAGATAGTTTGTATACCTATATACAACACGTTCTCATATTTCCCCTCTTTCCCCACATTTGTTTTTGTACCGCTTGTTTTATAGTATGCAAGGAAATTAGTTTTAAAATTGCTATATCTTCCATATCCTATATCCAAATTTATTCAACTTGGGTGCGTTCAAAAGAGAATTTAACATTTTTTAAAAAAACGCTTTGGACGTAATCTCTAGTTCAGACCGCATCTTCTAGAGGGCGCTGTTGACCGAATATCCATTTTTTTCAAATTTCGATATCTTTATTAAAGTATGTAAAGGTTGTTTTGTCATAACTCTTGATCTATTTAGTAACAATAATAATAAGGAAATGCTTGGAATTAATCTGTTTAGCCTTTTGTTGCATTTATGTTAGTCTATTATCTCACCTTAAATTAAATATAAACTCTCACAACGAACAAACAAGTTATCTGCAGAAATTTTTAAATAATGCACCAAACCCTCAATAGGTACACAGATATCAAATTCACCCAATATAAAGGTTGCCTAGTAACGAACAGAGTTGGCAAACATTTGTGACCGCATGGATATCATGATTAAAGTAAAGGAATAGTTTTTGCTAAATAAAAACATACTTTAGGAACAGCATTAAATTTGATTTCATTTGTTCAAGGTATACGAGTTGAAATGCAGTGTCTTTTGTTATTCTCGAATTTTAATAATAAAAGTCGCTTTTGTCATAGGAGTTTAGTTATTAAATAAGCTTTACCTCTATGTGTTTGATGTTGCCTTTAACGTAACTTCACTGTTGAATAAAGCGTAAACACAAATGCAACAAAAGGCTAAAGATTTTATACTACGCATTTTCTTCTTGTTAGTATTACCAAAGAAATTTATAGCTACCTTTTTTTGGTATTACTAAGTAGATGAAAAGTTATGAAAAACCCTTTAACGGTATACAGCGTCTCCAGAAAAGTTCTAGACGTAGGAATTTTCTTTATTGTTGATTTTACGGAAAAAAGTTATTCCTTATGAAAAGTTCTGCTTGATACGCAAATGATATTGACATATCAAAACTTAATATATCATGTACAGGGCGGCAAGAAAATATAGAAACACAGAATTACGTTAACAGGGAACCCTCAATTTTTATTTTAGGGCAAATTGTTATAAAAAAACTTTACTAAGGACTACAAAACGTGGTCAGATACAATTTTTCGTTAAAATATTTTAATTTACAGGGTACCAACAAAAACACATTGAGCATTCATTACCTCTTGTTGGAAACCGATTGTGTAAAAAAATAATGCGAGATTATTTCATGTTCTAAAATCAACCTATCTACCTATGAGGAATATTAAAAACATTTAGTTTCCTTAGGGCAAAAATAAATTGTGGACGAGAATAATAAACAATATTTTAGAAATTACATCATAAAAGTGATCTAAACACCGATAGTTTAAAATGAAAAGTTATGTCACCACATGCCCCCCTTCTTTTTCCATGCAAACTATAGTACGCCATGTAATTTCTCTTACTGTCGCCCGTATCATATTGGGAGTGATTTCTTGGACACAGTTTGTTATTACTGTTTCAAGATGGTCAATATCCTGAAAAGGTCTATATGCCTATATGCCCATACACCATTTCTTTTAATCGGCCCCATAAAAAGAAGTCCAGGGGTGTGATGTCAGGCGACCTGACTGGCCAAGGAATATTTGAACGTCTGCCTATCCAACGGTGCGGAAATATTCATTCAAATACCCAGTTACTGTGTTAGTACTATGGCATGGGGCTCCATCATGTTGATACCAAATTGTACGTCTTATATTTAGTGGCAGTTCGTCAAGAAATTGAGACACCTGGTTCCTTAAGAAGTCCAGGTAAATGGCACCATTTATATTTTGTCGGAAAGGTATGGTCCAACGATCCGATCATTAAAAATGCCACATCAAACATTGGTTTTAAATGAATATTGACTACGTTCGCTATAGTGACGCTACATTCAATTTTGTCAGAATGTCTAGTATTAAATATGAGTGCGGCTTCCCTAATAGGTTTATAGTGATCTCCGACGATGAGTACAATTTCTATTATCTCCTGCAGCGTTAACTTTACAACCATGACGAAACTAACGAAAAACTCTTGTAAATATGTCGAAAAATAGTAAATGATTTTTGACTAACATGTCACTATTCGTTACGATAGTATTGCACATAGTTGTTGCAAAATTGTTGCAGGTAACTTTTAAAGAAATAAAATAAAAAAATATTTTCCAAAGGCTTTTCGATGGTACCCTGTAAATTAAAATATTTTAACGAAAAATTGTATCTGACCACGTTTTGTAGTCCTTAGTAAAGTTTTTTTATAACGATTTGCTATAAAATAAAAATTAAGGGTACTTCCCTCTTAACGTAATTCTGTGTTTCTATATTTTTTTGCCGCCCTGTACATGATATCGTATGTCAATACTATTTGCACATCAAGCAGAACTTTTTCCTTTTTTTTTTTCGTAAAATCAGCAATAAAGGAAATTCCCATATGTCCAGAACTTTTCTGGACACGCTGTATAAACTTTAGTTATTTGAGAATAAATAAAGCACAAAGTCTGCTCCACTAGTTTATTCAATGTCACCATAGCCTTGATAGTGTTGGGACATGTTTCGAGAGCAGTGGCCCTCATCTTCAGCATTGCCAATATACAGTGGGTGACATTAAGACGAAATGGATTTAAATGCAGAATATTAAAATTTGATTGCAAAAATTGACCATGTGACTGACTTAGCATAGAACAGCAAAAGCTTTCCGGCGGAACAAGTCTTGTAGAACTATTGTTATAAATTTAAATTTAAATATGTAGTAAATATTAGGTGAAGTTTCTTAATGATTTGCATTTCTTAGTTTTACGTTTTAACTTTTTGAAGAAGAAAAAACTGTTACATAGAAGCTTGCTAAAGAGTAGAGAAAATAAAATGGAGGGTATGGTAAAATGCGATGGTCCTGTCAGAGTCATGTGTCGAATGGGTGAATAAAGCTAAAATATAACAACAAATAGCATATTAACAAATAGTAAAATTGTTAAAAGATGTATAAAAGTAATTTTTTCCAAAGCCCATACTAGTCAAGCTTCTGACTTTATTTAAAAATGTTCCTTGAACAAGTAGTTATTCCCACTCGGTTTTTAGTCAGTGTGCCATGCAGCGTATGCGTCAAATCACAAGTCAAGTCCACAGCGCCTTCTAGAAGAAGCAGGGTCAAATAATGGCCACAAGTAAAGTGGATTTTTGAATAAATGCGAAATTCTCGTTCAAACAGTTCATTAAATTTGGATGGAGAGTATGGAAGATGCAGCAATTTCAAAAAAGAAGAAAAGAGTAAAATATCGAGTAGAATCCACTAACAAATCTTTAACAAAATACGATATAATTATTTAAAGGAAAGTTGGATACACATTAAACCCACCAGAATATAACGAATATATGAAATTATTCGAAATATTAATGAAGTCCACCTACGCAATCCTGGAAATCCATTTATACTTTATTCTGATGGAATCAATACTGTTTTAACTACAGTTATTAAATACATATTACCTTTGTTTCCGCGGGGGCATTTTTAAATATAAAAATAAGTCAATTTATTTTATGTATTCGTACTTTTTCATAATTTTCATGATAAAAGCACTAAGTAATTTAACTGTTTATTCGTTTATTTATTTGTATATCTTGAAAATGTATACATGTCTTCTCTAAATTCATTTATACAATAAATTTACAGCCTCTGATAATATAGATAAAGACACACTTTTAAGTGACTTTAAAGTTATAATTACTGAAAATAACACAATTCTCTATTTTAAATGGAAGTGTCCTGTATCCTATTATTGCCACTTTGCATGTTGCTCCTTTTTGTTACCATATTGACCTTTTATCAAAGCAGACTGAAAAGGAATTTCGTAAATTTATTTATAAATTTAGGCGACAAAAAGTTAAGACCTTTTCGTATGTGGACCTAAAATGTCCGACAATTAACTGACCTTAAACGTTCTATAGCAATAATCACATGTTTAACCAAGCTTTTATGCCTTTTATGATGAAGATAAACTTGCCCCTTTTTAGGAATATTTTCCCTTATAAGCCCCTTTATTATTATTAAGCTGCTTTGCATTTCGTTGCTTTAAAGTATTCATGCATACAGAATACCCTATTTAATATTGATGGTAATTTAAAGAATGGTTTTCGAAATGTTTTTTGTTTGTGCTGGAAAAGATATACAGACAGACGTTCATTCCATACGTACCAGCTTTCCATCAATTGCGGTAACTTTACACAGCTTCGTTTCAATAAGCCATTCATATCATTAACCCCATTTTAGGACTTGGGCACATTTTAGAAAGGTTTGATAAATTGTATCCATTAATTACCCAAAAGCATTCCAGATCGATTATACAGGCACTGGCAATTATTGACCGTAATGTTAAAGGAAATATTTAATTTCTCCACGGATTGAATATTTAATAAAAATTTAAGAGGCACTTGAGGTGTGGTAGCTGTTGTCTCTTCTTTCCCGAATTTTACACTTTTCTCCGTTTTTTATTCAGGAAAAACTTCCCTAAAAAAAGTTTTGTTTTAAAAATACGCGATAACCAAGCTGCATAATATGTCAGTTCCTCTGTTATGTGGGAAATTAATGGGTAAGATTTCCCGTTTTCTCTGGAATGTTTTATCGGCATTTTAAAAGGGTCATCGATATGCACCAGTTAATTTAACGGGGCAAGTCAAAATATACATTAGGGTACATATTTATTAATAATTTTATTTAATTTTTTTTTTAACCACAGAAATTTTGGGACTTAATGTTTTGTACCTTTTTCAATCATTGATAGAAATAATAATTCTAAACGTAATTTACGAGGGAACTAAGTAATTACTTGTAACAGGTTTTGTCAGCACCATTAAATCATGTTATAGAAGAAATATATTTTACGACAAATGTAATGGTATATAAAATATAATATTGGGCAGTAGATGAGTTATGGGGGAGTCATAAATACTACAGAGTATACACAGGAAGCAATAGTAATAAAATTTATATTAAGGTATCGATAAAATTGGCAAAAGAATAAGCCACAAACTATATCGAAACTAGACAGTAAAGCTTTAGTCATTCATTACATACATATTAGACAACGTCACCATAGCATACTTTCATTCACTGTTATTCAATATTTATACAGGGTGCCCCAAAAGTATACCGACAAACTTTAAGGGGTGGTAGAGGACAACAAGACAAATTTGTTTTGTTCAATAAACATATGCCCGTAAATCAGCCGTTTGGACGGAAAGAAGGGAAAATGATTTTGATCAGTTTTCTTTATTTCAGTGATAAATAACTAATATTAATTTACAAAAATTGTTCAGGAGGGCATTTAATGATGGTTTACAACAATTGTTCAAAATGTTGACTATTTGCTTCAATACAAAGATTGCACCATCGGTTCATTAACTCGCGGACTCTATGGAATACTCCGGGAATAGCTTCTACATGTGTACAACTGGTCACTATTCTTGCTAAGAGATCTTCCTTACTACGAATAGGCGTTTCGTAAACTAAGGATTTCAGTTATAACTCCAAAGGAAAAAATCCAGAACGTTCAGATCGGGAGAACGCGCTGGCCAAGCCACGGGATCTCTTCTTTTAATCCATCGGGATATGGTCCTGGTCTAGATACTGGCGCACGTTCAAACCAAAATGTAGATGTGCCTTGTCATGTTGTAACCACATGTTATTTCTAATGTGGTGTAGACCTCCTTTCTCAAATTCAAGCGTACGAGTTGTTCTTGGACGACCACCCCCACCAGGATGCTTTAGATTTTCACTTTCTCTAAGGCGACGATGGATGGAAGCAAAGGTTGCATTATGAGGTTGGTATCGGTAAGTTCTTGAAGTGAGAAATTATCGTCCATTTTAACTACAAATATTGAATTAACAATCAACAAAGCTAATGCTACAATAAATAGGTGTCAAATAGAACTACCATCTTAAAAATGGCATCTTTGGAATGTTTATTGCGTTAAATAAATAGTTGTGGTCTCCAACAACAAGCGTAGTTGAAATAAAAAATGTTGACCGAAAGACAGTGGTGTCAAACTAAATCACCCTCTAAAGTTTGTCGCTAAGTTTTTGGGACACCCTGTATGTTGAAAACCCATTTCTACTGGCACTTCTGAAGGACTTAACGGAAATAACAATGTGCGTTTTATACTTATTTAGCTTTTAATTTGGATTTAGAGCATTGTTTTTATTTTATTTATGATTCTTTCCAAATCGAGAATATTTTATGCGTAATTATTTTTTGTTCTCTTCATTCACAATTGAATCAAAAATTCTATCGGTGCTATAATCACTTTGCTGGTTTATAGAAAACATCCCAACATTATATCTACGTACGTAGCCTGATTTTTCAAATCATTTGGGCGTTTGATGTTATTCCAATAAAAGTTGCATCGAAAATATCCGACAATATTTCTATAAAAGGAATAAATTTATACCCAGCAGACTCTCAAACACGTTGGTTTCTGTGCATTTAAACTAACAGAATACAATATTTTGTTAGAGTGTACTTTTTAACATTCACAGAAACGCCGGGAAAAACGGGAAATGCTATTTTACGGGTGACTTTGGATACAGCAATGTAACATTTTATTCTACATAAAACATCATGTCTCTAAAGAACGTAATAATTATCCAATGCCAATATAGGATACACACACAGTAAAAAATTGAGTGTTAAATTTAACACTCAATGGTGGTACATATAGGACCACACTCAATAGGGTATAATAAATCAGTATATCTTGTAAAATAGACATTTGTAAATGGTTTCTCTTACTTTTTGATGAGTGTTAATTCTTCTAATTTATGGGTAGGTACATTTACACTATCATGTGTAAATTAAACTCCCAGATTGTAAAACTTCTAGGGTGTAAAAGAAATAACGAGAGGTGTAAGTAAATAATTTTTTAATGGTAATTTGTGATTAATTAGTGTAAATATCATCTTATTGTAGTGTAAATTTTATTTTATTTGGATGTGACTTTACTATAGTGAGTGTAACAAAATAATCTACCCAGGGCTAGAATACTTTCCACTTTGATTAAGTCATTTAATCCTGTATCAAACTAACCGGGCGTTTATAATTAAAATGTAAAAAATTATGCATTCAAGATGTTTTACACTATTAACCTCTGCTTAGTTTGATACATGATGGAATGACTTAATCAAAGCCGAAAGTAGTAGCCCCTAATATATATAAATCTTCAGATCGCTTGGAAAAGGTTTGTTAAATGAATGAAAATATTGAGTATTATTTATCGTTTATTTATAAACAAAATGATGGTTACAACAGAACTGGAAAACCCTGTGATTTTTTTTACACCTATTATTATAACTAGTTGAACAAAATGACACACCTATTATATAGTTTAACAATTTAGTAAAATAAACATATATTATATATCTACGTTTAGTGTACCTCATTGTTAAGCTTAACAAAACAAATAACATAATAAATAAATAAATAAATAAATAAATAAATATGCTTCTTTATTTCAAATCTTCCCTACAATAATGCATACAGAAAAAGTGAAATGACGTCAACAACAGGATTTAATTCATTTCTTGTAATCTATCACAATTTAAAAAATCAGCTAATGTGTATGGTTCTAATTTAATTAACATGTTTTTTATGCTTTTCTTAAATTTACCTAAGCCATTTATTAGTTTAATACAATTTGGCAATTTGTTATATAATCTTATACACATGTAATAAGGTCCTTTTTCTGTTAATGTTAATCGGTGTATCGGATAAAGTAAATTCTGTGTCCTTGTGTCATAGTTATGATGGTCAATTACAGGTTCAAACTTATCTCTATTTTTAAATAAAAATAACAAACATTCGTATATATACAGTCCAAAAACTGTCAATACATTCATATTTCTAAATACACCTCGACACGAGTCTCTAAATTTTATTTTTTTTATAGATCTGATAGTTCTCTTTTGCACTACAAAAAGTGCCTGCATGCTGGAATTGCACCCCCAAAAAATTATGCCGTATCTTAAAATTGATTCAAAATTTGCGTGGTACACAATTTTTAAAGTTTCAATATTCATGTACTGTGCCACTACCTTAATGCCATATCCAATGCTTCCTAGTTTTAAACAAGTTTTATTGATGTGGGTTTCCCAATCTAAGAATTCGTCTATATGTATTCCCAAAAACTTAGTGTTCGCTCCTGCTGTAATTACATTATTTTCAAGAGTAACTGTATCTGGGGGGGAAATTTGGGATTGTTTTGTTCGAAAGAAAATTAAATTAGTTTTAGAATTATTAATAATTAAGTTATTAGCAGTGAACCAGTGACTTGTGTCAGAAAACCCAACTTTTGTGTTCTCAATAAGCTCTGGTAGATCTCTTCCTGAAATTAAGAGATTCGTGTCATCCGCGTAGTTTGTTATTGAATAGTTATCAAGGGCCATATTAAGATCATTGATATAAATTATAAATAAAATTGGGCCGACAATACTTCCTTGGGCTATACCTGTAGTAGCAACGTTAATATTCGACTTTATATTTCCGTTGCCATTATTTATAATAACTTGTTAAATATGTGTATGTATACTTAGAACACCAAACAACTAAATAAAAGTATGCTTTGGAACAATATAAAAGAATGAAAATGACGAGTATTATATTAGTCGTATATTTATTTAGTGATCTATGAAGTAAAATATGTAGGTAGGTACCTAAGTATTTATATAAAAAAGGAATATATTTATATTATAAGCTTATATCAGAATAATTTAAAAGCTACAAGGAAAACTGTAACAATGTAAATACCTACTTAGTTCCTTAAAAATGGCGTACTTATTAGTCAGGTTTTTATTACATTTTGTTAATATGCTTACCCAATTTAACAAGATCCTCATAAGAGGCTCATTTGGCACTTTACAGAACTTTGCTTTGTTTCTATATTTTAATTTAAATATAACATTATTCTACTTCTCGTTCAAAGAGCACAATCAGACTGACTTGAAAGTTAAATTTGCACGTAGCGTCGGCGTCATGTGTCAATTCCTAGAATTTCTCATCACTTGTTGCCGCCTGTCTTTTCGGTAACACGGGTTTAGATATTTTTATCCGGGGCCGTGTAAAAAAACGATTAAAGAATAAGTTTTACACTCAATGTGTTAAAATAACCTTCTTGTGGGGTTTATTTAGACGCTAATATGGTGTTATTAATAATTGTCATTGTATTTAATTTTCCTGATAGAGTGTAAAATGGAATAAATAACACCTATTCAACAAAATTAACTTTTTAGAGAGTTAAATTCATAGGCAAATTTAAAACAACAACTTTGGTTCCATATGAGTGTAAAAATGTGGTAAATTATTACACTCCTGAAATTATTTTTATCAGGTGGATATTTTTTACTGTGTAGATTAGATAAAGTAGCAAAGCGCATGTCCGAACGCCAAACCGAACTTGCTGCAGTGGTTCGTCGTGTATTTCTACTGTGTATCGCTCTTTATAGAGCGACAAAGCTTTTGAACTGGATTGAGGTTTTAGTTCGGAAAAGTTTCCCAAACATTTCTGCAAGACTGCTATGATATAAATATGATTATTTTAGTCAAGTTACAATAATTATGGACGAAGCCAAATTTAGTTTCTGCGGTTGAAGTTTATCTTTTTAATTAGTACAAACCTGCGGAAGGCGAATATATCAATTTCCTTCAAGGGTTTATGGCGCACTGTGGAAATTTCACAATAGGAATATGAAAATTAAACAACCCCAAAACAACAGAAACTTTTGTAAGTTACTCTTTTATGAATCCTTTCAATCCTGGAAAGCAAGTTATTTTGTTGTAAAATTTATTTCATAATTATATACTAAATTATGTACGGCTTTACTTCCCAGCAAAAGCAGTTTGACTACCTATACGTTTTCTTACGTCTAAGCAATAGAGCCCATCTGTTAAATTTTTAGACTTTTATTTTTATAAAATCCAAGCCTTTGCAACTTGCCAATTTAAGTTTTTTACTTGAAGATCAAACAGTCATAAATAATTTTCTCCCCTTATTTTTTTATAGTGCTGACAAACCTTGATGGTTAATTATTTAATAATTTAGGTGAACATTCGCAATAAATTTCCTTTAGTATGACGTTTATGTGTTTGAAGGAGTGTTTTATATTATTAAAATGTATTATTATGTATTAGCCGCGAACACAACATGCTAACATTAACATTATACAGTGCTGGTAAAATAATAATAATAATATTGTTGAAGTTTTTTGTACGCGAGAATTTGAAAGGAACCCAAATCGCGATTCTTACATACGAGTCGCTCATATTGTGCTAAACGGAGTGTTTCTGTAATGCTTGCTCTTTTATAAAACATTTAATTGTTAAAAAACTGTCTTACCCACTGCCAAAGTTGAATAATGAATTTAATTCTGCTGCATGCCTATATTAATTTTCGCTAAGTGATACTAACGTTCTTTGAAGGCAGGCAGTCGTATTTACATTGAAATTTTGTGACAAAGCCCTTATAAAGTCAGTCTCAAAATAAAATTTTCTTTATTTCCACGCTATTGTATATAAAATTTTCTTCGCAAGGAAAATTTTATTCAACCACTTTAATGATGAGCAAACCCACGTATTTGCCATTGAGTGTTGGCCAAATTTATGTCTGATAAAGCTAAGATCTTTTTTAATGTCCGGTTTTTTATTGCTTTTTTTATGAGAAAATCACATACTACAAGGTTTCTTCTTATATTCTGACAATCCGAACAACTGAACCATATCATCGTTGGGAAAAAATATATTTTTCATTTCCTCAAAGGCCGCAGGAATGTTACGTGTAAGAAATTGCTTCCAGTTTATATGTACCTAAATATTTTTAAAAAACATATTTTTTTGACGTTTATCCAATACTTTCATATAATGTGCACATTATTGATGTGATTTTAAAGGTGTAAAGCTGCTCATAACTCACTAGTTAGTTATGACTTTATCTCACTAAGAATTTATACAGGGTGGTCCAACAAAAACTTAACTCCTCGATTTTCCTGCTTTAAAATGAAAATGTGGAAAATTGCTCGGACCCGTCGATTTCTGATTCGAGGGGGAATAACTTTTCCGCTTTTTTCGTCTCCGTTACTTCAACTAACAGGGGTGAGCACAACCCCCCTGATTTTGAATAGGGATGAGGGGTGTTGCGATACCTCATTTTGAAGATCTTATCGAGTACTATCTGACCCTAAAATTTCGCTTCAAAATTTTCATCTTTAACGAAATGACAGCTAAAATAGTGGAAGACTACTTACTCTTGTGATAAGTTTATTACTTGCATGCAGTAAAATAAATTTTGCTCAAAACGTTCACGTAAATTACTCAACATTTCTGGTGTAATTTGACGGCATTCATTAATGATCCGAATTCGCAAATCATCCAGTGACTCAGGCTGGGTAGCGTAAATCTTAGATTTCAGGTGATCCCATAGAAAAAAGTCCAGTGGAGCCAGATCAGGTGATCTGGGAGGCCACTCAATATGTCCCCTTCTTTCAATCCAGGCCTGAGGAAAATTATCATCTAAGAACTGACGCACAGGTTGAGCGAAATGAGGTGGTGCGCCATCTTGTTGAAAAATGATCGTTACATGGTCTTCTCCAATACTTGAACGAGGGCTGGATAAATAGCGTTCTCTAATAGTTCTAAAGAAATTAATTTAATTTTTATAAATTTTACTTTTACGCCATTATATAAAAATGTTGGATAAATATTGTATTGCACTCGCGTGTTATGTTTCATAAGTCCCTTCACAACTGAGCATCAGATCTTGTTTTTGCGTGACTTATGTATAACATATTACACTAGTGCCATAAATGGCTATTATTTTTAGTTCAGGACTGCATGTTTTTTTTTGACCAAGCTTTAATAGTTACCTAATAAAGGTTAACAAATTTAAACTAAATTAATACCCCATTCTGAAAGAATAGCCCATATTACTTACAGCTTAGCAGCTGTTAACACAATGCATGCGTCCCATAATTCGGAATAAATTTTCTTTAGATGACATTATATTGCTCTTGAAGTTGTGCGGTTTTATCTACAATAAAATGTTCTGCCAAGTCAATGCAACTGCCAGAATGAAATTGCATCTATTTTCAATTGAATTGAAACCAAACTTTTCAAAGTATTATTTGTTTTTAATTTAAAAGTTGAAAAGCATAAGTTAGTAAAGACGTTAATAATAATCGGTACAACACATTGGACGCCTTCTTGTCTGTTTCAAAAATATGTCTATAAATTTCAAGTAAAATATTTAACAATGCCTAAATATTTTTGAAAGAAGATAAAGGTTTCATTCTCTCATTGTCAACACTTTAGGTAAAAATGTATTATCGCTGTCACAAACATGCATAAATTTAGTTTATATAGTCAATAACAGGTATGTTTTCCTCTAAAATAACTAAATAAAATATCCTGCCTGACGCATACATTTACAGACACAATAGCTTGAAAATATGAAAAATGTCAACCTTTCTAGGAAGTTTTTTTTTGCAGACTTTGCAATATCTTATTTAAAATAGAAAGTATCATTTTATAACGCAATATAGTCGAGTTTAGAAGTTATTTTATAACAGAGGGATACCAGAGGATATACAATTTAATATTATAGGTACCTTTATATTAAAAAATAAAAATAATACAGGAAAAAATAAACTTTGACATGGTTAAACACTTCAAGAACCTGAGTTTTATTTAGTATATCAAGGCTTTTAAAAATCACCCACTTTCGTGTCATCCATAAAAAGAATCCGTAAGTTTTTTGTGTTTTTGAAGATTTCTGAGATCTCAACACATAATAATTCGCAAAACATTTTGAAATTTATGCTGAACATTTACTTATTTCTTCTTTCCCATTTATTTCCAGGCCTAATAAGCCTTGTACGGAGAGCAAAGTAAACAAAATCCGCTTTAACTTTATAAGAGTGTTACCCTTTTGACGATGAAGGTATTAGAAAAGGGCCACATAAGGTAAGGTCCCAAACTTCATTTAAGCTCCCTTACTTTTAAACTTTCTTTATATATAAAGTTCCTCAATTTATTTACTTCAACGTTTTTAATAAAAAATTCTTTTTAGTTATCAAAAATTTGTAACACCATCCTTGGCCATTCTAAGGTTTTTAATAAAATATTTGAAGGGCTTAATTCAATATTCTTACTCCCTTTCTGCGATATTCTTTCGGAGTATCTATATTGAAGCTTTTATCGGGTTTTTAATATAAGCCGCAAGAGAACGTTTTGAATTTTTTAAGAAACTGAGATTAACCTTAAACTCTTTATACCACCATATGAAATAACATTCTTTTTAATGGCCTGGTTAGAAGATACAAACACCATGTTATCATGTTTTCGGTTTTAAATCACCAAGATTAAACTCGCCTTCCCCTAAAGTTAAATTTTAAAAAATAGAGTAGTATCTTTGATTTCAGCAAAGCCATTAAGCTCAAGTAATAAACCCATTAAATTTACTATCTAAGCTGTTATAATCTTTAATGCCATTAACCAAAACTTTTATTACCAAGATATAGATTTTCGCGTTATAATAAATTCCTGATTATTTCCTTGCGGCAAGTACTTTGTGCTTAACTACTTGAAGTTAGCTATGATGCTAAGTACTTTTACTTTAAATAATAATTGAAGAATTATTCTCCATAAACTAATCTTATTTTCTTTTGAATGCTGTAAATTTAATCGTCATCATCAATTCCATAAATACTATTCCCCTGTTGATGCAATCCAATATTATTACGTTTATAATACATATTAGTAACATCTAACCTGAACGTAATGATTCATTTTTTCTCTAATAAATTTACACTTTCATCTCTTGTCTTTTAATTGGTTAGAATATGGCAAAAAAGCATAAACAATTGCTCTCTAAAGTTCAATTGATTAAGAAAACTTTTTTTCTCATTTCGTCGGAGACATTAAGCTAAAGTTGTGAATTTCCTATCTAAATTGTTTTAATCTTTGACGCCATTAACAAAACTTTTATCATAAAGCTATTGATTTTCACGTAACCGTTAAAACCTCATTATTGCGATTAAAATGTTTCACAAATTGTATCTATGTATTAATAAAATGTTGGCCCTAGCAGTATTTATTTTTATTCATTTTCAACTTCTTACATTTAATTATAACAGCTTTAGTCAGGTTTTTGGAATATCTAGAAATTGTTCACGATCTTTAAAACAGCGTGTGTATTGTATCAATTGAAAATGGATACCCTATTATGTCTTGATTGATTTTGACTTTTCAAAAAAAGTGTATGGTTCAATGGCAAGCCTGTCACTACCAAAATTTACAAAATGCCTCGTCATATAACCGAAATTGGTCAAATAGTAGCCAGAATCCAGGATAGGTGGTCAACACAGGCACAAGCAAATCTTTTTGAAAACAAGAACACAATCGTAAGAGCTTGGGATCAAGTGGGGTCTTTCAGAAGAAAAGTTGGTATCATCATCATATCATATCAAATCCTTTTAAAACTGCAAGACACGCTGCTATTGGCACAGGATTTCCTGAATCTCAACCTCCAGCAAGGAGAAGAGTAAAAAAATCTGACTTAAAGAACCGCGTTGCACCGAAAATATGATGCTCACTTAGTACTTCTCACCCTAAATTAAATATACAGCGATCATCAAATTTGGAACACGGTAGTAAGATTCAGCGATCTTGCTTTCAGAGCTAGACGATTTTCTGTGAATGTCTAGGGTTGGATTTGTGTTTATGGGCCTGGCGTCTTATGGCAATTGGGGGGAAGGTTTTCTCTGTAACATAAAATGCTCCCATCTCCTGAGCAAATATATCGAAATAACTCTCTCGTCTTTCAGCAGGATTATTACCCATTTCATACCGCAAATACTGTGAGAGGATGGCTTGAATATAATAATGTGGAAGTTTTGCCTTGGCCTGGTTATAGTCCCGATATTAATCCCATAGAAACCACCTGGGGTCTAATTGCAAAAGGAAGTTTAGACCTCGCAATTCTAATGAGTTGGAAGTAATCCATGAGTGCTGGGAAGAGCTTGATCAAAATTTTATTATCAAATTAATTCACTTAATTCCAGACAGGTTGGCTCAAGTAATCGAAAAACATATGACCAAATATTAATTTTTGATAATTATTGTTGTTGTTTTTACACTCATTGTTGTTTCTATTGTTGTTATTAGTTAGGTACGCCGGGGTTGAAAATTTGAAATATTATAGAGATATTTTATAACATCACAATTTATTTGCCGATTTAAACCAAACTTGGTAAAGTTGTGTAAGAGGATTTGACGCACCGAATGACGATATTGGCGTTGTTGCCAGCTTTTTAGTTTGTCTGGAATTCGAACGAATTTTATACTTTTAAATGTAACACCCGGTATATTTTTTCATTTATAGTTTTTACTTTAAATTTGTTACACTTTTGATATAACATACTTTGTTCCTAATATCAGTAGTTTTCAAAATAACGACGTGTTTTGAAAATATCAACAAATTTTATTTATTTATTGTCCTGGTACACTACAGAATAAAATATTCTAAATGGTACAACAATATAAGACTAAACAAAGGCAACATATCAAAATAATAAAAGAAAAAAAAACAAAAGGCTTAGCCTCACTACAGCAAAGGTAAAGTTACAATTACAATGACAGGGTACTCAACATTCTCTTCACCGAAGCCAAACTAACAGAGAAAATATCACAATCAGTGAATTGTGAAAGTCAGGTCTTACGAAGAAGTTAAAAATCTATTTAATGACGCATTTCCAAACCGAAATCCAATTTCAAAAGCAACTGTTCTAAAAACTGTCCGACGGTTCGAAGAAACTGGAAATTGTGAGATATAGGCGACGATCAGGACGACCAGCAGTAGTAGAGAAACCCCTGTTTCTTTATTAAGAAAAATTTCTCAAGTAAGTGACGTCTGCTTCAAATTCGTTCATTATGTTTTAATAAAACATAAATATCACCCTTTCAAAATACATGTACTTCAAGAGTTATCAGAAGATAATTATGAGCGAAATTTTGTGATATTATGATGTCAAGGTTTGACCAAAATAACCAGTTTTTTTATAGGATTTTCGGATGAAGCAACATTTATTTTAAATGGTAAAGTCAACAGATACAGCTGTAGGTTTTGGGCAAATTGAAATCCCCACTGAATAAGGGAAGGTCATACACAACGCCCTGGAAAATTGAATGTGTGGGCTGAGCTTCTGGGTGACCACAAGATCGGTCCATTTTTTATTGATGAAAATTTGACATCACAACTTAACTTGAGCTCTTGGAAACGCAAATAGTGCCTATACTATACGAAATGTGATGGGTCCAAATTATGCAAGTACATTCTTAGAGCAGGACGGAGCTCCTCCCCATTTTGTCGAAACGGGCGCGAATTTTTGAACAACACTTTTCCGAATAGGTGGATCAGTAGAGGGGGTACAATCGAGTAGTCACCTAGGTCCCCTGATTTGTCGCCTAAAACCCCAAGATTTGGCGGATTTGTAGCGTCGAATTTTGGACGAATTTGAATTAATAACGCCAGAAATGATTTACAACACAATTGAAAAATTTTATTTTCAATTAGCACATAGTCAAGCTGTACAGGGAAAACAGTTTGAACATTTAATATAAATAATATATTTTTTCTAAATTGTACTCGTTATTTCGAAAACTACTGATATTAGGAACAAAGTATGTTATATCAAAAGTGTAACAAATTTAAAGTAAAAACTATAAAGGAAAAAATATACAGAGTGTTGAAATATATATATATAAAAATTATAATATTCGTTCGAATTCCAGACAAACTAAAAAGGTGGCAACAACGCCAATATCGTCATTCGGTGCATCAGATCCTCTTACACAATTGTGATGTTATTAAGCCGTTTCCAGTTTATACACACACTGTATATGTATAGAGCAGTTATTATTGCTTTTATGTAAATAAAAATCGTTAAAATGATTTAGAATATAGCATGTAATAATTAAAAAAAAAATCTCCGAAAACAATTTTCACAAAGGAAAAGCAATTAGAAGTATTGTTATATTTTGAGACAAGTTGTGAAAGAAAGGCTAATAGAAACTTGCAGGCTACAAGTAGGGAAGAATTCAGCGGACATTGAAAATTAATGTTTCGTAGGATTCTTTCGACAGGAGAGGCCCCTTTTAATACAGCTGGTTTATTCAAGAGAAACAAAAACTCTCACCGACAATGAGCATCATGTAAAAATGATTCAAAAACAAGGGCATTAAAGGATCAATGTCTGGTGCAGAATTATAGCCGGCCGAATAATTCGACCAATATTTTTCAATGATGCCCTTAACGAAACAAAATATCTCAATATGCCGACAAATGAGTAATTACCACGCATTAATGAATTGATTAATTATTTCAGAGAAAATATTGTTTATCACCAAGATGGTGCATCCAATCGTACCGGTTACGACATTTTTAAGTCGTAATTTCCAAACATGGATAGGGAGACAGCGGACAATACCTTGGCATGCTCTACTTGGTTTTTTTTGTGGGAAACCCTAAAGGAAATGGTCTATAGAAATCGATGCCCGAATACAAACGAGCTTCAAAGGAGGATACAGCCAGAAATAATACACATTAATGAAAGTAATGCCATCAGGAATATCGTTAGAAAGATCTAAACAATATATACAACGTGTATGCCATGTTTTATTTTAAAATTATTTTTGTTTTGTTCATGTTTCTTATTTTATGTTAAATGCCTAACATACAGGGTATCTCAAAATGGATGACAGTGCTTTTAGTAATTAGTGCAGGGAACTAAAACAAATACAAAACTAAGAGACGAAAATTTGCCAATTGTCTTTCGTTATCGAGTTATTGATAAAAGTGAAATAAAAATTTAACATGTATTATTTAAACTTAATTACAAACGAATAATTATTATAAAACAGAAGATGTTCTAACAGATAACCTCCTGCTTCAAGGCAGACCATTGCACGATTTATCATGGAAGCACAAACCGTCAGGTGCATGTTCATCTATTTCATGTTCTGTGATTTACAATAGGTTCGCGCTAAACGTTTTCTAGAAGAAAAATCTAACGAAATCAGATCTGGGCATCTAGGAAGCCATGGTATAGGTCCACCTCTTCCAATCCACCTCTCAGGTTAGTTGCAATTTAGGAAATTTCTTGCTAGTATTTCACAATCATCCGGGCACCATCATGTTAGAACCAATAATATAACCTTGCTGCTAATGAAACTATATTATTTAAAAATTTACGCTGAATTGAGTTGCTCAGGTAGAATACCTGAACCAATTAAATTATTATTGAATAATTTAGCCCAAATGTTTATTGAGCATCGCCTTTGATAGAATTTTTTGCTTATTAAATGGGGGTTTTCATCTCTCCAGATACAACACTCCACAGAATATTGCTAATTAAATATGGATTATTGTTTACGCTTTGCAATAACCATAAACAAAAAATGACCCGAAGCTCCCTATCGCAGTCATGCAATATCTGAACTTTCTGAGGCGATTTCTCCTTAATAATCAATGAATTGTATCTTTTTAAAAATGAGCTTGGGATGATGTTATTCGAAGGGTCGAACTTGATTCCCCTTTAAGAATTCAAAAATTTGCTCTTCTTCATCAATGGTTAGTATCGGATGTCGTCCTTCCTTATTTTTTCTGGGATTTAAATTACCTGCAGGACCAATCCTCTATGGCGCCCTGCGAGCGGTGCGTGTGCACATGAAACGATTCACGTTTGTCTTAAATCTTTGGAGATTAAACTCTTTGGGGAATACACTAAACTATACCACGTACGGGTGGACTGCAGAGGATTGTTGTGCATTTCTACCATGCACTGCTTTGGGTGGAAACAAGCGGCCAAAATCAGTTGAGCACTTACCATGAAAGTATTTGTAAAGTGGCTCAAGTCGCCACCCTGCTGTTCAAGGCTTTCTAGGTTGTTTGTCAGATCCTGGTCACCGATCAAGCAATTGGTTCTTCCTTGAATGGAATCCAGCAATCTCAGCGATGGGGCTTTATAGAGCATCAAGAGCTTTTGGGGTGTATAGAGGTCCCAAGCTTCTGCAGTAGCCGCACCGTGACTGTGCCAATAAATGAATCGATGAAGCCAAGGAAATCGAGTGTCTCGATATGACTAGATATGACAATATCCGGTTTTTGAAGATTAACTTTTTTAGAAAAAACTGCCACCTGGGGTTTTCTAGCGTTAAATTCTACTTGGTTACTCTCACCCCAAGAGAGAATTTTTTCAGGTCTTTGTTGAGATGTGAGACCTCTTGATGCCTATAGAGATATGCATTGACAGTCGATGTTCGAGCATCCAAAGTAAAGGATGAATCAAGTGTGCTGTCGCAGCGAAGCTATACAGTGTGTCCGCTTAAGTTCTGTACATATGGGAAATTTTTTTAATATTAATTTTACGAAAATAAGTTACTCTTTATTAAAAATTCTGCTTACTGAAAAATAATATTAGACTATTCAAACTTGAGATACAGGATGATTAACTTTATGATTCAGATGTACAGGATGATCAAAAAGTAAAAAAATCAAAATTGACATAGGAGAAAGGTACCCTTAATTTTAATTTTAGTGCAAAATGGAATAGGAAAATGTTGATTGGCATTAAAAATTATATCTGTTTCTACTCTTAGTAGACTATTATTGAAAATAAATTTGACATTTCAAAAAATATCATTTTTTGAAATGATTTATAATTAATAATTGTATTTATTATGCAATTCAAGCTAATAAACATGTATCAAATATTTTTTTTTTAAACGTAACCTTTGATTTTTTATCCCTGTTTTGTAGTAATTTTATGACGCATTTAGATAATGATAGAAACATGATAATTTATTTTGGAAAAATACAATCATAATAATAAACATTAAAATATGAATTTAAACAAAAATATTCATTAACTTTCCCTCACTGTACATTTGCCTCGACATATCCTCCCTCCATTTCAATACATTTAGCCGTTCTTGTTGTCTCTCTAATTACCCTCTCTGATTGGTCAACATTTTGAAATGGTCTTTGTAGGTATACATTCTGTTTTAAGTAGCCCCAAAAAAAATAATCGAGGAGGCTCAAGTCCGAAGACCTAGCGGGTCAAAAAGGGTCAGAATATCTATCGATAACTTTTTCATTAAAAAGGGTATTTAAGTATTGTCTTACATTTCCCGTACTGTGGCATGGTGCACCATCTTGTTGGTACCATATCCGTAGTCTATCGTGTATTTAAAGTCCATAAATAAAATTAAACAAATAATTATTTAAAAAATGAAAGTAACGTTCACCATTTAAATTTTGTCGAAGAAAAAAGGTCCTATTATTATTTTTTTGTAAATACTGCACCACACATTTGTTTTAAATGAGTACTGATCACGTGTCTGTATAGTAAAATTTGGATTAACGTCACTCGTGTGTGTCATGAAAGGGTTGTCTTCTAACTCTCCTTGTATTAAAAAACAAAATTCTAAGCGTCGTTCAAAATCACCTGGCTTTAAGGTATGTATAAATTATGGTTTATAAGGCCGAAATTTGGTTTCATTTAATATTTTTAAAATCGTAGTTTTCCCTACATCATTTGGTAATGTTGTTGACCTTTTTCGCAATGATTTTTTAGGATCTTCTACTACAGACAATATTACTTGGTTCACAGTTTCATTATTTGCAACCCTTGGTCTACGTTTCTTATTGTAGTTATTTTCCACACTTCCAAAGGTCTTGAATTTAGTCACTATGTTCCCTACTGTTGTAAAAGAAATCATTTTATCAGGATATCTGTAGTTAAAAATTTTGGCATTTTCCCGATACGTTTTGTAATTTTCACCAACAACTAAAATTATTTTAGTTTTATCTTGCATACTCAATTTCAACGGCATATTTATCTAATTAAATATTCAAACTGATGTTTGAGACAAATAACATGGCTGACACTTAAAATTCAAATTCAGGTGGGAAATGGTGGCAAGATAATGGACATGTCATTAAGAATTAAGATTTAAATTTTTAAGTTTATTTTCAATAATAGTCTACTAAGAGTAGAAACATATATAATTTTTAATGCCAATCAACATTTTCTTATTCCATTTGCTCTAAAATTGAAATTAAGGGTACTCTTCTCGTAGGTCAATTTTGATTTTTTTACTTTTTGATCATCCTATACATACTATCTTAAGTTTGAATAGTCTTATACTAAGACGAATTTGTTCGTCTGAGGTCTTATATTATTTTTTCAGTAAGCAGAACTTTTTATAAAGAGCAACTTTTTTTCGTAAAATTAATATTAAAAAAGTTTCCCATATGTACAGAACTTAAGCGGATACACTGTATATAGGATTTTCAGATTTTTTTCAAAAAATCGTTAATGTATAGTAAAAAGAGAATGGGCGACAATATAGAACCTTGAGGAACTCTGGCATTGTGCCTGAGAAAAATCCGTCCATCGCTACTCTTAGAGAACGGTCTTTAAGAATGCTTAACAGCCATGAAAAAAATTTAACCAGCATTCCGTATGCTCTCACTTTAGTAAGAAGCCCCTCATGCCATACTCGGTCAAAGGCCTTGAAAATGTCCAGTGCTACCGCCCGGGACTCCCCATGATGTTCTATTGCGTTGTTCCAAACGTGAGTAGCATAAGCGAGAAGGTCTCCTGTTGATCTAGACTTACGAAATCCATACTGGTGGTCACTGATAATGTTGAAGTCTTCCAGATAATTTAATAAATTGTTTGATAGCCTTCTCCATAACTTTTGATATAACCGAAAGTAATGCAGCTGGACGAGAGTTAGTTGGTAAGGTATTCTTGCATTTTTTGGGTATGAGCTGGACTCGCGCAGTTTTCCAGCAAGAAGGAGATATTTCTTTTTTGTAAGATAAGTTAAAATGTCTACAAAATACCGGGGTCAGTTTATCAGCGCATGTTTTAATAACGATGACTGGATTTTCGCTAGGACCAAAAGCTTTCTTGACGTCAAGACTCTCCAATATTCGTGCCGACGATTTGAAAATCCCCTAGTAAGTGTCCTGGCCGCAGCAGTGGCATTACCATTAGAGGCACCTAATACTTTTAACAATCGTAATCACGATTGGAGCAGTACCGTTCTATTTTAAACTCACAAAACCAAAGGAAACAATACTTATTAATATCAACTCCAGCCAAGCGACTATATATTTAAATACCAATTTATTGAAGATCAATTAATTTTTCTTATGATTGTTTTTACTGTCCGGATTCTAAAACATAATATTGACGGTTCTCTTATTTTTACATATACGTACTTCAATATTTTATCCCGGACTGTCTTGCATACATTTTCACTTTTTAAAAGCCAGCTCAGTCAACACTATATTAGATTTAATACCGCTCCAGTGAAGCTACTCTATTGTTAAAATTATCTAGGATATAATAAATCTCCCGACATATCAATACGGGAATCCGTAATAGCATTTTTGCGATAATAGAACCCAATTTATCTCAAACCCCAAATAAAAGCCAATTTAAAATCTTAGACTTAACATATTTCCCAGATCTATGGGATCTATTTAATATTTGAGGGATACACTATCAATTTTCACCGATGAGATTTATTTGGCATCTTCAGAATGGCATTTTTCATTTTGTTTTATTTATCTACGAGTATAAAATCGAATTTCAAAATTCTTTATTCCCATTATTAATAGCAATAGCCCTTGCCAATAATAAAAAAAGCTGCTTCAAGACCTTATAATTTTTACTTCTCTACCGTAAAGAACATAACCGACTAACAGCATTCATGATTTATTTGTTAAGAATAATAATATAAGAATTATGATGCGTTGCTTAAGTTATTTTAAATACACTTGTTTAGACCTCGCAATTCGTTTAATTGGCGTTAATTTTGAAATTTATTTGCTTTTTCAATATGGCAATGTTTATGTGTAATGCTTTTAACTATAAATACACAATACACAAATTATGTTTGGTTGTTGTAAATAAAATGGACGGACTTTTACATTTTACACCCAACTAGACCGATTCCTTATTCGCAACAAAATAGAAAACTTAACTCGTGTTAAGTTTCTAAGTCCTCGATGGGTGCCAGGTGTTGAATAAAACCGTTTTCTAACATTCTTTATAAGAATTATTCACAAAAACTCAAAAATTTCACTTTTCTTTTGATACTGTTCTGGTGTCAGTATCTTTTAAACTAGGCCAACATTAATCGGCTAACATATTGTCATCCCAAAATCCTTGGTAATAGATATTCCAGAAACTTCATATTCTGCTTAAGCCGTTCACTTTGTTCCTCATTCAGACTTCTCAGGTTGTCCGAAGAAAATGAAAAAATATATTTTTAGGGACAATGTCCGAACTATATCGATGCAATAACGAATTTTCAGTTTATTGGTTTCCTAAGAATTTTTCTTTACTATTTTGAAGGAATAACCCCAATTACCAAAATTTAGCAACTAATTCAGCTTTAGTTTTTGAACGTAATTAAGTTAATGCTGCCTAATTGTAATCTGGTCCATCTTCTCTAAAATTACCCGTCTTATACACTATGGTTTTCGAGTTCAGTCTCTATCTTCTCTGCTAGAACTTCCAGAGGTTGACGGATAAGGCACTTTATGAGAATGCAACTTGTTTTGTGACCGATGAAATATCAGAATATTTTATATTGCGCCTGATTTTGCTCTTAAAATTCGTCGGGTTTCGTGATTTGTCGGCTCTCTCCATAATATTGGCACACTAAACTGTAAATGTTTTTTATTTCTTGTCGCAGCTAGTTAAAATATTCCTACAGTTTTCATAAACTTAGTGCAACTATACCCTTTGGATAGGAACGTTGGCATCCATCAAAATGTTTCAAATTTAGATAAACTATCATTTTCTTGGTTTATATCAAGTTTTATATCAAGTCAAAATAATCGGATCAAATTATCAAACATTAGAAAATAACTTCTTCTTCTTCCGGGCTCACAAATAAAATAAAAATACTGTAAGGTTCTCAGGTCCCAAAAGCTATGCAAAAAAGCATAACATTACAAAGCTTTCCTGGATTTACGGTAAAATATGAATGTTATTTAAGCAGCTTTACGTTTTGTACCTTTTCTAAGCATCGAAAAAGTTTAGGAAAAAACGGATTAAATCGAACAACATTGTCTTGCCTGTTGCCCTTAGATTCCCTTCGTTTTTGTTATCGAGTATAATGAAGTTGAAGTCTACAAAAAATCGAATTAATCTCAACATAAATTGAGAAATAACAGTACCTAGTTTAAATTACATTTACGGTTATTTCCCAGCACCGATTACACACTAATCAATATATTAACTAATTTTGAATTAGTTTCTCCGCCGAGGATAATAAAAAGCCTTTTGAAATCAATTTACTTAGTTACTAAAGTTTTTAAAATTCTGGGGTAAATGTTATTTTACATTCAAATCTATAACTTACTATTTACCTACTGTCCTCGCATCTTTTTCTTTATCATGAATTCAACCTTTATATTTTAATATTAAAAACGATTATTATTACCTGTAAATTTAAAATAACAGAGTGCTAATATTATTAGTTTTCCTTTAATTTGCAGACGTTTCTTCTTAAATTAAAACAATCGTCTTCTCCCACTCAATAAGGGTTTAAAAAGCTTGCTTAAATTTCAAAATGTTTTACAAGGTCTATCAGACAGAACTGTATAAATTATCCAACTTAATGGAATATACATTGTAATGTAATATTATCCCTGAACCATTTATGAATTGTAAGCCCTACTAACTAATAACTTTCAATATAATATGAAAATCTTCTTATATTGTATACTGAAGATGATTCAATGCAGTCGAGACCAGCCCCAAAAATAACAAATTTGTGGAATAAAGACCATGTCTCCGATAACTCGTTCAACCATCTTATGGTAAATGTTCCAAAAAAGTAATTTTTACTAAAAGTAAATAGTTTGTAAAATGTTTTCAGGTGCTACAGCATAAATTGAATTAAAAGCATTAGAAACAAAATAAAATAACTGTGGCCCCCTCCCCCTAAGCTTTAAAAAGTACACGTTTATAACTACCAAATCTACCATTTTTAGCTAAAATTTGCGGTTGCGGCACTTTCTTTTCTCTTGTTTCGGCTTGAACTACTCGTAAAAATTGCCGTCATCATGTCCGCTTCATTAAGCCATAAAAAATGTAGGAAATAACCTGAACTACCTAGTTCCCTTGTTAGCCACCAATGCCAGCCTAGCTCTAAGTGTGTTAAATTTAAATACAGAAAGACCTATGTACAATTTTCCATTAATATTTTTAGTTACTTAAACTAGCGTCACTTCAAATTCAAGTCCATCTTGTTCAATCTACAGACCATTTAAAAATGTGCGAAGAAACTAACCATTTTACCCTTAAAGGGTCGTAAGTGTCATTTATCGGGTGTAAAAACTTAAGGCCATAACATCAAAACATTTGTAACGTGTGGGTCTTATTGTTGTACCTTTGAGTCGTCTGAAATTGTAAATCAATACCTTTGTGTTTTTAAACTTTTTTACAACCAGGTATGTATCAGTCATATTTAAAAGTAGCAAACAATAATAGAATAAAAAAAGTTTGTTTATATTATACGGTTGAATACCACAAGAAAACGGTAGTTTTTAGTTCCTTGGTACGATTTGGAGTATTAAGCAGAGATCTGAGATCTAAATAATTATTAATTTGTTTTGCTTTTCGTGTATGTACGTAATTATAATACTATGTGATGTGCGCGTGTGTTTTTTGTTCCACACAGCTACAAAAACTATACTCCTAAATTAAAAATGAGGAAACACTGAACTTTTCAGGTAGGATTTACTTGTCACCATTGTGTCGTAATCTTTGTACCCAATATTAATACCAAAATATGTTTTATTTCCATTTAACGCCTGAAAAAGAAGTGTTTTATTTAAGATTCTTACGCAACTACTAACATCTACTAATAATTTGGAAATTAGGGAATGATCTACAAAAAAATGTTATTTAATTATATTATTACTTTATACAGGGTGGCCCATGTGTGTGACAAATTAACACCTTTGATATTTTATCACTACGACGCCATATTATTTGGTTTTTAATTTTTTCGCAACGTTGCCAAACAAAATGAAAAAATCTTAAAGTTTTAGGAAAACATGATATTATAAAACTAATTGTATTTCTCAATTAGAAAATCTAAAACACAAAATGTTTTGTAAACTCCAAGTATAAGCATAGTAAAACTATTTAAATCATAAAGTAGTTGAATTATTGTACAGGGTGTTTTTTGTTGACATCCGAATATAGAAAATTTTAAAATACAATAAAACTGTTTTTTGAAATACAATACTCTATATTTATTAGGCTCATCACATAGAGAGTTTAATTCTCTTTTATTCTTGTTAAGTCATCCCTATACCATTACTCACTAATTTTGCCAATATTTCGATTTTTACTTAAATTTTCGTAAAAAAACTGTTATATTCCTTCCTCTAGTTAGCGATGACCCGGAAAACCAAAACAAATGTAATTACAATATTTAATGTCAATTTGAAATAACTTAAACTAACCCATGCAACAATACATTATGTCAACACTACAAAACTGAACGATATTATATTTTCCGGCTAACTGGAGAAAGGAAAATCACAGTTTTTTTACGAAAATTTAATTAAAAATCGAAATACTGGCAAAACTAGTGAAGATTGGTATAGGGATGATGTAACAAGAATAAAAGAGAGTTATATGTTGAGCCTAATCAATGTGAGATCTTGTATTTGAAAAAACAGAGTTACTGAATTTTAAAATTTTCTATATTCGGATGTCAACAAGAACACCCTGTACTATTATGATCTAAAATAATTTTTCTATCTCTATACTTAAAGTTTACAGAACATTTTGTATTTTAGATTTTCTAATTGAGCGATACAGATAATTTTATGCTATCATGTTTTTCCTAAAATTAAGAATTTTTTATTTTGTTTAGAAAAAATTGAAAACCAAACATGGCGTCATATGGATAATTTCGCGGGGAATCTAAAAATGCTAAAATGTGTAAGGTGCTCAATTTAAAAACAAATATATTTTTATTGTCCTACTTTTCTGGACCACCCTGGACACTTTCAAATAATTTTATTTGCTTATACCCTACACCTTTTCTAGAAACTTTTTTTTATATCTTAAATAATAGAGCCGATATAATACTTTGTCACACAAATGGGTCATTTTGTATATTGTTACTCACATGGGTTTCTCTATTCAAGAATTGTGGCTATAAAAACATTATCAAAAATATTATAAGTTACAGCTAAAAGGATTCTAAAGTCAAACTATTTTTTTTTTGCAATTATTAGGTCAAATAAATTAAGCAATGAAACAAAACTTTAAACTAGCCCAATTAGAATTTAAAATTTAGTTATTTTGTAGAGTCATTCGCTGTTAATTCATTTAAACGGACATTTCAGTCTACAACTAACAAAAAGATTTTTTTTTCAACTTATAAAGATGCAATAAAGTTCATTATTTCAACCTAGTAATGTCGTATAAGATTTATGACGTAACTGCCATCATAGTACACCAATATTTGATTTAAAAAAATTCTGTCGTTTTCGCAAAAATAGGTATTCTAAACGACTGGCAAAAAACTTGAAAGTTCCTAAACTTCCAAATAAATTCAAAAGGATAAAAGAAATTGGATCCTACCGAATATATCCAATCGCTGATATTCTTGGGGCGAAGCATCACTTCCAAATCCCAACCAACTATTACTGAAAAACAGCAAAAACACTAAAAATGACATAGTTAAATCACGAAGACACTGCACATGACAGAATACGCGCGCGATACGATGCGTCGCTCCAACAGGAGAGCTTTTCAAACCGCTCTCGCCAATATCCCGAATTCGTCTGCGAGAGCGACTGATTCCTGCCGAGTGTACGATAGGCCCAACTAGTTCCTGTTTAACACAACCACAGCGCAATTAACAATGAAGCTTATGCCCTTCTTCCCCTAGAAAGTGGGATAGATAGCAGGAACGTTGTCTTATCTACTTTTGTTTTATCGTGACAAAGTGTTCTATGTGGTGTCAAACTGAAAACTCGTTCAGAAACCAAGAACTATAATACCAACTTGTTAATTGAAGATATCAGTGGATAAAGATGACATATACCAAAAAGTTAATTTTGAGAAAAATTAATTTAAAGTTTTTATTTCGCAATTTATTCTAGAATAAACACTCAATTATTTTCTCCAAAATAATGTATTTATGTTAAGAAATTTAAGTCTAGATAATCATATATTGAAATAAAAGTCCCAAGATAATCTCAGTTTTAACATATACATTATAGAGTAAATTTTATTATTTTTGGACGTATGACAACTTAATTTCAGACACTCTACCGGGTTGCTTAGTTGAACATATAGGAAATCCCATGTAAATTTTCATTGTTTAGGTAATACAGTAAACACCAGCGAATAATTTCTATGACGCTATTGTCAAAAATTGAATATACAGTTTATTATCTGGTCTAGATTTTCAAACTTTAGATCTTTATAAATAAAATTTTTTAAGTGACCCCACAGAAAGAAGTCGTTAGGCGAAAGGCCAGGAGACCTGGTATTTCCCAACCTAGAGAAAATTATGGGCAGAACAACCATCCATTTGATACAAGATCTCCTGTTTTTTGCGTACAACTTCTTCTAGTGCGGGTTCAATTCGATTTACGCCACTGGCCACACATCAGTAAAAATCCAACACCACTTAGAAGAAGTCATTAAACTGACTCAACGACTAACTAAGGGTTGTCAGAGTTCGTTGTTAATAATAATTCATAAGACATAGTTTTGGTAATTATTTTTCAATCGTGGTTAACACTAAACTAAATCACCATTTTAATTCAAGGCTCTCTGAAGAATGCAGCGTTGATAAATACATCGACACTTTAATGATTGTTATACCACTAACTGAAAAGGGTTTTCGCGATGTAATAAATAGGTTGTCTTACAAGGAAACGAGCATTGTTGACGAGATATCTATAAAATTAATAAATGGTAAAATTTGTAGCCCGCTAGCAACAAGCACAATTAGGTAAATTTCCTAATTATTTGAAAGTTGGTAGTGTTATTTCGATATTTAAAAGGGGCACTCGATAAATATGGAAAATTACACACCCATATCTATTTTCAGTCTTTTTTCTAAAATTCTAGAGAAGGTCCTAAAATAACCAATTTCTTGAATAAGTTAAAATACTAACCCACCATCGACACGGTTCCACATAGTTCTTGGTTTAAAAAACTACTTTTACTGGGAGTACATTTAAGTATAAAGGATGCCTCAAAAGTCAAATTTTTAATATCAACTTTCCTTTTTTAAATATGATACCATATATCAATCAAATCTCTATCGAAAATACTATTAATTAATTAATTTAATTAAATTATTATTAAAAGTTTAAAAGTGGAAGGCATTAAATATTGGGTAAACAATAATTACTTATTACTATAGTAACAAATTTGTGACATTGTAAAATAATTTTTAACATTTCTAACAGTGATATAAATTTTAACTAAATGCTTAGAAGGCAAAGTAGTATTTTTTTATAACTATGCCGCCACTTCTTGTCTTCCAACGAATATGTTGACATGCTACTAATCTACGTTGAGTGCAAAAAAAAATCGCGTGATACAGGGAGCGGTTTCCAGATCGTCCAACACCCTCGTTACGCATTTTTGCAATTTTATTGTGGAAACAAAAATGCGAACGTGTTCTTCTCCTAGCTCAAGGGGCTCACAACATGCTTGACCAGTAAGAAACGAAAATAACACAATAAATGTCCTTGCACTTATAGTAATATACCCTCCTGTGCCAGTAAGAGGCATCTCACAAGAAACAGCAAGACTTCAGTGTCGCGAATTCTAATTAACAACAGATACCCCTCCTTTAAAATTCGTCTGGTACAAACTCTACGGCCTAAATGATTATGAAAGACGATTGGAATTCATCTCCTTTTTGACTACACAGTTAAATAAGGATCCATGGTTTCTGTGCAGTGACGAATCACTATTCCATAATAACGGAATCGTGAATCGTCATAACATTCATTATTGGTTGGTGAAAAATTCAGACTGGGGCCGGGAAACTCATTTCCAAAATGTCTGGGGAGTAAATCTATAGTGCGGTCTTTTTGATGGGCGATTAATTGGACCACACTTTAATAAAGGTGCATTAAACGGTCAAAGGTATTTAAATCAAAATATAGAATCGATTGAAAAGGCTTGACATAAAATGGGTATCATATTTGAAAAAGTAAAGTTAATAATAGAAATTGTACTTTTGAGGTACCTGTATGCGTAAATGTACTCCCAGTAAAATTAGTTTTTTTAAACCAAGAACTATTTCGTTTAGAACTTTTTTTATATCATGAACTGGGAAGAACATATATTGTGTAAAAATAGTGTTGGGACTGTACACGACGAAATGGACAAAAATAATTTTGTTGAAACGATTTTTTTCTACTAAAGTTGGGCACTTGACATCCTTGAAACAGTTAAGTTCTTTGGGAATTCGTGGGGTTATTAAAAGTCCATATTATTAACGAATAGCTAACGGCGAATCATTTATATGCGCAGACGATACGTCTATTATGCAGGCCCGGATTTACCATGCAGGCACAGTAGGCAGTTGCCTCGGGCGGCAAGAATTGAAGGGTGGCAAATTTTGAGATAAAATTCAGTTTACTCTCAGAAAGGTGCATTTCATTTATTGAAAAACTTTCCGAACCAAATTTATTCCACCATTGAAAAAGTTTCGTAAGGCGGGGGGCGGCAACTTTCGCAACTGCCTAGGGGCGGCAAATTTCTAAATCCGGGCCTGCTATTATGTGTATGAAGTAAAAAGTATTAAAAAAGGTTTAAAGTGTCTTCAACTTTCTTGGGGAGTGCTGTTTTTCTAACAGACATCATAAAATAATACCTAATTATAAACTATGATTTTTTGCAAAAAGACATAATATTTACCGACCAAGAAGTAGTGGCCCTTTTCAAATATATAATGGTTCTGTTGAGACGAATTGTGTACTTTGAAATTGATAATCAATAATGTTTTGTTAAATATTTTCTTTATGTTGTAATTCGATATGCATTTCCATGAATAGTGGCATTTATAGCTGAATTTTTAAAATGAACAATTATCAAACATTATCATATCTCACTTGTAACAATGCAAAGTCAAGGGTACATTTTAGCATTGCTTTAAAACCCCTGACACTATTTCCCTTGCCCTAACAGTGTTTGTGGTTAAAGTTGCTTGGCTTTGGGGGTTCTATTTAACCCACAAATATGTAAGTGGGCGCAAATGCGCAGATTAGGCTAGCTGCGCTATAAATCTCAACACACAGACAAGCATTTTTTGCCGTTTGCCGCAAAGGGTTGTTATTTTGCAGTGACACCAGCAGTTATTTTATACTTTTGCTTTTATAATAATAAAATTATTTTCCTCCAATTTTTTATTATTATTTTACCAAGTTCTGCTCTTTAACATTTTTATGAGACTACATTCAATCAATTGCAACATCCCTGAGTCAGTTAGTTTCCTTGTTTTAACAGTGTGAAGTCAATTGACTTGTTTTCTAATATCTAACAAGATTATTTTCGCCTCCAAAATATCACAAAATACAGAACTTTTATTTTTATCTCGAATGAAAGCTGAATAATTTGACCTTATACCCTCAGCATTTCTATTTGTCGCTGGAAGGTCAGATACCCATTTTTTCCGAATGTTTTTGCAGTAATTTTTTCCTCTAGGGTTATAGGATGCCTTGAGTTTTGCTTTCTGCTTTCGCGTTGCCGCCAAGCAAAAAGAACACACCTTAATAAGTTTGTTTTCAAAGATAAAATTTACATAATTTACAATTATTTGGTGATGTATATTTTTTATATTTCAAGCTCAAAGGACACAAAATTATATCTGAGCTTAGAGCATTTGTAAATAAAAAAGTAAAAATTATTTCAATATACACAAACTTTCTTAATCTAAAAGAGCAAGCTCCCAGTCGCTTCCATAATAATAAGTTGCGAAAGTTCATATAACAAAAGTTTCTTCAAAAACTGTAGTATTATTTTTTTAAGCAGTCTGTTTATTTAGGCGAAGGTAATCTGGACCCGATCAAACATGTTAATTAAAAAGGAAAATTTGCACACTAACCGATTATTTGGAACTAGATAATTGTACTGAGATATCAAAACTTATCTTGGTGAAAGGTGATCATAAAATGAAAAATAACTGTACTAGCTCATCCGTTTAAAATAACTCTAATAGCTAATAATGTTTTTAACCTGACAGATTAAAGTAACAGGCAAGGGCCTAGCGACACTTAAAACACCGGACTGTGATAGTTAATCTGACTGGGTGTTTTTCAACTTTTCCCAGCGTGCTTGCTTTGGTTTTCCATTTTTCTTCACTCTTTAATATGTGCTAACAGTTTGTGAGAACTGTTTTACGCCGAAAGGCAAAACCATCTTTTAATACCCCGCGAAGGCACTTGCCGGTACGGGAGTGATGAGATAATTATCTGATTTCTAACACTGTAACCAAGGCCATTCCAACGGCCGCCGGGCTTATGGCCCGGTTCTTTGGGCGCATTTCGACCGTTCATATCATATCTTGGGTTGAAATGTAATACATTAGGCTTAAATTGAGATTTTAGTTATAGTTTAGAAATGTAATTTATAGGAAATAAAGAGCTTAAAAAGGAAAAGGGGGGTGTCGAGCGCGGTTAGTACTTGGATGGATGACCGCTTGGGAAACACCGCGTACTCTTGTCTTAGGGAAGAGTATAAAATAAATCGACATCAAAACCATTATATTCACGCCGGACAGGCCGGATGAGATCGGATATCTCGTAGGATGAAGATGCCGTTTCACACTCCCCAGTCGATGACCGGTTTAAGATGGCCTCTGATACGCCGACGACCGTAAAAAATAGTAAATAAAAAAAAAAATAAAGTAACAGTTGGAAATGTCAACCGCCTTGGCCTTCGCATTCTCTCAAAAGCATTTTGTAGCATTTATTACATTTCAGTTGCACATTCTTTAACAATTCTGTGTGTCAAATTGCAGGAGTTCTGAAAATTCCATTCTTCGAGTGAGAGAACTCATACACAGAAAAAATAAAATTCTTAAAGACGATGAATTTTCTTGAATGAAAGCTGGTTGTTTTGCATCAAAAATAAATTCTTAGCGAAAGAAATGGTATTGACTTTTTCCTCAAAACTTCAACTTCTTAAATCAAAACTTCTTAAACCAAAACAGTTAGCAAGTCATATACAAAAAAATTTAACTTTTAATATTTTCGTTAGTTAGAGCCTGTTAAAGTTTAAATTTTTATCTAAACTCTAACTAGGAAAATATTAAGATTTCGAATTTTTGTTGTTGCATGACTTTCTATCTTTACTTTACTACGTAAAATCATCCTTCCAAGTTTCATAACGCATTTTCCCATCACCCTACGTTAAAATCAAGTAAAACACACTTCTTGAATGAAGAAAATGTAACTGGAGAATTCTAACACTTTCATAAGTTTCCTTCCACAACAATAGTTTCTTAAATAAAACAACGACGACTATCTCCAAGTTTCGTAACGAATTTTTATATCACTCTACTTTAAAATCAAGTAAAATACACTTCTTGAATGAAGAAAATGTAATAGAAAAATTCTAACACTTTCTTAAGTGTCCTTCCACGACAATAGTGTTTTTAAATAAAACAACGCGGACTATCTTAATTGAAGAATTTTGAAATTAAAATATTCTCGACTGAAGCTAAAAGAGTAGTTCTTTATTTATGAAAACAAAAATATCTTGGATGAAACCTGTGGATTTCTTCGGTTGAATCAAAATAAACAAGAATATAATCTGCTATAGTAAAGAATATATTTTTTTCGTTATATGCAAATCACTAAATATCTTGGAGGAATGCAAATTAATTTGACTGAGGCATAATATTTTTTCGTGTAATAGTCCATAATCTTACAAGGTGACCTAGGAGAAACCTTAACTTGTCAAACGGTCATTAAAAAGCTCGCTAAGGAAAGCTATACTCTCTCGTGTCGTATGTCCGCTGAAAAAAGCAAATGCTTAAGTTTATCATAGTGTAGTTGTTGAACAAATTCAGTCGAAGTATTGTTTCGCTACCTCTCTGCATTGACGTTGAAATTAAAATAATGGGCCCAATTATTCTTCTGCACGAAACTGCGATCATACGAACATGTAGTGGAGATTCAACAAAAATATGCAGATTATCAGCGCCCCACATTCTCATATTTTAAGAATTGATATAGGTACCCCGAAAGATGGAACCATGAATTGTCGGAATCTTAACTGATATGTTTAATTGTTTACCCGATCGACTTTCATTAAATTATTGATAAACCATTGGCTGTAGGCAAGGCAAAAGGGCTTAATATAATTGTATCTTTTATGGATTCATGCCCAAATTTTTCTTCACAATCGTTTGGTATGTTCTATAAGAAATTTCAATTTCTTAAACCAGACATTTTAAAGATTTTGTAGGTTCTTGTTCCATACATTGACAAATGGCATTAGCAGCTTCTTCTGTGCGAACGACTGGCCTACCAGCACTTTTTTTATAAGTAACACTGCCAGAAGCACAGTAAACACATCAACGCAATTCGTAAGATACGCATAAAAATCCTTTGAAAATATTGTTACATCTAGCAAGCACTCTTGAAAATCGTCCAGACATACCCTGATTGTATTCCCAAAATCCATTTTCTAGCATACGAGTATGGGCAAGGGCCTAGCGACACTTAAAGCACCGGTTGGATCACCGAAGTTAAGCGGTGTCGAGCGTGGTTAGTACTTGGATGGGTGACCGCTTGGGAAACACCGCGTACTCTTGTCTTAGGAAAGAGTATAAAATGAATCGACATCAAAACAATTCTATTCACGCCGGACAGGCCGGATGAGATCGGATATCTCGTAGGATGAAGATGCCGTTTCACACTCCCCAGTCGGTAGACCGCACGATTAAAAACCGTACGGTCGATGACCGGTTCAAGATGGCCTCTGATACGCCGACGACCGTAAAAAATAGTATTAAAAAAAAAATAGCGTACGAGTTCTAAAATAGACTTTAATCATGTAAATCTTGTGCTCAGTCGTAAAACTCATAATTCAAGAATAGCAACAAAATGCCTATATTAAAAATTTGATAAAGCCTATTTAATCATATGTGGTGAGAAGGCAAGGTGTTGCGTATGTAGGTAATATAATTTAATTCAAATCCTAGCGAAGCAAAACATCCATATTAGAGTCATTTCCGGGTAAAATTATTTCATGCAAATGGTATTAAACTTTATTTACAAATGCTACACCAAAGTGGTTTGCGCTTTAGGATCGTTTGCTTTCAAAACTACCGTAGATAACGGTGAAATATTCTTTGATTCCATACCTAGCTTAGTGGAAATTTTTACCATATATTCGTAGCCGCCGCACCCAAGATTTATTACAGGAAATCTTGTCGACGTTGGTTAAAATATTTTTTTAAAACTAACTTACAATGGAGCTTACTGGATAAAGGGCCTTAGTTCTTCAGAACATATATTATGGGTCAGTAATATTACATTCTATTCAGGGTGCTGATCAAGTTTCCCGGTTAAAATTTTACAAAACACATTTTCTTGATCTGTGTCGTTTTCAGTAAGATCTTGTACTCCTAAATATTTATAGGCATGCCACCTTTCTTTTTTCAAAAATTTAGCCACTGTCGAATTATGAATATTTTCAAAATATTTTAAGAAATTCCTCAATCTTGATCATCGAAACCAGAATATTAATTTTTTCATCCGTGGAATTTCCAGGGCCTCCACTGCTTGGTTTATCTCTGAGAAACTAAATTAGCTGAACTTTTTTACTATTTATATTTTATATTAAAATGCTCACACCCTTCGTGTTGTATTCTTTTTCGATCCCACACATTCTACTATAATTAATATTGACAGCTCTTGAACCACCCCGTGTACTTTTCAGAAATCTAAAAACATGGAAACAGACTAAAATAAAATCGATGTAGCTAAGTGTCTTTTGCTTAGGTGATTTATTTATAAAGAAGTTTAAATATTGAATAACATATTAGCTATACCTGCTGCAACAGTTATTTATATCATAAATGAATTCAAAAACCTTATAAAATATTTTGAAACTGTAAAGGATCTTTGCTCGGCACGTCAAGATGCTTCTTATTTATTGGATTTTTAACTCGAATAGACAAAACCCATTTTAGTCGGGAGCTGTAGCTAGCTGAGTTAAGAAGTTGGGAAATAAACCATTTCTTGTGGTTTATGTAATTAAAAATGTTCGGATTATGCCATCATAGATTCAGCGCCGTCCCATAGTTAGGCGAAGTTGTTTGAGTTAGCAGTAATAACCCTATTCGGATCTATTATACGAGGGAGCTTCAGAGATTGGACCTTCCCCAGGGGTAATATGATAACACACAATTCTCATAAATAAATAACACAAATTAGGTTACATTAAATATTAATCGTTTTTTCGTAGATTTCAACTTGGACGTTGGATACAATGCTACTTGAATAAGAATGCCACAGCAAAATTCCTTAGAGAGTGTACAAACTTCTACTTTAAATATTGCACACATTGTAGCCAATCGAATTTCGGTCCTTTTTTTTTATCATAGAAGTATCCAGCACACGGTCCACAATATTCTGATGAATCTATTTCCATTTCAGAGTTGTCGTTCTTCATTGTTACTACTTTTTCTTCACCATCCAGAGAACTGGTGGTAGAAATATCCTTATCTTTGTGATTTTCTTTCTTTTTATTTTGACTTGGCTTGTTCTCTTCATTTTTCAGCTTCTTTCGTCGCTTTCAATCACATCAGCTCTGCATGTTGTTTTCGCTTTTGGCCCCGTTTACATCAGGGATGCATGGAATAACTAAAATATCTTCAAATAGATTGCGGTCATAGGCGACTAGGATGTTGCATAACAATAAAACAAAAAAAAATATGTTGGGGCAATTTGCCACAGAACGATTATATGTGGTAGGTAACACCATTGACAAAAGTTAGGTTATAAATCGTAGTTAACCTTAGTCCAATTTAAAACGATAGCAAAAGATAACACAAGTGTATACTTACCACTTCCTTCGGATTATCCAGTGGCGGCTCACCAGTGGAGGCAGTACCTTTCCTGCTTCAAAATGAAATAATAATATCTTATTTTGTAAATATGTAATCCAATTAATAATAGTACAGCTTTGAAACATATTTTTTAATATAAACTCTATAATAGTTCTTCAGTGTAAGCTTCGGGAAAGGTATTTAATTGATTTCGCTGTCTCTAAGTCTTTAATTAATATTTAATTAACGCAACATCCTGATCTCTGCGCCCAATATCTTTAGAATAGACAATAAGTAAAAAGACAAGTAATCATATGCTTTAAGAAACGTTATAAGTGTTTTTGCATGATGGAAACCGTGATTGGACGCACGTCCAGCTGTTTTAAATGAATATCATTGATTGGCATTACTGCGTCATATTCACCCTGAAAATATATTTGACATTGACACTGACAGAACCAAACGAGCCAAGTATCCGGGAGCAACAAAGACAAATATTGAACCCTTTACATCCAAAAGTCACTGGGCTAGTTTCTTGGGTCAAAATTCGCAAATTTGCTTTGCTTGAGTTTTTATATTACAACTTCCTTATTAAATTTTCGCTTTCACGTAAACCAAAGTAACTTCACTAATCCCAAACATTATATCCTAATATCAAAATCCAATGCATCGTGTAATTTTAGTAAATACTTTTGTTGCTGGTTGGTATTGTTAGTGTATTACGCCCGATCCTTCAAAGGATGAAACGCTGTGTATTCTATTCCTAAATTGCCTAGCAAAAAGCTTGAAGAGCAAAAATGATTTGCTAAAAATATTAAATTACCAATTAAATTTGTAAATAAAATATTAATAAATTAATAAATGAACAACATAATAATGTAATATCGTCCATTGTTTTATAATACCTAATACTAGTTTTACCCAGATCATTTGAGTACGCGAATGGATTAAATTATTAAAAGTCGCAAATACCATTTTCACTGGAACTTCTAAGCTTTTTATAAATAACACACACGGTCATTAGGAGGCTATTGGTGTGGCAAATATACAAGCGTGTGACTTTTAAAATTAAACTCCAGTAAAATTAAATTTCTGGGTCCTTGCTATTTCACAAATACAACGTACGAGACAGCATTGGGTTAAAGCGTAAAGTTTAATTTATACTAATTGCTCATACTGGCAGAAGTAAACTTTTAAATAACTTGTGTTCTTTGCGAGAAAAGGGTGGGCAATACGTCAATAAGCAAAACTCAAGGGAATATAAGACAAGGCTATCGCTTGTTCCCAAAGCTAATTGATGTATCCACTGAAGGACTGTCTAAAAGAAGTCCCAATCGGTATTAGTGAAGCGACCACAGGGCCCACATAAAGACAGAAAAAGAAAAAATAAAGAACCTACGCAAAATTTACTAGCTTTTGATAATAAGAATTCTTAGGTTAGTGTATGGTATATGGCAGCTACACTACAAAAAATAATCCTTTAATTTTTAGAAAAACTGAATACGAATTATTGGACATTATTGTATTCGAAATGTGTTCGCGTTGTTCTTGATGGTCAAACCTTATCCTGTTCAACCATTGCTAGAAGCCTTGGATTGCTACTTGACGTAAACCTGAGCATGTCAACGACTGTATTAAAAAGGCATTTGCCAATTTAAAACTTATATACTACCAAAGGCACCTTTTAAATCCTGATCTCAAAAAGTCGTTATGTGAGCCTGGACTTATCTCAATTCATTTTTGGTGATGCATTGTACGGCCAGACGTATCAGATGATTCAGAACTGCTGTATACGCATGATAAGTTAAATAAGGAAGTATGATAGAGGGATAAGTACTATAATAAGAGAAATACAATGTTAATGTTGGATATCTTGGTTTAACAATATTATTATTTTATTTAAGGCTGTAACTTGAAAACAAATGAATATTGGATAACAACGTTTGAGTTTTTTTTTATTATTTTGATGCACAGAAATTATTAGTTAACCTACGGCAGGTTTAACACAGGACCGAATATTCCTTACTTTTATTTGACGAATCTATGACATATTGTTCCTTTACACGCTACCAAAACACCATCGACTTTTAAGGTAGAATGCAATGTAAAATATTTTCATAAACATTATTAGTTCTATTAAGTATATGTTGCTGCCCCTCAGTGCCCTCCACCATGCCAGCTATAGTTAACTTATAGTTACTTATATTATTTCAATTAGATAAATTACGTGTTATTGCACATTAATTATTGTACATTTATTGTTAGTTTATATCTTATAGATCCATTTAAATTATGGTTCCCTTAGTGATTACTACTGACGTCATAGTTGAGAATATTAGGTTAAGTGAGAAAGATTTGCTTCAACTTCGCCTTTTATAATTTTTTTTTTCTTTAATTACCATAAAGACATAATAAATAAATCTTCCTGCGGGGTCGTTTTCCGCCTCAAAAGATATAAGACCAACGAGAATCGCTCTCTTCGGACGCACACCGCTCGCAGAGCGCCATACAGGGGCTAAAAAATTTCTAAATTGAAAAGTTATTTTAATATTATTCCATCATATATGAATTGTATTTTTGTGTTTGTTTGAAGGTTAGGGACGATGATGTATCATGAATGATAAACGTGTTTTGGACTCGCATTGTTATTATTTATTTTTCTCACAACGTTTCAACTGGTAAACATCTCCAGTGGTCTTCAGGTGATTATTTTCTGAAGTTCAAAACATGTTTATTATTCTTGTATGTTAGTTCTGATGTAAAAACGCGTTTTAATATTTTGGTTTAGAATTAAACTCCACGTGGAAACGTTGTTTTTAAAAGCTAAAAAATATTAACTTTAAAAGTTATAGGCGGTTCATTGTTTTTGTCAGCTATTTCTGTTTTATTTTAACAATTTTCGCAATTGGTTACATTCGTCTACGTGCAAAAACAACAAGTCAGCAAAGAATAATTATTTTGAGTCCAGAATAACGAAGAAAAAGCAATTACTCAAGTCGGCACCTGCTAATTTTTAATTGCTGTTATTAAACACCGTTTATCTGGGAGCTACTGAGCTACTTGTTTATTTCTCAGCGATTAATTTTGGTTTGCAGGGAGTGTTTTTGATATTTTTCTTGGCTTACGAGTTAAACCTCAAGCGAAAATAAATACGACGGTATATAAAATAACTCAAGGCGACGACACCATAAAGACATTTAAAGTTGAAAACCAATCCAGTTCAATTTATTTGACTTCCGATAAAAAAAAAACTAAAATCCACAAAGTAAAATTAATTTACATAACTTTTATTGCTTTTCCTGCCTTTGTGACGGGTAGTAGGAAAAATGTAATATTTATTAGAATTCTTTTGTTATTTTTAGTGATTCCCTTTGGGCATGAATATGACACTTGTTTTTTCAGTCCTGTGGGTATATAATGTAAAAATCCAATACATTTTCAGCTACGCTGAAAAAGGAAAGATAAAAGAGACGGGATATCTTTTTTTCATAATTTGTTCGGTCGAATTACAACTAAATATGCAAAAATGCCGAAAAATAAGGAAGGTTCCTTGAATTACATAATAAACATTTCGATTCCTTAAATTACTGTAAATTTAATTTGAAAAGATAATTAATTCCTTTTCTTAACAAGATTCAATTATATAAGATCGCCTCTGGCAAAAAGATAGATCTTTAGTGCTGTACACACCAAACAGGAAAATAGAAACATAGTTACATTCTTACAAATATAAAACTTTAGCAAACCAAACTTTTATCATTAAAAGTTACATTAGGTTTATACCAAGTAGACGCAGCGACATTTTTTTAAGCGCAAATACGCAAAAATAATATATCAAAAAGGCCCTAACAACAACTTTGATGAAATACAGTTGCTACAAGTCTTTATTTGTTGATCGCCGGTCGTGAAAGAAATATTTTGATTAAGTTCAATTTTCTAAGTGCCCAAGAACAAAGAACTACAAAATAACATTTTGTGAAGTTTATTATTTCTATTACTTTTCTCAATCAATTTAATACGTGCTGTCGAAATCCTTCAGATAATTAGATTTCTTTTGGCCAGTTTCTGTCATTTCAGACGAAACAAGAAAGATGTTTGTGTATCTTATACAAATACATGTATATGCTGGGATAATGTGATTGGACTGAGTCTTTTTTTAGTTTATATGTTACAAAAAAATACTTGTTTTTGAGGTAGACCCGATATTTTACGCTGATTCGTAAACATAATAAGACGCATTTAAATTCCTTAATCTGATGACAAACTGTAATTAACCTTAGGGTTAGATCTGTCAAAACTCTATGACCTTCTGAATAATTTTAAATGAAACGTCCTCTTAGTTAGGGTAAAAACAGGGTAAAGTTAATAACATTAGATAACAATACGCTCCAAACGATACATCATCCTCGGGTTTTAGGGGTGGAAATAGACGAATTTCTTCATTAGCCACAAATAGCTCAGATCTGTAGTAAACTAAGGAAAATTAACAATAATTCATTAATTTTTTGGCTAAAAACTCCGATAAAGTAAACACTTGCTATATTAAAAAAAAAGTTTAAGGGAACATTTAGAAGAGAGAAAGTGATTGGTAATCTAACTCTATTGACTCATCGGTTTGCTTAACTTCAGATAAATCTCTGTAATTTGACTTAATTGTAAAAAATCGTGAAACTGGTCTTGTACTCTTTCGTGCTCATCTATTTCCTTTTCCTCAATTAAACATATTATCTCTAATGGCAAAGACTCAAACTTAGCTACATCACCAAACAAGTTATCATTATGAATATGAAAATCATTTTTCGATGTTTCGCAAGCACTTTCCACAATAGCTTTTATTGCCATATCATTTTTTTTTAACTTTTTTGGTGATTGAGCTTCGCTGATTTGTGGGAACTTGAATCCTGTTACCTATTTAATAATTTTACAGAACGAAAAGTAACGTGATACGAAACGCAAGGCAGCATTGTCCATGATCTCCGTGTGTGTGAAAAGGAATCCCAAACGCAAAAGAAAACTGAAGAAATAGTTCAACAGATATCAGCGATGAAAGCACGCAGCGATTATCGCCCAGACTTAAGGTGAGTGGAAATCCTTTTGTGAGTTATTCTCGGTTGGCGTCGTCTTGGCAAGAGTTTGGCATATCATGTCATAATATGAATTTGACACAATTTTAAGTTTTTCAGTCCAATCCCTCTTCCGGTAAGAACTGTAGGAAGTACATTACTATCTGTTTTCTTCACTTACTTCACATATCGAATTTTCCCTGTCTCTCAGCCAATATAAATAAGCTTTTTCTACATTTCAAATATTCCCATTATCAAGTATAGTTACTTAAAATAAAACGTTATTTTCGAATATGGCGAATAATTTCCACTAAGGAAGGTATTTCGTTTCTCGCGATTGCAAACCATTAAGTTGCTTTCCTCCAACAAATGCAGAAAATTACTACTCTATATCCTGAAGTAATGTCTTCATCAAATGGAATATCAAATAAAAATAATGACTAGACTATTCCGTGAACTTAATCTTAGTTTGCAACAGTTAAAAAGTTGAGTGGCATGAAGATTTATCATTTTTAGTGCAAATTTTATAAGCATCTAAAATTTTTATTGAAAAATTTGCAGATTCTTGTCTTCAGGACTCCATAAATAAAGTGAATAAAGGATTCTAACCATTTTACAGCTTTATATAGATTTATTACCTTTAACCGCAACATAAAACTTCTTTATAATTCTCATAATTGGGTAATAAAAATGTGAATTTTATGAATTATCTTTTGCTTGGTGCCGTGTAAAAGTTATAATAAAAAAAATCCTGATTGCATACACTGAGAAAAAATAAAAATTAAAGTTTAATTAAAATTATATTTAACCCATAGTATGTTCAAAGTAAACATTTAGTTCCTGTGAAACCAATATTATTATTGGGTACTATAGAGTATAAAAATAAGTAAAATGATTGCCATATTAATTTATTTTAAGTTTGATTCTTGATGCAGGATTACAAATAAACAGAGCATTAATAAAGGTTCCAATCGGCTAGTAAATTCTAATGTCAAACATAACCTTTGATGATAAGGTCAGAGGCCCTAACTGCCTCCATCTCATTACTCTACATTGTTAATCGCACTACACCATGCGCATCGTATATTATGGCAAATTAAAGAGGGACAACTTATCAATAAGGAAATCGTAAACAGGAACCTTGCAATTTGTGTACTAAAGCACGCGTAACATCTCAAATTCTCATCCATATGCAACTTAAACTATTGTGCAGCTAAAAATAACCAAATAATGGCCAGTCTTGTCAGTTGCTAATAAACATTTGAGTTGTATAACAAATAAACACAGTGTGTAAAAAGTCCCGGACCGGTCAATTATTTAGAAAATGGAGCACGATATAAAAAAACTTCCGGTATAAAAGTTGTAGGCCCTAAAAAAAATCTATAAAACTAAGACACCTCTAATTATACAGGGTGCCTCAAACAGTCATGGTAAACAAAACTTTGGTTTATTTAAATGAAATGACCTCTTTTTAATCGCGTTTTCTGATTCCACTAAACATTCTAAACAACAATGTATCTGCTCTGTATCCGAATAGACCGATACCTGCAAAATCTACAGTCGAAAGGACTATCAAGAAATTTGAGACAAAAGGCACTGTAATAAATAACTGCAGATGTGAAGAAAGGCAGGAACAAAGAAGAGATGCAAGAAATGATAGGGACTTGCAAGTTTTATTGTGCGTGGATGAAAATGATGGGAAGATCAGCACAAGGAAACTTGAGGATGACATAGGATTAGATCACACCACAGCGTTACGAGCTTTGAAACGACATAAATATTATTCATACAAATATGAAAAGCACCAAGAGCTAAGAGATAGGGACGAAATACGACGACAGGAGTTTTGTTTTGGTATGATGGAAAGAGCAAACATGGATAGGGAATTTTTAAAAAACATTTGTTTCACTGACGAATGCACATTTACCTTAAACAATAAACCCAATGTTCAAAATTATCGATATTGGAGCAAAGAAAACCAACACAGGTTTGTGGAAACAAGGACGCAATATCCACAAAAAGTTAATGTATGGGCTGGGATTTTCGGAGAAAATATTATCGGGCCATTATTTCTTACACGAAATTTAAATGCAGAATATTTTTTGGAACTACTTGAAGATCATATTTTACCTACTTTACATGATGCCGCCAGGGAAAATCAGGAAGTTTGGTACCAAATGGATGGCTGCCCGGCACATAGTACCCTGGCTGTCCGGGAATATTTAAACCGTGCTTTTAATGGAAATGTTATTGGCTTAAATCATATAGTAAATTGGCCAGCCAGGTCTCCTGATTTATCGCCAAATGATTTCTTTCTCTGGGGCCATTTAAAAAACAGGATATACAAAGATAAAAAATACCCAAATCTAGACGAGTTAAAAAATGCTATTTCTGCCGAATGCAATAGAATTTCAGTTTACCAACTAGCGAATGTAAGAAGAGAATTTTATGATCGCCTCGGTTATTGTCTAGCAGTCAATGGAGGAATATTTGAACATCTTCTTAAATCCTAAAGTTCTAACAATTTAATAGTACCTACCTTATAATTAGTAAAATATTGAAACATGTAAAATGTCATAATTAACCTTGTAATTGGATACTTTATTTTAGTTTTATTCAGATTAATTTGTACTCATAAATACACCTTTAATATTTTCGATGTACGAGTTTTTATAACAATAAAGCACACATTTCAAAATGACAACTTTATTTGACAGTCATCTTTTACCTTGACTGGTGCCCGCAAATACGGGGCCATAAAAAGGAGAAATAGTTAAAAAGAAATCGGCGATAACCCGTAAACGGGCTCATCAAAAATATCTAAAGTTATTCTTTTGAATGTGGGTTTTAGTCCTCTTTAATAAACCTAAATAGAATTTTTCTCTAAAATAATTAGGGAAGCCAATAATTGACCCCATTAAAAATAACATGGGATTTCCTATGTCCCGCTCGACGATGCAACACCCGGTATATAGTTGTCAACAAAATGGATTTAAAAAATTTAATTTTTTTTTTTCATTGACAGCCGGGCTTTTTCAGGTTTGGGTCATATTTTCTTTATTTGTTTAAAAAGTAGGTTTCCGGTTACATGGCATACAACTTTTTTAATCAAATTAACAACAATATTTGCTAATTCATTATCTTTTATAATAGTCTTAAATATGAACATAATTTATAAATGTACTATATTCAATTTTTAGTGAATTATCGTCAAATGTAAATGCCTTAAGTTTTTAATTCAATTATTCTTTGAAATTACAATATTATGCTTGTTTTCTCTTAAAAACTTTGCTTACATAAATATCAATTTTTTTCCCTAATTCTTGTTCATTTCACACGTTTTTACTAAATAAGTTACTTCGTCTTTTTTAGAAGTATAATAATTTAAAGAAATAGTGCATTCTCGAAGTGGAGTTGAAATATAGGGAAAGGGGAAAAAAGTCAAAAAGTCTTTCTCCACTAATTTAATAGTGAGCTATTAAAGGCTCAATTTTAAAATTAAATTGTCTCTACATGTTTCGAAGGTAGTAACCTTCATCTTCAGGAGACCAAAGTAGTGCTGCAGTTATTATTAGCAGTAGAGAGAAAACTGTTAAAAAAAAAAAAAAAAAAAAAAAAAAAAGCTCCATCAACGTCATTTTCCACCAACAGTTTTCTCTCTACTGCTAATAATAACTGCAGCACTACTTTGCTCTCCTGAAGATGAAGGTTACTACCTTCGAAACATGTAGAGACAATTTAATTTTATAATTGAGCCTTTAATAGCTCACTATTAAATTAGTGGAGAAAGACTTTTTGACTTTTTTTTACCCTTTCCCTAGAAGTATAATAGTTTAGACTACGAGTGACTACATGCGTTTATATAACAAAAATATTCCTTTATTGCACGCTCATCGCAGAATCGTCTAGAAAGCGACTGAAAAGGTTACCGAACTGACTAAAGTAGCAGACTACTTGTTATTCAAATGGTAAATCCTTTAAAATATAACAGTGCACAGTGAAAATTATTTTTTGTGCATTAAATCCCTAGATTAAATAAAAAGACACTTGGGTCTGGCATTGCGGGAATTATCAAGTCAAAGTATAAAAATGATTTTATAAAAAGATACGGCGGAATGTTTTATATCTGAGCATGGTTTAAGCCTTCACTTTTACTGCATGTGGATTAAGTGCTATACAAGACACATAAACACTAGATAAGGCTGCAGATATGTTTATATAATATGCATATTTTATAATTGTGGTTATAAATCAGGGGATAAAATTAAATGAAGTTAAAGTTACCTCGAAGAAAAAGGTATTAAAGTATTAACTTTCTTGATACCATGATATTGTTGACGTTTAATGATCGCTGTCAATTTTAATGTCCCATGCAGAAGGTAACGCAGCTTACCATCTTTTACCTTGTCAATTTTAATCTAATGTTAAAAGTTTTTTACGAGTATAAGCTTTGTCTTAGATAAACGATTATATTTGGCACAAAAATAGTTTGGTACACAACCGGTGCAATTAAAATCAAAATACGGAAACTAGTAGCACGTAGCGGCATTACATGAACCTCTAAAACTTGGATGTGACTTTGGGTTTTACGAGAAATATCCGAGCGCGAAGCGGTTTAAACTTCTATAAAGTCCACCACATAAAAGGGCATTTTTAACATACGAAATATTTTAAAAAATGAAACCTCTATTTTAAGAGTTTCAAATGAAGGTTTTAGTCGAGTTGTTCTCGTAAACTTTTAAAACATTATTAAGCAAGTTAGCCAGCCGTTCCAGTTATTTCAACTAACCATGTATACTAATGCATGTTAATGTTAACAGAGTATAGTTCTGATTATTTTAAAGTTAGCTAATAAACCTTTTTTTCTCAGAGAACTACTTAGGTTTACACATTTGAATAATATTTATTATAATAATATAATATTATCATTATGATTATTAATATAATATTATCATTATGATTAAAATAATATTATCATTATGATTAGTATACTTAATAAATATTATCATATTATTATTATTATTTAAAGTAATCGATGCTCATAGCGTCTTTAAAATTACCTGTCTTTACTCGAAAGAGCAACGAATAGACATTTTAATATTTTGTGGAAATGGAGAAAAACAAAGGTCATATTAAACAGTTTCTTCAAACTGGCCAACAAGCAAAAAGAAAGGAAGGAGCTAAATGCAATGTTTTTTTGGCAATTGCAAGAAAATCTAAAAGTAACTACAACCGAGATAACACTTAATTCAGGGATAAGTCAAAAATCGGTAAGAATTATTCTAAGTAAGGAAAAATTCAAACTTTACAAAATTTAGTATTTGCGGGAACTGCTGGAATATGATCCATTCCGTATAATTCTATAAAGTTTGTAAACAGGCAATAAAGAAATACAGATGTCATATATTTAAAGTTATTGACTTTGATAATAAAATGGGTTCACAAAAATCAATGAACTGAAACTCCAGAAACATGGCAACTTTGCAATATCGTTGTTATATTGGTGCCCAGTAATTTAAATCTCGTGAAAATAGTTCCTTTTATTTAAAGTTAACTATAAACCCTTTTTTGTCCGGAAACCATTTAGGATAAAAATTTTATACTATCAGGAAAAAGTAATATTGATGAGAGGAATCGAATTCAATTAAAAAAGAATATCCCTTAAGTTACATAGAAAAACAAAAATCTGGCAACGTCGCAATTGTCAATTTTGAATTCAATTTTTCAAGTTATCTATACCAAAATTCGTTGATTTAGTTTTGGTAGTTTTGAAGCAAATTAGCTGTTTCGACTATTTCAACTAACCCTGTATATTGCTCTCATTTTACTGAAAAATTAGAAAAGATGTCGGTAAATGTAAATAATTTGGGCCTAAACTTGCCCAGGCACAACACCAAAATCCAATTAAAGTACGTCATCCAAAAAGTTGTCGATGTCCATGTCTTCCTAAATAAAAGATTAACGGAAATTGCTCGAAAAACGTTTAACATTTAACAAAATGGGATTAAGAGGGATAAAATTGGAATCTAGTCTTTCGAAATACAAAAAAATTCTAACGGGTTGTATAATGTCTATACTATGCTCTTGCTAAAATCGGAAATAACCAAATGGGACCACAGGGAGTCCCACGCAATGTCCTTGGTTTAATCAGAAAGCAGCTTAATGATATTACCGAACATAAATTGATTTGCTTCTCATAAACTACCTTAAAATGTCATAAATTCCAAAATAACAAATTATTGGCGTTGTCAACAATATGGAATTTGGAAAATTAAACAATTTTATTTGATATACACACAATACGTGTCATATTTACTCTATATCTTTTAAAGCTAATTTCCTAATTGTATTACACACAACTGTTTGAACCTAATTAATAGCACTATTTGCTTATCGATTCTCTTTTACAACGATTCTGAACATATGCTGTTAACATACGAATTTCCTAATTACTGAGTATTGCTAGTAAGCATTTGTTTTATTGTCCTGTCAAATTAAAATACCGTCAATTTTAAACTATATTTTTCTATTTTTATGTCTAAAATTCTATCCTTATTTACTCTGAAAAATATCTCGCCGTGTGCATAAATATTGATTATTTGCCCTAATTTTTTGCTCATTTTCCACCACTTCACTAATTATATTACCATCAGCTTGCCTGCATTTCGTTAATAACGCTGTGTTAATTTATTGACATTCTTTTTCATACCTTTGGCATGCTTGAGTATTATTGAACATCGTTATATAATATGCAAATATTTACAACTAAATGTTAAAGAATATTTTCATGACCTTTCAAAAACTTACGATTCGCCTTGACTTAGAATTGATTAATGATATGAGAGAGCAAACATTTCAACGATATAATTTATTCTTATACCAAGTCACTTAGAGAAATGTTTGCCTGAATTGGCTTTTCTTTAAAATTTTAAACCGATTCTAAATAGCAAGAGACTGGATAGCTAGTCGCGAAATAACTTGAACTCATTGAAGTGTGGCAGTCTCTAGAAGTCAAATGTACTTTTAAACTTAAAGTGAAGCCGTAAAGAGCATGTGGCACAACAGAAGCTATTAAGAAACGATTTTGTGTCGCTTCAACTAAGATTTTGGTTTTAGTATTTTTATTAGTATGGGATTATAAAGAGCTGGTTTAAGAAGAAAACTATTTTAATAATCTCAGCGAGTGGCGATGAACGGATTTCTTTCAGGCACATTTACCATTAATCCCACCATCGTTCTACTATCCATTAAACACATATTATTATTATAATCTTCCCCTAATTCCATTACTTCGCTCGTTTTTAAATAATACAAGGCTTTAAAAAATTGTAACACCCAATCTCCATTAATTTTAACTAAGGTAAGTGAAACACCTTGATGACTTTGGCTTTGTTGTACTTGTTTTATTCTATGAAAATGGTTGCAACACTATGCAGGAACTTAAGAGAGTATGGCTGCTTTGTAAAACCGACAGGAGAAAAATTGCTACAAGTGACCAAAATACAACCCAAGTTTTACAGCAAGCTGATGATAATCCTAAAACATCACTAGCCAAAATCAAGGAAAATACTGATGTTTCCATCAGCTCTTCATGACGGATTCTACACAACAAGTTTTATCCATACATAACCAAATTAATCCATAGATTGAAGCCAGGAGATCCCGCATGAAGACTGGAATAATTCTTAGCAAGTTTTTCCGAATTGTATTGCCAAAATATAAATATCTTGTCCAACATTTTATTGCCCGACCTTCAACCGACATAATTGTCGCTATTGGTCCTAGAATCATTCTCGTCGGAAGAGGAAATCAACGCGTTTTTATAATTAATGTTTAGTGAAGTTTATTAAATGAATATCTCATTGGACCTCATATTTACGAAGGCACTTTAACTCAGGAACGGTATTTACATTTTCCTTAAGCTACACTTGTAGAACTATTAGAAGAGGTCCCCTTTGAGTCATTTGGACAGACAGTATTCCAATCCATGGTTTGGAACCAACGGACCAATAAGATGGCCAGCAAGGTCACCAGATATAACACTCTTAGATTTTTTTCTTTGAGGCCACCTAAAGGATATTGTTTACGAAACACCAGAAGCCCGGAAATAGCCGCGGCCAAACCAAAAAAAAAAATTGCCGGGAATGTTCTTCAGTACACACACCGCTCCCAGAATGCCCTAAGGAGCATCTCCTGCAGCTTCTTATCATAAAAAAATAACACTAACGTAATATAATAAATTCTGTGTCCTATAATTCTGATGATTTCATTCATTGCTTTAAAAATGAAATGAAATTCCTTTGCATGGAAATGTCGCAGCTGTTAATCCGATTTTACGACTCCAGTTGGTGTTTACTCAGTGGACAGTGGGCACTACATTTGTAAAGAATTCAGCTCCATTTATAGCCATGAATGTGTGAAAGGGTGGTTTAATAGAAGGGCTCTGATTTTTATTGAAATATTCGTAATAAAAGAAACGCCAAAGAATGATTTATTTATATACACTGTTAAAATTTTAATATAGTCTAATACCTCAAAATTAACGTTAGAAAGTAACTGCTGTTATGAAGGTGTTACTTTTGGTTATACGGCACTTATGATTGCACATGGTTGTTTGGAAGAAATCGATGCACGAGAGAACAACACAAGGAATCGAAATATGGAAATGTAAATATTATATTTATTTATTTATTTATGTACGAGAGTAGGAGTACAGGCTAGTAACAGACTAAGTACCCAACGTACATATATTGTGAGTTGAAATTGTAATAACTTACTATAAAATTTCATATATAAGATAATATAATAAGATATATTGAATACTTGCATACCCAGAGAAAGTTCAATAAATGAACGAGTAATGCGACAGAGTGGAGAGTTTTGCTCCGAGTTGGTGTTTCTAAATACTGAACCTGTTTTAAAGGTTTAAATGTCGAATCCGAAATTATTGCTTAGTATTGATCCTAGATTTGTAGAATAAATAAGTCCATTAACTAATTTATAAGTGCCCTTTCACACATTCTCAATATAAAAATAAACCTTAACAATGTCTAGGATTTAGAAGTTTATTAATTAGCCTTAGCTGGATAACAAAAACAACTCCATCGCCATCAAAGTTATACCTGAATTAATAAGCCTGCAAAGCCATATCTAAATTTTAACGTTTAATTAAACAATTTTAATGATAGAAATTAAATAGCTTTTGTTCTTTGAAGAAATGTACACTTCATTAAAAAGTTCTATAAAGTTCCACAGCAAACTTTTATTTAGTATTGTTAATTAATATACAGGTCAGCATGGGTCAACTAGTGTTTCTTATAAAATATGAAGTACATACTAATTACCGAAAAATAATTTTAAAAATGTTAGAAATCCCAATAGGTATTGCCTAATTGCCTATTAATAAGACTAGAATGTCTTTCTATTACTTTTTGTGACAGATTAATTCACATTTTAGTCCAAAAATTACTTGTTAATAGTAACAATTATCCCGAGAGCTTTTGTAATATATGTGCTGATTTAAACGAAGGAAGTGAAAAATGTCTACCATGGATACTTTGGGACTAGTATTATTGTAATTGAATTGGTGCTTCCCGAGTGTCCACTTTTACTTTATATACTTTATTTTTAAACCAGCCCCATAAACAGTAATCTAGTGATGTGAGGTCTGGAGCTCTTGGAGGCCAATTCATAGGACTACCGCGACCAGTCCAACGCCCTGGAAATCTTTCGTCCAAATGTTGCTTGACCTAACGAACGAAATGCGTAGGAGCTCCATCTTGCTGATAGTACATTTGCATTCTGATGTTTACATAAACATCCTGTAGTAGTTCTTGTAATTAATTTTGTAAAATATTCGAGTAGTTGGTCTCCTGTGAGGCGATTCTCCAAAATGAAAGGGCCAATAACACGTTTACCGAAAACTTGTCTAGAAAATTACTTTCAAGTTGCGTGGGGATTTTCCATTGACCATACAGTTACGAGTATTTTTTTTGGGTGGAATCATGAGGAATGGTAGGACTGAATTGATTGTACTGATTGGGAAAAATATGACTGCCGCGACGTATACAGGGGGATGTTTGAGAGATATTGTTTTGCCCTTTGCAAAGAATTTTGGGGGCGACTTTATTTTAGTCGACGGCAATGCTTGCCCTCATTGAGTGAGAATCGTCAACAACTTCCTTAGGGAAAACAATATCACGCGGATGATTTGGCCTGCTAGGTCGCCGGATTTAAATCCTATAGAGTATATGTGGAGTAACCTTAAGTTGCGTTTTAGTCGGGAAGGGAATGAATATCAAAATTTGCAAGAATTGGTGGACGCGATTTTGCGTGAATGGGAAGCTATTCCCCAAAACTTGATTATCGTACTAGTGAATTCTATGCCCGAGAGAGTTAGGGACGTCATTCTAAATAGAGGCGGCCCAACAAGGTTTTAAAAATGTTTATCCAATCAATATTTTTGTTGTGAACAAAGAACTGATTTTGTTGTTGACTTAAGTTCCTGTATAAAACCATTGTACAGGGTGTTCCATTTTCGACACTTTTATAAGGTATCTCAGTAATTGTTAGTGCTATCAAAAAAGTAATATAGGTGGCATGTGCTCTTTTTGGGTCAAACTTACGATGGTAAAATCAAAATTCGAAAATTTTCGCTCGCTTAAGAGATACGGGGGAAAATCAAAAAATTGACTATTTCAAAATTACCCTATATTTTCTTAGTTAAAAGTGATACAGAAAAATGTTTTATACAAAAGTTTCTTTATAATAATTGTTGAATGCTGTCGTTTTCAGAATAAGTATACGGGGTCAGGTAAAAAGGTTCTCAGACCTAACTTCATTTTTTTACATGGAACACCCTATATATTTTAATCTAAAAAGATAGCAATTTAAATTCTCTTTTCAAATATATAACACACCATGGATGATATTGGTTTCTTAGGCGATTTATTTAAACTTTATTACTCTACTTCTTCAAAGGGCATTATGAGTAGGGGCGCCATCTTGTTGAAGTAAATGTCTATTACTTAATTTAAAGGAACATCATCAAGAATCTCGAAAAGGTTTGATTGGAGTATGTCCAGATATCTATCTGCATTTAGATTTTTTTCAAAAAAGCGATACACTAGTTTGTTTTGAAACAAAAAACAACTTATATTTACCCCAAATCGACCTTGTTGGCGAACAGGTCGTACCATGTGGGGATTTGTGGAGTTCCAATGTCTTTCATTATGTCGGTTATGAATACCGCAACTTGTAATTCGACATTCATCTGACTAAATTATTTTTTTGGTGAAAAGAACGATCCTCGTTAGATGTATTTAAAAACCAGTGACAAAATTCCAATCGTCTCACATCATCACCAGGATGCAAATATTGAGTAATTTTAACAACATAGGGAAAATATTTATTGGACGTCAAAATTCTTTGCGCCTTAGATTTTGTAATTCCAGTTTTAGTTTCTACGATTCTGACGGACGTAGATCTTTGTTCCTAAAATTCCAAAGTGATTTTAGAGAATAAAATTAGGATGTGTGCTTAAGACCACAAGACAGAAGGGAAAACCTCACCAAGAGGAAATTCTCTATTAACCTTTCGCAATCTAACATCCGCAAATCTCAAATTCAAGACGATAAAAGAATCGATTCATAAAAAGCAAGTACACTATGCATTTGGTCATATTTTAGTATCTTGCTTATTTCCCCGACTGCATCATGAGCGTTGCATAGCCGAATCTGACGGCTCAGTCTCATTCAATACCCATAGTGCTAAACGCGCCTTAAGAAGTTTTTACTTCAATAAAAGTTGAGCTACTACTATTCAAAGCTGTCACAGGATATAATACCTGATTATTGGCCTCGATAAATCCTAACACGCTTATTTCTTCATTTTCCTTGTTTTCTTTATTATAGGTTTTTGATCTCGGCATCGTAAAAGAACCGTACGTTTTTAAATTATGTTCTAGTCGTCGGAATATGTCCTTAAATGGTTGCCGTCTTTCCGGATAGCGAACAAAATATAAATTTTGAGCCATTTCTTCCGTTTTTCCACTTTCAATATAAACTGATATCATATCAAATTTTTCAAAATGTTGATAAGTCATTTTCACAAACGAATATGTAAAAATAAAATTGACGTTAAATGTTCATAACAACTAGAATGTCAACATAGTTGTTTCTCGGATATTAGCTTTTGCTTCAGTAGGCCTGTGGTTTAAAGTAATAAAGTTTTAATAAATCGCCTAAGAAACCAATATCATCCATGGTGTGTTATATATTTGAAAAGAGAATTTAAAATGCTATCTTTTTAGATTAAAATATACAGGGTGTTCCTTTTAAAAAAATGAGGTTAGGTCCTATAACTTTTTTACCTGACCCCGTATACTTATTCTGAAAGGGGCAGATTATTCAACAATCATTGTAAAGAAACTTCAAAAGACGATGAAAAGACCTTACGAAATTTGACCTGCTTTTTGAAATGCGTTCAGTATTTCAGGAATCACAAGGTATCAAATTTGACTAAAAAATGCGCTTGTAACGACAATTATGTGCATCAGTTTATTTTTTATATTAAAGATGTTTTTTTCACTACGAAGATTTTTGATGTTTAAGAAACATATTTTGTCATTCTTTATGCAATAACTTTAATGCCAACTGTGTTTCCCCGTGCATTACTCAGCAAATGGAAGTAAATTCTTTGCAAATGCAGTTTTACTAACCAAAAATCAACTAGCAAATAAGATTAACTGCTGCGACATTTCACTGTGAAAGAATTCCATTACGTTTTCGAGGCATTGAATTGGATTTATCATGAATTTCAAAGTATGCACGTCAAAATTTATTGCAAGAAGACACTTGAAACGACGGTTTTTAAATTTAGGGACATTTATCATTTGTTTAATTAAGCAGCGCGGGTAAAGCGTTAAATTGGGGCGCTTTGAGCTGCCAAACGGTTAAGTCGGTTTCGGGAATTAAAAGTTTAAAAAGCCCTTTTCAAATTTTAAATAAAGACATGATGGAATTCTTTATTTATTTCCCTAAAATCCTATTAAATTTTGAGTAAAATTATTTACTAATACGTAACTTAAGGTAATGAAGCTTTGCAAATAAATTCTGGTTCTTACAATTAAAAATTAAAGACCTCAAAACCCCAAACTGAATGAAACGTATACAGGGGGGTGTATCAGCCATGTAATAACTTAACGAACAGTAACAGTAACGAACACTAAGCACTACTCAACGAAAAAAATCGTAAATGTTACTACGCAGTATAGCTGGTATTATAGAGATGCTCTACTTTTTTTTTAACTTCACTTAACATATAATAATATATTTATATTTATTTATAAAAATTAACATAAGATTTTCAAAATCCTTTTTTTTTGTTGCAAAAATAATTAAAAGAAAAAGAATAACATGGCCATCTCTACCACCAACGGTGGGTGAGATGACTCACATGGGTGGGAGTGATGGCCTATATATTTTAACGTAGGTACCTATATATCTCCAAAAATCAGTGTTTTCTTTTTCTTTTTGCAACAACTGATTCACAAAGGTCGCATAAATTTACGAATTTGCTGCATCCTTCATGAAGTCAACGTTCACAATGCAAGCATTTGACCCAATCATCTTTCTCAAATGTATTATCAGACTCTTCATCGTCCAGCATGGGGACTTCAGTTTCTGATTCGCTTGATGAAGAGATATTATTGTTTTTGTTTTTCTTCAATTTTAATATTCTCTTTTTGACTTTTTTTGTGATTTTTGTAGTTGTCCTTTTCTTCTCTTTTTTTTGTTTTATATTATCGGCATCAGTTAAAATACAGGGTATATGTTGAGCTCTTTTTCGAGTACTTTCCAAGGCGCGAACCGCAAGGGACGGAGAAACCTGATCCAAAATTTTTCCTGGAGTTAAGTCACTTTTTGCTTGAAAATTTGATGGTGATTGACTAGAAACATTTATTACGTTTTGTATTAGATTTGGTGTGCTTGGTTGTGGTGATGTTGCCTTGATTAACGTTTCTATATCCACAGTATTTGTGTGTATAGAGGACCGTCCTGTCGTTGCACTTCAGATAAGGAAGCATATTCAGGAATGACTGCAGGACAATACGGATATATACCAGTTGCTCTAAAAGCAGCTATTCCATTTCCTGGAACTGCAGCTTTACACCAAGCTTCTTTTAATAAATTCCCAAACTGATGCCTAGTAATTTTACGAGAAGGATTCGCTCGAAGTCAGTTGCTTGTGACAACATTATAGGCAAACTTTAACGACTTAAATCCTGCTCTGTCCAATAGTTGCAACCAGTGTGTAGTACGGCTTGAAAAATTGATTATAACCACATTGTTTTGGCAAATTCTAGCATCTCAACATTGCAATGGGAACTATGGCCATCAACTACAAGTAAAACTGGACCTTCAGACTTACGAGGTAAAATCTGATTCTTTAGCCAATCAAAAAACAAATCTGAATTAATATAAGCTGACTTTTCATTCATATAGACTCTAGATCGAGGTGTCATTTCGTCTTGGTACTCTGCTTTCAGAATTTTACCTTTAAAGATACAGGTCGGAGAAATAAACGTTCCCTCAGCATTACAGCATGCTACTACTGTAACTGATTCTCCTTTCTCCCCATTGTAATGACCTTTCCAGGAATATTACTCAGCTGCAGGCCTGTCTCATCCATATTAAAAATATGGCCTGGCTTATCAAATAGGTTAAACTCCTCTAGGACAGAACACAGCAGTTCAAAATTGTTTACCCTTTCTTGGGACATTCCTAGCCCTCTGTCTAGAGAAACACCTAAAAATATAACCGCAGTTAAAAAAACATTCCGATGTATTTAAATGAAAACTTTTACTTTCAGCCTTTCTTTCAGATAGTTCAGGATTTCTTCGGAGCAAAGAGCGAAGTCAATCTCTTTCGACTAACCCATTTTTAAATCTGTGTGGTATTTTTAAGGCAACAGCAAATTTGAAGGCCATCTCTCGAAGATCTACATGACGGGGTGCAAATCCAGAATTTTGCAGTTTTATTATATGCTGTACCAACTTCTTTTTATTTTCCACTCCTAAACTGCTATCTGGACCCATTCTGCCTTTTCTGGCATTGTTCAATTGTAGCCTTCTTCAAAGAGTTCTAGCTGGCACATTGTAAACACGAGCTGCAACATTAGTGCCTAGCTCTCGATTGCGAACTGCCTCCATAGCAGCTAGTAAATTAGTTTCTCCACTACTAACCTATAACATCGCCATTATTGACCGATTATTAACGTTAGAAATCGTTTTTTTCTACCTTATAAGTTATTATTGACCATGGTCAATAATAAGGCATTGAAATCCATTATTGACCGATCTTCAAGAATCTATTTGAACGCAGGTAACTTGATTTTTTGATTCTACAACATGAATTCTTAAACATGAATAACCTGAAAGGTGATTTCTTGTGGTTAGGCAACCAGATAATTATCAATACATATTAGATTATTAGAGATGCTTGATATTGTAAAATATCGATACAGTCAATAACAAATATTAATATTAATAATTAAGGTGTACACATAATAATATCACTAACATTTTCTTCGCTAATTTTTAAAAAAAAACGGAAATCTCGTGAAATCTGATGACATAAATGAACAAAAATTGACATTAACAAAAAGCCACCTGACTTTTAATGGTTGGTTATCTCTACCACTGGGGCATCTCTACCCATTTTACCCTATATTAAGTCACATAAGGCACTAAAACACGTCTAGGGAAGGACCTGATGTTAATTATCATTCTTTCTGGTTATTAAACTAGTTTGAAAACTTTCAGCAGGTAATTTTTCTTAGGATATTTCCTACATAACCATTTGTCATTAATAGCACGTTATTTTCAACCGGAATTATAAATCTAAGAGTAAAACTTTTCCAAAATCAAAATGCGGTGAGCGGGACCAAAAGTTTTAAATAGAATTAATTAATCAAAAACTAGTTGCAAATAGTGGGTTTTAAGGGTTACTTTCGTTTATTAAAGGAGCAAAATGACATATCGACACTTAAGAGGAAAAAACAGAATCGAAGCTCGACTAGATTATTGTGTAAACACGAAAGACAAATCTTCTAGCTTGAAAATATATTATATCATGGCAGGCAGGATGTTCTTTCACATTAATTTTCAGATTTATTTTTCGTGCTTTTGAAGTCGTTTATTACGTGACAGGCTTTGATTTAAAAAAAAAGAGTTTTTATAGTTGCTTAATGATTTGATGGGGATTATCTGTCTATCTAAAAAAAATTTATAGACAATGTCTCTAAAGCAAATATTTTCAAGAATCATTCACGGAATAAAGAAACGAAAATGTTATTTCCCAACCATGTTTTAGACATTTTTCTTTTATGCCAATATTAATTTTATTTTGTGTTGTGGCGAAAAACTGGTAAAATCCTTTCATTACACTCAATTTTGCTGGACTACAAATCAGAGCTTTCAAAGATCTTTTTTCAAGTCCACAAATTTTCTTCCATCATTCTTTGACTTAAACCTCCAGAATAAGAATGCAATTTCTGTGACATTTTGTCCCGGAAAACTTCTTTGAGTCTCTGAAAATTATTCCGGATTTTATTTCCTTGTTCTAGATCAGCGGAGTTACAGAGGTGACTATAAAGAAATTCTTTTAGTTTCAAAATATATACGTACTTTATAGTGCATATTCTACAAAGTTGGCAGGCTACAAAAACAAATTTTGTACCTACTTGCTAGAAAGGAAACTCAGTTTGAGATTTTCACTAATTTGGTTTTATTGAATATGACAATTATATTATTCGAAGTCCAGCAGATATTGTAAAAATGTTTGCCTTCCATTTCGATGTATCTGTTACCTCGACAGTTCATATGGACGCAAATTCTTTAAGTTTTCATGCAGGAAGTCAAATCAATTATATAACGATTAAAACCCAATTATTTTTTAAATATTTATAAGTTACCTTAACAAGTTTTGTTGATTGATTGATTGAAGTAGGTCTATAGTTTTTTATTGCCCTGGGATCTCCCTTCCTCAAAACATGTGTTACTCTAGCTACCTTCCAAACTTCTTTGCTTGTATTTTGTTAGTAAATTTATTAAATTTCATTTTACCTGTTATTAGTAGTAATAATTTCACCATAATTTTTTTTATGTCAGTAAAAGTTTATAATTATTATTTGTCATAACAGTTATTTCGCCAACCCTGTGGCTTCTTCAGATTTTCTATAAGAACCATCCAAAGAAGTCACAGTATTGGAGAAAGAACATTTCGATGTAAATTATAAATTCCGTTCAATATGGATTTCCATCAAATAGCGGCTAACCTAATTCCATAATAAATTTTGTATTTGTGGCCATAACCAGTTACAAGAAAACGCTGTTGCTACTGCTGCCACTTAGCTGTTCCGTTTAAATTAGTGAAAACATACATAGCAAAAACAGTTCTTGTAATACCTTCATCTTAAGTGCCATTGCTGTAGCCATATAGATGTCATAAAAGAACATAATAACATAGCAATTTTCACTGCTAATGTTATAAACCTTACAACGTAAACACACGAACGGCCCATAAAAACCCAACTGACAATACTCTCTTTAAGCAAAACCCTGCACAATATGTCCTTAGTTTCGGATAATGACTAAAGTTTAGTACTAAAATTTAAAGCAGATAAATCAGAGAACCCTTAAGATATTTAAAGCCAAATACTAAAGTTAGGTGTCTTTAGCAGCTTGTTTTGCTAAATTTATTACGGCTTTCAACAGGTACTTAATGAGATATGGATAGCGCTGAGTTTTTGTTAATATTTGCTTAAGTTTTAATGCTATCAGGTTGATTAATTCATTTTGAACCAATATAACAAAGCTATAGTAGGTTCAGTTTTTTATTGTTAATAAATATGTGCATATATCTAATAACATGGGAACTAACAGATATTATTATTATCTATCTCTATAGCTTGTTATAACTATGCCTATAATTGTTAATCTGTTCGGTGACAGATATATTATAACAATACAGCAACCCTATAGATTCTCAATTAAGCAAATTATGTATATAGCCACTTACAAAATGTATTATTCATAAGCTGCTGTCTAATTCCCAAAATACAAATGATGTCTTAAGTAGCTTGTGCAGATGCAATGGCATTTCTAAGGCATAATAAATGAAGTCATCAAAATGACCCTTTCCAAAGGAATATTTCTTTAATTTTCGGTCATTAAATATTTACATGGAAAAAAATTATTATTTCAAACAAATAAATAAGATATTTAAATTATATTTTCTGTGTAGCCATACCATATCATTTGCTAATTAATTCCATCCATATCCCTCTTATTTCCACCCCCATATATTTTAATAACTCATTAATAAAATCCATATGGCCAATAGCACTGGTCCCCTTTTTAAAATATCACTATTCTGGTTGAACTATTTAAAGAATCCTGGCACATTCTGACACTGTCATCCATTATTTCTCCCTGCGTTTTCATGGGGTGCCAGCATATTTTTAGAGTAATCTTCGGGGATAGTTTTTTGTATTTGAAAGTGTGTTAGAAACGGTACTTAATGACTTAATGAAGTGTTACAAAAACGTAGGGTGTCACCAAGAACATTCCTAGGATCATAAGTAATGGTTGTTGTGGTTTAGACGATGTGTAAAGAAATACCTAAAATTTACTCTTGGATATTTATGCAGAGGAATTATATTGTAGGTGTAGGTAGATATTAGTAATTTATGGGTTCAATTAGGGTAATTTTAAATTGAAATACTGCAGAGACTTTCGAGAATCTCATTGGGTGCAGGAAGCAAGAGCATTGGCACCACAGTAATAAAAAGACCAAATTAAAACAATTTTTTTCCTATTGTTAACAAAAGTACAAGGTTTAATGGTAAATATTCGGAAAGCTGTAAACATCCGGTGTTACGCATACCTACATCCTAACTTAAGGTTGTAGATTGTCCTTCGGCGGTCAAATAGTTTTTGAGAATATTTAAATGTTTCTACTTATAGGTTGTTGTGGTGTTTCCTTCTATTTTCGAGGATATTGCTATTTTCTCTTAAAAATCACTGTTAAAACTGACTGATTTATCTGTCCACAAAATAATAAAAAAAGTTTCAAAAAAATAGCGACAAAAGTGCAATTTTTCATTTCAATATGTGCGATGCATGCGTGATGAGGATGAACGTCTTACAGAGTAGTGTTCAGGGGTGGTTTGATATGAATAGATTACATCTTAATGCAGACAAAACAAACAGAGTAATCTTTACTTTAAAATAAACTGAAATATCAAATGAAGCAACGGTTAAATTTTTGAGGCTTCATCTGGATCCTCTTCTTCAATGGCGCTCACACATTGATGCGGTCGCCTGCAAACTGAGAAGTACTATATATCCTCTGGTGGGCTGGTCCTCTGGCAGTGCCCTAAGAACAGCTTACTTTGGCCTTTTTCATCCTCTATCCACGTATGCTATATTGGCATGAAGCCCCCCCCTCCCCTATAAAAGGACGGTTCGCATTCCAGAGAAGAGCATGCAGTTAAAATACTGAGTGGTTTGAGTTGTAGGGAATGAATGCAGGAACGCTTTCACAAATGTGGGCATACTTACCTTACCATCAGTGTATATTCTTGAGAATCTGTTATGGATGCACAGGAATAAGGATCGATATACAGGGTGTTTCAGCAAGCCCATACATGTAATGCATATCTGCAAACTCAGAATTCGTGAAATGAACCATAATTCATAATTAATAATTCATAATTCATGATTTATAATTCATAATTCATAAATCATAATTCATAATTCATAATTCATAATTTATTCATGTCAGCGCTAAAGTAGCAATTTACACACGTCATAATTAACAAACTCTAAACTTCAGTATAAAAATCCTACAGGTTACATAGGTACTAAATAAATCATACTGTAAATCATAGTTTAAAATTTACATAGAATATCCTACAAGTTAATTACTTACTAGACAAATTACACATTAAAACCAAAGTTTAAGAATTCATTAATGCTGTAAAAAGCATTCTTAGCAAGGATGCCATGAATACTCCTTTTAAAATTGTGAAGTGAAAGATTCTGTTTCTCCTTTGGCAACTTATTAAAACACTTCACAGCCCAGTATCCAGGCCCGCTTTGACACCTTCTCAGGCGCCAGAAGTCTGGCACAATATCGCCCCTATTTCGCGTCCTATACCGATGAATGTTCACATGAGTTCTGTAAAGATACCGGTTGGATTTTATGTGTAATAGATTCTGTATGACAAAGACAGCCGGAAGGGTGAGTATCCCCAGATCCACCAAGGCACGCCTACAATCATCCCTGAACCCCAAACCTGCCAAAACTCAAATGGCTTTTCTCTGTAGACCGAAAAGATGGTCAGCGCCAGAAGAATGACCTCAAATAAGGGCTGCATATAAAATATGTGAGTGAAATATGCCGAAGTAAGCAGTCTTTAACACACTCAGAGAAACATTGCCAGCGAGGCCACGTAGAAGATATAGGCTTTCTGCCAGTTTTAACCCGACTGAGCGAACATGTTCATCCCACAACAGCCGCCTGTCTACATGCACTCCCAGGAATTTAGTGCTCTAAACCTCTGGGTCCACTTCATCCAGGTCGCTCATAGAGAACACCATCCTTACCGTCTTATCTTCATTCAGTAGCAGTTCATTTTTACAAAACCACCTCAAGGCCGTTTCCTGCGCAATCATAGATTCCTCCATTGAGTCCTCCAGAGTATCCGCACTGACACACACCGTTGTGTCATCGGCAAAGAGCGTGAATTGATATACTGGATAAGCTGTTGGGAGGTAATTAATGTGAATCAAAAACAAGATTGGGCCGAGGATAGAGCCTCGTGGTACCCCAACAGTAGTCCCACTCCTTGCCGATGTCACCCCAGAGCGATGCACAGACTGACTCCTATCCCTTAAGTAGGAACTCATAAGCTGAAGGCTGTTTGACGAGAAGTTATATGCTTTCAATTTTCCTAGAAGAATCTCATGATTGACACAGTCAAAGGCCTTGCTCAAATCGCAAAACAATACTGTGCTGTATTGAAATTTATTAAACGCCTCTAAAATGTCTGTAATTAAGTTCAGAACACCCTGCACTGTATTTTTACCCCTTCTAAATCTAAATTGAGAGACACTAAAGAGGTTGTTATTTTCAAAAAAGTTTAAAATTTGTTTAGCCATACATTTTTCTACTAAAGTATTGGCAACAGGAATATTGGGATATTTTAACATTAAATCCTAGAAAATCACGGCTGTTTTTGTTTTTTAAATTATCAATGCATTCCCTAACTTCATTAAAGGTCACTTCTGAAAAAGAAAAAGTATTTGATTGGATTAACATTGTATATAGATTAGCTAGAGGGTCTTGACCTGTTATGTGCAACATTTAGAAAATATTCATTAAAGTCTTCCGATCTTAAATCATTGCTCTGAGTTTTCTTTTTGATTTTACCTCTATGTTTATTTATAGTCTGCCACATTAAACGGCTAGAGTTGCCTGATGCTCTAATGATATTATCATTACCATGTTTTTTTAATAATATTTTTAATTTTAATGACTAAATACGTAACAACTGGACTAGCTAGACAACTATCAAAAGTGTTTATGTTTACAAAACAAAATTTGCTTCTTACCTACTAGATACGTTTTTAATCCTTGATAATACCCAATTTCATAACAAAGTGCAAATGAATGAATTTTATTTTTTATGCGAAAAGCATACGTCAAACGGAACAAAATTAAGAGACTAGATTTGCTCAGACAGATAATGAGGCTTTCAGAAATAATTTTCTTAAAACTTTAGCACCCCGTAGTTTAACAGTTAACTATATGAGGATTTTTTCTCATAATAGACCCAAACATAACCTTCTTAAGCACTAGCATGTTACTAAAAAACAACCTGTTATAGGCATGGGGATGTCCATACCTATGGGACCAAAAACAGGAACAAGCTGGTCGCAATATATCAGCGCTTGACGAAATGTCAGAGTGGTACTGGGCTTCTGGTTGTTAAATTATATAACAGGCTACCAGCCAGCTATACAGACATTTTTTACCATTAAAAAATAAAATAAAATATTTTAATTGTGAACGCATTTTATTCAACTAATAAATTCTTGGAGTTCATCTTTCGTTGATGAGGTCCAACTGGGGTCGGTTCATGACATGAGTATTATAATCTTAGTATACTGTATTCATATATTATATTTTAAATGTGTTTTTAAGGATTTGTGTATTGACGCCAATAAATGAATTTGAATTTTAATCATTTCAAAACAGGAAAATACAAAATTAAATACTGCTTTAGGGAAACACGACAACTTTCGTGTAATGGTTTAACGAACCAGCCAACTAATGAGCGACCTCCAATTTGGGTGTGTGCAAAAATTAGCGAAAAATTTGCTGTTTCCAGCTTTCCGAATAATTACCGTCCAATTTCCTATTTTTGCTATTTTCAGAAATACGTTTTTATAAACGTACGTGTTCCTCACCCATTAGTGCCCTCCAATGCCCCCACTTGTTACTAGCAGGCAACTCATGTGTATACTTTAGTTCGGATTAATTACACTTATAAACTTATAAATGCATCAGAGTAGTGGCTGAGAAAGAATCTTATATTTAATTTCTTAAAATAGTATAGCAAGTTAATCTTGAAACAAATTTGATTTTACCAGAAAACCTCAAACGACAAATAGCCTTATTTTCAGGAACAGGAAGCGATAACAGGAAGGCAACTTTTCGGAATTGGATATTAAAAAAAAAATAAAGAAATAAAATACTTCTGGACAAATCCCAACATAAATACATTGCTTTTACACTAACACCCTCGTATAACCGGGTAAATTGGCTTAGTCTGTAGCGCGGGACAAAATTCTATCAGGCAGCTAAATCTCCTGGGTCCGCTTTTCTCCTTAAATTGAAGAACTAAGGTCAGCAGGGCCGATAGTCACTAAAAATTACCATATTTTACGAATTTTACACGATTCTGCTTTATATGTTTTTTAATGCTAATTCAGCGGTATTGAAATTGAGAAGATAATTAAATATATTACTACTACCAGGTTATAATTCAATAATTCCTTTTGTCATAGTCTGGCAACTAAATCCGAACTAACTCTAAGACTCTTTTAGTAAATCTTATATGGTTAAAATTTAATTGGATAACTCTGCCCTTGAAATCAATTGATAATTTGGCCTATCCCTGTCTTATTTATTAATTATCCCTTTAGCTCGATAGTAGAACAATCTAGTTCTGAAGACCTTGTTATCTCTTCGGTATTATTATATAAGTTCATTCGGACTAACCAATAATTGCAAATGAAAATGGAATTCAGCCCATCATACTCGTGTTTACAAGGAAAATTTAATTTGCCAACAATTTTCGATGAAACTCAATTTAAAATTCATTTTTCATTATAGGTTTCGATGAGTTGCAACATAGAAAGTTAAAAAATGTTTATTGGGCATACCTTCAAACCTATTTTCATTACATAATTGTATTAATGATCTAGGGTGACTGCGCTAGTAGTCGGCCTTTTTTGATCATTCTATTTTTGTTTTTTAAATAAATCTGTTTTAATACTTAAAATAATAATATACAGGGTGTTTCCTAACCTCTCTGAAAAAATTAAGGAGGTGAATCATCACCTTATTTTAAGAAGAAAATGTGCTATAAAAGTTTTCCGCATGTCGCTTCTTTTTCGAAATGCAGGGTGTTAAAAAAAATAGTAAAGCAATAATAATCATCAATCAAATAAATTGCTGAAAATGTCCTCCATGAGCCAGTAAACACCCATGTACACGACGTGCTAAATTGTCTCTTACGAGTTGGAAAATTTCGGGACTGGCGCGAATCGTATTAAAACCATCAATAATACGCAGTCAAAGGCCTTCTTCAGTGTCAATAGGAGTAGTATAAACGAGTTGTTTAAGGTGACCCCAGAAATAAAAATCCAATGGATTCAGATCCGGCGAACGGTGTGGCCATGAGTGAGGTCCTCCTCTACCTATCCAACGAGCAGGATATTGTTGATCTAAATAGTTTCTAACACGTACTACAAAGTGAGAGGGAGCGCCGTCATGCATGAACCACATTAAAGTTCTCGTTCTTAATGGCACTGCTTCCATCAATTTTGGCAATTCATCTCTAAGGAAGTTGTAATAGACATCACCAGTAAGTCGATTTGGAAAAAAATACGGTGCAACCAAGCTATCTCCAATAATCCCTGCCCAAATATTATAAAAAAATGTATACTGGTGATGTCCTTCGATAATAGCATGAGTATTATCTTCCGCCCAAATATGGTTGTTGTAAAAATTTATGATGTCTTGTCTGGGAAAATTCGCTTTAACTGTAAATAGCATTTTTGCCAAAAAATGTGGGACCCTTAAAGAATTTTCTTGAACCCAGTTACAAAAATTAACTCGAGCTGCAAAGTCTCTAGGCAACAAAGCTTGCACTCTTTGTACGTGATAAGAATAAAGTACTAGTGTAGTACTAGTGCCTGGAGATTCTTCCACCATGTTTAAGACCTCTTCCTCAAGTTGTACGGTTCTAACTGTAAGTGGTTGGCCACCTATTTTGCTTTTTGCAAAGCTACCTATTTCCTCTAACCTGAGGTGCAATCTTGTAAATGTTTCCGAACACGGTACTCGTCTATTAGGGAAACGTTCTGCATATATACGTCTCGCCTCTAGCGCATTTCCATTTGCCAAACCGTATATAAAATAAATTTGAGCCATTTCTTGATTGGTAAACTCAGCCATTATGAAAAGTATGTAATGTAGTACAAATAAACTCAAAAACAATTCAAAAGGATATTATTTGAAAGATGTTAAACAGGAGACAAATGTTACGGAGAAAACAAATGTGGTTGCCATGGAAAGAAGCAAAGCCTACTCGTATCATTTGACGCAACATAATAATATCTTAATCCCTTTTCCTTTTCTTTGCTTATTCTTTCTCATTTTGTACTCTATCCTTCTTCATGTAATATGTTCTCCAAACATTGGACGAAATGATACTTGTAAAAGTGTCCAGCTTGCGGACGCATCGGCATCGGCTCTATTGCATGTAAGATTATTGATGACTACTGTGCTTATATATGAATCTGGTGCCCATTCATTGAGGCTTATTGCTTGCGACAGGACCTGCAAGCCGGTCCTGCAGAGTTGCACGTGGTATACCATAGTTTTGGCAAATTTCTCGAATTTTAGCTCCATTTCTCATAGAATCTAAAGCTTATTCTAAGGACTCTTGAGAATATCTATGGAACTTCCTTTTTGGCCTGCATAGCCTGGCGTGGCATCGTCTATAATGTAAAGAAAACATTTTTTCGCTTCGAAACATTTTTTGACCGAGTACTAACACAATCATCAATTTATGACTTTGCCGGCCACTGAACTTTAATATCCGCTAGGGACTTTATCATTCATTTTAGACCCGGCCGACTACTGATACGTAGGTTCTCGATACACCATAGTATAGTATATAATGGCAAAGGAAGAATCTGTTTATATGTATTTGTAAACCTGATATAGACAAAATATTTTTTTTTTTAAATTGTGCCAGTAGTCGGCCACGGTGGCCGGCCACAAGCAACTTTATAATAATTTAATGCCAGTAACCGGCCATATCATTTTTGTACAACAGGATTAAAAATAAAACACATTAACTACTTAATTAATAACACCGAAGTATATTTTTGCGATCTAAAATGCCTCAGATAAAAGTATTAATACATTTCAAATTAGTACTCAAGAACTGAGTGCTGAGTAAACCGCTTGTACTATCGGTTAGCTCGCACTGTGTTATTCAGTTATTTTTAGAATTACAACGATTTTCTCCAGTCTTAAAAATTGAAACACTCATAAATTGAAAGACACTCATACATGTGCTGAAAACATCAATAATGTAATGTAAACAAATCCTGCAAGTTGTATTTTGAAAATTTCTGAAAATAGGAGGTCTGTACGTAAAAATATACAGTTACAATCTATGTTTTATGGTTGAGGATCATAATAACTATAACCTGAACCAACGTGTATATAATATATCAACATTATCAGCAACTTACTTTTTACAATTTAAAGTAAATTTTTTCGCGCTGGCTGAAGTCAGTGTATAATATAAATAAATAGAGAGTGGAGAATAAATAGAGAGTGGAATAGCTTAAATAACGAGTGTGTCTCCGCAACATCAACAAACCAATTCAAAAATCGCTACGACTCTTTTAAAAGTAAAAAAATGTGACAATAACTTAAAAAAAAAAAGTGACAGTAAATAAGTTTAAACGGCTACGCCGCCTAGACTAAACAATTAATAATAATAATAATAAAAAGTGAACTAGCTTATTTGTTTGAGTGAAATTATTTTTTTTCCAAAAAATCTTATTGTTTCTGTAAGGAAAAAATGTTTTTCAGTTAAATGCCTAAGGTGGCTGCTGGCATAAAGTGAAAAATGATGACAGCGGATTGCATCTTGACACCATTAAGTAACTGCAGACACATTTATGAGGTTTTAAAATGTTTGTGCCAGATTAAAGCTCGTTTTACGCACGTGTCTCATATTTTGGGAAATATTAAAACCCAACTTGAATGATATGTTTACCTTAGGTGTTATCGCTCTTATTGGGTGCTTCGGAACACATGATTTATATTAGTTTAGTGGGTGTAGTAAAAGAAACAAAACGATTGTAGGTGACATAATACTAATCCATATAAAACGCTAACAGGAACTAAGCCTACTTTAATGAACAAAACAAATATATCAACGCCTGAAAATCCTTTGGTAAACTACTAAAGTTTTAAATCGCCTGTTTATGTCATTATAAAATACTTTTAACGACTTTTTCACTAAACGGAAAAAAGGACTTTGTGTAATGTAACGTTAAAAAGCTGCTTCATTCTTTTAAAACTCTTTAACTTTTTTAATGAATATTTTACCGCCTGTATCGCTTATCCTATAAACCTTATTACATTAATTTTCACTAAACATGGAACTTTTACCACCAGCTAGACTTGTTGCTTTGTCGGATGATTCATATACTGCTTAAAATAAGAGCTTAAACATGTAAATAAATGGATATCTTCTAAACAATATATAGCAAACTGCAGGCATTTTTGTTTCAATTATGACTTCTACTGGAGATAGTCATTCATATTATACCTAGTCTACCCATCCTACGCTCCAGGTGTGACTAAGAGCAAAATTAAAAGACTATCCATCCAGCTCGATCCATCCATAAAATGTTTGGAAAACGTGACAAGAACGTATCAAACGTTTGGTAATTCATTAATAGCTATTTATACAACAAGTTATGAAATAAGGGTCTGTTAGGCACGCGACGTGAAAATTGTCCTACAAGGCGAAGCCGAGTTGGACAACACGTCAGAGCGACTAAAAGTCATTGTTTCGTAACGAATGGTATAGAATATTTTTTCTACGGGCGTTTTATAATAAAAAACTTATTTTATTTTACCAAACATTTTATTACCTGTGGTTCATTTACACCTTTCAAGTCAAAAAAATTGACACTTGTCATCAAACTCGAAAGAATTTTTTTGTCAAGAACCGCGGCAAATATTAAGTAAAAAATTAGTGATTTTGAAGACTCAGACATTGAAAATGCCGCAAATGAGGCAATGGTGAACCTTGTTCCCCAAAAATCAAGGGGTTTGTATGAGGGCACATACGAAAAATTCAAAAACTGGTGTAAAGAAAAAAGGGTAAAGAACTTATCAGAAAAAGTCGTTTTGGCATATTTTTCACGATTATCCGATGCCTATAAGCCATCAACTTTGTGGAGTACTTACTCAATGCTTTGAACGATGGTTTATTTAAATAAAAATGTTGATATAAAGACATTTGCAAACCTATTTATGAAAAGGAAATCTACGGGGTATAATCCAAAAAGTCGAAAGTTTTTTCCAAGGAATAAATAGAAAGATTGGTCAAAGAAGCAGACGATAAGAACTATTTATTGGGCAAAGTCATTCTTATTGTGGGAATGTCTGGAACATGTCGCAGAGAATAACTCACATATTTAAAGATGAATAATATCGAAATTTCGGAGTCTTTAATTAAAATAACCATTCCAAACACTAAAACAAATGTTCCAAGAAGCTTTGTAATTAGCGAAGGCTCTATTGACGGCATCAACTTCTTGAATATATTCGGAAAGTACGCCCAATTACGTCCAGCACACATAACCCACGAAAGAGTTCTTGGGGCTTCCAAAGGCAAATGAATATACAGGCCACTGCTTTTGAAGATCTTCAGCAACTTTTTTGGCGGACTCTGGAGCGGATATATTAATGCTAGAGCGACATGGAGGTTGGCGGTCAAATGCCGTGGCTGAGGGATATATAGACGATTCTTTAGAAAACAATAGAAAAATTTCCGAAAAAATTCTTGGTGAAAAATCTTTGGACGCTAACAACAAACGTGTTAAATCTAATGAATCACAATGTTCTACCAGCTCTACTAGTGGCATGGGTTTAATTGATATTGCTCTTGCAGATTCATTTTCTATTTCTAGTTCAAATTCCTCATCTATTTTACATAGAGAAATATCTTAACGTAATATTTTAGGTTACCCAAGCATTAATTTTAATAATACAAGTAATTGATGGCAATGAAATTTTCCAGTAATTATTTTATTTTTAATATTTTCCTAATCCTTTTTTGGTACGCCTTTGTCACGTTTACACCTTATGGAGAAAATTGCTGAGACAACGGCCCGTTTTGTCCCGCCCCGCCCCTGTTAGCTACGCCTCTGGTTAGCAGTACACTTAACTTAAATTTAGCAAGGTAGTTAATAAAATAGCCATTTAGGAGACCTTTATTCCAACTTTCGATCACTCAAAACTTACCATTTCTATCATGTTAGACATTTTTAATTATGTCATATAGTCGCTCGCTGGAAACAAGGATTAGGGATACAAAATGACTTTGTCAATTAGGCTCGGAGACCCAAACAATATAAAAATGTATTTCCAAAGCGATCAAACGCGTAATCTCATTTTTATAATATCATAAAGAACTTTTTAACGATTATTTTGTTAGATAGGGAATGGGGCTTTGTGTAATGCTGCGTTAAAGTGCTATAACTTGCTGTGAAATTCCTCGCCGTCCCAAATTGATTTTTTACGTTCTTTAGAGTTTCATTTTTAAAATATTGGCTGCATGACATCCTTATATGCATAAAGTGGTTGATAATGTAGATAATAATAGTCACTAAGGATTTTCCAAACAGTCCCAGTACTTACATTCAAATTATTTGCAATTATTCGAGTAGAAGTACCTGGATCCTGCGAGACGTATTCAAATGATATCCACATTTAAGCCGATTTGCTTAAAAGATAACAACGCATAAAAAAAAATATACTCGGTAAGTCCAGTGTAGTACGCCATAGTTTTATTTCGACTACATTAATAATTTGAAAAATATCAAAATTGGTTTTGTCGAAAATTTTTTTCGCCCTGTATCTTTAAAACAAAACGGCTTTTCAAAAATCATCAAAGGACAGAATGTTCTTAGAATAGTCCAGAGAATAAACCCTACGGCGTAGGTTTAATAAACACCCTATATAATTAACCTAAATACGAGGGCAAGATGAAGAGTCTTCGGTTTGGCAGTGAATTGAACTGTATTTTTTAGTTCAAAAATGCGTTTATTTTTCTACGTAGATTCCATCCATGGAGTACGATTCTAAATGACCTCCAAAATATCCGTCTATGACTGTTAGTGTTCCAACAATTTGTACTTACTATTAAAATCCTTGAGTTTTCCATTACCAAACAGGTGCATTGTCTTATTTATAACATATTTGTTGGCAATCCAGGCCTCTTTTCATGAGTCTTTGGATTCACTTGGTCCAAAAAACATGCGTAGTATTTGCCACTTATTATTGTACTCTTTTTAATGAAATCGATAACAGAACCTCTTTGGCATCCTAGAAAAACTGGGCATTACCAAACAAAATTATAGATTTTCTTTGGCATTACCCAACTAAATCAATAAAATCAAAAATGTTTGAAAAATTCGATTTCGCACTTGTTTTTACTTAGTATTCAACATTATGCAGTACCCATTCTTCTGATATGTCTATAGTTTCAGCTATTTTATACGGATCTAGTCGTATAGTATTTAATGCCATATTTCTCGAGTATCGATGCTTTCATCTGTAGTTGCAGCTTTAGTTCGCACTTTACTTCGATCATCTTCAAGAGATGTACGACCACGATTAAATTTAGCCACCCATTTCTTAACTATTGAAAATGAAAGAGCAGATTTCTTCTAAAGCTTTGTCAACTTTGGATGAATATTTGTTAGCAATAAACTGTCCAAAACGGAGCATTTTATAACGGCTTGAACTAACTAACATGAACTTTTCAACTTGCCTACTGTATATTTATGCTTATCTCATCCAATTTATCTCATCTTATTCTCTAATCAGGAAGATGTACACCTTCCGGTAAAATCTCAACGAATATAAATTAAGACTGCATAGAACAATTCATTAAAAGTAGCGCAGTTAGACCCAGGCAACCATTTAAAATAAATATAGATAATAATCAGGTTTTCTTTTAAAAAGAGATGCCCTTGTCTCAGTTAATTGACCTTAAAATGTTCTTATACGCCACCCCACCAGTGGTTAAGGGATTCTTAAGCTTTCGTTTAAACTTTAAGCTTTTTAATTCATAAGAAGATAAATACCAGCAGACTTAAAGTACCAGACCAAGGGAGTGGAAAATAATACCCTATAAGCTGAAGTAAAGAATGAAACTTCATTCATATTTATGAAGGGCTCTGATATTTTAGCCAAAATTTGTCTTTATAAAATAGGAATTATAAGTATAACTTATGGAGTGCAAATGAGACTTGTGTGTTTTGCAATAATAAATACATACTGCAGAAACTTCAATCTTTATGTATGAGGTTTGTCATTTTCTATTTTTCAAATATAACTTTTTTACAGTGTGTCCAGAAAAGTTCTAGACATATGGGAATTTTCTTTATTGTTGATTTTACGAAAAAAAGTCATTCTTTATAAAAAGTTCTGCTTAATGCGCAAATAATATTGACATATCAAAACTTAAGATATTATGTACAGGGCGGCAATAAAATATAGAAACACAGAATTACGTTAAGAGGGAAGTACCCTCAATTTTTATTTTAGAGCGAATTGTTATAAGAAAACTTTACTAAGGACTACAAAACGTGGTAAAATACAATTTTTCGTTGAAATATTTTAATTTACAGGGTACCATCAAAAACAAGTTGAGCATTTATTACCTCTTGTTGGAAACCAATTACGTAAAAAAATAATGCGACATTATTTCATGTTCTAAAATCAACCTATCTACCTATCAGGAATATTAAAAACATTTAATTTCCTTAGAGCGAAAATAAATTGTGAATGTGAATATTAAACAATATTTTAGCAATTACATGATAAAAGTGATCTAAAAACAGATAATTTAAAGTGAAGAATTATGTCTCCACATGCCCCCCTTCTTTTTCCATGCAACTTATAGTACGCCTTGTAATTTCTCTTACTGTCGCCCGTATCATATTGGGAGTGAATTCTTGGACACAGTTTGTTATTACTGCTTCAAGATGGTCAATATCCTGAAAAGGTCTATGCCCATACAACATTTCTTTTAATCGGCCCCATAAAAGAAGTCCAGGGGTGTGATGTCAGGCGACCTGGCTGGCCAAGGAATATTTGAACGTCTGCCTATCCAACGGTGCGGAAATACTTCATTCAAATACCCAGTTACTGTGTTAGTACTATGGCATGGGGCTCCATCATGTTGATACCAAATTGTACGTCTTATATTTAGTGGCAGTTCGTCAAGAAATTAAGACAACTGGTTCCTTAAGTCCAGGTAAATGGCAGCATTTATATTTTGTCGGAAAAAGTATGGTCCACCGATCCGATCATTAAATATGCCACACCAAACATTGGTTGTAAATGAATAATGACTACGGCATTCGATTATAAAATTTGGATTGTTGTCACTCCACCATCGACAATTTTGGGAGCATACCACGCCGTTGGAAGTAAACATGGCTTTATCTGTAAATAATATTTTTCTTGCAAAAAAATGATCAACTTCACACTCGCTTTGGAACCACGCGCAAAATAGGAAACGGGATTCAAAATCTCTAGGAAGAACCGTGTGAATGTATTTCCGTTTATATGAATGAAATTTATTTATTTTTAAAATGTTACTAGCAGTAGACTTTTTGACGTCAACTGGAATATTTTTTGACAATTTTCTTAAGAAATTTTCGGGTCTTCGATAACCGCTTGTATTACCATTTGTTGTGTATACATTTTCGACGGATCCAGTAGCTTTAAATTTATTCATTACGTTTGCTATAGTGGCGCTACATACCATTTTGTTAGGGTGTCTAATATTAAATATCAGTGCGGCTTCCCTAATAGGTTTATAATGATCTCCGACGATAAGTACAATTTATATTTTCTCCTGCAGAGTTAACTTTACAACAATGACGAAAGTAACGAAAAACTCTTGATAATAAGTCGAAAAATAGTAAATAACTTTTGACTAACATGTCAATATTCGTTACTATAGTATTGCACATAGTTGTTGCAGGTAACTGTTAAAGAAATAAAATGTTATTTGCTCTAAAATAAAATTTGTGGGTACTTCTCTCTTAATGTTATTCTGTGTTTCTATATTTTTTTGCCGCCCTGTACATGATATCTTAGGTATGATATTGTTGAACTTTTCATAAAGAATAACTTTTTTTCGTAAAATCAACAATATAGAAAATTCCCATATGTCTAGAACTTTTCTGGACACGCTATAGAGTAGTTACTATTCTGAAATGTTTTTAATTCCCTTTAACTAAAATCACCGGTTCTGACAAAGAAAGCAAGAAAGAAATGAAAATACGGTTTTCTTATAATTAAAGAACCTCTATGGAGGTTTCCATAAAAATGGCATCGTCAAAGGAAGACAGTTTAAAATATCGGAATCATCAAAGGGCTTCTAACTGAATTCCTGAAAATTTCTGGAATAAAATACATTTGTAAAACATTTTGTAAAGCAAAGACTTTTTTTGTTAAGATGGGACTTATATTTTTTATTCAAAGAATATCAGTCGTGACAGGCCGTAAAATTTTAAAGTGTGCCAAAGCTCAGTCTTTCTTGATCTATATGAAACCTTCTTAACCATTTTAGTTAAAAGGAAATAAATAAGGTTGTCCATATCAAACATATCAGATTTTAAAATTTAAATCTACAATTTAAAATTGTTCAATTCACAAACACGGCTTAAATTACGCCGATAAAAAATTCTTTGGTCCATGAATGATTTGCAATAATTGTAAATTTTTCCTTGCTTTATAACTTTGATATACTGTGTTTAAAAACAGATCTTTTTTTCTGGAAACATTTACCAAAAAGCTTGTTTTCCATTCTGAAAATAAACCTTAAATCACATTAGTTATTTGGTTAAGATGAATAAGTCAGTCGTAATTTAAATACTGATTTCTCTAACCACCAAATGCCAAAACAATAGACCACATTTTCTTCAAATTGTCACGACAAGAAAGTCACCCGACAAAGCAAAGTAAAATAAAACGTACTTAAAATAACATAAGGGATTACATGGAATGGTGACGTGCCATTTCCAAAATACCGCCTTGTGTCTTCTGGATTAACGTCCAGGTGTTTTCATTCTCTAGTTCCTATTTTATGGGGGGTTCTAATTTTGTACAAAAGAGGATTTATTTTGTTTTCGATGGTTTTTTCGGTGTTTGTATGTGTAGTGCTGTCGAAATATTTATAGTCAAGTATTTTAGGATTTCAGGATGTAAGCAGGTTTAACTTCCTAAAAACCCCTTAGGGTGCAGGTTTGTTACATTGTTATTGGTGTAGTTATAATTTTAAAAATATATAGGGTGTTTCTTAATAACATGCTAATATTTGGTAACATATGGTAAATATTATATACAGGGCTGCTCAAAAGTCCGGAATAAAATTAATATAGCCTTAACCTGTAACTTTTGGGGAACATGCTCGGACACGTCAATTTAGTTTTATATATGCTCACATTTTGACGTTACTCGTTTGTTTTTTTTATAGACATTTAAGATATGACGACATTGATCTTTTTTTTTAAATGGAAACATACAGCTTGTGATACATCATTTGAAAGCTAATATCTCGTACAGTATGCTCATAAGTTTTGATGCGATTCTGTCAAGCTATTTCAAAATGGCGACTGTTAAAAGTTTTAAAAAAATTCCTATTTAAATAAGCGGAAATGATAAATCATTGATGTTTTTTTTTACCTTTTAAGGTAAGAAATCTTCATTGTTTCACGTTCTGACATTTTGTGACATTATGACTTAACAATAGCTATAGTTTATTTGTTATTTATTTTGTCAAAAAAAACAAAAATGTAACGAAGCAAAACAGAACACAACAAAAAGGTGGTTTAACGTGGCAAATGCTGGAAATGTCCTCCACCCTCTACTTGGCATGCTCCCAGACGATGGTAAAATCTGTCGACGGAATTTCGGATGGCTTCAGCCGGTATGTTATGTGTCTCCAATCTAATTTTGTTTTTCAAATCTTCAATATTATTTGGCCTATTTTGGTAAACTTTTTCTTTTAAATATCCCCAAAGAAAGTAGTCTAGAGGCGTTAAGTCTCGGGACCTCGGTGGCCATTCAATTGTACCACGTCGTCCAATCCAGCGACCTGGAAATATCTGATCTAAATATGTTCTCATATTGACACCAAATGCTGAAACCAAATTGTTTCATTAGGTATATCTGAATCTACTTCGTTGGGAAATATTACAGCTAGAGCAGGCCTCAACTCGAAGGTTAAGAAGTCCAGGTATCGTTCAGCTGTGAGGTTTCCTTCCAATAAGAATGGTCCTAAAATTCGGTTATTAATGATACCTGCCCATACATTTACTTTCTGGGGCCGCTGAGTATGCGCTTTAAATATCCATCGTGGATTTTCTTGACTCCAGAAACGATAATTATGTCTGTTAACCATCCCGTTTATATAGAAAGTAGCTTCATCCGAAAATAATATGTTCTGTGGAAACCTATTATTCTCGTCACACCGTCTCATCATTTCTTCGCAAAATTGCAAACGCCTATCATAGTCATCTTCTAAAAGCTCTTGGGCAAGAGATACTTTATAAGGGTGGTATTTTTCTGCTTTCAAAAATCTTCCAATAGTACCTCTAGATGTATCATGATTTTGAGTCAATGAAACTGTTGAAACTTGCGGATTATCCTGCAGAGATAATGCAATATTCAATTTTTCATCGTCGCCTAAAACACGTGGCCGTCTATTCCTAGGCAAGTCCTTTACTGTGCCATGTTCATCAAATTTGTGGAATGTTTTACTAACAGTGCCCTGTGAAACTTGATTTTCCGGATATTTAGCAATAAATAAAGTGCACACTTCACTTTGACTTCTTATTTTATCTCCACATCCCAACAATATCAAGACTTCGATACGCTGCCTTTCCGACAAACCATTTTTGTTTAGAAAATAATACTTCGGAAATACCTAAATTAATTTTACAAGTTCACAATGTCACAAAATGCCAGAACGTGAAACAATGAAGATTTCTTACCTTAATAGGTAAAAAAAACATCAATGATTTATCATTTCCGCTTATTTAAATAGAGATTTTTTTTTAAACTTTTAACAGTCGCCATTTTAAAATAGCTTGACAGAATCGCGCCAAATTTTATGAGCATACTTTACGAGACATTAGCTTTCAAATAATGTATCACAAGCTGTATGTTTCCATTTAAAAAAAAAATCGATGTCGTCATATCTTTGACAAATGTCTATAAAAAAACGAATAATGTCAAAATGTGAGCATATATAAAACTAAATTGACGTATCCGAGCATTTTCCCCAAAAGTTACAGGTTAAGGCTATATCAATTTTATTCCGGACTTCTGGGCAGCCCTGTATATACATTATTTACATTTAAGGAGGTTATCCTTGAGTTTATTTTGAGAAAAAAACTTCATATGAACACATGTCCTAAAATTCTTAACTGCTGAACTACAGGGGTAACGCCCCTTCGTGCTGAACCACAATCGATTTTTTACTAAAATCATCAAAGCTGGCAATTCTTCTTCTTCGGTAATTATGCCCATTCAACCTATCATGAAGAAAATATGGTCCAATTAAATAATAATTATTGCATGTGGGGTTTCTTCAGCCCAAAAATGATTATTGTGAAAGTTTTGAATGGCGTTTCTAGAAAAATTAGCTTCATAGGTGAATAAAATTTCAGTATCAAATAATGGATTTTCAATTACTCTTTGAAGAAACCATTGACAGAGGTTCATTCGTAATGGAAAGTCGCGTGGAAGTATAGAATAAACACGTTGGATATGGTAGGGATATAATAAAAGGTCATTGAGAGTTTTCCAAACATGATTATGTGAGATATTCAAATCGTTTCCAATTTTTCGTGTACTTAATTCGGGATCTTCCTCGACTGAACTGCTACCTCAATTTCTGGTGTTGTTACAGTACGTTGTGTTCCTTTTAGATGATTGTCTGGTTCAAAACTTCCCTTTTCGCACAACCTTCTACGAATGTTTGAAAATGTTCGTGAATCCGGAATATTTTTATTTGGAAGGCGGTTTTCGTACAACCGCCTGGCTTCCAATGCGTTACCATCAGCAAGCCCATACCAGTATTGCATATCTGCAAACTTAGAATTCGTGAAATAGTCCATGTTTTTTTAATATCAAACGAAACAAAATGAAGAGACTAGATTTGCTCACTTTTCTCTTCAAAATGATTCGGTGCAAATCTCGCACGAACGCCACTGGCAAGAATAAAAAATCATGTTATACAGCAGAAAATGCCTTTTGATGCACAGAAGATGCGTCCCACGTTTCACAAAAATATATAGGATCATACCAAAGTTATCATAAAAAAAAAGTTTTTTTCTTAAAACTTTAGCACGCTGTAGTTCAACAGTTAAAACTTTTAGGACATATGTTCATATGAGGTTTTTTTCTCAAAATGGACCCAAAAATAACCTTCTTAAATATTGGCATGTTATTGAGCTACACCCTGTATAGTTAACCGAAAGGGTATGCAATCTTATTCATCAGCTAGATTATTGGCTGTATTCTTGATATTTTTTAATATTTTTGGCTTAAATATAATTTAATTCATTGGTATTGAAGCGAAGTATTCCTGGTTTGTTACACCTAAAAGTTAGAACTTTTAAATCCAATTATTTTAAAACTTAATAAATATCCACATATAAAATTCATATCAGGTGAGTAGTAATGATTCTGCGCAGTTCGCGTTTGTGCCAGACGAGACTTTAAACTTGTTCAACGGTTTCACAATTTAAGGATTGTTTTGCAAATAAAATTAATTTATTAAACACATTACGCGGAATGAGAACATATTTAAGCTCCAATTCACTGTTTTATTCAAAGTTTACTTATAAATTCGTAGAGTGTATTACACGTGACGAAATTAATTCTATAATTTGAAAATAAAGTTTTTACTGTTAAAGACAAAACGACTACTAAATCCATTACTCGAATTAACACGACAAAAGTATCTAATTTAGCTTATTAATTAGTTCTATAATTTCGAAATAAAGTTTTATTGTTAAAGACAAAATGACTATGCGACTACTAAATCCCATACTCGAATTTACATGACAAAAGTATTTAATTTAGCTTATTATATTGAGTTAGTAAATTTTAGCAATTAACAATTATTATAATCTCATAAACCATTTCGGTGCCTTTTGTTTTGGTTGAACCCATATTATAAACTAATTTGGTTATATTATAAATCCTATGCGAAATGCGATATTAATATTATTCGTGCAATATTACCTACCTACACATTGATTAAAATTTTGGCTTATTGAACTTATTATTTTGTTGTCGAATAAGGTTTGAAATATGTTCATGAAATTTTGGTAAGGTAGTAGAGAGATCCTGTTGCCAAGTATCTTTCTGGTGCTCTAAAGGATTTTTTAATGTCACTTTTTTTTTAAAGAATGTACAGTTGTACAGTATCCTATCGACAAGTGAATAGTTTTTTTTCCTCTCAGTTGAACCTAATGATATTAAAAACATAATTAGCCCCATAGAAAATATGAAATCCTGTGGTCAGTCGAAATTTGGTTGGGACCACGCCCCAATTTTGTAAAAAAATCACTTTTCTACCAAAGTTCTTATTGAGGTAAAGAAAATTGGAAATGTTTTGATGAATGTTGTTGCCAAAATATTCTTATGGTAAACTACAATAAAACTTTATATTATATCGAAACGCATAATATCTATAGTCTCCTAAGCAATAGGTATTTATGTAAAAAGTTGCAAAATGAACGTGTTTTTGCGTTAGATGTGATGATTGAAAAAAAAAGTTATTTTGCATCGTATTTCATACAAGATTTTTTTGTAATTAAGATAAAAATAAAATTATAATTACGTTGGATTTAGTTTAAAATAATAATAATAAACTTTCTTTTACTTTTTCGTCTATGGAGATTGTATTGCAACAATTGTCAACTTATATTAATACTAGTGATGCAATGAACCATAATTGACAACAAAAATCAATGTCAGAATATTGTTTTTTCGTAACTCAATTACAAAAAGATTATTTTTATATTTTATACCATAATTGAGTTAATCTCACCATGTGGCTACCAATGTATATTCTATTTATTTATCTTGTTTATTTATGTTTATTTTGTGTAAATTTCTACTAAGGATTTTTGGATCATGCAGACAGCCTCTCATACTGCTGGCATTATTGAACCTTAATTTGGCGTAAATTCTTAACTTGTGAAACAGTTTATTTTAAGTACAAAGAACTTCTGCGGTATTATGAGTAGTGTCGTAAATAAAAGCTTTCAAAAATACGGCCCCAACAATTAAAACATGCTTAAAGAATGTTGGAGTGTTAATTATTAGCATATGTGATTTTTAAGGATATAAACAGTGTTCCAGAATTAAATTTATAAACGCTAAATGAGTGAATAACTTTTTGAAATTTACCATGCTTTTCATTATGAGTATGAGGGAATTAGTATTTTTATTCTTAACTGGTAGAAAGTACGAAGGAGGAACGGGTTTAATACCCTGTTTTTAACCGTCTATAGCTCGAAAGCTACTTCAACAATTTGAATAAAGTTTTCGGGCTTTAAAGCATGATTTTGTAGAAATCCAGTGGTGAAAAACGCTTCCACCCAAAATATCATGCTTCAATATTATACAGAGCGGACGAAAAAAGCAATTAAAATACCAGAAATCGTATCCCTCTGAAATTTGTTTAATATATTTTTTTTTCTTGTTTAACTGAAGCAATATTCTTGGACTTAAGTCAATAGTTCGGAACGGTTTCGTCAGTTTTTAGATAATTTTTCTTTTACTACGAACGAAATCATTTTCTCTGAGAAGTAAAAAAATGTAAAACCTGACAATTGTTAAACGGAATTAAAAGTGACGGGAAGCTTATCCCTTGGGTAATACAGGATACCGCTTATTTTAATAGAAAATATACAGGATGTTACAAACATAAACCCTTAAGAACAAACATATAATGATTATTTGCTTGAATATTTGGCATATCTATTTCAAAACTACAATTTACAAGTAGAGAAATGTGACATGCCGAATTATTTCAAAGTATTCTATTATTAGAGATATCACGCATAACTTAAAAAGAAACATAAACTAAAACCGCCTGCATAAATCTTTTGTATGGATGTTAAAAGAGCCACTTTTAGTGGATGTAAATTGTTTATTACATTTCATATGGCTAACGAAGCATAAAAGTTTGTTTGAAAGCTTTAGTAGAATTGTCATTGAAATTGTTTTCAATCGAAATGAGTTATTCTTCAGTATATGGTCAAAATATTATCGTACGGTGATAACTATAAATAATTATACTAGTAAGTGGTCAGAAGTAAATAATTTCTGATTCTCTGTATGACTCTTACTATCCAACAGAGATTACTAATACAGGCTGAGTCGGGAAGAATGGGCCTAACTCTAAGGGTGTAATCTATGCATCAAGAAAATAAAAAAAAAACTCAAATGTTGTTATCCAATATTCATTTGTTTTCAAGTTATAAGGCAAAAACAAAATACTGCATTAATTTAGCTTTCCTGTAATAAATGCTATTATTGTTTCCTTTTGATTATTGTGCTGTCACTATCCTATTAGTGTCAGTATAAAATGTTACATTGATTTACCGTTAACTTTCGGATTTGTATCATTTTAATTTTATAAAATGCCACAAATTTATTCACATCTCGAATACGCCAATATGGTTTTTATTTATGGTTTGTGCAATGGGAATGCTACAGCGGCTGCTGAAGAATATCGTGAACGATTTCCACATGAAAGAACACCGAACAGAAAGGCCTTTATCAGAGCTTTTAACAAACTCTGTGAGACCGGAACGCTTCCAAGTGCTAATGTAACATCCAAACGAGCCATTCAACAGGATTTAGAAGAAATAGAAAATGTTCTAGCTTTAGCAGAAGAAGATGCGACGACGAGCCCACGAAGAATTGGAATTTAGTTGGGGATTCCCCAAAAAAGAGTGATCAATACGCTTCACGAGCAAGGCTTATACCCGTACCATGTACAGCGTGTACAGATTCTTCAACCTGGAGACTGCGCCAAGCGTATGCAATTTTGTGAGTGGATAATTATTAGTCGTAATCATTTACCGTACATACTTTTTACTGACGAAGCTTCATCCCGTGACGGCATCAATAATAATCGAAACTCCCATGTATGGTCGGACGAAAATCCTCACGCAATACGTGTGGTGCGGCATGATCGATAATAATTTAATTGGCCCTTTTCTCTTGGAAAATCGCCTTACAAGGGGATCACTACTTAAGTTTTTTACAAAATGAATTGCAAGAACTACTGGAGGAGATTCCTTAAACATCAGAATTGAAATGTATTATCAACGCGACGGAGCGCCTGCCCATTTCGATCGTCGGGTCAAGCAATATTTAGACCAAATATTTCCAGGGGTTTGGATTGGTCGCGGTGGTCCTATTAAGTGGCCTCCTAGATCGCCAGACCTCACGACGTTGGACTACAATTTATGGGGTTGGTCAGAAACTGAGGTTTACAAAGTAAAAGTAGATACTAGGGATGCATTAATGCGTTAGATGCATTAGAAATGCTGTACTCAATATTAAAGAAAGGCACGAATCAATTAGAAGATCCACGCGCGCCCTTCGTAAACGAAGCAGGAAATGTTTGGAAGTCAATGGCGGTATTTTTGAAAATTTACTAAACCAATGATTTATTTAAAACAATGTTAATGTTGGATATTTTGGTTTAACAATATTATTAGTTTATTTAACACTGTAACTTGAAAACAAATGAATATTGGATAACAACATTTAAGTTTTTTCTTATTATTTTGATGCATAGATTACACCTTTAGAGTTAGGCCCATTCCTCGCGACTCACCCTGTATAAGCAATGCCTAACCTGAGCGTAAATTTATTTTTTTCTTCCTTGGTAACATTGGACTTTTATATCTCGTTCCCTTGCTTTGTGATAATTTTTAACAAACAAGAAAATTTAAATTTTATACTGATTTAATATAAAAAGTGTTTCTAATTTTAAACGCAAAAGTGCTTTATATTTAAATATAGAATTATATTAGGTTCCGCTTTGAATATTAAATGAATTTGAAAATGTATATTCCTGTGAAGCTTACATAAAGGCATAACATTTAAACACTCCAAAAAATTAATATCCAAAATAAAAGCACTTTATAATAAGACATTTGAATACGTTATTCTCTTTTAAATTCTTACGTAAATTTATATGAAAAACGCTTTATTCCATAATAAAACCTTTGAACTAGAACGAGCTACGAATTTATTAAGGACTCATGGATGGCTGAAATTTTTCCATTACGGTAAAATGGCATTTTTAGTAAATTTTCCAGTTTGAAATTAAATTTAGTTTAGAATTTATGGTTATTGCTATATTAAAACTTATAATTTTAGAAAGATCAAAGCTCGAGAAGATAGCATGGAAACATTGTAATTTATTTTGTATTTATGTAATTTTGAAATATCCATATTTCTAATAGACAAATTTAGAAGTCACTTAATTAAAAAATATTTGCCATTGTTTGTAGGGTAGGTAATTTTAATCCGTGCCATATGCTTACATTTCATTTCCAAACGAGTACCTGTGTAATGATAGTTGTGTACAGTTGGTTGGTTATACCAGACTGCATTAACAATGTTAATTATATTTAGAATCATTCAAAGTAAACAAATAAACCAAGTTTCGCTTTGTAATACAATTTTGTTTATATCAGAGTATATTCAAAATATTTACAATTGTTCATTTCAGTTTTGTCACTTAGGCAAACAATTTAAAATATTTTAAGCAAATATATTTATTATTCTAGTTTGGTCACATAAACAAGATACTTCAGACATGCTGCAATATTATTTAATTTATTGTATTGAGTCAATATTTTTTTAATTAACTACATCCCTCGAGGATTGTTTCTGTTAGCAATGTGGCTCAAGCCAAGCTCAGCATTGTTCTACAGTATTATTTATACGATGCAGTTTCTCATGACAATTTCACAGATTATCTACAGAAAATAAAAATAATAATAATCGTTTATCTCTATCTAGAACCCTTAATCAACGAATAAACCGAACTCATTTATTTAGACCGCTCTATGCAAGTGACACTAAAGATAATTTTTAGCGTGGTAGCTAAACATTCGTTACGCAAATACCACTAAACAGGTAGTCATACGCAAATGACACGTACGCAAGTATTATATACCATACAGGGATACAGAAACTCCCGTGACAAACTTTTAGGGGCGATTCTCCAATAAAAAATATGAAAAGAAGTTACTATTACCGCTTTAATAAAAATTAAAAAAAAACGGTTCTTTCTCTGCTAGGTACTAAGTAGGCATAAAACACATTTATTTTATAAGAAGAGATTTGCTCTACTTCTACCAGTGACCTCAGCGCTAACATATATTTTGATATATTTAACGAAAAAAATACGTAACTGTTTTTCTTCAAAATAATCATTATTATATGAACAACACTTAACCCGGTGAAAATAAATGTAGTTCCTTCTTTTTCTCGTTCCTTTGCGTTCTCGTCCCGTACAGTGCAGATGCTCTCTAATACAACCACAATAATTAGGTCAAAACCTTATTTTCTTTTCTGTTTAGAATCTTATTAAATTTTCCAAAGTATCTGCGCCTAAATTTGCTTTTAAATGCAAAAGTTTCTTTCTCTTTGACCTTTCAGTAAATCGCTGTGGTAAAGTTAAGAATCAGAGAATATTATCTTAAACATTTAAACCGTAGGCGCAGTAGTACCTACACCGACACACATTTTGCGTGCCATAATTAAAATTGCAAATTAAAACGTTTAGTTATAAGAACATCAGATGTATCAGTGTCAAATTAGTAGGGATGTAGGGGTGTATATATATTATTATAATCTTATATATCCATCAACTCAAATGAGGCCTATTCCCTAGTGTTATTTATCCTTTTACATATTAGGGTCACGCTATTATTGGATAAATCAACCTACCAAAGCCCTATTAACAACATTTTAATAGCGAATAAAGCGTACTAAATTTAAGCTTAAAAGCATTGCACATAATCAGCTAAAAGTAGGAACTTTAATTTATCTTCGTGAATCCCATTGTATGTTCAAATCAAGGCCGGAGTTTACCGTTACATCAATACCGGCTTTAAAAAGTTAATACTTGAATGAGCCATGAAAAATCACACTTGACCTTTTTTTAGCTAAAAATACCCGTTACGTTATCGCTTCCCATACGTGGTCACGCTATCATTAAATACATCAACCAAACAAAGCCCAATTAACAACCTTTTAATCGAGGATGAACGATAATAAATCTGAGCTTAAACGCCCTGCTGCTAATAAGCCAATAAGTAAAACACTTGTTTCTTTTTTTGTGAAATCCCAGACGGTTCACCCTTGCGTGTTCGCCAGCTCGGAGCTTAGGTCAATGCAATGTCGGCTTCTGTATGGGAATCAACAAACACGTTAACTTTAGGTGCAGTCTGACTCTATGGTGTACGTTATATCCCCGTGCACGAACTTTGGGACTCACCCTACTACACGATCAATCACCTTGGGCGTGTACTTTATAATTACTGATTCATTTGGTGAGTTTGTGAGACAGCAGCGCCACACACTGGCCTTTAGTTTACTGATGACATAAATGTTAGGCAATGTGTCTAAACAGAATTGGACGAAGAGATAGAATAGGACAAAACGTCACAATCAACACCCTAAATTTTGAAAGAGTAGATCGTTTCAAATACCTTGGAGCTACAATAACTGCTGATAACGACGTTACGGAAGAAATCAAAGGCAGAATCCAATCTGCAAACCGCTGTCTATACGCACTTAACAATCTTATGAGGTCAAAAAACCTAACCAGAACATCAAAGATTAAAATTTATAGAACCATTGTCAGGCCAGTAATAACATATGGATGTGAAACGTGGACAATGACCAAAGCAAACGAAGAAAAACTCGGACGCTTTGAACGAAAAATCCTCAGAAAAATCTTCGGAGCCCACCACGATCCGACAACAAGTCGATATCGTGTTAGAACAAATATTGAAATACAGGAGCTCTACAACGATAGCGATATCGTACAAGAGATTAAATCCCAACGATTAAGATCGGCAGGCCACGTACACAGGCTGCATGATGAAAGACTGGTAAGATTGGTGTGGGAGGAAGTCCCAACAGGAAAAAGACCACTCGGACGTCCCAGAATGCGTTGGAGAGATAACATTAGATCAGATCTACAGAAAATGAGTATCCCCTTTGACCAAAGATTGATGGAAGACCGCATCAATTGGAAGAAAGTTGTGCAGTCAGCCAAGACCCACCCAGGGTTGTAGCGCTAGATGATGATGATGATGATGATAAATGTTATGGTAGGAAAGCTTCAAAACGTACTATGGACGACAGTTATGCCTTAAATAGGAATAACAGCTTGATGCCTTGAATAAGAATAACAGCTGCTCTTTTGCCGTACGACTTAACTGCAACGCCACGTCCCATCGGGGGGCTTCTCTTCAGCAAATTTAGACAAGATAATACAGATAGGGTCTTCAACAAGGCCAGTGCTTTACGGTCTTAAATATAAAGTTGACTGCGCTTCCTAGCCATTGCGATCTTTGTTTTCTGATAGCCTTTCTGTACGCTACTGAACGTTATTATAGGGATCCGTTCCGTATGGATAACGGGGAATTTGGCAATGTGCAATACACCCCCTATTAATTATAATAAATTATATACAGCTTCATGGTCAATTATAACCTTCCTTATTTTTATTTCGGTATTATTTTTCTTCACTGTCTGTTATATACTGTTGAATTAAAGAAATACGGTTGCCAGTTAAGGTCTTTAAGGACTATAAACCCCTTTATTACGGCAATAATTGTTAACAAGGTGAGACTAGTGTGCCAAACCTATCCACCTGGTCGACCTAGTTTAATTAACTCTGCGCTGTAAGCCTCGTAATTATTAAGAGGAATTAAATTAAACCAAAATATTTTGAAATTAATAGTAGATTTAAAATAGAAATTAACACAAGGTTTGGCATTACAATTTCAACTTTTTTCATTTGTACGGTAAATGGTTACATTTTAGTATTTAAATCAATTGGATGAACTTGCGAAAAATTTAGCTTGATTAGTTGGAATCGGTTTGCTTGATCCGACGTAAACAGAATTTTAATTCTGCAAATTTTACTGCCTTTCTGTGCAGCTGTTTGTGTACGCTTTTCTATTACTAAATTGTTATTGATTTTAGGATTAATTTTCTAAAACGTTTCATTTTAATTTAGAAAGGCTTGTAATTTTTCTGAATTAAACGACAAATAAAACGTTAGTTCTATCGTATTTTATTTTATTATACGATCAGGCCAAAAAGCCATAATGAATGTTTATTAATTGACTTCCTTAATAAAATGTTTGAACAATTTAATCCTAAATTTATACAAACTACCTGAAACATTATACGTATATTTGTCACGTTATATCTTCATCAAACTTACGGAAACAGTTGAGGTAACCTAACTAAATTTTCAAGCTTAATGAAACCTAAACAGCTTCTTGTTGTCTTACCAAACAGTTTCTGGGTTCATTTCAATTTAATCGTGAAGCTGAAACTGATAAAGATCGTCACGCACCTAAGTGGGAAAGATAATAGAGAATTGTGGCTTTGACACAGCAACACACCATCGTTTTACGATATTTGTATGGGACTCTATACCTGTTGCTTAATGTGTCTTGATATTATAAAAAAAAGTTGGTATTTTAATTCTTATTGGTATCTTACATACTCAGTAAAAATTGAGTGTTAAATTTAACACTCAATGGTGGTACATAATATAGGACCACACTCAATAGGGTATATTAACCAATCAGTATATCTTGTAAAAAAGACATTTTTAAACGGTTTCTTTTACTTTTTGATGAGTGTTAATTCTCCTAAGTTATGGGTAGGTACATTTACACTATCGTGTGTAAATTAAACTCACAAATCGTAAACCTATCCTTCTAGGGCGTAAAAGAAATAACGAGAGGTGTAAGTAAATCATTTTTTAATGGTAATTTGTGATTAATTAGTGTAAATATCATATTATTGTAGTCTAAATTTTATTTTATTTGGGTGTGACTTTACTATAGTGAGTGTACTAAAATAATCTACCCAGGGCTAGAATACTTTCCACTTTGTTTAAGTCATTTAATCCCGTATCAAACTAACCGGGCGTTTATAATTAAAATGAAAAAAGTTATGCATACAAGATGTTTTACATTATTAACCTCTGATTATTTTGATACATGATTGAATGGCTTAATCAAAGTCGAAAGTAGTATATAAATTTTCAGATCGCTTGAAAAAGGTTTGTTAATTGAATGAAAATATTGAGTATTATTTATCGTTTATTTGTAAACAAAATGATGGTTACAACAGAACTGGAAACCCCTGTGATTTTTTTTTACACTTATTGTTATAATTAGTTGAACAACATGGCACACCTCATATAGAGTTTAACAATTGAGTAAATTAATCATATATATATCTACGTTTAATGTACCTCATTGTTAAGCTTAACAAAACAAATAACATAATAAATATATGTATACTTAGAACACTAAACTAAATAAAAGGATGCTTTGGAACAATATAAAAGAATGAAAATGACGAGTATTATATTAATTGTATATTTATTTAGAGATCTATGAAGTAAAATATGTAGGTAGGTACCTAAGTATTTATATAAAAACATTTATGTTATAAGCTTATATCAGAATAATTTAAAAGCTAAAGAGAAAACTGTAACATCGTAAATACCTACTTAGTTTCTTAAAAATGGCGTACTTATTAGTAAGGTTTCTATTAAATTTTGTTAATATGCTTACCCAATTTAACAATATCCTTATATGAGGCACTCTCATTTGGCACTTTACAGAACTTTGTTTTGTTTCTATATTTTAATTTAAATATAACATTATTCTATATTACGTTTAAAGAGCACAATCAGACTGACTTGAAAGTTGAATTTGCATGTAGCGTCGGCGTCATGTGTCAATTCCTAGAATTTCACACCACTTGTTGCCGCCTGTCTTTTCGGTAACACGGGTTTAGGTATTTTTATCCGAGGCCGTGTAAAAAAACGATTAAAGAATAAGTTTTACACTCAATGTGTTAAAATAAGCGTCTAGCGGGTTTCATTTACACGCTAATATGGTGTTATTAATCGTGATTGTATTTAATTATCCTGATAGAGTGTAAAATGGAATAAATAACACCTATTCAACAAAATTAACTTTTTAGAGAGTTAAATTCATAGGCAAATACAAGCTTTGGTCCCATATGAGTGTAAAAATGTGGTAAATTATGTTGATCCGGGTGTTAACATTAACACAACTTTTTTTTACCACTCCTGAAATGATATTTACCAAGTGGATATTTTTTACTGTGTACTATTGCAAGACCTTTATATTTTTATTCATTTTATCCAAAGTACAAAAGCAATTTAGTAAAGCATTTGTTTATTGAATGCAACTAATTATGCCCCTACATCAAAGATGTAAGAGCCGAACAAATGTTGAAAAGTAATCAAGCGATACGTTTTATTTATACACAAATATGTTGGTTAATGTATTTCAATCTCGTTTAAACAAATCCGCATGAAACAAATAATGTTGAGTAAAGCATTTGAAGGAAATTTCGCTGTAGTTTTTGTTTGTTTGCTTTAATAATGCTATTAAACTGCAAATTTTTAAAATGCAATAATATTCTATAAAAGTACTGCATACAAATCGGCAATGCTAAAATGATACAAGGTAAAGAAAATATTTTTATTAAAAGTTTATGAAAATGTAAAGAAAATCGAACGTGTACCTATCAGAAATTTATTAAAAGTTTCGCCGACAGGCAGCTTGTTAACTTTTAATAATATGCATACGGGAGAAATTGATGATGTATTTGAAAAACAACAAAGTGAGAGTAAAAGTTTTTTTTTCATTAAAAGATTTGTTTTTCTTTTAAATTACAATTATAGACGATTTTAAAAACTGAATTCCGCAATTTTTGTAAGTGTTCAAGTGCTGTGTTAAGAAATGCCCATCCTATATAATAAAACCCTAAATGAGACTTTTTCGATTCTCTTAATTAGGCAATGCAAATAAAATTCGAATTTAAACGAGATTAATGGCCGCACTACAAATACTACCTCTCCCGAGATTTTTTAGATTTGTTTGCCAAGCAAAGTAAACATTTCGAAATATATTTTCTCTTCGAAAGGCACTTTATGAGTTTTTGGCGAGATTTTAGTATTTAAAATAGGGTTGCAAACGCTGCATTGCACATAAATGGTATATTGTAAAACTAATTGCATTTGTACTAGCATGTTTACTTAATAATTTACAAGAAAATATCGATTTCATTACTTTTTGTTGTATGATGCACTATTTAATAATGTTTCATAATTGAAAAATGTATGATTACTATTTTATTACCAGGGTCAAGGGTAAAAAACTGGTTATAGTCTTTAATACTACGGAATACTATACAAATTATCGTCCGATCTCTATTTTACCAATATTATCAAAGATCTACGAATGTGTTATTAAAAATCAAATAACCGAGCACTTTAAATCTAATAAATTGTTTGCCACAGCCCAGTTTGGCTTTCGAAAAAATAAAACAACAAGTTTGACAATAGATCATTTGACCAGTGACATTTTGGAGAGGTTTGAGGACTTTCTTGATACGTATGCTGGGCTAACAGTTAAGGAGAAAAGCGATCTATTTAAATCATTGTATAAACTGATATCGAATTTTGTTTAAACTAAAACATTAAAGTAGTCTTATGACGAACATAGATTTGACGGACAATATCAAAAATCAGCATTTATTCGTATTAGTTCGTGTTCTAAGACCCAAAGCGATTGCAAAGCAATGAAATAGAAACTAGTCTTTGGAGATCACCTATGGACGGTCATAGCTTCCTTATTAAATATTTAAGGACCTATATTCATATGAACTTTTTTTCATGTTTTCATTATGTAGAATATCCCTTTGAAACATAGAAACGGAATTTCCGGACACCCTGTATAAATTTGCTTTCATAACCTATATTTTATTACAATCGTTACAAAAATAGCTTTGCTCGCAAAATTTACAAACAAGAATTTCAGCAAATTCGATGCTAAAAGTAATTTTTAAATTCGTCCATTGACCTGTGGGTCCATTTTCGTTAAATTATTTCCAGATATATGCACTGGCAGATCCAATGTTCAATGGGCGAATCCAATTATTAGCAGCGGCATTTTTTGTCCTACATATTAGGGGGTTTCCACGAAAGGACGCTTGTAAAAAACACACACATCCCCCTCCACATCAATATGTTAACCTGTGGTTCATCCAGAAATTTGTTTCTGCCATGTTAACATTGCCGGCAATAATGAGATCTGATAGATTTTGGACTAATCGACCAACATCAAGTTCGGATCGGTTGCAATTTATAATTTTTATCTACAGGATGGTTTAATGGGTTATAACCAATCAATTTTATTTTTAGTCTTGCAGCTTTTATTCAGTTATTTGTCCGTCTCATAAATATTTTTTGTAGTACGTTCCTTGGCCCAGATCCCTCTGAAATGTAAATTGACTTTTGCCCGAAATACAAAGGTAAAAAAGTGAATTAGTAACTTTTACCAAGAAATAAATTCATTATTATTTCAATATTTCTTTTAAGCTTATCTACTTTAAAATTAGTAAATAAGAAAGTTACACTTTGCCTTTGAATGGGATTATCCAACGGTGGGCTATAAACAGTAAGTTCACATTCGAAATACTAAATTTTCTTTCTCCTCAGTTCAATTTTTAATATTTTTCTACCTTCAACTTCATTACTTTATTTAATTTTATAATGTTAACCTTTTCACCTTAAACCAAACTCTAGATTCAGTCTCAAAGACTTATCATTTTTGAACTTCGTATTTTCTAAACTAAACCACCAAGATCATCAATTTCTTTTAGTATCCCTGAAGATGGACATTTAAATGCCCGAAACATGTTGGATAACGATCTTAATAATAAAAGTATGTGGAGGTAGACTGAAGTCGTTTTATTTGATTATATCAACTCCACTGAAAGAATGGACACATTTAAACATAAATAAAATATTACTTGATGTCTTACTTATTTTTATTACAAAGCATGATTAAATTCTAAGCAAAATACGGACCTGTTTGACCATATTTCAGTTTTACAGCTAGTCGCCCTAAATTTAATCTGTTTCAAATTTTCACTGTATGGTTCTAAAGTTTGCCATGTAAAATCTTATTGTTCGTGTTACAAAAATTCAATCTAGGTATAACTAGCATACTTAGTTTAGGTATATATCTGAAACCTAGACAAATCAGAATCGTAAATCTATATTTTGTCTTGGTTTTAGGTAAAAAAACTTTTAAGAACGAGATAAAAATTGAACTGTTAACACAGGTTAAAAAATCAAAACATTCTATGCAACCTTATCAGGTGAGTATAATTTTGACGATTAATCTCATTTTCTCATGTAATATGCAAGAAATGAAGCTGTTGAAAGCGTGACCATTCAATAAACGGTTTTCAGCTTTGTCCAGCTTAATCGCGTTAAATCCTTGTCCGGACCAAGGCAAGTGTGATGATAAAGCTGTCGATAATATCGTTGTTCGGTTGTTTAATCACCCTTACTCAGCTCCGGACAAAGTGGAGGCTTATGATAGCTTTAGGATATTATTTTAAAAGCTAATTGTCACTACCGGTTACTATTTGCTTTTATTATTGAGCAGTTAGAGGTTATATATCGCTTACAAGCCAAACAAATTGATTTTGTGGGGATTTAGCGGACCTTTAATAGTTCCCTTTTTCCGAATATGATGATATTTTACTAGAACCAGTAAAATAATTTTTAGGCGACAAGGAAAAAACAACCAAGGCTAAAACATAATCGTTAAACCAAAATACTAAAAGGAAATCATTTCCAGAGCTATTCCGGATGAAAATATCATAAACCGAATATTCTGGCGATTTTTTTGCAATTTCATAGAACCGGAAATAAGGGTTATTTCAATTTCTAATGAGTTCCGGCTTTGGCCAAAGTTTATTTGATAAACCATATTCAATGCATTGTTAATCTAATTAGCTAAAATTTATTGAATTAACTGCAGTAATTTATCACTGGCAAATAATTAAATTCGCATTATTAAATTGGATTTTAAATATTTACGAAAGCAATCAAAATATCGCCTTTTAATTGCTAATATTTGAAGCTGCTATACGTTTGCAACACTGATAATAACGTGAAGTGACAGAAAAAATAATCCTAAAACAAAGATTTTTTTCTTAAAGCAACTCGAGATTTTAATTTGTTTTAGGATATTCAAAGAAGACCCCTTTAAACTAGTGGAGGTTCGCCTTATTCAAAAGCAACACCGAGATGTTAGTTGAAGTTCCTCAACCTTCGCTGCCATCCCCTACCTTCTTTAAGCGTCTGGTTTCAATCATGTGGCCCATACCAGGTAAATTAGCAACAAACCTTATTTTTAATTAAAATCCCAGTAAGTATTCTTTACAGAATGGCGAAGGGCATAATAATAAATTCTTCTGGTTTTCGTTTTTTTTTTTGCCATCCCTACAATTATTAGGGATGCACAAAATTTAAAATACATCGATACATCGAAAATCGATGCATCAAGTTTCTATCCATCAATGTAGCAGAAACATAGGCCTTGATTCATCGATGTTGAAAAAACATCGGCTGAAAAGCATCGACATGCATCGAATTTATCGATGTATTTTTTATTTCAAAATATGTATTTATATTTATTATATACTAATTAATCAATTTTTTAAAAAGTCGGTGTATTTTCAAAAACATCGATATTTCTATGCATGATCGATCTAGCCTAACATCGATGTCATAAATCATCGAGTCCAAACCCATCGATGTTTTGATTCGATGTATCGAGAAACATCGTGCATCCCTACCAACAACGCCCCTGTTTCTAGCATAGTCTGACGGTTTAGAAAAATATTAAATAATAGGAAATAACTTATATAACTTATACCTACTAATTGAAGCTTATATACAAAGTAATTTTGTCCAACATTTTTTTTTTGTTTTACGAGCTAAATTCTATTCGTATTGAATTCTTAAAATGTTTATACCGTGGGTTTTCTAGGATCCCGTTGTTCGAGATTTACTCACAAGATTCCCACATATTCAACGCTTTATGTAGGCTCAGCCAGTAAAGGGATTTCTTTTATCAGGGTCTTATATAAAGGAGGCAAACTGATTTCAATTGGAAAATTCTTTTTTTATTGTAGAAAAAATAAGGGCTCTTTTTGTGACGGGAAAGCAAATAATTTGGACGGATTTGAAATAAAGACTGCCGTGGCTGATATACAGGGTATACCGGATATCAGGCTAGATATCGTATCATTGTACAGGGTTTTCCGTATACTTTGGAGCGCTCGAAAGCCTTTATTTTAGGTGGTAGAAAGAACTTTAAATTACGAAAATTGAGTGATTTATCCTGAACCGTCAAAATTTGATGGACCTTGCGTTTTACTGAATATTTTGATAGGGCTTAAGATTATCTTTGCTAAAATTCGAGGCATAAGCATAAGTACAGGGATCTCTAAGACTGTATAAGAGATATAAAGTCGGTTATAGGCGAAACGCCACTGTATCATGGTAACCATGGATCGCTAAAAGTAAACCAAAGATATTTACCATTTTGAAGACATATTTTCATCCGAAATGTTATTAACTGACAAGAATCTTAAGCCCTGCCCTGTATCTCGGTAACGATTGATTTTTGGACTAAGGTAACTTGGGCTTGTGCACACCTGAGTATACAGGGTGTTTATTAAGTATGTATCCCAACTCAAGGGTGTTATTTCATACTAAATTGTAAGATAAAAGGTTCATATAAATTTTGAAACGGAACAAAAAATCTGTACGCCACTGCTTTTTTTCTTTTTGATAGCACCGTTACGTAGACAGTTCAATGTCTAATGCAAAGTACCTTTTAATATTGTTTTGATTTCGACGTCGTTTAGGAGATAAATGCGATATTAGCCGCTGATAGGCGCATAGCGATATGCAAATAAACGCCATTTATTTTTTTAATCGAAAACTGTTCGTCACACGAAAAAAAGTTTAGCGACAATTTTTGCTCAATGATGGCGTAATTATGAAAATGATATTTATTAAAAAAAAAAACATTGGCACATAATTTTTTTTCGATCACAAGATCAAAAGGTATGTTGGCGCGGACGCCTCTGGTAGAAGTGGATCAAATCTTTTTTATTAAAAAAAATATGTATACCTAGTAGATACTAGCTACCATAATTCAAAAGCTCTTCAAGAAAAATGTACACAATGTAAAGTAAAAAAAAAAACTACCTCGCAGTAATCTTTAAAAACCTGTGTGCAGATTTTCAAAAAATTACCGATAATTTTCAATTTACTTGTTATATGATATACAAGCTACATTAATTGGATTTTTTTGCCACGTTAAAAAATGATAAAACAGAAATAATTTTCTGTTGAAATTAAACTTGTAATTAAACAATATTAAGGGTCAATTAGAAAACGCATTATGTTTAATTCTCCACAAAGTATTAATTAGTACAGTTTTAAAATGAATTAGTAACATTTTGTTGCTACACAGTAAAAACCATTGTGTGCTCGTAAATCACTGGTAACAATATTTGATAAGCTTATAGTAAACATTTGGTATCCAAAATGAGCATTAAATTAATCATTAATTTTTAAGAAGTCAATAACCTTGCAAAAATAAATTACCCTTTAATTAATAAATCAATGGAACGCTTTTTTTTATCTTTTTACCAAAAACACAGGATCGGCTTAAGACACATTACTTTCTGGGGGTGTTTAGTGTGTGTTTCTCTTATCCCATGTGGGTTCTGATCAGCCCAGTAACGACAAGTATGTCGATTGACATTCCCGTTTAACATGAATGTTGCCTCATCCAAAAAAACTACTTGATTAAAAAAATTGTTATTTTCTTCCTGTTTTTGCATCATTCGCAATATTCTATTCTACGTTCGAAATCGTCTTCTGATAATTCCTGGACTAAAGTTATTTTATAGGGGTAAAAATTACTGTTTTTTAAAATAATTTCAACTGATTTAAAACATACATCAACTTGGGTAGCAGCTTTTCTCAACGACAAATGTGGATCCTGAACAAAATGAAGTAATGTCTCTAATTTTTTTTTCATTACTAGTTGCCGATTTTGGTCTTCCGAAACGAACTTTATTCCTGCAACACCCGGTTTCCTCAAATCTTTGAACTGTTCTCACAACTGCAGATTTTAATATAGGCTGTCGATTTGGAAAAGTTATATTGAAAAATTGCTTTGTTTCGGTAAATGATCTTTGTCGGTCTCCAAAACCTCTGATCATTAGTGAAGTTATACGTTCCCTTTCGTTGAGAGACATTTTCAGAAATTAATATGACAGTGACGCAAAACATTCTGGTACCAGCTTGTAAAAATGCAAAATGTAGGTAATAACTTACCTGTTCTATTTATGTCCTTTAACTCAAATTATTTCGTAAACTAATGGGTTTAGCCATATGATATGTTTCATAATTGTTGTTTAGAATGTTTAGAGGAATCAGAAAACGTGATTAAAAAGGGGTCATTCCATTTAAATAAACCAAAGTTTTGTTTACCATGACTGTTTGAGGCACCCTGTATAATTACAGGTTACCTAGCTTTATAGACCTTTTTAAGGCCTTCAACTTTTATGCAGGAAGTTTTTTTTATATTGTGCGTTATTTTCTAAATAATTGACCGATCCAGGACCGGCTTTTTACACACTGTGTATACTGATTAATGTCGTTTATTAAAGATGAGACACACAATCAAGAAAAGTACAAGAAAATCAGTTTAAAACACTTAACAGCTGTGGTCCGACACTGTGCATTCACACTTGTATTATTTATCTCCGTATTATTGTTAAATACAAATTTTGATTATAATATGTGTTTCCTTAATAAAATGGGTTTTACTGTGAGTCAAGTCACATGATACGGAGGTTAATAAACAATAGGGTATGTCTGCATGCATGAACTATGTTACTGCGATAATCAACAATGTTTTTAAACCCCAATCTGAAATATATGGTATTTCCACATCCCCTCTTGATCATACCCAGTATATGAATTGCAAATTTTTGTAATAGCTAAGAAGTCTAACCTTATTTTGAACAGATCTGGTAAGAAAATTTGGTATATCTCAGAACTCGTGGGCAATCTCTCGGATTCATATATTACAAAAAAGTTATATGAAGTTACGATGTTATTTTCATGCGATCTAGATATATGAATCCGAGAGATTGCCACGAATTATGGGATACCCTGTATATAGGTATGTTTCTAGTTTCTATAAAGTCAAAAATAAATTTAAAAAATACCTCTTGTGAAACAAGTATTATCATTAAATAAATTTACTTATTAAAACAAATAATATTTAATATATTATAATAATCTTTTAGATACATACTAGATTTTCTTAAATACTGAATTTTTAAGATTTTGTTGTTCATTTCTCTATGGCTCACGTTTGTATAATGTACGTATTGTACACCGCATTTTCCAAATATAAAACGAGACATTTCCAATTAACTTTTTTACTGTGTAACCGAGAGATATTAAATAATAGCAATGCAACACGCACATTTTAAGTCAATAAGGCAAAATTGCACTGGAAAAATTACATATATTAATGCCTAACTTCCTCCGTCCATATTTCATATTTTTAAATTGTTTATGCGGTACGAACTTAGGAATTTTTTAAGATAATCTAATACAAAATTAATTCATTATAAATTTCTTTATTAGGTTAGACGTCTGATAGGCGAGAATAGTTTTATCTACCTGTTTGAAAAGTATGGTTATTTTGAAGAGCTTTTCAGTGTTAATAGGTAAGTAATTCAAAATATTTTAAGTCATTAAAAAGTCCCGGACCGGTCAATTATTTAGAAAATGGCGCACAATATAAAAAAACTTGTAGGCTTTAAAAAAATCTATAAAACTAGGGCACCTTTAATTATACGGGGGGTGCCTCAAACAGTCATGGTATACAAAACTTTAGTTTATTTAAATGGAATGACCCCTTTTTAATCACGTTTTCTGATTCCTCTAAACATTCTAAACAACAACTATGAAACATGTCATAATATGGCTAAACTCATTAGTTTAAGAAATATTTTGAGTTAAAGGACATACATTCAACAGGTAAGATATTACCTACATTTTGCATTTTTACAAGCTGGTACCAGAATGTTTTGCGTTAAAACTGTAAAAAAACATAAAAATTGTACTAAAAACGCAAGTTTTGTCAAAAATTTAATACAATGAACAGTATATTTTCTAAAATCAGAATCGGCTTTCGAAGCTATGAATTAATATTTTAAATATGTTATCTTACTTTAATCGTTTTTTAAAATTACATTGTGACAAGATGTTTGATTTTAAGGATTGGCCATAGGGCTCAAAAGTTATTGGGAGAATAAATTCGATAGAAGAGATTTTTTTCGGGTTTAAAACATTTTTTGTTTGATAAACAGTGTCCGTTTCAAGTCCTCTTAACTTTTAATCAGCAAAATGATAATTTTTTTTTCGAATGACAATAGGATTAGATTTGTTTTCAATGAGAAGAGGAGCACTTTATATTTTATTTTATAGGCAATTCGTTTTAGTCTACAAGTTAGTTTTAGAATATCTTATGTAGGTGTCATGTTAAAATGGTGGATAATTTTGAACTATATCAGCTTAAGCCCGGCTAACAGGGTTTGACGAAAAAATAATAGTCATATTTTTGGTGTGGAATATCAATTGATTTATTTGTCAAAGATTGCGTTATATTTCTTATTTAGTAGTTGTTGATTGTCACATGACTTGAATAGTTACTATAGACTAACAAGATCTCCGAAAATGTTAGTGACATTAATCAACCTAAACTAGAGACTATGTGTTTTCGAAACAAAACTTCTTGTTATAAATTATTTTAGATTTGTTTCGCCGGAAAAAAAATATATAAATATACCATATCAAAATATCGAGCCTATACAGGGTGCCCCATACCAAAGGCCCATACAGCTACAGGAGATACTGGACTTGAAAAGAGGTGATTTATGCTGTATTTCTTATAATAAAATATCTACAGTTAATGAGATAGAGGGTAATCCAAGCAAAAATTTATTTTAGAATATTGGCGGTGATTTGGAAATGGTGACGCGAATATGAATCGAATTTGGTGTAGTTAAGTTTATTAGGGCAAAAAAGACGATTTTATAATTTGTTTTAAGATACCCCCTAGAGGACGCTAGTTACACAATATTAGTTTGTTATTAATATGTAAAACAGAAAAAATTGTGCTTCATTATTCTCGATATTTCAATTAGTTTTTGAGATATTTGCGTTTAAATATTGTGCTACGCAACGTCTCACGAGAAAAAAGAGGTAGTGAACGAACGTGGATATTTTATTATATGAAACTCAGCATAAATTACCTCTGTTCTCCTGTTGCTGTGTGACCCGTAGTTATGGTACGTATATACGTAATACATTAAACTAAAGATATTGTTTATTTATTTAGTTCATAGGCATAAAGTAATAAGGATTTATTATCGATATAATTCTCTGAATTTTTTCACAGGCTGTTTTTCTTTTATTTCTAAAAGTATGCTAACTGCTGCTCAAATATTCAACAAGTTTAATTACCATTATTTATAGTAACGATTTTTGAAACTACACATTCTGCCATTATACTAACGTGCAAATACAATTATTCAGAGTTTATAATATTATGTGGCCAATGTTTTGTGGCTTGGTTGATGCTTATTGCGCCACCAGTTTCAAAACTGTTAAATTTGTGGCTGAAATACATTGTATTGGGGTTCTCTAAATGGGCCAATAAAAAATGGAAACTCCATAAATGAAAGCCAATGTCCACACGTTTTTATTGCTAAACAATGTACCCACTACTTTAAATGCCTTTCAGTATCGCAAGCCAAGTTTCATCGTAAACATTAATGCCTTTTCGAAAATAAGTTAAAACGTTTGTTTTTTGAAACACCCTTTATATTATTTACTAGTGTGAATGGTGTACTTTTTAAGGACGCATAGACTACGTCCTGCTGCCGGAGACGAGCAAGTCAATAAAAAAAATGAACTGGCGAGAAAAATAATTGTTAATCAGGATATAGCAAAACAACCAAATATTGTTTAAAGATAATATATATAATTTTGTATCACCAGAGAGAGGTTATTATTAAAATTTGTGCATCATTTTTATTTTAATTAGGTCTATATTATAGAGAGAAAAACAAAGTGCGATATCATTGAAGTTAATTCCCATAATTAATGTTAAAAAGTGTAAAAAAATGATTAATTTAAATATGTTTAGGGTTTCCTGGCTTAAGCGGGATAAACTTTTACGCAACAAGAGACAACGACCTGTTCCCAGTAAAACCATAGTCGTATTTTAGTGAACACCATTAAACAAAACTCGGTGAGTAGAAAAAACTAACCTAAACTAACTTAAACTGAAATGAATATAGTGTTTTAAGTTATATTTTCCAGCATGTCTCTTCAGTACCGCCAATGTTTAGACCAATAAACGGTCCGGCAAGTAAACCCTTTCAACTTTCAAATATTTTTATTTTGTTCAATATTAGCGTTTTCTACGAGGTCCAAAATAACCCTATTTTCTGAGCATTTCATTATGTTTTAACCACAAATTATTTGTCCCAAGTATTTAATAATAGTATCTCAAGTATAATGCGCTAGTGAAATGACTGGACGGTGCTTTTATGTTATAAACTTTCTTAGTGTATGTCAATGGCAAATCATCCCAAGCCATAGTTACAGATAGGATTTAAAGATATATTTAGGTAAATATTGATTTAAGAATGAAAAATGTCGCCTACGTGTTTGTAGAGCCACCAGATAATAGTAGGCTTTTACGCGTAATTTCAAACAACGGTCGCTTCAAAGATTTCATAAAACTGTCGAATAGCTCTAATTAGGAACATGATAAAGATATGATCGTTGTCATGCCTACAAAACATTTTTACATTTCCAAATTAAGATATCCTACTTTATGGCTACCAAGAAATGTGTTGATCCTAAGCCAAGAAATTTACTTCCATGTTTTCATATTGCAGGTAAAGATGACGGAGGTTAAACATGTTGATGTAGATGGAATGTTAGCCCATGTAGGTGACTTCTCCAGATGTCAAATAATGCTAACATGTCTGTTTAGTTTAATAAATGTCTTGTCAGCATTTCACTATTTTGGACAAACTTTTACAAGTATAATACCAGAGTTTCAATGTGACACATCCATGTACAACCAGACAAATAACACCGTTGCCCTAGAGTGTTCTATATTAATTTTGGACAATGTAACTGGTAGCTCGAAAGAAAAACCCTGTGACACTGGTTGGATTTATGATAATACCAACACTTATGGATATATAAGTATTGTGCAGCAGGTTAGTTTGTAGTTCCAGTTCCAGTTAATCTATGTACTTAGACTAAAGGAGCATCCACTCTGCGCTGGCATTTACCAGTTGACACAAAAGTCTACTATTTGTCATTATTGGTCTTGCCAACTGCCAAATCTTGTAGAAAATGTACCGGGTGTCCAAATAAGAAAGGACGCCGGCTATATCTCAGGAACAATTAGTCCCAGAGCATTCAGGTAAAAATTTTTTGTACAAAATAGGCCATAAAAATTGCTGGAAATAATTTTTTTGTTTGGTACTCGTCCGCTAGGGGGCGCAACGAACACTCGAAAACATAATTCTGAGCTTATCTCCAAAAAGACATACTAAAGGTATCCTAAAAACACAATATTTGAAATCTTGATGAGATTATGAAAAAATTTAGTTTGGGACTTCTTGCCATTACTCTTCAAATAAGGGGTGGGGAATGTTCAAACATGCTATTAACAAATGTCATACAACGTTTTTGTTTTTTAACCGATTTCAATAATTTTGCCATCATTCAAAAGAGCTTTCCCTGCAATTTTTTATGGCCTATTTTGTACAAAAAAATTTTAATTTTATGGAAGTAGTCCATCTCACAGTGGAGTAATATTTTTATTTATGGAATAAAACACAAAGTCTGCTCCACTAATTTAATAAAGTAAATTTATATTATATGCCCATACATGTTTCGAAGGCATAAACCTTCATCCTCAGTGGGTTAATATTAAGATGTAAGTATATTATGAAGAGACCAATGACATTGTTAAATTATTAATTATGCAGAAAAAATTTTTAATTTTTATAAGAATTTATATGTAACGTGAATTAATTAATAATACATTATAACTAATAAAAGGTTTTGTTTAATTAATATAAAGATAAAATAAAAATAAATTTAATATAGGAAGAAAAGATTTTAATATAAATTTCAAGATTAATATTAAACCGCGATTAAAGTGAAATAAAAGCTAGAGACTTACCTTATGTTGCAGAAAATTTTTTTAATTTTTATAAGAATACATATGTAACGTGAATTAATTTAATAATACATTATAACTAATAAAAGGTTTTGTTTAATTAATATAAGTTTTAATTTTTTTTAAATTTTATTTTAAACATATTGTAAAACCCAACTTTAACTGGGAAATTAAAATCAAAAGCGAAATAGGGTACGACCATCATGGTGAAGTCATACCAAATGGTAGGTAAAAATTTTTGCATAGCCAAAGTGGGAATGGATTATTCTATTTTTTTTTTTTTTTTTATTTAAAAACGGTCAGATCCGTCGCATTGCGACAATGTCAAAGGTTAACTCTATTCAGACAAATGGAGTAACAACTAAATAAAGAGAGAAGATAGACACTATTTGTAAGAAAAGGTGTGAACTAATATAAAATATAAAAAACATAGACCTCTGTTAAAGCATTATAATAAATGTCATTGGTCTCTTCATAATATACTTACATCTTAATATTAACCCACTGAGGATGAAGGTTTATGCCTTCCAAGGCCGCCGCTAAGGTGTTTGCCGCCCGTGTGCAACTCAATATTTGCCGCCCCCCTTCCCATCTAGATACTAATATTAAACGAAATGTATAAAATTTGCATAGTTACTTTTTACATATCTATCAATAGTAATCAGTAAATAGGTAAATACTTACTCAAAATTTTAAAGTAATATCCAACATCCAACACAGTCAAGCCTAGGAAGTCTCCAAATTTAAATACAAACGTCCATTAAAATAAAATATAACTATAAATACTTAACATAAAAAGTAATTAGAAACGAACTTTCCGGGCTTTCGTTTCGGAAAACTTTTTGACGATGTCTTTAGTATCCAATGTCGCACACACTTCATGTTCGATAGATAACATAGCTAAATAAAGTCTATTTTGCGTCATGGAGGATCGTAAATAGTTTTTAATAATTTTAAGTTTTGAGAACGACCGCTCACCCGTAGCTACAGTAACCGGTAGCCGGTAGCGTTAGGAATATACGTACGATTATAGTTAAGTGTGGAAATGTTGATAGAAGATTATTTTCGTAAATGTATTTAAGAACATCACTAGGACTTTTTTCTGTGGTAAAAAATGGTTTAATAGCTTTAATTTCTTTATATAAATCGGTTGCACTAATGTCACTCTCTGAGCTGTTCATGTCTGTAAGGGATTGATGCATTTTCTCACAATTGAATTTAAGTTCGTCATCATTCTTAATTTTGGTTATACCATATTATATTACATTAAAACTATCTGTGTGTTGTTGTAGTAATTGGAATCGTTCTTCAATTCGGTCGCGTTCGGCGTATCATATTATAAACAAAAACATTTAAAAGCCGAAAGCCGCCCTAAATACAAAAGTGAAATTTATTGCTTTAATTTGCTTTACATTATTTGTTTACGAAAGCCGATGACGCGGCGCGGCGAGCAAAACGGCAGAATCGGCAGTTTGAAAGCTAGATACTTTAACATAATATTTTTGTTTGGATTAGGATGAAAGAAAGAACGATAAATAAAATGCAGTTCAGCTTTATATTATAGACAAAGGTTATAAAATAATTATTGTTAGGAATTTAGATTTTACAGAATAATTATTATTTAACTTAAATTATTTTTTTTTGTTGTTTAGGAAAAATAAATTTTTATCAGTGTGGTCTGCTTTGGCCGCCCGTGTGCGGTGCATACTTTGCACACATGGTAGCGGCGGCCCTATTGCCTTCGAAACATGTATGGGCATATAATATAAATTTATTTTATTAAATTAGTGGAGCAGACTTTGTGTTTTATTGCATAAATAAAAAAAAAATTTTACCTGAAAGCTCTGGGACTAATAGTTCGTGAGATATAGCTGGCGTCCTTTCTTATTTAGATACCCGGTACATCATATCCCATGCAGTGATGAGAAGGAAGGTTTAAATAGTTTAGGGCAGCTCAACAGGACTAGAAACAGGAGGGTCAACTTCGTATACGTAAGACATCAAGGGCATGGGCACTGGGCAGTCTTCCGAAGCTCCTTGTTACGTAGCACTCAATGTTTACGACGTTTTTCTCCCTACCACGTTATTCCGCCCTCCTGTTTCTTGAGCCTTACAATAGGTACAGAAAATGATTAATTTTCACTTATTTTTAGTTTAATTGGATTTGTTCTGATAGTTGGAGGCCAGCTTTGGGTCAATCAGCATTTTTCGTTGGTTCAGCAATCGGTGGGGTCATACTAGGCATTCTCTCAGATAACATAGGCAGACTGCACGTATTGGTGATGGCCAATATGTTCGCCTTTTTCGGAAACGCTTTTACCATATTTTCAAAAAATACAATTATGTTTGCTGTAAGTCGTTTTGTTGCAGGCTGTGCAACAGATGCAAATTTTGTGATGATGTACATTATTGGTAAGCACTGATAATCAACATGATGTAGCGTCCAACTAAGAAACGTATTTTCTTTTAGTGATGGAATACCTTCGTCCAAGCATGAGAACGTTTGGACTTAATTTATGTATAGGATTGTTTTACACGCTATCTTGTATGATAGTGCCGTGGGTGGTAGCTCTAGTAGGAAACTGGCAAAGCTTTTTAATAATTGTTTCATCATCACACCTTCTGGTACTTCTTTTTTATTTCGTTGTCCCTGAGAGCGCCCAGTGGTTGATAAGTAAAGGCCGAACAGACGAAGCCATAAAATGTTTCAAGAGGATTGCAAAAATTAATAAAAGGATTATATCTCCGAAAATGATCGAATCACTTAGGGCCTATTCTGATGAACATATTAAAAACCAAAAGGAAAAACATGAAAACTTTTTTGGTCTTTTAAAAACTCCAAACTTAAGAAGAAAAACTCTTATTTTAATATATAAATCGTAAGTCAATCAAACAATTTTATTATTGCACAAACTGCATTAAGTTTAGTTTGTTATGTTTTATGTACTAACTTAATCTTAAGGTCGTTTTCACGTTTTTCAGGTAAGTCATGATGTTTGAGTTGAGTTTTCCTCAGGGTCTCTTTTCTAGAATTATCTCCATCTCTTCCAGTCCTTTGTTTGTGGGAACACCTGTTGTAGTTTCTTCCTCTATTATTATTTTTTAATGTTCTTGCTTCGAATCATTCCTTTTTACATGACCAACCCATCTTAAATGATTTTCTTCTATACTTTGTTCTACTAGTTCTAGTAGTTTCAGGCATCTCATTTCTGTTACTTGGATTTGTGTTCTGTAAATTTCCGTTGTTGAATCATAAGTCAGTATGCGAACGACCACCCTGTTATATATTTGTACCCTTGATTTTTTCTGCGGGGGGTGCGTTTGCGCAGGAAAGGATTCACGTTGGTCTTGAATCTTATTTTAAGACGAAAATGTGGTATAAAAGTTTTTCGCATGTCGCTTCTTTTTCGAAATACAGGGTGTTAAAAAAATTAGTAAAGCAATAATAATCATTTTAATAATTGTTTTAAAAACTTTTAATAATGAACTCACATCAACAAAAGTCAAATAAATTGCTAAAAATGTCCTCCATGAGCCAGTAAACACCCATGTACACGACGTGCTAAATTGTCTCTTATGAGTTGGAAAATTTCGGGACTGGCGCGAATCGTATTAAAACCATCAATAATACGCCGTCGAAGGTCTTCTTCAGTTTCAATAGGAGTAGTATAAACGAGTTGTTTAAGGTGACCCAGAAATAAAAATCCAATGGATTCAGATCCGGCGAACGGGGTGGCCATGGGTGAGGTCCTCCTCTACCTATCCAACGAGCAGAATATTGTTGATCTAAATAGTTTCTAACACGTACTGCAAAGTGAGAGGGAGCGCAATCATGCATGAACCACATTAAAGTTCTCGTTCTTAATAGCACTGCGTCCATCAATTCTGGCAATTCATCTCTAAGGAAGTTGTAATAGACATCACCAGTAAGTCGATTTGGAAAAAAATACGGTCCAACTAACTCCAATAATCCCTGCCCAAATATTAAAAGAAAATCTATACTGGTGATGACCTTCGATGATAGCATGAGGATTATCTTCCGCCCAAATATGGTTGTTGTGAAAATTTATGATGCCTTGTCTAGAAAAATTCGCTTCATCTGTAAATAGTATTTTTGCCGAAAAATGTGGGACCCTTAAAGAATTTTCTTGAAACCAGTTAGAAAAATTACCTCTAGCTGGAAAGTCTCTAGGCAACAAAGCTTGCACTCTTTGTACGTGATAAGGATAAAGTAAATAGTCCTCTAAGACACTCCATACTGTTTTGTAACTTACATTCAACTCGTTCCCGATTTTCCTCGTACTAGTGCCTGGAGATACTTCCACCATGTTTAAGACCTCTTCCTCAAGTTGTACGGTTCTAACTGTAAGTGGTCGGCCGCCTATTTTGCTTTTTGCAAAGCTACCTGTTTCCTCTAACCTGAGGTGCAATCTTGTAAATGTTTCCGAACACGGTACTCGTCTATTAGGAAAACGTTCTGCATACAAACGTCTCGCCTCTAGCGCATTTCCATTTGCCAAACCGTACATAAGGTTTTCAGCTTTTTCCAAAAGATCGTTAATGTATAGTAAAAAGAGGGTGGGCGACAATATGAAACCTTGAGGAACTCCGACGTTGATTTTAATCATAGTTTCAAGTCGAAAAGTTCATATAAGCAATGGTCTGCAACCGCTTTATTTTTGAGATACAAGTTGTTACAATTTCTAATCAAAAATATAAACCCAAATCTTAGTTCTTCTGCAATAATTAATTCTGGTTTCACTTTTAGAATGGTTTTAACACTTTGTTACGACGCAATATCAAAAAACGTTAATGGAGTAGGACTCTCACCATTTGTAGTCTTTACTGTAACCTCATCTACTATTTTTCCAGCTTGTCTCCTTATTCTTGCAGTACAAGACAGAGTGGGTAGAAAGGCATTAGCAAGTGGATCCTTATTAGTAAGTGGGATATTTTCCGCAAGCGCAGCAATATACTTGATATATGATAAGGATCCAGAGCCCTATGTACTTTTAGCCCTGGCAATTTTTGCCAGGTTAGGAATCAATGTTGCCTACAATTCAGGCCACCAGTATGCTGTGGAGTTGTTGCCTACTGTTGTAAGGGGACAAGGCGTGGCAGTTGTACATGTTGCTGGGTATGCAGTCACCTTTTTTAGCTCCCAAATTTTATATTTAGCGGAATTCTGGAAGCCTTCTCCTGAACTTATCCTAGGTTCGTATGCTGAATCTATTCCAGCCAAACCTTTAATGATGCTAGATGTGTACATCTAACTAAATGTTATTTTAAGGTCTGGTAATGATATCGGGTGCAGTAGCTTGTCTGTTTCTTCCTGAGACGCTAAACAGGACATTACCGGTTACCTTAGAGGATGGTGAACGCTTTGGAGAAGATGAGCGAGTATGGCAATTTGCTATGTGTGGAGCTAGGCCTACAGAAAGCACCACGGCCTTGCATCAGGATATTAATGAAACACCTTCCTACTCAAGATAATGGCTTTTAGATTTTGTAAAAAGAATGTGTACAGGGTTGGCTTAATGAAAACGATTTTTCATATTTATCGTCACTTGGCCCCTAATCATATTTAAACTTTTAAGGTTGTAGCGCACCCCCATTAGGGGGTTGAGGTTACAGGTTTGAAACTATTTGCAAAATATTTCCCCCTTTAAAACCAAATTGACGTATCTGATCGATTTTTTTAAAAGTGGCGATAAATATGAACGTGTATGGTTTCGTGTTCATTGGCCAACCATATACCGGGTGATAATGACATAGATGGACTATGGACAGAACCCCGTTTCAACATCGTTCAATATAGGAATTTGAAATTTTAGTAGTAGGTATTGTCCAGGGATGCAAATGATACATTAAACATCATATTATGAATCCCAGTACCCAGGGTTTTGGGCAGGGGGTGGCAGAGTTGCATGGGGATGAAACCATTAGGGAATTACAGGAGGGGGAATAAAAAAAAAATTAATTCGACCATTTTACAACATTGTCAGATCAAGACTTATGTCACGCGGTTAACACGTCGCCAATTTTACTATCAGGAAGTATCCTACGATTACGCCGCCATTAAAATAAATGACAACTTCATGTTATTTATGTCATTAGCAAGGTAATTGAGAGATATATTTGAAAAACATAACAGGGTGTTATTTAAGATGCGCGACTTAATCTGATTTCCGGTCAAACCGAAAAGAATGTTCATAATATTTATAATGGAAAATTTGCTGATTCATATTTACCACTAAAATTTCAAATTCCTATATTAAACGATAATGAACTAACCCGTATCCCATAGGGCCAAACCATATCAAATCAACCAAAAAAAGGTGCTTTCTGTTTTGACCGTCTCCGATCTTGATTACTCTTAGTACACTTATTCTATCCATGGAAAAACTCGAAAATCCAAAATTTCATATTTTTTGAATTAGTGGTTTTTGTTTTATTGATTTTTGAAAATCGCAAAATTGACCAATTTTGCTCCTGCAGGTACTTACAAGAATACCAATATCTTGAAAACTACTTTCACTACATAAATGGATAATAGCTTATTTTAAAGGTATTTCTAAGACCTTTCTAAAGATGTCACACACGATATACTTTATTTTGACACATTTTTTTTAATCTTTGAAAAAAATTTATTTTTGAAAAATCTCAAAAACGCTGATATTGATTTTTTTCAAAAAAAATTATTTTTTACTTCACTGTCTTTCTAAGGTATGTACCAAATTTTAGGATGGAAATGATGGCTTCCATGTCAAAGAAAAAATCAAAAACACCTTGCTTAGGAAAGCATATGCGTTTCTGTAATAGTGTGTCCCCATAAAAAAAAAATGATTATTTCTAAGAGGTTTCTTAAAGAATCCAGCAAATACATACATTTTTTTTATTTAAATGAGACACTTTCGGGCCCGTTCGCTTTTTGTGTAACACGACCCCCAACAAGAGGGGTGAAATTTACCCCTAAAATTTTAATATAGAGAACATAGTTTGTTTTGTTGGTTGTTTTAAAAGTTTTTGAACATTTGAACATTACATCTGTACTTGTAAATTCGCGTAATATGTAGGTAGATAGTTTTTAAGAATTTTTTTTTATAATTTTATCTATTAATTAAGTAAATATTTTCATAAAAATCATGTTTAAATTCGTATCAATTTTATTAATTTATTCCTGCCTGTGACGGATTGGGGGGTACTGTAAAAAGGCTGGCCACTTCAGAGACCATACGAGGAACAAATTATGACCCCTGAACAAGTTTTTAAATTTGCAGAAGAATATATACCTGGGATTATTTTCAAATATTGTACAACTGATGACTATACACAACATGAAAAATACCTGGAAAAACGATTTCTTGAAGTTCAAACTGTCGTAGGAACTCAGAAAGTACACGCTGTGATGACAATATCTGAATCAAAGATTGTTACAAAACTGTTCTCACTAAGCCCTGAAGAACACGTTCAGCACCTTATTCCAGCGAGTGGTTTGACAAGAATGGAACTTCAAAACATTGCCTCTGGTTTTGTTACAATAAATTATGACAGTTTGTGGTGGTTGGGCTGTATAATCGAAAAAAACATGGAAAGTGGAGAAATCAAAGTTAGCTTCTTGCATCCTCATGGCCCTGCGCCAACTTTTTCTTATCCAAAACCCCAGGGCGATATATTAGTCATAGATCAAAGTACAATATGGAGAAAATTTAATCCAAATACCGCGACTGGTAGAACTTACACCTTATCTACTGAAGAAATGTGAGATTCTTCAAATATTTTTAAAAGAAAGTTAACAAATTAAATAAAAAAAAATTTTTGTTGTAAGTGATTGTATAATATAAGCTAGTTTAATAGTACCTAACATTAGCAATAAATTAAGGTAAATTTTTGACTTTGAACCCATCATTTCTCCATCCTAAAATTAGGTACATATCTTAGAAAGACTGTAAGGAAAATAATATTTCTTTTTGAGAAAAATCAAAAACAGTGTTTTTGAGATTTTTCAAAAAGAATTTTTTTCAAAGATTAAAAATAAAATTCAAAATAAAGTATGTCGTGTGTGACATCTTTCGAACGGCCTTAGAAATACCTTTAAAATAAGCTATCATTAATTTATGTAGTGCAAGTAGTCTTGAAGATGTTGATATTTTTATAGGTACCTGCAGGAACAAAATTGGTCAATTCTGCGATATTCAAAAGTCAATAAAACAAAAAGTAGTCATCCAAAAAATATGCAATTTTGGATTTCCGAGTTTTTCCATGAGTAAAGAATGAGTGTACCAATGATCATCCAAATCGGAGATGGTCAAAACAATTGCCTGGTTGAATTGATATGTTTTGACCCCATATTAACCCATAAAGTATTTGATATTCTCAAAAAGTACTGTGATTGCAAAAGAAATATTTAGGTTTACATTAACATTAGCATTTGATCTCTCCCGTTGTACCTACACTCCTACACTTAAATTTTTATGTTGAAACTTTAAGGGGTTATACACACCTCCAACCATAATATGTCGAACTAAATGTACCTATCTAAAGTACCTAATAAATATAATGACTGGGACAGTCCTATAATATGGTATTCGTTTATTGTATTAATTTACACTAGCCTACATCATAAATGGAACAAATAAGACACGATCAATTCCATTGTGCATAATACTTTTTTTTTCCTTAAATAGTATCAAATATACGAACATTTCTTGGGTGCCACACCCTTTTTTCAATGATGATGCTTGGTTTCCCAGTAGGAAAAATAAAAAACACAACACAAAATCCTCAAGAAAATCACAAAACTTTTCACTGACACCCTGCCTAAAATATTCCCATATATTATTATTATCGTATAGGTACTCAACATACACTGTAACATACAGTGTGTGTATATAGTCTGGGAACGGCTTAATAACATCACAATTTATTGGCCGATTTAAACCAAATTCGGTACAGATGTGTAAGAGGATCTGACGCACCGAATTACGATATTGGCGTTGGGGAGGAGCTCCGTCCTGTTGGAAGAATGTACTTGTATAATTTGGACCCATCACATTTCGTATAGTAGGCACTATAAGAGCTCAAGGTAAAGTTGTGATGTCAAATTTCCATCAATAAAAAATGAACCGATCTTGTGGTTACCCAGAAGCCCAGCCCACACATTCAGTTTTCCAGGGCGTTGTGTATGACCTTCTCTGATCCAGTGGGGATTTTCATTTGCCCAAAACCTATATACAGTTGTGTCTATTGACTTTACCATTTAACATAAATGTTGCTTCGTCCGAAAATACTATAAATTTGAAGAACTGGTTATTTTGGTCAAACCTTGACATCATGACACACATTCTTAATGAAAAAACAGGGGTTTCAACAACATGTTGTAAAATTTCTGAACTTTTCTCTTCATCTACTACTGCTGGTCGTCCTGATCGTCGCCTATCTCTACAATTTCCAGTTTCTTCGAACCGTCGGACAGTTTTTAAAACAGTTGCTTTTGAAATTGGATTTCGGTTTGGAAATGCGTCATTAAATAGATTTTTAACCTCTTCGTAAGACCTGACCCTATCGCCATATTCTCTCATCATAAGAATTGTAATTCTTTCGCTTTCAGATAAAGATGTTTTTGCATGAAAATGACAGCTTTTATGACTTTACATCAAAACTGAACTGGTGTTTTATTTATTAATAAATAAAATCAAAGAAACGTATAGCTACCATTGACATAATTATGTCAATGACAGCTACGCAATAGAAGTGGAATCTTTATGAGCGGCTTAAAACCGCGAGAGGCCGCTGTACAAGATTAACAAACAGACGATGTTGCAGCGAACTTGAATTGGCGCGTCCCGTGCTGAGCATAATGGATAGCTACGTTGCCAATAATTGTATACTTTCTTAAAAGGTGGCAATGGAAATATATACGTGAAACTTATTAGATCTTTTATTAGCTTAATCTTAATAATAAAAGCTAAGATTGGCTACAGTCAGTGAAACAAGACACTTAATACAACCACATGGAACTACCTTTTAAATTTTCTCATCGGATCTGGGGGCGACAAGTCATTACACCTGATTGTTGGTTTTTTTGTAGGTATGTTGGTTTGTTTGTTTGTTGATTATTGGATAGGTAGCTTAATATCCGTTTTGTCTGCCTTGTGTTTATAGTGATAGTTTATCAGTTATATTTTAAGATGCAAATTTTAAACTAAATCATAGATTAAAAGCTGTGGGTTCATTTTGCTTGTAATATTTGGCCAATCCAGGGTCGTAGCTAGAATCGAATAGGAAGTGGACGCAACATTTTGATGATGTGAGTCAATGTGTGAGCTGGAATAATTAATACCAGAATTATAGAACCATATTTCTTTGACAAAAATCATACTACTCAGCGTTACTTAGATGTCCCCTCATTTCATTTAATACCTGCATTAGCAGTTCTTTTTCCTCACCAGGATAATAGAGATATTTCCTATGAAAGCATATGATCTCAACAAGTTGTAACTGTAAATGTTATTTGTTTTTGATTCAAAATCAGAATGTTATCAAAAGTTTTAAAGTCCTGTCGTAAAACATCAACAGTTTGCAAAATGATTCCAACGCGACGTCACAACTTCTGATAGCACTCTGAATACTCTTTCGCAACGCGACTGCAACGCTGTATGGCGCTCGCTTTAACCTGGGAAGTTTTGGTTCAAAATCGTGTTTGTCAAAAGTTTTTAAGGCTTCTTCACACAGAAAGCCGGCTGCGGTCTGTTATGTTTACATGCTACTGTGACTGGTATGGCTGATATGGAACAGCTAAACCGCAACCCACTTTCTGTCTGCGGGGCCCTTAAACTTGGTCATTGGCTAGGATTCTCATTACACCTGGTTGTAGGTCGTTCCGTAGGTATGCTGGTTTGTTTGGAAGCTCAATATCCATTTTTGTCTGTCGTGCCTTTATAGTGATATTTTATGTGTAATATTTTGAGATGCAAATTTTAAACTAAGTCATAGATTAAAAGTTGTGGGTTCATTTTACTTGCAAAATTTGGCCAATCCAGGGTCGTAGCTAGAATAGAATGGGAAGTGGACGCAACATTTTGATGATGTGAGTCAATGTGTGAGCTGGAATAATTAATAACAGAATTATAGGACCAACAGCGACAACTCAAACTAAAGGCTCGTCCATAGTGGGAGCATCGAACGCCACACAGCGTTGTGGCCGTGTTGCGAAAGAGTGTTCAGAATGACAGCATCTGTTATCAGAAGTTTTAAAGTCTCGTCGTAAAACAACAACAGTTTGCAAAGTTACTCCAACGCGATTCGCAACTTCTGATAGCAGCCGGTCACCCTGAATACTCTTTCGCAACGCGACTGCAACGCGAGTGCGTGGTGTTGGTAAGAAACCCCTTTCATAGTGTGTCTACGGAAAATTGGTATATCGTCCCATTTTGAAAATGGATTTCTATCAGTCAGGGTTTTGAAAGCCAGTATAATATAAGGCTAAAGCCATTCCATGGTTTAGCAAGTTTGTGACTCAATTATTCTACTATTCAGAGTGTGTATAATCGTCAATCAAACAACGTAATGGTAGGGGTTGGTATAATTCTACAAACACCAAACTAAATTAAAATGCATATACACCAAGAGATGATAAGGTTGTTTTGTCTACAACAGTCTACCTATGATTAGATAAATTCTAAAAAATCCGTGAAAGGATCCCATATGAAATTAGAGTTCTCTTTTATGTCAAACCATTTCCTTCTGTGATCTGTGACTCTGTGCCCCCTCCAATTCTCTAATCCTTTTGATCAATGCCTTAATAGCATTAACGGATCAGCGTAAAAATATGAGTGTGCCGACCAAGGTTAACGAAGGTAAAAGAAACGTAAGAAACCTTGGGTGCCGACAGCATGCGATTCAGCCAGACCATTTTTAAGTTCTCCTTTTAGCGGCTGCAGTGGTCTCTTCTTGATTTTGCTTTTTCCTTATGCTGCGTTTTTACCATGTCAGCAACCTCGAAAAGTTTCAAGGTCACTTGCACTTTGGCAAGGTGACTTTCGAGGTTGCTCGTGACCTTGAAAAAGTTTCAAGGCCACTTGCACGTTGGCAAGGTGACTTTCGAGGTTGCTCGTGACCTTGAAAAAGTTTCAAGGTCACTTGCACTTTGGCAAAGTGACTTTTGAGGCTGCTCGTGACCTTGAAAAAGTTTCAAGGTCGTGACCTTGAAAAAGTTTCAAGGTCGTGACCTTGAAAAAGTTTCAAGGTCACTTGCACTTTGGCAAGGTGACTTTCGAGGTTGCTCGTGACCTTGAAAAAGTTTCAAGGCCACTTGCACGTTGGCAAGGTGACTTTCGAGGTTGCTCGTGACCTTGAAAAAGTTTCAAGGTCACTTGCACTTTGGCAAGGTGACTTTCGAGGTTGCTCGTGACCTTGAAAAATTTCAAGGTCACTTGCACTGTGGCAAGGTGACTTTCGACACACGAAATGTAAACGACAAACTCTAAAAATATTTACCTGTAGCCAAGCACCTGCAATTATCTGCAAGGTATAAGTAATATGGAATTATCCATATTACTTATACCTTGACTTTGAAGCAAAATTAAAACTTTCAAGGTCACTTGCAAGGTAAAATCCTAGTTTTAGGTCAAGTAACCCTGAACTTGGATTGGGGTTTTTTTGAGACTTTGAACATAACAATGCAAACCTTTAACATTATATTTTTCGTTAAAATTGTGTACTTGTGTTTGATCTTGAAAATTTAGTATAACCTTGAAATTGACCTAACCTTGACCTTAGAAGCGACCTTGAAATTCAAGTCCTGACTGCAGCTTGCGCTCGCCCCCTATACTTACCAAACTGTACAATAATTATTCATTTTTTGGATATAGGTAGAGTCTCCTCCCACTGGTCCATACGCATTATTCCGCTTAGTCACCGCTGAGGACAACAGGGCTGGATTCTACCAGTGTCGTAACACGACGAATCACGGATGCACTACATAATTATTTAAAAAAATATTAAAGCCACTCTGCTGTACAAACAATTTGATGTTAGTTAATAGTATAGTCTGACGTGTATTTATTCCTTTCTTTTTGCATTGTATAACTTGTGTGCTTGCGGATTTTGGTGGGATGGTAAATCTATAGAAAAAGGGTTAATGTTGAGTAGCTGCTTATCAGCTAGAATTCACCCTTTAAGAATTTGTAGAGAGGGCTTAATTTAATTTAATTTAATCTCATTTGATTTGATTTATTATGATGTAATTTGGTTTGATTAGTCTAATTATTGAATTACTTATGTGACTGTTTTTTAGTTTACTCTTTCTAAATTCTTAATAAAGACTCTTTATTATTATTATTATTATTATTATTATTATTATTATTAATATTATTAATATTATTGTTATTATTATTATTAATATTATTATTATTATTATTACTATATTTTATAATGCATAATCACGATTAACGTTCTCCCCCTGTTACCATTATTAAAGATCCTTTTGTATTGTAAAGGGAGCGGGGGCCGCAATCCTAGTTACGGCCCTGTAAAAATATATATACAAAATAAATGTATTTAAAAATCATTTTACTTTGTTTTAATTCACCCTCTGTAACACAGTATTAATAGACGGCGGTATAAAAATATACCGTTCTAATTGCAGTTTTCAGATGCTGGCCAGTTGGTTTAACCAGTGGTATAAAAAAAAAAGAAAAAAAAATTGTGTTTCGAAAAAAAAAATTACTAAATTTAGGAAGTTTTAGGAATAAGTTCTGACAAAATTGATAAAAAAAAATCTTAGCCAATTGGTTTAACCAGAGCTATAAAAAAAAAAGAAAAAAAAATTGTGTTTCTGAAAAAAAATTACTAAATTTAGGAACTTTTAGGAATTATTTCTGACAAAATTGATAGAAAAAAATCTTAGGCTAAGTTCACGCCAACTTAACTTGTGCATTTACCAAAGTTATTCTCTGGTTAACATAACGCACATTTTTTGTCGATATTCGTGAGAAAGAATTTTTCGACATGCATGGGTGGCTTTAATTTTTTTTCTCGAGAACGAAGCAAGATACGAAAAAATATCAAGAGACAAAAAAGTTGTATTTTTAGCTGCTTAACCCGAAAACAACATAACGTACATTTTTTGTCAGTATTCGTGAGAAAAAATTTTCCGACGTGCATGGGTGGCTTTTATTTTTTTTCTCGAGAACGAAGCAAAATACGAAAAAATATCAGGAGACAAAAAAGTTGTATTTTTAGCTACTTAACCCAAAAACAACATAACGTACATTTTTTGTCAATATTCGTGAGAAAAAATTTTTCGACATGTGTGGGCTTTAATTTTTTTTCTCGAGAACGAAGCAAGATACGAAAAAATATCAAGAGACAAAAAAGTTGTATTTTTAGCTGCTTAACCCGAAAACAACATAACGTACATTTTTTGTCAATATTCGTGAGAAAAAATTTTTCGACATGGGATGGGTGGCTTTTATTTTTTTTCTCGAGAACGAAGCAAGATACGAAAAAATATCAAGAGACAAAAAAGTTGTATTTTTAGCTGCTTAACCCGAAAACAACATAACGTACATTTTTTGTCAGTATTCGTGAGAAAAAATTTTCCGACGTGCATGGGTGGCTTTTATTTTTTTTCTCGAGAACGAAGCAAAATACGAAAAAATATCAAGAGACAAAAAAGTTGTATTTTTAGCTACTTAACCCAAAAACAACATAACGTACATTTTTTGTCAATATTCGTGAGAAAAAATTTTTCGACATGTGTGGGCTTTAATTTTTTTTCTCGAGAACGAAGCAAGATACGAAAAAATATCAAGAGACAAAAAAGTTGTATTTTTAGCTGCTTAACCCGAAAACAACATAACGTACATTTTTTGTCAATATTCGTGAGAAAAAATTTTTCGACATGTCATTGTATGGGCTTTAATTTTTTTTCTCGAGAACGAAGTATTTTGTATTTTTAGCTGCTTAACTCGAAAACAGTTGAAAAGTGTTGAAATATATTGGAACTGTGCACAAAATTTGTGTTTATTTTACCTTATGTATCCCTACAGTATTAGGACTAGGTTTGAAAGTGTAAACTCTAGTAATAGTTTTTTTTCACACAGATTTAACACACATTTTTAACACAAAATAATATTAAAATACTTTTGTTGGAGGCTTGGGGAATGCTTTGATTTCATTTTTGGAATTTTCCTATGTGCAGGGTCTATGTCCATTAAAAATTAAGTCAATTTCAAGTATATTTTTCTCAACGTTTTTAAATATAACTCATTGTAATTGGTTTATGTACAATTCATTTCTGGGAGTATTTCCTGCTTGTCTAGTTTTAGGCTTTTCGGGACATTTACTCCTTCACCTGTCTTTGCGAGTTTATCCGCTTGTTCGTTGTCAGGAATCTGCATATGCCCAGAAATCCATGCGACCATTATTTCCGATCCATTATCGTCAACTTCTAATAGTAATCTTTTTGTGAGCAAGGATACAAACTCATTTTTGATTTGATTATTAAGTCAGATAGGATTATAGCTAAGTATCACATTAATATAGCTTCATGGTTAGCTACTTTTTCCACGGTAAAAATACAGATGCTGGATGCATTCGTATAGATCAAGGTGAATGTTGACTGATATTTTTCTATGCCTTGAAAAATTTTTTAGCTAGAGTTTCGTCGTTTCTATTGAGTTTTAAGTTGAGTATTTTCATAATTCTAACTTATGTTTCGAGTTCTATTTCCAAAATAGGGTAATTATCGGATTTGTGTAAATGTTTATAGTATGGGATAGAATGATTTAAAGCTTGAATAAGGTAAGGCGAGTCTTTGTTTTTCCAGAAATCTACATAGTTTATTCAGTGTTGCCTTTGATGAAGGTTTAAAAAACGTTGAGCCATAGTCATTCCATTGAATACTGTTTTTCTCCAGTTCATCAGTGGTCGTTTGCTTCATATCTAAGATATTCTTTCCTTTAACAAAAAGAACAAGGTCTATGGTCAGTTATTGGTATAGGTAAATAGTTCATTGTTTTGTACTTAATATCGGCTTGAATGGCTTAGGCCCATTTCATCAGTGTTTTGTTAAGGATAACAGTCATATAAATTCCATGACAACAATGTAATGTGTTAACAGGACATTGATAAAATGGGCCTTAAAGAGCTATTAGTACCATTTTTATAGCGAATTACATTGGTAATAGAAGTGCGGAACCGTTATGCCACTGAAACTGCACCAATGCACAAAAAGTGTTGCACTATTTGAGTACCAATGGTTTTCAGATTAGACCTTAAGCGAATTTTTCCAACAAAGTTGATGATAATACTCCTCAATCCTCATTGATTTTACTTACCAATGGTCAATATTTGTGACAAAATAGTATTTTAAAGATCAAAAAAATCAAAACGCTATTTTTTTACATTTTTATCTAGTTTCGGTGCAGCACGGTCTCCAAGAGCACGTGCGGAACGGATTGCACTCGGTGCAACACAAATACTTGCACTGAAATGTCCAATGGTTTTCAAATTTTGCACTTTTTTTACCAATGGAGTTCGTTATTTTAGTCTATTCCTGGTAAGATTTTTTGTGGAATTAATTTATAGTTTATATAGAGGCTAGTTGCGAATAATGCTCTCATTGGTCGATTTCTTTAAAATATTTGAAATTGACCAATCGGACCATTATTCGCAATTCGTGATTCGCGTCTATGTGAACTATACCTTAATTTATAGGTGGAGCTAAAGAAAAAAAGAAGAGGACAAGTAACCATTGTGATTTAGATCGCATCTACTCTATGACCATGGCTTTGTCATCGGACAAGTGGCCATTGTGATTTAGACCGCATCTACTCTATGACCTTGGCGCAGTCATCGGACAAGCGGCCATTGTGAGTTAGGTTAGTATCTACTCTGTGACAACAGTATTATCATCGACTAGTGGCCATTGTAATTTAAAATAACGCCATCAATGCGGCAACAAATTGAACCAATGCCCTTTTTTTCTTGACATGATGGCGGAGGTTTTTAATAAAATTAACATTTGCTTTAATCATCTGATTTTAGATTTATGTACAAATAAATACTAGCATTGCTTTATTAAATAACCTTCGCCATTTTGCCAGGAAATTGAAATATGCAAAAATGGAATAAAAATGATTTTGTGGCTTTCAGGACCAAAAGCACTACGAAAATGGAGACGGCTAAACGCGGCAGTGCCGGAGCAAGTGTAAATAGAAGAAATGAAATATTATTAGGATAAATTTACTGTTATTTTAGCTTTATACCGGGGCATAGGCTCAGGAATGAAGGTTACGTTTAGTTAGTTTATCTATGAGCATGTTTCATTTAATTTAGAAATTAAATAAAGATATTAATTCAGATTCGTTCGTCTTTTTGTTCCTTTAAACCCGCCAAAGTCTGGTTAATTCAGTCTGTGAGGAGAACAGAAACGTTAGACGGTATTTTCTAGTCCTGATACAAATATCCTTGAAAATTGGGATATCTTGCACGATCTGACAACGTTTGTATCAGGCGTATAAAATAAAAATACCTCCTCGCATTTCTGTGCTCCTGATACAAAATCGAGATTTTTAGAAAAATTTGCGATTTAAGGAAAAATATTAGGAGAGCAGAAGTGCGAAGAGGTATTTGCTGCTCCTGATACAAATATCCTTGAAAATTGGGATATTTCGCACAATCTGACAACGTTTGTATCAGGCGTATAAAATAATAATACCTCCTCGCATTTCTGTGCTCCTGATACAAAATCGAGATTTTTAGAAAAATTTGCGATTTAAGGAAAAATATTAGGAGAGCAGAAATGCGAAGAGGTAAAATTTACTCCTGGTATGCAATGTTGCCAGATTGTGCAAAATTTTCAAAAAATTTGTATCAGGAGCAGAAAATACCTCCTCGCGTTTCTGTGCTCCTGATACAAAATCGAAAAATGCAGAAATTTGCGATTTTAAGGAAAAATATTAGGAGAGCAGAAATGCGAGGAGGTTTATTCTACTCCTGGTATCCAATGTTGCCAGATTGTTCAAAATGTCCTATTTTTCAAGGATATTTGTATCAGGAGTAGAAAATACCTTCTCGCGTTTCTGTGCTCCTGATACAAAATCGAAAAATGCAGAAATTGCGATTTTAAGGAAAAATATTAGGAAAGCAGAAATGTGAGGAGGTAAATTCTACTCCTGGTACCCAATGTTGCCAGATTGGTCAAAATGTCCTATTTTTCAAGGATATTTGTATCAGGAGTAGAAAATACCTTCTCGCGTTTCTGTGCTCCTGATACAAAATCGAAAAATGCAGAAATTGCGATTTTAAGGAAAAATATTAGGAAAGCAGAAATGCGAGGAGATATATTCTACTCCTGGTATCCAATGTTGCCAAATTGTTTAAAACGTCCTATTTTTCAAGGATATTTGTATCGGGAGTAGAAAATACAAAAATGTGAAGAGGTACGTTCTACTTCTGGTATGCAATGTTGCCAGATTGTTCTAAATGTCCTATTTTTCAGGTATTTTTGTATCAGGAGTAGAAAATACCTCCTCGAGTTTCTGGAATTCTGACACAAACTTCGTAAGAAATAAAACAGCCAATTCGCATAAATAATGATTTTATTTGAAACCTTTCATAACAATGTAAAATTAGTGATGTTTAATGATATATAAATAATATTATATTGATCAAAAGCTCTCCAACGACAAGGTATTTATTTAAACAACAGTCGGCCATGTAAGTGAGATCCTTGAACAAATCTTGATCCTGAGCCGTCATGGGTCTGGGTTCTTTGGGCGGGGTGAGTTGCGCCTTCTCCGAGGTGAATCCCTCGTCGAAATTGCTGACGTTCTCCATTGAGTGCTGCGGAAGATATAAGTCGACAATGTAAACTAACTCGCGCCAGTCACGAAGCCAAATACTCACCACTGTGGGCACAAAGGGCGGCAGCACCCTCCGATGCAGCAGTTTCTCCCACTTGAGGTGCCTAAATAAGAACGCCTGTTACTTCACGTCTTCCGCGTCCTGCTCGCTGGACCCCAGTCTTCGGTCGGGAGATATAGATGAGATAGCTAAAAAAAAAAAATGGTCAACAACCGATTGCCAAGTTCAAAATTTAACTGACAGGATGGAATGATCGTTTGGGGGCGGTAACTAGGGATATACTGTTTTTGGGTGACCAGTCGGCAAGACTCGGGTCCAAATGATTGATAGTGAAAGGAGATACGACATATACGACGATTATTTAACTAAACGCATGACGACGTTCACTCTTCTTTGTGAGCTATTTATTGAGACTGAGCAAAAGCAAAAATATTACCATAATAATTAATAACTTGACAACACCGAAACAGATTGGAAAAAAATGGGGATTTCATAAACAGAGGGACACAAATTTCGTGTAAAAAATATAGGGTGTCTAATTTAAAAATATTTAATTTTAAGTTGTCCCTCTCTTGTGAAACACCCTGTATATTCGAAAATAATTTCCAAATGTAGTAGGCACCTTATCATAGGTATTACCTTATACCCTACATGGTCCTGGATGCTGCCACTCGTACTATGGGTAAAATGGACACAGTGTATAGAATAAGCATAAAATGATTAAAGATTGCACAGTTTAAATATACTTACATTATACATAGTACAAAAATGGAGTTCTCTCATCTGATTTCTTCTAATATGCTGTATACTTCCAGTTCAGTCATATAGGTATTCTAAGGTACAGTAGTTGTTGCCTCCATCATCATGAAAACTATCCTAAAATAAAAATTATTCTTTATATCTAGGGATAACTTGCTCATATTTTACAGAAAATATTCTTTTTTTTCTATTACAGAGTATGTATTTTTACTAATTCAAAATTCATACATCATTTTTATTGAAATGTGTGAAATGAACTAATTAGTTGGGCTGCTCTTTGCTGCTGATACCTTCACTTCGTAACAAATGATGTCGTTGGCGATGCTAGTGTGAGATCAAAATTTGATTTTTAACAAATGCTAATTTATTATTATAACTCTCCGCCATTATGTCAAGAAATTTTAAAATTACAATGGCCACTTGTCCGCTAGCTCTTCTTTTATGTTGTCAAGGCACTTGCTTACTGGACATTTTGCCAGCTCTAGAGTGAAATACCAGTAATCAAATGAACCAATTAATTGGGGGTATCTTCACTTCAATGATGTTGGCGATGCTTTGTGCGAGATCAAAATTTGATATTTAACAAATGCTAATTTATTATTATAACTCCTCGCCATTATGTCAAAAAATTTTAAAATTACAATGGCCACTTGTCCGCTAGCTCTTCTTTTTTGTTGTCAAGGCACTTGCTTGCTGGACATTTTGCCAGCTCTAGATTGAACCTACCAGTAACCAAATAATTAAGCAGCATTTTTCTTATGGCAGCGTTATCAAAAACCACAATAATGTAATATAAAAAAAATAAGTTTTTATTCGTTTTTAAAAGCTCGGGATGTATTTACAGATTTTACTGTTACACTATCACTAATAGCGTTAGCCCAATGTAAACAATGGATTTTCAGGAACTTACCGATCAGTGACATGTAGTTGAAATTTATGCTACTATACTAAAACCAAATAAGCTTGACTAGGGTAAAAAAAACACATGGGCGAGGACTGCACGCAAAGTAATGCATCAGGTGACAGGGACGTACTCATTCCAGGTATATTTGGGCTTGTTTTGATGTTTTCAAAGTCAAGTTGTATCGACTCTTGGGTTTTTTTTTAAGCAATTGTGTCAGTGTTTGAATTTCTTGACAAAGTGGCGAAGATTTAAAAACCATTTTGTTGGCAACATGAATCTTCAAAGTGTTAAAGGAAAAAGCGGCGTAGTCCGGGAAAAAGGTCATTTAGTAAGATGTTTGATATATCTAATTTCTCAATACAATAAAAGTATGGGTGCGACCGACCAAATGGACAATGGACATATAGCTGTAAAACAATTTTATTATATATTGTTTTCAGCGCTCAACTGGGATACGTTCAAAGAAGTGGTACAGCCTATTTTTACCTAGTTATTGATGCAGCTGTCCAAAAGGTTTACATCCTATGCAGAAAATCTGGAAGAAACACGAGTTGGACTTTAGAAGAAACATTTGAGAGGTGGTGTGTGATTTACTACTAATAAATTAGCCACTGTAAGAAAATACATAAACATATTTTAGGTGTTATTTGACGATACGAATAATCTGAACCCATGTATGTCCAACTTCTAGCACCCTGTGCCATGTATATATGTATACATATTTACACTATGCGACTATCTTTACATTCGAGCATAGGGAAATTTTTGATATAATAATTACAAAACAATATGCCTCAATGCGGCCATAGCGAATAATTTAACCCAAGTGCATTTGTTTACGCGAGGCGTCAGGCTTATTTGACTTTACTATAGTGCATATTGTACATAATACAGGGTATCCCATAACTAATGAGCCATAGAGCTACATTCCATATCGAACTATCTGTAAAGAGCTGTAGTAAACAATATGTAGGTATGTGAAACTTGTATGATGATTTAAGCATACAAATTTTTTCGAAATGATACTGATCCGTTATATTGAGATACTTGTACAAGAAATAACATAACACACATTTTCACCTAAAACTCCGAGGGCCTATATTTCGAAAACTAATGGATATATATGGAAATTCTGCCCGGTCTGCTACTGTTACTTATGAAGATGCCAGTACTACAGAAAAAGGTGAGGAACGTGCAGCTTTTTATTGCAACTTGGGGGATGAGTCTAAAACTGATTGAAATTGGTATATTGACTCAGGTGCAAGTACTTATATGACGGACAGCAGATACATTCCTTTTTTACATATTTTAGACCTATTGGCAGTAAAGTCGTTTTAGCTGATGGTAGAAGGGCACATTATCTGAAGGAATTGGAACAGGACAGTTAGCCTCTATCATAGAATCAAACAAAAGGGTAAAAGTATCTTTGAACAATGTGCTATTTGTACCTAGTTTAGGAAACAATTTACTTTCCGTAAAAAAACTAACAAATCTAGCTTATACGGTTTTATTTGCTGGAGATGTAAAATTGAAATTAAAGATCAGACTGCAGCAGAAGAGCTAAGAATTGTGGCAATTTATACAAACTAAATTGCATTCATAAAGCTTTAGCTATATGGGATGGCTGCAATAGTGGCTGTATTCACGTCTGGCATAAAAGAGTTGGTCATCGTGATTGAAATGTTGTAATTGACAAGTTAAAAAAAATGGTTTCTGGTATGTTAATTAAGAGCTGTAGGTTATAAACAATATGAAGGTATGTGAAACTTGTATCAGAGGAAAAATGACAAGACGTTCGTTTCCCCTGGTTTCCCCAAAAGTCCCCTTAATAAGAAGTCATGGCATTTTGGATCTTGTTCACTCAGATGTTTGCACATCAATGCATTCTGAAACTCCAGGGGGAAAGAAATTTTTTTTTACTCTAATTAACAATTTTAGCATATGTACTGTTGTGTACATGTTAAATTAGAAGTCAGAAGTTCTAGAAAAACTACATGAATATGTAAGTTTGATTGAAAATAAATTTTACAAAAAACCAAAGATAATAAGATCTGGCAGAGGCGAAGAAAATGAAACAGGGTTTAAAGCATACCGATTGCTAAACAGAGAAACAAATAAAATGTGCATTAGCAGGGATGTTACATTTATAGAGGATTTCCATGGCGGATTTCACAAAAACGATCAATGTATCAAAAATACAAAAGCGAACATGTAAACTTTAAAGAATGATATTGAAACAGGAGCTAAAATGTGTCCTTTAAATAATGACGTAAACTTTAAAGAATGATATTGAAACAGGAGCTAAAATGTGTCCTTTAAATAATGACGTTCAAATATATTTTATTACGAAGAAAAATATGTTACCACCAACATGTAAAGAACAAAAACAACTAGACATAATATGTAAACCCGATCAAACTGCAGCTGAAAACGAAGATGGTGAAAATAAAGAAAAAGAAAAACAAGATGTACTAGATGATATACCAACTCAGAGTCAAAATGATCCACCAACTAGAAAATCACATAGAGCTAGGAAAGGTATACCCCCAGTTAGAATATTAGAAGAATGTTTTGAGCCTAAAACTAGAAAAGAGGCATTAAATAGAAAAGGAATGGAAGAAGAAATCACGGCAATGAAAGAATAATAGCTGGACAAAAATAAATTCACCGCCAAATAAAAGAAAAACAACGAGGGAATATTTAACAGATACAAAGCAAGAATTGTAGCACAGAGATTAACGCAGAAGTATGGGACGATGGGGGTCTACTGAATGGTCAATTTTCAATTCGATACATTATTTTTAAATTATGGCTTATTTTCCGAAATTTCACTTTCGACACAATGTATCTGTATAACGAGTATCATTTCGAAAAAACTTATATGACTAAGGCCCATTTTATCAATGTCCTTGTTAACACCAACTACGAGATAGTTTCACACATATATATACACTGCATATATCCAGCCAGTATAGTGCTAATACCGTGTTACAGAAATGTCTCCAGTATGCGGCGTTTTGCGGAAACTTTGTGGCTGCGCAGTTCGCGTGTACCTCAGGTCTGACTTTAAACTTATTTAACTTAATTTATCTGAATATTCATAAAAAAAAGAATTTATCGTAAATCTTGGTATAATATGAAATATAAGAAAATGTAAGGCATTATAAAGACTGCAAATCAGTAAAACAACCAGTTATGTCATTAATATATTTATTTATATTATAAAAACTGCAAAAAATAAAACAACCAGTTATGTTATTAATATATTTATTTATATTATAAAAACTGTAAAACAATAAAACAACCAGTTATGTTATTAATATATTTATTTATATTATAAAGCTACAGTTAAGGTGTACTGGTTACAAAAAATCCTGGAAGCGGTCATACTTGTCCTTTCCTTTGTTTAGGGGTATTCTAGGAACCACTCTTCGTCGGGTGACTTGATAAATGGTTATTGCACTGTTAAATTGTCTTGTTCACCCGATATCTCGCATAACACTAATATATTTTTAAGTTAAATTATTTCTTTCTTATCTTAACAAAATACAATAAAGCACTGAAAATAACGTTCACAAATCTCACAATACACACACACAATCACCATCACACAGTGTAAATAATGAATAAACAGACCCCCGTTTCTGGACAAGATAAACGTCAATTTTAGGGGAATATCAAAAAATCGTAGAACTCCTCTACGTATTGCGCATGAGTAAAGCTTCCGCGAACGGAATTTTCAATGTACATACCAGAGACATTTTTAGGCTGCTCGGCCATTACCTTTGTTTTTCTACTGGTGGGAGTTCAGTGGATAATTTCCAAGTTGTTCCACAGTTGTCATGGAAGCTATGTGGCTGTTATCACTAGTAGGAGCTTGATAAAAATGACCCAAGGCCCATTATTACTGTTCTGTTAACACCAACTACAAGATAATTTTCAAGGATACCATTGTTGGAACATGGGTTGTCATGGAAGTTGTGTGGCTGATATTATTGTTAAAAATGTTGTAATGTAAGTTAACCAGGGTCCTAATTCTCGAAACTGGGGAACACGGTTCTCATGAACTATGTGGGCGGAGTTCTCACCAGCACATAACTTCCCTGACAACAGTGGAACAACTTGGAAATTATCCACTGAACTGGCCACTGGCCATTAAGATAGAAGAATGCAAAAACAAATAATTTTATTAAGCATTGTGTTTTCGAACTTTCAAGAATAATATGTTTTTTAATGGATAGCTACATTATTTTTATATTATACAGGGTGTCATCCGGAAATGACGATGACAAATTCTAAGGTACGATAAAAAATATGAAAAACATAGGTCAGCAAATGCTGCCCCTCCTTGAGAATGGTGTCATCAAAGTATTTTCTTTTAAATTCATTAGAATCTAGTTAGAATACAGAAATAAAACTTTATGTATAAGTTAGAGTTATTGGAGGTCACATTTTTAAAATATTAGGTGAGCTCGATTGCAACCGAAAGGATGGTGGGCTAATTATTAAGGTCATATTTCTTTTCGCCATTTTTTCAATAAATTATAGGTAGTTCCTTGAACATTTTTACGTAGAAAAGGTCATCGCGAATATCGTTGGGCCTGTAGCTCGGTATGGAAACATTTGCGGACCTATGCAAAAGAATTGGTTTCTGAAAATATCGCGGGAAAAGTTCAATCAGTAATAAAAGAGTTTTCGTCACCTAACTTTGATGTTTATTAATTAAAATTAGGTGATAAAAGAATGATACCGGCTGGTAAAACACGTTGCATGGTGTTCTTTTCGCGATTCATTTGTCAATTATTTGGAGAATTTGAAGCCAATTCGAACAATAATTACTGAAGACACCTTTATTAAACCCAATACAACAAAACTGGTATTTGACGGAAATCTAAAAAAGCAAATTGAAGACGGTCTTAAATTGACTGGCCCACTTTGCAAAATTATTAACGCATTACAAAGTACTCAGGCTTCTATTGCAGATGCAGCTGAAGAATGGATGAACTTGCGCAACTGTCAGAAAGTTTTGATGAATACATTCCAGAAAAATCAAACAATATTTGATGGGTATATCATATACAGGGTGTTAATCCAAACTCCGTACAAAATAAGGGTGTTGCAATTTTTCAGAAGAATAAAAGACATGTACGCCACTGCCTCTTTTGCTTTTTAATAGCACAGTCATACAGGCAGTTAATGTCTAACGCAAAGCATAGCGATTTATGTAAATAAATTAATTTTATTTTTTTAATCGAGAACCGTTCATCACATGAAAAAACTTTAGAAACAATTTGTGCCGAGTGATAAGACGTATTAATGAAAATAATTTTTATTTAAAAAAAAAATCATTTGTTTCGTTCAAATTATCAAAAGATATGTTAGCACGGGCGCCACTGGTGGAAGTAGTTTTTTTTTTATGAAAAAAACGTATTTTTATGCCTAGTTATTATCTAGTAAAATTCAAAATAATATCTAAGTGGTCTCAAACATGTTGAGGAAAAACCTCTTTTTCTTTAAGGAATACAGATACAATCGAGTTTGGCTACATACTTAATTAACACCCTGTACAGGTAGGTACTTTCCATTATACAAAATATTGCAAATTAAATATGCCCATTATAACCTTCAGAAGAGTCTGGACATTTCTTAAAAAAAATTATATGTGAAAAAATAAATCAAAATAAAAGTGACAAACATTTTCCAATCTGTAAGTCAGAGGTGAACTGTATAATACAAGATTCCTCGGAAATTTAAAATGATTCCCTTTTGTATTTGTTAATCAATAAATTATACGAATGTTCTCGAAATCCTGTTTCTTTTTCAAAATCAAAATGATGTCCATTACCATATTCTAAATAATTTTGGGCATTTAAATGTTCTTTAAGAAACATGCGACCTTCAAATTATGCTACTTTATTAGAGGTGACAACAAAATTTACTAGAGGTAAAGTATATTGGTCACTAAATAAAACTAATTGTTACGGGAATTGTTTCTAAATAGAATATTTATCCCTAGTACGTGTCACTTACTCATAATCCTATACGTGAAATTCTAGGTCCCTAAATTATAGCGTGTATGAGATATACTTAATTTACGTGATTAATAATCGTTTTTTCTCTCTCTCCTAAACAATTACGATTTAGTGACTTAGGCAAGATGATTTTGAAGTTTAAGTGAGATAGAAGACGTTTTACGACTTCAAACAGGTGACGCGGTGACCTCTTCTTAACTCTACCACAGTTTACCTCTGACCACAGAAATACAGTTTTACCATTGTTTCTGTAACCGACCCAACACATTTAAAATATAAATTTTACCTGATCCAGACTTTTCTAATTCAGCCTCTGTGTCCCAAACATTCAGAATGCTGTTTAGCTCTTGGTCCTAGAGAAAAATTTGTTTTGTAGATATACCTAAAAGCTTTTCTTTTTTGTTCTAACTTTAAAATTAAAATTTAAAAAGGCAGTGTTAAGTCTGAAAAATCGACTATTTTAACCATAAGTTTGGTGTTCGAGATATTAGTGAAAACCCTAACATTGAAAAAATCGTCAGTGGTAGTAGTAGTAGGTACTTTCTATTATAAAAAAATATTGCAAAATTGTGTGAAAAAAATAGCAAAATAAATCAATGACAAACATAAATATAGTTTTACCATTGTTTGGATAACCGACCCAAAATATTTAAAATAAAATTCTTACCTGATCTAGGCATGCAGACTTTTATAATCTAGCCTTTGTGTACCCAACATTCAGAATGCTGTTTAGCTTTTGATCCTAGAAGAAAATTCATTTTGTATTGTTATACCTAAACTTTTTTGTTCTAACTTTAAAAGGGCAGTGTTAAATTTGAAAAGCCGACTGTTTTAACCGAAATATATGAACTTGCCATCGCTTTATTGCCAGTGACGGAGGTTGGGTGTTCGAGATATTAGTGAAAGGATCAGTTCGAAAAACAAGCTTCATCCCTACCCTGCATATCAAATAAAAAAATTAAAATTTGGAGAAAATAATCATGATTTGGCAACGCCACAGATAATAATAAAAATACTTTGGAGTTACAAGGGGACTTGGTAGAAATTAAAATTTTTAACAAACTATACAGAGTGTTTCATATAAAAACATCTCGTAAAATCATATAAATGGTACTTGTATAATCCTGATGCAACCTGTCTGCAAAGAATACTTGTCAAATTAATATCAACAGATAAATTGTGGGTAAAAAATATTCCGAAAATAATTAATAACTTGGCAACATCGCAACAGATTGGAAAAAAAGTTGGGTTTATGTAAACAATAAACAGGGACACAAATTTCGTGTAAACATATTTAATTTTAAGTTGTACCCGTTTTGTGAAATACCTTGTATATTCAAAAATAATTTTCAAATGTAGTACCCTATCATAGGCATTATGTATATTGGTCCTGGATGTTGCCACTCGCTATTTATATTTTCTACTCTAGTATCAGATAAGCATAAAATGATTAAAGATTGCAAAGTTTGAATATACTTACATCATTTAAGTACAAAAAGAAGTCCTTTCATCTTCTTTCTTCTGATATGCTGTATGCTCCCAGTTCAATCAGTCCAGATATATTAGTAGACGGACGAAACGAAAAAAAAAATCTGGAACTGATACTGATATAATTTAATGCTGCCCGCCGCTTTGCACGCCGTGGACGCCGGAGTCTTCCCCAACATGCCGGCCCTGACGGCACCATATTATGTGTAGAACCGAAGGACTCAGCCCGCACTGTACATTCCTGCTTATACACACCCTTTTTACTTGCCGTGCGCCCACTGACTAGAAACAAATGCAATGCAATTTCCCCGTGGACGATAACTCTTTCCTACCGCGGCCTGCTCAACCCGGAAACTCCTTCTTCTCTGACTCCGGAATTACAGAAAGAAGTTAGCTATGTTCCGTTTCCGACAAAGCCTTGCAGGTGCTAGCTTAAAAGGTCCTTTGTACTCTACTAGGTATCCTCGCCACATACATATAGTCAATCTTTATCTAAATGGGTTTGGAGCCTGCGGTCCAAACCCACAAACTGTACACTGTGATGGCCCTCGATGCCCGCCCTCGACACCACTGACTGCCCACAAGCCCATAGCCCCAAATCTGCTTTATCGCAGTATAATGTAAAAAAAGAAATAATGGACGGGCCAACGTCAACCATATGGTTAACGCAATGTCCATTATTATTTGAATTATTATTTTAAATTTTTTAAATGGTTCGCGCCCTAACTACAGCCTAATCACCTAAGATTATGGCTCCAAGCTCTGTCGTGGTGCTTTAGAGCAAAGGATTGTAACAGGGACACTCATTGTCCCCTGTGTGACAGAGCTACTACATGTGGGGTCGACCTGCGTCCAATATATCAAGGGTAAATTTTGATTTTGGATTTCAGCCTGCAAAATAGAAAAACAACCATTAAATAAAATGGATTTAAATACGGGATAGTGTGAACTAAACCATAAATATCAAAATATTGGATTACCTATATCCGATATACCTGGCGTAAACGAGATCATTGTCACAGGTTGGAGTAATCTGTGTCATTGTACAGAGCACCATAGCGTCATGTTAAAAGGTATTTTAGTCAAATTTGGGTTACTACTATGTGCCTTTAGATGATAAAGGACATCTTAGACCTTGATAATAAATATTAAAAAGTACATTATTTAACCATTTAAAAAATTATGTAAACTAGAGTCAAAGTTGAAAAAAAATTTCAAATAAAAAAATTAATTTCTTCATAATTGAAATGTCAGTGCTTAAAGAATTATAAAAGGGCCTAATTTAACAGATTTTATCACTATAAGCAGTCTCTAATCTTATCTAAAACAAGGAATATTTTTGACCAGCACCTCAAATGAACAGAACAAAATCCGCACCTAGGTACTACCTATACCTAGAGACTAAATTCCTATAAGTTTTACAGATTTGAGAGAATCTGTATGCACAATATCAATTACAATAATTTAGAAATCTAAATGATGTGTGTTATTTATTGTCAATCATAGTAGGTGGGAAATTCTGTAGAATGGCTTTTTTGATAGGTGTAGTTATGTACCTTACTTTGTACAAAAAACTTCCTAACAGTAAGTATAGGTAGGTACTCTTTTTGGTTTGGCACCAAAGTTTAAACCAAAAAATCACTTCTTGATTTGGACCATTAGTTTAATCCTTCCTGGATCATGTACTTCTTTCTGAGTTAGACCTTTTAGGCCCAAATTATCAATGCCCTGTTAACAATAACAGCCATATAACTTCTTGTAGTTTTACCAGGACATTTGATAGTTTGGACGTAACTCCTATTAATACTTGATTGTGGCGCTGCTAAGGCATCACCATTTTAAAACTTGGTTTAGGTTAGTGGTTTGGAAGGAGGCTTCATTGGTCACAAAGCTTAAACCTTGGATTATGATATCGATATAGTAGTCTATCTAGAGGTAATATCAAGTCAATACATTGCCAGCAATACATATATTTGATTGTTGTGATATTTAGGTATCTCTATAAATCTAAGTTCTGTAAAAGATGGCAGAGTCCACCTTCTGGTACTATCACGCCTCCCACTCAGTGTGAACGACGGGGGCTATGACCTAAACGATTCTTCCTCCAACTAATTTCTTATTTTATGGGATAATGTAAGACACCGTTAAAAGAAAAGCCAGGAAAAGCGTGGGAAACCCTAAATTCTAAAAAAAACCTTTACTGAATCTTACCAAAGAAACTTTTACTATAACTTACCTCGGCTGGGAGCACAGCAAACGAAATTTTGGAACGTAATAAACAAAAAAATTAAAAAGAAACGCGCACACCGGTTACACTATATATCTGGGGCTAGCCTATCATTATAGGGACAAATGGACGTATTCTTCCGAAAGAATATTCCATTAATTTAAGAAACTATAAAAAGCTATCGAAACGATCAACCACCAAGAAAACTAAAATGATGCTTAAAACCGCCATTTCGTTTTTTCACTTGTTTCAGCGAGTTTAAAAAAAAAACCACAAAAAAACTGTGGCAAGAACGGCGACTCGACTTCTATCATCTTCTTCTTTTAAATATCAATGGCCTCTTGTCCGGCTAAGACTAAACGCAGATCCCACAACTCCCACAAGAAGAATACATTTTGCGAATTTTAAGGTTATCTTGTCACTGTCAGTTATGTTTTTGTTGTTTAGATTATTTTCGAAACTAAACCCTAACAAAAAATGCGAAAAGGCTCCAAACACCAATTTTTGCTGCATTTGCATAGAATAAAACGAATATTTGAGGAGTGTACGCGAGAAGGACGAGACCGGTGTGCAATACAGTGAGAAATTAACTGCATGTGATCCAAAGGCAAAGCATCAAAGAGGATCATTTACTTACCTTATTCTTATAAAAAACTATCAACTATCTGCAGATCTGGGATGACAAACCTTTAGGCCCCTGTGGACTTTGTACCGATAAATTGGACACGGCCTATGAATTCATTCAATCTTGCAAAGAGAGTGAGACTTTACGAGCTGAGAAACGCGTCAATTACAAGAAATTGAATGGAAAAATGCTAAAAGCCAGACGTTCACTTGTGATATATGCCAGAAATTATTTAAACAAAAGCGATTTCTGAAAGTGCACATCACCAGAACACACTTGGGATGCAGAGATCTGAACAGAAAAGATCAAGGTAAAAAAATATTAGTGACTTGTTTCCTACATACTTATTAAAGCATATTTGGCCTAAGTTTTTAACGTTTGTGATTTTCTTTCCAGCTGTAAACCCTGTAAATGAAAGAAAACAAAATGGGCAGGTGCAGGACCTAAATTTTCCTGATGTTGATGTAAAACTAGAAGGAAACGAAACAACTATATTTAAGAATCAACAGTCTGGTGATGATTCTTTTACAGAAAACGAAGACGGTTTGTATATGAGTGATGAAGACAGGAGAGACAAACCTCATAGACAAAGAAGAAGAAAAACACTCAAACAGCAAGAGTTAGTTACATGCGAGTATTGTGGCAAATAATTTAACAAGAACCAACATTGGTCTGCACACTGCACACATAAGTTTATTGAAAATAACATATTAACATATTTATTATATTATAAGTATTTGAAATAAACTTATTATTATTATTATTATTATTATATATTAATCTTAATTAAGCATTTAATTATTTAAAAAAATTTTTGTCTCTTCTATAAAACCTTTTCAAAAAAAAATATCTTTGAAATTACCATAGGACCCCTTTTATTGGAAAATCCTAACTTTTATTTTTTATTTTAAAATTCTTTAAAGTACAAAATTATGGAAAATTTTATTCCCAACCAAATTAGCCTCTCCACTTTTCGTCGCGAAATCAACAGGAACCGAGTTACACGCGAGAAGCATTTTCAACCCCTACGAAAAGAGTCAAATCGAGCAATATCTCGATAAATAATAAAAATATCAAAAATTCTTAAAAGTACAGAATTATAGAGAATTTAATTCCTAACCATATTAGTCTCTCCACTTTTCGTCGCGAAATCAGCAGGAACCGAGTTACACGTAAAAAGCATTTTCAGCCCCTTTGAAAATAGTAAAATCGAGCAATATCTCGATAAATAATAAAAATATAAAAAATTCTTAAAAGGACAAAATTATGGAGAATTTTATTCACAACAATATTAGCCTCTCCACTTTTCGTCGCGAAATCAGCAGGAACCGAGTTACACGCAAAAAGCATTTTCAACCCCTTCGAAAATGGTCAAATCGAGCAATATCTCGATAAATAATTATAGAATTATAGAAGCCCTTGTATTGCAGTGAACCTATTCTTGGATCAGCTGGAGTTATTGTTGCATTATCTATACTCTTTAAAAAAACATATAATTCTTTGCGGAGATTTTAACATCAATATTGCTGAAAAATCACATAGTTATTATGATTTTGTATCGTTACTTAATAGTTACCGCTTGCAACTTACCATTTTTGAACCCACCAGGGAGACGTTTGTGTCCGCGACTATAATAGATAACCTAATAACGAACATTGAACCCGAACTCTTTCATTCCAGAGTGTATGACGTGGGACTTTCCGATCATAAAGCGGTCATATTTTCTAACGAATGTGTCAGAGTCACTAAACTTACTTCTAAAAGGGTTTTTTCAAAGAAAAATCTAACCAATAGTATCCAGTATATAAATGGTGTGGACTGGTCTATGCCGAACGTATCTGTGCAGGAAAAGTTTGATATTTTTTATAGCATAATAAGCCCCATAAATAATAAATGTTTCCCAGTGACACGAACTTCCAAGAAAAAATTCAAGCCCTGGATGACAGCAGGTATAAAATGTTCTTGTAAACATAAAAGACAACTTTTTAAGTTTTTGAAAATTAACCCCAACTCAGTGTTGAAGGGCTTTTATAAAACTTATTGCCAAATTTTAAAAGAATTAATAGCTGAGGCTAAACGAATGAGCATCGAGAGTGAAATTGGAATGTCTGCAAACTTATCAAAAACCGTTTGGAGTATTGTAAAAAGGGAAACTGGTAGGGGGCAACAGGGCGGAAAATGCAAAGAGTGGGTTATAAACATAAATGGTGGGGAATGCACTGATAAGTTAGAGATTGCAAATGCATTTAACACTTATTTTACAAATTTAACAAATTCTTTTAGCTTTCCTGACTTACCACTTCCACATAATAAGTCAATTAATAACAGCTTCTTCATGAATCCAGTAACAATCCTTGAAATAAAGGACATAGTAAATTCATTAAGGAATACTGGTGCTACTGGTAATGATGAGATGCCATTATGCTTTCTTAGGGCACACATAGGTAGTTTGGCCCCTGTAATAACGGATTTAATAAACTCTTCCTTTGCTGAATGTCATTTACCAGATCAGTTAAAAGTATCTAAAGTACTGCCGATTTTTAAAAAAGGGTCGCATAATGACATGACGCACTATCGCCCAATTTCACTAGTTAACGTTATTACCAAAATCATTGAAAAGGCGTTGCATGCTCGCTTGGTCGGGTTTTTAGAAAAAAATAATTTAATATCCTCGTGTCAACATGGCGTTAGATCACAAAGGTCCACTGAGAGTGCTCTGTATGACATTTTAAATTACATTTATGACAGGCGTAATGAGGGAAAATATTGTATAGCAATAGTGTGTGATCTATCAAAAGCGTTCGATACTGTTAGGCATGACTTGTTATTAAAAAAGTTAGAAATACTTGGTGTGAGAGGTGGAGTGTTGGATTGGTTTCGTTCCTACCTTTTAAACCGAAGTCAGTATGTGTGTGTTCAGGATGGTAATGGTGCGTGTGAATCTGAGATACAGCCCGTTACGTCGGGGGTCCCCCAGGGATCAGTTTTGGGACCACTGCTTTTTAGCATATTTATTAATGACCTTCCAGATCATGTCAAGGCAAAAGTGGTTATGTATGCAGATGATACAACTTGTTTAGTCAGTAATAACGATCTAGCCATTTTGGAATCAGAGACTAAGATATGTGTTAACGAGCTGATTCAGTGGTTTACTGCTAATAAACTAAAAATAAATTTGGATAAAACAAATTTCTTGGTTTTCAAAAACAGAAGTTTGGGACGTGTCTGTGAAAATATATTTATTTGCGATAAAAAAATTGAAGCAGTCCCTGAAACTAGGATCCTTGGGCTGACTGTCGACATAGCACTTAAATATGAGACTCATTTAAAGGAACTAAAGCTTAAATTAAATTCAATATGTTACTCTATACGTGTTTTGAAAGAGATAGTCTCCTCAGGAGTGCTTAAGAGTGTATACTATGGGTACTTTCACTCAAGAATGGTGTATGCGGTGGAGTTTTGGGGATGCGAACCCTTAAGTTTGAGCATTTTTCGAGTTCAGAAGAGATGTGTTAGAGCCATTAATAACTTAAATCCCAGAGTCTCATGCAGAGCGTTCTTCAAGGAGGGTAGACTGATGACTTTGCCATCCTGCTTTATATTTAAATGCCTTGTCACTGTTCATAAACAAAAAAGAAAATATCCTTCCACATCTACAAGTAGCGCCTACCCCCTTCGCAATGACCTCATCCGTCCGGTTCTTCCAAACACTGCAAAATATTTTAATAGTTCTTTCTATCAAAGTATAAAGTTGTATAATCTGCTACCTGTATCTATGAAGACCCTAAGCATTAATTTGTTTAAAAAAAGAATCAAAAGGATATTGTTGGGTGAAGCCTTTTATGATGTGCAGGAGTTTATAAATTATCTGGGCCATCTCTGATATTTATATTATTATTAACTAGTGTTTTTATTGTTTTATGTTTTATGCTTGAATACTGTACTATTTTTTCGTATGTAATTTTATGCTGCGCCCCCATAATGTGCGAATTTGGCGCTTCAATGTAAAACATTTTTTGTTGTACTTATTATATGTCTCATTTATTTATTTATTTATTTATTTTTTTCTTTTTATATATTTATATACAATATTCATATCGCGACGAGTTTTAATTGTTTCCTTAGTTTTTGCTAGACTATCTAAAGCAATGTTAACCAAACACAAAAATTCCTGTTTTATTGGTTTATTAGATATTAATAATTGACATACTATGTATACGGTTTTATATTTTTTATATTTTTATATTTTAAATTATTTGTAAGATTTTGTGTCCAATGCAATTGCAAAAGTGACAATAAATGATTTTGATTTGATTTGATTTGATTAATAAAAATATCGAAAAATCCTATAAGTACAAAATTATAGAGAATTATATTCCCAACCATATTACTCTCTCCACTTTTCATCGCGAAATCACCAGGAACCGAGTTAGACGCAAAAAGCATTTCCAACCCCTTCGAAAATAGTCAAATCGAGCAATATCTTGATAAATAATAAAAATATCGAAAATTCCTGAAAGTACAAAATTATAGACAATTTTATTCCCAACCATATTAGTCTCTTCACTTTTCGTCGCGAAATCGACAAGAACCGAGTTACACGCGAAAAGCAGCTTCAACCCCTTCGAAAATAGTCAAATCGAGCAATATCTCGATAAATAATAAAAATATCGAAAACTCTTAAAAGTGCAAAATATAGAGAGTTTTATTCTTAAAAATATTGGTCACCCCACTTTTCGTCGCGAAATCAACAAGAACCGAGTTACACGCGAGAAGCATTTTCAACCCCTACGAAAAGAGTCAAATCGAGCAATATCTCGATAAATAATAAAAATATCAAAAATTCTTAAAAGTACAGAATTATAGAGAATTTAATTCCTAACCATATTAGTCTCTCCACTTTTCGTCGCGAAATCACCAGGAACCGAGCTAGACGCAAAAAGCATTTCCAACCCCTTCGAAAATAGTCAAATCGAGCAATATCTTGATAAATAATAAAAATATCGAAAATTCCTGAAAGTACAAAATTATAGACAATTTTATTCCCAACCATATTAGTCTCTTCACTTTTCGTCGCGAAATCGACAAGAACCGAGTTACACGCGAGAAGTATTTTCAACCCCTACGAAAAGAGTCAAATCGAGCAATATCTCGATAAATAATAAAAATATCAAAAATTCTTCAAAGTACAGAATTATAGAGAATTTAATTCCTAACCATATTAGTCTCTCCACTTTTCGTCGCGAAATCAACAAGAACCGAGTTACAGGCGAAAAGCATTATCAACCCCCTCGAAAAGAGTCAAATCAAGCAATATCTCCATAAATAATAAAAATATTGAAAATTCTTGTAAATACAAAATTATAGACAATTTTATTCCCAACCATATTACTCTCTTCACTTTTCGTCGCGAAATTATTAGGAACCGAGTTACACGCGAAAAGCATTTTCTACCCCAACTAAATCGGTCAAATGGAGCGAGAACTGGGTAAATAATAAAAATATCGAAAATTTTTAAAAGTACAAAATTATAGAGAACTTTGTTGACAAGCATATCACTCTCTTTACTTTTCCTCGCAAAATCAACAGGAACCGAGCTACAAGTGAAAAGCAATTTCAACCTCTTCAAAAATGGTCCAATCGAGCAATATCTGAGTAACTGTATATTAGGTTGCCTGATAAAATGTAAGCCAGGAAATAATATATGAGTGATTCCATATTTATAAAGATACTAGACTATATATATATATAGAGTCTTGTCTATCTTGCTAATGCGTGATTGTCGACATTTACTAATAGCAAAATATAAGACACACAAAAGGCTAGAAGCATACTGAGAAATTAAACAAAAACAAGGACGTAACTACTGGCAAAGTGGCAATAAAGTGATTGGTCCGTAATTCATAGTGTCTTCAGCAGAGTCTTTATTTTTAATAATTGGTATCATTTTTGCAGTTTTAGGACAGATGGAGGGATGTTTTTTGAAATGGATAGATTTATTAAGTCGGTCAATGGATAAATATTAATATTTTTTAGGGTTGCCACTATTCTGGTATTTAATCCATGCTTTGCTACCTATATTTTTTAAGGTGACACAGCTTATCTCTTACAACCTTATAAGTAACCTGCTTGAATTTAAAAGTGTCTGTGTTAAAGCTACCACTTAAATATTCATTAAAGGTTTTATTAGATTTAGGTAATTTATGCTATGCTAATAAATAAATTGTAGTCTAAGTTGGAAAAGAAGGAGGTCGATGTAGGGTTAAACTGGGTTTTCATTATATTCCATATTATGGCAGTTTGTTTATTATTAGAGGGTTTATAAAGTTATCATATGCAGTTTTCTTAGATATTGATAATTCAGTCCTGTAACGGTTTTATAGTAGTTAAAAGTTGTTTTGGTACAAGTATAGGATTTTGCTTGTTGATTGAGTATAGTAATTGCAATTTCTCTCTCATATCCCTTAGCATATCATTAGACCAATTGATTTTTATGAAATTATTTCCTAGCATTTTAGATTTGAGCAGAAAACTTACCTCTACTGCACTTACTATCGTGTCTGTAAAAATTTTCAAATTTGATGTTGGTATAGATGTTATTGAGATAGTTATTGTGCCTGGTATTGAAGTTTACAGTTGGATACAGTCCATATAATTCCATCAAGTTATTTAGGACCACAGTTTTATGGTCCCCACCAGGGTAGTAAACATTAAAGACTCCAGTGATACTAAAATCACTAGATGGTTTTATATAAGTAGTCACAAATTTTAGAAATAACCTCAAGAAATTTGTTTATGTCACTGTTTGGTGACTTCTATACTGTAATCAGGTAGGTGTTATATGCTTTTAAGAGAATACCCACTGCCTCAGTGAATTTCCTCACCTGCTGATATTTGGATCTAGGATATCTAAATCCTTTTTAACATATATGCCTACTCCCCCACACTCTCATACAGGCCAGCAGAAGCTCACAGCGGCAGAGTAACTAGATACCTTATTTTGGGTGAATTCATCACAGATAAGCCAGAGCTCATTTACACAGAACAAATCACTACTGTTTTCTTCAAGAATTATCATAATTTCCAAATTTTTATTACGTATGTCCTGGATGTTTTAACTGATGATTCAGTGGTACCTCGTTTACTGAGCCCCTATTTTTGGAGAAGTGCTCCGTGTTGAACAGATTTGCAGGTTTAGAAAAATGGTTCGCTTTGATGCCTCCAGGTATAGAGTTTCGGAAATAAGCTTACACCCTTATAACAATTATATTATCTCTGCTTACACACTATAGGCTTTTAATTAGTACTACTTTGGTCAAAAAACTTACTTTTAGATGATAGGGAAGACTAAAAACTGTTTTGTAGCTCCTACCACATAATATCTATGGACCCGTACAGGAGGTGTGATCTGCTAGCACTCTTTTACTTTTATTTTTTAGAATATGGTACTAAAAAAAACACGAAAGGAAAAAATTAACTGTTTTTTACAAAACAAATAACCTTTTTGTTTGTGTTTGCCAAGACAGTTCCTTCTTCTTCTTTCTTCTTCTTCTAAACATATTTGACACATCAGATTGTGGTCTTTGCTACTTATCAGAATCAGGCTTGTGCTGAGTTATTGACAGTACCAGGAGGACGCCTATCCTCCAACTTTATTAAACGTATGTTTGTCAACGCAGTTCTCATGATATAAATGGTATGATGATCCCAATCTCTTAGAAAATTCCTTGATGGAAGTGAATGGTCATTTTGACTCTCAAGAATACAGTTTGAATATAACTTGTGGGTTGTGGGAATCGAATTGAAATCATTTTAGCTTGGAGATAAACAGATCCATTTCAACGAGCACGGATGGCAAATGAAAATAAGATTATACTTACTTAAATTGTCAGTCCTTGGAGTCCTTGACCGGCCTGTATCAATGTATCATGCCTGTAACCGATTGATAGTGTAAGGGCCTTCTTCTTCTTAAGCGTAGTTCATATAGATGCGAATCACGAATTGCAAATAACGTTCTGAATGGTAAATTTCCGCCAAGAAAAGATTTGATATTGACCAATCAGAGCATTATTCGTAATTCGCATCTATATGAACTATACTTAACCTCGTTAGTTCTTTCGGCTTCGGCTGACAGCCACAAAATATCCGTGAAACGCTGATTGTTCTATGCCTGACAGTAAATTAACCTAAAAATTTTGTTGCCAGCACAAATGATTTTTATGTATGTGTACATTTGAGACAATTATTATTGTAATTTAATAATTAATTATGGCCTGGTTTCAAAATCTGGCTGATCATGCCGAAAACTTGTTAAATAAAATTGATCAAAATGCTGCCACCGTCCTAAGCGAAGGAAACAAACAAAACATTGAAGATGAGGAGTAAGTTGTCCTGGTTTTCCCCATTTGTATAACGCAAGGGTTTGTGGTATTACCTTTTAGACTTTATATAGTTACATGTTAGGCTACGCATCAGTGGTGCCTTTCTAAAATAAAATGTATGATCCTTAAGTAGTGAATTTAAGTTTAAGAAAGACAACTTTGAACCATGTATTTTATAGAATAATGCGAGATTTCTACTCTGAACCTGAAAAACACAGAGTGCCTATGATAATACAATCAATGAGTGGACCGCCAACATTGTTGCCTGCCAGGTCATCTACTCCTGCTTTGGATATTTCTGAAGAAATACCAGAAAAGTGTAATGAAATAGTGTTTACAGCTATAACTGAAAGTAACAAGCCTGGTTAGTAAAAAATTGGTTATATTAAGAACTTGTTTTAAATAAGTAAGTTCTATTTTAGGTAGTGTTATTGATGAAATTATAACAGAAAAATCTTTAAAAAGCAGTCACACATCTGCTTCATCCAATTCCTTACATAACAGTTATATTGAAAGTTTTCTCGGTACACAAGAGTTAGAAAGCCTACAGGCTAAAATAGCTAGACTAGAAATAGATAATCAGGATGTTAACAAACAACTTCTAAACATGCAGCATTTGTATTCAGAGATGAGAAATGAGAACTCAAATTTGCAATTCCAAATAGAAAGGCTAAATGAGCAGTTAACCATAGCTCAAAATGAAAAAGAACAGTATGTTGCGAGGGCTCAAAGGATTTTGCAAGAAAAAGAAAAATTGATTACATTGAAACAAACTAGTGCTTCCAGTGAAGAAGGTGATCATATCTTTACAATATATAATGAGGAGCTGAAGTAGGTATTAATACTTTACACAGTAGTTAGGATCTATTTTTTACCCATACTCCATATTTTAGGAAAGAGCTAGAGTTTCATCAAGGAAAAGTGAAAGAACTGACAGAGAAAAACGCCAAACTTTTAAATGACATGCAATCCCTTCAAATGCAACACCAAGTTATACAGCAAGGACTTAGCCAATCAAATCAGTCTTTAGATCAGAGTCTATTAAAAGAAAAAAAGTACAGATCCATAGCTGAAGAGGACTGTGTACAAAAAACTAAAGTAAGTAAGTGCACATGGAACAGCATGTTGTATATCTCAAATTAAAATAATTATAGGAGTTGCAACTTAAAGCCCAAGAAACAGTCCAGTTACAAGAACTACTTAGGCTTAAAAGTGATGAACATGTCAAATTAAAAGCCTCTTTCTCCAAGAAAGCAGAACATTCAGAAAATTATGCTTATGAAAATAGAATTAAATCTTTGACTCAAACATTGATGGTTAAACAAAATACTTTGGAGACTATCACTACTGAGAGAAATGCCCTAAGACTTCAGTTAGAGAAATTGGAGGTTTGTATTAAAATCTAAACATTGCATTTTGTTACTAAATACACTGTCTTTTTACTATTTTTTTTTTTTTAAGGTGGAATATAAGAACAGTATTGCCGAATTAAAAAGAGATAGAGTTAAAGTGATTAATGTCCAAGAAGCAAGTGATGGTTAGTTGTCCAAATTTTTATGATTGCTATTTCAAAGTTAATGGGGAAAGAAACTGATTAATTTTATATTTATAGAAAGGATGTATGTGCCAAATTTTATGAGAGTCATGCCTCACGATGCAGGTATGACGAGAAGAGTCAAACATGCCTATTCAACATTGGACGCAATTAGTATTAGAACTGGTATTTTCCTTAGGCGGTACCCTTTAGCTAGGGTATTTGTTTTTTCCTACATGGTAAGCTTTGAATTTATAAAAATAAAAAATGAGTTGTGTCCCTGTGTCCAGTCTCACAATGTTCACATATTTGTTATAATTACAAAAATTGAAAAGTTTTATTTATTGAACAAGCCCATTTTTTTAGGTGATATTACACATTTGGGTGCTAACAGTATTACTATGGTACGTTCCTTCAAATTGAAAATAGATGATAATATGCGAGATAATAAGAAAACATGAGGAACTCTCATTGTTAAATGCCCAATATTATCTCAAAAAAATATGTACCTAATTAATGTTATTTTTTAATTGTTATCCTAGCATAAGGTTTAAGAGAAATCTACCTGGCAGTAACGTCGCTGATTGCCTAATTCATTTTACAGGTATGTCAAATTTTTGACAAAAGTAATTTGACATAAATTGTATTAATTCACATCACTCGGACAAAGCTTACTGCAAGGTAGATTTTTGTTAATTTCACGTTAGTCATGTTGTGTTTTAAATTTCGAGAAGTTGTTTAAATAAACCAATAAAGTTATTTTTTAATAAAAATATATTTGTTTTAATAGAATGACAGAGGGCTAAAGCTATTTAACCATTTTGCTCAGAAATGGCTTGGACTTGAGATTTTTAATTTCCTTTAGAATCAATGCTACATTAAATCTAACTTTATGAAATGCTTTTGGATTCAGTTCAACAGTGAAAGCTTTCCCATTCTTTAACTTTATGCACAAGATCACATTTGGCAAAGTTTTGTTCATCAATAAGCTAAAAACAAGATTAGTTTTTATAAACCAGTATTTTATCACAATTTAGGCTGTTTTTTTTTGTAATTTAGTCCAAATCATGAAAAGTTGGTCATACATAATAGAAAGTTCTGGTTTAATATTTATATCAGCAACTGGTATTTATTCATTCAACATAATGCATAAACATAGGGATTGGTAGTGTTTGAGAAATAACAAAACTAACAATGAAAAAACTGTAATAGAAGTTTTTAGTTCTCCAGATATTCTGTGAATTTGAAGGAAGGTGGATTGGATGAGAGGTGGTCCAATTGCCTGAACCTCTCGTTCCTCAACTCCAACTTGCTTTATTTTTATTTTTGGGGACACAAAAAAGTTATGGCCGACGCAAACAATGCCTGAGATGTACTTTAATAAACTTAAGGACTGAAAATACCTAATTCAATTTTTTGTTTCTTATTTATGACCAACTTTTTCGGTTTTGAGACCAACATGCACTGTCATGGCACATTATTATTATTAAAATAATGTAGTCAGCTGAACTATTCTTAGTACCTGTTAAATAAACTGATATCTAATCTCCATTTAATACTAGAAACATTTTGAAAATTTTCATAATTGGGTGCAAAATAAGTCTCCGTCAGTTCCTTGCGGTTATTTACAAAAGGTAGGCTTTCAACAAATTCATGTGAGAACCCAATTTCTAATAAAGTATTTGTGAAATCTTTGTCTGAGCTATGTATAAACAGTTTTAGTATCGCAATATATGCACTTAGTACTTTGTAGATTTCGTCTTTTGATATGTTTTTTTCTGTTGTGAACTTATCCCAACGTTTACGTAAATCTTGATGTGTTGGTTGTAAAGCAGCTAGAGCCACTAAAAATATATTTTTTACATTAGTGTGTCTTTGGGTCTACTTACTTGCGGATAGGACATGGCACTTTCTATACTGTTTTTACACACTTACATTTTATAATTCTGCTTGTATTTTCCTTTGGAAGATTCGATACCAAGTTAATAGTCGACTTTGGTATTTCTTGTAGGTTCATTTTTAGATTTTTAAATTAATTAACGTAAGAACAACTCTGGTAAGAACTACAATAAAACAAATACAATTTTTACTAGGTTATGTCATGCTTGTTGGTTGTGGCTATATATCCGCACAAGGCGCAAAGACATTTCGTAAAAACATCGTGCTATGGGCAAGTTAATGTACTCGCGAAAATGCGACGAGCGGAGAGTTTTCGCGAAAATACGAGCGGAGAGTTTTCGCGAAAATACGAAGAGCGGAGAGTTTTCGGAAAATGTATTAAAATTGTAAAACAATTTTAAAACTTTATTAATATATCAACATAATTGAATAACTAACAATTACAAATAACTACATATTAACACTGATTTATTGATACTGTAATCTAAGAAAAAACCCAATCCTAAAATCACCAAAATCTAATCATATCTTATAACATCTTGTGCTCGTCTGACTAGGTCATTCTGCGAAGCTTCCTTACCGTACCAACTGGAATATGGTACCTGATAACTTTGGTAACTACTGCCTTGGGCGCTAGGAGTCCCATAAGATTGATTGGGAATACCATAGGAGGTGCTTGGCGGTCTTACTGCTCCATATGCATTGGGTGTATAAGAGGAACTAGGAGCACCATAAGACGGATTAGGAGGACCATAAGATGAACTAGGGGCGCCATAGGACGTACCAGGTGACTCATTATTTGAGCTAGGCGTTCCGTAAGCCGAACTAGGTGATCCGTACGCTACGCTAGGCGATCCGTATGATGTATTGGGGGTGTATGAAGAACTTGAACTGGATGTTCCAGACGAAGCACTAGGTGACCCATAAGATATACTAGGGGTTCCATATGATGTAGAAGGCGAGTTATAAGATGGGCTATGCGAATTATAAACAGAACTAGGAGAGTAATAAGATATGCTAGGAGAGTGATGGTGTAATAAAGTAGGAGAGTATGGTGAACTGTGGCGAAGAGAATAGTAAGAGCTAGGGGAGTCGTATAAATAGTTGGGGCTCCATTCGCTAAACGGTGTTCCAGATACTGTGCCAGGAACTCCGTATACAGGCTTGTTTCCATAAGGTGGACCATAGGTTATGCTTATGTTTTCATTTCCAGTTAACGATCCATAGCCTAAAATATTAATTCAGGTTAGTGGTATGGTAATTTTCTTATTAGGAGAAATCATAGATAGTTGTACCTACATACCATAGCCGGTAACTGATGAATTTGTAGTAGAGGCAGTGGTACCAGGTTTTGTACCATTAGTTGTTGTTGTCCCTAAGGTGGTAGTCATATCTGTTGTAGTAGGGGGCGTGGTGGTTTGCTGCTGCCTTGGTCTAACTACTACTGTCACAGGTTCGACATCGTCATCAAATTCTTCATCGCTGTAATAATCTGACCCTTTCCGGTTTTTATTTTTATTCCTCCTTTGATTTTTCTTCTTGTAAGGCTTATTGCCATAGTCGTAATTGTAGTCATAGTCGTAATCAAATCCTATAGGTTTCCTTCCTTGATTTCTTTTTTTATTTCTTAGTCTCGGATTTGTAAAGTAGTCGTAATTGTCATATTCAACATAGTCTGGATACCTTTTTCGTGTACTGTAGCGATTTCTGCGATACGCTGCTAAATATCTTTGGGAAATAGCCCTTTTAACAGATACTTTATTTCCTTGGGATTCTGATGGTATTGGATACTCAGATGGACTTTCTATATTGGTGGATACAACCTAGAACAAAAAATCAATAGAAATAGCACCGAGATCAAATCATAATGTAATTAACCTCTAAATATCTTTCAGGACTTTTAAAATAATGCTGTGGTTCTTCCGTGGCTTCTAATTGCAACTCTTCAATTATTGGTATAGTAACAGGTTCCCAGGTGGGAATTGGCGATTGGTAAATAGCTATCGAAGCTTGATTGAGTGGTAGCAATGGTACAGGATCATATTGTATTTTTATGTGACCCAATTTAGCTATGGCTACATTGGGAAATATGGATGCCAAGAAGAACCCGAGCAGTGGTCCAATGAATTTTGCTTGACGGTTGGAGGAAATAGCTTCCAGCCTTGTAACGTCTAAAATGAAAAGGTCGGTGAATTTCGAACAACATTTTAAGGTTTTAAGGGTAATGTTTTAATAAAATGCAGTTATGCCTTTAGTCCAAGTTCATCACAAATCTAAAGACACCTCAAATTATTTTATATTTATGAGATCGGTTCTTTTATTGGGTATATGGTACTTATAGATATATGTATAAGAGTGAAATATTCTTAAATCTTACTGTACTTACTACATAAGGTAACTTACTTGTGTCTGAAAAATTCATTTTAATTTTGAAGCACACACCAAGCACTACGATTTCCCTGCCACCTTCATCTGAGGTAAACAGCGCGTTAAAACTGAAAATATATTCTAAAGAGTTGTGAAAGTGGATTTACACATATTATGCGGGTAATACATTACCCTTATATTATTAGAGGAGATTATTTTTTCTGTAAAAATTTCATTTCTCGCGATTGCAGCTTCCAAATTAGGTTGAAAGTAAAATTTTTAGCAATGACGAGTGGTTTAATTTACAACAAACAGAACATTTAGAAAACTTTACCGTTATACAGAACGGAAGTCGTCGGGATACGGTGTTAAAGTTGAAACACTTATTCTTGACGTCTCACCAACAGTGCAATCGGAGTAAGTACTTTAAATTTGGTGCAGTTTAATCTCAAAGAATCAAAAGATTTCCTTAGAAACTATGCATCTCCCTCCCCTCCCATCTAATTAATTTTTGGGCCCCCCAAATAGCCCTAGGAAAAATAGAAATAGTAATTTTTTGATTGATGCCACTGTAGGTATATGTAATATTTAACGGTAATTGGGCATGCAGTATGATGTTCATTTTATTATAATATATATATAACCGGTTTTTGATATTAAGGGTTTGAGGAGACAATAATCGTCACTAAGTTAGGTTGTTGAACGAAGATGTTGACTTGTTGTCTTTGTAATCTGCAGTATCTACAGCCGGTGCCGAAGGGGAGTCTTATTTGGACGATGTCTATTATTTTGTATGATCGAGCACAAGCACTGCAAGGAAAATCCTTTATGGCGCTCTCATTCAAGTTGATTTTGCGAAAATTTTCGCCTGCACCGCCCTCATTCTGAACACACTACAATACAACTTACTTTCTTTTCTTATTCAATTATAACTGCTTATGCAACGAAAGAAATTTGTACAAACGTAAATATATCTTAGTCCAAGATATATTTACATTTGATAAAATTGTCTAGATGAACGCAAATAATATAGTAAAAATAGAGATTCTTGCCCTCAAAATACATGGAATATAATAATTTATTGAGCCCCCGCGCCCCCTAAGTCAAAATCCTAGTTGCGCCACTGATTTTGTCTTGTAAAACTCCAGGATATTCAGTACACTAAATAGGTAGGTAAAGGTATTTCCAATAACAACTAAAAGCACAAATTACTTTTAATGTAAAACAGAAAAAACTAGGCATATATGATAGATAGAAGATAGCATTAAATTACTATATATAATGTGAATATGTCCTTCGTAGTGTCCAATACATTATCTTTCTTTTATATCTAAATATATAGCACGACATAGGGATAGTAAAATATTGACCGCACACGTACTTATTGAGCACAAAATAAACTGTTTTACTGAAATAGGGAACTGGAGTAAGTTATCCCCGATAAATCCCGATAAATATAATAAGGGTAGGTACAATTTGTATGCATTCTAATAATGAAGCCGGGGAGTAAAGGATTCATTACTTCACTACTCAACATGTCAAGCTTTCTAAAACCTAAAAGTTAGTAGCGTGTAATGGATATTACACTTTGATCAGTAAAATACTATATTATACGAGGGTAGGTGAGAAAACTTGTCCCATTTCTTGAATTTATGCATAATATATATCATATGGCGTGTGAAGAGCAACAATGTAGGCGAAATCATTACATATTTCCAGAAGAAACTGTCCTCTATTATTATCAGCAGGGTTAAATGCTTGCCTATTTCAACAGCACGAAACCACCCCTGGTTTAATCATACACATTACTGAGGGGTGGTTCGAAATTTTAGACGATTGGAAAAATCGTACAGTGTGGATAATAGAGTGGAAAATAAAGGTCCGAAGGGCATTTTCTTAATCCGATTAACCAATCTCCTATTATTATACAGGGTGTCCGGAAATCATGAGCAAAAATTTTTGGGGTAGTTCTGCCCGAAAAATTAATAGCACAAGTCTATACACTGTCGTTGGTATGTATGGAAACGGTCGATTATTTCTTAAAGTAAAACAGTCAGCAAAAAATATTTTAGATAAGAGTTTTAGGGTTTTTTAAGGTGTATTAGAAATTAAAAAAAATAAGTATACAGGTTGAGTCAGAAAGCCGGAGAGAAGCAGAGTTACTTTTTTTTAAATGGAACACCCTATGTCTTAAAATATTTTTGGATTTTACATTAAATAACAATTATTTTTAAATACGGGCATAATAAGTCTAAACTTAATAGTTTCCGAGATATCGACTTTTGAAATATGACATTTTTGAACTTTGACAGCTTCTAGCTTTCTAACGGTACCTTTTAGAATAAAACGGCTTACATGTCCCTATCTTACTTTTTTATTATCTTCCCAAAAAACATCAACTTCCGGTTAAACCGGATGTAACTCAAAAGCCGGAAATACAGTCCTTCCGGTTTAACCGGAAGTTGATGTTTTTGGGAAGATCATAAAAAAGTAAGATAGGGTCATGTAAGCCGTTTTACTCTAAAATGTACTGTTAGAAAGCTAGAAGCTGTCAAAGTTGAAAAATGTCATTTTTCAAAAGCCGATATCTCGGAAACTATTAGGTTTAGACTTATAATGCACTTATTAAAAAATAATTGTTATTTCATGCTAAATCCAAAAATATTCGAAGATATAGGGTGTTCCATTTAAAAAAAGGTAACTTTGCTTCCCTACGGTTTTCTGACTCATCCTGTATACTCATTTTTTTAAAATTCTAATACACCTTAAAAAACCCTAAAACTTTTATCTAAAATATTTTTTGCTAACTGTTATACTTTAAGAAATAGTCGACCGTTTCCACACATACCAACGACCCTGTATAATATTTTGTCAAAAACTGAAAAATGACGAAATTACTGGGTGTGAAAATTTGTTTTTTAAAATTAATTTTTTTACTATTCTTAAGTATTTTTGTCGCAAATTTGACGTAAAAATCCGTAATGCCCCTAAACTTTGTTGTTTAAAGCTTACATATAGGGTTGTGATTTAATAGCGGATAAATTCAATAAAAATACAAAAAATATCCTCTTGTGATACCACAAGTAAATGAACCGTTTCGACACAGGCAAAACCGTAGATTGGCTTCGTAATTTAATTCTTGCTAAGGGCCAGGATATCCATCCAACTTAACCGGCTGTTAAAATGTCTATTCTTTTAATTTGCGATTGCACCTCCGGTTAAGTTAGTTGAAAATTAAGGAGTAGGCCGAGAAAGAACCTATAAAATATATTTATAAATAATATGTATTTAACTGATTACTTACAATTGGTAAACTATTTTAAGTAAAAAATAATTTAAGACTGAATAACAATTTTTTAATTATGAAAATTTGCACTGCAATAATTAATTATTATTGGTCATGATTATACAGTTAAAATAAAATAAATGTAGCAAGAATGCTTTAACAAAGACTTGTGTATTTTTGGGGATGGCCTGTTAGTTAAACTATAAGCCTTTATAAATAAGAAGTGTATACATATACATATAAAATCCGCGAAAAGTCCCAGGAAATTTTATAAAACAAATCTTAAAAAGTGATGATAGGTGTTACATTTCACAAATTTTATTGTCATAAGAGGATTTAAATTTGCTTTTACCTATGATTTTTCCTAAAGGTAAGTATACAATTTTCTTTCCTATAAAATCATTTGTTTTAAAAATTTTGGAACCTTTTTCGGAGCAATTTTAATAAGGTTGACTACTAATAAATACAATTACTTATTTACATTTTCACAATACATCAATTAGTTCATTATTCCACAACCATTTTTAAAATTGACCTAGATAAAAATAAAAATAGTCTTACTTTGAAAAGGGGCAAGATAAGATTTTGTTTCGTTAAGTGGACGGAAACATATAGTTTAGAGTGCAGAACCCTCAAATAGGCCTTGTAGTCTTAGATTTCCATTTAACAAAGTTGCCCAAAACAAAAATATATTTATTTGGGTTAAATATTTCAATTTTGGATCTAAAACAATGAAAATTGGCTGAAATTTTGGGAAATTGTAGTCTATGTACCGCTGATCAAAATATAAATTTAATTTAATAAAAATATAATTTTTTTTTTAAACATGATGATTTTAATTATACTCAGTGACGTAGCAGTTAAAACCATACAAACCAATGCAAACCACTTATGGCAACATCATTTTTTTTTATAACAGGGTGTACCAAAAAAGTGGAAGGATCGAGTAGGTGACATGAGAACTTTTAATGATTCACAATTTTCCAAAGATTGAGCCAAATTTCTATAAGGCTTGTGATAAAATATTTGTACAACTTTGTTTAGCTTTAATTACAAATTTTTGAAAAAAAAATTGTTTTATTATTGTTTAAAGCAAGGATAAGGGCGTTGCTATACAGGATGTCTCAAAAACATACAAACAAACTTAAAAGGGTGATAGAGGACATCAAAAATAAAGTCCGCGAGTCAATGAACTGACGGTGCAATCTTTGTATTTGTCCTTCTGAACATTTTTTGTAAATTAATATTAATTATTTATCACTGAAATCAACAAATCTGACCATTTTTGTTCTTTCCCCAAAGCAATTAAACATAATAAATTTGTTTTGATATCCTCTACCACCCCTTAAAGTTTGTCGGTATGTTTTTGGGACACCCTATATATACGGTTTGCAGTATAACGTTCAGGACTATAAAATCATGTGAAGCTATTATAAGAATATTCTTTGAACAATAAAGGGTCATATAAAATTTGCGAAGTTCTTTTTTTATACATTTGGCTTATACAATAAAAATATAGATATTTAAATCTGGGGTGTTGTGACTACTTGACTAGTGACACCGTTCATGATGTTTAAGTTAAAAATTCTATTTTTAGTTACAAATCAAGGCACTGAATGCACATTTTGATTTTTAACGCGTTTAATTTCCTAGGCAGATTAGAAATAGTATTAGTAATAGATATAGCCCCGATATTTTGGTATGGAGACAGGGTCTGTAATCATAAGTTAAGGGGTTAAACGTGTATACAGGGTTGTTAAAAACTCCTGCATAAAATTTTGTCTATGAAGTATTTAAAAAAAAAAATGATGTCACAACATCCTCAATAAGTCATTGTGTGGGCTGCAATACTTAATAACACAATTATAGGACCGTAGTTCTTTGACAAAAATCTTACTGCTTACTTAGATTTCCTCCCTCTCATTTGATTTAATACCTGCATTAGCTGTTATTTTCCTATCGAGGATGATCCAGATATTTGGTGTAAATGTTCGAATATACCTGGACGAAATTTTTCCAAAACGCTGGAATTGAAGGGCCACCAAGGTCTCCGGACCTTAGGCCATTGGATTTCTTTCTATGGGGGTATTTGAAGGAGAGAGTCTATAAGAATGGACCTGACTACATTGAGGACCTAGAAGATAGATTAAGGGCGGAGGATGAACAACAATTCAACTCAATTTTAGTGTTTCAGAGTTTTTCCTAAAAGTAACTTATTTTTATGCAGGACTTTTAAACAACCCAGTATGTTATAACGGAGTACTAACGTCGCCGTCGAGGGGTTCCAAGGAGGGTAATTTTTGTGCCAAATTATTTCGAGATATTTTCCTGGGAAAACAGGAAACCATACTAAAATATCCGGACTATAGTAATAAATGAGCAAGATGTTATACAGCGTTCCTTCAAAAACCTCAATACTAAAAAAGAAAGACTTTTTGCAATATTTGAAAGGGAACCACGTGAAAACTTGTTTTAGGTTAGTTCAGTGCAATATCTTAAGGGGTCGCTGTATAAGGATAAGGAATATAAAAGTAAAATTAAATAAGTACTTAATAAATTTTTACTAATCCGTGCCTTTAAAAAAGTGAAAATGTAAACCAATTTATTTAAGTACATTTTTAGGAAACGACTTATTACGAGTAGGTACATTTACGATACTTACCATTGAGATGTAGTAATAATAATAATATATTAAATTATTAATATCTATAAATATTTAAGTACTATTATAATAACATAATTATTACGACAGCATAACTGAACTCACCACCCTTTATAAGTTTTTCTTTATAGACTATATGGGCATTCCATGGGGACGTTCCAAAAATTTGTGTCTTTGCATAAACGAAAATGTTCCATCCAGCTTAAATATTTTCGACAGTACAGTGTTACCGCTTCTACTAAAAAGTAGTAGTAACTTTGATATTTTAAACTGAATACCTTGTGCATAAAGTTTACTTTGGAATCCTTAACAATTATTATTATTTTTTATACGTACCTATTAATATTTCGGAGATATAATTAATTACAATTTTTTTTTTCGAAAAACATGACCTGAAAAAATTGCTGATATTTTTAAACTCTGAGGCGCTAAGTAACTAAAGTTTGGTCCAATGTTGGGTAATGCCTGGTGGCTTTTTACATTATGGCCAAACCTTAGATGCAATTTACAGGGTGGTTTAAAAATGCAGGCATTCTGGCTTCTTAAAAAAACATCCAGAAGTCAATTTTTTTAAATCATATGTATATTATTACTGATTTAAAAAGCTGCTGGAATTTGTTCTTTATTTATGTACGGGGTGATTCTTTATATTTTACTCAATAGATATACAAAGAAGTGTCAATTAGCAGTTTTGAGGTATTTTTTATGAGCATTTATAGTACTTTTACACCTCGCAGATATTTAACTTCTTTAGAAAATGACAAAACTTTTAATGGGAAAAATCATGATTTTTGGTCCAGTAACGAAGGAAGTAGGATTTCAAAAAAAATCTAGGATATTAACTCGATGGAGCTTCTGAACATTGTCAGAAGCAGTTACTGCAAAACTTGATATGCTTTCTGAATCGTTGGGCGAGGTGTGAGCCCTGAACTCCCAACAGTAGAAAAATAAAGCTAATGGCCGAGCAATCTAAAAAGTCCCCGGTATATGCACCTTGAAAATTCAATTCGCGGAAGCTTTACTCAGGCGCAGTGTGTCGGATTGCTACGATTTTTTTTATATTCCCCTTAAATTGACGTGCATCTTGTCCAGAGCCGGTCGCCTCTTTATTATTTATTAGGTTTGGCGTGTGTATTGTGAGATTTGTGGGCGTTAATTTCAGTTTGTTCCCTGTTTGGATTTCAGTGTGCTGAACATTAACATTTTTCCTTACTAGTAACTCTTTCCTACAAAGTACCAAGGCAAGACAAACGAAAATGTTTCTCAAGACTACTAATACTAAATTTAAACTTTTTTTTTCAAAAACTACGCGTTTCCGGAGAAAAATAATGCCCAGGAACCCTCAATTAGTCTATATAAAAAATTTTAGCGAAAAATTCGCTGTTTCCGGTGTTCCAAACAAATACCGAAAGTTGTTAAGAAAGTAATAGAGATTCTAAAAATATGTTTATATAGAGGAATCAATGTTTCTAATACTTTATAATAGACGCGGCAACACCGCATGTTCGGAAATATTTTAGCTGGGTATTTTCGGATTGCGTCGTTGAATGGTTCTAATAAACATCTATAAAGTATACCTAGATCCAGATTTAATTGGTAAGAAAACCAATTTTTTTTAAATGTGGGAAGCTCAGATTAAACTGCTGTAAAAGACTAGAACTATACATTATTAATTTAAATAATATCTACTAGTTAATCTTACAGTTTAACCAGCACTATCTGCTACAGATTACAGAAACTATTTTTTTTTAACTGACTACTACAGTAGTCATATCTTTGAAAGTCATGTAGCAAGCAGTGCTAGTCAATCTGCGCAAATATTCTTTTTAAAAAATTATCGAATATAACTAACTATTGCACTTCTTTTTGCAGATCCAACAACTAAACTGTCTGCAAAAGAGCCGCAATCAAGTCTATTGTTTTAAAATTTATTGAGCATTCACCTTATTACTTTGGGTAACTTATTATTGGAATTTATTTACTAAACAAATAAATAAAGGAAAATTGGCGACCTGTTAACCAGCAGACTAAAAATGCACTCTTTAATATACAATACCAAACGACTTGGTTGTCACCTTTCCAACTTTACTACTATAGCCAGGAAAATAGATTTTAAACTTTTTACTTAAGTCGTTTGATGCCTGCGGCATTTCTAGTCTACTATCTAAAAAATTGTCAAGAAATTAGGTACTAAATCTAATTTTTTTGCAGATCTTTTTGTTTTTTTCTATATGCTACAAAACTCTTTTCCTTTTGGTACGTATGATGCATTATTATATTCTGTTCAAGTAAAATATTTCTATAAAAATAGCAATTTTATATCGATATCTAAATTGCCTAAGATCTTCATTAATTTTAATTTCTTACCACCAAATGCACCGATAGATGTAGTTGAACTATAGTAATAAGAGATACTTACACAGGTCAGTCGGATTTCTGCATGTTGTCAATACAAGGATCATTAATTTCGGTTCAAACATTTGAAGGTGAGTCCTTAAATAGAAGTACATTTATGGCGGGATATATACAAGTATGACGACCAAAGTAGTCTTTTATACAATTTTATGACATGAAAATATTTGATATTGTGTATTTTATAAGTATTGAACATTAAACGCTGTCTATATTATTATAAATATTTTGATTAAGTGTAAGTCTCGGTCAGAAAATTGTGCATTCTATATTTTCCATTCTCTACTTCAAATTGTTCCATATACGTGAGGACTAGTCGACAGATTGCCAAATTTATCAAAGAGAGAGAGACGTGAATAATATAATATCTCCTAGACTCTAATGAGCTCTACTGCAACCGCGCTTCTTGTAGTGTGGGGGCTTGAGCAGCGGTCTGATAAGGAATTCCCGGAAAAGCTGTCGTGGCACCCGCAGTAGGAATTCCAGGAGTTTGAGGTAAGGCCGCGTATGTGTAAGGCATGTAATTTGCTGCACCTGAAACAAAACATCAAGAATAAGTTTTGAAAAATGTCAAGCCATGGTTGTAGTTTATTTGAGTTTTAAATAAAAATACAACTGTCACTCAGAAAACAAAACAGCTGATTTTTGACTAGTACTTAGAATGAGTGGGATCTTAACTTTGACCTAAAAAACAAATTAACAGCACTTCCGGTTTTAACAACAACAAGTTGACATTCACTTTCAAGTAGATGCCATTTTGCTTTTTGTAAAATGGCTGTTACACTTCCATTTTGAAAGCAAATCTTGCATGTCGTTGAAAAGGTAATTTTAACAGGAATTCGACTGTGCAAAGTGTCTCCCTGATCGGCGATTTTCCTGCTGACTGTAATAAAAAACATATTACACATTTCTTACTGATTTTCCACAAGAAAGCCAAATTTAAAAAATATATATGTTCACAAATTTGACAGATATGCCGACATTTTGGATTATTTAACGTGGCAACCTTCAACCATTCCACGATCCAATTTTAAAACACTGGAAATACGAGGGATTTAAATTGCCTTAATCGATTTTGTCTTTTAAGTGTCTCACCCCTTTAATAAATAGACCTTTTACGCTGAAAACCCCAATTTTTTTCACAGTAACATAACTTAAAAAAAAGAATGTGTTGTTCGTTGCGATAAGACGTTATCACTAACTATAGTCTATTTCAGAAAGGTGTAGAGTAATAAAAGCTCATTAGGTATGCAAAGGGACTACAGGGTGACCCAACGAATATTTAAGCCACTTTCATAATTTGGCATTGATTTCATTGCAAAATTCTTTCTTTTCATAAAGTGCAGGTAGTACCACCCGGGTTTGGGTCAATTTATGGGTTTTGCCTATTGTTATCCATTTACAAACACTGAAAATGGTGTCACAAAGGCGTAGGATTTTCGTAAAAAGGAAAGAATTTTATTTTAACAGAATAAAAATTAGGCATTATGTCCATAGTATTAGGTACACTTATTTTTTATTAAACATTATAAAAAAAATACAAAATACAAAAAATACATTATACAGAAATTAAATTATAAAAAATCATAATATTCTTCGTCATCTGAGGAACTGTCATCTCCTCTTGACGTTATTATTAACGGGTCAACTGTCCGATCGATCAGGTGGTCCAGATCCCACATTTTCTCCTCTTCTTTAATGACATGATGGGCTGCTTTCGCCAGTTCTCTGGTGTCACTTCCTTAATGGCTTGATCAAACAGTAGCTTAACTGGTTGTGTCTTGGTACAAATCCTTTCTCTTGCGCCCATATAAGTTCTATAGGATTTAGTTCGCAATGATATGGCGGTGTGCGCAGCACAGTTACACTATGTTTTTCTGCTATATCTTCCACGGCATATTTCATAAAACGATGTTTGTGTAAATTTGCTATAGCTAATAGTTCCTTCTTTATCAAATTATCTTCAAATTCAATACTTTTGGAGGTTAACCAGTCGATAATTTCTTGTTTTCTCCAAGATGAAGTTGGAGTCTTCTCTGTGCGTCGTAAATGATAGCTTACGTTATCCATAACTACTACTGAATCAGCTGAAAGATATTTTATCATTTCACCAAAATAGTCCTCAAAAACATTCGAATTCATATCCTCGTGGTAATCTCCCGTATTGAACGACTGAAAGGTTAGCAAACCTTCTTTTAAAAGTCCCTCTTCGCTTCCAATATTAGTCTCTTCCCTTTACACCCTTTGCACCTTAATACCCGTTGACAGCCCTTCCTTGAAAGCTTGGCGAGCACTGGTTATATTTTTGTCTTGCCACAATTTTGGTACTATATAACCTTCATTAATCCACGTCTCATCAAGATAAAAGATTTTCTTCTGCTCTCTTCTGTACTGCTTTATACTTCTCAAGTATTTTCGTCGCCAGCAAACAATTTCATCGCTTTCCAGTAAAAGTGATTTACGGTTATGCTTTTCCCAGACAAAATCCATATTTTTAATAGTGGTCCATAAAAATTTTCTAGTTATAAACGGAATACTGTCATCCTGGCCAAGTTCCATTAGAATCTTATCTAGGGTGGGTATTTCTTTGTTAAAATAAAAAGAGTGAACTTTTCTTCGAACTACACTTTTGGTGTCTTCATCAAGGACTTTTACTGGTCTGCCTGGACTTTTCTTGGGAGGTTCCACTTAACCTGCCGTCTTTCTCTTTCGCAATAATTTAAAAACGGTGGACTTTCCAACTCCAATCATTCGGGAACATCGGTCGGCAGTTTCTTGTACAGTAAAATTCGGATAATCGTATTTTATGCATATTATGCAATCATGTTCATTTAAAATAATAACTTTTCACTTATTGATAGTGGAGAATTATTGGAACATCTTTTTGTTGGTTTGAATGTCGCCATTTTATTACTAATCTTATAATACTGTGAACACTATATACGGCTTTACAGCAAATACTGATGCGTTAAACTAAACAAATATACTTATTAAGGTCATACACACACACACGATATATGAAGTTTATTTCAAATTACCACCTATTTATATGATCCAACCAAAGAGGCCAGAGCCAAACTCAAAAACGAAAAACGTAACTTTATAATCTACTACCTAACTAATCCCTACAGAATATTTCGATTTTGACACTTCAGACCAGAAAACATACCTTTCCTAATCCTCTTACGCAATTACTTGAAATTTTAATATTACAAACATTACTATTTTATCTTAATACCTGTTAACCTAATTCTCTAAAATTTTTGGTTAGTTATCATGAATAATTTAATACACAAAGTTTACCTGCGCCTATGGCCGACACCGAAATTAAGCCGAACTGGACAGAATTTCCCATTTTATTACTCTACACCTTTCTGAAATGGACAATAGATGATAATTATAAATATGTAAACCTATATATTTTTTGACATTAAATTTCAAATTTGGCTTCCTTGCGGAAAATCATTGAGAAATGTGTACTTAATTTGTTTATATTATAGTCAGGAGGAAAATCGCCAATCGGGTGAGACACTCAAAAAAATATCCCTGTACAATGATTTAGTTCACACCCAGTAATACTGCTTTTTAAAAAACACAAAATAATATAGACATTGCTTACTTGCAGCACCAGTGTAGGGTGTGTACGCATCAAATCCATTTGTGTACTGTCCAGTGTATGGTGCAGCCGCAGCTGCAGCTGCAACCGCGGCATTCTGGTACTCGTAGAACTGCGATGTAGCCGCAGCTACCGCAGCTGCATGAGAGAGTTGCGTTGCTTGTAATGGCACTAAACTTCCCGGGGCTGTGGCTGCTAAGTAAGGTGACTGATACATGTAGCTGGGGGGCATTCTGGAAAAAAATAGATCTTGTACTTCGTTCGATCAATACAGAGTTAGCCACAGCAAGCAACACCAGAAATAACAAGAAAACCAGTCCAGTTGGTGCGGGATTTTCGACAGTATAGTTGTGCCAAGATTTATGGGTTTTCATATTTGAATGTAATAAATACGTCTTAGTAAAATTTTATTTTTAAAGCTGACGAAAATTCTCACCACAGAAAAGGAAAAAACCACCTCCGATATACTAGAACCAGGCGCCATTTTGTTCCTAAGAAAAAAAAACAACAACATCGAATAGCAGACTCTCTCTCTCTTCCTAAAGGTGAAAAAGGCGTATTAATAAATAATTCAAGGAGTGGGTTAATTTTATTATACAGGGTAATTCCAAGGTTGATGCTATTTTTTATACTCGTGTGTGTAGTACAGGATTTTCTGCATGGGTGGTGGCGAATAAGATGCCGCAGTTAAAAATAATTGCCGTCAGAAAAAAAAAGCGTGCAATCCGGTCCTGTCTAACTAAATGTGAGGAAAAGTAAAAAAATTAGCAGTTTTCTTCGGGAGCAGAAGATACACATAATTAAACGTTTTTACCTTGTTAAAACTAGGTTTACACCAGGCCAGGTTACAGATATTTAACAAATTTGTTTATTTAAATTAGTTGTAGATAAAGTTTAAAAAAATATCAACTTAGGAATCACCCGGTGTAGGTTTCATTAATTTACAAGTGCTATACCTATTATTTAGTTAAATTATTTTGTGAAACCCTTGTTGCGAGTTTCTATAAGATTTAAAAAAAATAGCAGCCAAACGAAAAGCAAGCAAAGAGAGTTATCATAGGGGTTAAACCGATAACGCCCTTGCTTGAAAAGGCATCCCTATTGTAACAGCCTTGGTATGGTTTGTCGAATTACTATAAATTATTAATGATGTTATGTAATGGGAAGTCCGTTCAACAAAGTTATTGTAACCTTATGAAGCAAAATGGAAATTTTTAGTCGATATACTGTCAGTCCAAAAAGTCTCCATACGCTACATATTTTTATACATGTTTTTTATTAGTTTTAACCAGCTAACGGGAACTATGAAAAATGAAATTTATATTATTATTTCAGGCCTAACCAATAAAAAATTGAATAAAAAATAGCTGAGAAATATTTTATTAAAATCTTACATTATAATTTAGAAATATTTAACAAATACTATGTCAAAAAAGTCTCCATACACTTAACAATAATCAATATTAATTTAACAGAAAATTACAATATCTTTTAACCTGATATTTAGTTGAACCTCCGTTGGCCTTGATAACCTCTTGTAATATTTTTAAAATGCTTGCAACCAGCTTTCTAGTAATTTCTGGAGGTATGGTCTCCCATTCGTCTATTATTCTATTTTTTAACTGTTCCTTATTTGAAAAATTGTGTTTGCGAATGCACCGTTTTAGACAATCCCACAAATGTTCGATGGGGTTAATATCGGGTGATTGTGGAGGGGTATTAAGCTGCTGCCGCATATTATGGATCATCCATTCGCGGACCATCTTTGCGATATGTTTAGGATCATTGTCCTGTTGGAACGGTACCTTCCTTCGAGTCCAGATTTCTGGACACTTTCTCGCAAATTGTTTCTTAAAGTGTTTAGATAAACATGCTGATCCATTGTACCATCAATAAAGTTTAAATTTCCTACTCCCCCTGAAGACATGCATCCCCGAAGCAGAACACCGTAGAACAAATATTTTCAATTTTTAATGCTGTATTCCTCTTTCTCCAAACTTTAGTTCTGCGATCAGACCCAAAAAAATTGATCTTAGTTTCGTCACTAAAAATTATTGTTTCCCAAAACTCTGGAGGCTTTGAAACGTATTTCCTAGCAAACTTTAACCGTTTTCTGCGATTAATTTCTGAAATAAACTTTTTCTTTCTGGCTACACGTCCATTATAACCTGCCCTGTGTTTCTCACAGACAAACGTCTTTCGAAAATTCTTGTATAATTTCTTCTGCACTTTTCTTTAAATCTTTACTTATTTCTCTAACAATACTGGACTCTTCACGTTGAGTTAATTTCTTAGGTCGACCGGAGCGGGGTCGAATCTTATACAAACCAGTTGATGTGATATGTTTTCCCTATAATTTTTCCTATATTTCTAAATGAATTTCCATCTTTTTATAAATCAATTATAATATTTCGAACTGCATTGGGAATTTCACAATTTCTTTCACTCATTTTTGTAACAATTAAATAAATTCACTGCAAAATCAATTACAACGGGTGACAGATTAAAAAGTATGGCTGAAAATGATTTATTTGTTTTAGATTCAGATAGCAATGACTACTTGATTAAGTGCAACTGAATATAATGTAGTTTTCCTTACGTATATCTTACTGTATGGAGACTTTTTGGACTGAGTGTATACTAATATAGTATATTTGTCAGCAGGGAAAACTAATTTTTTTCAACCTTTAAGCATTAGTTAGGGTTAATGTATCTAAATTTGTACGTGTCACATATAAAACAACAGAAAAATTGGTAATTTCACGTCTGTAAATTCAGAATCCATTTTATTGAAAACTCCCCTATTTTTCATCAACAAATAGGTATGTATAGAGTAATTTATTTCATATCGATGCTTTCTTTGTCATTTTGATGACATATTAAATTGATTTTTTCGACGGAATATGTTGTGTTTGCTTTTTTTGTGACCCAGACATGCATATTATGTAGAGTGGGACTCTACAGTGACGTAGCCACTGAAAAAATACCTTAAAAAATCCTAAATCAATTAAATTAAAATTGAGTAGATTTTAAATCATTTGTAGGAGAACTAAGTTAAGTTTTCTTTCCGGCAAAACGCAAATGTCTTTTAAAAAAACATTCTATTGGTTATATTGATTTATAAGCGGATGGAAGTTTTCGTAAAAAGCCTATAGGATTAGGAATAGCTACGCCACTGGCAGGCAATAAGTTAAATGTGCTTGTGCTTACCCCACTTTAATTTCCTAATGACTAAGTGCCAGTATTGAATAGAATGTGGAATGCTTAATAATTTTGATAATTATTATTAAAATATGTTTTGGTATACCTACTATTCTAGATCCAAGGGCATCCTTTTTATTCAGTTATACTTATTTTATTCATCCACATATTTATTTCAATCTAATGATTTCTGTTAGGATGTTGTCGAGTTGCATAATTATTGTTTTTAAAAATAGGACACACACATGGATTTATTGTCTCCAACACTGTATGCCGAATTCTAATAGGTTTTGAAATATTGACATCGTTTTTTGACACACTATACACTTATGGCAAAGTTAGGTTTAGGGTGGCATCTGTTGCGATACACATAAATGTTAATATTGTTCAGCAGCGCAGAGTTGTCGTTTACTCCACCAATGCCACCAAGATAGATTTTTGAAGGCAGATAATTTAAAAATGAAAATAAAATAGAAGTCCCGCATACCTTGATAGATTATAAATTAAGTAATTGGTCTGAACGGACACGTTCACCTAAGAATTCCCACACAGATTATGCACTGGTGGTAGAGAACGAGGAAGACCAAGGACCAAGACCAGAAGCGAAAGGGCATCGACAATCGACTATTCGATTTCTTCTATCTTCTTTATTTTCCACTGGAGCAGTGTAACTAATGATTTCAGATGCCCCCCCTCCTGTGAAAAAATTGAGCGGTAAAATTTAGTTACATTATAGTTTGCCTTGAAGTGTGACCTTTTCTCAACACAATATTTTTTGGTTCAAGTCATTATGTACTTCTTAGAAGAAGATACAAATATTTAAAGAAAGTATTGAAGTTTTCCAATTTTATTCACAATAATTCAGAACACCTCGTGTTCTTATCACTTCTACCATGCGACGTGGCATGCTTTTTAAATTGCTTCTTGAGGAATATTTCCCTATTCTTCACGAATGGCTGTTTCCAGATCGTAGCGTACCATCTACTGTTAATAGTCGTAGACTTCAAGATGTACGTGGTACCATAGCCATAGCAGGAAGGGGGATTGATGCTTAGAAGACCCGTTGCATGTCCAGCTTTACTTCCAGCCCACCGTATGAGATTTTGCTTATGAACACAGAAACTGGGGAGCAGAAGAATGGGCGCACGTATTATTCACGGATGAATCCCGCTTCTGACAGACGTGAACGTATCTGGAGGAGAACAGGTAAACGATTTGCTGTCATGCTGTAGACTGGGGTATCACTAGGACATAGGGTTGATGGCCGTTATATCCAACAATGTTTAGCTGACTACGTGGTACCCTTCGCTTAGTTTGTTGGACAGGCTCCACGTTGCACGGGTTGTAACATAGTATTTAGACGAAGTCAATATTCAACGATTGGAGTGCCCCCCACGTAGTCCAGATTTAAATGCAATTGAACACGTATGGGATATGCTAGGTAGACGTAATCGATACCCAGAAGCATTGCCAGATCTGCGAACAGTCCTTTGTGAAGATTGGGAAAATATTCCTCCTGAAATCATGCCACGTCGCATGCTGGAAGCAATAAGAACACGAGGCAAAATGCGCTATGATCTTTTGGATATTTGTTATGCTACTCGATAAAATAATGTAACTACACCGAAAAAATTAGATTGTTACTCGTTAACATTAACAAATTGTCAGGAAAAGTATAGTTATATTTACAATTTTTGTTGCTACTGTTACCAGAGTTTAGAAAATGGAATTGTTATCGTAGTCAAATAAATATAGTTATATTCTAATTACATATTATCATAAAGATAACCATGTTTTATGGTCATAGTATAAAATTAACTATATATTTCATACCCTTAACAAATGTTGTTAGTTAGAACTTTATAATCATGCATTTTGTTAAATTCACCAAAAAAATCTGATTAACTTTAAAATTAACTAACTTGTATAGTAATCCTGACAATAAAATATGTTTAAATGCGTTTCGACGTTTACAGTATTATTATGTGCAAGCAGTGTAAGCGAGGCGTCGTGTTTTCTGATTATTCATTTTAAACAAATCACCTAAGGTAAGAAAATTATTATTATTATTAAGTTTGGGATAATTTATTCTGTATTAATGGTTTTAGCTCTAAATCAAAGGTTGTACAAACTGTCAATTGGGTCGAAGTAAATGATTTTACCTATGAAACAAATATGGCGTTTGTGTTACAAATTGATAAAGGTTTGCTCCCTGTGTTTGTACTAATTAGAGTTATATATATTTCGGAAAAAGTAGCGATAACATGTTGTTACAATAACAAGGTGAATTTAACAATACGTATATTGATCTGATGGCAGTATGAATGGCTGTGCCTATACTAATCGCACGGAATTGTTAAATTGACGATATATGTATATTTTTATGGTAACAGTATATTTTTTTCAGTGTAACCTGAACTAACCTGAATTATTGTGAATAAAATTGAAAAACTGCAATATTTTAAAAATTTGTATCTACTATTAAAAAGCAGATAATGACGTAAACCAAAAAACATTGTGTTAAAAAAAGGTCACACTTTAAAACAAAATATAATTAAGGTACATTTTACCGCTTGATTTTTCCACAGGGCGTTAAGAAATTAAAGATAAAAAAGTAACTTTTGTTTCTGTCTGTATAATGATCAAGACATTACTCTAACATTCCGAGACACAAGTCTATACTTTGCTAAAAATTTCATCAAGATCGGAAAACAATTTAAAAAGTTACAGTATTATAAACCTGACCAACAATATCTTTGTCCAGAATTTATTATAGAGGAGTGTAATTTTAAAAATATCAATATTGTTTTGTCTAAAAACTTTTATCTTTTGTCACTTTTGGCTTTTTTTTTTCGTTACATATGTTAATGCCGATACTAAGACAGCCTAAAACCGTCTTTAAAAATCCTAGAAATATAACAAAAATCCCATATGGTGGAACAGACTTTTTCGCGAGCACTGTATACGTAACTGTCTAGATTAGACTACGTTGAACATATTTAACTTTGGAAAAATTAAAATTCCATGCATGGAAAGAAGCGAACCAGCATAAAATAAACAGATAAAAAACTTTAAAATATATTACTTATTACAAGAAGGTAAACGATAGTTATCAAAAGTAATTTGCCTATTATCAGTACCAGTGAAATAAAAATACCAACCTAGAAAACATTTACCATTACTATGCCATTATCGTGCGACACAATATGGAGATAAAATAACAATTATTGTTTTTACCAGGTAAAAAGTATGCCGTTTATTTTATATATGCATATTATATTAAATACACAAAACTATTTTTATATAAAACATTTACAGTTCTACCAAAGCCAATATTAGCAATCATGTTCGTTTATCATACAGGGAAATATAAAACTAATTACCTCAATTCGTTGAAAATTGGCTAGAACATGAATAGTTCTTGATATAAGAGCTCACATCTTTCTTATATCTAGTACTTACTTAATTGTTTTTTAAGTGATATTTGATTATTATGCAGTTGCTATATAAAATTTTATTTCGAAAGGGTTTTAAGTCGTTTATATTAGAGAGACATAGGCATCTAGTTGGTTCTTCCTAACGTGCCAAGTCTATTTTCGTCGCCCTATTTAACATTGTTTGCGCGTTTTGACTAATGTATTATTTTTAACTTGACTAATACTAATATTTTCCGCATTGTGTTTTCAAATATATTGTCATTAGCACATTTTATAGACTATAATTTATATTTGTTTATTATTTACAATTTCTTTTAACAGATGCACTTAACAATAAACATAATTTGCCAATCAATAAGTGACAATGGCAAAACAAAAGCGTCATGCTTAGTTGATAGAAAAAAATAAACGAAACAAAAGAAACAAAGATGGCAATCCAATAAAACTCATCCAGAAATAAATGCTGGGTTCTACCGGTCTTTATTAACAGGCTGAATTCATTTACTACGTTTAAATTTATTACGCAATAAAGTCTGGATTTTAAAACCGAAATTAATATAAAGGATAAACTAATGTTTGGTTACTTAACATAAATATTTATTTATGTTTTCTGGATTTAATTCCTGGTCAATTAATTTCAGGATTCAGTTAAACATGCGCCCCCCCATAACATAAAAACAGTTTGAATAAGGAAAGCCCACCATATTTAATTTTCTATCTTTTAAAAACTCTTATGCAAGTTAACAACATTGAACATTCACAAAATAAAAATATATGTACATAAATATAATAAGGTATTATTATCTTGTGAATTCAAAACCCTTTTTAAGGGTTGCTACCCCAACGCATAGAGTCCATGACAGACAGGCCAGATGTTTACTTAGGGATACTTCAGGGGCGTTGACCTACAAACCTAATGGTCTATTAGAAAAATGTTCTATTAAATTGCATAAAATGGTCTCTATCCAAAGTGAATAATTAAAACGCATAAATTTAGAAATATTCTATACCAGTGAAAGAGCTAATGACAAGGCTTGTGAATTTACAAAACTCAGGAGAAGTTTGGATGAAGGTCAATAATTATTATTATTAGCTCTAAAGAAAACTATTGTTATATTTATTAGCTTTTACCATGTTGCACCTTTGCAAAACTAGATTATCTGCTAGGGCGACTGAATCAACTGAATTATGACCCAAATTTGCGCTCAAAATAATAATAATAATTACACCTAATGTAGTTTCCTTCCATCAATATTTTTGTTTTTGACTTTTTATGCTTTGAATGATATTGTTTCAACAAACAGACTTTTCATGAAGAGTGACTTATGTTCGTAAAAATAAAAATAGAAACGTTTTCCATTTGTTAAGATGGTTTTGGGGCACGCTGTAGGTAGACTAAACAAATCCTTTTTTTTTGCAAGTTAAAACAGTAGGTAAAGCCTGTCCAGAGATATAAGAAAGTTACACTTTGCCTTTGAATAGGATTATCCAAGGGTGGCCATAAACAAACAACGAATAAATAAATAAATCCAGGTAAATTATGGTCCGTACTTAAAAATGTCTTAAAGTAAACTGCAAATCCCGAAGACGTAATTTCATTATTAAAGTAATAGTTTGGTGATTTTCAATCGATTTTTACCTGATTCAAAATGAGAGGGTTAATCCCATAAAACAAATTATGTTCTAAAGACTGTATATATAGCCACTCTAGCTAGTTTGCTTAATCGTGTGGGAGTCATAGAAAATATGTGCGAGCCCAATGTATCTCAGGAAATAGCCCCGTCGAAAAGCAGAAAACACTTTTCTGTGGAAACTAAGGAAGTTATAAACAATGTTTATTCAACTCTCATTGAACATGCGGTCAGCAAGCAAGCAGCGTTAGAAGAAACGGCCACATTAACAAAAATTCCAACATCAACTGTATGGAAAATTGTGAATAATCCCATTTTAGCGAGGAAAAAAAGAACCGATACTGGCATTTTCTCGAAGGTAGATGAAAGATACAGTACGGCGTAAAATTTACAAGTTATACGAGAAACAAAGCGTGCCTACATTTGATTTGATAGTTTAATTAAGAGGCTTGAAAAAGATTAAACCGGCGTCAAATGTGGCAGAACCACGTTATGAAAGTGTAGGGCATACAGTTTTAGGGCTTCCACCATACCATTGTATATTTAATCCCATCGAACATGTTTGGCATCAACTGAAATCTGCCATTCGTCGTAACAATATTTGCCCTACTATTAGCTCCAGTGTACTTGAGCTTATAGAAACTGAAGTTTTAACATCCCTTCACAAAGTTGGGTAAATTCTGTTACACATGTTGAAAAAGTGAAAAATCCTATATCCATATAAACAATATAGCACAAATAATAATTAGAACAGATGATGATAGCGATAGTGATATTGATATATTAAGTGAATAATTATTATAAGTACCGAATAATTTGTATATTTTTGTAATCACAAATATAATTTATAATAATAAAATAACTTGTAATTTCACATTTAAACATAAATAAAATATTATTTAATGTCTTACTTATTTTTATTACAAACCATGATTAAATTCTAAGCAAAATACGGACCTGTTCGGACATATTTTAATTTTACAGCTGACCCGAGTCTTTCCTTATAGGGATCAGTTAGTCACTTTCTTATATCTCTGAACAGACTTTACTTAATATTATGTTGTGTCCTGCGAAAAATTAAATATTCCATACACAAATATTTTTATCAGCAGACCGCGTTACTTCAAACAAACATTATTTTCCCCACCGGTCAATAAAGAATAATCAATAACACATTAGATGGGGGCAAAAGGGGGGTCTGGTTCGACATATTCACAAAAGTTATAATGGCCCATTATTTTTTATTTGACTATCCCTTGTCACGAGGTGGATAAATTGATTTCTTTCTAATCACTGTCAGTAATCAATTGTCTATTAATCAATTGGAAATTACAGTTTCGGGGACAATTTAGGAAAAGTAACAGGTAACCCCTGGGGAGTGGAGAAAGGGTACACGTGTATGTTTTTTTGTTGAACTATTTGTTTGCTTACTGACGGACATATTTGGTCACTAAAAAGGAAAGTGAAAGTAAGCATTGTTTTTATGTAATAAAGGTGTTGTATAGCAATTTTAGGAGCAATTAAATGAATTAAACAAATTATAGTCGACCAATAGTCAGTGGATTGGTTGTTAAATTCTAAAAAAATAACAAAAACGATGCAATCGACTAAGGAAACTAGCTTATTTTGAGGGTGAAGCAACAGAGTCTCAGATAGAATTAACAGATTATATTGTACAGTAGATGATGCAGATGCAAATTAATGCAAATTTACAAAGAGACTCATGTGCTTCTGGTTTAACTCCTGAAACTGATCTGTATATTGGCATCGCCTAGCACAAGTTTTATTGGCGAATTAAATTTAACGATGATTCTGAAATATCTTTAAAACTTTCTAGGAAGAATAACTGAACTTGCGAAATTTCGTATGGTCAAGAATATTGGTTTCTTTCTGCAGTCGAATTATTTATCAGTGTTGTTTGGTTTTTAAATGTCTACAAAAAAAGGCAATGTTGGAGAAAGTAAGGAAGACCGGGGGGCAAAAGTACCAGCGTTATGAAAGTAACAAGGGTCCTCTGATCGCGCAATAAATTTGTATGGTCTTTACTCATTAAAAATTCAGCTGTGACGTAACCACTTTGACAAAAGCAAGGACGAAAAACAGCTAACATACAAACTCAGTTTGTAAAAAGTAAACTTCTTATTATTAAATTTATAACGAAAGTTTAAAAAACTACTAATTTGTATGATTCTGAAAAACAGTACAGGTAAAGCCTGTCCAGAGATATTATAAGAAAGTTACACTTTGCCTTTGAATGGGATTATCCAAGGGTGGCCATAAACAAACAATATATGAATGAATAAATCCAGGTAAATTATGGTCCGTACTTAAAAATCTCCTAAAGTAAACTGCAAATCCGGAAGACGTAATTTCATTATTAAAGCAATAGTTTGGTGATTTTAAACCGATCTTTACCTGATTCAAAATGAGAGGGTTAATCCCATAAAACAAATTATGTTCTAAAGAGTTTTAAGCTTAGTAATTATTCTTACTTCGTGTGTAATACAGCGTTTGTTTAATCGTGTGCGAGTCATGGAAAATATGTGCGAGCCCAATATATCTCAGGAGACAACCCCGTCGAAAAGCAGAATACCCTTTTCTGTGGAAACTAAGAAAGTTATAAACAATGTGTTTTCAACTATCATTGAACGCGCGGTCAGCAAACAAGCAGCGTTAAAAGAAACGGCCACATTAACAAAAATTCCAACATCAACTGTATGAAAAATTGTGAATAATCTCATTTTAGCGAGAAAAAAAAGAACCGATACTGGCATTTTCTCGAAGGTAGATGGAAGTGAGCAAGATATAGTACGGCGTAAAATTTACAAGTTATACGTGGAACAAAGCGTACCTACATTAGATAATTTAATTAAGAGGCTTGAAAAAGATGAACCCGGCATTAAATGTGACAGAAGAACGTTATGGAAGTGTATCCAACACGTGGGTTTTAGATTTAAAAAAATTAACAGAAGACAAGTTTTAATGGAATCCAGTAGAATTCGGGAATGATATTTATTTTTAGGAAGATTACACCAAAAGGCAATTAATTGAGGTTTTACAAAGTTTAAAACTACAAAAGAAATACTTCTGTGATAATTATGCAAAAGATCTAGGGCAAACAGTTTTAAGGCTTGCACCATACCATTGTATGTTTAATCACATCGAACATATTTGGCACCAACTGAAATCTGCCATTCGTCGTAACAGTATTTGCCCTACTATTAACTCCAGTGTACTTGAGCTTATAGAAACTAAAGTTTTTAACATCCCTTCACAAAGTTGGGCAAATTCTGTTACACATGTTGAAAAAGTGGAAAAATCCTATATCCATATAAACAATATAGCACAAATAATAATTAGAACAGATGATAATAGCGATAGTGATATTGATATACTAAGTGAATAATTATTATAAGTACCGAATAATTTGTATATTTTTGTAATCATAAATATAATTTTTAATAACAAAATAACTCGTAATTTCACATTTTAACATAAATAAAATATTATTTTATGTCTTACTTATTTTTATTACAAAACATGTTTTGGACTTCCATTGTTATTATTTATTTTTCGCACAACGTTTTAACTGGTGAACATCTTCAGTCCTCTTCAGATGAATATTGAACAAGGTACGAAGCTACAAGAGTCTGTTTTAGCCTTTTGAAATAATTCTATCAAGTTTTGGATAGTTTGGATGTCAATCGTTCTTTGCATGATTGTCAAAAATTGTCAAGCAATTCTGGTGGAGCTGCCTTGCTATTGTAATTTTAAGCTGGTCTTGAATGATGGGTTTCACAACTGAGTACATTATTGAAGGTAGTAGTAGGCCAACCGTTCGTACAGAAGTTGTTAATGACGGTCGTGACATATGAAGCAAGAGCCTGGAAAACTTTTGAAATATCTGGTTTAAGACATTGAACTTTCTTATGGAAAATCGAATTTATCGAAGAAAATAAACACCTTTCCATTTTATACTTTAACCTTGACACGAGCCAGATAAAGTTGAGTTTCTTCCTAGGTCACCCTGTTTGACAATAATGGACTATTTTGTGTTCCCTTACTTGAAGAATATAATTTTCAAAACTCCTGTGCACAATTTGCAAGAACTGGGCCAAAGAATTATTAAAGAATGTCCAACCACACCGCCAGAAATCCTGCAAAATTATTTAGAGTCCACGAGGAGGGGTGTAAATTTATGCATTGAACAAGGTGGGGGACATTTTCAACATTCACTTTAATTTGCCCTTTTGTTGTTATTTCAATTTTTAAAGCTGTAGTTCATTATATCACCTCTGGAATCAGTATTATATTTACGCATTGTTGATAATGTATGGCATCCAATCCAACATAAATTGCAAGAATTATTTCGAAAGGATGACGGTATTGACGGTTGTTTTTCCTTTCATGACCACTTTTGACCAAGATCATAATTTTTGGTAGCTCGGCATTATAGCTTTAAGTATTTTTGTACCTTTTGCTTTCATATTTTTTCTTTAGATGTATTTTTTCCGTCATTAGGCAACTAAATTTAGACAATAAAGTATTTTGCATTTGACTAAGTTTAAGAAAGTTAATTGACGATTAAAGAAAACGCAAATCCTCCCCGCCTCGCCGGGCGTAGAGGCTAGTCCTTAAACAGTTTAGATTGGAAGAAATATCTTATATGGGCCGCGTCGTCGGTCAATAAGGCCCCGGAGTTTGGATTGCTGGAATCCGGAGTTTGCCCGGAGCGGCGCGCAAACTTCACTACTTTACAGCTAAGTCTGGATTTGCGAGGAGATTATCCAATGGTATAGCCGACGCCGCCTTCTAGCAGTTTGTTTGTTTCTTTGTTTATAAAACTCATGAAATAATCTTGGCACATGTTCCTTCCGTTGCCTTGGATGATTTTATGGAAACAATAGGATTTTGAGGTATTTCAATGATTTTTTATGGAGCCATCAAGAAGTAAGACATAACGGACAAACAGGGAATATTTTTGGTTTCTTAAGTAAAAATTTAGGAACTTTTTTTTTGCCATCAAACAAAAGCATTACTTTCAGGGATAGAAAAACATAGTCATATTATCCTATACATAAGAAACAATTTTTGATCGAATTAAAACTTAAGACCTCTAAATCCGCAGGTTTTGTCTTAAACACTTTATTTTTAATGTACCCCCTTAAAAAAAAAGTCAAGGGGGGTTAAGTCTGGTGATCTTGGTGGTCATTCAATTGCGCCTCTTCTACCAATCAACATATTTGAAAAAATATGGGTTGCGTAGGCGTAATGTGGTGGAGCCCCGTCTTGCGGATACCAAATGTCTGAATAATAATAAAAGGTAAGTCTGGATTTTCTTCTCTCGCAAATTCTGCGGCAAGACCTAATGTTAGATCTACTTGTAAAAATCGCAATTATTAATCTCCACTTAAACTTTCTTCAAAAAATATTGGCTCTATATTATGCAGTTGTCCGTTCACAGATTTAAGAGAATGACTAACTGCCTTTAGTTATCACCCATCGTAAAATTCTTTGTTGAAAGGGTTTCAAGGATCATAGAGATAATGATTTTATTATTCAGATGGCCGTAATTAGTTTACAAAGCCTTATTAAGTAATGGGAAAAAATAAGTAGACAAATCAGTGTTGCAAAACCAGTCATTTTATTAGTTCGTAAGTCATTCTCTTAAATCTGTGAACGGACTATATACTTATTACTTATGAAACTCGCTCATATAGATAATGTGAATGTTGTGATGGGTCTTTGTTCAGATATTGTTGTGAAGAAGGCGCCAGACAGTGAAAAATGACAGAGTACATTGGTTAAAGTAGACATATTTCCTTCACTACACTGTAATGAGGAATATGGCAAGGGAGAGACAGGGGAATGAAGAGAAGAAATGGGAGAGGGTGTATAAGTCGAAAGACACATTATTCCTCCACTAAAACATTGTACTGTAGGGGATGGCGAATGAGAGATGGTAGAGGAAGAAGAAAGAGAGGAGGTGGATACATAGTTTGTAGTTTTAGAACGCTTATTTCATAAGTTCCCATTGTCAAATGGGTCAACGCCGGCCTATACGTTTAATTTTTGTTTGTTCTAAGTGTGCCCCTTACTTATCCAATGCGGTTGTATGTCCGACCAATAACGATAGTTCTGAGTATTCACCCCATTAAATAGAAATCAGAATCATCAGAAAAATTGACAAAATTGGAGTCACTAAAGCAAATATTTTATAGCTGCTCACGCGCTTGCAAATATTTTGTATGTCTGTTGCTAGATTTCTAGATGCCACAAGATGTTATTCTTGTACACTAAGTAAGACAAATAGTTCCTTATCTTCACTAAGTGGTGGTCTACCGCTTTTTGACGCATCTTGTATATGGCCAAGTTGGCGAAATTTCCTGTAGATTGCGATAACGGTGGGCGATCAGGATCGTTTTGATGAAATAACTCACATCTATATCTAATATCTTTATTACTACTTCTATTTTCTGCGTCTCAGTAAGTCGCATTATATAATTTAATCTACGACGGTGTCATTATGAATTAATAATAATAAATACGCAAATGTTAAAATAAAAACAAACAAAAAAAGGTTTGTAAGGACTTCAATATCCGAAGGGACGCCTTGTAATCGGAGTGGGCACATTTTAATATTCTTTTTCACTAAAACTGAACGTATGGCACAAAATTGGGGGCCAATAATAAAGTTGAAAATTGCAGCAATCAACGAACGCGGTTACCATGACTTCAACTAATATGAGCACCTGATAATTTTGAACTTTAATTTATGAAAACGTTTCTGGAATTTTAGGATAAATCGAATAAATGCAAATAAAATCTATTTGGAGGAACGTAGATTAAATTTTGAATGATGCACGTTTGATATGAACTAACGTTACATGCCTTTTATTATCGAACTGGTATTATTAATAACTATAATAAAAAATACGAAAGAAAGAGATCTAATAATTATTATACACAAAGAAAAAGTGCATTATTTGTGAAACGATAGAGAAACTTTTGATACTGATTGGTTTATATTATCAGTTGATTCCATCATACATTCCAACAAATTTGTAAATCTTTACAATACATTTTTTGTCAATCGGACGCTTTTCTTGAATTCTACATCAGCCAAATCTTCATATAACTTATAACGATATTTTAAATTTCTTGGTCGACGTGAAAAGCTTTTTTCCACTACCTGAAGATGAATGAGCATACAGACGATTTATATGTCTAAATTTATTATTAAAACTTAACAGTCTCTTAGCTTTTTAACAGTCTAATAGAGGATTAACTGGAATTGATGAATACGGCTGGAAAGGAACAATAACTTTCGTTTAGATCTGTGGCTCACTCACTAAAAATTGAAAAAACGAAATAAAGGATAGATGAAGATAAAAAGCTGCCTTAACCAACATCAAGCTGTAAGTTAACCCTTTTTAGTTAAAATTAGACACCTGTAATTAACTTCAATATTTTTTATGAGGTCATCAAGAAGCATGACCAAACGCTTCAACCAAATAAAGGGTATTCCAATAAGATAATCACTTAGGTGTTTTTCTGTCAATGTCAGATAAGAGTTCTGCAGACCAGTACAACTTTAATTATGGAGAGGTACACCATAGAACAACGCGTCTACCTCGTTGACTTAAAACTTATTTTGAAAATGGGTCTTCTGCTATTAACACTTATTGCAGAATTCGTGATTATTTTGGCGTCCTTCAGAAAAAACTATTCGCAATATAGAGCGCAAATTCGGGTCTGTTTAGCGACAAAGCCCATTTTCACTTAAGTGGGTACGTAAACAAGCAGAACTGTCGCATATGGACCAGTGAAAATCCTAAGGAAATCCATGAAAAGCTAATGCATTCTCAACTTGTCACAGTTTGGTGCGCTTTTTGGTCTGGGGGTATCATCGGACCATACTTCTTTGAGAGGAAAGACGGACAAGCCGCTACGGCAAATGGAGAGCGATACTGAACGATGACAAACAACTTTTTATGGCATGAATAATGGACTTAAACAATATCTGGTTCGAACAAGACAGTGTGTGTCATATAGCAAGAGAATTCATTCACGAAATTGGCCGCCTAGATCATGCAACCTAACGAAACTAGATTATTTTTTGTGGGGTTATGTTAAAAGTACGGCATATGTAAATAATCCCCAAACACTCCTGCCAGGGACGCGGTGGTAATTTGTTAGATATTGTGGTACACGTATATATAATCAATTATACTACTTATTGCATTTAAAAGTTTAGCTTTCTGTTATTAGGCTTCTGTTTTATTTAATATTTATTTTTGATTGCAAGCAGAATGTCTAGATCTGTTGATGACTGACTCACAAAGATTGAAAAGATTAAACGAAGGGTAGAATAAGATAAGAAGCTGCCTCAGTCAATTTGACTCACTAAAGATTGAAAAAATGAAATAAAGGGTAGATAAAGATGAAAACTGGCTAAAATCTGTCCAAACTTTTGAATCAGGAAGTATGCGATAAATAAAAAATTTGCTGTTTATCATAGAACTTTGAAACTCTTTGGGTCAGCCTACGTGTGACTAATTAAAGAAAACGTCGCCACAACATAAACCGAGCCAAAAAGTTCAAATGCGTCAGAGTTGGCCGTATTTGTGAATTATATATCAAAACGAAAATAGCTCAAAAATTAATTGACTAAGTCTTGCTGGCTCTCCATGCGTGGTTTTAGGGCTCTTTGGCACCAGATTTTAAATATAGGAGGTTATTCTCCAGAAACAAAAATATATTATTATTAAGTTGTGAACTTCCAGGGGATGCATCTTAAAATGGACAGAAAATGGAAGAGGAGAAAAATATATTGAGTCATTAAGCTGAAGGATATCAACATTCTTGCAATACCTAAGTCAACTTTAGGATGATGATTTTTAACACTTTAAGAGGAATGACCCGCATCTACGTTTAATCACGACAGATATGAACAGCTGGCGGGCATTCTTCGTTGTCCCGAGATCTTTGTCTACCAGTTGACAACTTCAATGCTTTACTCGCTCACGTGTTCACTGGATGCCTTTCTGGATTCTTGGATATCCGAAATTTACAATTTAAAAATATTTTTGTCTCAAATAAAAGTATGTTTGTTGCTTAAGCAGTTCTAAATGAAATTTCCCAAAAAAATAATTATTGACATCCTGGTGCAGTGACAGTTTAACAAATAAAAAGTATAAACACCAAAAAGTTAAAATAGGTCTGCTCTTGATATATGTTCTGTAGTAAATGAAAACAGCCAAGTTTAAAGTTAAAATATCGCACGCAAATTTGAGTTAAACAAAACATCTTATTGTTTTGACAGATTGGATTTTCTTTTTATAAATAGAAATAGATGCGAAAATATTAAAACTTTATTTTTTCCGGATTTTTTGGTAAATTAGAAGCTTTTATTTCGTAAAGCGATTATTATTTGTTTTTAAGTTACAACGTTTGGAAAAAGAACCTTACCTATTTTTTCTTTTTGATAGCATACAATTTTTTGTAGTGCTAGGGCACATCAAGTATCACGATATTTATACGTAAAAATATTTTCGATATACAGGGTGTCCGGAAAATACGTGTACAACGTTTGACGACAGACTCCTGATGTCAAAATAGGTCGATCTAAGCCGACTTAGTTATATCCAAAATTGTCTCGTTTACCCGGTAAAGGGCGTCAAAAATTTGTAAAAATATTGGTTTTTCCTAAATTACGTGAAAACCTGCTAATCGATTTTAATGATTTTTAGTATGTAGACTAATACCATAAAATGACGTTTTCTAGTAGTATAGTCACCGGCTGTAAATAAGTGGAAGTGTTATAAAAGTGATATAATACGTCAACATTTCTCCTGATTTTTTATATCAACGGCGTTATGACAACCCAGATATTTTTGTCGAGTGACTGGATGTATTTGGAAGCTATTTAACCTCTTCTCTCTTTTCGTTGGATGAGCTGTTTTGCCAGAAAAAAAATATTTACAATTACCTGCATACATCAATTATTATTAACATTAGTAATAAAATTAAAATTAAATTACCTGTAACAATAATTTTTTTAGTGACCTTGTTGCTATGGCCTTGAATAATTTAACAATTATTGACAAATTGTCACCAGTCTATGAAATTGGCTAAAGTATACGATCAACATTCTTGAATTACAAGTTCATTTTATTATTAAATATGGAAAATTATACGAACTCTGAGAAGGTCGACATGCTCCTGGTATACGGGTTTTGTCAACGAAATGGGCGTCAGAGTGTTAGGGTTTACATGGAGAGATTTCCTAATCGACGAATACCAAACCACCAAACATTTGCCAATATCGAGCGTCATCTTCGGGAAACGGGCAGCTTTGAGAAAAAATTTGAAGGCAGGGGTCGTATGCAAACAACTCGAACCGTGGAAACAGAAGAGAACATTCTGGAAAGAGTTAAAGAAGAACCAAGTACCAGTACCCGTCGCTTAGAAAGTGAGTTACATGTTCCTACAACGATTGTCAATGAGGTTTTAAAAGAACAGTTGTTACATCCATATCACGTGCAAAAAGTCCAGAAACTTCTACCGACTGATCCCCCATACCGCTTACATTTTGTCAATTTATTAGAAACAAAAGAATCCGTGATCCAAATTATTATAGAATAATATTGCTGACGAGGCGTACTTTACAAGATCTGGAGTAACCAATCTGCACAACGAACATATTTATTCCGGTGAAAATCCACATGCCATTAACGTTGCACATCATCAGCATCAATTTAAATTAAATATTTGGGCAGGTATTATTGATCGGTACCTTATTGGTCCCATTGTTATTCCAAACAGGTTAGATGGACATATTTATTTAAATTTTTTGCAAGACACATTACCAATTCTTCTGGAAAATTTGCCCCTTTTACTTCGGAGGGAAATGTGGTATATGCATGATGGTGCCCCGCCCCATTTTTCCGTTGCCTTTCGGCAATACTTACACCATCAATATCCCAACCGATGGATTGGAAGGGGCAATGATGCACCAGTAAAATGGCCACCACGTTCTCCGGAGTTAAATATGTGTGACTTTTTTTTGTGGGGCGCTATTAAAACAGAAGTTTACAAGACTCCGGTAAACACACGCCATGATTTATTGACGCGCATTTTAATAACCCCGAGACATTAAATAGGGTCCAATATCATTTTTTAAGGAGTGTTAATAAGTGTATTCAGCAAGATGGCGGTCATTTTACACATTGGCTTAAGTAATGTTTTCGTTTTACTTAGTTTCTTACAATATTTTTAATACATACTTCCAACTTTGTTGTACTTTGTTTTATTATTACTCTTAATAATTGATGTATGCAGGTAATTGTAAATATTTTCTTTCTGGCAAAACAGCTCATCCAACGAAAAATATTGAAGAGGTAAAATAGCTTCCAAATACATCCAGTCACTCGACAAAAATATCTGGGTTGTCATAACGCCGCTGATATAAAAAATCAGAAGAAATGTTGACGTATTATATCACTTTTATAACACTTCCACTTATTTACAGCCGGTGACTATACTACTAGAAAAGTCATTTAATAGTATTAGTCTACATACTAAAAATCATTAAAATTGATTAGCAGGTTTTCACGTAATTTAGGAAAAACCAATATTTTTACAAATTTTTGAAGCCCTTTACCGGCTAAAAAGACAATTTTGGATACAAATAAGTCGGCTTAGATCGACCTATTTTGACATTAGGAGTCTGTCGTCAAACGTTGTACACGTATTTTCCGGACACCCTGTATACAGTATGTCCGACGATGTGGTAGACAAGGAGTAAAGTACCCTTATTCTAAAGTTTATAGCAAAATGCTATTAAAGGAATTGTTTCAAATAATCACATCTTTTAAGATATTGGTTTTGATTAAGTTTGGATAGCAATAATATTCTTGCTGTAAATTTGCATTTCAAAGAAAATTTTGGTAGGTGTACCTTTGATTTTGTATACCTTTAAGTATAACCTTTAATTAGGCACCTTATAAATAAACTATGGCAGTGTCAAACAAAACGTCATTGTCAGTAACTTTCAAAGATTTTATTAGTTTACAATGTCAACAACGGGGCAAAGAATGCATTTAATCCAATGTTACGGTAACAAGAGATTTTTCATAGAGATACGTTATTGAAAAATGGCGGTCTGTAAGCTGGCCAAGAAATTTCGTGAAACGGAATCCATATTAGACTTAAAAAAATTAAAAAAGTACTACAATGAAGATGTAGTCTGTTAGAGAAAACCCCACACTGCCCTTGAAGAAACGAGCTACGCGGCTACAGGTGGTCCAAAAAAGTACTATTCAAGAAATTTTAAACCAAAATAAGATACGTCCCTACAAACCCCATTATTACCACACATTAGGAACGGACGATGATGGCAAAAGGTTGAATTTTTGTTTCTGGGTAGGGAGTAAGATTTTAGGTGGTAATAGGGGAACTCAATAAGAAACGACCATGGTTTTTTGGAAAGAGTTCGGCAGTCAATAGGGAGAAGATTGGATTCTTACATCCTAGCTGGAGGTATACAGTTCTTCTACATTAAGAAACTTAACATGTATTTTTTGGTAATAAAATGTTGTTATTGTCGCCTACTTCTGTTGCCCTCCTGACTTCTTGATTTCTCTTTTATGGAAGCGAGAAATACGCTGAATTATTAAAAGTGATAAACAAAACATCGTGAATACAATAACAAGCTACATTATTTTTATAACAATTTTACTTTTATTTACGTTTAAGATACTAGACCAGAATTTAGTACGTTCCCTGCACACTGTAGATAAATGGTTTGTAGTCTTCAAATTACTTTTAAGGCAACCTCCGTAATCAATTTTCTGCTAATAATACAGCTGTCAATCAGAAATAGTCTATTTGACACATGGAAAAACATTAAAGCGCTCGGAAAGACTGGTTATTAATAGTTAAAATGAGTTATAATTTAGGATACCTACGAGCAGAAACTATCGACATTTATGCTTCTTTTATCATAATATTTGCTACGAGTATATTGTTCAACCAATTATAATTTTAAAATAATAAGGCCTTTATGTTAATTATAAATAATTCTTCTTGTCGGCCAATAGTTGACTCTGTCAATGGTAATGCCTATGTAGAGATATCCAAAAAGTTGTACATACATAAAGAAAATTAGATGTGTGTATACAAGCTTTTTGGGCCAAAAATGTCTTATTATACGATATATTAAGTTAGTACTGAAATATAATAAAATTAGGTGCAGTTGTAAGGCGAAAAGACTAAAAAATAGTGTGTAAAACGTTCTAACGAAGTCTACGGATCTACCTAACCTGCTTCTTTCCAAAACCGTCAAAAGATTCAAGCATACAAAAGTGTCCAGCAATTTTTCTTTTTACAATTTTTTTCTGAATTAAATAATATTTAAAATACTTAAAATTGCTAAACACTTAAAACTGTCACACCAATGCTACTACCACCCCTCTACCGCGGCTGCACTGTAACACGCCCCCCAGGTTATTAATCAGGAGCGCACCCAAAAAACGTTTTAAAAATTGTAAAAAAGCAACACCTAGATACGCTTCTTGAATGCGCCACTGCGTTTTAGCCCTAGATAAAGAAAAAAATGCAGAAACTAAAAACCAAGAGAGTTTTAAAAATAAATCGTTTACCGTATGCACCGTTCGATTTCGAATTTTGTTTGTTTGCATTGAAATTTGATACTAGTGCTTTAATCTCTGTATTTAAGAAGCATTGTTTTAATTGTTTTCCTCTTGTATGAATAAATTGGATGTTTATAACATAACATGTCGTATATTTTCCTTAATTTCCCCCGAATAACCGAGAAATATGAATAAAAAAAAATACTTGTACTATTTTACCTAAAATAATGGTTAAATTCTAGTTTAACATTCATTCATAAACAAATTACTCAGTAATTTTCTTTATCTAAGGCTTTTCTATGACAACCAAGCACATCGACATCCTGTTAGTGTCGCATTAGTGTTACATTGCAGTCGTGAGTTACAAAAAGAACGTACAAAAGTAGTCAGCCCAAAATAAAAAACAAAAAGAAAACCCCACAGCAAACAATAATATGTCATCCGCCAATCTAATTATATTTCCAGTATAGGTTTTTAGTATATTTAAATGAATACGAATAAGAAATTTATTTGGTTTAAAAAAGGATTATTAAAAATAAGTCTAATGTATTCGTTGGGGACGTAAACTTTTTATTTTCGTTAACATTGCACAATGCACATGTCTTATGGATGTAACATTTCTTACAAAAAAACAATCAAGTTCATGTTGTTAAAGATTTAATTTATTCAGTGTCCTACAACACTTTCAAAAACTGCCACTTTGATTAGGGAAAGTTATACAGGATCCTGCCAGTGGCGTAGCGTACAGGGCGCGAGGGGGGGGGGGGGCGATCGATTTATTTCTATGAAAGACCATAGAGTGGATTTTTACTGTGTTCGGGTCCAGACCCCCCCCCCCCCCCGTTCCCAAGGGAGCATAAGAAAGGTGAATTCCTACGAATATTGGGCGTGGTCCCAAAAAATCTTTGCTGCGGCGTTTTACCTCCACGGTCTACACCCAGATAGTTCGTCCCCCACCCCCCCGCCCAAATGCTAGCTACGTCACAGTCTGCAGCTCCCTTACATACATCGATTTGCTAAAGGCTAAAGTTATACCTATGACAGGGGACAAACTCTGAATCTTATTATTGAATATACAGGGTGTTTCACAAAAGCTTAAATTTAAACTTAATATTTTTAATTTGGGGCGCTCTATATTTTTTACCCGAAATTTGTGCCTTCTTTATTGTTTAATTTCTTATTTTTTTTTCTATTTTGTTGCTTTTGCACGGTCGCAATAAAAATGCCACAATTTATTTATTGATTTAAATTTGATAAATATTTTTTGCAGACAGTTGCATCAGGGTTATACGAGTATGTATTATTACTTATACGATTTTTTTAAAATTGAACATCCTGTATATTTTATCGAAAATTGATAGTTATTTTTCAATTCAGTATGTGTAATTAAGATGGTGGGGTAGGGATAAAGCTTTATTTTCTTTGCTTTCCGGAAAATTTTGGCCTGTTCCCTCGACTTCCAACTAAGGTTTAAACGATATTTATTAATTCTTCTTGCGAATAAAGCAATTTAGGTGAAATTAAACAAAACAGTAACAACCACACCAAAATGTGAAAATAATACCATGCAAGCAAAAATTATTTTCATCCCAGAGGACTTGGACTGAAAAACGTAGAAACTTAGTTTCGATCACAATTATTATAAGGGGACGAAATATCTAACCAAATGTAGGTTAAAATTGTGTCAAATTTATATTATGACATGACATACCAATCTGATGAATTTTAAAATAAGTAAACAAATACAAATTTATTTTTGTTGTGTACAAAATTAACAAAGTAAGAATAAGAGAAAGAAAAATAAAAATGATAGAAATTGCTGAAATGTCCACCATCTTCCAAGCATAAATTCACACGTCTCTTCATATTTTCGAAAGCGTTGATCAGCATCTCTGGAGAGATATTACCACATTCGTGGATAATCCTTTCTGACAACTGTTCTAAATTTTTTCTGGTGTTTTTAAAATATTGTTCTTCAAATAAGGAAAAATTAAGTAATCCATAACCGTCGAACAAGGTTATCTGGGTTGGGAATTCAATGTCTGTTCGAAAAAATTGCGTAAGTAGTTATTAGTTTCGGCAAAACATAGTTCAGGTTAGTTATTCATTGGGAAAGCAAAAAGCAGTTCATCGTCAAGTAATTGCTCCATAATTGGATTCAAAATATTGTCCTGTAACTGTGTCATGGAAAAAAGTAGGACCCATGATTCTTATTCGGGAAACAGCCAACCAGACACCAATTTTCTGAGGGTGCAATATGGACTTCACAAGAAAATGGGGATTTCCACTATTCCAGGCGCGTGTATTCTAAGAATTTACATAACCGATGAGATGGAATCAGGCTTAACCAGAAAAAATTATTTCCAATAAATTTTGGGTAAACTACTAACGCGTCTTTCAAAATCTGCAGCTCGTATTTCTTGGAATACTTGAACTTTATTAGGAAATAGTCTTGCATGTTCCATAAGATCTTCCCACTTCTTGAGACAAGCGAAAATTTGTGTTCCATTTAAGAAAATCGACTAAAATTAATCTGGACTTCGCAAAATTTTAAAGTAAAAAACACTTTTCAAATTAAAATCGATAGAAAAAACTGTGGCATATTTATTGTGACCGTACACAATAAAAAAAAAATAAGGAAAATTAATAGTTTGGCAACACCTTAATAGATTGGAGAACAAATTTGGGATTACATAAACAATAAACAGAGGCACTGTAAAAAATATAGGTTTCCCCATTTAAAAATATTTATGTTTAAGTTGTCCCGCTTTCTTTGATATCTGTAATAGTAAACTCCATTCCAAAATAATTCGTTGATTTCTCGACCGCAATAAAATTTAAATGACAACCCTCAGTCGTAATCCCAACCATAAATAAGTTGCCTGACAAATATCTATTGTGTAGGCACCGGACCTTTTGAAAGGATACAGGTCCTGATTACCTACTATATTCAATAGTTTAGGTTAGCTATTTTTAATAAAACAACAAATATAAAATAATAACAGGTAAGTATCTTTATTTTAATCATGTAATTAAATAGCTATTAATATTTATACAAAAATACTAATCTACAATATTATAATAATACAATATTTAACTTAACCTACTCTATATTTAGCTCTGTTTCACTATCACTATCGTCTTCAGCTATGCCTAAACTAATTATTAAGGGCCATACGTTACTATTAATTATGTTATAGGAATCTTCGACTTGGATCACGTGTCTCACAGAATTTTTCCAACTTTCTACTGGGATATTATTTACACATTTTTTAATTAATTCTATAACAGAACTACTTAGGGTAGGGGATGTGTTTTCTCTTCTAATCATCGTCTTTAACTGGCTCCATATATGTTCTATTGGGTTAAAAATACAGTAATACGGAGGGAGGCGTAAAACTGTGTGATCATTAGCACTTGCGAGATTGTCAGAGATATATTCTTTTTCAATATTGAATGTTTTGAAAACATTTAAAAGGTCCTTTTTTGTATAGGTTCCTCGAAATATATATTATTTTCCATCATATAGTTTTGAATTTCCACTTTTGTATTATTTGAATTCGGCACTTTACTTAGTTGGCGACTGTGGTAACTAGCGTTGTCCATCACAATAACACTATTTTTGGGCACATTCGGAAGCAGACAATTCTGAAACCAATCTTCAAGCAATGTAGCATCCGTGTCTTGACGGTAAACCAAAGATGAATTGGCAATTTTCTTCGCAGATAATAATAGAGCGTTCGGAATAAATCCATTTTCTGAACCTGCATGTAATATCGTAATTATTTGTCCTTTGTTTGAGGGAGCTTTAGTTTGACATTTGATTGTTGAATCGCTCCAACCTTTTTTAGGAGTGTCGTGGGTATCAAACCAAGTTTCGTCCAAGTATATAATTGAACGATTTTCTTCCCTACATTGTCTGATAAGATTCAAAAATCTCTACGCCATTCTTGTAAACGCTGCGATTCCGTTAGTAATTGTCGTTTGCCAATGGTACGATATTTAAAACCTATTGCTTTTACTATTCTCCAAAGGCTTGTCCTGCCACATGAAATGTCGGTTTCGTCTGCTGTAAGTACCTTTTTTTAGCGTATCTATTGTTGGGACTATTTGTTTACTGTACATGTCATAAATTTTCCTCCGAATCAAGTCTTTATCAGCTTCTTCGATGCTTCTCAATTTTCCGCTGTCACACCGTTTTTTCCTTGGCTGGATGGGTTTGGTCACTATATCTTTTACTGTCGTTAATGCAACTTTGGTCAAAATACTCGTTTCACTAAAACTCGCCTTCCGGTCATACCCTTTTTCTAAAAGGGTACAGTAAACGTTCTTTATGATGTTTTTGGCATCAAATGATAAATGTTTTTTCTTCGTTACACCATAACTTCCCGAAGCAATATTATCTGAAGTTTCACACAGATCTCACATGTTTTGGATGCTCGATAACACACACGAAACTACCTTTAACGCACAGCTTGACAAACACCAAACGACTGATGAACTGAGATGAAAAGACTCTGCTTTATATTGAACACCTGCAATTTGCCATTAACCTACATAATATACCAATATAATAACATAATTAATAGTAACGTAAGGCCCCTTATAATTAGTTTATGCATAGATGAGATTATAATATTGTAGATTAGTATTTTTGTATAAATATTAATAGCTATTTAATTACATGATTAAAATAAAGATACTTAGCTATTATTTTATATTTGTTGTTTTGTTGAAAATAGCTAACCTAAACTATTGAAATTAGTAGGTAATCAGGACCTGTACCCTTTTAAAAGGCACTTATTTATGGCTGGGTTTAAATTTTATTGCGGTCGGGAAATCAACGAATTATTGTGGAATGGAGTATACAGAATTTAGAGACCAAAAGAGGTGCGCTGCAGGATCCTGCATATATCTCCTAAATCAAAATGTTTAAATTAAGAGAATTAACCTAAAGTAACCTGGTATAGGCACTACCACAAACTTGACTTTTTAACTTTTTTGTTCACATTGCTAACAATGTATTTTTCCAACTAATCAATTTAAATTTCCATTTCATTTTTAAATAATTCGTGTTGCATAAGACGAGTGCAAACTTACAGAAATTTGAACTTTTAGACTAAAGAGTATGATTGGAGGATATCGTGCACAAACCTGGAACTTGTTAGGCCTTAGGAATGATCGTCACAAAATTAAAAAACAATTAATACGTTTTTTTAAGGCTTGGTATTTTGATTTAAGTGTTGTGTGTTTTTACTAACTGACCTGAACTATGGTCAACGTTTATTTTGTATAAATTGTTTGTAAATAATATGACGACCACCTGGGGGTAATCCCGTTGACTTTACAAGCACCGTTAAGTTTATTGATAAGTGAACTCAGTAACTAATCAAAATAAAAAAAAATCCACACACACAAACACACACTCTTCGAAGAAACTAACTGTTTACATAATGTTTGAGTCGGCTCTGGAATCTGCCAAATTCAATTAAACAATTTTTCAATGGATTTAGGAATCACCAACTCCGTGAGCTTACGTGTCTAGAAAACATGAAATATTGATTATGATATTGACCCATATCGATTTTTTTGGTGATATAAGTGTCAACTTTATTGTACATATCATGGTGTTGGAGATTTTGTGTGGACGACTTACCCATATTGGCTAGGTAGGAGGGCTTGGTAGGCTCCAGGTCGGACACTTGCAAAGGAGAAGCCTGAAACCAAACAATTGATAAGTATTTATTTTAAAGTCTTACCTACTTGTTATCATTATCAAAGTAATTGTAATTAAAATAAAATTAGGGAGATGAAGTGAATTGAGAGATGACGGATTATTTTGGTCCTTAATTTACAGGTATTGGCCAAAGGTACAACTAAATTACAAATTGAAATACCTTCAGGTGCCAATCTAAGACTTAATAGCCTCATAACTTAGGAGATAAATATGCAATAAACACTGTTAATAATTACGAACGAAAAAACCCATAATTATATACACAATATCATTTTTTTAATTTTATTACTTAGATGTAAATACCTCTATAATCCCACCTGTAATTTAGTTATATCTTTGGCCAATACCTGTAAATTAAGGACCAAAATAACCCATCATCTGTCAGTTCACTTCATCTCCCTAATTTTATTTTAATGACATGTTGACATGTTTACCATTACTAGTACTTATATATTAACTTTGTAACTACACGTAGAATTTAGTATTGTCTTGTACTCATTTGATAATGATCCGCAAGGGTTGAAACACGTGTCAGGAAACTGAATTAAATTGTGAAATATAACAAGTACGACTTTATTTTCCTCTACTATGGAATATCCATTTCACCAAGCATGTAGCCCATCACAAATCAATTATATATTAACTATTTATTTAATTTAATTGAAACAAAAATACCAAAAAATAACTTTCGAATTTAGAACAATTATTAATATAAGCTCCTCTTGACCATTGCAATGTTAAAAATATCAAAAATTCTGGTTTAATTATTTGCATTTATTGATGCATTTCTGTAGATGAGAGTTTTTCGGATTTTGCATTTTAACACTTTCAAATCCTCACCCTGTATATTGTAAGTAAGATAAGAAAAACTGAACAAACTAAGGGTGAAATCTCGGTACTTAATTTAGTGTCATTTTTTCTTTGGGCTCACTACAAAATATTGAGTTAAAAAAAAACATCCCCGCTACTGAACAACAAAAACACCAGCAGGACATAAAGTATTGTTTTCGCGACATACCGGCACGGACCTACGGTTTCCCGATCTTTTGCCCTGTCGGGTTTCCGGCCTACCCGGATATGGGCACTTGCGCACGGCACCCACCCAAAACCACGCGTATGGTTATCGGTTGTTCTTTCACGTATGCTCACAAAAATACTTCCGCCGATTTGATGTCGCGATCAAAATAGGCCTTAATTATTTTCCATAGGTGTGCCATAAGGGTTAGCATTACCCTACTTACTAAAACTTTTAAATCCAGGGACAGGCACAATGTTTAATGCTAGACTCCGATTTAAAATAAATATATTTAAGCAATGAATTATATCCTAAATTTACAAAAATTGAAAAGCAAAATGTTTTTCCTACTACGACTTTTTTGTCATTTACCCTAATTCGATTACTTTACTCGTTTATAAATATCATCATCATCATCATCAATCAGCCTATCCGTGTCCACTGCTGGACGTAGGCCTTCCGTAAAGTCTTCCACTCATTCCTATCCTGCGCTGCTTGAATCCAGTTAGTTAGTTATACAAGGTATTATTTAAATTCTTTTATTCATTTTGGAAAAATGTCAGTAGCAAAACTAAAATAACTATTCACTTATTGATAATTCAGTCAATTTTGTTCAAAATTCATTCTTTCTGCGCGCAAACAATAATTCTTGTAATAGCAGTTACATGCCGCTGTAATTTTGCTTGCCTATTAGTTCGGCCATATCATGAATCTGCGTTTCATAGACAATATCCTTTAAGTGACCCCAAAGAAAAAAATCTAAGGGTGTTATATCTGGTCAGCTTGCCGGCCATCTTATTGGTCCATTGGTTCCAAGCCATTGAATTGTTCTACAAGTAAGTAGTTTTGTTATGATTTTAGCAATCACAAATGGCGTTTACTGTTTACTATGTGTTATATGTTCCCTCTTTTAAAGTTTAAAGGCGTAAGTGGGGGAACCAAAGGATTTATAGGTGCTTTGTAAAAACCAAAAGGTTTTGACTTAGCTTACTAAAGCTACCAAAGAACTATTAGGTTTCAAGGAGCCTTTACCAATTATCGTCCAAAGTAAATAGTATTTATGATTGAAGCATAATGAGCAGAAGCCCTATCCTGTTGAAGCCACATATTCGTTCTGTGCGCAAAGGGTACCTCTCTATCTCTTCTAACAGTTCTGTAACTGTAACTTGAAGAAAATGTAAATAACGTTCTCCAATTAAATTGCCGTCGTAAAAATGCAGTCTATAGAAGTATCCATTTAATAATTTCCAATAACCCGTTGATTTCCTCCTTTTCTAATCCAGCGAGGATAATTTTAGGATAAATAGCAACAATTATGAGGGTGCTAGATAAAGAAAACATTGGACAAGATATTTACATTTTTCAAGGCAATTCGAAAAATTTTGCTAAGAATTCCAGTTTTCCTGCGGGATTCCCCGACTCGAATCTATGGATGAAACTTGTTGTTGTGTAGCTCTATGAAAAGCTTATGTATTTTCTTTGATTTTGGCTAGTGAAGTTTAAAGATTATTATCAACTTGCTGTGCATTTGTAGCAATTTTCCTCTTTACCTCTTTTCACTTTTACAAAGCCGGCATGCTCCCTTAAGTTCCTGCAAGAGTCTTGTCATCAGGAATTCTTCTATTAGGATAACGATGCCCATGTCATATAGTCTTTGTGCGTCCTTAACATTTGACCTGCATTTAACGAAAATCAGTAACTTATTATCTCGTATTGTTATAAAGTTTGTTACAATTTTAAATAAATAAAAATTTGAAATACAAAAATTTAGAGTTTTCCCAGTATGCAATCATTTAAAAAAAGTAAGTTAAGAAATGACAGAAAAGATTCATGCGGATAGAAATGTAAGGAAGAATTTACTGAACAACTTTCATAAGGGTCACTTTTTCGTATACGTGGTAATTCAAAAGTTACAGGCATTATGCGCGACTTTTTTGCTACTCTGTATAATGCCCTAATCAGATCTTCCCAGTTATCTTTTTACAAATCTTTCTTCTCAGCAAGGGACGTAAAAACTCTACCTTTTGCATTGCAATGTATTGTTTATTGAATGAAGTAATAATGACTTCTTGTCAGTAGCCATTTAATTTTCATCTAGTATGGACAGCCAGTTTATCCAGAAATAAGGCTTCGCAAATACCAGGAACAAAATACTATAATTATATTTTTGGACTGTAAACACATCAAAACAGTTTGATTTACAGGATTTAAAACTTACATTACAATCGATATGAGATCATTATAATGACATGAGATTCTGTAGGATTTTCTGACGAAATAAACAAGATCCGAGATGATTGTTACAGATAATTAATTGTTGGTTTTGCTACCGTGATTCATCGCATAAAATAAACTGGTTTTTCAATAAAATACTCGGCCGGCCAATAGATAAATTATATAAAAATGTTTACAATTTTCTGGCGCACTCATGCATTATAATTCAACTCTTTTGTATAGTCTATGTCAGTGGTTCTTAGCCTTTTAGGAAATTACGGTAGGAATAAAATTTACTGTTGATGAAATGTGTAATAACAATGAAGTTATCTAAACCCCCCACCCTTAGAACTTATATAGCTACACCACTGGCTTGAACCCTGATTTTTTTTATGTACAGCTTAAAAAAATTTAGTACTGACTGACGTTGCTGACTAATGTTGCTTCATAAATTAATTAAAGTGTAAAAGAGTTAACGAAAATGTATCGCTAAGTATGTTGCTATATTTATAAATTTATTTTTAAACATAAACGAGGAAAGTGACACGAAAAACAAAAACAGTGAAATAAAAATTGTTTACCGGCAGGTACATTTCCTCTAGGTTTGGCTCCAAGAATAGCTAGATTTACATTCGCTTTTCTTCCGTCTATTATTGGATTCGGTTCTTTACATGCTCTCTCTGCCGATGCTCTGTCTCCCATTATAACCTGGAACAATTAGGAAATCGTGATGAAAAAATAAATTACTCTTAATGTCGTTCAAGGAAACTAAAAGATTAACTGTCTATTATACACAAAGATTCTATGTACACAATCTCAGCGGTTGGTGATGTATACAAATTCCAGAATTTTTGTAAATTATCATTAAAATGTTTGGTGGTGGTAGGTCGATAGACAGATAAATGGCGTTACCATAATTCCCCGCTTTAACAAAAAAAAAACACACAAGATATTGAACATTCCCCTAACAGAAGCTCAGAATAAAAACATCTATAATGCATCTTATGTCAGGTCAGGTTGAATAAGGATTAAAAATTAAAATTAAAAATGTTTATTAAACATACGTCAAAAATCGAAGGGGTTATTCCCTGAACTATTCTAAGTAGATTTTGTCCTCTGATGATTTTTAAGAAGCAGTTTTGTTTCGAAGATACAGAGCGAGAAAAATTTTCCAATTTTGATATTTTTCAAATTATTAATGTAGTCGAAATAAAGGTATGACGTACCACACTGGGCTTACAGAGTATACATTATTTTTTTTAAATGCATTGTTATCCTTTAAGCAAATCAGTTTAAATGTAAATTTCATTTGAATACGTCTCGTAATAGATCATTTTCTCTCGAAAAATCGCAAGTACTTTTAGTAAGTAATAGGTCTGTCTGAAAAATCCTTAGTGACTATTTGTTATACTCATACAAAATACAGCGCGTTCGGGCACTTCTTCCTGCTGATTTTCCTCCATGGATTGCATTCTGTCGATGGCTTTTGCACACATTGGTTCAAATCCCTCAACTTCTGACGCTGATTCTTTTTACCAATTTTAATCAAATTTCTCAAGAAATGCAGTAAGGAATTTTCACAACAACCATGTGTCAGCTGAAGAAAATTCACATCGTTTTCAACATCAGTTCTCGTTGGCCGCTTGGGTTGGAATTATGGGTGACTGGCTTATTGGACCGGTATTTCTACCAGCTAGACTATCGCAACTTTTTGGAACAAAAGCTACCTCAGTTTCTGGAAGACGTACCATTGGAAACAAGAAATGCAATGTGGCTAATGCACGATGGTGCACCAGCGCATTTTAGTGTGGTTACTCGTGCGCTTTGACAGTAACATACAGAAATTGCCGGATTGGTCGAGGTGGACCTTACTTATGACCTGCTCAACCCCCGGATTTAAACCCCCTGGATTATTCCCTATGAGATGACGTGGCATTTAGAGGCTGCAGGAACTCGAATACCAAAATGAGTATCTCACTAATGAATAATGGATGGATTAGCATTCCTTCCGTTGGATAGAACTGCCAAACGAATAGCACTTCTAAGGAAACACAACAATACAATATAATATTTAACAACTAGATTCCGACGCAGCATACACATAACATAACACTTTTTCAATATTTTCAGGATGGTATAATCGTGATGATAATGATGAAAAACTTACACTATCTGTTTATAGAATTTGCTAATATCACAAGAAGTATTGAGAAATTTTCAAGGGCAATAAACCCTAAAATTAAGTTACACACCCAATTAATGTACACATTTTTGTTAGAATTTATTTGTAAATAAACGCTGTTTTAAATAATTATGGATGGAAAGATAAGACAGACAATAGTTCAAAATCAGGCATTTATAAACTGAATTGTGGTTTCTGTGACAAGAGTTACATAGGTCAGACTGGTAGAAATTTTAAAAAAAGAATACTAGAACATAAAAATCGTTCTTAAATAAAAAAGAGGATTCGGCACAGCACTTGTTACAGGAAAATCATAATTTTAGTGAGGAATTTGAAGTTTTGCATATATTGGATAAAGGTAGAAGATTGTCATTGTTTGAAATTTTAGAAATAAATAGGATTAAAAATACAGGGAAATCCCTAAATGGTCAACTGGAAACAAACCCATCCCCCTTATTAAATTTGTACAATACCTGGCCTAATAACAAATTAGAGTAGTAGTAAATTTAAACGCTGCTTGCTTAACACTATTTTGGCCCGAGTCTTTCCTAATAGGGATCAGTTAGTCACTTTCTTATATCTCTGAACAGACTTTACCTAGGAAGTTACCCTCAGAAATACTTTAGATTACTAGGGAAACGCCTTGTATATAGCAGAAAAATAAAAATTTTGCAACATAAATTTCAAATTGACTTTCTAGTAGAATGACTCATTTTATAGGGCAATTATATGCACACCCTGTCCCAAACAGCTGAGGGTACCACTGTAGGTAGTCGGGGTGAATGAATCGAGTCAACAGCTGTTCATGTACTTTATTATAATCTGAGAGGCATAACGGCATCCTTGGTTTACTATTTCTGGTTGCTTTTCTATTATTTCTGGCTAAGCAGAATATTTTTTTTATTACGGGTTATCTATCGCTTGAATGTCAGAGACAGTGGCGTAGCCAGCATGGCGCCTCTGTGAGCAATGCGCAAGAGCCCACAACTTCGGCGAGCCCATAAGTCCCCATTCTACAAAGCGACTTTTTTGAGGTAAAGCCTGTCCAGAGATATAAGGAAGTTACACTTTGCCTCTGAATGGGGTTATCCAAGGGTGGCCATAAACAAACAATGAATGAATGAATAAATGCAGGTAAATTATGGTCCGTACTTAAAAATGTCTTAAAGTAAACTGCAAATCGGGAAGACGTAATTTCATTATTAAAGTAATAGTTTGGTGATTTTAAACCGATTTTTACCTGATTCAAAATGAGAGGGTTAATCGTTCTAAAGACTGTATATTATATAGCCACTCTAGTTAGCTTTAAGCTTAGTAATTATTCTTACTTCGTGTGTAATACAGTGTTTGTTTAATCGTGTGTGAGTCATGGAAAATATGTGCAAGCCCAATGTATCTCAGGAGATAGCCCCGTCGAAAAGCAGAAAACACTTTTCTGTGGAAACTAAGGAAGTTATAAACAATGTTTATTCAACTCTCATTGAACGTGCGGTCAGCAAGCAAGCAGCGCTAGCAGAAACGGCCACATTAACAAAAATTCCAACATCAACTGTTTGGAAAATTGTGAATAGACCCATTTTAGCGATAGTGGCATTTTCTCGAAGGTAGATGGAAGTGATCAAGTTTTAATGGAATCCAGTAGAATTCAAGAATGGCGATCCGAATATCTACAAAAAATTAGGATTGACAGAGATCAGCAAAGGCCGATTATTTACTTGGATGAAACCTGGTTCGACACATATGATACCCCGGAAAAGGGTTGGGTTGACTCAAGCGGTAAGTGTAAAACAAGCGCGCCATCAAAAAGAGGTAAACGAATTACGATTTTGCATGCTGGATCTAAAGACGGATGGATTCTAAATGAACTTTCTCTGTCTGCAAAAAACATTAAAGATTCTTCTCTGGATTACCTTGAGGACACCACTGCTGATTTATTTGAAGATTGGTTTAAAAACAAACTAATTCCAAATATACCTCCGAATAGCGTAATTGTAATGGACAATGCAAGCTACCATAGTAGGCAGTTGACCAAGACTCCCTCCTCAAATGACACAAGAGCAACAATCCAAAAGTACATGTATGATAATGACATTTATTTTCAGGAAGATTACACCAAAAGGCAATTAATTGAGGTTTTAGAAAGTTTAAAACTACAAAAGGAATACTTCTGTGATAATTATGCAAAAAATCTAGGGCATACAGTTTTAAGGCTTCCACCATACCATTGTATATTTAATCCCATCGAACATGTTTGGCAACACTCCATAAAAACTGAAGACAATTTCATCGGAAAATGTTTGACATTCTTCCAACCAACAACAATTATTTTTGCAACTGCTTGCCATTTGTCTTCGTTATCGTCCTTCCTGATTATTGGAACTTTTAGTATTGTTCCATTGATACATGACTCATAAAATGAGTTCTAAAGCTCAGATAGGGCATCTCTAAAAACTCCACCTATATCTAGTCTCGCTTCCTTTTATCCATTGGGCTCGTACATTCTATAGTAATATTTACATTACATGTCTTAGCGTTTAAGAATGCCTCTATCAGTTCCTTAAGCACCTGACCACGATGAAGGATAATATTGTACAAGTGTTCTTTGTTAGTCGCAGTAACGATTGCTTGGTCTAGATTGTCAAATATTTGGGTAATTAGTTCCTCATATAATACAGGAGCAGTTGAAACTTCAATTGTTGAATCTACGTAGACCCCCGAAAAAGACTGCTGAAAAGAAAACTGAAATCTGCCATTCGTCGTAACAATATTTTCCCTACTATTAACTCCAGTGTACTTGAGCTCATAAAAACTGAAGTTTTTAACATCCCTTTACAAAGTTGGGTAAATTCTGTTACACATGTTGAAAAAGTGGAAAAATCCTATATCCATATAAACAATATAGCACCAATAATAATTAAAACATATGATGATAGCGATAGTGATATTGATATATTAATTGAATAATTATTATAAGTACCGAATAGTTTGTATATTTGTGTAATCATAAATATAATTTTTAATAATAAAATAACTTGTAATTTCACATTTAAACATAAATAAAATATTATTTAATGTCTTACTTATTTTTATTACAAATCATGATTAAATTCTAAGTAAAATACGGACCTGTTCGGTCATATTTCAATTTTACAGCTGGCCCGGATCTTTCCTAATAGGGATCAGTAAGTCACTTTCTTATATCCCTGAACAGACTTTATCTGAATTATTTGTTTGTAGGGCCCAACTAGTTAGTTAGTACGCTACTGGTCAGAAAAGAAATTGCAATATCTACCGCATCTGCAACTGCAACAAAAATCGCTATTGCATGCTTGCTGTGCATTGTGAATTAAAACTACACAAATTTGAAAAGGATAAGGCTAATAAAAATTCGATTTAATTTTCTTTTTAACACAGGTTTTTATCACTGTCTGGTTTGTGCATCCTTTCATCATAAAATGTATTTTTAGGGATTTTCGTTGTTATTTTGGCAATTTAGATTGTTTTTCAAGAAGTGTAAAAATGTATCTAGTAAATACGTTGTTAATATAAAATTAAATGTAGAGTTGTATTCACTGAAAACGAGTACACTACAAAGTGTTGATTGATTTTAACATTTCAAAAAAAGTGTAAACAAGCATGTCACTGCCAACATTTACAAAATGCATAGTCATTTAACAGAAATTGAAAAAGGTCATAGTAGCCAGAATTCAGGATGGGGGTCAAGCAAATCTTTATGAAAAAGGCAAGAGAAAAGAGTTAGGGAACGTTGGGATCAAGAGGGGTATTTAAATACTGGTCCTGGTACTGGTACTGAAACTGCAAGATACGCTGTCATTGGCACAGGATTTCCTGGGTCTCAGCCTACCACCAGAAAGAAAATAAAATAATCTGACTTAAAAGACCGAGTTGCCGCGAGATAAATGATATTCACCGACCAACGGAGGCAGTCTTAGCTACTTTTCGCTCTAAATTATATATACCGTGAACATCAATTTTGGAACGCGCTAGTGTTTCCTGAAGAAAGGGCTTTTCAGACAACATATAATGGGCCAATTCGTGTATGCCGTTCAGATATCACAAGATTCGAAGAACGCTACACTAGCGATCTTGCTTTTAGACCTAGACGATTTTCTGTGGATGTCTGGGGTCTAATTGTAAAAGAAATATACAAAAGAAATTTAGACCCCTCTATTATAATGAATTATTATTGAAAGTTATCCATGATTCCTGGGAAGGGATTGATCCAAATTCTATTGCCAATTTAATTCACTCAATTTCAGACAGATTGGCTCAAGTAGTCGAAATTCAGAGTCATATAACAAAATATTAAATTTTGATAATTATTGCTATTGTTTTTACACTCGTTGTTGTTTTTATTAGTCATCAGGTACGTAGAGTTTAAAAATTTGCAATATTCTAGAAATATTTGTATGCTATTAAAAATCACATTTTGTACTGTACACATTCTGTACCTACCTATTGATCCTAAGAGCGGAACTTGTTTAGTTTTTTAGTAAACTTCTAAGAGTGAAAAGAAAGCCAAAACTACTAGACATGTCGTTAGGGGAAAAACCATAGGTAATCTTTGGTTTCATCTATATAGTCATCCTTTGTAGGTTTAAAATCGTTATTTCTCAATATATATTTATATCATTCTGATAAGTATATGCACTGTAGCATATTTCAAAGGAGATTTTACAGACTAGACCAACATAAAATGACGTACACATAAAATGGATTTATTTATATCTTTCCATTTCCTTATGGATCATTTAAGAAATTCGCATATGGAATCCTTGAAATAATATCTAGTTTTGTTATTTTTGCTAGCAGTGCTGTCAAGCAGCTTACAAGTTAGTAAAATCATTCGTCAGGGCTCATTAAGAAAACCTAACAAAAACGTAAAAGCTTTTTGAGCCATTAAAATAAAATTCACTTGTTTTATTTCAAAAGTAAGCACTATGGAAAGTACAAATTGCACTTACGTAAATAAATTCGGCTTTAAAAAGAAACACTTATGGTTGGTTGGAAATCAAATATTTGATACAAGTTAGTTCTAACTATTATAAAAATTGACTGCAAGCTGCAACAAAAGTTTCATCTACCTCCAAAGATAATTTTGCGTAGCTATAATTTTCTTTGCTTATTGCCTATACTCTAACTTTAGTTACTGTCCATATAACAGAATTACTATTTCTTCTATACCGTTACAAAATTGGGTGTTCATATCAATATCAAACAGGTGAGACCGTATATTGGACTTATGCCCCTCTATGTGTTCACAACACCCCCCATAAAAGAATGAACCGATGTGTGAAGGGGACATATATATTTTTACCATTACTGTACCCAGGCCAGATGTTGGTGCTTATCCGTATAAATAGACAGTTATTGCGGGAGGTGAACAAATTGCAAAATACGCTAATTTTAAAAGAATTTGACGGTTCATTCTAAATACATAGCAGGCAATTTCTTGTTGATTATCTTTAATGTTGCAATTATTTTTTGTTATTTAAGTGACAATATCTACGTCTATGTCTTGAACCCTGTCTTCACTGCCACAAAGGAGAAGCTTAAAAAGGTTTTATATTTATTCTGTAAGATAACCCAAAGATTACAAATATGTAGATAAGGGTTACATGTATTTATCAAGCTAGGTATCTTTGACTATCCAAATAAATGTTCGTGCGTTTAATATTATATAAATATATAAACCTTAAAGGGTAACAATTTATTCATCAAAATAGAAATCAAGAAAATTGCAGGGAGATAAAAAAAATCTTACATAATCCAAGCTTTGAAAACGTATTTTTTCTACTACTAACCTATAACATCGCCATTATTGACCGATTATTAACGCTAGAAATCGTTTTTCTCTACCTTATAAGTCATTATTGACCATGGTCAATAATAAGCCATTGAAATCCATTATTGACCGATCTTTGACCTTAACTGAATTTTGTTTGAACGCAGGTAACTTGATTTTTTAATTCTACAACATCAATTCATTGTGGTTAGGCAACCAGATAATTATCAATACATATTAGATTACTTGATATTGTAAAATATCGATACAATCAACATTTTTTCTGCTTCCATCCTTAATTCGGGAGGTGTACACATAATATTATCACTAACATTTTCTTCGCTCATTTTAAAAAAAAACGCAAAACTCGTGAAATCTGATGACACAAATGAACACAAATTGACATTGACAAAGCCACCTGACAAAACAACAAAATATTTTGCCAATTCCAAAGCGCAGGTAACTTGATTAAAAAATATACTTATACCTACCTATAATTTTTTATAATTATTAATACTATAAAGATAAATGTCATATAAAAGTTTGTAGTAGTGGAAAAAATAATATATTAACCACGGTTTAGACAGCTTATTATAGCCCTCGCGTCTTAAATCCCTCGTCGCTTCGCTCCTCGTGATTTAAACTCGCCGCTCGGGCAATAATGATGGCTGTCTAAACCTTGGTTAATAATATACTATTATATATCAGTGCAACAGTACCTTGGCATTGTTATTACTGTTAAGATATTGGCGATAAAAGTCAGGTATAATTCCAAAAAATCACCAATTAAAAAAATACTTACAAATCCATATCCCCTGCTTTTTCCAGTCTGTCTGTCAGTAATAACTACAGCCTCTTCAATATCACCATAAACAGCAAAATGGTCCCTTAACGATTTGTCGCTGGTGTGGTAGGGTAACCCACCAACAAACAATTTAGTCCAGGTGGTATCTTTGTTTTGTATGGCACTACCATTAAGACTTCCAGTACTGAGTACCCCTAGGCCTGTCAGACTAAGGGTATCGGCGTCTGGTGAGCCTATGCCTGCACTGGGCATGAGCATATTCTGAAAGAAAAATATTTAATTATTGTTAAAGTTTTACATATTGGTCGGGATTTTTATCGAACAATAATAATTTCTGGCTGACGATAGGGATGGCTTGCTGCTCGCACGTCAGCTCTATACTGCGCATGCGATAATGAAGAGATATTTATAGGTTTTGGCCACGAAAAAAAAAATGAAAAAAAAATGGGATATTTAATTTAAGGTTGAGGTAGCTAGAAATACATTACAGTTTCCTGTATATTATAAACCACAGTGTATGGTCCTGTTTAGGGTTACATCCTTTTTTTTATATTATGTTATATTAAAATACCTGAATTAATTCAGAAACGCTTTCTTACCTTATTATTTAAACAAAGAGAGATGCTGGCCCTTTGATCTCAAATAGTGCCATAGAAATATATTAAAAAAAAAATTCCAAACGTCATAATAAATAGTTTTAACTTTAACTTTTGAATAAATAACTAAAAATTAAAAATTAGTAAAAAGCAAGGTCCCAAACCTGTGACCTACCGCTCGAGTCCAAATTAATTAAGATCAATATTTGCTTAGAGAGCTCTTTCAACTTTTCGGTAACATTAAACTTCAAACTGACAGTTACGACAAATTATGGCCAATGGCATTCTTCTTCAATACGTTGCCATGATTGCACCTTTTCATTTAGTTGGTAGGAGTAAATAAAAAATATTGCTACTAGTAACAAAATAGGCTTCTTCCACATACGATATTGGGTTCTATTATTATACGCTTAAAGAAAAATGTCTTTTCATGACATATTATAGATAATAAACCTTTCATTAAGGAAAGATTGCACAGTTAGGTAAGCATGTGCAAAGAGTGAAAAATAATAAAACGATATCACGTATACTTTGTAACAGTCACAAGTAATTTGGAGGCCTTCAAAATATATTAGCCAATTTGCCGATAATTAATATTTTGGAAAAATTGTGTATTTTTTTAAATCGCATTTTAAAAGATATGTCAGCTAAATAATAAGAAGAACCTCCTTTAGGTACTTATTGTAAACTAGTATTTAGCTTTACAAAGACAACTACTAGAGTGAGCTAAGTCAAAGTAGTCAAAGATACTTTAGACTACAGATAGATTCTATTAAAACGCACGGTATATGTTTTTCTTTATTTGATTTGTGTTGCATGATAACTTTCCATTAACTTTTTACAGCATTCTTTACACCGCCTTTCGGAATTAGCAAAGAACACCGGAAGATATAGGGTCGTCCATTTAAATTTAGCCCTGGTAAATTAATTCTATTTATTCCTTTACTTATTTACAGAAAAATATACATATTAATCTCTGTATGTATTAAGTCAATGGCTCTGGTTGAAACCAAATGGCCAACATTAATCTATTATTTTGTTTCTTCTTGTTAGTTTTGTATATTTGTTATGATGCCTTGATTGAAATTTTGCCTATGCTTTGTTTTCTTTCTGTATATAGGATTTGCTTTTGCTTTCTAAAGTATTATTAACAACAACCTTTTCATATCTATATTTATATCTGCTTATTTTTAGACACACTGTATGATTAATTTTCTATTTAGCATTGCCTGACTTTTCCCTATTAACTTTTTACTGCCTTCTTTAACTCGCCTTTCAAAATTAGCACAACGCTGCTAAGATAGGCTTGTCCTTCCATCCCGACTTCAGCCGTATTAAATTACTCAAATTTCCGATAAATCATTAAACATGCAAAATGTGTTTAGCTGTTAAACTTTTATGATATAATCAGCAGTCTCTTTTGTGCAACCCAATACGAAAAGGGCAAACACCAAATTGTTTAAAGCAATTTGACTGCTTTCTAACTAACCTTAACTAAAAAAAAATATATTTAAAATTAAAATGACCACGTTCGTTTTTTTTAAAGAAAAGTCCCTAAAGTTTATTTGTTTTGTTGTTGGACCCTTAATAAAGGCTTGTACATAAAACACGGAAAAGATTGAGTCACTGATAATATTCTCCTCTTCCTCTTTCCTCTGCAGATCGCATGTTTTTGCGTGTTATTAAATTGACAAAATTAATTATTTCAGAAATGCAGACCTGGTTTTGTTTCTCTCGGTTGTTAAGTATGTCAAATTATATTAAAAAGAATTAACAAAAATTGGAAAGCAGCAGCTAGTAACTAAACTGTTTTTAGTCGCTGTATACAAGGTGTTTACTAAGTATCCAAAAATTTACTTCAGGTCAACTAAAACGGACAAAAAAATATGGGATTAATGTTCAATAAATTTTAAGACTTTGCGCGAATTATTACAGTTTTCGCAAATTAATAATCGTTTTGTTATTATACAATGAGGAAATAAATTAATTCGTTCAGACTGTTCAGACTATATTGATTTATGTCAATGAAACAACAGTTTAATAGCTGTAAAAGTAACTAAAAAGTTACCTACATGTTTCGAATGCTTAAGCATTCATCATCAGGGGATCCTAAAAAGGATAGTAAAAAGTTAGGAACGACCAATGAATATAAAATAAAAGTTTAAGTGGGACTTACCTAACATCATAATATGGAAAATGAATTAATATGTTAATATGACCAGCTAGTACACCAAGTCTTCACCTTTACATTTCTCATCCTATTAAGTTGTACTCATTAATTTGAGACAACTTACATTACAGTTTCTCTCAACTCGATGTTAGGTAAGTCCCACTTAATTTTTTATTTTATATTCATTGATCGTTCCTAACTTTGTACCTACCTTTTGAGTATCCCTTTTTAGTATTTCTCATTTTTTTTTATGAAGAAAACGTATGGAAGGCAGTTTTCTTTAGAAATGTGTATCTATCTAGTTCCTTTGAGCAAAAAATTACCGAGGTAAACCAAAAAGGATAATGTACTTAGAAGTACTTTTATTCCACCCTATAAAATACCATGAGTATTTTATAAAAACAAAAATACAAACTCTGCCAAAAATTTCATGAAATTCGGTCGTAAGTTTGAAAATTTAACACTAAACCCAACATATTTTTTTGTTCAGTTTCTATTTAGCAGGAGAGTGATTCCTCAGTTTTTTTTTTAACAATATTCAAACTTAACCTTAGGGCAAGAAAAACTATTATCAGTTTTATTTTGGACAAAGAAATTTTCCAAAGAAAATACTAAACTCCTTAATAATGGACTTCGCAATTAAAATAATTTTTTTTCAATTCAAATCATGATTAAAATCAAAATTATATTATATTATTATATCAAAAAATAAAACCACTATACCTAAATAATGTTTATTTGAGTTAATTGTAGTGCTTGCAAAAAAAAACTAATTTTTCAGCTTTTTCCGTTAATAATCGATTTCTGAGTTTGGAATGGATTAAACCAAATGTTGAGAAAATTCTCTCGACCGATGCGGAAGAAGCACAAAGCACAAAGTAATTGTCTAATTATGAAGAACTCTTTTTGAATAATGGGAATATTTTGTTGCGACTTCCACCATTCTATGGGTTTTACATTCTGAAGAATATCATCATGAAACATAATATCAGTGAAAAGTTCTGATCTGGCAAGAAACATAGAAAAAAAGTCGAAAAAATCAAAGGAATCGCGATTTTCGATGTTTTTCAAATCATGATTTTTTCAACCCTGGCAACAATCTATGAATTGTCAAAAACTTTAAAGAAAAGAATTCAGTACATGTGTGCTATAAACCATAGTAAGTAAACGTTAATGTTTATGATAAATCATAATATTTTGAAATTGTGAATAAAATAATTTATAAGAAGGTTTTCCAGCAGTCACGCTGTCTTAATCTGAAGTCGGCACCGCGCTGCGTGTTTGGACTTTCTCCAATGTCCAGCGCACCGACATGGAGATGATGCTACAGAGCGCAACGTTAGAGATAAGATCTAGATCTGGACTTACCTTTGGATGGTCTTCAGCGGGCTCTAAGACGGAAGCCGCGCGCTCTTCGTTTGCACGCGCGATCTCAGTAGGCCTTGCGGGTCTATTTCCCAACGGATTGACTATGTTGTTTATGTACTCTTTGGTAAAGTTGCTACGGCGATCTCGCATAGGGGAGCAGGTCTTTGCGATTTGCACATAAATTTCCTGACGCTCAGGAGGATAAAACGACGACGTCGACTCGACCACGTGCGAATTCAACTAGTCTCCAGACGCGAGAGAACGTAGTGTAACCACCGTCGGCTAATTTTAGACTCCTCCGGCCCAGCTGTTCGGACTTTTTGTCCCTCAGAGTTCTGTAAGGGAGTACAGACAGGCGAATGTCAACGTATCGCGCGTTATTGAGCACAAATATGTCTGACAGAGGCTACCGCTCAAACTGTTCAAACGCGAATACACACGCGGGATCCTGGTAAGCTCTGCGCCCCCTGCTTTGCGGGACAGTAGTACGACGTAACGTAACCCCCTAGTCGCACTGAGCGCGCCAGTGGCGTAGGGGTTTGTCTGCAGTTGTGGCAAGCCGTCACTACGGAAGTTTTTGCTTTTTACCAATAATGTTAATACACACAAACAGCTAACACGGGTGTGAGTGCTGAAATTATAAAGCCATAAATTATAGAAATTATTTAAATACACCTATATGTATGGACTTCCGTTTTTGTGTATACATATAATATTGTTAGGTATATTTATATTGCAATTACCGACACAATGAATACTATAGAGAGAACATTTTTAAGTTTTTCTAGTAGGACAAACCGTTTTCAAGTAATAATTCTTCTTCTTTACAACAGTGTTCTAAAACAGTTCAGGCTTTAAAGTGGCGTATCATTTCTTTCTTAACGCCATTCTTTCTTAACCATCCCTCCAAATTTCGGAACGCATTTACCGATCACCCTGTATAACAACTAACTTTTCCGTGGTCTAGCAGCTGTAGAGCTTCTGTGTTGTTATGTAGGTGAAGTCGGGTTTGAAACTGAGGGCAAACCTTTTGGTCCCTTCCTTCACTATTCCAAGATCTCGACGACAGATCCAGCCCCAAAGCTAGGAGGCACCTTATTGTAGATTGATCATTTGATTGAATTTCTTCCCAGAGGAAAATACTGTTGTTTATATTTTATATCAAGCTTCGTAGTTCTTTTCTTCATGCTCTTTCCATCGAGATTTAACACCAACAGTCTTGCCGAAATATTTAACATTCATATCATGAGGCACAGGCTCAGTTTTCTAGTGGAGTTTTCATGATCTTGATCAACGGCGAGAATAGCATTGATTACCAGCTACTACTTTTAAAGTAGGTTTTTCCGATGCTTATGGTAAACCTCTAATAGATAAAGAATCAGACCTAAAACGCTTCCTTAGGTCACATCCTCCTTTATTTCCTTAAAGTTGAAATAATCCTGCTTCACTCCTCAGAAATTATACATATAAGCTGTTAAAATCTCCACATGCTGCATAGATATAATTTAATTCTACTTAGTATTTGTTGAAAGCAGGATTACCTCGGGGAAGTTTATGTGTATCTTCGATATACTGCCAATCTCCCAGCTACCCGACTAACGCTGTCCGCCACATTTTCTGACGAGAGGGCTATACTGGCTTCGCACACATATTTAAGAGTAGCATCAAGATTCAAGTGCATCTTCAAGAAACAAAGTCGACACAAATCACATTCACTCTCTATGCACTATTCTGTCCTACAGTAATCCTCATAGACAACAACTACCACAAGCGGAAGAGGTAACATATGATAAAGAGAAATCACAAAATCTACAAACCTTAAAAAGCTTTCAATTAAAGTACTACGAACCCCAACCAAAATTCCCCAGTATGTACCAAACGATGTGGTCAAAATGCCCTGCAAACTTTTATTCCCGGTGCAATTCCTTTATATACAGTTGCCAAAATTATAATTTAATTCCCATATTAAAAATATGGTTGCCCGAATAAAAGTTTTGTGATGCAGTGGTCACGTGGCCATCATCTTCCTCGTTTGCATTTAGTAATAAGTCGGCGAGCTGTCGCGCGGACGCGCCACTTATGTCTTGTACAAGTTTTGTTCCTGACAATGAAGGGAGCATAGTGTATAATGGATTACTTTTACTTTTTGCTATGTAAGTCTAAGTGATTTGTTAGAGGACTGGGGAAAGGTGTTTAGGAACGATACTATGATTAGCTGTGAAGGTGTGCCATAAGAGCAACATTGGAATACTTAAGCGCGTTCAGAATTAAGGACTAAGGAACATAGTGTTTGCTGTAAGAGGAACGAAAAACGAATCCTCTATTAGGTTAATGTCGAGACTATCCCGCTCATCGATAACAAAGGTTCAAAAAGAACACTCAAGAGGGCAAAACCCTTTGAATTAGTAAAATAGTCTCAGTGCAAAGCAGAGTAAAGTGCGGTAGTTCTACACAATAATCTCATAGTGTGTTATTAGAGCCTAAGGATTATTGTTTCAAGATTACATAATATCGTAAGCAATAATTTACTAAAGCAGACTTATAGTAAAAAAAGTGAAGACAGAGCAACACAAGTCTCTTAAACTTAAATTTCTACTCTCTAACGAGGATATTATGTCCGGTATAAAACTGAAATTAACCTTAATAAAACAAGATCTTTAACTACATTTGCACTTTTTATCAACTCTTTACTTTGCGCAACACACTGCGAGTCTAAATCCAAAATTAGTTCTTTAATGGCTTCGAAATGTTCTGCTTAGAATATTGCGGCCTTAATCCACGTTCCCCACCGGGTAATTACAGGTTTTGGAGGTAAACTAACTCCTGGTAATCTCTCCTTACACATCTGCACTCTTAGAGGTGCTTTTTGAAACACTTTTCTTACATTTGAAATTATTTTATTTACTAAAGGATATTCAGTTCTGACGGTTTCTGCGACTCGGTTTATTCCCCGTAAAAGACAAGTCACATGTACCATATTGGGATAAAAGATTCTTAAGTTTTGGCCTACTTTTACCATATACGGGGCTGCATCAGACAAAAGCACTAAAAACTTCTCATCTGGGACTGGATTTGGTAAGAAAAAGCTCGATAGGGACTGCTGAATAAATCGGGTTACGGTCACATTATTAGTTTTGTCTAGCTGCTTAGAAGCTATTAAATATGAGTTTGTTGCTTTATCTTCTTGAAGTGCTCCAATCATAAGATGTGCGATAAATCTGCGAATAATATAAAAAATTTTATCACCCAGTGAAGCTCTAATTTCTTCTAAAACGGTTTCGTATACTGAATGGACATTCTTCTTTCTAAGCGTGGATTCGTCAGGAAAGGTTTGTTGACAATATTTTTGCAAAAATCCCCTAAATTGCGGATATTGCAATTTTTTTAAGGGTATGTTTGCAACTTAATTGGTACAATTATTTTAAAACATTTACATGACAACACATTTATTTGGCGGAATTATTATCGAATTTTGTCGAATCAAACTTAAGTTGTGATAAAGTAATGTCACGTATTTGTCCGAAATAAACTTTAATTAAATTTCTCAATCAAATAATTTAATTTGACGAATGAAGTATTTTGTTGTTCGTTTTCAATTAAATATTTTTTTTTGAATAAATTCGTTTAGGGTTATTTCAATTAAATATTTTTCTTCGTGTAAATGGTTAATAGATCTTATTGTTGGAAAATGACGGAAGATATCACAGTAATATCCGACAAGTGATTTTTATTGTTCTAAATTCTGCTTAATGTCTATAGAGTTAGTGGCAGATTGCGGGGGTCATAAGAGCTAAAAGAAGAGATAAGTGGTCATGCTAGGGTCATAACAAAATCGTATTTGTAACGTCGAAGACGAAAATTTGTTAGACAACCAAGGAAACTATATAACTTCAAAATTAGTAATTATTTTAGGGTGCCCATTGTGGGACTCTAACTAAACTAAAAAAAAAAAGACCATTTATCTATCGTCACCAATAAAAAAAAAATAGCAAATTAGCAGAAACAAGTGATGATGTAATAAAATAAATAGGTAAGTACTTATTTGTAAAAAATGTTTACTTTTCTTTGTATTACTGCCTACGCCTCTGTCGCGTCTCACTATATAGACACGGGTTGCTCAAACATTAAAAGTGAGAAGGGTGCAATACAGGACCAAGGACCAAGGATCTAAAAAATATATTACTTCGAGTTTGGATTACTGTCCGGTGCAAACAGTTGTTTCCGTCGTTCTCGTTTCACATGCAGTTTTTGAATGTTCAAATTTTAGATGGTTGTAAACTTTTTATTGACTAATTGTGCCAGAATTGAAGCTTGTGGTTTCATTAAACTTTTTGCAGAGTAAATACGATGAAGATAAAATTAGGCAAAACATGTATTATCGTTTTATTTCTGTTTAATTTGTATGCTGTGCTAGTTGGGCTACGCTCCTTCTAAAGTCAATTAAAACAGCAAATTTTAATAATTAACTATCAAAGAGCTTTAATGAAACTGCTGCGCTCTAGGCTAGGCTATCGGTGTGGCTATGGACAAGCTCTAGCTGTCAGCTATTATTTTTAACAAAAATTAACTCAAGGGAGATAATCATAAATTAATTTTATTTTTAATATTGGTGCTAGACATGTTTTAGTTTGGCAGATTTAAGTAGACTAAGTTTTTATTTATATTTTGTCGCCTTGTCTAAATCTTTTGGCACATCATTTCATACAGTAGCGGCTCGTTTCCATTTGAAAATAATAAAAAAACGATATATTTATTTATACCTTCGGTTTGGGTTTCACAATGTAATAAATTTATTTTTATTTTCAATCAAAGAAAGATAAAAAGACAAACATATTTTGAAATTAAACATAGAAGCGCACTCATTTCAGTTTAACGACTGAAAATAAAATAATTTAAAATACTATTTCAGTGAGGATCTCAATCAACGAGCGCTTTTTAATTTAGAATAGTAATATGTTTTAGATGTGTCTCAAAATAAACTATATCATTAGGAAACGAAGCGGGCTCATCATCCAGTAAAAACACCACGTGTTCCATTAAGAAAAGCTGGAAAACTGTACTGATAAAATCATTATTGTTGTTTCAAAAAATACATCTTTGTTTAGCCAAACAAATAATATGTATTTAAAAATTGTCATAGAGTATTTTTACCAGATTTATTTAATATAAATATTTTATATTTAAAAAAATTAAACCAAATATACACAGTGTGTAAAAAGTCCCGGACCGGTCAAATATTTAAAAAATGGCGCAAAATCAAAAATTTTTTAATCAAAATTTTTGAAACATCAGAACGAAAGAACTTAGAAGGAGGAATCGAGAAGGCAAATAAAGTTTTTTCATAGAAGTTATGGTTACTAAGATACCTATTATTTGAAATTAAAAAATTAATTGACTATTATAGTATTATTTTAACAATCAGAAATTTAAGTAAGTTAACGTATGGTGTGCGGTAACGTTCAATAAAGTAATTGATCCATTTTTTCTGGAAAGAAGGCTAAACGCAAATTATTATTTGGGAATTCTTAGTGAATACTTTTTTCCTCAATTGGAGGAAGAAACTTTGGAATTTAGAAGGAAGGTGATATTCCAGCAATATGGCTGCCCAGCGCATAGTACACTGCTTATAACAAATTGGCCTAATGAACATTTCCCCGAAAAATGTATGGGCCGCCATAACCGATACACTGGACAGCGCGGTCTCCGGACCTCACTACGATGGATTATTTCCTGTGGGGAGGTATCTTAAACAAAAAGTTTATGCTACTGACATGCAAGATAATGTTGATATTTTAAAAAACAGAATCACTGACGCCATTGCTACAGTGACACCAGATATTATTCGCAATGTTTATTACGAATTTCGAAAAAGAATGGAGAAATGTGTCGACGTTGGAGGATTTCATGTTGAATGAAACGTTACTGTTTGTCATTTATCTCAATGTATTAACTTAAATAAATTTTGATTTTTTCTGGCAACAATTATTAGTTTTAAAAATTCTGTTTTTGGCCTATTTTTAATATCAGATAATATCTTAGTAACCATAGCTTCTATAAAAACACTTTATTTGGCTTTTTGATTTACGCTTCTATGCTCTTTCATTTTGACGCTTGAAGAAAGTTTCATTCAAAAATGTTTTATTTTGCAAATCTACATATTCATGTTTTTTCCGCACCCTGTACAACAAAATCAAATTTTCTCAACGTGAATCGTATTTATACAACAAGCAAAAGAAATTATTAAGGGTGACTTTTTTCGAAAAACTGAAAATAATGTTTTTTACATGTATAGTTAAGTCCATCCGTGGACACACTGTATATAATTTTTTCAACGGTTTCTGTGGAAATTTCTGTGAAAAATAAATTTGTCGTATTGGCCAAATGATTTGCCCTTATCTTTATCGTTAATAAACTGATTAGCATTGTCTATATCCATCAAAGTCCCATCCCCCTCAGTAGTAGTTGCAAAGTTTAAATATTATAAACTTATAAACATATGGGTGCATCATTTTAAATACATTGTGGAGGAGAGGTGTAAGACGCCACTGGACTTCAGCAATTTATTGATATCGGACGTAATCTCCATATCTCTTCATTTGCATCTTTTTACCCTATAATAGAATTTACTCTAGGATCAGTATTAGTAATTATATGATAAATAATGCATAAGGTCCGCCACTGTGCGTTACCCCATAACTTATGAGTTTGTTCCACTTGGCGAGTGCCTCATAGCGCACACCTGGCTATGGGCACCCTTTAGCCCTCGACTATGCACCCTTATTATCTACGGCACGATTCGATTTTTTTCTTTATTTTGATGCATCAATGGAACAATGGGGTTGATAGATTTTCCAGACCCGGATTTTGATTGGTAACTTTGGATTTTGATTGGTGATTTAGAAAATATGGATTTGAAAGCCGCTCCTGGGTTTTTATTGGCCATACCAAAATATCCGACCTATGGCTATTATAGTTTTCGTGGTTTAGTGTTTTGATTAGAGCTACAAAACCCGAAAATGTCCCCGGCATGGAGCTTGAAAATTCCTTTCGCGGAATATAATCATTGAGTTTTGCATTCATTTGGTGATCGTTATTTTTAATTTCATTGCATTTCATTTGCAATACCCATATTTATTATAAGTGATTTTATTTAGTCTGCATCTTTAAAATATGAATACGTTGAGCAAGTTTAAAGTCGGTCCTGATATTTAAACGCGAACTGCCTAAGATACTCCCGCAAAACGCTGCATGCTGGGGGAAATCTGGAACACTGCATACTATTGTAATATAATAAGGTTAAATATTACAATTAATTACCTGTTTTACTCAAATTATTGTCAAGTTAAAACATCGGAATGCTATTTTTATAACAAAAGCGTTGTTAGCCTCTTCTCCCGTTATAAATATTTTGCGTCTGTGCCAAATTAGTTTAAAGATGCGCACTTATGACATTTGCGATTCGGATGACAGAAAAAAAAATGTCCACTAGAAGTTAGTAAGGCGTTTCCACCATAGTTTATCGTTTAGCTGTTAGCTAAATTATTATGGCAGCGGCCTTGGCAGTGCCTTCTTCCCCGCAAATTTTCAAAACGCTATTCTGGGTGAGGAGAGATGCGTTACAACGCAAAATCCAAAAAACGGCTGAAAATATTTTATTCACATTTTAGGAGTATGTTGGGAGACATAGTTTAAAACAGTTTTGACATGTAAGGATAAAACTTATTGGTTATTTATGAATCGGAGACTGAAGCACTTCTAATTTTCAGTAATTATCAAAATGTGTTGAAGAACACTCCTGTATTACATAATGTCGTGAATAAGCTCCCTACGTTTGACAAATGTGTCATTTATTAAAAATATTGTGACATAAAATGACGATTATAAACGGTTTGCAGGTTTTTTGCATCCCCAGGCGAAAGAAATGGTTCTCTATTTAATAGATTATTTTAAAAATGAACAGGAGAAAGCTACTGATACCGGCGAGTTATTAAATCCCAAGTCTATTAAAGAAAAAGTCTCGGAAGCACTAAAACTAAGTTTAAGATCAATACAGAGAATTGTTCATGAAAGTAGTAGAAGTATACCAATGAAGAAAACGCAAAGACGATCAGGGAAACAAAGAGTGAAACTTTACAGGAAGGTAAAAAAATTGATGTAAGGAATGTTATTAACGACTTATATGCATCACAACTTGATATAACGCTTTCAGTTTTAAAAGATGCTTTAAAGGAACGAGGTATTTTAGAAATATAGGTCTCAGGTCATTGTAAGCGCTAATAAAAAACTTGGGATTTCGTTATAGAAAGGACTGCAACAGAAGATATTTGTGCGGACTACCAAGAATTGCAAGTGAACGAGTCAGATTTTTGAAAATATATGTCGAAAATTATCAATCAAAGTTTAGAAAAGCAGTTTTTTTTAGATGAAACTTGGGTATTTTCGAATGAAAGTGGATTTAAATCATGGCAAAACGACTCGAAAAACTGATACCAAATTTGGATGAACTATCCCAAATTGTACTAGACAATGCATCTTATCATTCTCGGGTAATAATTATTATTATTAATAAGAATTATTATTATCATTAACAATAATTATTTTGTTTTTTTTTTTTTAATTTTCAACCTCTATTTTAAATTCTGTAATAATAGTTCAATAAGAAAAATGCCCGACATAAATTACTGGTCCATGGTGGCCTTAAAGTAGTAGGTACTTCTTATATTTTATCTTGACCATACTTGGAATTTTAGTTTGCCTTTTCTTCATTGGTATACTTCAACTACTTCATGGACATTGGACAATCCTGTGTGTAGGTCTTAAGCTTAGTTTAAGAACTTCCAAGACTTTCTGTGTAATAGATTGGGGATTTGATAACTCGCCGGTTTTAGTAGCTTTTTCTTGTTAATTTTTGAAGTAACTTATTAAATTGGAAACATTTTTTTAGCCTGATATTACACAACAAAAATTTAGTCAATGTGTAGTTTCAATTTTTTTTTATATTTAATATATTATCTGCTGAAATAAACTAAAATTTGTTTAATTTATCTAACATTCTATTTACTTTGTTACTTTAAATTACAAATGATTAAAAAAACTATAATTATTAAAAAGATATATTCAAAATTCATATTACATGTAACATTTTGCAACAATACGAATGCATGCACCTTTGTGGCATTAATTTTATCATTATCCATGATGAGTTTTAATTTTGCCATAAAAACAATTGCAACTGAAAAGTTTTCGCGTGTTTTGGGACTAACGTGAATTTTTTAAATTGGCGGAAAAAAGAAAATATCTTTTTTTAGATAAAATTGAAATAAATTTTTACTAGCTTACTGCATCGTGTATATAATATTTTATATATTTTTTGTTTTTGTGACTTGTCTAAACATATTGTATGTTTATTATGTGCCAATAAATTATTTGTATTTGCAATAATACATACATTAGTTTAGTTTAAATAAATGTACACAAAAGCATTCAAAATGATATACAATGTAAAATGCAGACCAGTTCTGATGTTTTAATTTTTCTCTATTAAACAACCACCCCTATTTACCGAGCAACATTTAATTCCCGAGGGTGGTCGCTAGTCAGAGGTTTTACTGTATATTGTTTATGTAATTTTCTACCATCATTTTAGTTATTAAATTTTTTAAATATAAAATTATTGTGTCGACCGTGTGCAACAATACGAATGCACCCCTGAGAAATTAATTTTGGAACGAGACCCATCACCCGTCATTTTTATTATGACTGATAGTTTCAAATTAATTGTTAACCTATTACCATTCAGTTTTATGGAAAATCAGCTGTCCATATACCGCCATATTGGTTTTAATATCTTGAAACATTTTTGAAACATCTGATTCTACTGATTTGATTCAGAGATCATATGAGCCTAGTTAAGTGGAAGCCGACTTTACTACTATTGTCCTTGACGAAGTATTAATCTGTTTCGAAGATATTCTTTGAGTTTGATAGAATTTTTTTTTCAGTGCAATTAGGGATTGAAATAGACGTGCTATTAATTCTGGGAAAATATAGAAGGAAACTACCGAGAAGCTGCACAAGTGTCGGCTATTAGGTTTCCCGCCAATCAAAAAACTCATATGACATTTAAGCGATTAGAATATCGAGGGCGCAGTACCAGAAACCTTCGAAATAAGAACAGAGCTCGAAGTATTGGCTATTTTACATAGGCACAATTTTCACCCTTACCATATAACTCTTCATCAGGAATTGTATGGCCAATTCAAAATAGGATCATATTTTGTAACTGGTTAAGACTTGCAACTCACGAAAACAATGTATTTTTAGAAAGATAGTAATTTGCGACGAAGCCACATTTACCAATTGTGGTCAGGTAATTATTTAAATTATTCTGGATTATTTTTGGTCTGAATTTTGTACTGAGTGAATCAATTTTGCTTTTATTAATTTAAGGTCAACCCGCACAATTTACATTATTGGGCACCTCAAAATCCTTACTGGATGAGAATAATGCCGAATCAACATCTTTGGTCGGTTAATATCTGGTGTGGTATAGTCGGCGGTAGAGTCATTGGACAATATTTTGTTGACCCTCACCTTAAGTGGAGAAATTTTCAATATATTTTTAAGGAACGATTTGCCACAACTTCTGGGTAATTTATATATTTATTTATTTATTCAATTCCATTTCAGACTGTGTACATATACACAGAGTGTAAAAGTCCCGGACCGGAGAAAAGCCACTGCAGATCGTCAACTACGAGGTATTGGGTAGTTACTGAAAATATCCTTAATAATGACAGGAATAAGCATTAATATAAAATTAATTCAGACTTATTAGGTTAAAACGTTAATAATAACAACAACAACAACAAACAAAAGTTTACCTATAGTCGGTCTGTGTAAGTTAGCTTTTAAACTTTTTTTTATTGAATCATTGCAAGATTTTGAAAATGTTACCACGTGATTAAATATTCCATGTAAATTTCCAATAGCTACATTCCTCGCACCATAAAATATACTTAATTGACAATTAAACTCCCATCATTCGATTAAAATTAGCATTGGTGGAAAAACCTGTCACCAAAAAATATATGTTGCAGCCAAAAGAGTGAGACAAAGCTTCTCCAAGTTCTATTTCGAGAAGGTCGCATTTTTGCCAACAAGATGCTCAAATTAAAGAGGCGTTAAGAGTGAATGTAATTCAATTTTTTTTATTAATTTTCAAAATAAATATAAATTGGCACTTGTACAAAAAAACTGGAACAAATATATTTCAAAAATAAATATTAAGCAAAAAATGTGACGGTTTTAAGATAAGTTAAAATGCTGCCGATGTGAAATATGAACTAATCTAAACAGTGGCGTAGCCAGCTTCTGAAGACGGAGGGAAGAATGCGAAAAATTTTAGAAGGCTTTCCGTTGGGTGCTAAGAACTGAAAAAAAAAATGAGAGTAATAATATGCCTCCGCCTCTGTATAAATTTAATTCCAGCTCAGCTGTTGTGTGTTTATCAAAATGTATGAATTCGAGAGCAAAGAAAAATTTCCTGTAGAAGTTGATGCCGTCGAGCAATCTTTTTTTGGAACTTTTCTCTAATTTTACCACGACAAATGTCGCCTGGCCTATATAAATTTTACAGCAAGATAATATTGCTCAAAATTTATTATACCTAGTCGAGAATTTAAATGTCATTTGAGATTAAACATTTATACAGGGCGTTCCTTAACACCCCGTATTATCGTAACGCAACATTTTTGTAGCATAGTTTATAAAGCAAACTATCATTAATTTTTCATGTAGATTCACACCCTTAAATATTCGCATATCATTATGTATAAAAAATGCATTTATTTAATTTAAACATCAAATGATTAAACAAAGAAAATTAAAAACAAGCACAATAACAAATCTTCACCGCAGATAAATATTGACGATATCCAAAACATGTCAATCACCAGCCAAATATAATTAAATGCTTGAAGCATTAAAAATAAAAAAGATTTATTTAGCATCAGTCAACAGTAAATTAACGCGAAACTTACAAACTTAAATACTTTTTCATGGCCTAGATATAATAAATAGTTTATTTATTGTTAGCTTTCAGTTTATAAAGCGTGTGATAATGAAGAGATATAAACAGTTTTAATTTTTACTGGTTTTATTTGAAACAAAGCCGTGGTCACATAAAAAAAAATAATTTCGGGGGACAAAACCAATCTGTATTAATACTAAAGGCCTCAAGGCTGGCTCAAGATACAGAATTGATTTTAAAAAGGGCATTTCAAATTGTTATCACTCTTATACTATAGATACAGGCGCAAGGACTACATGACCAGCCAGTGGCTTTGGTCTCTTGGTCCCCTTCTGATTAGATGCTTTAAGCACAGCTTGAGCTTTGGAAGAATGAAAAAAGTGTTACGTCCCTGTCTAAATCTCCACCTTGCGACATCTAAGAGGAAAATTATGAATTTACTAATTCTATAAATAAAATCAATAGTTTTGTTTTCTTATAACGTTAGCCATCTATAGTTTGCTAGAATAAGTAAGCGATAGAGTCGCGGCTTTATGTAGAGAACTGTAATGAAATGAGAGAGCTTTAAATAGAGTTGTCGCACACTTCACGGCTAAATCGCTGTTGTATGATTTTACACTTTTCAGTTTATTTCCCTGATTATGCCCTTATTATTTGGTAAGGGAGGGTTTTTCAATGATTAACTGCGGATAAAAGACTGACTGATTTTCTGCAAACTTATTTAATGTTTTTAAACTTTATTAGGCAGTGATATTAGTATTTTTCAGGAGCGATGGTCGTATTCCTGCAATAAAGACATCTTTTGAGCGTCCTTGTATTATATTTGGGTATCCAATTATACAGGGTTCGCCTTTTAGGTGTTAATTGTATTTGTAACTTTTAATTTAAATTTATCAGATTTTGTAGGTATTTATTTTTCTTATAGGTATGTACACTGCATTTAAATTCAATAGTGTAGTTTTTGATTTATTTTCTAATTCTACACATACTACATACATTTTTAGTCAGATTCCATATTACAATATCCGATACCTAAATCCATCAGTTTAAAAGATGTAACGTCATTTTCATCAATACAAGAAATACTTATTCATCCTGAACAGCTTGACAATGTGCAAAGTTATAATAAAATCTGTTCATTACAATTTGAAGCACAATCGAGTTAATTTTATTATATCTCTTGCTACTTCAGAATTGTCTGGTTTTGTTACATACACTTTATTTTTTAAATGTTCCCAAAAGAAATATCCCGTCGATGTAAAGTCAGGAGATCTGGGTGGCCATTCTATTTCGCCCCTCCTCCAAGACAGAGTTTATCCTTCTAGGCATTGAAGTTACCAAAGTCCTTGCAAAGTCCGGATTTAACTCGTTCCACGCTTCTGCAATTTTATTTTTTAATACGTTCAAATTTTGTGGCCTAAAATTATTCTCACTATTGATTTTTTAGACTAAAACACTCCAAACGTTTTCCATTACATTTAAATCCGGACTACGTGAGGGCCATGGTGAAATGATAATTTGTTCCTGTTCCGATCCATTCCTCTGATTATTACAGGTATGTTCTCCTATAGTAAAATGAGATGTAGTTATAAAGCTAAGAAAGTTATGCGCAAGATTTAATGGCTGTCACTGTATATTGGTAAATATACCTATATGTCTTACACTTTTTCTTACATTGCATTTACAGTGCTTAATTATATTTGATGTCCTGAGGTTAGAATCTTTGGAGCCAAGTAATTAACAAACCGTAAATTTCTACTTGAATTCCTATTAGGAATTTGTAAGAGCTTATTGTCCCTAACCCCTAATATTATGTATGTGGTTAATATACGTGCAAAGTTTGCGATTTCCAATTTTAATTGGACTATATTTTTTTCAATAATCTAAAAATGTGCAACCTTACTTTTATTTTTTACAAAATCAATTAAAAAACTTTATGAACGAACTACCCTTACAAGAACGTCAACATATTTGGTTCCAACAAGACGGTGCCCAATGCCACAGTACAATAGCCGTTAGAGTATATCTTGAAAGTGTTTTCAATGAATACTTGATTTATCGATATTCAGATGTTTTTTGTCCTGCTAGATCTACTGACATAACCCCTTTTGATTATTTCTCTTGGGGTCATAAAACAGAAGGTTTACCAGCAGGGGCCGTTTCAAGATGTTGAATATTTGGAGATCATCATTTCAGAAGCATGCCAGGAAATTACTTTAAATATGATAAGGAATGTATCATGGGAATCTCACAATAGAACGACTAAGTGTTTTGAAAGAGACGGTGGATATGTGTATTACACAACTTATTGTTTATGTTTTAATAAAAAAAAAAGATAGATGTTCAGTATAGAAATTTACAAAATTAAAAGTAATTTCATGTTCTCAAATATAGATACAAGTAGAAAAATTTGTAAAGAATATCAAAACCTGATTTTCATGGTAGATAGATATAATTTGATATTTAAACGTAGTTTACTGATCAATTTTCGATACTGTCAAAAATAAAAGTCCTTTACTCTTGAGCAAAATTATATCTTTTAACAAACCTCGTATACGACTGCAAAACTTTCATATCTGATTATTTAATTTTAGGTTTTAGACTACGTAGAAACTTTTTTGAAGAATATCTTTTTTGCTTAAAATCAATTAAAAAATTTTCCATATGGTTTCAACTTGAGTAGACACACTGTATATGAGGTTTTCTGATTTGGCCAATTTGAGACCCACTGTATAATGATACAGCAAAGGAAAACCTAAATTTACAAGTCATTTATAAAAGATCCCATCTCATCTAATTTTAAACTTCAATTGAATAATAGTCCTTAGTCCTTAAGTAACAAATACAAGCCATTAGAAGTGTGTCAAAAAGAGTAAAATATAAATTACTGTTTGCGAAGCATACGGTTTTATTGTTTTTAGGATAATTCTTAAAGGCCTTCTACATGAAAAAGTTTGTGCTGTTGGGTAAATACAAGTAATCTTCACTTACGTTAGCAAACCTTATCTTACCTATTCATATTTTGTTAATTAACACTCATTGAAGCTAAGACGTTTAAATACTGATATCAAAATACAATGACAATGTTGCAGAAACAGAACATTTTTGATATGAACCACTAATTGATATTTATTAAAAATTAATATAAATATAATATAATAATAATATAAATATTAGTGACATCATGACTATTAAGTTATTCAATGGAAGCGAAAACCCGGAAGTAATTACATTTCAAACCGAAGAAACCAGTGTTTTTTTACGAAACGGTGAAAACTTAGTGGCTGAAGAAATATCGATAAATAAAAAAGATACGTCATGTGGTTTGTGGTGTTTTAAAGGCAGTTGTTTGCAGTCGTGCGCTAATAAAAAGGCCTATGTCATTTTATATGGGTTGTTAGGTTGTATGTTTTCAGCTTCATATGCTTATTTTAATGGAACAATTACAACATTGGAAAAAAGATTTAAGATTCCCAGTAGAACCACAGGTAAAGTCTCAATCATTAAAAAATAGGTCTTATCATAGTGCTAAAAAATTGACACTCAATAAATTAAACAGAATATAAAATAATTTACTGCGATTCACTTAACTCATTCTTTATTTATTTAGTAATGCTCATATTTATACCTAAATATTTACTTCAGTTTATACTTAAGCAAGTCACTTTATTAAAAAATCAAATAAATGATACGCTGTGACTAGGGGCAAGATGAGGGGTTCCGATTAAATTTTTTTGCTGGCACGTGTATGACGTCATCACTGAATTCTAATCGAATTAAGCTACCAGTGGCCACTACATGATTGCGGACATGGTGGTATTGTCAGCCGTTCCGTTAACAATTTAAATACAGGGTGTCCCATAATTAATTACTCATAAAGCAACTTGTGATACTAGACATCAAACGAGACCCAATAACTCATATAATTTATTTTGAAATGATACTCGTTATAGAGATACAGGGTGTCGAAAGTGAAAGGTTATTTTAAAAAATAAGCCATCATTGCAAGACGGTTAGATTGAATTGAATTAAAAGTTGGCATTAGTATGTTTGCATGGGTGACACATAAAAGTTTTTGAACATTTTTTAGTTTTACACAAGAGGGCACTAGTTATAGTTCGCAGCACGAGGCTAACACTACAGCGTATGAAGAGAAAGGAGAAAATAAAACCTTAAATATAGAGGTTTAAGCTATAGACGTGCGTACAACTTTTGCGAATATGATCCTTTAATCATATATTTAGGTTTTATTAAAAGAAAATACAGATTGATATTAAAATAAAATCAACTAAACGCAACAGTTCGCTTGAGACGTCTTTAAATTTATGAACATGAAAAGAATTACAAGACGTGTACATATCCATCTCAAAAATCGCATTTTAATGCTACGCTAATGACGAACAATCAGCACACGCCTGACGATACTCAGATGCAAAGCACACCAAATATTCTTTGGTTATGTGGAACCTAAGTCAATTAAATTTATCAATTTAACCCCCCTGCCCCCCAAAGGCTAAATAAATGTTTCCAATTACTTGTCAATGTCGTTTTTTACTACCTTTCTGGTCTCATTGTTGCCAACCTCCCCAGAATTCTGTTCTCTTTGTTGTCAAGATAATTCTACTTCGTTTTGTATTTTAAAGTGGGGCAAAAGTTTTATTTTTATGCAGAATTCACATTAAACATAAATATTGAATAGGAAAAGAATCCCATGGTTTTTTGTATCGTGACACTGTATCTGCTATTTAATTTTCCGTAACTATAACATAATAATACGTGTCTGCAACAAAATAAAGTCGTGACATGTCAACGTGGGCTGACGCAATGTAGTTATGACATCATACATGTGTCCACAAAAGAAGAAACTCAGTGCACCTCAAACTGCCCCTAGTTACTGCATACATTAATAAGTAGGAATATTTTAAGTTTGTAGTAAATTCAATATCGCATAAAGTTTTAATACTTTTTGCCCAAATTTAATTTCCTCGTGTTCTCTTACGGATTTAAAATTATCAGCTGATTAATGGCGTGCATCAGTTTTTATTTTGCAACAACTGTAGAAAAAGTAAACCCAAATAAACTAAGCAAAGTTTTATATCAAAAACGTCTTAGCTGTAATTTTTATAATTATTACTTCATGTTGTAGTTCTTTTAATGTGACAAAAAAATCAATAATATTAGTTTCTGAAGTACGTCTTGATTATGCTTCTTCTGGTATACTTACACTTCATCTAAAATTAATAGAAATATTAAAAACATACGCAAATCAAATGGGAGCTTTCATCTCTTTCGGTGCTTTGCAACTGTTTTCTGCTATTTCAATTGATTTTAGATGAATATTAACTGTTTACTGAATTACTCTAATTTTCTTTACTTTTTTAAATTAAGGTATTATATCAGTTGGAAATGACTTAAGTCAGTTACTTATGTCCGTTATACTTAGCTACTATACCGGGAGAGGTCACAGGCCACGGTGGATGGCTCTAGGCATGTATACAGTAGTACTATTTTGCCTCCTCACAGCGTTACCTCACTTCCTGTACGGCCCTGGCCTCGATGCGTTATCCCTTACAGAGGAATACCAAATCCATGGAAACACTACAAATGATTTCATTTTTGACGAAAAAAGGAAATTTTTGTGTAGCAACCAAAGCAGAAGGGATCCGGATTGCGATGTAGAGAGTGGCAATTTTTCACCCCAGGTGATATTGTTTATTGCCCAATTCATATCTGGAATTGGAGGTTCTCTTTATTACACACTGGGTGTATCTTATATGGATGATAATATAAAGAGATCAAAAACGCCGGCTCTATTTAGTAAGTACTTAAACTAGGTAGTTTTGATTCCTAACCTCTCCGAAAAAATGAAGGAGGTGAATCCTCACCTTATTTTAAGACGAAAATGTGGTATAAAAGTTTTGTCGCATGTCGCTTCTTTTTCGAAATACGGGGTGTTGAAAAAAAATTAATAAAGCAATAATAATAATTTTAATAATTGATTTAAAAACTTTTAATAATGAACTCACATGAACAAAAGTCAAATAAATTGCTAAAAATGTCTTCCATGAGCCAGTAAACACCCATGTACACGACGTGCTAAATTGTCTCTTACGTGTTGGAAAATTTCGGGACTGGCGCGAATCGTATTAAGACCATCAATAATACGCAGTCGAAGGTCTTCTTCAGTTTCAATAAGAGTAGTATAAACGAGTTGTTTAAGGTGACCCTAGAAATAAAAATCCAATGGATTCAGATCCGGCGAACGGGGTGGCCTTGAGTGAGGTCCTCCTCTACCTATCCAACGAGCAGGATATTATTGATCTAAATAGTTTCTAACACGTACTGCAAAGTGAGGGGGAGCGCCGTCATGCATAAACCACATTAAAGTTCTCGTTCTTAATGGCACTGCTTCCATCAATTCTGGCAATTCATCTCTAAGGAAATTGTAATAGACATCACCAGTAAGTCGATTTGGAAGAAAATACGGTCCAACTAATCTCCAATAATCCCTGCCCAAATATTAAAAGAAAATGTATACTGGTGATGTCCTTCGATGGTAGCATGAGGATTATCTTCCGCCCAAATATGATTGTTGTGAAAATTTATGATGCCTTGTCTGGAAAAATTCGCTTTATCTGTAAATAGTATTTTTGCCGAAAAATGTGGGACCCTTTTCTTTTCTTTCATTTTCTTGAAACCAGTTACAAAAATTAACTCGAGCTGGAAAGTCTCTAGGCAACAATGCTTGCACTCCTTGTACGTAATAAGGATAAAGTAAATAGTCCTTTAAGATAATCCATACTGTTTTGTAACTCACATTCAACTCGTTCCCGATTTTCCTCGCACTAGTGCCTGGAGATTCTTCCACCATGTTTAGGACCTCTTCCTTAAGTTGTACGGTTCTAACTGTAAGTGGTCGGCCGCCTATTTTGCTTTCTGCAAAGCTACCTGTTTCCTCTAACCTGAGGTGCAATCTTGTAAATGTTTCCGAACACGGTACTCGTCTATTAGGAAAATGTTCTGCATATAAACGACTTGCCTCTAGCGCATTTCCATTTGCCAAACCGTACATAAAATGAATTTGAGCCATTTCTTGATTGGTAAACTCAGCCATTATGAAAAGTATGTAATGTAGTACAAATAAATTTTAAAAAATTCAAGAGGATATTATTTCAAAGATGTTAAACAGGAGACAAATGTTACGGAGAAAACAAATGTGGTTGCCATGGAACGAAGCAAAGCCTACTCGTATCATTTGACGCAACATAATGATAAAAATACGAAAAATAACTAAAAAATTAAGGTACTCTTTTACCCAGATCCCCGCCAATGAACTAATTGTAAAATTTAAAATTGCCCCAAAGTAAAGTGCTCTAATCTCTTATGTTTAACAAATACCATTAGAATATCGTTTGACATTAATTAATAAAATTAAAAAAAAAAAATACAATTCTTTTTTTACACCCTGTATTTCGAAAACGAGGCGACATGCAAAAAACTTTTATACCACATTTTCGTCTTAAAATAAGGTGAGGATTCACCTCCTTCATTTGCTCAGAGAGGTTAGGAAACACCCTGTATATAGAACTAAACTCCTTGTCTCCATAATCAATTTTTAGGCTTTTCTTATTTCATACGTATGCTTGGACCAGCAATTGGTCACGGTCTGGCATCAATATGCCTTAAAGTCTACATTTCGCCGACTCTAAACCCGACAATAGACAACAAAGATCCACGATGGTTGGGCGCATGGTGGTTGGGATGGATTATACTGGCTTTGATTCTCTTCGTGTTCTCATCCTTGCTAGCCCTTTTTCCAAAAACCCTTCCGAGGGCGGCTGTTCGGAAGGAGTTGAAGCGGCAAGCTTCAAGGATATCTGCCAAGCCTATGGATACTGAACCAGAACCAGTAGCATCGTTTAAAGGTATAGATCAATAAATGCATGCCTTTATAGAACTACTTTTATTACTATTTTTGATTTTAGATATGATAAAAACCTTCCAAAGACTTGCTAATAACCGTACACTGATGCTGAACAATTTCGCTGCCGTCTTCTATTTCCTAGGATACATGCCTTACTGGATATTCTTACCTAAGTACATTGAAACGCAATACAGGCAATCAGCATCTGCATCCAGCTTTATTACTGGTAGTGCTGGGCTGATTTTTTCAGCAATAGGAATTCTGCTATCTGGTGTCATTATAACGAAGTTCAAACCCAGAGCACGGTATTTGGCAGCGTGGAACGTTGTAGTGGGCGCTATATCCGTACTGGGCATTATTTCATATGCATATCTGGGATGTACTGATAATGATAATAGGGCTCCACTTTTGCCCAATGGAGAGTAGGTGTATTTTTATTGTGTAAATTTCGATTTAATTCAGTTAAAGGTATAATGTTAACTTGTGTACACTTTTCCTATTTGCAGACTCAACCCAATATCAGAATGCAATTCACATTGTTATTGCGATTACGTAAAATACAACCCAGTTTGTTCCTCCGATGGGAGAACTACTTTTGTGTCCGCCTGTCATGCCGGATGCCGAAAAGTTAGCAACATAAATGGAACAGATATCTTTTCCGATTGTTCTTGTTTAAGAACGGAAAATAAAGTAAATTCACATAGTTTCGACGAGGTATTTAAAACATCTCCTGACGTGCCGACACCGGATTTTTTAATGGAGGATTTTGTAAGGGCAGGAAGCTGTGCTGTGGATTGTCTATCGCAGTTCTACATGTTTATCTGTGTTGTTTGTGTACTAAAATTTAGTGGGGCAACTGGTCGAGCTTCAAACTTTTTGGTTACCGTTAGGTAAAAATATATTTTAACCGCACTTAAAAATAGTTGACAAGGTTTAGATAGTTCTACACCGTCTACCACTTTCAAACAAATGTTGAATTATGTTAAAAATAACTAAAGGCTGTAGGCTTTTCCTAACAAGATTTTAAGTTTGTATTATATTGTTTAAGGTGTGTTGATGAAAAAGACAAACCAGTTGCAATGGGATTTGGTCTAATGCTTATGAGCCTCTGTGCCTTTGTTCCTTCACCAATTTTGTTTGGAATTATTATGGGTAAGTAGTAATAAAAATCAGGTATAAAAAATAATGCTAAAATGTATATTTCTTGCAGATAAAGCATGCCTAGTTTGGGGCAGAACTTGCAATGGTTATGGAAACTGTTGGTTATACAACGGTCAAACACTGAGGTATACAGTTAACTTCACTGCAGCTGCCTTCGTATTGATTGGGACAATGTTCGATGCAGGAGTTTGTTACTATGTTAAGGACCTGCAGATATTTGACGAGGAATTCGAACTTGAAGAAGACATAAATACTCCCATAAACTAATTTATTTTCTATTTTGTTGTAAAAAAAATAAAAATACTCATTAAGACGTTTTAAATTAGAAAACTTATTTGTAAATGTTAACATAATACACAGTGGGCAAAAAAATTAAACTAAAAAAGGTGTTGTACCTACTACATATAAATATATTTTTAATATTTTCAAATAAGATTCAATTTTTTTCTAACAAACAAAATCTGGTGGTGTCATATAACACGATTAATAATTCATGTGCCTTTTTGAATTATTGACTGCAGTCCAGTTTACTTTACTGTATTATATGGATTAGTCAATTAGTATTTTTGAAAAAGTACTTCAAAGAGCTGCTTTTTTCCTCTAGGATCTGAAATATTGCTGTTGCTAGATTTTTAAATTGACTCTACTATTACTATTAAACCAGGCTGCCTCAAAATTCAGTCTCAATTACATGATTCTCTTTTGGCCGATTAGCCTGACCTATTACGCGACCCCTAGGACTTGTTTGTAAAGATGAAGTGTCAGAATCCTCTGCAAGCTGCCGTTCCAACAATTTTACTCTTTCTGGGCGCTGCAGCGTCCCTATTTCACTATCATGATCATCGCCTACAGTATTAGCAATTGCAGACATGGACGAACCATCTGTTGATAACGCGGACGTATTGGAGTTTGAAGTTCTTGATGTAGATTTCCCCAATCTTAAATTCGTTTTAAGTGGAGGAACCAAATCGCCTTCACTAAGGTAAGAGTTTATTCTGTCACCTTTGCTTGATCTCTTTGCCAAACTGTCTAGCTTACTGTCACTTTTTTGTTTATTTCTTAATAAGTCATTTGGTAAGTGAACTAAAGCTTCAGTTTCGTCAGGTTCTTGAGACGATACGTCTGCATTGTATGTAGTAGGTCCATCATAAGTGTTATTATTAGTTTGTCGTCTTTGAACGCTAAGATCAACTTCTGAGCCTTTTTGGGAACTATTATTTTTGTATAATTCTACATCGTTAATGAAAAAGAGTAGAATAATTGAAAATAGTATCGCAAATGCTTTAAATACCAAAGTAGCAGATGACAGAAATAAGGCGAAATTTTCGGAGTAAAATTCGCAGCTGTTTTTTCCCCACACTTCGCAAAAGTTGTCTAAAAAAAAAATAATTATCAAAAGTGTCCTTATACCGGGTGTTGCATCGTCGAGCGGGACATAGGAAATCCCATGTAATTTTAAATGGGGTCAATTATTGGCTTCCCTAATTATTTTAGAGAAAAATTCTATTTAGGTTTATTAAAGAGCACTAAAACCCACATTCAAAAGAATAACTTTAGATATTTTTGATGAGCCCGTTTACGGGTTATCGCCGATTTCTTTTTAACTATTTCTCCTTTTTATGGCCCCGTATTTGCGGGCACCAGTCAAGGTAAAAGATGACTGTCAAATAAAGTTGTCATTTTGAAATGTGTGCTTTATTGTTATAAAAACTGTACATCGAAAATATTAGCCATGAATTACACTTCTGAAGAAAAAATATTGATGATTAAATGGTATTATCAAGGAAATAGTTATCAAAATGTGTCAGACATGTTTGCTGCTCTGTATCCGAATAGACCGATACCTGCAAAATCTACAGTCGAAAGGACTATCAAGAAATTTGAGACAAAAGGCACTGTAATAAATAACTGCAGATGTGAAGAAAGGCAGGAACAAAGAAGAGATGCAAGAAATGATAGGGACTTGCAAGTTTTATTGTGCGTGGAAGAAAATGATGGGAAGATCAGCACAAGGAAACTTGAGGGTGACATAGGATTAGATCACACCACAGCGTTACGAGCTTTGAAACGACATAAATATTATTCATACAAATATGAAAAGCACCAAGAGCTAAGAGATAGGGACGAAATACGACGACAGGAGTTTTGTTTTGGTATGATGGAAAGAGCAAACATGGATAGGGAATTTTTAAAAAACATTTGTTTCACTGACGAATGCACATTTACCTTAAACAATGAACCCAATGTTCAAAATTATCGATATTGGAGCAAAGAAAACCAACACAGGTTTGTGGAAACAAGGACGCAATATCCACAAAAAGTTAATGTATGGGCTGGGATTTTCGGAGAAAATATTATCGGGCCATTATTTCTTACACGAAATTTAAATGCAGAATATTTTTTGGAACTACTTGAAGATCATATTTTACCTACTTTACATGATGCCGCCAGGGAAAATCAGGAAGTTTGGTACCAAATGGATGGCTGCCCGGCACATAGTACCCTGGCTGTCCGGGAATATTTAAACCGTGCTTTTAATGGAAATGTTATTGGCTTAAATCATACAGTAAATTGGCCAGCCAGGTCTCCTGATTTATCGCCAAATGATTTCTTTCTCTGGGGCCATTTAAAAAACAGGATATACAAAGATAAAAAATATCCAAATCTAGACGAGTTAAAAAATGCTATTTCTGCCGAATGCAATAGAATTTCAGTTTACCAACTAGCGAATGTAAGAAGAGAATTTTATGATCGCCTCGGTTATTGTCTAGCAGTCAATGGAGGAATATTTGAACATCTTCTTAAATCCTAAAGTTCTAACAATTTAATAGTACCTACCTATTAATTAGTAAAATATTGAAACATGTAAAATGTCATAATTAACCTTGTAATTGGATACTTTATTTTAGTTTTATTCAGATTAATTTGTACTCATAAATACACCTTTAATATTTTCGATGTACGAGTTTTTATAACAATAAAGCACACATTTCAAAATGACAACTTTATTTGACAGTCATCTTTTACCTTGACTGGTGCCCGCAAATACGGGGGCCATAAAAAGGAGAAATAGTTAAAAAGAAATCGGCGATAACCCGTAAACGGGCTCATCAAAAATATCTAAAGTTATTCTTTTGAATGTGGGTTTTAGTGCTCTTTAATAAACCTAAATAAAATTTTTCTCTAAAATAATTAGGGAAGCCAATAATTGACCCCATTTAAAATTACATGGGATTTCCTATGTCCCGCTCGACGATGCAACACCCGGTATAGCATGTCCAGAAAAGTTCTAGACATATGGGAATTTTCTTTATTGTTGATTTTACGAAAAAAAATTATTCTTTATAAAAAGTTCTGCTTGATGCGCAAATAATGTTGACATATCAAAACTTAAGATATCATGTACAGGGCGGCAAAAAATATAGAAACACAGAATTACGTTAAGAGGGAAGTACCCCTAACATTACTAAGGACTACAAAACGTGGTCAGATACAATCTTTCGTTGAAATATTTTAATTTAGAGGGTACCATCAAAAACACGTTGAGCATTTTTCTTACTGTCGCCCGTATCATATTGGGAGTGGTTTCTTGGACACAGTTTGTTATTACTGCTTCAAAATGGTCAATATCCTGAAAAGGTCTATGCCTACACACCATTTATTTTAATCGGCCCCATAAAAAGAAGTCCAGGGGTGTGATGTCAGACGACCTGGCTGGCCAAGGAATATTTGAACGTCTGCCTATCCAACGGTGCGGAGATACTTCATTCAAATACCCAGTTACTGTGTTAGTACTATGGCATGGGGCTCCATCATGTTGATACCAAATTGTACGTCTTATATTTAGAAAGATATTGCCATATGTAGAGGCGTAGGACAAGGTTGCATATTATCACCTCTTCTATTTAATCTCTATTCAGAAGACATCTTTAAGGAAATCATGGAAGATAAAAATGTTGGAATTAAGGTAAATGGGGTATATATGAACAACATTAGATATGCAGATGACTCTATTTTAATTGCAGATAATATTGAAGAGCTGCAACAAATGATCGATGAGCTGAATTGTGTTGGTGCAGACTAGGGTCTTAAAATAAATAACAATAAAACAAAGTTCATGATAGTAAGCAGACGCAAACTCCCATACAGCGATGCAAGATTAATAGCAGACGGACAAACCTTAGAACGTGTAACACAATATAAATATCTGGGAAGCTGGTTGCATGAAGACTGGGATAATGACAGAGAAATTAAATGCAGAATTGAAATGGCCCGAAATAACTTCTTTAAATTTAAAAACGTACTAACTAGTCGAGACATTAAATTAAAACTAAGATTACGATATGCCAAATGCTATGTATGGTCGGTGTTGCTGTACGGTGCAGAGACCTGGACATTGAAGGCATCGTCCATCAATAAAATAAAAGCATTTGAGATGTGGATGTATCGTAGAATGCTAAGGGTGCCATGGACGGACAGAGTAACCAACGACAAAATTCTAAGAAGAATCGGCAGAGACCGTGAGTTAATGCTCAATGTCAAAAAGAAGAAAACATCGTACTTTGGTCATATAATGCGAAACTCAAAATATCAACTGCTGCAACTTATTGTCGAGGGAAAAATAGAGGGAAAGCGAGGCATGGGCAGAAAGCAATTGTCATGGTTAAGAAATATAAGAGAGTGGACGGGGTTAAGGACGATAGGAGAGTTGGTCCACACAGCAACCGACAGAGAAATGTATGGAAATATGGTCGCCAACATCCAACAATAGTGGATAGGCAGTCGAAGAAGAAGATATTTAGTGGCAGTTCGTCAAGAAATTGAGACAACTGGTTCCTTAAGAAGTCCAGGTAAATGGCATCATTTATATTTTGTCGTAAAAAGTATGGTACAACGGATCGTTCATTAAAAATGCCACACCAAACATTGCTTTTAAATGAATATTGTCTACGGCATTCGATTATAAAATTTGGATTGTTGTCACTCCACCACCGACAATTTTGGGAGCATACCACGCCGTTGGAAGTAAACATGGCTTCATCTGTAAATAATATTTTTCTTCCAAAAAAAGGATCAACTTCACACTCGCCTTGGAACCACGCGCAAAATAGGAAACGGGATTTAAAATCTCTAGAAGCGTGTGAATGTATTTCGGTTTATATGGATGAAATTTATTTATTTTTAAAATATTACTAGCAGTACACTTTTTGACGTCAACTGGAATAGTTTTTGACAATTTTCTTAAAGACATTTTCGGGTCTTCGATAACCGCTTGCGTTACATTGAGTTGCTTTTCTTCTGTTGTGGACCATTTGTTGTGTTGTTTCCTAAATACATTTTCGACGGAACCAGTAGCTTTAAATTTATTCATTACGTTTGCTATAGTGGCGCTACATACCATTTTGTCAGGGTGTCTAGTATTAAATATGATTGCGGCTTTCCTAATAGGTTTATAGTGATCTCCGACGATAAATACAATTTTTATTTTCTCCTGCAGCCTTAACTTTACAACCATGACGAAACTAACGAAGAACTCTTGTTAATAAGTCGAAAAATAGTAAATGATTTTTGACTAACATGTCAATATTCGTTACTATAGTATTGCACATAGTTGTTGCAAAATTGTTGCAGGTAACTGTTAAAGAAATAAAATAAAAAAATATTTTCCAAAGGCTTTTTGATGGTACCCTGTAAATTAAAATGTTTCAACGAAAAATTGTATCTGACCACGTTTTGTAGTCCTTAGTAAAGTTTTCAATTTGCTCTTAAATAAATATTGAGGGTACTTGCCTCTTAACGGAATTCTGTGTTTCTATGTTTTTCTACCGCCCTGTACATGATATCTTAAGTTTTGATATGTCAATATTATTTGCGCATCAAGCAGAACTTTTTATAAAGAATAACTTTTTTTCGTAAAACCAACAATAAAGAAAATTCCCATATGTCTAGAACTTTTCTGGACACGCTGTATAATTATTGTTGGATACAGATTCTTACCTAATAAGGCATTGTAGATTACTCTCACAGGCAAATATGGAACCAAAGTTACAAACGTCAAATTGAGTGCCAAAGCTAATGCTTTGTCTTTACTAGCAACGCATCTAAGGTTAATAATTAGACTTGTTATAAATGTTGTGGCAAGCAGTCCTGAAGAAACTACACTACTTGTTTGTGCCAAAGCCCATAAGGTACTACAAGCGTCTATATCACAAGAACCTTCAGCAGCTATGGTTCTGCCATCTATTCCACATGTACAATTTTGGTATATCTAAAAAATATACTTTCAGAATCCCCTGTTATGGCTTTTGTTACCTAATTACTGACTAACCTTTAAAGATGAATCAAACGATTTACAACCTGCCGCACAAGCTGAAAAAAAAGTATCTCCATTAAGGCATACTGGCTGGAAAGGTCCATCAAGCAAACATCCGCAATTCCAGCTGCAATAAGGTAATCTATCAGCAGCCTCATTCCTTATTTTATTCACACAACTTAAAAATCGAACTCCAGCGAAACTCAAAGATATTATTACAAACGTCTTAATATTCCACAATACTAGATACTTTGCTCTTGGCCTTAACTTGGCAATTACCAATCCAGCGGTCATGTATGAAAAGCCAATCAAGGGTTGTTTGAGTAAATTGGTAGTAAATTGCATCAGGGTGGGGTCACTATATCCAGAAACGTCATTATACCTTGACACGTGGTATTTTGATTGGTTGAAATTCTTTTCGTTGATGTTGAAATTTATTATTGCAGCTTGCATGAACATCACTGATGTTATATTGAGCAGCAAAACCTTATTATTTAAAATCCTCCACAAACTTGTAAAGAATCCTACAAAAGGGAAACAATAGTAACCTATGTTTATCTGGAATAAGATATTTACCATCTATTTTTTTCTTGTCTTCTATCACTTCGTTTCCTGCAGCAATGCTTAGCAACGAGTTAACAGATTTCCTTAATAAGGTATTGGGCAACACTTTGGGAAACATAGCTATGATACAACCAAGCACTAGGACGTGTGCAGCAACCATTAGCCAGACTAAGAAAACGAGATCTCTTTAGCTGATGTGAAAAATGCGAAATTAAAATAAAAAAATGTAAAGGAATCTTACACACCTTCACTCACCTATTGATATAAAAATAGATTGTGTCCCAAACATATATGGCATCCAAGAGCAGTAGATTCCTGCTTGCTTTCCCATTCTTTGTGCAGCAAAAACAATGGCTAAAACACCATTACATTTTTAGTATCAATGGGAATACTATCTTTTGAACCTACCTATATATGCGGGACTGTGTTTTGGGGATATATTATCATCAATGTATGTTATCCCATGTGTAATAAAGGATATTGTGCAGAGAGCGTAGAAAATCTGATATAAAACCAAAATTACAAATGCAACAATCTGGTTATTAATGTCAGTAGGAAGGTTTATTAATTGGGCCAATGTGGATATTCGACATAAAATGCCTCCTAGAATTAAAAACATAAATTTAACTATCTCTTAAATATATTTTTAAAATAACAATTAATCAATTTTGATAAACTTAATCCCTGTCATAAATTTGGTTCCGTCAAAAGTTTATTTATTGAACCTAGCTAAAGTAAAAACTGGACCTCAAAGTTTGAACACTTACAACCCCTAGAGGACCTTCGGCGTTATTAGATACTATAAGAAGGATAGGTAACATACCATTAGCGCCACTAATTTCAGTCTCATCTTTATTATATGGTTGATAGATTTCTGGCACTGCCAAAGTGATACAAGATACACCTACGTAGATCGTTAGGGCACCCAGCCAGTTTGGCCGATGACTTCTATGGCCCCAATATGCTATAGTCAAGGCAAACAATCCTACAAATACTTCGTTGATATACACCAACCAATCTGAAATAAGTATAACGACTTACAAAATGACCATTCACCAAGCACTTTTCAAATAACGTACCTATCGTATCTTGTGGAATATCATAATGCTTACTCCACACCTGTGAGGTACCACGAAAATACTTTACAAGAAGTCCATTTAACAGTCCTGTAAATGATATTACACCAACAAAAACTCCTGGTCTGGCGTACTTTTCCAAATTGAACCTCTGGCTTAAACAAGGTAGAGCTTTGCACCCACAGTCGACATCGTTCCTGTAGTCACCTACAGGAGCTACAAAACTTCCATCACCTGCAGAATCTGTCCTTAAAAGTTCTGTAGGATGAACCATTTTTCATTTTTGCGGTTAGAGACACTGATACACTTTCATGGTATTATTTTCATTGTCGAATGGAATTACTAGATAAATTGGAGATAACGTCGCCAAAGTTTTATTTATCTCTTTATCAGACACCTACTTTCGGCGAAATTTTACTGATAAGAATGAGTCAGATATACAGAGATAGATTATAAAGTAGCATGTATAGTAATATTAAGAACATATTTCCGATTCGTTAAAGGTATGCGAAGGTATGATATGCTGTAATAAATTTAACTAGGTTACTTTACTGTTTTATAGAAGCTAATTGCTTATTGAGTACATAAGTACATTCTATCGACTAATACTAACGATTAAGAGTAAGCCTTTAGTTTCTAAAACTTGGACCAATAACTTTCCGGTAAAGTTTTAAAAGTGTCTCGAAAACTTTACTATTCGTACAAGGTATTAAACTGGAAACTACATACAAGCGCCCTTCTACAGTATACTATAGTAAAATTGATCGATGTAAATTGACTTTATTAAAGAAACAACAGAGGTGGATTAAGCAATAAGACCAAATTATTTTGGAGATCTTTTTCCCGCTAAAAAGCGGATGAACATCGCTTGCAGGTTTTTTTCTTATTGTAAAACAACGGCAAGGCATATTTTAAATTCTGCACACAAATGCCAACTTACTAAAATACACTCATGGACAAAATTATCGAATATTTTTTGTAATCATTATTATTTCAAAATAAATTTAAATAATCGCCGTAAACTTACATGTGCTGATATTAGTTATCTAGTAGGCTGATTACTCACTTGTTTTAACATATTTTGACGTTTAATTAACATTAATGGCGCATATTACTGTCTCTTGTGCATTTTATCAAAAACAATTAATTACATATTTTATGAATTATAGTGAATTAAGCTTGGAATTATGTTACTGTAGTGTAATTAACTAAGTAATAGCAAGTAGTGTTTGTGTTTGTTGCTATTGAAAACATCAGTATGCCACCAGTTAGACACTGCAATGAAGTTGAAGCGGTGCAAATTGTAACTCTATATAACGAAGGATATAAACAAAAGGATACCTATCGCACGACGTCTCAGGAAAGGTCAATCTACAGTATCGAATATTTTAAAAAGGTATGAAGAGACTGGAAATTTCGTACGTAGACCTGGTCAAGGGCGCAAGAGGTGTACAACAGCAATTGATGATCGATTTTTGATACTTAATTCTACACAAAATCGCACATTGACATCGACGCATCTCAAAAATGACTTACTAAATGGAAGACAAATTAATGTAAGTTCAAAAACAGTTAGGCGAAGATTAAAAGAAGCAGGTTTAAAGCCAAGACGGCCCGCCAAAGTTCCACGTCTTCTCCAAAATCACAAAGCCCGACGATTAGAATTTGCTAAAAGACATATTCAGTGGGATATCGAGAATTGGAAAAATGTTCTCTTTACAGATGAGACTAGAATTCAGTTATGGAAGCCAGATGGACGAAACCACGTCTACAGAAGAGTTGGAGAACGATATGCTGCCTGCAATCTCATAGAGACCGTTAGTTTTGGCGGTGGCGGTATAATGCTCTGGTGCTGGAGCGGCATTTCTTGGGAGGGATGCACCGTACTCGTGGACGAATGACAAGTGACTTGTATATTGAAAACATCCTGCAAGATCATGTTTTGACTTATGTCGTCCATATTGGATATGAAGGATTCATATTAATGCACGATAATGCTCGAGCGCATGCAGCTAACATAGTGACTAATTACATTGATGCGGTCCAAATTCAAAGATTAGATTGGCCACCATATAGCCCCGACTTAAATCCATAAGAACATACATGGGACTATCTTAAACGCCGCATACGACGAAAAAATCCCGTTCCAAGTGCAATAGACCAGCTTCGGATTGCTGCACAAGAAGAGTGGAATGCAATTCCTCAAGAATATATTCAGAACCTCCTTAGCAGCATGCCGAGAAGAATGGAAGCAGTAATTAGAGCTCGAGGGGGAAATACTCGTTACTAACTGTGCTCTAATTTTAATCAAAATACTTGTAATTAGTATTTAAATATGCTGTAAATATCCTTAATTTTCATAACATTTAGCATTAATTTTTTTTTCACGATTTTCTTCTGATAAAAACTTAAGATTGTTCACTAAAATATTTTAAAATAAACAGTTTCTCGTAGATGATAATATTTAAATGACTTGATTCATCAGAATTTATTTTTTCAAAAAGAAATTATGAAAAATTAAAAATATTCGATAATTTTGTCCACGAGTGTATATATAATAAACAATATACAAAGGGTCTCTAAAAGGTAAATATTACTTTTTAACTATTTTCCAAATATTTATCTTAAAAATAGCAGAATTCGAACTAAATTTGATATAAAAGATGCGAGATCCAGATCTGATAACAGTTTAACTATAATTACAGGGTTCACAAGACCCAAGACTGTCTCTATCGAAAGTTTAGATGGAATAGTAAACCAAATAGCAAAACAACCCCTATTATGCAGTAGGCAAATTCGGATATTCGATGTAATGCAAAAATAGAATGGTTAAAATGATTGGTGGATTCTCGTCATACCATTGGAACTGCAAGAGGCAGTAGTCAAGGTGTTTATTAGAGAACCCGAATAAGAATTTAGAAAGATCTAAACGATTGAAGACTTCAGGTTATTATTCAATTTTATGGAAGCATTAGGATTTCAAAAGCCGGCGGTTAATAAGAAAACTTGTGTATGTTATGATACGGCATTGTCTGAAAATTCAGGCACACCAAGGGTACTGAAGAGAAATTGTCGCTATTTGTTTAATAGTAGTAGATAATGGTTATAGTTGGGGTCAAGCAAATATTTGACGCGTGACACTTCCATCTTGTCATATTTGTCCAATACTAGGTTATTTCGATTTCACCAACTTTATTACAGCTGATACTTAGTCAGGGCCGGACTGACGAATATTGTTATTTATAAACCTTTGCAGAAAATTATTGCTGGGAAACATTACACAAATAAAGACAATAGAACACTATAAAAAGGCAATAAAATGATTTAAATACTCAAAATCCAAAACCAAATACAGAATGTCAACAAGACAACGACATCACTCGTTTTGGAATAAATAAAATGCGGATCTGCAGCCCATATGATTTGACCAAATCGACGAGAATTATGTATATCTCTTTTTAGTCATATAAAAGGATAAAGATACAAATACTTCGAGTGGGTGGTAATTATTATAATATAAATTAGCCATTAGTAACTTTTATATTATGAGTGGCCTGCCGTATTTGACACCCATGACAATATGGAAGTGTCACGCGTCAAATATTTGCTTGACCCCAACTATACGTCTATTCACGATTATTTGAATTGTATAAAACAATTTAGCATTTAAAAAAAAATAATCAACAACGAAGCCATTGAAAAAAATTAATCCATAGTCCATCCCTGTAAAATATTATGCGATAAAGTAAATGTGTAAGAGAGTTTCCTTTATGCAGCCTGTCTAACTAGCGTATTAAGGAAATTTAGGAAGAGGCAATTAAATAATCCCTTCAAAGCCCAACTTACACGAATACCTCTGGGAATATGTTAAAATTTGAAATGGAATACAAAGAACAAAAATTAAACTACAATATTAGTGCTCTTCTAATTTGTTCCTGATCGATACCTTGGCTTTAAGAGGTTCGAATTGTCTGAGCCTGGATGAAATAGGGAGAGATGCACGTGATCAAAGAACAGTTGCATTAAGATCAACGAACAGACTAGTTCTACTATAATAAGTATAAAATTCCATAATTTTAAATGAAATTTGAAAGTTGCGATTAACAATATTCTTTCTGTTTTAATTAAGTCTTACTTCTTTAACCAATATAAATTTTCGACCGTGTCAGCTGAAAGGTTTCTGATTTTAAATAATTGAATATAACAAACAGTTAAAAAAAAATCATCTATCTTTGAGAGTTTAGAAGTTTACAAAAAATCCTAAAAACACCCTGTTTATTTTTACTTTTTCTTAGAAACGCCAAAAAGACCTTTTCAATGATGCCATATTTGATGTATTTCTTTTTTATCGTTTCCCGATATTAGTAATGAAAGAAACAAAATTGGTTGAACTAATTTTTATAAACTTAAAATTAATATTTATAATCCGCCTTATGAGAATTTAAAAGGCTTAAAAAAGTCAGTTTTAACTGTTTAACATTCGTAAAAACCATCGCCCTATAAAGTTTTCTACTTGTCACATATTGACTTCCAGAAATACAGTAATGGAAGCATTAGTCCTGGACATATTAAGGGAGTACCTTCTGTTAGAGACATTTGCTGCCTTTAGTATTTAACAAAGGGAATCAATAATTACAAACTGCTATATGCTGCTGATATCTCGCAGACCATCAAGTAAAATAACCCTCCAATAAGTCACAATTCTTAGTAAAATAAGTAGACCTAGGATATTACCACATTTTTTGTCAAATGAAAAACGGTTTCCCGGCACGATGTTCCTTCATCCCATAACAGATGAAGAAATTATTAATTCTATAAACTCACTAAAAAGTTCCTCTTCTTTGGAGGATTTTTCTATTAGTGGTTCGATTATTAAGTCAAACTATAAACCCTTAATCAGGCCTCTTGTGCATATTGTGAATCTGGTTTTTGATACTGGTGTATTTCCTGATATTTTTAAGAAAGCTGTTATAGTACCCTTGCACAAGGGTGGAGATAATACTGATATTAATAACTACAGACCAATTGCTCTTAGTAATCCTATTTCTAAAGTAATTGAAAAATGTATAAAAAAAAGGTTGTGTAGTTTTTTATATTCTAAACTATTATCGGATTCACAGTATGGATTCAGGAAGGGGATGGGAACAGACGTGGCTCTGCATGAAACCACTGATTTCATTGTGAATTGCTTTAATAATAATGAAAAGCCGCTGGCGATTTTCCTGGACCTCTCAAAGGCATTTGACACTGTGGATCACCATATTTTGCTGAGTAAACTTGAATATGTCGGGATTAGGGGTAAAGTCCTTGAGTTATTTCAGTCGTATCTGTGTAATAGATTTCAAAAAGTTAGATTAAATACAACATATAGCTCATTCAGTAGGGTGAATTATGGTGTTCCACAGGGTACAGTGCTTGGCCTTATTCTATTCTCAATATATATTAACAGTTTGACGACCATAATACCTAATGTTAAAACTGTTTGTTTTGCTGATGATACAGTTCTTCTGTGCAAGGGTAGGTCATGGGATGAAGTCTTTGAGGGAGCTGAAAGGGCAATGGCTTATGTTAAGACATGGCTGGATTTAAATTATCTAACACTTAACGTAAATAAAACTAATTTTATGTGCTTTGCAATGAATAAGAAAGGTTTGCCTAAAAAAAATATAATTAAGATTCACTCCAATGGATGTGATTTTTCTGAGAGATGTGCGTGTTCAGGTATTGTTAGATCGGTAGAAAGCACGAAATACTTGGGTGTATATTTTGATCAGTTTTTAAAATGGACTACTCATACCGAATATGTAAAAAATAAACTAAAAAAACTAATCTATAAATTTTATGAACTACGCAACATACTCAGCAGAAATTTAATTATCACAATTTATAAGTCACTGACAGAATCCTGCCTTAATTACGGAATAATATGTTGGGGCTCAGCCCATAAAAATGCCCTAAAGAATGCTGTCCTCGCACAAAAATATATTTTAAAAATAATTCTTTTTAAGTCTAGACGTTTTTGTTCTCTGTTGCTATTTCAGCAATCTGGATTGTTCACTATTGCTCAATTGTACGTTAATGGTGTAATTAGATTTGCTCTTACTAGAAATATGTTTCAAAATTTCATAAGTCATAATATTTTAACAAGAGCTAACCTTAATCATAATTTAACTTTACCTAACACACACTTCAGTGCCACACAGAGATGTGTTTCCTATGTGGCTCCCAAAATTTTAAATTTATTGCCAATGAAATTCAGAACCAGTAGATTTCGAACAATTAAAAGGGATCTTAATGAATGGATTAAAAATAACACTCTAAGAATTAGGAATGCCGTTGCCTTTTTAGCATGATATCTTACCATAAATGTTCTAATTTAAGTAGGATTTTATATCTGTAATATAGATAGATAGGCATTAACAAACATGCTACTACTACTAGGTTAATTATTCATAATGATTATGCATATATTTTTTTTTGTTCTTGGTTTTTTTTTCTCTTTCTTATTGTTAATCAAGAGAAAAATCGTCTCCTTGTGCACACACAGACACACAGTCCATATTGCACATATATTTTTTGTTATATCACCAATACCTATTGTACATTGTAATAATAAATAAATAAATAAATAAATAAATAAATAAATTCTTCACTCAGCCTAATTGAAGATACAACGTTCGTTCATCTTCAAGAATAAAAATCTATCATTAACACTGATTACCATGCATTTTTAATAATCTAAATCATTGCTGCATCTCTAAAGGACACTGTATCCATATTAAAGTTAAAGAAAATCTGTTTTTATTTATAGTTATCGCTCTATAACACTTTGCGTTTAGCATTACCATTTGTAATTTTTTATTGGCATTTATGCTTAAGTTCATTTATCTATAAAAATAATTATTTGTCTTAGGGTCTTTATAAAGTGGCTTAAATAAGGATGCTGATTATTTTTTTTTCCCCAATTTAGATTTAAACTTTGTATGTCACTCTGTTAAAGTCAATAACTTAGTAACAATACGTTGTGTTAATATTCGATCTTATGTCATTTTATGGTAGCCAGATATATGTCAAACAAAATCCTAAAATATTAATAGTCCTTAAAAGATATTTAGTAATGCAATACTGCAGTAACAGATCATTCTATAAAAAAACATTTCAGAATCAAATGTTAATTATTAACCTATTAGTGGCAATTTCTAAATTCCGCAAAAATGCGTGCAATCGTTTCTCGATGATATTAAAATTTTAATATTTATTACATACGACCTTCTAAAGCATCAACGACGATATTTGAATTACATACAAATGAAGATTTTATGGAAATTTAAACAGAATATTATGGCAACAATGTTATGTTTTGTACCTCATTCCTCAAACTCCTTTCGTAGCTGTGGACTCGTGCGTCGGGCTATACGTTGCGTTAGGGGCTTTTAAATAAATGTTAAGACTGTCTGGCATTTATTTGCTTACGATATCCTAACCATTTAATAAGTTTTCTCCTGGAAAACCTAATGTTTCGGTTTTTATTCGATGTTTAAGTTCTTATACATTTTGCTGGTTTTTGCATGCTTTGTTGTTGATATCAGGTGACCGTGCTGACCACTTAAAAGTTCCTCACCTATCAATCCACCTTCTGTTTAACACTCTATCTAGATGAATTCCTAATGGTTGTGTAAAATGGGAGGGCGCTCGATCTTGCTTCCATCAATACCACCAGTGCCGTACAGAAGCAAATTAGCTGGAGGAGGAACACCTTGTATTCTAACGAAGTTAAGTTACCATCAATAGAAAATTGCCTTATCAAATTTCCTTCAATTATTCCCGCTCAAGCATTTACTGTAAATGGTGCTCGCATGCCAGTGGGAGTTTCCGATGAACCATTATTGTGCTGATGTAATTCATACGTCACCTCAAGATTAAAATGTTTTTTTTTTAAATAAATACATCTTTATTTTACCTCTGCGTCTTTAAAAATTTTGCAAATTGACCTTCTACTCATATTGTGGCCCAAAGCGGCGAGTTGAGGAGTGGAAGTTCTACAGGAGTTTCAATCAATTAATATTTGTGCTTCTAATTTTCTCTGCTGATTTTTAAAAGTTTTTGGATGACCACTACGTGATACCTAAGTCCTTCAATATTCCATGGATTTTTCTCATAATTATAGAACTAGTTGATTAATATTCCTGTTGGCTAGCATTAAAATCGCCTCTTTCACTTAAGTACATTTTTAAAAACCGATAATTGAATCTGACGCTGGTGTTACACACTCTATCAAAATATTAGCAGTTAAATTAAAGTAATAGATATAATAAATGTCAAATATAACATCGATGGAAGGAATATCTCGAAACTATAAGAAAGATGAAATGATATGGCAAAGGTCTTTTCGACGGCTCTCAGAAAAATTAAAGCGTTCCATTGAAAAAACAAGTTTATTCTGGCTCAACTGAAAGTCTGACGTGGCCATGATAACCATTAATTGCCCAATGATCTGTTACCCATTCCACACAAATTACGTAATTTCTAATTTGCAAGTTATTTAGCCAAGTCCAAAGTTTTGCCTATCTCTGTAAATAAATATACTTACCTATTCTTATAGCGTTTCCGTTTGCCTCTAAACATTTCCATCTTCTTTGTGCACCATCTTAGTTCACCAATAATTCACAGAGTAAAGTTCGGGTTCAGATAATCTTCAGTTTCCCGAGTTTTTAAGTAAATAAACTAGCCATATATTTTATTTGATAACAGAATGGCACAGGCTTTTGCATACGATATTAGCGGTATCGCGGACTGGGTTGACAGATTTTTGATTTAGGGGAATGAAAGACGTGCTTAAGTTTTACCCGAAGTAGGGAGTGTATTCCACAAACCCCATTTAAAAATATCACAGGAGACATTAATGCAAATTCGCTTAAAATGCACATTCATAGATGCAAACGCATTAGGAATTTAGTTTTGAAAGAACTAGGTGTTGCCTATTATTACTTTTTTGTAGTAACATCGACAACTAGTCATAAAAGGATCCAATCCAAAACTATATTCATTATCATAGCGTTTACACCCACTACTTCGGGTAAAGAAAGACCTCCTGGCCTGGCGTCCATCTTCTACCCTTAATTACCAGTTTATGTTGGTAATGTCGTCTGCCCATCTCTTCTGTGGGTGGCCTTGGTAATCGCTTTAAAGTTCTAAGGCGTTATTCCAAAGTTTTCTTTGTTTATTCTCCGTCTTATCTTGTTGTTCCTCAATCGATCGCGAAGTAAGATGCCAGCAGAATTCGTTTCATACAGTAAGTCAAATCTGGGAGGACACATTGATTGAAACCCCTATTCCTAGAGAGCCGTTGCTCTGAAATGTTTGACCTAAGCCTTCCAAAAGCATCCCATCCCAACTTCGGTGGTTTGATGCTCCTTACCAAGAGTTATTTTGTATCTTAAATATATGTAACTTACCACCGAGTCCATGAATACATCTGTAAGAGGCATGATCTGGAAACTTGTGAGTCTTGCAATGTGCAACCCGAAACTGTACGCTTAATAATTAATAAAAAGGGACTTTGGTTGTATAATCCTGTCGGTTTTTATTAGAAATTCAGGAATAGACTCCCTCGGGGAATAAGAAGCTCGAGCCGCCCAGATTTCATTAGGGTTTTTGGATTTAGTACCTCGAGTATCGACTTTAAGTTTGTCAGGATTTATTGCAAGTGGAGTAAGAATTCATAATAATATACCTGATATATTTAAACGGATAAGCTCAAAGTTGGGTAATCGGCTAAATATTATTTGTTTGTATAGTATAGCCTCTAGAACCATTTTTAGATTTTTTATTTATTTAGCAGCAGCAATATTACAATATAATTACAATAATTAGTATATTTTATACATTTATTATAGATATGACCAGGTTTGGTCGCTTAATTTTTTATTAAGGATTTACATGTGGAGAAAACAGCGATAAATTGCATACATTTCGAAAACGAACGGTGATGGACTCTTAAATATAAATTTCCTAATTTTTGAGGTTACCTAATGGATATGTTCTTTCCCTGTAAAGTGTATGATTTTCTTTCAATTGTTTTATCGCATTTGCAAGTTTGTTTGTCTAGGTTGCAGTTTAAATCATGCAAAGTTCTAATTATTTGGCAATGATCTTGTGGATGAAGCAAAGGTAATAAATTTAGATTTTTCTACATTTAAAGAGAGCATGCTCCAATCTAGCCACCTTTTTACTTTACTTATGGCTATTTCTACTTTTTCAAAGGTTGACTTCCAGCATTGACCGCTTATAAAAATAACAGTGTCGTCAGCAAAACAAAAGATAATACCATCATCCGATAATTACAAAATTTGGTTAATATAATCGTTGAATAAAAGCGAACCAAGAACTGTACCCTGCGGCACATCAAACCCCACCTTCCAAATAGGACTTCAATAATGTATTTGCAATACCTGTTATCTTATCTAATCTGTCGGTGGGCCACAGTGTCAAAAGCCTTTGGTAGGTTCAAGAATACACCAATGACCTTGTTACCAACGTCAAGGTTTTGCAATATCTCATCTGTAACTCTGCACAAGGCATTCTCCGTGCTGGGGTCCTCCCTAGAAGCGTACTGTCTGTCACTCAATAAAATATATTTTTCCAAAAATAGTATAAGTTTGTGTTTAATACATTTTTTACGCTTTTGCTTATTGTGCTAATCAGTGAGATTGGTCTTTAATTAGTAGTAAGCCTTTTGTCTCCATGTTTGAAAAGTGGGATAATAATTGCAGTTTTAGGAACATCAGGAAAAACTTCAGCACAGAAAATAAGATTTATTATGTGCCTCAGTGGTTTCAGCAAGAACTGGTGAATGTATTTAATGATTTCATTCTCTCCACCTTTTCATTCTCCTTTTTAAGCTGTTTATTTGATTTATTAGGTTATTTTCAGTAATAGGAGTAAAATAGAAGCAGCTTAGGCTAGCATTAGTCTGAACTATAGAGTTTTCACAATTAGCAGGGATTTTTATTGCCAGAGTTCACTACCAATATTGGCGAAATTTATTTAAATCTGTGTCGGATATTTCCATATCATTACCATCTAAAACACTTTTAATCTCAGACTTGCTTGCATGATCTATCTCTATCACTTTCCAAGTCCTTTGAAGGTTCTCCTTTATTAATTTTTTACAGTGGGCATATTTAATCAATTTTCAAAGAAAATCTATATATTTTTTTTGCTGGAACTGCTAGAATTATTGTTCCTTGTTAGTTCAGGTTTAGTACTTTTTGCTTTACAACAGGCCAGGGATGCTAAGGTAAGTCTGCAGGAGTCTCCCAACTTTGACGTTCACGTTGTAGAATGTTTGCTAAAAAGTTAACGACTTGTCCCTCTAATTAATTAATTAACCTTACAATGCATTGTTTAATTACTCTAATTAGGCACGCCCCTGCAAATGCAGAGAAGATGTCCTTGTTGCCTTAATAGATCATTCATACGCACGATTTACTAAATAAGGCTGCCTTTTCCCTATTTCTCCGTGGCTGCTCAAATTCAGCACACAAATCTTCCGCTATAAAAACTTCTCGGTAAAGAAAGACTTTTCGGTGTGACCCGGACCTTAACGACTTCTTGCTCGAAAAGCAAGGATATCAAAAAGGAGGTATCATTTATACTCTCAAAGATCCGACTGATAAGTTCTATCATTGTTTCTTTAATGGATTTGATAAAGGATGGAATATAGTTGGAGGACATACTCCAGGTTAAATGAAAGCAGCAAAAGCTATACAGTTGGGATTAGATGTAATGAGAAGGAAAAGCAACAGGAAGAGGAATCGGGACAGAAGTAAGGGGATAAAAGACAAGATAAATATTTATTATTTGTATAATTGTTCCTGGCTAATTCTAATGGATATCTTAGAATTTTGTGGTGGTTTCCATTTTTCTTTAGTTACGAGGAAAACTCAAAATGCAGGGGCGGGCGAGACTATTAGAAGATCAGAAGCAATATTTATCAATTCATCTAAATACGGTTGCTCAAAAAGAGCACTCAATAAATTAATTTCTTTATTAGCTTAAGCTTGAATTGCTTTTAATAACGTCCCGAAAAGTAAATTATTTGTTTTATCCAAGTATTTAATTCGCTTTACCCGCAGTCTTATGCCTAGTTATCGTCGTTTGCTTTTCCATCATTTGTCAGGATGACCAATTAGCTAAGTGCCTCTCTGGATATAGGTATATATATTTATGGCTTTGATGATCAAGTCGACAAGAAATATTTTTATTTATCTCGAGTGGAAAATTTGCAGCCCATTTATGTCAACTAACTCTAGCAAAGTAAATATTAGGGACAGCGACATAGACTGCAATATCGCTAAATGAATCTAGCCCTCGTCTATATACATCAGTTGCTGCTCGTTTGTGAATGTATTTATTTTAAATTAGGACTCTGCTAGTAAACAGAGTCCCACCTAACTATGAAAAACAAATTTTATAAAAGTCGCATAAACTGCTATACAATAAATTTTATAGAAGCTTAAAATTCCTATAACGTGGATAAATTCCCTTATACGATATTTACAGAATCACAAAGGGCGCGCTTTTATAAAACATAGTACTATAGGAGTTCTATGGAAAGTGTGTACAATACTTTTAAAGCAATTTTATGCAACAATTTAAAGATTGTTTTGTAGTAGCAATATTTTATTAACTCTTTAAAAATCTTAGAAAAATATTGTATAGTGATGGTATAATGCAGCCTAATATTGCAATTTAAAGAAATATTTTATCTTAATGCAGAATTTTAGAACTAAATTATTGTAACAGAGACACACAACAAATAAAAATATAAAAAGAAAATGTATTACACTTAGTTTACACAATGTCGTCCATACTCTTCGTGCAGCAACCTAATCGTAAATAATAATAATAATAATAATAATAATAATAATAATAACACAAAATCGATCCTTACTTGATAAAGTTTCTACAGCACGCAATGGAGATGTGGAAGACCAAGATCCATCTTAGTGAGGAGACCACCAATGTTTCCACCGATACAGTTCCAATAAAACGAGGAATATTCCAGGGTGATTCCTTGAGTCCTCTGTGGTCCTGCCTAGCTCTGTACAACAGACTAAACTCCACAAAATATGGATTCACTATCAAAAACGGCAACCAAGAAGCAAGTAGAGTTAACCATCTTCTATACCGGGTGTTGCATCGTCGAGCGGGACATAGGAAATCCCATGTAATTTTAAATGGGGTCAATTATTGGCTTCCCTAATTATTTTAGAGAAAAATTCTATTTAGGTTTATTAAAGAGCACTAAAACCCACATCCAAAAGAATAACTTTAGATATTTTTGATGAGCCCGTTTACGGGTTATCGCCGATTTCTTTTTAACTATTTCTCCTTTTTATGGCCCCGTATTTGCGGGCACCAGTCAAGGTAAAAGATGACTGTCAAATAAAGTTGTCATTTTGAAATGTGTGCTTTATTGTTATAAAAACTCGTACATCGAAAATATTAGCCATGAATTACACTTCTGAAGAAAAAATATTAATGATTAAATGGTATTATCAAGGAAATAGTTATCAAAATGTGTCAGACATGTTTGCTGCTCTGTATCCGAATAGACCGATACCTGCAAAATCTACAGTCGAAAGAACTATCAAGAAATTTGAGACAAAAGGCACTGTAATAAATAACTGCAGATGTGAAGAAAGGCAGGAACAAAGAAGAGATGCAAGAAATGATAGGGACTTGCAAGTTTTATTGTGCGTGGAAGAAAATGATGGGAAGATCAGCACAAGGAAACTTGAGGATGACATAGGATTAGATCACACCACAGCGTTACGAGCTTTGAAACGACATAAATATTATTCATACAAATATGAAAAGCACCAAGAGCTAAGAGATAGGGACGAAATACGACGACAGGAGTTTTGTTTTGGTATGATGGAAAGAGCAAACATGGATAGGGAATTTTTAAAAAACATTTTTTTCACTGACGAATGCACATTTACCTTAAACAATGAGCCCAATGTTCAAAATGATCGATATTGGAGCAAAGAAAACCAACACAAGTTTGTGGAAACAAGGACGCAATTTCCACAAAAAGTTAATGCATGGGCTGTGATTTTCGGAGAAAATATTATCGGGCCATTATTTCTTACACGAAATTTAAATGCAGAATATTTTTTGGAACTACTTGAACATCATATTTTACCTACTTTACATGATGCCGCCAGGGAAAATCAGGAAGTTTGGTACCAAATGGATGGCTGCCCGGCACATAGTACCCTGGCTGTCCGGGAATATTTAAACCGTGCTTTTAATGGAAATGGTATTGGCTTAAATCATACAGTAAATTGGCCAGCCAGGTCTCCTGATTTATCGCCAGATGATTTCTTTCTCTGGGGCCATTTAAAAGACAGGATATACATAGATAAAAAATACCCAAATCTAGACGAGTTAAAAAATGCTATTTCTGCCGAATGCAATAGAATTTCAGTTTACCAACTAGCGAATGTAAGAAGAGAATTTTATGATCGCCTCGGTTATTGTCTAGCAGTCAATGGAGCAATATTTGAACATCTTCTTAAATCCTAAAGTTCTAACAATTTAATAGTACCTACCTATTAATTAGTAAAATATTGAAACATGTAAAATGTCATAATTAACCTTGTAATTGGATACTTTATTTTAGTTTTATTCAGATTAATTTGTACTCATAAATACACCTTTAATATTTTCGATGTACGAGTTTTTATAACAATAAAGCACACATTTAAAAATGACAACTTTATTTGACAGGCATCTTTTACCTTGACTGGTGCCCGCAAATACGGGGCCATAAAAAGGAGAAATAGTTAAAAAGAAATCGGCGATAACCCGTAAACGGGCTCATCAAAAATATCTAAAGTTATTCTTTTGAATGTGGGTTTTAGTGCTCTTTAATAAACCTAAATAGAATTTTTCTCTAAAATAATTAGGGAAGCCAATAATTGACCCCATTTAAAATTACATGGGATTTCCTATGTCCGATGCAACACCCGGTATATGGATGATCATAAACTAACAGATGCTTAAAATAGTGGAGGAATTATCCAGTGATGTCGGAATGTCCCACAAGACCACTGAAGAAAAGCTGCAGTTATGGAAGGAGAAACCTCTGCATGGACGGCACCTCAACGAGGCGGCCCAGGATCGAGTCGACAGTCTTGGGTCGAACTACTGGCTCATCTCTGGACGGATGTTCCCTGAAACGAAGGGATTCCTACTGGCAATCCAAAATCAGGTCATACCAACTAGAAACTACCTAAAATACATGATTAGGGACGATGTACTAGGATCGAACTATTCTTACTTCAGACGGAGGTCCACAATAGACCGGACCTTGCTCCCAGGGCCCGTGTCGGCCCTCGGCGGCCCTGCAATCAAGAAGTATATGGGTCTCGCGACCTGTTAGAAAATCGGGATAATAATAATAGTCTTGATTAAGAAATAACTTCAACAGTTACATATCTCAAAAGGCGAAGTCTAACTGGTCACAAATTAAAGAAACCGCTACTCAACATTGACCCTAACTTCCAAGATTTTTTTAGTGTATAATTATTATACAAACAGAAGGTTACACAAAGATATTATTAAGTTAAGAGTTACAATAGATTACATGTGAATATTACCATTTGTTTAATTTAATTTTAAACAGAATACTTCTTAGGCCTCAAAACTTGATAAAGTTATTGTAATATTTGACTGCATTGTATGTGAACCGCGCTGAAATCGACAAAACCAAGATCTTACGGTATAAGTACAATATGTACCAGTTCTACTGTCGGTTTTTCTCGACGAAATGGTGAGTGAACTTTAAATTACAGGATACTTAGGTATTTGCTATTAACAAAAAAAGTATAACTTCTAATCCAAGTAGTTAGTACCTGTCGTAGTTTTAAAATTTAAAGTGAGATTCTGTAAATCATAAATTGTGGTATGGAGCTAAAACGACCTTATATTAGACCATGCCATGAATATCTTAGCAATTAATTATTGTAACTACCTTTTAGATGGCTGTTCTTTCTAGGTCAAGTAAAGTACTAGATTCATAACGAGTATAAGACAATATACAGGGTTGCCGCCGAGGTATGCATGATACTTCGTATATGAATGTTATGACTAATTTTAAGCAAAAATGATTTTATTAACTTTTCGCGAATTCTTAACGGTTCTTGGTGGCGGTTCCATTGCTTGCGATCTCCGGATCCCAAGCCTGTAGACTTTTTCCTGTGGGGATATATAAAGACACTTACCTATTCAATGGGAAAACCTAAAAACAGGGACCGACTCATCCAGACTACTCATGCAGCGTTGAATGAGGTGGATAACAATATGGAGAACTACATAGAGAGAACTGGGAATAACGGAGGATTGAGTTAAGGTTCCATCTTGTGCAACTATGGGAATAATTAATTCAATTAAAAGAAGAGATCTGTTAAAAAGAAGAATAGTTAAAAAGTAAACATCTCAGAACGCGAAATAGTACAGTACAGCAAATACTGAGATAAACTGAATAAAAATATATATCACGCTAGAAACAACTATTATAAACAACGTGCAGGGCAATACAACAAAAAACTTGGGATATAATAAAAAAAGTTAGGAACATCGAAAAAAAAAAAAAATTAACAAATTGTAGAAATTATAAGTGAGAATGGAAATTATATTAAGGATAACTTTCAAATTGCAGAATACTTTAATAAATATTTTTTTCAAATTGGCATGTATTTGACAATACTGATAATAAAATAAGAACGGATGATCCTGACATACCGCAGTTCATGCTTCTTACACCCTTAGATGAAGGTGAGTTGATAGGAGTGAATAACAGTCTAGAAAATCAATCCAGATGAAATTTTCTCAATAATTAATTAGTTAGTAAAGCATATTCATCATGTAATTTTAAAACCTTTCAATCATATCTTTAACCAAATTTTTAATACAGGGAGTGTTACGCAATACTTTTAAAAAATCTGGAATAATACCAATCTTTAAGGGTGGGAATAAAACGCAGAGAAGAATTTACAGACCAATATCACCAAAACTCTTTTAGTAAAATTTTTCAAAAATGTTTTAAGAACCGACTAGTAAAATTTCTGGTACGATCTCACATATTGGGCGTAAATCAGTTTGGTTCCGGAACAGGCAAAAACATAATAGATATCTTATGCTAGGTACTAAATGGAGATTTCAAAAAATAGTCACAAAATTAAAAATATCAGTAGGTACATATTTTTTCATCAAGAATTATGGATATATGGATCAGAAAAGTTTAATTAATTATGGAACAAAAAAAAAGGTATCATATAAAAGTGTGCAATATCGGATTAAATCCGGGTCAAATCGGAAAACCCTGTCTCCCGGTGGTATCACCCAATCAAAGAAAAATTAAATAAAATAAAAATATTTTTGAAATGTTTTATTGATTGTGCGTTACTTACTGATTACTGGAGTACATTTTAGAAAGGAAATGAAGTAGTATATTACATACCAAGAGTGGTAAGAAGCCTATTACACACGATTTCGAAAATTACGGTACGAGCGTTAGCGAAAATTGCCCTTGTTAATACAGACGTTATAATATTACGTAACTGCTCTAACTGCTCTGCTTCTAACAATATAGTGTGTGTATTTGCTTGCCCATTTCCTTGACAAAACCCGTATACCAGGAGCATGTGAACCTTCTCAGAGTTCGTATAAATTTCCATGTTTATTGGTAAAATGAACTTGTAATTCAAGAATGTTGATCGTATACTTTAGTCAATTTCATAGACTGATGACAATTTGTCAATAATTGTCAAATTATTAAATGCCATAGCAACAAGGTCACTAAAAAAATTATTGTTACAGGTAATTTGATTTTAATTTTATTACTAATGTTAATAATTGATGTATGCAGTTAATTGTAAATATTTTCTTTCTGGCAAAACAGCTCATCCAAGAAAAAATATTAAAAAGGTAAAATAGCTTCCAAATACATCCAGTCGACAAAAATATCTGGGTTGTCATAGCGCCGTTGATATAAAAAATCAGGAGAAATGTTGACGTATTATATCACTTTTATAACACTTTCACTTCTTTACAGCCGGTGACTACTACTAGAAAACATCATTTTATAGTATTAGTCTACATACTAAAAATCATTAAAATCGATTTGCAGGTTTTCACGTAATTTAGGGAAAACCAATATTTTTACAAATTTTTGACGCCCTTTACCGGCTAAACGAGACAATTTTGGATATAACTAAGTCGGCTTAGATCGACCTACTTTGACGTCAGGAGTCTGTTGTCAAACGTTGTACACGTATTTTCCGAACACCCTGTATAAGTATAACCCATTGGGGCAGACAGACACACACCAAGTTTGTTTCATTATTGGTATGTATTATTAGAAGGTAAACTTCAAGGCATACCGTGTAGATTGTAGATATTTAAATTTAAATGAAAATTATGAAATTTTACAATAAAAGGGTTTCCGGTGCAAGTGCCTTGTATGGATTCAAAAGACTTTATTTCAGATCCTGACTTGAATATCTTGGCAATTATTCTAACTACCTTTTAGATAGCTATTCTTTCCAGACCAAGAAGCCAGTAATTCCTTGAGACTCTGCCGGTAAAATAGAGTAAAACACAAAAGATTGGCTTTACTCTGTCCGACCGCAAAATAAGTATCTTGATGAGGATAAACGATAAATGCCCTACCCAGGTGCCGATTTTGCCCGGTGCTCCGTTTTGCATAACAATTGCCACTTAAGTAGACTCTATCATCGCCTCTTCTTTTTACTTTATTAACGGGGTATATTAGAAAGCACTCATAATGAAAACGACATTTTAATGGTTCCAGTCAAAGCTCTAATCTGGCGCTCGTCTCAAATATAAATGAATTTTTAGAGAACGATCTTTTGTCTGTTGCCTTTCATATTTTCACTCTAAGCGTAAACGTTATTAATCAAAAGCTTTTTTTTATCTGAAAATCTAAAAGGTATATTAAAATAAATTCGTTATTTTGCAACACATTTAGAAAGAATCAGTACACAAAGAAAAATTATTATATTCTAAGCATTATGGTTTTTGCAATAAAAAAAAAGTCTTTGATTTCATTACTATCATTTATGGTCAAAACCAAAATGACAGTAGGGTTCTAGAATTTTCCGAAGTCTTTTGATACCGTGGCGCATGACAGTATGTTCGACAGATGGACCACTTAGTCAGGGACGCGCCAAGTATTTTCGGCACCGTCGTGCGAAATAATGATAGGCGCCTTTAACCAATATTATAATATTGAGCTAAAATTACCACCCTTCTCTCATAGTTGATCGTTGAAATTATTGAAGAAAACTCTATACTTTTTAGTACTAATGTCTATATTTATTTGTGACAAACAAAAAGTACGCACAATAGATATTTACGTTATAAGTCCGGTAAATCAACTTTTACAGTATGAGCGAAATGTTTCGAGACGAGGCGACGAAGGAGCCGAGTCTGAAATTTTGAAACGAATACTGTAAAGGATTTGCGGGACGAATGACGTACAATATTTTATTTCATACAGTTCTGTTGAAAATTATAATTATGTTTTGAAATTATAATGAAGTTTTATTCTGCGTCGTATATTTGAAAAGTGCTTATATTTACTGGTGGAAACATTGTGTGTTTGACATTGATTAAACTAAAACTTACAAATTTCAGTCCGGTAAAAAAATTTTACAGGACTAGTCCGGTAAAAAAATTTTACCGGACTTATTGCTGTAAAACCTTATTTTCTGGACTAAATTCAAATATGTAAAGGTGTGTTTTACAATACAGTATGAAATAAAAGATATTAATAGAATACGAAACAACAGTAACAAAACGAATACCGTATCAAAGTTACAAAACATTAATTCAAAATATTAAAAAAAAATAAAGAAATAAAATAGCGATTGTTTTGATGTAGATAATACATGATCATGATACATGATGGAGAGGTACAAAAATTGGACTTTTCTAGCTTTACTTTTTGCAAATTCATTAACAAGATTTTCCATTTCAAGTTACTGTAAAAAGTCAGACTCTATAGAAATGATAGCAAGATTTTCTAACCGCTCTTGGCCGATTCTAGATCGTAAATAATTTTTAATCAACTTTAATTTAGAGGATGACCTCTCGGCTGTAGCTACAGAAACTGGAATGGTTAATAATATGCGCAAAGCAATCGTAATATTTGAAAATGAGTGGGTTAGGATATTTATTGCAATGTAATTAAGTGTTTCTCCTACAGACGTCGCGTTTTTGTCGCCATTTTGCAGGAATTGTAATTCGTGTAAAAGTTCTGTTCCGTCTATATCTTTTTCGTTTCGATCCTTGTCAGTTAAGGTTTCTTCCAGTTTTTTACAAAAATTAAATTGATCTTGGTCAGAATATTTGCCGGAATCCTCAACATTTCACAAAAAATTAAAAACATCAGAATGACACGATAATAGTTTAAATCTTTCGTGTACGGATAAAAGAGTAATGTCTACATTCTGAAAAAGCAATTTACTTTAAATTTGATTTATTGATGTTCAATCGGCTATATAGTCGTCACCTTCGTAAGAAAATTGTTTTTTTAACCTTGCGTGCCCTTAATATTTCTGCGGATATAAATTTTGCATCAACTTCTAAGCAAGAAGCTAGTTATTTGGCATCTACTAATAAGTCACTGAAGCCTTTGTCAGGTCGATATTGTTTTACAAATTCATTGAGGTTGTTTAAACTTTCGCAAGCCTGGGAAATATTAAATGTTTTTGATTGCAGAATCTTAGTAGCAACATCCACTTTACTTAAAATCTTGTACCACAAGACTACCATGCACACAAACTCATAATTTTTAATTTTTTTTACCTAGGGGTGGTAGGTAGATGTTTTGTAGTATTGTCAAAATTATTTCCGGATAAAATTTCATAAAGAGCATCGTAAATTTCACCCAACTGAAATCTTAGAGGGGTTATTGCATCAACTCTGCTAGACCATCTAGTATCTGACAAAGGCTTTAATGTCAACGGTGCGATTAGTGTTTAATCTTTCTAGTAAATCTGACAAGACACGTAAATTTTGAAAATGAGATTTACTTTTTTCGTGGATTTTCAAATGTTTGCTTAAATGATGCCAATCATTGAAACCGTCTTAATTTAGTGTTTTTAAAAATCAATGCATTGTTGGGGTTGGGGTCATTTTTTTCAATAGAATATAGCAACCAATGATGCTGAACCTTTACACCATTTAACAAAATTCGAGTAAAATATATATCGGAAAGCTTACGTCCACTTTTATCTTTAGGATACATAGTTTTATTTTGATAATGCATTGGACCTTATCGACAAGTTCTTGCACCTGGATTGGAGACAATACACTCGGTCAAAGACCTGGATCGTTAGAAAGGGGCGCTTCTTCGGATAATTCGTCTTGCTTACTCGAACATGATGGTACCGACACTGACTGAAACGTATCAGGATCTAATTATTTTGGATCTTCATCCTCATTAGCTTGCTTTTCTAATTCTGGGGGCAAGTTCGATTTTGTTAAATGTAGAAAATCATTGTTATCAGAAGTAGTGTCTTGTGTGGTCTTTCGAAAAAAGTTACTAATTTTGAATATGGTTTCCTCCAAGTCTTCCTCCTGTTTTCGCTTGTTAAGCAAGTTTTAGTAACCAGACAATTTCTTTTTTTCTTCTCTGGCCATCCAAATAAAATAAATAAAAAATATTAAACACAAAGCCTTATTTGTTTCATTAACAAAAGTTATTAAAAACAAAAACAATTATTTGCATCCCTGTTAATTAATTTACTTAAACACTTACTTACCTTATTTCTAATTATTTTTCACAATTGCGGTAGATACGTAATAGCAAGGCACTATATATGTCTTATGCGCTTATCAAGACAAGAATAAAAAATTAGCTTGCTACATCGATTACGAACACACAAAATTTCGCAAGTTTAAACCAGCGCGCCGAACGCACGCGGATTTTTGCGCCCCCACAGGAAGAGGTGTAGTAAAATTTCACCACTGGTACTGGTCGACCACCGGCGGTCGGTGTTGATGGATAATGCATTTTTACCACCGGTATTCATAGATACATTTTTTAGTTTTATGTTAATTTGTGTTGAAGGCCTGGCGCTTTTAAGGCCTTGGCGCCGTCGTGCGCCCCACGACCTTGCCCATATGGACGGCGCGTCCCTGCCACTTAGTCCTAGGAACCTCATAACCACGTGGATGACTTTTATTTTTGCATGCCTAATGACAAGGTTACTAGCAAAACCAAACGCAGCCTTCACAACCCCAATATTCCCTCTACAATCAGACCAGTGACCCATGACATATCATTACCCATTCCTCAACGTCGGATTCGGAATCGGAATCTGAAGAATCTTTACCGGTAGCTGGACCAAACTTCATCCCTAGTTCTGACGATTTTTCTTCCTAACTTCAAGCTCAATTAAGTGATCTTGTTCGTGACTTGGACCTTGCAAGGACAAACGCAGAACTTCTTGGATTCAGTCTGCAGCAATGGAGCCTTTCAGGAAGAGAAGTTAAGGTATCCATATACGGGAAAAGACAAGCAACATTAACATTATTTATTGCAATTGTCACGATATATCCGCTATGACTAGCTTCCCATATGCACTAGATCAATGGCGACTATTTATAGATTCGTCTGAACCAAGCTCTTTTATTTTTAATGACAACGAATAACCATCAGTTCCTATAGATCACTCAGCAAATGTGAAAGAGACATTTGACAATCTTAAGACATTACTGAGGCGTATAAAGTATGAAGACAAATGAAACATAGATGTGTGCAGATTTAAAATCAAGATAGACAAAATACTGCTGCTTCTTGTGTGAGTGGGATGGCCGTTGAAAAGATAAACATTATAAAATTATAAACTGAGCTCAACGCAAAACAACTAGGAAAATATGAGAAAAAAACTTTAAAAAAATGAAAGCTTTAACACCCTGTATATCAAAAATGAAGCCTTTTGGAACGCATATATATAAGTATTTTTTCCTATTTTGACGAGGACTATCACTCACTTACGTGACATTCATTAAGTATTTAAGTTTGCTTTTATTTTCTTATTAAATTTAGTCATGGTATTTTACTTCAATTTTTAAAATAAATTTTGAAGCTTTAAGTAACAGAACGTAGATTCGTTCTCTTTAAAAACACCCTAAGCTGATAAAACTAAATGATTCACCATCCGTATAAGGACACTGTTTGTTCTGGAGATATGCGACCCTTTTGCTTTCTATATCGATACCTTGGCATTTATCAACCCTCAAAATAGGGTAATTCAGTTACCCTTAAATTAATTGTGACCATATACGTCTACTGAGAACTACATCTAATTGCTTTCTTGAAAGTTATAATTATTAATTGGTCAAGGGATGATTCATACAGAGTTAGTCCAACGTCAAGCAATGCTTAAAATCTCACAAAACATTGAACGCAAATTAAAAAAAAAAATTTTTATGGGATTGATAAAGTTTATAGTTTTTTATTTAATTTAGTATATTATAACGTTTTTTAATTCTCAGAGAAAATTATGTTTTATAGAAATTTAAATGTATGCAAAATATTTACACAGTTCCCTGAAAAAAAATTGACTTTTTTACGGGCCCTATAAAAATCCTGATTCTCCATGATAAAATCGGAACCGATTGGTGGTCATGTCACATAACGACGACCTTCTCCGTCCAATATTTAACCCCCTCGGAGCCCTTTATAATTTTTAAGCCCCGATCTTTGCCATTATACATTTAGCTTTAGTCGCGAATCGCAATTTTTACAGCTCGGGCACGTCTTAGCGGGATTTCGTGCACGGGGAAAATTCTTATATCAACACGAAAAATAAGTTATTCAAATTAAAAATGTAATTTCGTTTGCAGCAAAGTTATTACATTTTAATCCCCGGTCCTTAGATTCCGGCTTCGGTGCGGGACTGGTTAAAAAACTAAGTAACCGGAACAAATCAGATAGAGACAATGGTGGAGACAGTAGCGTGACAATTTTTAGTAAAAAAAAAATAGTTTTTCAAAATATTCTTCAAAAATTTTTCTCGCCATACATAAATGTATAAGGGGCCCAAACTGGGGGTTATGCAGTAAAGTCATTTATGTATGAAAAGTTAATTAAAATAAGTGTACAGGGTGTCCCAGTTTCGATAAGTTATTATCAATAGAATTTTTTGCGTCCAGTGGCATAATCAGCTTTTTTTCTAAAAGTGTTGGGTTTTCAGATATTAACCAAACCTATGTTTTTTTTTTAATGGGATATCCCGTATATTATTTTTTATATTATTTACGCATCATATGGGCTTTTTAAAAATGTATAGATGTTTATATTTATTTTGACAAACAAGCTCAAAATTCGATATTTTTACTATTTATTTTATTTATAACTGTTTTAAATAGGTATCTATAGTAGGCCAAGGGGAAAGCAAAGCCATAGGTTAAGCTCCTTCAATAGGGACAATCCATGGGCGTGCCATCTTTGTCTGCACATTCTTGAAATAGGGGAGCTCGCAATGCGATTTTAAAAATCAAAAATGTTCCAACAACAATGACTTTTTACCTGGTCGTTCAACAGTATCCAACCTATTATAATGTGTAAACTCATGGACTTCTTCATTGGATCAGAACAACCCCATTGATGTCATTTACGTGGATTTTAATAGGGCTTTCGACCTAGTGTCCCATAAGAGACTACTACAAGAACTGAAGTTTTTTGGAGTAAGGGGGAACTTACTAAAATGAATCACTGACTTTCCAGAACTAGTGTAGTCAGCTACTTCACGAACATTTAAAGTCACATCAGAAGTACCACAAGGGTCAGTCTTGGGACCAATCCGCTTTAATCTGTACATCTATGACTTACCACCAGAGCTTAGGTCAATGTTCAATGTACACAAATCCTTAACACATTATGATATGTTAACATCAGACCTGAAAACAGTTGAACGGTGGTGTGACAAGTGGTTTCTACGTCTTAACAATGAAAAATGCACAGTCCTACACATAGGCAACAATAATCCAAAAAGACGTTATGCACTCAAAAACATGTACCCATCAGAAACGTCTTGGAATCGTCATCAGTAATAATTTAAAATGGGCAGTTCACATTTGTAACATCATCAAAAAAGTCAATGCAATTGGCATATGGTATCAAGAGCATTTACAAACCTGTCTGCGTCCCTACTTAAAGAAATATAAAAAACATACATAGGACCAATCCTGACAACGTTTCATGACAGGCGAACACGAGGGGACATAATAGAAACCTACAAAATTCTGTACGGTCACTGTCAATTTGAATTTTTTCATCCTAAACCAAGATTTAAGACTATGAGGCCATAACGATTAGCTTACACAAGACAAAACAAAGAAATTAAGAACCGTAAAGTATTTACATTTTTAAAGGGTTCGACTTTTATAAATATGAATATTGTAACCACTTATTTTTGTACCAATTGGTGTAGATATACCGCATAGGTGCCATCACTGAGATTGAACAGTGAGCAAGACGTTTTCTTCCAATTGTGGGTCACCAAATTAATGTGCCCTCCCTATTTCCCATTCTTTTCCCTAAGATCCCCACAAAAAATCCCAAATCCCATTTTTAATTTCTTTCGTAAGCCACTAAATAAAGAGTTCGGGTATTTTGTGCACAAAGCTTTAATTACCAGTAGGCGTGATGACACCCGTCTCTAAAAGCACCAATTTAAAAGATCAGTCGTGTTTTGAGGACTCTAATAAAAATAGCTCCCTGGCGAGAATTTTTAATCCTTCATTACTCTTCGTTTTTCATTTGACTGGAAAGAACATTTACGAAAAAAATTGCATGGTTTTTATTATTAGGGGAAGGTGGGGTGGGGAATACCACCCACTTAACAATATATGGGAAAATTCTCAGAACTCTAAATACTACTAGGTACTACAGGGTGGGTATGTCATTTCCCTCTGGGCACTGTTCCCGCATTCTCCTCCAAGTACATAATATACTATTGTATGATATATTTTTCATCGTTCAAGCCTTGCTTTAATTTTATTATTAAAACAAGAAAGACTTTTTCTCTCCTTCTTGTCGGTTCGCCATTTAAAGTAAAAATAAATAAAATATATCAATATTTGCTGTCTTTTTACTAAGAGACACTATGCTCCCTGAAATTAATTTCTTACATTGTTATCTCAATTTTAGAATTTCTATTTAGTATTCTTTACTTAGTTATCAATTTACAGATTAAATTATTTATAAGTCTTTCATCCTACCTTCAAGAGTCTTCACTTATCGTTTTTTTTTTGGTTTTATTAGAAACCCCAATTAAAACAGTAAACGTATTACAGAAAATAATTTTTTTTTGCTAAATTACAGTTTAAGGGCTAAAAGTCTAAGTTATGGGTAAGACTTTTAGATAATTAACTCAAATTATCGAAATAATGACTGATCTTGTGTATTAACATAATATGTTATTTTATGATAGGCGTGATTTTGTTAAAATTATTATGTTCAAAAACCTACTACTATTTTAAGTAAAAATTTTGTATTCATTTCTTGTTATATCATAATTAAATTTAAAAAATCATAATGCTATAGGAAGGTCAAAATGTGACCAAGAGTAACAAGTTCAGTTTTTCAAAGTGTTACATCTCGAGAACAGTTTTAAATATTTTCATGAAATTTTGATGAGGTAATAGGGAAATATCGAGAAAAATCTAACTATATTATTTCACCCATTTCTCAATTTTGAGGGGTGGGAGCAATATATGTACATATGTTTTTTAAGAAAGCAATTACCCCAATTATTAAACCAACTTGACAATAAAATATTTGGACGCGGGTGGATTGGTCGAGCTGGTCCGGTCAACTGGCCTGCTCGGTCCCCAGATTTGACCCTCCTTGACTTCTTCTTGTATGGCTTTATAAAGGACAAAGTGATGGCAACTGTATCTATAACTTCAGATCATATGAAAGACGGAATCCGTTCAGCCTGAAAGAGCGGAAAGTGCTTGGAAGTTGGAGGGGGACATTTTGCGCAAAGATGTTAAATAATTTAATTAAATAATTTTGCAATACTGCAACGATATAATTTTAATTTTTTTATAACATACATAGTTTTTCAAGTAGATTAGAATTTTAGTAACAAAAATGCATCATCTCATATTAAAAACTTGCAAAATTTCATGAAAATATTTTATTATTTGTAACACTTTAAAACCTGTATATTAAAACATAACAAAATACTTAATTTAACGCTATTAAAATTCTTTCTAAATATAGAGGTTCTTAAAAATGATATTGATATAATATTAGCTCGATGAAAATCTTATCACGTTACCTCTTTGATCTTAGCACGTAATGAAAAATTACATTTCCGTTAAACGACTAAAGCAATGGGATTTAGAAAAAATGACTTGGCGACGAGAAATTCTTCTTCAGTCCTATGAGACGCTTTAAAATATGGGGTTAATGTGATTTTTTAAAAGGTGTTGCTTTATGTGAAGCAAATGTGGGTACACCGGAGGGGCAAGAAATATGTGTAATGCCGGATTTTTTAATAATTCGGATTTGTAGTTTCACTGAACTTAAGGCACCTACGTTATAAATTTGCGATGCCTTCTATGTTTGCCATTTCGCCGAAATAAGCTAGAGGTTTTGACGATACTTCTCTACAAAAAATTAAGGATATTATTTCAATTTGAGCTTTAAAAAAAATTCATTGAGAAATATGGGATTATTAATTATGAAGTAGTTTATTACTTAGACGCCAAAGCGAAGCATTCGGAAAAGTGCCCAATAAGATCAAACAGGTTATTACTTCTTATTAAAACGTATCGAGAGATTAGAGGTTCTTTTAAGGTATGAAATTATTTTTTCACAGAAGAAAATCGGATTGTGTATAATTTGAATCAGAAATGTTAAAATACCTGATGCAGTGAACTGAAATCTTAGCAATTAGTTCTTTGAAAGAGTATTTTACCGTTTGGAAATAAAACGGGGAGTTTTTTCAAGGCAAGTCATTAAGAAGGTTTATCAGTGATTATTTGAGCATCTTTGATGTTTTATTTAATATAAAACCACAATATTCCAACTATACAGGATGTTTAAGGTTTCTCTTATTGACATACAATAAATAAATTTAAAACATTAAAAAAAATTATATGCATAACGTTAGATCAAAAAAAAGTCCTCACAGTGCCGTGGCATTTGAATAGCCGGTGCAAAGAGCTATCAGTTACTCTAATAAGCTATTTTCAGAAATCACTTAACAACACTGACCCAGTGTTACCCTTGACAGTAGTTAGAGAAGTAGCAGCTGCTCTAAATTTGAATATCTCTACTGTACTGTACGCAGTTTCAACGTAAGTTAAGAAAAATAAATTATTCTAATCACCTAGAAAGAAATGTTCTCATGCAAAGAGACTTGTAAATGTGTCAACATTGGATATAAGTTCTATTGGTGACAGTATTTATGGAATGTACGAAGTAAATTAATTGTATTATTCAAAAACTATAATATTTTACATTAGTTATGTTTAAGCTCTAACTTTGACTTCGACTCTGTTAAATGAAATAGGCTTCAGATGGAAAAAAGATGAACCGAGGCGAAGGCTTATAGAACTTTCCCATGTAGCTGTCAAACGACTGCTATTTTTAAAAAAATATATGAAAAAGAAAGATGTATCCTTGAACCAATTCGTTGTTTTGGATAAAACATAGATTTTTCAGAATGGCACCATTGGTCGATCTTGGCAAGATGAAAATAAAAGAAGTGTTAGAAATACTAAAGTGGATGGTAAAAGGTATTATGCAGTACACAAATATATTGAAACCCAAGAACTAAAAAAATTAGAGTACTTTTAAAAAAGAACTACCTAAACTCACAACAAAATTACATACCTATTCCAATATAATTTAGGTTTACAGCGTGGGCAAAAAGAATGGAACACCCCCAATATTTTCATAACCATGTACATTTTCGAAAAACGCTCGGATTTGTCGATTTTATTTATCATTTTTGCTAAACAATAATGATGGCAATTTTCATGGAATTAATGAATAGGGAAGAAAATATGGAAACTTATGACCTTTATTGTAGTAACCCTGGTAACCAAGCACATTATTGTACTTTATCGCCAGTCATTTTATTTTGTGACAGTATTGTCAAAAAAAGTTACGTTGTATTGTTAGAACGACACGTTTTAAGTAAAATGTACTTAAGTGAAAGAGAGCGCATAGAAATTCTCATGATGGTTGGCTATGGCAATAGAACGAGATCTACATTTGAAGTGTGTAAACTTTTTAATAATGTTCATCGAAAGCGAACGCCGATATCAAGGTCTACAGTAAGTAAGATAGTTTTAAAATTTACAGAAACTTGATCTTTGCGCAATAAACTAAAAAATGGCCGTCCCAAAATTTGTGATAAAACTAGATTAAATGTTTTACTGTCGTATCAAGACGATCCCCATTCCAGCACTCGTCAAGTGGGTCGGATTCAAAATATTGGTTACAAATCTGTACAAAATATTCTTCATAAGGAAAAATATCATCCTTACAAAATTTGTCTTGTCCACGAACTAAATGGGGATGATTTCAATAGACGCCTTCGGTTTTGCGAGAATATGCAAAACATCTGCAATAATGACGGAAATTTCGCGCAGAATATCTTATTTATTGATGAGGCTACATTCTGCCTTAATGGAACAGTAAACCGACATAATTGTAGGTATTGGTCGACCGAGATTCCTTACTGGATGCAAGAGGCCCATACGCAGCACCCACAGAAGCTAAACGTATGGGCCGGAATTTTACGGAACAGAATATTAGGACCTTTCTTTTTCGAAGAAACGTTAAACGGAGAGAGGTATTTGAAGTTTTTACAGTTTGAATTAGTTCCTGCTTTAGCTGGCCTATATCCAGATCCCGATGAACAAGATATAAGAATACCTAAACGAGGTTTTCCAACATCGATGGATAGGTGGAAGGGGAGAAATAGAATGGCCAGCTCGCTCACCCGATTTAACACCCATAGATTTCTTTTTATGGGGATATTTGAAAGAAAGAGTGTACAAGAACAAGCCATCGGATTTAAAGACATTAAAACTGATAATACAACATGAAATTCGACAAATTCCTGAACAGGTTATTGGGAACGTTCAAAACGATTTTGTTTTACGTTTGGGGCACTGCCAAACTGTCAATGGCCATCAATTTGAACATTTAATTAAGTACTCTACTTTTTATAATTATTAGATTTAAAAGCTGTTGTTTTTACCTAATAAACCTACCACTTAAATTTTGTTAATTATTATTGTTTAGATTGTGATATATCGAAAACAGCTGAATATCGAAATAGGGTATGTTACATGAAAAATATTCAGAATTTTAAGTAGAATCCAAAAATCGAATAAAATTTGGGGTATTTCCTTTAAAAAATTGTTGACGTGTGCCCCTACTTCTTGAGCAATCCTGTATAATACTAAAAATTCTCAAAATTTGTAAAAATGATAAATAAAATCGACGGGTCCGAGCGTTTTTCGAAAACATACATGGTTATGGAAATATTGAGGGTGTTCCATTCTTCTTGCCCACGCTGTATATTCTGGAAGATTTTTTGAACGCGGACGTCGGTAAATCACGTAATTAAACAATTCTCGCTCGATGTTATCGAGTGTTTAATTATTATCATTGGTATATCTAGTCTCTGATTTCAATATCCAAACATTGAACCTTTATTCATTTTTTTCGATTGGTAGATTTTTCTGATATAATGTTCACTCTGGCAACACCCTCAAAATCCTAGAAAGAGAGGTATATGGGAAAATCCAAAGACATTAGAACTATGAAAATCATATCTCTGTCTTGGTTGCCTAAACGATGGGAATCTCAGCTTAGAAAATTAGAAATAAATAGATATTATGAATTTTGATTGATATATTGAATTAATTTTAATAAAAAAAATTGTTTTTTCATGAAGCTAGTAGCTGCATGGACCGCAATCCACTGCATGTGCGGAAAGTCTATTTGAAAATCCTGAATAGCGTCCCGTGATTAATAAACCCCATTGGCTATCAACCCCTAAAGCAGAATATGTGTCTTTAAAACGATTTCAGAACTATTTTAACGCAATTACCGAAAATTAAATAACCATCTAAAATCATCACTACCGCCGTTTATTTCTATAATGAAAATCATACTTGGGATTTTTGGCTGAATCTGATCTGCATCTTGATAATCCTCTTGCGGAGACGAAGGCGTCGCGGGCGTCGTGACGTGCTCGCCGGGTTAAGTTAAGACGCCGAGATTGAGATCGGGCTCAGGTATAAAGCATGATCATGCTAATGCTTTTACTATGCTCAACACCGCAAGGGAAGCGGGAATTAATTCGGTCTTATGTCTAATATGCGAAAACACATTTGGCTAATTCCAGAAAGACATGTATCGCCCCCCTTAATATGATCCCCAAATGCGTTACAATGGGGAAATTAAAAGATTCCGCGCTTTAGGTAGAAACCCTAAGATAAGATGATAGGTTTATTGAGTTAAGGCCAAATAGGATCCACTTTACGATGACAGAAATGTGCTCTATTCTGTGTTGAAACGCAGACGAAAAAATCAAGTTATGCCAAAGGACTCTTAAGGATTTAATATACTTAAGAACCATAAACTAGTATTTTCTTAGAAGTCACTAATCCGCAGTAATCGGATAATCAAAATCACCGCAAGCTTTGCATATGTAAGGCCTCCAATTCAAATATTTTTAATGCTTTGATCCGGTATGCTACGCTGAGTTTGAACGGATTATAACAAAAATAATTTATTTTAAGCCAAGATATATGAATGTCTTATTTCTAGCACATGTTGTCTACAAAATTCATGGTATATGGGGTGTACGGAAACATTGCATAGCGTTATGATTAAATTTGGGTTACATGCATCAATGGCACAACACTCATTGTGTTATTATAGTCTATAGTAGGTCCACCCTGAATTTATCGCAAGCTATTGTTATATTTGAGGTTTTACCATTGTTAGCAGGTATAAGCCCTTATTCAGGAGCGTGTATTGGGGAAGTTTTTAATGTCGGCGCTACATAATTTTAAGCTCAAAAATTTAATATTAAAATATATATTTGAAGACAAAACTTGAATTTAATGTCGATACTTGTACTAATTCTGCACAAATTCAACAATCTTGCAACATAATGCACGCTAATGCATATTTTAGCTAATAAAATAATGTTATGTGTGCCTTTTTGCATACTATAGAGAAGATTTTATTTAATTTTCTTTTTTTAAATAAGCCTTGAGAAAGACCCAATATAGGTCGAAACGTCAGCACTTTTAAGGTAATAGGAATTGTTTCATTTTATTCTTAACTCACTAATATTGTGCTAAAATTCTAGGTTAGAACGCTTATAGTTACAATACTAAATAATGAAAAGTATATGATGCCATTTAAAAAATCTCTGTAAACTAAATTAGAAAATTTTAATTAAAAAAATAGATTTCTTTGAAAACTGAAGAAAATAATTTGAATGCCAGTGCTTTAAGAATTGTAAAAAGACCAGATTTTAACAAATTCTATCACTTCTTTTCACATGTCACTTACGTGTTTTACCGACGCCATTTTACAGTAAATGTCAATTTTTCAAACTTTGCAAAAAGTTTTTTCGGTATGTACGAGAAAACTACAAACCTGATGGATGACATTATTTGTTACTACTATTGTCATATTATAAAACCATATGTTCCCAAAGTCAACAACGCAAGAACATTTTTTGTATTTTACCAACAGACTAAAATTAATTAAACAAAAAAAGATGGTAAAAATAAGATGGCAGGCGGTTCTGATATTATAAGGATTATGACCGATACAATTTAACGGGTGAAAAAGGCGTAATCGAGCCAAAACGTTTTCCCTCGTGGAGAGAATGCTGCTTCTGAATACATTAGGCCAGACGATCATTGAAAGAAAGAGTTGTTTCAGCATCGTCAAGCTGAAAGAATTACACAACCATTATACGAGGATTAAAGCGAAATCACGACCGTTCTTAGCTCCGTATTGTCTTGGACGGGGTCGTTTAGAAAAACGAATAAATATCTCCAGAGATTCTGCCTTACAGGGTGGAAACTGTGCCGGTTCTGCCAAGTTATCCAGATAAAGTTATGAAAACTTTTCGTAATAAAATTGTCCATATTTGAGCAGTGACTATACAGGAAGTATAGGCAATAGGTAATATTATGTGAGTCTAGTGAAGTGACATTATGTAGTTTATATAAAAAAAATTATATTAATTTATAATAAGGAAATTTGAACGGAAATTTCACACCGACAATTTTCGACCAATGAAAAGCCTGTTGTTTGTATCGTTACCATGGCAACCAAAAAAAAATTCCGGTAATTTTTCTCCTCCTTTAGGTAACCTGCATGAAATTATACTGGACATTTTTTGACGTTTATATAAAAATTAGAAACTTTCTTTATGATCTGCCTGTTTTTAAAAAATACCGACTTTAGTAAATTGCATGTAATAAAAAAAAGAAAATTAAGCTATTATTAACTCATCAGTAAACATTTTATTCAACTAAAGTGGGTAAATAAGAAATTATTTCCCCTCGAAGAAATAGGTTGTCATTATTGTGTATACTTGATTACCTACCTATATTATTTTATATACAGTGACCGGCAGAAAGTGCGCTGCACACAGCATTTTTTATCTATATGAATTTAGTAAATTTATTTTATTTCAGAAAAGTTCTGCATATACTCAAACCAAAATATCACCCAACAAATCCGGTAAAAGTCTTATGGTATACGAGGGAGAGTCAAAAATTGAAAATTTCGGTAAAAGTAAAGTAGGTACCTCCATTTTTCATTTTAGAAAAGAAATGTATTAAGAAATTTTGTTTCAATTTGGAGATATGCTCAAATATCAAGTTTCGCTTATTTTGGACAAAAAATGAGGTTTAATAGTTTTTTCTGAATAACCCTGTATAATAAGTACATCGCAACCATCCAGTACGCAAATCGTATTTTCTGTACACTTTGTTAGAGATAACCGTTAATTCTATGGTAGATTAGTTAGTTTTAACAATATCAGGGTATTTTAAAATCAAGACAAAAACATTAAATATTTTTGCTGCACACCGTATTTTATTTTTTGAGGAAACAAAATAATTTAATCTAACTAATATTTTATTATACACTTTAACTTAAAACACCTTCCAAATTTTATATTAGTACATAAAAGTACAAGTTTTCTCTTTATTTAGATTATAATTGTGATCGTCATAAGAAAAAAATTAAAAATTGAAAATATTATTTGTACGGACCTTATTTGCATAAGCGAAACTTGGTATTAAGGCATATCTTTCAAATAGAAATATTACCTAATACATTTTTTTTTAATGAAAAATTGGGGTACTTTACTATTAACGGAATTTTCAATTTTTGACTCTCCCTCCTATACCATAAGAATTTTAACGGGTTTGTTGGGTGTTATTTTGGTTTGAGGGTATGCAGAACTTTTCTAAATAAATTGAATTTACCAAATTCATAGATAAAAAATTTTCCCATATGCTGCGCACTTTCTGCCGGCACTGTATCAGTTCTAAAAACACATTTTTTAAATACCTATATCAATTTTACCCACTTTTGTAACTGAAATAAAAAGAAACAAAATATTGAACTATTCTTAGTTTGCTAATAACAATTTTATTTAACTGATGTTGGTAGAACAGAAGTTACAGCTTCATAAAATAATGGATGGAGGTCGTAAGTTAATAGATGCTAAATATTAGTTTTTTCTATCAACTTTAGTTAAATGAACTTGTAGAAAAACTGAGAGACTGAGCTACTATCGACTTATTTTTTATTATTTTGTATATCTAAAGTCGCCTGTTTGTATTTTATTTAACCTAATATATGCATTCTATTTATATTACACATTTTTATGTTGGAATTTAAGTGCAAGCGACTTTAATATTTTCTCGATAAAGCATTTTATTTAATATTATGGCGTTTTCCTCAGTTACTATGAATGTTATAATAATAAAATAATGAAAGTATTATTCAGAGAAAGGTATACTTGTAAAAAATGCCCACCCTGTACTGTTTGTGGCATAACGACTAATTCCGCCCGATGTGCCATAAGACTATTAAAACTCTAAACGCAATACGAGCCGGGCTTTCATTATTTGTAATCTAACGGGACTTATGGAAAAAGTTTCCATTTATTTTTAATTCCTTATATTCCACCCTTTTATTGAAAGCCAAGAAATACATCTTACCTAAGGCCCTTCCTAAACCCCGACACAACGAATTTACGTCTTTTTAAGTTCAACAAACCGTGCCGATTTAAAAACCCTATTAAAATACATCGTTTCTCTTTGGGATGTAATCGCTCATGCTAATACAGGAATTTATTCAATAACAAAAAATACGTGAATATTGATCTTTGGAGTTTCTTTTCCTTTTGATTTTTTTGTGTAACTTTTGAGGGTGTTTATAATTCTTCTTCGGTTTTCACCAGTAAATTGTGAAAGGAAAAGACTATAAGGAATCTACTATCGAAACAATATACAGGGTGTCCGGCAAGAACTCTCGGCAGTGCCCCTAACTGAGATACTGAGTCCGAGTTCCACCGACTTATATTTTATGTGGGCCATAAAGAGTCATAAAATTATACTACAGTAGATATTTTACATCGTCAGGGAAGCCAGGAATAGACTTGTAACCACACTCGTTGGGCCAGAATTTTGACAATACATTAAATATTAAAATTTTATTAAATTATACACTGAGAAAACTAAATTGGTTGATTCAACAGTCACGTGACTGTCAACGATGAGATGTTTGTTTCAATTAAAAAACCATTGGGGTAATTATTTTTACGCGTTTAAAGCAACACTTTAAATTTGTTAAACTTTGTACTGTTGGAACAAGAATTAAATTTTTGATTCACTGATTACTTTTCCATTAAAGTAATACCATATAACTTGTTGAGTTGATGCTAGCGAAGATGTTGAGTGAAATAATGACAACATTATCTCAAAATGTTAATTGTTTAATTCAACAGTTCAGACTGTTACTTCCACCGCTGGCACTACTGGACTAATGCCGCGCATCTTGTTTCGCACTTGTCTTTTGAAAGCTGGGAGTGTTGTTATTAATTATTAGATACAATTATAAAGTAAGAAATATTAGTTGTTAACTTATTTACCATTAATTAATTTGCTTAGAATCATCCAAAAGTCATAAAAATCAAGATTTAAATTATTATTTAAACGTAACTTTACTTTAAACAATTTTCTGCTTTAGGTTACCTGTGTTCATATTTTCATAATATGTACCTACCTAATTTACTTGTTCTAAGTCTCTTAGATACGCTATACCTAATATGTGTTGCAAAAAATTTTGTATTTACTTATATACGTAAGAATCAGAAGGGTTACGGGATTATCCTTTTTACTTAACTGGAAATTTAATTTAATTATGGGTTTATCCTATCAGTTATACTGATGCTTATACTAATATAGGTTTTTCTAAATATCTATTATGCGTGATGTATGTACCTATATTTATTGATGAAATTGCCAAAGGCATGGCTAAGTTAATATTTTTTCTTAAAGTAGAGCATGACAGATGAAGAAGCCTTACTGGAAATCGCCGACCACAAAATCCTCTAAGGTCTGATTCCAAAAAACAAAATTAGCTAATAAATTACTAAATTATTCAACAATAATGAAGCCTCAAGAATATTTATAACTGAAAATAATATAAATTTATGTGAAACCGTTTATAAAACAATATTTATATTAAATACTCATAATTTCTTATTTGTTACTTTTCCATTTTCTAAGCTGTTAGAATTAAATAAGGTTAAAGTATTGACACGAAAATGTACTTATTGGCTTAAACTAAATAGGACTATAGTCTTGCTAAAATAGTGCCCTTTAAAAATTAACTTATTAACATTTAAAAATGAAGCTATTAACATTTAAACGGATATGGAAGCAGGTAGGTACCTAATAATAGCATTTTCAATATGCAATTGCTTATAAAGGGTTTTCCAATAAGAACGATATGATTTTGAAACGATATGGTAACCATGGTAATAAACTTATACCTGTCACCAGTTGTCAGTTATTGTCAGTAAACTATAACAATTTATTATGGCTAAATACGCGCTTCAAAGAACGTTTGGTTATTATCCAAAAATTTTATGAAAATAGACGATCTTTTGTGAACACTTATCGCGCACTTCGCGAAAGCTTTATTGTAAATAATCGTCCTTCTTTGCTTGCCATTCGTCGCATCGTTGAGAAATTTGAAAATAATTTTACTCTTCACGATGCAAAAACACCAAGAAGACATCGAAACGCAAGAACTGTTAAGAATATTGCTGCTGTAAGAGCTAGTGTTGCAGTGTATCCAAATTTATCAATTCCTCGTCGTGCTCAAGAGTTAAGGATTAAAATAACGACAACTTGGCGTATTTTGAAAGAAGACTTGAATTTACTCCCGTATAAGATTGTTTTGACCCAAGAACTTAAGCCACTGGACCATCCTCGGCGCAGAGAATTTGCTGCTTGGAGTTTAGAACAACTTGAAAGGGATCCTAATTTTGCCAAAAAAATTATCTTTTCAGATGAAGCTCATTTTTGGTTAAGTGGATACGTTAACAAGCAAAATTGCCGTTTTTGGTGTGAAAACAATCCACAACAGATTCATGAGAAGCCTTTGTATCCGCTAAAGGTAACTGTATGGTGTGGTTTATGGTATGGTGGCATCATCGGACCATTTTTTTTCCAAAATGAGGCAGGAGATGCAGTTACAGTGAATGGTGAACGATATCGACAGATGTTAAGAAATTTTTTGTGGCCAAATATAGATGCACTTGATTTGGAGGATATGTGGTTCCAACAAGACGGTGCCACATGTCACACTGCTCATGAAACTATCGATATACTGCAAGAAAAGTTTGACGAAAGGATAATTTCAAGGAATGCTACTGTTCAGTGGCCTCCAAGAAGCTGTGATTTAACTCCTTTAGATTACTTCTTTTGGGGCTATTTGAAATCTAAGGTTTATGCAAACAGACCACAAACACTTGATGCATTAAGGTTGAACATTGAACCCTGCATTCGTCAGATCACGCCCGATTTATTGCATAAAGTCATCGAAAATTGGGTTCGTCGAATTCGCTCGTGTACACGAAGTCGCGGAGGACATTTAAACGATGTGTTATTCAAAACATAAATGTTATTTACTATACTTTAAGATAATATAAAAAGTTTTATAGTATCTGAAATAATTTTAATTTTATTTCATTTTGAAATCATATCGTTCTTATTGGAAAACCCTTTAGTAGATTTTGTTCAAAAGAGTACTATTTTAACAAAATTATTTATTTAATTTAAATCAATTACTAAATTTTTGACTCAGCACTTCACGGATATTAAACCAACAAAATAAAAGTTTTTGGGTCAATATTTTGGAACTGTTAATTGAATTAACTAAAATATTTAAGTGAACAGTTACATTAAGCCAATAAATCTCGTATTTCAAATCAACATTTAAAACATTATGAATTAAACAGGATTTTATTTTCTTGTAACTGTCTTCGAATTTTTTAATAGACAGCTATTCAGCCCTATGATAAAATACACACGTTAACTTTTTGTCGGTGTACATGTCGGTTCAAAAGTTAGAGCCAAAAAGGTAAGTCGCTGGGTACCCCTCCGGCTTTAGGAATTTTTTTTCTATGGTAAATTAGGGTTAGTTTGACCTCCACTAAACGCCCCCGAGAGTAGGCCATAACTTACCCTGTATAAGGATATTTGTTACTTTCATGATTTCGAAAGATGATTTTATACAAGGTGCTACCATGTTAAATATTCCAGAATAATGTAGGTCGGTAGGAGTATTATTTTTATTGTATTCTAAATACTGAACTCCATTAAGCAAAATACAACATCTCTCATATTTGAAACCCCTAGCTTAGAATACCGTTCGATCCATGCAATTTGAAAGAACGAACTCGAGTAAATCAAGCTAAAATAGAATCTGACTTTCCTACATTTATAAGCCATATTTTAAACATTGAAATTGTATACATCGTTTTAGGAGCGTTCTGGAAGATTTTGTGGGATCGATTTGATTTGTAGTTTTGAAATAATATTACATCGGTTCGCTTCTATAAGACGTTTTGTAGCGCGAGGCGTGCAACTACCCTTCTCAGGGGAGTAGTTTCGCGTAATATATTCCTTTTAAATGTGATAGTAAGTCCATAACACTAAGCGAACCCCATATGTATGTCACTGAATAGCTATTTCCTTTTATTCTGTTTGGTGTTATTGGCTAACGAGTCAATTTTTCTTTAAGAGTCGCTTCCCTTTTACATTAGAACTACTTAGGTTAATTAGGCAATTATTACGCCTAAGTAATGTACCACCGACAAAGCACCATCAAGAAAAACTGGCCAAAGGTGTAAAACGGCATGACAATGCGCCAGTGATTGTAAAAGTTGCCACTCAAAAATGTGGCTTTTCAGATTAACCACCCAGTTTTGGTCCTGAGTGATTCAAATTCAGATTATATTATATCGAGAAATAAAGTGGTTTAAAGATTTAAGAAGTAGTCCTAACCTTATTGCTATCTATTGGTTCCTAAAATTTGAAAAAATTTTTCTCTTTTCAGATGCATTCCCATTTTATTTGAAATGACATAGTCTCATTTTGACAACCCCCTTTTTTAGAATAATAAGTCCATTTAATTTCATTAACAAATATTCAATCCACCATAACATTAAGCACGTCCCCTCGCTAATTTAGTTTCACTGAAAAGAGAATGAATTGATATGTTACAATTCTTCTTTTTCAACACGTTTTAACTTCAACACTACTTAAATCACTCGACTATGATTAAGGTCCTTAATTCTACTTGCGTATAAATCAACCCCTACCTTCACATGGAGATACATCGTTCTTATACTAAACTCCTGTCGATTCCAAAGGTTGCATAATCTGCATTATATTGTATTGTATTATTGAATCACCTCTCTGCTCCCCCAACTGTTTTAACTTCTTTTCATATAAAATTCTCTTAAATAGTTAGTTGCTGAGGATGACTTTCTCTAAGGTCGAAACTAGTACAACACATGCATTAAGAAATTTAATTTAATTCATCGTCATTTTATGTATTTTTATAACCCTTGTTTTCTACCCTAGAGGGGAAAATAAAGTTATTTGGTGGTAAAGACAGACCTTTATTTCTACAAAGTGGTTTAACTTCATTATACTCCTTCTCTAACTCTAACATCCTCAGGCGTAAAACTTTTCAACTTTACTGTATACGTCGCAAACACAAACGAAAATTTTTTAAACTGGGTACCCAAAAACACCAAATTTTCACCAAAATAACATTAATAATCAAGTTTTTACTTCATAACGTCAAGAATTAAGTAATTACGTAATTGAATTACGCTAGGCGTTTTCTTTCAAAGTTCTCTTAAAGATAGTTAAATGAGTTATCTGGTCCCGTGTATACGCACTGCAGACGTGTAAATTGAGTTTTAGAGTTAAAGCCTTTAGGTAAGTACTAAGTAATATACTTAGCCTTCAGAGTTAATTGTTGCATAGGCATAAGTCCCGCCCGAGCTCTTAGATGTTGAATCGCTCTTTGTGATACTTCGGACATTATTATTGGAAGCTAATGGATTTTATGAAGGGTTGACTTGTATCATATTACAGGAAAGGCGACTGGACCAGTTTCCAGGACAGGGACGTACGCAAGGGAATACCTGAACAAACATTTTAGTTTATTCGGACGTTTGTTAAAAAGCTTACCTGAATAATCGAGGAGTCTGAAAAATAAAATCAATAAATTAATTTTTTACCACAGGCCATTAGAAATTATGTTTACTTCAATATGAATAAATATTACTTGATAAGCCTAAATAAGAGAGTTTTTCTCTCTAACCACTTGCTGAGACCTTTTACAATAAGGATTAACCAAATGATGCTAAAACATCTATTCTCTGTTTCCAATGGTGAGATGTTACATTGCTGATGTAAAAGAGTTCAAAACCGGTCTACAGGTAGCTGCAATGAGAGCGACGGTAAATTGTTATAACACAATTATTCGAACACAATTTTTCTAAACACAATTTTATACAATACAACGGTTACGTTCTCGTCAAGCACAAGCAACAAGACGAAAAGATCCATTGGTTCTAAAGATAAAATGTAAATCTAGAGATATTATCTTTAGTAACGGGATTTTGAAATGAGCCCAATGATCACAACTATGCTGGAGATGCTACAGGAATCGAAGTAGTCAAATTTATGGAACAAGATAAACAAGCTGCGAAGACAACTCGTGATATACCGCAATATATACTGTATTTATTATTACTGTATTTAGTATTATTAATATATATATATGTATGTTTCAATCTTTCCAGTGCAATCAGTACCTGTGCAGTAGGCAAGCTTCCAGAAACCAGGACAATTAACAGGAATACAAGAAACAATCAAGGATGCGGACCCTCCTTGCCACTCACAAGAAGACAGATGAGAACCATTTTCGCTGTATGATTCTGGACCAATAGATTCAAGGATCTTTATTTTTGGTAGGCGCCTCTCTTCATCTTCTCGCCAGAGAACGACATTGATACATGGATGGTACATTCAAGACAGTACCCCACCTGTTCTGTCAGCTGTATACCATCCACGGCATAAAGGAGAATACTTCTATTCCACTAATATACGCTCTACTGCCAGACATGAGTGAGAAGACGTAGATAGAAATGCTGCAGGAGCTGAAGAACTTGAAGCCAACACTGTCACCACAAAGTGTTATGATAGATTATGAGAGTGCCGAGATTGCGAGGTTGTTTCTTTCATTTTTGCCAGTGTTCATACAAAAGGATTCAGGAACAGGGACACAAGCAGAGGTATGGCACTGAGTGTCGAATTGGCATCACGCATAGGAGAACTAAACCCATTGGCTTTCTTGTTGTCGAAGCTTTTGAATCATTGTGCGATAATAACTTGTTACCGGTTGAAGCTCAGAAGGTTGTGGACTAAGTCAAGGACACATGGATTGGCCGTCCAAATAGAAGGCACCAACGCCGAGTTTCATTGTTTGCACAATTAATGAGGAGCTGCCATTCCTCCTTATTAAATGGCCTGGCAAAAATGAATAACTCTATTAAAGGCTGACACAGAAGATTTGAAAGTCTTCTTTTGTGGAAGAAGTTTTGGTGTGAATACGATACTTCGAAAATTATTACAAAATAGATTAAATTAAATTACAATTCGTGGAGTAGCACATAATTTCAATTATTGATTTTGTTCCTATATTTTGAATTGAATACATTTGTTTTATTTCTTTTGTCGAAAAAATTCTGGTGTCTTGAAGAATTTTGCTTGTGAAGAATTGTGCATTCGAAAAATTATGTCTCGAAAAACTGTGTTCAAATTATAAGAGATTCGAATAGTTGTGTTCGAACAATTCACCTATATCCCAGCAATGTAGCAATATACCATCCTCTTATTTATGCTTAATTCATTATACGAGTATTAAATCACGTTTGTATATGGATTAACACAAATTCCTCATGTAACTATGTAGTCCATGTTGTCTATCTTTTTTTTTAATAATTATATTAATGTGAATTTAAGTTAATAGATATTAGTAAGTAAAAGACCGTCTTTCATCTTTAAACAATAATACGATTTTGTTATATCAGGTACTTATTTTGAAGTAGAGGCGGGAATTTCTTAGAAAGATTTGATTAATCTTTAATCTCTATAGTATTATCTTAAGTGTGTGGTGTTTCGATGTCGACATAATTAAAAATACAAAACGGTAGGTAACGATTAAAACAAATATTATCTAAGTGTTACTTTTATCCAGATCCGCAATATACCTACACTGATTAAATGTAAAGTTTGTATCAGATTCAGAATCATTTCTGCCAACGAGTTTACAAACCTATTAAGCAACGAAAAATTTTTTTTATTATGTAATTAAACATTTTGCAGTAATAATTATATGTGAATTAATAGAAACAAATAGAATACTATGGGACGACTGAATTATCAAGTGTTATCAGATCAGGGTTTTCGACAACCGATATGACTAAAATCCTACTATTTGACTGTGCATTCCATATGTCATCGTCATCAACTGTCAACGTTACATTTAATTTTTTTAAATGAAACACAACTGTATGTTATTAGTTATTCTAAATTCTCAGATCTGTAGCATATCATATGTCTAAATTAGTAATGTAACTAATGAGACTATAGTTGAGCTAAATGAACAAGAACGCATTACTCTGCTTACGATGATAGGATATGGAGATAGACGTAGATCTTTTCTAATTACAGTTTTCCTGATCGAGATCCCATTTCTTAATCAACTGCTAAAGGAACATTAATAATAATAATTTCGAGCATACGGGTACGTTAAGAGAAAACTTGTCAAGAACAAGTCGTCAGGAAACAGTTACAAATGACAACAAATTCCTGCAAGAAGAACCACATACCTCAGTTCGAAAACTAATTGATAACAGCGAAAAATCCATAAGAAAAATCCTTAAATGAAAGAAAATGTTTCCTTACTAACCCGGGTTGCTTCAAGAGCAATCAGAGGATGATCCTGACATGTATATGCAATTTTGTTTCAGCAAGATGGTACGCCACCTCATTTTGGAATACTTGTCCGAAGCTATTTGGATCAAACATTTCCTGGAAGGTAAATAGGTAGAAGACGGCCCATTGAATGGACTCCTAGATCTCCAGATCTAACGCCTTTAGATTTCTACCTGCGGTGATTTAAAGATCGTCGTATATCGCACGAAACTTAACTCTTTCGAATATCTTTAAACCAGAATTTTACATGCTGTAGATGCTAAAGTTGCTTTCCAGTGTAAGAGATATTTGGACACTGTCAGGTGGCCGAAGGACAGTGTCTTTTGATAATTTTCAGATAGGTAAAAACATTTTAATCTGTCAAAAATCAAAACATTTAATATCCACTATAGTTGTCTGATTGATAAATTTATCAACGATTAAAAAATTATTTACTTCTTAAAGGGCATACAAAAGATTATTGTTTAATAAATAAAATTTGTCATTTAGAATTGTTGATAGGTACAGAATTACAAACCGATAACCGGTAAACATCAAAATATATTAATCAATAATTAAGTCTAAACTTAAAGTGGCTATTGTGTTAATCGATTGCTTATCTCCAGTAAAGAGGCAGATTTTAAATATTCGTCTAGAAAATAATTTAAAAAGCAATTTAATTGGGTTTTAATATCTGAATCATGTCAATCATAATACGAGTATGTGCCCATTTTACTTTCTGTGACATTTAAAAGGATTTCCATATTCAATATCCAAAATTCTTATAAAATACATTAAGCCATTGTTTTAAATAACTTCAAGAAGGTTCCCCTTCGTTTTGGAATTATATTGTTTTTAAATCGCATTGTTTGCTCTTTCTAATCATACACATTAGCTTATTCAGTACCTAACGAGTAAATTATCGTGATAAGACAATTTTTTTCATGTGATTTAATTCAAGGACAGAAAAGATGCTACAAAGCCACAAGTACAGGCTATCTGTGACTCCTCGTTGAACAGTTAAAAATTATTTTAAGCATCTTCGGTAAGGAATGGATAAGATCAAAGAAACTTATAGCTACTAAGTTTCTTTGATAATATATAACATTCAAAATGCCGGCAGTAGGAGAACGAGTAAAGATGTAGACTTTTAATATTCTAGAGTCAGAAAGAAAAGCACTGTACAAAAATGTGTTTATTCTTAGAGATTATGTATAACATGACTTTGAAAAATTAACACAAACTAAAATCAAATCTGAGTTTTATCTTTGTAACAGATAAAAACCCTTTTAGTACGGAAACGTAATAAAGGATGATTAAAATCTAAATTATAGCATTATTTATTTTTGTTATTATGTTATTAGATATCGTTCTATAGCTACTGTATTACGAATGTATTATGCATATTAAATACTACATTCTATGTATGTAGGTGTTAATAAGCATTGTTTGAATGTTGTAATATTTATTTTAGTCAAAAATTTTAATATAGATCATGCAAATGAATGGAAGAAACGTAGAAATATATTTAGAACCTTTTTTCTCATATCATATTAAATTTTGTCGGCAGAATTCTTGATGAAAGCTTCTTGCTAAGCAATTAAGTGAATGACATTTTGGTCAAAAATAAATGAGCAAAATTACCAGATAGCTACTTAAGTAAATACATTGTAAAATCATTGAATGAAGACTACAACAGAATTAACTAGTCCTATATAGTGTATATAGTGAATCTAATCTTTAGGACAGGTAATGTTCCAAAAGCATTTAAAATATCAATCCAATCTAATTTTGTTTTTCAAATCTTCAATATTATTCGGCCTATTTTGGTAAACTTTTTCTTTTAAATATCCCCAAAGAAAATAGTCTAGAGGCGTTAAGTCTGGGGACCTCGGTGGCCATTCAATTGTACCACGTCGTACACTCCAGCGACCTGGAAATATCTGATCTAAATATCTTCTCACATTGACACCAAATTGTTTCATTAGGTATATCTTGATCTACTTCGTTGGGAAAAATTACAGCTAAAGCAAACCTCAACTCGAAGGTTAAGAAATCCAGGTACCGTTCAGCTGTGAGGTTTCCTTCCAAAAATAACCACCCCGTTTAAATAGAAAGTAGCTTCATCCGAAAATAATATGTTCTGTGGAAACCTATTATTCTCGTCACACCGTCTCATCACTTCTTCGCAAAATTGCAAACGCCTATCATAGTCATCTTCTAAAAGCTCTTGGACAAGACATCCTTTGTAAGGGTGCTATTTTTCTGTTTGTTGTCAAAAATCTTCCAATAGTAGCTCTAGATGTACCATGATTTTGAGCCAATAAAACTGTTGAAACATGCGCATTATCCAATTTTTCATCGTCGCCTAAAACACGTGACCGTCCATTCCTAGGCAAGTCCTTTACTGTGCCATGTTCATCAAATTTGTGGAATATTTTACTAACAGTGCCCTGTGAAATTTAATTTTCCGGATATTTAGCATTAAATAAAGTGCACACTTCACTTTGACTTCTTATTTTATCTCCACATCCTAACAATATCAAGACTTCGATACGCTGCCTTTCCGACAAAACCATTTTTGTTTAGAAAATTTTAAGATAATACTTCGGAAATACCTAAATTAATTTTACAAGTTCACAATGTCACAAAATGTCAGAACGTGAAACAATGAAGATTTCTTACCTTGAAAGGTAAAAAAAAACATCAATGATTTATCATTTCCGCTTATTTAAATAGGGATTTTTTTAAAACTTTTAACAGTCGCCATTTTGAAATAGCTTGACAGAATCGCGCCAAAATTTATGAGCACACTGTACGAGATATTAGCGTTCAAATGATGTATCACAGCTGTATGTTTCCATTAAAAAAAAAAAGATCGATGTCGTCATACCTTTGACAAATGTTTATAAAAAAACAAACGAATAACGTCAAAATGTGAGCATATATAAAACTAAATTGACGTGTCCGAGTATTCTCCCCAAAAGTTACAGGTTAAGGCTATATTAATTTCATTCCGGACTTCTGGGCAGCCCTGTATATATGTGGGAAACCGGGGAGGCAACCAAACATATTCAAAAGTTCAGGGTACCCTAAAAGAGTAGCGATATTATCGATTTAAAATAAGACCTAACCCAAAAAGAAGAAGGTACGGATAAGTGACAATATCGATTTCTTGAAAAATATTTTTTTGGCAGATGAGTCCACATTTTCCACCAGTGGGATGTTCAACAAGAAAAATATAAGACAATGGGCTCAATCCGCATTTCAGCAGGGAGTTTAAATTTCAAGGCACCATGGAAAGATCGGGTTTCGCGCGAAAAAGAATATCATCGGATGAAGACGCATTCAATACCCTTAAAAAGCTATAAAGCATTTGCATTCCCTTTTCTTCCCGTAAACGGTTGATTATAATGACCTTTTGCCAAACCTGTATAGCCAGGCGCTTAAGGAATTTTTATCGGATTTCGTTTAAATTTCCCCTATTAATTATCTGCACTAGCTTTATTGACTTTATAACGCCGTTAATGATAATTCTAAATAAAATTCTGAATGTCGTGTGGTAAGAGAGTAAAAAATTAACAAATATCCTGTTATTATTAGGTAAAAATAATGTCAAGAAGTATCGATTTTTCTAAACGCTTAAGATTGATCAGCCTAAAAATTGTAAAAAGAAAATATTATATACTACGATCCCAAAATAATTGGCAAAACTGTTCTTATCACCATTGACGGTGTGCGGAGAAAATAATCAACATCGATTCACACACTTTTAGCTGAAATAAAAGCATTCAAAACCGCTTGAGAAGATTGTGCGTTAATAAGTCGTTACATGTTGCCAGGTTTTAAAATATTTCATTTAAATTCTCATAAAATGTATCAAAATCAGCATGTCGTTAAGGGCCTTTACACCATACGATACTTGGTCTACTAAATTTGGCAACGCAGAGGTAAGAAAAACCCTTGTCTAAAGGCGCTCGCACGCTTTCTTATCGCCTCTAACCAACGTTCAGTGTCGTAGACAAGTTTCAATCAAGAGGATATTAGCAATTCAGTTTTATTATTTTGGTGTTATTTTGGTGGTATTAAAACAGCAAATATTATAATGCAGGCGAGTTCTTCAAGTGATAGTAACCGACAAGTTACAAAACGACGTCATTTAAAACCTGGGGAGCGTACAATTGTACAAAATGTGTATGAGGGAATTCTAAGTACACAGTGGAATATCATTCACTGATGCAGCAGAACTTTGTGCCATATTGACTAAGGCATCTTGCCGTACTGTTTATAGAACTATCAAGGACAATAAAAATACTAAAGTGTCCGATTAGAAGAAAACAAGAGGACGGAGCAAACAAAGTTAGCCATTCGTCGGAAAGTGCACGTAACGCCTTTATCAATAGACTGTCCACTGGATTGAAAGCTCCTTCAGGAAAAGGTCGTCGGTTAATTATAACCCACATCAGGAGTGATTCTGGTTTTTTTAAAGGTGGGTTAAACGTGTTTGAATCTCGTAAAACTGGTGATTATCATGAGGATATGAACTCGGGAGTGTTTGAAGATTGGTTTAAATCCATCTTACCGCGTATTGAACGTGGGTCGGCAATCGTGATGGATAATGCACCATACCACAGCCGTCGGGTGGAAGCTTTGACAACTTCTGAGTGGCGAAAAGGAAAGATTGTTGACTGGCTCGAAGAAAAAAATATTGCATTTGGCGAAAAAATGTGGGACTTAGATGTACGCGTTGAAGTCATGGTAGAACCTATTGTTTTAAAGAAATAGTCCATTCTCGAAGTGGAGTTGAAATATAGGGAAAGGGGAAAAAAAGTCAAAAAGTCTTCCTCCACTAATTTAATAGTGAGCTATTAAAGGCTCAATTTTAAAATTAAATTGTCTCTACATGTTTCGAAGGTAGTAACCTTCATCTTCAGGAGACCAAAGTAGTGCTGCAGTTATTATTAGCAGTAGAGAGAAAACTGTTGGTGGAAAATGACGTTGATGGAGCTTTTTTTATTTAAAAATATTTTGACAAGATATTAATAATTGAATGTAATCAGCATGCTAAAATTGGAATTGAAAGTGGAATGTTATACTTAAATCAAAGTTTCTGAAAAGACACTGTCAATCTGTGGTCGAATTTAAAAAGGGAAGATATTCGTTATTTGAAAATCATACGTCAGGATATATAAAAAGGATTTTTTGGACATTCTAGATCTTGTGAGAGAAAGATTTTTGTTTGTGATTTGTTTTATGAGAAATTCTGTAATAAGAAAGAAATTTGTAATTAGTAATGAAATAAAATTATTAATAATGTCTGTACTTAGATACATAATGTTGAAATTTCATTTGTAAAATTAGTTATTGGAGACCTAAGGTCCCGTCACCTTGCGTTATGTTCGTCCCATTATGTAGGGAAAACAATAGAATTTAATTTAAAATAAAATTATTAAAAAAACAGATCTTATATTTTATATACCCTTAAAGATTAAAATAGGGAGACGAACACAGTTAAAATGAAAACGTGACAACGTGTTCAGTCATTTTATACCGACATTGTCAACCATTTTGTTCTCAAGCTGTCAACGGTCGAATACGTCTTGCACACCCCAGTAAAAATGAGTCACTGCCAATTATATTGGTACCGGCGTATAGCCATGTTTACAAATAAATCGTTATGTTCTTCAATAGACAATAAAAATAGGTATCTCCATTTAGGTTCTTCGGGTATAAGAAAAATCGACTTTACACACATCCCTACCATCGTCTTTAATCCTTTTGACTCACACGGATTAAATCCCATTTCTTACCATACACATCAGGCTTTCAGCTGCCATAACTCATAAAAAAGCCCAGAATAATCCGTTAATCACAAAATCTACCAGTTTCTTTAAAATAGAACGTAAAAAATACGAAACTATTTATAGCCTACCTTATTTAAATCGACTATAATATTATTATGATCCTAATTTTACGACGATTAAGTTTGATGGATAGCTAAAGTCAGGTAAAAATCCCTGTAGCCCGCAACAATCTACAGGATAATCCTCTTACTCGTTGTTGACAGACCTGCACATTCTTTAGATGGATTTAGTAGAAAAGAACAACTGCATGGGGGACTAAAATTCTCAGAGAACAAAAATTAATTCTATTATTAAAAGCAAAGCTCTGGTCTGACTTTAAAAAGTTTGCAAAATTTAAATCGCATCCCTGGTAAGAAACCGTAATTTTTTTGACTATCCAAGTTTTTGCATTTAGTGATCTCTGAGTTAGGAATTGCCGACAATAGCTTAACAACTTTAATCGTGTCTCCGGAACAGAAATGTGTTTACCGTCGTGCAAAATGCGCTGACCCAAGAAATGTACTGTAAGCTTTGGCTTATATTTTTTTATGTCTTAGAGCTTTGGGATATGGCTTCGAATATGCCTTTAGTCTTAAGCCAATAAAAAATTAAATTCGATATAATAACAAGAAGCAAAGAAAAACGTAATTTCATTTTCTTAGGTTCATAAAAGGATAAAACCGTTTTTATAAAAAAAAATCCATAGAACTAGACTGTTAATCATTAGAACTTTTTAAGCATGATTATATATACGTCTGTAAGTTTTTTCAACGCAAAGTAGATTTATTTAATTATGTAAAGTAAATATGTTCAGACCTAATTATGAGGGCCCAGATTGAATTAAACTACACGCTATATAATTTAACCATAACATCGTCTACGCTATTTACCGTTTGTTTAAGTACTGCTAAAACAAAATAATGCCATATTTACTTATAAAACTATCTTTGAGTCAAGTTAATTGAATTACTGCAAACTGGAGATTCAGATTATATATATCCAGGCGCGGATCCAGCTTATCGCTCAGGGGGGTGGGGCATTGAATATTTTTTTTAGGAGCACGGCCAAATAATGTCATCAATCCTCTAATAAAATAATAGAATATATTATGTTGAGCTAATTTAATTAATTATTATAATTAATGCTCGATTCCAACTTCCTCCGGGAGATTCTCGTAAATCTGGTGATCTGTCACCAGATGCATTGGTCACCGGAAGCATTGCAAGGGCCAGTAGAAATTCAGTTATCATAGGAAATGCATCCTTATCGCACTTAGCCAAGTCGTCTACAGCAGTTGTTGGCTTTTTCCGGATCCATTTCTCTCACCACAACATAAATTTCATCTCTCAGCAGAAAAGGAGCTACACCCTGATTGACAACAAGTACCAGTCTAAAGCGGTCCAGCAAGGACTTAATAACTTTGTTTTCTTCTTCACCAAGAATATTTTCTGAATTAAAACTGGCAGCTGAAAGTCGTCCAAAGTTTCGACTGAAAATCTTTTTCGCAGATCTGTGAGTACAAAGTGTAGTAAGGGTGCATAGATTGATACTCTGTAGTATTCCTGGGCTGAGTTTTAAGGAGTACCTATATTAAGGTCTGCACATTTCATTTCTACTTGACTAATTTTCAGCGTGTAGCATCTGCCCTAAATTTGAATATTTCCACTGCAAGTTCAGTTTCAATGTTAGTTGAGGAAAATAAATTATTACAATCACCTAAGAAGAAACTTTTTCATGCAAAGAAAGTTGTAAATGTGTCAAGATTGGATATAAGTTCTATTGGTGACACTTTATACGAAATGTACGAAACGAAGTCGTATTATTCAAAAACTATAATATTTTACATTGGTTATGCTTGAATGAAAAAAGAAGAACCGAGGCGAGGGCTTATGGAGCTTTTTCATTTCTACTAAAGTTGATGGTAAAAGTTATTACGCAGTAAACAAATATACAGTGTGTGTATAGAGTCTGGAAACGGCTTAATAACATCACAATTTGTTGGCCGATTTAAACCAAATTTGGTACAGTTGTGTAAGAGGATCTGACGCACCGAATGACGATATTGGTGTTGTTGCCAGCTTTTTAGTTTCTCTGGAATTCAAACGAATTTTATATTTTTAAATGTAACACCAGTTCAGTTTTGATGTAAAGTCATAAAAGCTGTCATTTTTACATGCAAAAATGTCTTTAACTGAAAGTGAAGGAATTACAATTCTTATGATGAGAGGATATGGCGATAGGGTTAAGTATTATGTAGAGGTTAAAAATTTATTTAATGACGCATTTCCAAACCGAAATCCAATTTCAAAAGCAACTATTCTAAAAACTGTCCGACGGTTCGAAGAAACTGGAAATTGTAGAGATAGGCGACGATCAGGACGACCAGCAGTAGTAGATGAAGAGAAAAGTTTAGAAATTTTACAACATGTTGTTGAAACCCCTGTTCCTTCATTAACAAAAATTTCTCAAGTAAGTGACGTCTGCTTCGAATCCGTCCATAATGTTTTAATAAAACGTAAATATCATCCTTTCAAAATATATGTAGTTCAAGAGTTATCAGAATATGATTATGAGCGAAGAATTGAATTTTGTGATATTATGATGTCAAGGTTTGACCAAAATAACCAGTTTTTCAATTTATAGTACTTTCGGACGAAGCAACATTTATGTTAAATGGTAAAGTCAATAGACACAACTGTAGGTTTTGGGCAAATGAAAATCCCCACTGGATGAGAGAAGGTCATACACAACGCCCTGGAAAATTGAATATGTGGGCTGGGCTTCTGGGTAACCACAAGATCGGTTCATTTTTTATTGATGGAAATTTGACATCACAACTTTACCTTGAACTCTTGGAAACGCAAATAGTGCCTACTATATGAAATGTGATGGGTCCAAATTACTTTCAACAGGACGGAGCTCCTCCCCATTTTGGTCGAAACGTGCGCGAATTTTTGAACAACACTTTTCCGAATAGGTGGATCGGTAGAGGGGGTACAATCGAGTGGCCACCTAGGTCCCCTGATTTGTCGCCTAACGACTACTTTTTATGAGGACACTTGAAGAACAGAGTTTATACCACAAAACCTCAAGGTTTGGCAGATTTGCAGCGTCGAATTTTGGACGAATTTGAGTTAGTAACGCCAGAAATGATTTACAATACAATTGAAAAGTTTTATTTTCAATTACCACATTGTCAAGCTGTAACAGGGAAAACAGTTTGAACATTTAATATAAAAAATATATTTTTTCTAAATTGTACCAAAAGTGTAAGAAATTTGAAGTAAAAACTATAAATGAAAAAATATACAGGGTGGTACATTTAAAAATGTAAAATTCTTTCAAATTCCAGGCAAACTAAAAAGCTGGCAACAACGCCAATATCATCATTCGGTGCGTCAGATCCTCTTACACCCCAATTTGGTTTAAATCGGCCAATAAATTGTGATGTTGTTAAGCCGTTTCCATACTTTATACACACACTGTATAAACTATGAGAATATATCATTATTTTTACTAAGTACTTAATATTGAAATTCAAGAACCAAAAAAATTAGAGTATTTTTAAATAAGGACTACCTAAAGTAACAATCAAATTGCATGATTATTCCAATACAGTTTAGGCATAATATGTTGTCATTCTGGAAGAATTTTAAAATAAAATAAATAAATTTGTGTTTATTTTTGTAAATTTATCTTGTTTTTATAAAAAAGAACAGTGTAATTCCTCACTCGGTTATTTTGGTTTGGTTATAATCTGACAACACTGCTGATAGCTGACGTCACTCGAAGGCTATGACGTGCAACGAAAATTGTTCTGCATAAAGTATACAGTTGATGCAAAACAAAAATCGATGCACGTCATCAAGAAGCTGATAATTATAAATCCGTAAGAAAACCCGAGGAAATTAAATTTGAGCAAAAAGTATTAAAACTTTATGCCCTATTGAATCTACTACAAAGAAGTATTCTTCTTTGATACGAACCCACTTATAGCAAATATTTTGTTTATTTAAGCTTGTAAAAATTAATATAATTTGAATTTTATTGGCCGATAGTTGGCAACACAACTGTAAATGGTGCGGTGGCGCCAGCTCTTTCGTTGACTTGGTTTGACGTTTCATGCAAAACTAACCTTAATTGTTCTGTGGTTTCCTTTTGAACGTCTATTTTTGTTCTATTAAGAGAAGAAAAGTGCACATACATATCTCTGTCGATTACGTTGTTTACTATTTGTGAAAAATGCAGAAGCATTTAAATAGTCGGTGCAAAGAGCTGCACTAAATTTGAATATCTCCACTGTAAGCGCAATTTCTACAACAGTTAAGGAAAATAAATTATAAGAATCACCTTAAAACAAACGTTCTAATTCAAAGAGAGTTGTGAATGTGTGAAGATTGGATATAAGTTATATCCGTGACACTATTTATGAAATGTACGCAACAAGTAAGTTGTATTATATAAAAATTATAATGTTTTACATCGGTTATTAATAAGCTGTAACTTTTTTTAGAACATCGTGTAACTTTGACAACTTTCAGTTAGGAATTAAAAGACGGAGAACTGTTTGATGGTTGTCTTAACTCTTTAATAAACCTCTTCAAAAAAATATACTTCGGATGGTAAAAAAGATGAACTGAGGCAAGTGCTTATGTAACTCTCCCATGTAGCTTTCAAACGACTGGTATTTTTGAAAGAATATATTAAAAAGAAATAAGCATTCTTGTACCAATTTGTTTTCTTGGATGAAACATGGATTTTTCAGAATGGTACCATTGGTCGATCTTGGCAAGATGAAAATAAAAGAAGCGTTAGGTCTACTAAAGGTAATGGTAAAAGGTATTATGCAGTAAACAAATATATAAACTATGGGAAATTTTTATATGTTTATCTTGTTTTTATGAAGAAGAACTGTCTAATTCCCTCACTCGGATATTTTGGTTACAAGCTGGCAACACTGTCGATAACTGCATGAATCGGTTTTGGTACTGCATCAACTATAGGTTAGGTTCCATCAAGACATAAACATAAATTATTGACATTTAGCAGATTAAGCCATCTCAATTGAGGAATGAAAAGAATTTAAACTCGGCCAAGAAACGAAGTTAAACAGAACTAAACTTTTAGTTTAAACCATACCAATAATACCAGCAATAATAAATCGTAAAAAAACCATAGATACCCATACAGATTTCTACAACATTCACGTAAACAGGATCTTTGTATATTTCAAATTATTCTGTTTCAAATGTAGGGCAGTGAGTATAATAAAGAGAACACAGACGTGTCGGTAATATGAGAGCAAATAATAAGAAAAAGCATGTGATCCGCGCGCCAAGAACATCAAATCTGGAGGGATGAATAATTCTCCTGAACCCTTTGTTGCCTGTGGGACATACCTTGTCGACGAACCGCCTCTATCCTGCGAGAAAACTCCGCCTACACATCTATACATTTAGCGTCTGGACGTTCCCGGGTTCGGCAGGCGCAGGCGTCTGGATTACCTTTTGAAACTTTCTTGAAGAATGTATTTTCGTTAAACGATTGAGGCGCTTAGCCTGACGAGCGAGCTGGAAAAATCGAGGCACTGCGAGAGCGCGAGAGAACGACGCCGGGATTCCGTCGATTGATCCCGGATCGGATTGAGTCCCGCAGGCGGGATATCGGGAGGACGGCCATATTCATTAAGAAAAAGCGCCGGGTGATCGCTTTTAAAAAGCGTTAAACGTCTTGACGGGTCGCTGGCGCAGTTGCCAAAGTGTAATATTTTTAATTAAAACCTAGAATATTTATAGTATATTGCTAAAGTTTATAAGTACAGTAACTTTTAGTCAACGAATATTAAAATATTGAAATTCTGCTATGTTACATAACAACTTGAATACTTCTTGTTAAGTGTCAACTCGTGACATCATTTTTAAAGATGGCGCCACCCACACAGCACTAAATATCTCAGAGATATATGAAAAGTATCTCAGATATTTCTTATTGTTGTGACATTCAAGATGTTTCTGAAATATCTGTAAGATATGCATGATTTCTTCCAAATTAAAATTGTTGAGCAATTTGGTAAATAGATATTTCCGGTACATCCATAAAACATTTTATAATAATTTTCAACAATTGATAAATGTGCACGCATGGTCATTCCAGGTCTTCACTAAAGGTTTGTTTTGACCTAAATTTGTATGAAACAGTACGAAGTTTATTTATTTTTTTAGATATTTTTGGTCTTTTCACTTCCAAGCCAATCCTAACTTATTCAATTAAATGAGATGGCAAAATTACGAAATTTTCATAGTTTAGGTTGCAATTAGCAAATTTTTATTTGGCATTGACAAAACCAAAAGTAGCGTCAGTGACAACATTTTCATTGAAGGTGCTTTAATTATAGCTAAATATGAGCTATTCCATTACGGAGAAAGTAACTATGATTAACTGGTATTATACAGAAAACAGTTTAAGAACAGTGTCTGAAATGTATTCAGTTCAATTCTCTGATAAGCCTATCCCTTGCATTTCATTAATTAAACTTATCATTAGTAAATTTGATTTCAAAGGCATTGTAATAAATAACTGTAAATACTCAAGTCGGAATATCAATAGAGCTGAAGAAAGGGATAATAGAGATCTTAATATTTTACTGCACGTGGAGGAAAATAAAATGATTAGCACGAGGATTCTTGGGCAAGCCGTAGGGAAACATCAAACCACAGTGTAGCGCACTATAACTCGAAATTTTACCTAAAAATTTTTTATAAATCGAAAATTTAAAGTAAAATTTCGTGTTATAAGACGAAATTTTAAAAATTTCATATTATACGCATTTACAATAGGAGTCTATAGCCCCCCCCCCCCCGCGATGGCGGCTACTTTTGACCAAGATAAAGCTCGCCTTTATTGTCAGTGTTAACAAAAAAAAAAGACGTTTGTTATTTTTATTATTATTGTTTAATTATTATGCAGGGTGTTCCACAATGATATGCTTACATTTCGGGGTGTAATACTTAGACCATTTTAAGAAAGAATCTTCATATGAATGTATGTCCTAGGCCTTATAACTTTTAAACTACAGGGCGTTAAAGTTTTAAGATTTTTTTTCTATACTATATATAACTTTGAAACGGCTCCAGATATTTTTATGAAATTTGGTACACACCTTCTTTCACAGAAAAGTGTTTTTTGCTTTTCGACGGGGTTATCTCCTGAGATACATCGGGCTCGCACATATTTTACATGACTCACACACGTTTAAACAAACGCTGTATTACACACGAAGTAAGATAAGTAATTACTAAGCTTAAAACTAACTAGAGTGACTATATATACAGTCTTTAGAACATAATTTGTTTTATGGGATTAACCCTCTCATATTGAATTAGGTAAAAATTGGTTTAAAAACACCAAACTATTTCTTTAATAATGAAATTACGTCTTAAGGATTTGCAGTTCACTTTAAGACATTTTTAAGTACGGACCATAATTTACCTGCATTTATTCATTCATTCATTGTTTGTTTATGGCCACCCTTGGACAATCCCATTCATAGGCAAAATGTAACTTTCTTATATCTCTGGACTGGCTTTACGAATTACCCTATCGGTTATAAGCGATATGACCATGCAGATAAATTACTTTTATTATTTTATGCGAGAACCATACGTACGACAAACCAAAGTCAAGACACCAGATTTGCTCAGAAATGAATAAGGATTCAAAACATCATTTTAATTTTAAGAAGAGGCAGTGGCGTACCATTTTTTCCTTCAAAAGTATTTAGCTAAAATCTTGCACAAACGCCACTGGTTGAAACAAAAAAGATTTTGTTCATCAGCAAATGCCTCTTGATACATAGAATATGTGTACAGAATTTTACAAAATTATCTGAGACCGTGTCGAAGTAATTATAATAAAATTAAGATTTAAGATAAAAGTGGTTATGGAAGGAAGTCTGAATTTATGCTTATGCCTATAAACATTTTTAAACATGTTTCTGAAACGTTTCGGAAATGATTACGATTTGTTTCAGTAGTTTATCAAGATATTATTGCAGTTTCGAAAGAAGTCTCAATGTTTTTGAGTTTCCGGTTAAAATAGCAAACATGAAAAAATGTTTACAGTTCTGGACGTGTTTTCAAAGCAGATGGGCGATTATTGCTTCTTTTGATTTTATTTCAGTATATTTGTAGCATGCAAAGTTAGAACATGTGAAATACGGAACTTACGTTCAAACTTATTGAAAACTTTCATGCTTTGCCGTGTTTGTTGGGATATACAAACGAAAGAGGTAAAAACAGAAATAAGAAGACTGATTCTTATATGACTTTTGTCGAAGAACTTAATGTTACTGCTACTGAACCAATGCCTCGTTTTCTTTTTAACCTCATAATTTAAATAAATGTAACCCGCACAAACTCTTGCCGTATAGTATAATGTTACCGTTCGACAATCTTTCATACTAATGTTTGAACAGGAAAAATAATTTCCAAGTTGTTTTAGAAATGTTTTCCATATGTTTAAATAAGTCTAATACAGTTTCCATATTTGGTTTCTATGTCTGAACTAGGCATTACAGTGGCCATCATTTGAATTCCAATAAATTGTTAACATATCATATGACGTGGCAATTTAAACAGTATGCTTATCTATGTCTCAAATCCAAAAGCAAAACACATAAATAAATGTATTGGAAACACTTACACTTCTCTGTGAATTTCCTTAATTTATTCAAAATCTTAAACCATTATCCTTGACACAAATAACGTCCTGCCAATGTCAAAAGATGTTAGTCAGTTGGTTTAACCAGACCCATAAAACAAAAAAAAGTTAATTAACCAAAAATACGAAAACTTACCACTTTCAAAGCGTGATTTTAATTGTTCACCTATTTTTCACTGTTTATGCACGCACAGCACCAAAAATCCACTAGTCACAACCTGTCAAATACACGCTTACACACAGAACAGCGGACACACACTTATAACGTCAATCTCGTCATATTATTATAAAGAACTGAATAATCTGAAACTCTTTTTCGAGCGAAATTTATAAAAAAAGCAGTTTTTTGCATTTTTTTATCAGTTTACCTGTGGACGAAAGGTGTACGAATAATGTATGTTTTAACTACTTACGGATTTTTTGTTAAAGAACATTGTGATGCATAATTACATAAAATAGGTTAGTTCATCCTCCAGGATAATTAAACGATTAATTGATGCATAGATTATAATCTACTCAATAGTGAAAGTTCATTCAAGGGTTAATTTTATTAATTAAAAAAATTTCACGCCAACACAACTCATGGATCCGATATCATAATTTTAGGCTTAGAAGCACAAACTGGTATATTTTTAACATTGTCTTACGAGTGTCTGGATGACAAAGAAGATTTGTAGCTTAATATACAGGGTTGCCCATCGAAAACGTACCGCAAGGCATTACAGACTGGGAAAGGACTTTTCGACAAAAGCCAAAACCTCGTCAAGTTTGTTTGTCAGGGGGACAACTTTTGACGCAAGAATCATAGCAAAACCTTCAACCTCCTAAGTGGGGGTGTCATCCCCCAAAATTTTTTCAAATGAGAATGGGGGTAAAGTGACACCTCATTTAAAACGGCTCTTAATTCCCTATACATCGCTGCTTACATTTTGAAAATCGATCGACTCTTAACGCAAAATGCAAAAATCGATTTAAAACTTACCGTATCATTAAAAATTCAAAAAGAATTCGCTGTTTTTCGGTCATTTGCAGATTCTTTAGGCTCGTGTTAGTGATATAACAGTTATCGGGTTTTTGCTTCGCATTGGGCCAGGTAGTTGCTACATAGTTGTCTTATGACTTGTGGTTGAAGTGTTTCCAAATTATTGAACCTTTTAAATTTATCAATTATGGTGTACTCAATTGCAGAAAGAGTAGAAATTATTGAGTTTTTTTTTTAAAAACAATGAATGCGAAAATCGGGTCGTGGAGCTGTTTAACCAACGGCATTATGACAAACATGTTTCTGAAAAAATTGTTCGGGAATTGGTTGTCAAATTTCGCGAAACAGGTTCCGTTCATAACAAAAAAAAGCAGCTTGAAAATCTGGTACTAAATAAACCTACGGAGATAGCAGTATTGGGGCAAGTTGCAATGGATAGTACGCTAAGTACAAGACAATTGGCCGTTGCGACTGGCGTGAATCGTACAAGTGTTCAACAAAAATTAAAAAAATACAAGTTCCATCCTTATAAGATTCGGTTAGTGCAAGAACTTAATGAAGACGACTTTGATCGTCGCTCTCAATTTTGCGAAATTATGACTGAACGAGCGATAATTAATGGTAATTTCCTATCTAATGTGTGTTTTTCGGACGAGTGTACCTTCTTCTTAAATGGTTTAGTGAATCCCCAAAATTGTCGTTACTGGGCCGATACCAATCCAAGGATATTCCACGAGACACACACACCCAACACCCCCAGAAGTTAATTGTATGAGCTGGTATTTTTGGAAATTCCATTGTAGGCCCTTTTTTCCTTCCTGGAAATTTAACAGGCGATATGTTCCTGCATTTACTAGAAAATGCCATCGACCCAGCTCTAACAAATATCATAGAGAACGACCCTGGACACAATGAACAGGAACTGATTTTCCAACAAGACGGAGCTCCTTCGCATTACTCGCTACATGTGCGCAATTATCTAAATGACACGTTTTCAGGACGCTGGATAGGCCGAAGGGGTGCAATTGAGTGGCCCCCTCGGTCACCCGACTTAAGTCCTTTAGATTTTTCTTTGTGGGGGCACATAAAAAGCAAAGTTTACAGCACTCCACCTGACACATTGGAAGATCTGCGAGGACGAATCATTGACGTATGTCGCGAAGTGACACCACAAGTGCTCCAGAATGTACGGCAACGGTTTGAAGATAACCTGTATCACTGTATGCACGTTGGCGGACAACAGTTTGAGCATTTACTTGACTAATACGGTAAGTTTTTAAGTAAAATTAAATTAATTTTTGCATTTTGCGTCAAACGAATTGTTGGTATTTCAAAGGTCCATATTTTCAAAAAGTAAGCAGCTATATATGGGGAATTAAGAGCCCTTTTGAATGAGGTGTCACTTTACCCCCATTCTCATTTGAAAAAACTTGGGGGATGACACCCCCACTTAGGGGGTTGCAGGTTTTGCTATAATTCTTGGGTCAAAAGTTGTCCCCCTGATAAATAAACTTGACGTGGTTTTGGCTTTTGTCGAAAAGTCCTTCCCAGTCTGTAATGCTTTGCGGTACGTTTTCGATGGGCCACCCTGTAATTAAACTAATACTTAAATAAGTTTAATTTCTAATTCGTTGGTTGATTTACCTGAGTATATAATTTTTTTAAATGCGTAAGAACTTTAAGTAACAAAAGTTATTTGAACCCTTAACACTTGCCAATCAGATAGAACAAATGAACATCGCAAATTTGTTTAAAAACACAAAGTTGGATGATTTTAAACGTATATTATTTAATATTTTGATAGCGCTTAAAATGTCTTTCCAACTTCAAAAATATACAGCCTGTTCAAAATGAAGTCAAAATTCGCAACGTCGTTATTATTAGAGCTATACACTGGGTGCAATTAGCAAAGAAGTGCATTTTTCATTCCAATAAAGATCTTCCTATTTAGAAAACAGACATACTCACGGGATATTAACAAAAAGGTATTTTTTTTTTAATGGAATGACCTACATCTGACTTAACCATTTAATAGAACATAATTATAATTTAAAATAAAGGTTAACCATATACTCTGAAAATAAGTATTGATAGAGGTATCTAGGCTTAAAAGTAGTTTTCAAAATTCTATTGCAGGTAGTTATAAAATTGTTTATCGGGGGTAAGTGCACAAGTGCATCAAAATTACCGATAATTTTTGAATGAAATGTTTTGTTTTCAGGACGCATATTTTCGCGAAAAAGCCCGACCCCGCAGGAGGAGGGCATTTTCGTAAAATATGAAAACAAACGATTGCAATTTGTAAAAAAAACACATTGAATAAAAAAATTATCTGGTTATTTTAATGCACGAGTGTAATTTATTTGAATATTTCCCAAATTAATTAAGAACTCGAATCAAGTAAATTTAAATATTTTATTTAACAGAAAATACTTACAATAAAATTAAAATGCTTAAAAATTACAAGAATTGCAATGAAAAGTACAATTATTGTAATTAACAATATTTTGCTCTGAATTCGTAGACATGGTGGTTGATGCAGTCAACGAGCGATAGCTTATTTCGGCGGGGGACTCTCTTGAGCTTGACGGTTGGTCATTGTCCCGCATTTTTTTAATCAAAATCAACAATTTAGCGGTAACATTCCATATAGTTTTGACAGTATAATCTTTATAGTCCTCACCATTTTGCTTTTTCATATTAAACGCCCAGTCCTTTAAGATATCTGCCAGTTTTGAAACATTAGTGTTTTCATCAAGAACGTGCCCCCTTTCCTTGCAAAAACACATGAACTGCCGCCAAATATAGTCGTGATTTGATGCAGTATTCTTTGGAATGGCTTGTGTTATTTTCTGCTCTATTTCGAGGATAGATTCTTCGCCAAAACGAGACATTTTTGTAGTAAAATTACGTCTACGGAAAAGTTCAATAGCGTTGTTTACAAAAAAACAAAAAAATTTACGTTGCCCCGGGTTATCCCAATGCAAAGAGATAGTTATTAACAATTCTTGACAAAATGAAAGGAAAACATTCGTTGACATTGACTTTTTTGTCTGCTGTCACTCAATAAGATGACGTTAATTGTCAGAATATTACATTTTTTGACGTTTGTTAACAATAAAATCCCGCTTTGACGTTTCGTCAACAATATAAACTTGCGATGCAATTTTCGATTTCTGGCAGTGCTGTTTTCGCTGTAATTTTGCGAAAATTGCATTTCTCTTATGGGAACTTTAACATATGAGGGAAATATTCACTATAATTGTTAGTCCTTTGTGGCACTACGTATGTTTTTACCAAACCGCCTGTTTTCATATTTTTAACGCCATTTTTCAGAAATTAAATTTAAAAATAGTTTTCGAATTAACATGACAAATCGCTTCATATGGCTTGTACTTCTCATGGCCGACTGTGATATCTGATAATTTGCATAAAACAGCGCTTAATACAGCACATAAGATTAGTTTGGTTAAGTTGCATTCTTATCTAAATATCTCTATTGCTTTGTTATTTACTGGTTATACATAGAATAAAATGATAAATAACAATTTTTGATTAAATTACAATAACAAAAAATATGTAGCTTGCTTCTTCGTTAGACCCGGAACCTTGCTGATGAGCCGTAAACGGCGAAACGCGTCCAAGGATTGGGTCTGACGGAAGGATAAGGGACAACTCTGTAAACGAACTTATTTTAAGTTTGTTGTTTTTCAGAAAATATGTACGCCACTGCCTTTTTCTTTTTGATAGCACAGTTACTAAGACAGTTCAATGTCTAATAAAGTCTAGGGACAGTTTTTACTAAGTGATAAAGCGTAATTTTGAAAATAATATTTATTTTGAAGAAAAACAGTGGCGTATCATTTCTTTTGTTAAAAATATCAATATACATGTTAGCGCGGACGCTACTGGTAGAAGTAAAGCAAATATTTTTTTTAATAAACATTGTTTTTATGCCTAGGTAGTGCCTACAAAAATTCACAATGATATCTAAAGCGGTCTCAAAAATATTGAGGAAAACCCGTTTTTTTTTAAATGCTCAACACCCTGTCCCTCAAAATTAAAGCGCCTGCGAACCTATATTCATATGTATGAACTTTTTTTCTTAAAATCCTCCAAGGATTAAGACCCTCAAGGATCAGCATTCAATTATGAAACAACCTGTATAAGTATATTTTTAACAAGAAAATTTGTGGCTCTATCAAAATGTCCGATGATAACTTTTTCAATACAATACAGATTTGAGGGGAAAAAATTGTCAAAAACTCATGTTCAGATACGATATTTTACTATTTTTTTATACGACATTTCGTTCAGTACACCTGGGTCTAGTGGGGTCCCGCACCATCTGGTTTTAAATAATATAAATTCATTTAAGATCCATCATAGAAAGACTACCCAACCAAAATTTACCTTTCATAGAAAATATACGTTGTAAATTTTCGTTCCTTAAAAGTTACAGATTAAATTTATTTATTCACATTTATATTTACTTGGGAGTCAACTCCTCAAAATACAAAGGGCGGCGTTCTGCCTTAAGTTAATTCTTTAGTTTAGGGTAAATATTAAGATGATTTTTTAATTAATTCTTACCTAAGTTTAAGGGATAATTATAATAAAACGAAATTTTTTCCGGAAAATATGGCAACCCCTAAACTCTTCGGGGGTGGTACGAATTCCGGAGCTAGCCGCTGCCACCGTTTTCTTCTCGATTCCGGTGACTGCCAGCACCGCGAATTAGCGCGCTTTAGTATCGCTCTGACTGTCGTGTGAGAGACATTTACGCGTCTGCTTGCCAACAGCAAAGTCACGTTGTTGTCGTGATGTAAAAAGCTCCACATCGAAAGAGCTTTTTGGTGGAATGTCATATTTTCTTTAATGATTATTTATTTGTTTTTTGTCTGAACGATGGCTATGGACTTTCAGAGTGCCATGGAGACTTTCGCGGAAGCCTGGGTTGCTGCCAGCATTAAGGGGGCACCTATATCTGAAGTTTCTACCCAGGTAAAAATTGTTTTGCTTTGAATTATTAAATTAAGTTCGGATTCTGACTTCTTCTACTGCTTGCCAAAAAGGTTGTCAGTGCTGGTGACAGGTTATGCCGCCTTTAGAGAAAGAGTTTTTCTTTATTTGTATGATCATTAGTTTTGTAAATTTTTACTCCTGTGCTTATAGCAATTTAAAAAAAAAATTAAAATATTATTTTCTCAGGCATAGAGTTGCACCAAACTAGTCCAGCTTTAAAGAGGGATGAGTGACTAAGAGCATTTTTCTTCTACCATACTACCTACTTAGGTACATGCATCACTCATAATATGAGGCGGCATTTAGCTATAAAGCTCAAACTTGAGAAATACGTTAAGACACTAACTGTGTGAAAGAAGTTCCGGTTTCAGTAAAAGGTATACCTACTTTTTATTCCTATACTTATAACTAATACCTAAGCTATCAAGCCATAAATGTCAAAATGTCGCTATATTATACAGCGTGTTACTTAATGTCATACACTTACTTTAATGGGTAATCTCTAGGCCAATTTTAAGTCGAGAAGTTCATATAAACATATTATGTATGCCCTAAAATGCTGAAAATTCTATTTCTCTCTGGTTTTTAGTAAGAATCTCGAAAACGGTTTGATGCTTTAACCTCAAAAAGAAAATCTTCAACAGTAGCGTACGTAAAATGTTAGGCCATCGATTTTTTCACCACGATTATTTTGCTATGAATTACCATTTAATTCTAAACAAAAAAGATATCTTTCATTTTGTAGTAAGAATTGGGAAAAAATAATTAAAATAGAGTATAATAATAATAAAAAAAAAATAAATGGGTAATAGCTAATTGCTCCTAAAATATGTAACGCACATTTTTAAAAAAGTATCAATGACTTTTTTAACGTGAATCAGGAACTGTTTAGCACCTTAAATTATAGATGTGAGTTTAATTTAAGTACTGTCAAAATAATGGCATTCGTAGTGCCCCTTAAATTAAACTTTCGTTAAAGAACGAATGCTAACCAGTTGCCATTTCGCCTTTAGTAATAAATTTTAATATTAGAAACAAATTAAAAAGGCTCTGCTTCATAAACATTATTTTTGTCTTTGGCAAGAATAAGCTACCCTGTATATATAAGACTAATATAAAGAATACCGATTGGATTATAAAAGTTGGTGTAGCATTATCAGTGTAACTAAAAACATATAATTAAAGGAGAACTACCCTTGGCCTTAATTTTAAAATACAAAATATGAAATTTTTTATTTGGGTGAAATTAATGTATTTGTATGACAAACTGTAAAATTGCATTTGGAGATACAGTACTTCTTTATATATTTTTTTTATATTTTGCATATACGTACATTATATGAGTCCGTTATTTTTATTTTCATTTATATGCATTGTTTTCATTCAATGAATTGACAAATCAATTTACTTATTGTACTTAAAAATACTCATAGCCCATCTTGTTGATATATGTGGTATTTCATATTAATTCAAGAACTTTCCGTCAAAGGAAATTTTATGCTCGGATGGTTGTTTTGATTTGGATGCTCTTTTTTAGTACACATTTTTTATTTGTAAAAGTTTACTTCATAGATACATGTGTAAATAGAAGAAAATGTTAAATTCAGTCAAAACGTTTGAATTAGTTTCAAATCATCTTAAAACCCTTATTACTAAGAATAATGTATGCATTATAACTAAAAACAAGCCGTTTTTCTTACCTTTTGCACGTTTTTTGGAATGCTTTATGGTCTGCCGAGTTCAAACTTTGTGTAACCCTTTACTGGCCATCTTTGGAATTATGACCATGTAAGGGTACCTAATAGTACACTATGTGGTAGTTTTCTGTAACAAGACAAATTATTTCAATGAATTGTAAAATAAATGTTTTTAATTGTACTGAACGAGCAACAATATTATCTACTGGCGAACCGAGGTAAAAGAGTTGGTTTGATTTATATTAAGTACAACGAATTTTCCTCAGGTTCTTAAATATAGAGGTTAAAAAAAGTGTACCTTTATCAAAGTTTTTTCACATAGTAATTCCCTTTTTGTGAACATTTTATTATGGTGGAGTTCTTATTGTCAATATCTTAATAATGTAAGTTATAAAAAAAAAACTTCGGAAAAAGGTGATGGAGTTACCAAAAAGGTACATAGGTATTAAATTACTCTGGTCAATATTTTTACACATTTGCATTTAAATATGTTTATACCCCCAGCAAAGATACTTTATGGTAGAAAGTTAGTTCAGAAATGGCCTGCAATTATTTTGGAGAACCTAGTAAGTCAGTTTTATAAAGCTTTCAGGACAGACATTTTTACAGTTTTGTTTGGCCTTTTTTCAGTTCCATATAAACAAGATAGTATCCAAGTCTTAATTAGGTTTATGGACCTGCCAGTTGTAATAAAACTATTTTCTTTAATCTCTTCCAAAGGGTAAAAAAATGACATACTATGTTGTATCAACAATAAAAGTAATTATTAGAAAATATAAAAACATAATTAAAAACTAGCAATTGGACTTAGTAGTTTTTAAAAAATTATCGTCAAATCAAACACTTCGGATTCAGAATAGCAATTTTCTAGCAAATTACTTAACTAAACTAATAAAATGTATTTTTGTTAAAATAAGAAAATCTACTTTTCAGAAGCTTGACATAGATCAACTGTTCAATGCAAAAATTGCCAAAACAGCTTATGTCTTTCATTCTTCTTCTAAGTGGCTCCAAAAAAGATATAAGTCGAATATACTGCACGGCAAGCTTGTCAGAACAAAACAAAAGTAAATTTGCAAAACCTAGTAAGTCAACTTACTATGTTTTCCAAAATGACTGCAGTGATAGGAGGCTTTATGGCCAGTGGGTGAATTCAATATACAGGGTTGGGCAAATTTTCCGGAACGGCTTAATTACAAGCGAACGAAAAGTGATATCGAATCGGGGTTTTGGGCAATCTATAGGACAAAAATTTTACTATTTGACTGGTATACCATATGTCAGTAATGTCACCAACTGTCAAGTGTCGACGATATTTTTTTATTTTTTTAAATGGAACACCCTGTATATTATCAGATATTCTAGATCTTCAATAAATTACAAATATTTTTCATATAGCATACCATATGATTAAATTCAACTGTTTCGGAAATACGGGCAAATGAATGTAGTACATTTTATTTAAACAAAACCAAGGTAATAACTTTAAAACACAATAATATAAAATAATGGTTATTTAATTAAATGTTCAAAATGTCGTCCTTCAGCCACCTGACAGTGTCCAATCCTGTCGGAAAATTCAGAACGCACGTTTTGCAAATGTTCACGAGAAATAACATGCACAGCATCTAAAATTCTGTTTTGAAGATCCTCCAAAGTCTTAGGTTGTGTACGATATACGACAGTCTTTAAATGACCCCAGAGGTAGAAATCTAGAGGTGTTAAATCTGGAGATCTAGGAGGCCATTCAATGGACCCTCTCCTACCTATCCACCTTCCAGGAAAAGTTTGATCTAAATAATTTCTGACATGTATACCAAAATGAGCTGGCGCCCCATCTTGCTGAAACCAAATGTCATTCGCTAGTATTTGATCGTTAACCTGATCATGATATAAATTAATCAAATTTGGTATAATTCTATTTCGAAGCAGATCTAAGTAGTAAATAGATGTCAAGTTTCCATCAAGGAAGAAAGGCCCAATAATATGGTTTCCAATTATACCTGCCCACACATTTAATTTTTGGGGGTGTTGCGTACGGTGCTCAATCATCCAATGGGGATTATGGTCTGACCAGTATCGACAGTTGTGCCTATTGACGAAACCATTAAGACAGAATGTAGCCTCGTCAGAAAATAAAATACGACTTACAAAGTTAGGTTGTAGGTCTATGTAGTCCATTATTTCTTGACAAAATTGCATACGCCTATCAGGATCGTCCTCTGATAGTTCTTGAAGCAAGCTGACTTTATAAGGAAACATTTTATTTTTTTTGAGGATTCTTCTAATTGATTTTTCGCTGTTTTCATGTGCAAGAGCAAGCTTTGGAACTGACGTCTGTGGTTCTTCTTGCAGGGCAAGCAAAACATCCAGGGATTTCTCGTCATTTGTAGCAGTTTTCGGACGACCTGTTTTTGGCAAGTTTTTTACCGTACCCGTATGCTCAAAGTTATGGAATATTCTATTAGCAGTTGATTTAGAAATGGGATCTCGAACAGGAAAACTTTGATTGAAAAGGTCGGTTGCTTCTTGAAAAGATCTCCGTCTATCCCCATATCCTATCATCATAAGCAGAGTAATCCGTTCTTGTTCAGTTAGCTGAACCATAGTTTTATCAGTTATATCAGAGGTTTAGTCGATAAATAAAAAACTCGCACAACTCACTTAATACAAATAAATAAAAATTAAATAGGAAATGTGTCAGAGTGACACTTGGGAGTCATGGAAACTAAGACTTTTATTTGGAATGTCATAATAAAAGAAATATGTTGCTTGATTTTTAAACAAAATGTAATATGGGCTTTCTAGATTCATTTGCCCGTATTTCCGAAACAGTTGAATTTAATCATATGGTATGCTATATGAAAAATATTTGTAATTTATTGAAGATCTAGAATATCTGATAATATACAGGGTGTTCCATTTAAAAAAATAAAAAAATATCGTCGACACTTGACAGTTGGTGACATTACTGACATATGGTATACCAGTCAAATAGTAAAATTTTTGTCCTATAGATTGCCCAAAACCCCGATTCGATATCACTTTTCGTTCGCTTGTAATTAAGCCGTTCCGGAACATTTGCCCAACCCTGTATATAAAATAATTTCCTGAAGAAGTACCGTGCTATGATCGACTGCGTCATACTTTATCAAGTTCTGCAAGTTTATCTAGAGAGGGAGATAGTGTTAATGGGAAATCGGCAGTTGCCTGAACCCACAAAATTATTGAGGAAGTTCAGGTTAAAGCAAATTGTAGAAGGGCACAATATAAGTCAGCAAGTAAATGTTTCAATGGCACTTGCAACACAATTTTTAAATCGGGCTTGCCTCTTTATGTTCACCGTCTCACCTCATAAGAGTTACTTCTTAACGACGTCGAACCTACACCACAATAATAATGTATTTGAGAAAACATTTTTCAGCGCCCAGGCATAGTTTCACCCAGTTTCACCTCTCTGGGTTCTTCAATTCGCAGTAGATAAGAATGTGGAGCTTAAATAATATTTTAGTTTTGGCAGCGATAAGCAATTCGAATTTCGACAAGCTTATTTTCAGCGTTGTTTGATATCATTTTTTAAATTTGTTAAAAGAATTTTTTCCTTGACCGGTTTATTAGCAGAAATATGCCAGTTGAAGGCGACCACCTCGGTCGCACAACCTTACCCCATGTGACTTTTTTTATGATTTCATATTATTAAGAATTTAATTTTTAATTTTTTTGAGGGAATCAACTCTTTTGATAACACTGTTATGTTGGCAGTTTTATGGCTAATACCTTTTGATAATTTTTTGATTTCGGCTTTGTTTAGGAATGAAATGCAATTTTATCAAACTCTGATACGAGCACAGCGATATGCAAGAAAATGTCACTAATCTTTTTATTATTCTTTATCTCGAGAATGCTTGCTTGTAGCGAGTTCTATCAAGTATCCCTTTTTCACATAGAAATGATAGGGAAATCTATTTTGTCGATTAAAAATGTAATACAAGCACGCATGACTCCTCAAAAAAGTAAAAAGACATGTAGGTGGCGCCCTCTACCAGTGGGAGCCATACTAACATCAAATTCAAATTTTGCAGTTCCAAAAACCCCAAGATATCGATTTTAGTTCAAATATCGACATTATCTCAAAAATTATTTAGATAATTCACCTCACTTTTATTGAACCAATCAAAACGCTCATTTTCATAGCAACCACCTTGGTAACGGTCGTCTTACCCGATAAGACTACCGCTAGCTCGAAAAGACGCTTTCGAAAAGACGCTTGTAGCTTTTTTACTTAAATAAAAAATTAGTAACACCTCTAACTTGTATATTTACCTTTATCAGACGGCCTTCATTTTTATGTTCAGTAAATTATCCAATAAAATACACCTCTAGAGGCGGTTTCTTATCTTCATACCTTCGTTTTTCACTCGAAACTCGATTTTCCAAGAAAATTTTCACTCAATGTAATTTTTACTTATAATCAAAGATAAGACCCTCGAGCTAAAGCTCTCGGGATCATATCAGATTATAAGTAAAAATTACATTTCGTAAAAATTTGTCAGAAAATCGATTTCTTGTTAAAAACATCGGTATTACCGATAAGACACCTCCTCTATCGGTATATTACTGTTGAAAAGACAAAAATAAAAATAAAACTTTATAGGAATTTTTTTTTATATTTTTAAGCAATGAAACTCAACCTGTCGCATTATTAATATAACACCCTGTATAGAAACGTTTCATTTTTTTTAACCGTGCATTTAACACGCGGACAAACTTCTTTTTCTTACTTCGTGGTTGGTAATTTTTTTTATCTTACGTTATATTATTGTAGCTCTGTGTCCATGCCAATGCTAACTGTTGATATATTTTAAAAACATAAAAAATTCGTCTAGTAGACTTTCTCACCTAAATAACCTCAATCGTATTAATATTTTCTTCTACCCCTATTTCAGTTGGTCATGACTACCCTTATTGAACAAGTCTAAATTTCCCTTCTATACATCCTTTCAGTATGGTGACAATCGTTGCTTTATTTTTCTTATATTAAAATATTTCACTTTTTCCAACGCTCTTTACCATTATAAAAAATATCTTTTGCTAATACCAACACCAACTTAATTTTCGTTTTGTTTCTCTTGATGATGAACGTTTGAAACATCTAGACAGTATAAATGATTATAGTCTATCTTTAAAAGATGCAAAGCAATAAATCAATCAAAACCGTCTTCTCCATAGGCGTGCAAGATTGTTAAATTTGTGCAGAATTAGTACAAGTATCGACATTAAATTCAAGTTTTGTCTTTAAATATATATTTTAGTATTAAATTTTTAAAGGTTAAAATTAAGTACAGCCATACCATTTACCTGGAATTTTAGAAAGCAATTTTATCAAAACTAATTAGAGTCTAGGTCCTTATTTCGTTTCTGCTCTTATCATTTTATTCATTTTTTTTTTTGTACCTAATCCTGCTCACCTATTTATTACCTAATTATGTGGTTATTATGCCTTTATGGATGCCTCTATTGGATTTTATATCTATACATACCTACCTTGGGTGTTTGTTTCTCAATGACACTAGCCAAAATGTGAAGTGCCAATGTTTTTTTAATTAAACATGGAGAATTTTCAACAATTGCCTAAACGCCATAGAGTCGGTCCATGTGCAGTAAATGAAAAAAAAATCCGATTCTATTAAAAGTAACAATGCGGATTTGAGTGTTGATAATGCAGTGCAATTTACAGTAGATATGCTTAACGTTGGAAAAACAACAATATATTAACTTGAAGAAGTAGTCCATTACAGTGGAGTTGATATAATCAAATAAAACAACGGCAGTCTACCTCCACAATATGTATTTAAATGTTTATGTTTATATCCTACATGTTTCGGACATAGAAATGTCCATCATCAGGGATACAGTAGTCGATTACGATAGCTCTATCTTGCATAAGCGACGATCAAAAGTTATGTTAAAATTGAAGCATCTTTGAGCACTTCACTTAAATTAATCTCCTCTAAATAGCTACAAATGACATAATTGCTTCACCACCTGTCTCAGTGGCTACAGACTGGGAACCCCCTTCTTCAAAGATACCTTGACCAAAATTTCAAATATCACATCTCATTCAGTCTTGAACATTCATTAGAACCTACAATTTCAATTTTAACATAACTTTTGATCGTCGCTTATGCAAGATAGAGCTATCGTAATCGACTACTGTATCCCTGATGATGGACATTTCTATGTCCGAAACATGTAGGATATAAACATAAACATTTAAATACATATTGTGGAGGTAGACTGCCGTTGTTTTATTTAACAATATATAAACTTTTAAAATAAGAAACGCTTTGGAAATTATAAAAAAAAAATGGGTTTTCGGTGGAAAAAACATAATAGGCGATCGATTTTAATAGACAGAAGTGATATTGTCTGTTGGAGAAGAAATTACTTAAGAAGCATCCGAAAAGCCACAGAAGAAAACAAAAAAATGTTTTACCTAGACACTGCTAAATGAACGCCACACTGTAATTAAATTTTGGCAGGATGAAAATATTAAAATTTCAAGGCAGGCTTTTTTGTAAGGATTGTCCACAGGATTAAGACCGCCACCTGAAAAAGGGCATCGACTTATAACCTATATTAGCAGTTCTGAAGGCTTGGTTACAGGTGATCTACTGATGTTCCAATCTAAAAATAGAGGAGAGTTTCACGAAGATAGGAATGCCGATGTCTTTGAAGAATGGTTTGAGCAAATGTTGGATCTTATACCAAAAGATGCAATAATTGTATTGGATAAGGCAAGTTCTCAAGCTAGGCTGACGGAAAGATTACCGACAAGTGCGGGGCGTAAAAGTGAAATAACAGAATGGCTAAGATTAAGACAACTAGAATTTCCATTAGATTCCTTAGAAAAAGAACTATTGGTACTAGCCAATTTACATAAAAATTCATTCCAAAAATATGTAGTCGATCAAATGAAAAAGTTACGAGGAATATCTGTGCTCAGACTCCCTCCTTATCACTGCGAATTAAACCCGATCGATCTTATATGGGCTCAAATAAAGGCAGATGATACCCTTGATACCCTGTTATGCGTTTTGCACAGGGTGGCCGTTTAGTGTGGCAAAGCAGAATAGCTCCGTTTGTATTTATAATACACAAAAAATGTTAATATAAAAGTTGAAGGACAGTAAGTGAGTTATAACGTAAAATTATTTTTGACTCTACAGGGTGGCTCAACAAAGAGGAAGAAGAATTTTTATTTTTTTTTAAATGGAACACCCTATATCTTACCATATTTTTGGATTCTACATAAAATTACAATTATTTTTCTTTAAGAGCATTATAAGTCTAAATATAATAGTTTCCTAGATATCGACTTTTGGAAAATGACATTTTTGAACTTTGACAGCTTCTAACTGCATAACAGTACGTCTAAGAGCAAAACGGCTTACGTGTCCCTATCTTACTTTTTTATTACCATCCTAAAACTGTCAACTTCCGGTCAAACCGGATGTAACTCAAAGTCCGAAAATGTAGTAATTCCGGTTTGACCGGAAGTTGACACTTTTAGAATGGTAATAAAAAAGTAAGATAGGGACATGTAAGCCGTTTTGCTCAAAGACGTACCGTTATGCAGTTAGAAGCTGTCAAAGTTCAAAAATGTCATTTTTCAAAAGTCGATATCTAGGAAACTATTATGTTTAGACTTATAATGCTCTTAAACAAAAATAATTGTAATTTTATGTAGAAACCAAAAATATGGTAAGATATAGGGTGTTCCATTTAAAAAAAAATAAAAATTCTTGTTCCTCTTTGTTGAGCCACCCTATAGAGTCAAAAATAATTTTACGTTATTACTCACTTACTCTCCTTCAACTTTTATATTAACATTATTTGTGTATTATAAATACAAACGGAGCTATTCTACTTTGCCACACTAAACGGCCACCCTGTATATGGAGCATGTATTACTTCGCGCCATTTAAAAATATACTATAACATGTAACTAAGCTTAGGGAGAAAGACTTTTTGATTTTCTTTTTCCTTATAAAAAATTAGTTTACAAACAATCAGTTTTATTGATTCATTATTGATTTCTGTCACTTAAAATAGTTCGCGCAGAATAAAATAATCAGCAGGAAGTGAAATATCAGGAAGAGTGTTGCTGTTGGTTTTGTTTTGACGCGTAGAGTTCATAGATTAATAACCAATTCCGATGAAATTTATAGGATGGCATTACACGTTGATATTGGAATAACGATTAAAGTAAATTGCAATTCACTTAACGTATTGCCTTTAAATAATGATTGCTAATTATATTTAAATATTCATTTACGGCTGGCTATCTAATTAAGACGGTGTATACGCGTATACCTATACGTGCAAAGTACAAGACACGCGTATTAAATGTAGATTTATTTCAATTTAATATAATTAAGATATAAATATAACGTTTTAATATTGCGTGTAAACAACATACACTTATGGACACTAGACCAAAAAAAGGCACGAGGAGGAGACTAAGGGGGGAGGAATTATAATTTATAATTGGGGATATCCATATTGAGGACAATTTCCTTAGACCCTAGGTAAAGTAATTTAGAAAAAATAGTATCGACACCCTCGCCCTTCGATACACATTCATGTTATTTTAATACCTGGCTCTATGCTTATTTCCACTGGTAATAATACAGATTTGTATAATTTTAAATGTGTATTTACTGAAAAAATGGACGTTTTAAATTCAAAATTATCCTTTAATGATGATTCAACGCAAAGCCAAACCCATCGATTTTCATACATAATACATCGTACTTATACATAGTCATCCGGGGATTAAATAAATCTGGTATTAACGTGGATTGAACGAATTCTGTATTGACGTTTCAAATAATCCGGTTGGCACCAGTCAATTTACCACGCATATTATTATGCTGAATGTTGTGTACATACTTGCATGGCTATGGGTACGAGGATCCCAATTTTTTTGGAAAAAATAACATATTTCATATTTTTTTCGAAATCACTTTTTTCCACAGTTAAGAACAAATGCATTTTCCTATACCGGGTAATGCATGGCTTAGTTGAAGATAGAAAATCCCATGTAAATTTTGAGGTGGCTAAATATTGACTCCCCTGTACATTTTAGAGAAAAATTGTAGTATAATTTCTTGTAGAGGCCGATATAATAAACACATGTGCCCAGTTTAAATAAATTTTAATAAGCCAATCCTAACTTAGTCAATTAAATGTGATGGCAAAATTACGAAATTTTCATAGTTTAGGTAACCCAAGTAACAATTTAAATGCCAACAAATATTTATAGGGTTTTATCACAGGTTTAAGAAGGTAAATAAACCGAAGTGGTTTTCATTATTTCTTTTGTGCATACCAATTTATCTGCAGATAATATGTACTTAAAAAAGCCTTCAAGTTATCTTTAAAGCAAGTTGTTAAATCTTTTTGCTCTTCGAGACCTATTGGTTATACAGGGTTCCCCATAATAGACTACTTATTTTAATATTTTAATTAAAATTTTTTTAGTTAACAAAACAAACTTTTTATTTTACTAAATTTATGATAACTTATAAATATTTGGCTAATTTAATTCTAACTTTTAAAAATCACATCTTCTAAATGACCTCCACCAACTTCAACACATTTTTCAATATTAGATATAAAGTGGTTCATTACACGGCGTAGCAAACCTTCGTCTATTCCTTCAACTTCTTTACGAATTTTGACTTTCAGTTCCTCGATTATACCTGGACGACTCGCAAACACTTTGGCTTTTAAATATCCCCACAGGAAAAAATCTGGTGCCGTTAAGTCGGGGGACCTCGAAGGCCAAATCAAATCTCCGAATCCAGAAATGAGTCGGCCATTAAACATTTCTCGCAGGACCCTCATTGAGTTTCTGGCGGTATGAGCTGTTGCCCCATCTTGTTGGAATAGTAATCCTCGTCTATTTCATTCTGGAATGAGAAATGTCTCTAGCATATTAACGTAGCGCTCGGATGTTACTGTTACAGCGCGGTTATTTTCAGCCTCAAAAAAATAATAATAATAATAATAATATATTTATTTCCACAAAAAAAAATGATTACAAAGAAAATAAATCGTTTTCCTATATAAGTAGATGGAAATAAATAAAGAAAACCACTAAAGCCACTTAAGGCTAGTGTGTGGGTATATCTCTAAACCATTTACATCTCTCCCATATAGTTTAAACTTAACATATTATGTACATGTGAATATCTGTTTTGTGAGAGGAAAAAAAAACTACCTAGACTATATAAATATGCATATACTAATTTCGACATTATCCAGAGCGACAACCAAGAAAGAATGCCTATCAAAGAATAATAATATAATAATTTGCGGATTCAATTGAACTAAAATAATGTACCATAATTATAGACTAGGATAGATAAGATTAGTGTAATGTGATGTGTATGATGTTAATTATTTTAATAATTCAATATTTAATCCTTGGGGCAAAAAATTAAACAGACGTAGAAAGAACCATGCGATAAGAAAGTGGATATATGCCCAAATTTATAGCTGCAATCAGACAAAATAACAACAATGCTTTAAGATCCCTTGTATTATCCCAAATTCATAAACTTAAGACACAAATTTCTTGGTTTAGATAGAATCCATTTTTTTAATATATTTTTAAACTTGTTCTGATTTACTTCATTTCGAATTTCTTGAGGAGTTAAATTATACATATATGGCGCCAAAAAATTAAAGGACCTTTGACCGATAGATTTTTTTGTTTTAATAGTTTTAATTTTTTGTGATTGTTTATACCTGGTATTATGTGTATGGCTTAATGGCTCAAGTAGATATCTTTTTTTATGTTGTAAGCTTAACATTTTAAGGCAATATATTTGATATATATCCAAAAATGCTGCTTCTTTAAACAATTTATCACTAGGATAAATATAATTTGTATTGAAAACAATTTTGATAAACCTTTTTTGGATTACTTCTAGTTTTTTTAGGTGGCTTTTATATGCCCCTCCCCATCCCAATATACCGTATTGTATTAAGGAGTATACCAAAGAGTAATAAATTGTTTTCAAAGTGGCTGTATTTAGAATTGTTTTTAATTGTTTAAATTTATAGAGGATTGGCCTTAATTTATTAATTAATAATCTAATTTGGACATCCCACTTTAGAAATTTATCAATCTCGACCCCTAAGTATCTTGTATGGCTGACTTCTTGTATGACAATTTCTTGATTGTTCTGAATTATCTTAAGTTCGTTAAAATTTGGGCGATTTATTTTTTTACAACTGAATGCAATATATGTAGTTTTTTCGAAATTAATAGTGAGAGACATTTCATCAAACCAGGATTTTATTTTGATTAGATCTTTTTCTGCTGTTTCCTTTACGTTTTTCCACGAGTCTCCAGTATACAGAATTACAGTATCATCTGCAAAAGAAGATATAATTCCCGGGCTGGATAATTTAAGCAATCCATTTATATACAGGGTTGGGCAAATGTTCCGGAACGGCTTAATTACAAGCGAACGAAAAGTGATATCGAATCGGGGTTTTGGGCAATCTGTAGGACAAAAATTTTACTATTTGACTGGTATACCATATGTCAGTAATGTCACCAACTGTCAAGTGTCGACGATATTTTTTTATTTTTTTAAATGGAACACCCTGTATATTATCAGATATTCTAGATCTTCAATAAATTACAAATATTTTTCATATAGCATACCATATGATTAAATTCAACTGTTTCGGAAATACGGGCAAATGAATCTAGAAAGCCCATATTACATTTTGTTTAAAAATCAAGCAACATATTTCTTTTATTATGACATTCCAAATAAAAGTCTTAGTTTCCATGACTCCCAAGTGTCACTCTGACACATTTCCTATTTAATTTTTATTTATTTGTATTAAGTGAGTTGTGCGAGTTTTTTATTTATCGACTAAACCTCTGATATAACTGATAAAACTATGGTTCAGCTAACTGAACAAGAACGGATTACTCTGCTTATGATGATAGGATATGGGGATAGACGGAGATCTTTTCAAGAAGCAACCGACCTTTTCAATCAAAGTTTTCCTGTTCGAGATCCCATTTCTAAATCAACTGCTAATAGAATATTCCATAACTTTGAGCATACGGGTACGGTAAAAAACTTGCCAAAAACAGGTCGTCCGAAAACTGCTACAAATGACGAGAAATCCCTGGATGTTTTGCTTGCCCTGCAAGAAGAACCACAGACGTCAGTTCCAAAGCTTGCTCTTGCACATGAAAACAGCGAAAAATCAATTAGAAGAATCCTCAAAAAAAATAAAATGTTTCCTTATAAAGTCAGCTTGCTTCAAGAACTATCAGAGGACGATCCTGATAGGCGTATGCAATTTTGTCAAGAAATAATGGACTACATAGACCTACAACCTAACTTTGTAAGTCGTATTTTATTTTCTGACGAGGCTACATTCTGTCTTAATAGTTTCGTCAATAGGCACAACTGTCGATACTGGTCAGACCATAATCCCCATTGGATGATTGAGCACCGTACGCAACACCCCCAAAAATTAAATGTGTGGGCAGGTATAATTGGAAACCATATTATTGGGCCTTTCTTCCTTGATGGAAACTTGACATCTATTTACTACTTAGATCTGCTTCGAAATAGAATTATACCAAATTTGATTAATTTATATCATGATCAGGTTAACGATCAAATACTAGCGAATGACATTTGGTTTCAGCAAGATGGGGCGCCAGCTCATTTTGGTATACATGTCAGAAATTATTTAGATCAAACTTTTCCTGGAAGGTGGATAGGTAGGAGAGGGTCCATTGAATGGCCTCCTAGATCTCCAGATTTAACACCTCTAGATTTCTACCTCTGGGGTCATTTAAAGACTGTCGTATATCGTACACAACCTAAGACTTTGGAGGATCTTCAAAACAGAATTTTAGATGATGTGCATGTTATTTCTCGTGAACATTTGCAAAACGTGCGTTCTGAATTTTCCGACAGGATTGGACACTGTCAGGTGGCTGAAGGACGACATTTTGAACATTTAATTAAATAACCATTATTTTATATTATTGTGTTTTAAAGTTATTACCTTGGTTTTGTTTAAATAAAATGTACTACATTCATTTGCCCGTATTTCAGAAACAGTTGAATTTAATCATATGGTATGCTATATGAAAAATATTTGTAATTTATTGAAGATCTAGAATATCTGATAATATACAGGGTGTTCTATTTAAAAAAATAAAAAAATATCGTCGACACTTGACAGTTGGTGACATTACTGACATATGGTATACCAGTCAAATAGTAAAATTTTTGTCCTATAGATTGCCCAAAACCCCGATTCGATATCACTTTTCGTTCGCTTGTAATTAAGCCGTTCCGGAACATTTGCCCAACCCAGTATATGGAAAATAGAATGGGGCCCAACACTGTTCCTTGAGGAACGCCGTAATAAATTTTTTTTGGGTTACTTATTTGATCGTTAATTTTAACGAATTGTGACCGATTACTCAGGTATGAACTTAATAGACTTAAACTGGGTCCTCTAAAGCCAAGGTCCTCTAACACATCAATTAATCTTTGATGCTCAACAGTATCGAAGGCCTTGGCTAAATCGAGGAATACGCAATAATACGAAAAGATATATAAGGGCCAATAATACGAAAAGATCCTACTTGACACCACACAACAACTTTTGGATTATGGAGGTTCTGTGTAAAGATTTCACGAGGATTTTCATTTGACCAGTATCTAAAATTCTGTTAATTGACCATGCCGTTCAAATAAAAATTTGCTTCGTCGGTCATTAGGAGACTGTGAATTGCTCCTTGATGTAAATCCAAAAATTCTTGACAAAATGCTAACCTTGCTTCTTTATCTTGATTGCTAAGGTGCTGTGCCATTTGGTATTTATAGGGATGAAATTTTAAATCCCTTTGAAGAATTCAATCTAAGCTTCCCTTCGATATTCCTAGGATAAGGGTTTGTCGATTAGCAGACCTTTTAGGACTTCTCGTAAACGCAATTCTAACTCGTTCAATATTTTCTGGTGTACCAACTGTTCTTCGACGTCCAGGCTTCTTCAAATTTTTCAAACCATTTTCACGCCAATGACGAACCCATAACTTAACAGTTTTTCGATTTGGCGCGTGCCCCCTATTGTTGTTATTAAACTGACGCCGGAATGCACGCCTAACTTCTTCTATCGAATTGCTTCTTATGTAAGTTTCTACACAAAACACACGTTGATGGACTGAGTAATCCATGAAAGTTCGAAGTGATGTTGAAATAATGTCTCAAAGCAAAAAAATTAAATAATTATTGATAAAAACTAACAAACTTCTCGTAGAAAAATGACGTTTCACGAAATTATTAATTTAAAATTTATTTGTGAAAGGCGCCTACTTGATTAATAATTTACTTAAATCCCAAAGACTACAGAAGATAATCCCACAGAGAACAACCTATTTAGTTATCTCGTAGAGAATTTATTAATAATATAAAATGGGTAGTCTATTATGGGGAACCCTGTATAACCACTTAATTGCTGCATTAAACAAAACCACAATAAACTCATTAAGGTTTATAGAGGATTTTAAATATTTTAAGTTTTGTGGTAGACATCTATAAATCTTTGGGTTTTATGGGAGTTTTAAAATATGGTTTTTAAGTACTCCTTACGATCAAGCAATAAAACGAATAACTCTTTAAGTAGTCTTACCCTTAATATATGTTGTCATAAATACTATTTACTTTGGACGATAATTGGTAAAGGCTCCTTGAAACTTAATAGTTTTTTGATAGATTTAGTAAGCTAAGTTAAAACCTTTTGGTTATTACAAATTACAAAGCACCTATACATCCTTTGGTTCCCCAACTTACGGCTTTAAACTTTGAGAGAGGGGGCATATAACGCATAGTAAACGCCATTTTGTGATTGTGATTGGACGAAATCATCCATTATCCCAAAGAGGCTTGAAAAATTATTAAAAGTATAAAAGCTGAGACTTTCAGTCTTTTTATCTTTTAAAAATTGATTGTATATCATACGAATAAAAGTATGAATACACCTTTCTTAACGCCTGCGCCGCCCATGTGTAGAAATATGTCATGGAACATGCCCATTCGCGCCATTCTGCAAATAAACTAATATTACACTTACTATAGGTAAAATTAACCAATAATACACTTATTATAGGTATTTAATATCATAACAAAACTGTTTAAAATCTACTTACTTCTATTATTTTTACTTTTGCTAGCTTACAGTGCTTACACACACGAAATCACGAAATAAGTACATTTGTATTAGAGGTTGTCAGAGACAAATCTTAAGTGTTTTAAAGAAGAGTAGTAAGGCTGGGTAAAGTCTTACAGGTTTTAAAATTGTAATAAAGTGGAGCAATTGGAATTTAACAAAGCCTTTTGCTTTATAAAAATATTTCACAAACTCAGAGGTACAATTTCAAAAAACACTCATAGTAACCATAATGCCGCTATGTCTATTTGCTGCAATAAATGTTGAAAATGATTTTTTATTTTAAGAAAAATCTTACATTACAAATTACAATTTAAAAAAAATGGGTTTTGTATAGGAACAGGGAGGTAAAAAAATTTGGATACCTACATCTTGAAATTCTAGACAAAACCTAAAGAATGCAAGTTTTTGATCAGAGTGGCGGTTTACGAGCTATTATTGTTTAAAAGTTTTGGTCCTCATAAAAGTAATGTAAAAAACTGTTCATTGGTAAAGAAGGCTATAAATTTTACTGTTTATCCCTACTGTCATAAAATGACAATAAGTTTTGTGCAGTCTTGGATTAAAATGCATCGTATTAAAGCTCAAGAACAAGTTGAATTAATTTTCTTGCATGTTGGTGGATTAAGTTAACGAAATGCATGCAGTGAATTTCATGTTAGGCATCCCGACAAACCTTGTCCTAGTCCAGAATATTTAAGACAACATTTGGTCAAGTTGAAAGCTTCTGGAAGTGTGCGTCCAAGGATTAGACAGAGAAGTAAAAATACCGCTGTACAAGAAAATATTCTCTTGGAAAGTGTTGAAAACCGAAATCCATCTACAAATAAGATTGTAGGGCTGCTCTCAGACTACAGTTTGAACAACCCTAAATTCAAATAAATTCCATCACAATAAAATAATGAGTGTGCAGCAACTTCACGACGATGATTGTGATGATTTTCGGAGAAGAAACGGCGACAACCACATTTTCACAATTATCTTATTTAGCGATGAAGCTTCCTTTTATTTAAACGGTTTGGGAAACCGGCAAAATTACAGATATTGATCTGATAATAATCCTTGTTGGGCTGAAGATAAGAGTGATAAGTCCTGTTTTCATAGAAGGGAATTTCACGGGTGCAAAGTACTTGACATTGTTACGAAATCAGTTTGTTGATGAGCCTCCTAAATGACAGAAGAATAATATTTTTCAGCAAGATGGTGCACCACCCCATTTTAGTTTATCATTATCCATATAATGGTAGGTACTTCAAATATAAAAAATGTTATTCAAAATTTTAAAAATAAACCTGTAGTTCATGTTACTTCTGAACCAACTATAATTGCGAGTGACTGACGTTTTTTTAACTTCTTGTTTACCTAGAATTGATTAATTAAAGAAGTTCAATGAAAAATAAAGTAGGTATTTATAATTAGCTATTAATAATCTATTTATTTTATTGCGTCAATGAAAAGGGTACAAATTAATTGTTTATTAGCATTAAATCTATGCCAATTTTCGTCGTAATGTAAGTAAATTAAAGATGTCCAGAAAAACTTTAGTACTACTTAGTATAGTTAATTAATTGTGTATTACGTAATTACCAGGAAAACTCATATATTATTAACGTCTTTTACGATGCCTAAAACCTCCTGCAGCACACAAAAACATAATGTTTTAGGATTTTCTTTTTATTTAGTCGTGCCTTAAAAAAACTTTTTTATTTTTAATTTGCAATGACCGCAAATTAAGCTTTCTTCTTTGATTTTTGCCGTTGAAGTAAGCACATTGTTTATTTATCTGAAGTAATAATTGATATCACAACAAGTAAATAAGTTTTATTGAGAACAGATGTAACGTAACTAAAAATGATAAAAATTAGATCATCATGCATTATTTTATCATCAATTTATTATAATTATGTTAAATTTTGGTGAAATGCACTATATAGACCAGGAGTTACATTAGGTTCTTAAAGATTATAATTAAAATGTTCTTATTAAATCTATTAGGTTTAGAAGATCTCAACAAAGTTGACAGTGAAGGTAAAAGATAATATGCTTTTTTCAGCAATGGGGTTAGGGGTTATATTTTATCGTATAAGGTTTGTAAATTTAATTGTTTTAAAATCAGTGCATCCTGGGCTATTAAATCAAAAAATAAAACTAGATCAGCTGCCCATGTAATGCAACCAAATATGACTTAGTTCTAATTTTTAATCGGGTAGATAAAACTAAAATTAAACACATATTTTAATCCTTATTTCTTAATTTGTATTTTTTTTAACCGATATTTTAAGAATATTTTTTTCAATGTGGTGGTATTTGGTTATATTATATTTCAACTCTTTCTAAAAGCTTTCTTCTAAAAATAGTATATCTGACTAGCAACATATCACGCTAACAACCTTTTTGTTATACCAAATGAAACTATTATTATAAAAACATTCTATTAATGCTGGTTTATAGAGTCTTTAAGTGCCAAATTGATGACATGTTATGAAAATGCCTGACATACCAATATATCTAGTTTATTTTGAAATTTCACAGGTAGGTTTATGTTTATTTTTCATAAGGTATTACAAAGGCATGCAAGTTGCTTATTGTTTAATTAATTTCCAATGAACACCTAATCAAAGTTTTCGTTCGTGTCGCAGCTTTCTTGGAAGTAGACTTTATAGTGCGATGTTTGCCATACTTTTTTGTCTATGTTTTGGGTTAATAAATAATTGCAGTGTACTTATCAAAATAAAATTGAAATGTTTGTAACAAAACCTAATTGGGTTTTTAGTTCCGTATTGGGTTAGTTGCTTTTCTGCATTTCATGGAAATCTCGATTTGGGTTGAAGCAAATAATGATTAAGTCATTAGAGAGTATTATCCCAATTTTCTTTTAATAGTAGCTTTGGTGACCTTAAAATATTTTATTATACAGGGCGAGCAAAAATGAATATCATCAAAGTGTGACAACACAAAAATTCATCGTTGAAGCATATTTTCGAGACGAGCTTAGAGTAAATGTTGAGTGTAATTTTACAAATTACAGCACAGCGGTATAGGGACAAGATTTTGAGTCCATTTGTGAAGCAATTACTTGACGATGAACTCCGTTTTGGTTATTTTCAACAGGACGATGCAACTGCCCATACATCCGCCGAAACTATTAACTACTTACGCAATTCTTTCCACGATAGATTGATCAGTTTTGGAACCGAAATCGCCTTCAAATTGCAATTTGTCACAGAAGACGCCCAGGTATTTGATAGAGTTGCAAAACTGAATTTTTAAATATCAATGTATATATCTCAGTCATTGGTCTCGACTTCTTATCTTTAATACTATAGTGTACCCTCATTTTAACTTTTGCAACTCCCTGCTAATATCGTGCAGAAATATTGATGTACAAAGATTACAAGTGTTACAAAACAAAGCTAATGAGATGTATTCTGTCTTGTACTCGATACACCCCGGTTAGACTAATGCTTAAGTCACTTGGATGGCTGTCGGTTTCGGAGAGCATTGAAGCGTCAAATCTTTTATTTATCTTCAAGATACAGCATGAATTATTGCCCTCATATTTAAAAGAGTACTTAATTCCTAGGTCCCTTCGACACTCGCATGACATCAGATCTAAAGACAATTTTGATATTCGGTTTGCTAGAACAACACACATGCAAAAAAGCCTCTTCAGTGATGGCTTAAGACTTTTCAATGCTCTGCCGGCGGACATCAAAAACTCGCCCAATGTGAGAACGTTTATGCGTGGTGTAAAGAACCATTTCATGTTAGCAACCCGTTGAACTTTCCTTCTTTTTAAAAATTCTTCTTTTGAATCTTTTTAAATATTCTTCTTTTAATTTTTAAATTTAGTTTTAGGCTAAGAGCATTATATTAAAATTTCATAAATTATATTATATTTTTCTACATTATATACGATTATTGTATTAATAAAAAATTTGTATTTGTTTATAATAGCATTTATGCTAAAATAAAAACATTTTCATTTCATTTCATTTCAATGGCAAGGCAAAGTGACATCGCATGCCGAAAGAATCTTTATTAGCCTCTCCGCGCTTAGTCCTAGCAAACGAGACAAACTTAGTCTTATCAATGTTTACAGCTGATTTGAGTCCCAGCAATTTTAAGTAGGTCCAACTCTGTCTTCCTGAATGCCTCATTCCACGAATTTCCAGCAGTGTCATCCGCACAACATACAGTACCACTTCTGTAGTTCGGACACTCCAGTAATCCGGATTGCTCTATAAACCGGACATTGAAACGTTTCATAAGAAAACCATAAAATTTTTCCTGTATTGACAAGTTTGACGCGACATAAAAATTGTTGCATTACTTTTATTTGAATTAGTCGTATGTGAGACCCATAGTTATCTGTTCTGTTGGCAATGGCTCCAAACAAAAGGCCTCAGAAAATATTAAGTTTTAGCGAAAAATGTAAAATATTAGACAGTCTAGATAAATCCGGAAGTATCCGTCAAACGGCAGCAAATTTTGGAAAAGCCTAGATCCACGATTTTTGATATAAAGAAAAATAAGGACAAAATAAGGAACTTTGTATCAAAATCATATCAAGGGACAGGTATGTGCTCAATAACTTATTGTCATTAGAAAAATGCATAGTTGATCTACATTTTAGGCAAAAGGCAAGTGATCAGAAAGGCCGAGAATCCTGAAGTTGGGGCTGCCTTATACAATTGGTTTTTACAGCAACGACTTGCCCACGTACCTGTTTTTTCAGATCTTTTAAGAACAAAAGCAAAACATTTTTATTAACGCATAACCCAAAAAGATGATTTTCTGGCGAGCTCTGGTTGGCTTGATAAGGTTTGTGCTGAGAAACTTTCAAGTGATGTGAACGCCATCAGCTCCAGGCAGAAAAATATCCAAAGATCGTGTAACCTTCATGGCCTGCTGTAATGCAGAAGGCACACATAAGTTACCACTTCTGGTTCTCGGCAAATAAAAAAATTCCAGAGTTTTTAAAAAAGCTAAGCTATCCGTTGTCTATGAAGCAACCAGCAAAGGATTGTCTATAAAGCAACCAGCAAAGGATGGTGGACAAGACCTGTATTTATAGAGTGGTTTAAAACATGTTTTATACCTAGCGTCAAAAAATTTTTAACAGAAGTTAACAGACCCAAAAAAGCTTTATTGCTAATCGACAATGCACCCTCTTATCCTCCAGAGGAAGAATTAAATTTTAATCCATATTTTAGAGTTATGTTATTGCCCCCTAACTGCACGGCAGTGTTACAGCCAATGGATCAAAACTTTATTCAAAATACAGAAAGCGCTTACTAAAAGAATGAAATTATGTACAAATAAAGGAGAGGATATAGTAAAGATGTTAATAGAATACAATTTAAAATATGCAGTAGATAACTTGGATTTAGCTTGGAAATCAATGTCTGTAAAAAATATTCAAAAGAGCTGGGGAGCATTATGTGTTGAGTCTATTTGCGGTACAGAGGAATTAGAGGACCCGGAGTCTGATGAAGACAATCTGCCACTTTCAGAACTTCGAAAGATACTTTGCGTTGTAAGTGAGTCAGACCTTAACGCCATTACAGATTCGCTGAATATCATAGATCCAGAAAATGGCTTAAGTAGCAACAATATTATCCAGTGGGCGATTGAAGAAAAAGACTTTATGGTAGAATAAACGGAAGAAGACATAATACACGAAGCAATAGTTAATAAAGACCAACAGAATGAATCCGGCGAATCAGACACTGAAGAAGGAATTGTGCGGAGAGTAAAACATGGTGACGCTGTGAGGTCATTATCATTATCCATTCAATGGGCAGGGGAAAATAAATTTCCAATTCAAGACATATTGCTACCCAAAAGACTAAAGGGAAAAGCGTTGGAACCAGCCAAAAACAAGAGTATTCAAACCAAGTTAGACACCTTTCTTCCAAAACAATAACATTAACTTGCATAGTTTAAATTATATGTACATAGGTACATATACAATACATATAAACAATTTAAAATATGTATGAACATATTTTACTTATCAGTATTAAAAGCTGGTAGTAGGTATGTAGTTTTATATTTTTATAACATTGGAATGATTTTCTAAGTTTTTACTTTTTTTATATGTATAGACATAGTTTTATAAAATAAAGATACATATTTATGCACATACAAATAAGCAATATTGCGATTTTTAATCAAAAAATAAATAGTTCCAATGATCCGGATACCTCGATAATCCGGCATTGACCGGAATGATATGTGTCCGGATTACTGAAGTTTTACTGTACTATTCTACCACCTATTGGTAAAAATTAAAAGTTTTAAATGCAAATTTCTGAAAAACAATATATTTTAACAGAAAATTGCAGAAAAAATATACCCCGTCTTCGAGCGTTTCAAATTTGTTAAAATGTTGTAAGTACATAATTTAAAAACGCATAGGTTTAAATTCAAGTTCTTGATCGCACCTTTTTAGCTCCGTGCTACCCTGCGCTACAAAAGTCTTTGCCCAATATTATTTCTATTCAAAAATTTGGATTGTTCATTTTTAAGTGGTATATTCTTATCAAATATATTTATTATCTGTAGAAAAATACGACACGGCGGCATGTTCGATTAATCTCGGATAAACATGCGACTTGTAGATCATACTATTTATTTTTGATAGCGGTTTAATATTTTAAATCAACAAATTGGAAAGACGTACAAAGAAAATAAAATCTGGGAAAACACTTGAAACGCCGATTAAACGGATTATACTGTAATCATTTCGAAATTTTAGTCGTTCAAGTAGTGATATTAAACATTATTTAGACCAGCCGATATCTAAAGATATAGATTACAGAGTTTTAAAACCACTTAGGGGCATCTTCACACAGTGTGATTTAAAGTTCAAACTACATAAATATTAAGTTTATTATGTGGTTTCACCGACTCAGTGGCGTAACCCTTTCCTGCTTCTCATTGGAATAAGCAAAAATAAAGCAACCTTAACCTTTTAACAGTGAGCAGGTAAAGCATTCTGCATAAACGCGTTCAGTAATCATTTTAAATATAAAAATACCCGCTAACTTGGAACGGGTAAGCTTTCTTTTGATGAAGTACAAATAAATAAAGTGCCTATAGATATCTTGTTTCAGTTTGATTATGTCTTTTGTTTATATCCCTTCAGAAATGTTGAATTTTGCTTTGTACCAGGTGACGTTAAATGTATGGCAACATTTGCAAATAAGCTTTATGTTGTTAGAAATACTTTTCTATACTGTTGGAGTAGAAGCTTAAATAGAAAACTTCATATGTATTTATTTGTAACGTATGAGCGTCTAAAATAAGATATGGAAGCACTAGTAACGTGATTTAAAATGTTAGGTTTAGTTAACAAAAATACCCTTTAACATAGCCTTGCTTGGTTCTTCTAATGGTTGTTTACTGCAATAACACCGATACTTGAGGTGAAACAAACAACCATTACAACTGTTTTCCTCTTTCTTAATAATTATTTTTTAAAATATTGTTATTTTCCTCAATAACTAATAATATAGGATGTACAATTATTCCATTAAATAATTTATTAGATACTTTAAAAAGTTGGAAATATAAAACCGATTATTTATTTAATTAATTGTACAGGGTGAGTTTTTTAAAGTGTTACAAGGGAAAATCTCGATAACGGATTTAAATATTGTCATTAAATATTGGTGAGGTAATAGGGATAAGGGGGGGACATATTTAACCATATTCATCATATGTAAATGAAACAATGCAGTATTCCTCCACAGTCTAATGATTAATGTAAATTATAAGTTCCCGACACGTTTCAAGTGCTTAAGCACTCATCATCAGGGGATACTAAAAGGATAGTACAAAGTTGAGAACGAACAATGAATATAAAATAAAGTTTAAGAAAGACTTACCTAACATCACCGGTCATCGACCGTACGGTTTTTTAATCGTGCGGTCCACCGACTGGGGAGTGTGAAACGGCAACTTCATCCTACGAGATATCCGATCTCATCCATTCCATTTTAAAATCCTTTATTTCCAATGAGAAAATTTAAATAACTCTATATTAGGTTTATAAAATCCATACAAAATCGATAAATCAATAGTTGTTGTCATCACTGGACGTATGAAGTACTTGAGAATTGGCAAAACACAGACATCTGTCAGCGAATGACCAAATTATAACGTTATGTTACAAAGAGGGGGTTATAAAAGTCTATTGGAGGGAGATAAAACGTTGCACTGAAAAATACACTTGCGAGGGACTACACCAATTTCTCAATTTTGAGGGGTGGGGTGCAAGCTTGGAATTTTATATGAGATTATGTACTTTTGTTGCTATTTTTCGAATATACGTGAAAAACTACGTATGTTATCAAACATTTTCTTGACGTACTCCTCTGGTTATGAAATTATGATTTATTATGGTATTTCAATAAAGAAATATCTTGTGACCTAGTTTCAAATTATTTAACATCTACCATGCTCGAGAAGTTGTTTAGAATGTCCCCACTCAACTTCCAAACACTTTCTCACTTTTTTTTAAATGAATTTCATACCTGCCCTAACATTTCAGGCAGAGCGGATTCAATCTTTCATATCATCTAAAGTTGTAGGTGTAGTTACCATCACCGTATCCCAGCCCCACAAAAAGAAGTCTAAGGGGGTCAAATCTGGGGACCGAGCAGGCCAGTTGACCGGACCAGCTCGACCAGTATTTCATTTAAATAGTTACGAGTGGAGTGGAGCCCCGTTCTGCTAAAACCAAATTTAAACAGGGTTAAAAGGGTCATGATTATTTTGAAAAACATCAAAAATCGAGATTTCTTGGATTTTTCGATTTTTTCCTTCTATTTTTATTTTTATTTATTTTTTCCTATAAATAAGTTGCTATTTTCAATACGCTTTTGATTTTATCCCCACCGTTCTTCAAATTTTCATGAAGATAGTCGAAAAACGCAAATTCCTCACAGAACAAGAAAACCCTCAGCTGTTTATATAAAGATGCGTCCGCCCCAACTCATTTTGACACAACGGACATAACTTTAAATCAACTGCAAAAATTTAAGAGGCGTTATGAACAGTGTATAACCTCATATCATTTTTTGGCATATCTTCTTGACTCAACAAAAACTCAGCAAACACTAACAGAGAGTGAAAAAAATGTTGCTTTAAAAGCTGTTAAAGAATTAGATCCAAATAGTGGTTTACTACCACTCATAGTCAAGTTTCTTGCCAGATCAGAACCTTTCACTGATATTATGTTTCATGATGATATTCTTCAGAATGTCAAACCCATAGATTGGTGGAAGTCGCAACAAAATATACCTATTATTCAAAAAAAGTTCTTCATAATGAGACAATTACTTTGTGCTGCTGCTTCTTCCGCATCAGTCGAAAGAATTTTCTCAAAATTTCGTTTAGTCCATTCCAAACTCAGAAATCGACATTTTTTTGTGACATAATAAACCATTAATTAAAACTGGTAGTTTTTATTTTCTCCTAATTATAAGTTATCAGAAATTTTGATTTTAATCATGATTTAAATTGAAAAATATGAAGTGATTTACATCGCGATTTAAATGATGATTTAAATCAATCGATTTAAATCCGTTTAACCTTGCTTTCAAATGCCATGTGAGATTTCGGGTTGTTAGCAATCCTATCTGCCCACACTAGTGCAGTTTTTCTGTAGTTTGTTCTGCAGTCTCCCAAAACTAACCACATATCAACTTGCACACTTTTCAGTAATAAACTTATTAAAAGTTCAAAATTTTCAACTAACGTAAGGAAATATTACGCATTTCCATTGAAACGCATATTAATTCCGAAATAAGTGAACTTGAAAATTGCGACAGTGGTAAATAATATGGCCCCATTTCCCTATTACCTCACCAAAACTTCGCGAAAAATTAGAAACCGTTCGCTACATATTGCCTCGTAACACTTACCCGAATTTCCCCTAATTAACGTATAAAATTTACAAAATATGCCTCGTTTTTACCATCACATCCCCCAAAACTAATGAATCTCATTGAGAATGTGATGATTATGGTGATTGATAATTTGTCTGGCGGACAACAAAAACTAACCATTACAGTTTTTTTTTTTAACTTTTTAGTTTACATGACCCAAAAATGATTTAGTTAGATTCCATATAATTTATTTTGGTGAGTTTATTTAAAATGTCCCCAAAACTAATACCAGCCTCATTTATCATAAATCAAGCGACAATAAACAAAAAACCTTGTTAACCAGTGTATCGTATAATTTTTCATATTTTACAAATAATTTATTTATCCAACGATTTTATAAAACATGTATACCGTAATCACAAATTTTCATCATTTTAATCCAAACATATAATATTTTCTCATTTACTTTTAGCCAATTTTGTGAACAAAAAATTAGCAATATGCTTTGCGAATATGCGACATTTGCAAATTTTAATACTATTTTTATTATTTAGGGTACTATTCATTACTTTTATTGATGATTATTATAGTCCGGATATTTTGGTATGATCCATAAAATGCCAGGGCCGACTTTTAAATCTATATTTAATAAATTAATATTTTTAATATGCCATCGTACTTTCGTGTGTTTTTTGTCCGGCAAAGCAGAATTCAACAAATCGTGATATTTTATTGAACCAAACTTGGTCTACTTACAAATATCTATTTTGCGAAGTTTTAAAGTAAACTACACACAGAAATATTGACAATTATTGAAGTTTTAGCAAGTTTTCCTGATCAAGTCTATCACTAATTCCAATTTTATTTATCAGAAGCAGATTTATTTTAAATTTTGACTTATTATGTCAACATCTCACACATTTTAATATAATTATAGAAAAACTACATTTTTTCCTACATGCCACCCAATACTTATAGAGCAGTATTTTTATTTTGGTTGCCTCTGAGGTGGTTAACACAAATGCTGCACAGATAATAATATTTAAATTGATTTTTCAAGACGTCTTTAATCGTTATTTCGGTATCAGTGCCCATTTCAGAGCGACGTTACAATTCTCATAAACGCGCTTAAATCAAAATAATGTACATAAAAATAAAATCTAATTAAAATTAATTTACACAACAAACTTTTAATTTTTATGACCTAATTTTCAAGGGACACAAACATGAACATTATATTTTTGATGAAGTCGTAACTACCACCCCTTAGATTGACATAAGTGTTCCCTTATAAAGTGCACTCACCCCTATTGAACCTGTTGATATCAATAAGTTAATACAGGGTGTCTTATTGTTACCTTAAGAACATAAAACCGCCTATAGCATATTTTTAAACCAAAAGCTTCGCCTAATACATACAGTGCAATCAAAAGTACGGTGCCGCCAATTAAATTTTTAATTCTAAAGTAAAATGGAGTATTATTTTGTACATTTTACTGTAAATTGAACAGCCCCTGTAAAATCTAACCGATAAGAACTAACATAACCGCTGAAATTAGCCAGGCGTGGAAACGCCGCCCGAGTCCGGAAGAAATGCACACAATGCGTGCTTACCACCTGTTTTATGCCATTACACCCCAATGTTAGTAAATTTTCTCCCACAATTTTCTTGTAAAACGCGGGTAAAGCCACGCAACAAAGGGGTAGTGGATGTAATAGATTATCAAATGAAATGAGGCGTATTTAGATATATCAACGAACAAAAATACGGTTAGTCAAAAATGTCAAAGCCTTCACGACTTTATATCTCCTAAGATATGCCTTTATTTGTATCTTCTATCTATATTTATTATAGGTACCCTGCGCAAAAAATTCATGGTTGAACCAAACGGGATTAGAGTAAATGGTGAGTGGCAACACAATCAGCGTTTATGCTTTTACTGCTGAGGATTTTTATCATTGTCTAAGAAAAACCGTGGCTCTGTATACGGAAACAGGTTCTTAAAAAAAGCTGGAAGACCATCCCTAAAAACAGAAGAACTTGTTGCAAACGTTCATGAAATAATTTAGAAAACGCCAATAAAATGTGTAAGACGTCAGTAGTTTACCCAAAATGTATTGGGTTCATCTCACCGGTTATGTAAATTAGAATAGCAGTTATTCGGCTAGATCTGAAGATATTTTCGTCAAAATGTGCTGGCGTCAATTCCATTATTGGTAGGACGAATTTCCTTCCCATTTTAAAAATTGGCATGCCTTTACACAAGAGATGAAGGTCTGAGGACTCTTCGAACAATTCACTTATCTGCCTGGTTGCCTCACTAACCAAAGTAATCAAAAAAAAGTTAAGACTGTCTAACCTTTAAACAATAAATAAACTTATAACCTCCTGGTAGTAGCTTGGCTTTCACTGTATCTCTCAGGTTCATGTTCATGAATGGAAGATGCTTTGGTTTATCGAATGTCTAGTTTGAGGTTCCTCAGGGACCGGTGTTCGGCTCACTCTTATTTTTTATTGTGTATAATCCATCTTACAAATATAGATTCGTGGCCAGTTACCACGTTTGAATTATCATCAATCAAGATCTTCAAAAAATCATACGTCTAAGTTAGTAAGTATCATGACAGCACACTTGTTTCATCTTTCACTTTGGATGCTCGAACATCGACTGTCAACGCACATCTCTTTGGACAGCAAAAGGTCGTACATCTCAACAAAGACCTGGAAGAAATTCTGTCTTAGGGTGACTGTAACCAAGTAGAATTTAACGCCAAAAAAACCTAGGCGGCAGTTTTTTCTAAAAAAGTTAATCTTAAAGAACCGGATATATACTCATGGCGGGACACTCGATTCCCTTCTCTTCATCAATTCATTTATTGGGCGTCAATTTGTATAATCATATATCTTGGCATAGTCTCGCTGCGGCAGCCTCGGAAATGCTTGGAGTACTTTTCCGAACTAAGAACCTCTATACACCCCAACAACTATTGATGCACTATAAAGCCCAAATCAACCATCGCTGGAGTACTGTTCGCATATTTGGGGCTCTGCACCTAAACATACCATGAGATTGCAAGATTCCATTCAAAGAAGAGCCATTCGCTTGATCGGTGATCATGATCTGACAAACAACCTGGAAAGCCTTGAACATCGTAGGCAGGTAGGCGACTTGAGTCTAGTTTACAAATATGGCAAGTGCTCAACTGAGGTATATCATACATACATACACGACAAGCCACTGCAAAGAAAGATGTCTGTCCCTTTTCTTTCCGTCAGACCCAATCCTTGGACGCGTTTCGTCATATTACGGCTATAGAGTCTAACGAATAGGAAAGGGACCTTACAGTGTTTTCAACTCATAATGTATATAAATATTAGCTCGATTGCTACAAGATGTCGCGACGTGTAACATCTCGCATATGTAATATAATTAGGCTCAATTCTGCTAAATTTCCGCAGATTTATTAAGTTCTTATCAATAGGAATCTTTATAAGTCAAAAACGATTGGACATAGGTATAGGAATATGTTACACTGACACATTGAAACTTTTCGGCCCTATCATCTGGTTTAATAATATACGGGGTGTTTCATTTAAAAAAAAGTGACTTTTGGTATTTTATATATTACCTACGATGTGTGATTTTTCTTATGCCTGTCTTATATTGCATTTAATATTCTAAAGTTAGTACCAGGTAAGGGTAGAACTGATAATGCCGCATATTTTTAGAGGCTATGTGTGGCTATGTCTTATCGTCATTTCCAAAATTTCAGCACGATATTTATATTCATTTTCTAGATGCTCCTAATATACCATTGAATTTGGGATATCCTGTATAAGCTTGCCATACATGTATATAGCTGCACGTTATTAAATTGTTCCTATTAATTCTTAATAATCAATTCGTGTTATTTAAATATATCCATCCATTAAGGGATTAGCAAAAAGAACCAATTATTTTTGTTTGATTTCATTGGTTTCATTTTGTGTGGCATTATTGTAGTTCCAAAATTTATATTTTAATACACAATGCATGTTATAATATTGTGTTTTGTTGTGGTAATTTCGAGTTTAAATAATGAAACTAATTTGTAAGGTGCTATATACAGGGTGTATGTAAAAGGTCTTTACAAAAACCTACCACATATTCTTCAGATCTAAATTAGCCGATTTAAGTAAACTTACCTTAGTACAAAGTTGCTTAGTTTAGGCGCTAGACGGCGCTGAAGTGACAATTTTTAAATCGTTTTTCTGGACTAATTTAAAAACTGCTGATACTATTTTGCCGAAATTTGGTACGTTGGCATAGCTTTATGGGGCAAAAAACCCATGCCACAATTCTGATTAATATCAGTCCATGGGTGTAGAACCTGGGTTTTTACTAATTGCTTGTTTCAGATTTCTATGCCAATGGAACAAGTTGCCATAGTTGTTCTGCGTTATCTGGAGTTGTCCTGTAAACCACTGTCTTAAGATGCCCCCATAAGAAATCATCCAATGGATTTAAATCCGGAGATCGTGGTGGCCAATTTACAGGGGCATTACCTCTACCAATCCATTTATTTGTGTACTGCGGATTCAAAAAGTTTCTAACATTTAATGCAAAATGTGGTGGAGCTCCTTAGTGCATAAACCACATATCTCTCCGAAGTTATAAAGGTAAATCTTCTAGCAAATCTGGCCGCGTATTTTGTAGATGTTGCAAATAAATTTCCCCGGTTAATCTTTGTGGAATAATGACAGGACCAACAACGTGATTACCAATTATTCCAGCCCACACATTAATTCTAAACTCATTTTGAAAATGTTTTACCTTGATAGCATGTGGATTTTCATCCGCATAAACATATTCATTATGAAAAATTGTAATCCCCCTTCTTATGAAACATGCTTCATCGGTAAACAAAATATTGTTGGCAAAGTTGGGATTCTCTTCTCTCTGCCTATGAACAGGCCGACTAGAAACCAGGCGCATTTCAGGATCATTAGGTAAAAGATCTTGAATTGGCATCTTATGGTATGGATATAGCAACTGTTCTTGAAGTACTTCATAAACAATATCTTTGGACACTCCTATTTGCTTATCTAGCCTCCTGGTGCTTATTTCTAGATCTTCTGCAAAACGTTCTAAAATGTCTTCCTCGACTTCAGGAACCCTTACAAAACGCTGTCTTCCATTAGTAATGGCTTTAGGAGTAAATTGACCGTTTTCCCGCAGGCGTCTTTCAACACATTCTCGACCATTTCCTTGGCAATACCCAAATACCAATATCATATGGGTATATTCTGCATTAGTGTATTGCACCGCCATGATAATTCACGACAATTAAAGTTTTCTAATAATTAATGCAAGCAGATAAAATGATTGAACGTTAGCAACAATATTAAATGTTACAAATTTGATAATATCCCTATGTTGTCAGATGAAACTAATAATAACCAACAATAAGAGGTTTTTTTGTAGTAAATAAGTTGGTTTAATCTAAATTTTAAACTTAAATCTCTTATTGGCGTAGAAATCAAAAACATAAAAATTCTATAAAACCCAAGTACTACGTGGTAAAAACTACTACGTATTAAGTAATAAAATGCAAATTTTTTGAAAACCGTCAGAGGAATCGAATATTATCAAGGGTACCTTTTTTGTAGCAAATGAGTTGGTTCATCTGAATTTGGTGCCCAAACTTCTCTTGTTCTATTGGCATAGAAATCTGAAACAAGCAATCAGTAAAAAACCCAGGTTCTACGCCCATGGACTGATATTAATCAGAATTGTGGCATTTGTTTTTTTGCCCCGTAAAGCTATGCCAACGTACCAAATTTCGGCAAAATAGTATGAGCAGTTTTTGAACTAATCCAGAAAAATGATTTAAAAATTGTCACTTTAGCGCCGTATAATAATTTTGTGCGTGCATGAATGTGGTAATGTAGTACATACATAAATCCATTGTAATATCGTGTTAGGTTTCTCACACTGTGATAATACACCCTGAAAGAACTATAGTGCTTTAGTGCTTATTCTTAGTTAGCTCCATTACACCTTTGGGGTGTGATTGATTAATACAAGCTATACAGCCAGCGGCGTAGCCAGCATTTGGGTTGAGGGGGAGGGGGGCATTTAATTTATTCCTATCATCTAAATAAAAAACAAAAATCCAAATTCGAGCAAGAAACACTGATAATAGACTATACTAAACTTATTCTACAAACAAGGGATAAACATAAACTACCAATACTTTTCTTCTAATTTGTATGGTTTTAAATTTGTCTATGACAGTGTTAAAATCAATGTTATTATGTCGATAGTCAATATTCAGATTTAACGGCCGCCGCGCCGCGTCGGGCCACACGACGCAATACTTTTCCACATCGGCATTGAGTTTAAAGAACGCCGGCGCACTAATTTCCCAGGAAACTAGGAATATATTTGTAATAGTATTTTTGTTTTAATAGGTACACTGGAAATTTAATTTATAGTTTACGTGTTTTGAACAAATAGTGTCATTTTCGAAAATGTTGAGTATTAAAATAAGCAAACAAATAAAAATTTATTTTTGTTGCTTATAAAATTAACACAGTAAGAATATAGAGAGAGGAAAATAAAAATTATAGAAATTGCTGAAACTGGATACCGCCATTCTCCAAGCATAAATTCACACCCCTCTTTACATTTTCGAAAGCGTTAACAGCATCTCTGGAGAAATGTTACCACATTCTTGGATAATCCTTTCTGGTAACTATTCTATATTCTCAACTGGTGTTTTAAAAATATTGTTCTTCAAATGAGGAAATATGAAGTAATCCATAATCGTCAAACAAGATGATCTGGGTGGGAATTCGATGTCTGTTCAAAAACTGATCAATCTGCAGAGCTAGTTAAAAGTTTCAGCGGATGTATGGGCAATTCCATCGTCCTGTTGAAAATAACCAAAACGTAGTTCATCGTCAAGTAATTGCTCCACAAACAGATTCAAAATCTTGTCCCTATATCGCTGTGCTGTAACAGTGTCATGGAAATCTTGAGGTTTTGTGGTATAAACTCTGTTCTTCAAGTATCCCCATAAAAAGTAGTCGTTAGGTGACAAATCAGGGGACCTAGGTGGCCACTCGATTGTACCCCCTCTACCGATCCACAAATGGGGAGAAGCTCCGTCCTGTTGGAAGAATGTACTTGCACAATTTGGACCCATCACATTTCGTATAGTAGGCACTATTTGCGTTTCCAAGAGCTCAAGGTAAAGTTGTGATGTCAAATTTCCATCAATCAAAAATGGACCGATCTTGTAGTTACCCAGAAGCCCATTCTTATTTCTTGAGAATCCAAATAACCAGAGAGATAAAACCATAAAAAAAGGTTTTACCATAATTATTCTTCTTCAAAATATACATTTCACAATTTAACACTTCTTTTTTTCATTCACTTTTACCTTTTACCTAGGTTACCGTTCAAGCGTAATATTTTAAGACATAAATCTTACGATACCTTTATTTTACTACATAGGATGATCCTCCAAGTTTCGTAACGGATTTTCCGGACACCCTGTAGATAAAGTGACAATAAATATGATATTTGTTTAGTAGTTTTATTTATATAATGTAATAATAGGACTCACTAGGAAGGTATTGTTCAAAATTCAACTCCGTAAGGCAGTTCAAATTTTATATTATCATATTATAAAAGTATTACTGGGAGCAAAGCCGTACTGGCTAGTATATTAATAAATATTTAGGCGTGACTACAGTTTTAACCGATTTTAACGAAAATATGAAATGCCGGTATTTATAAAATAAAATAAATTATATATCAGGATTATCCGTGGTGTGTATTATGCTTCCTGTGAGTGGGATTACCACTATTTCCGCAAGCCTGATATCATTCGTGCTCCAATAGTATAGAGATTTAAAATGTGTGCATATTATTTACTGAATTCAACAATAAATAATAATTTCAGTGGAGCTCTCGGTTTTTTAAAACTGGTGTTCAAAATAAAACCGATAGACTGACAGAGGCGGAGCACAAATCTATAACAACTAAAATATTATCATCTAAAATGCATTTCTGGAGAATGCTAGAAATGCAGAGGAATAAATATCCAAAATAAACATTTCTGAAATAAACACTTTCCCAATGAACAGGGGCTTCATTCAGATTCATTTATAAATGTAACTTTTTAGTGGAGTAAGAAAGGAACCATCGCAAATCGCATTAAAAATGTTAACAATATTTAACTTGCGACAACCTCTATTTATATGATTTTTTTAGTACGTCCCTGTATTGCTGCCTTTGAATCAAATTTAAAATTGAACATTAAAATCCACATATAGATAAAAGGTAAACGGTAATCCATTATTACTAGGCAAATATTAATAATAATTTTATATTTTATAATGGGTTTTTAATTACGAAAATAATTTTATATTCCATATATTTTAAATGTATTTTATTAATTCACTGCACAAATCTAGACTAAATATTATAATATTTAAATGAAAAACCAGCGATTACACAAAATTAAAATTGTTAAAACTCCATTGAATTGTGGTATTTATATTAACATTCAATGTACAGGAGATGTTTTAGAAATAAACTGATTAATTTAATTAATGATATACTGACTAAATTCAGCTAACCTAAACTAATCTCCTTGGTAACCAGAGCCGTACTGGATCATAAAATTTTTGTTCTTGTAAATTTGTTATTAATTTTGCTGCTTGTGTTTAATTTAATTGTTACTAAATTTTTGACAAAACTTGCGTGGGTACATTTAGTACAATTTTTATGTTTTTTTACAGTTTTAACGCAAAGCATTCTGGTACCAGCTTGTAAAAATGCAAAATGTAGGTAATATCTCACCTGTTGTATTTGTGTCCTTTAACTCAAATTATTTGTTAAGCTAATGGGTTTAGCCATATGACATGTTTAATAATTGTTGTTTAGAATGTTTAGAGGAATCAGAAAACGTGATTAAAAAGGGGTAATTCCATTTATATTAACCAAAGTTTTGTTTACCATGACTGTTTGAGGTGTTTGACTGTATAATTAAAGGTGTCCTAGTTTTATAGATTTTTTTAAGGCCTACAACTTTTATATCGGAAGTTTTTTTATATTGTGCGCCATTTTCTAAATAATTGACCGGTCCGGGACTTTTTACACACTGTGTCGACTGTGTATAATTATGTAGTAGTAAAAAAAAATTAAGTTTGATAAAAGCAACTAGATACTAGTCTTCTTTATTATATGTATATTTATATATGTTATTTTATATAAATATATTAAAAAGAAAACAACTAAAACCGAAAAAACAATTCGTAACAAAAATTTTTAAACAACAAACAAAACTTTGGTGATTAATCACTAGATCAAAAATGATTTCTTCATTATCTAGGGTAATGAGAATATCTTTCTTACACGACATTAACATGAAGGCTTCTAAATGTCTTGGGACAAACAACTTCTTAAACGGTTCAGGATACAATTTAATTTTGAAAAGGACCTTTTACATCCTACTTGTGAAATCGAAATCATAATCATAATACTCGTATGCCTGTTCTAAAGTAGGGTATGATTAAGCATACAAGTTATTCTTTCTTAAAACTAAGTAACAACAAATTACGCATCGTTTGCAAAAATGATGTTGGTCATTACTGCTGTCCTCAAATTCCACTTCATCCTCACCCTTCTCCTCTATAGATTTTTCCCCGAATTCGGCAATGTCGACGACAAGCTATCCCATTAGAAGCGAAATCGAAAAGTTTAGCATTTAAATCGTCTTGCCTTATGTCTAGGTCGAGGCAAAACTTGTTTGATTTAGATAATTCTTTTTTAATTTCAAGATGACAGTCATTTGCGCTAGTTGCGAACTCTTTGCTTTTTTCCCCGATGTTATCAAATTCTCTTCAAAAGTGTTTTAAAGATTGTAGTGTTTTCAACCATCTTATATCCTTGCACAATATCCATTCCTGATGGTTGTAGGTGATTTGACAGAGAAGAAGAAAATATAAAAATTTTTCGAAACAACATTGCCGTCATTATTGTTTCATATGCTTTAAATCTTAAGTTTTGAGAATTCGCGATGCTGTCTAATGTTCGGTATAACTGTACAAAGACGCTATTAGTATGACCAAAAATATCTTAGTCAGTGCTTTATCCTTGGCTCACCATCTAGTCTCACCGACAAAATTAACGAAGTAACACGTTGATGTTTCTTTCCATATATTCATTCTTAAATAAGACTCCCTTAGCAGCACTGCTGCTTTATCTATATGTCCAAACAATGAAATTGGAGACCGTTAATTTCGTCACATCAGCCATTACCAAATTAGGAGCATGTGTTTGATCAGGAGAGTTTCTTGACAGCCATATTGTAAAGCCCTTATACTGCCCTTGCATTGAGTTGCCAACATATCTCGATATGTTGAGCCTCAGATCAGAAATACGCTTGGACACAAGTTAATGCACCAATGCGACTTATCGACCAGGCGTCGTGCTGTTGCTGTGGACCTGCGGTCCCCATCAGCCCCAACCACGGCCCCCCAGTTTGGCTCTGTTGCTAAATTTGAAATGATGGTCCTACCTTGCAATTTGCAATTTTAGCTATTTTTTGTTTGCCTCTTTGTGTAACAGAAAATATCAAAGAGAACACTTGATTTTGTGCGGCTCCTTCTTGACACATAAAACTATGTTTTTATAAACAGATAATATACAAATATCATCCTGGTAAAGTAAACATATATTATTATATTATATAAAATATTATCCATTGTTCCGTTACTAATACTCGTATTTATTTTATCCCCAAAAAGCTTGAATAAAGTTACTTAATTAGCATTCAAAACAAAAGGTATAATAAACGTTGTTTGCTTTAACATTTATACAGCCAACCTAATCTGAAGAAGTATACGTACAAACGACTGTACTGAAGATTATTTTTATAAATACAAGTATGCCGGAGTTGCTCTTGATAAGCTTAGTAAATAATTTCAAAGACTAAGAATGCTTAGGGCTTAAAAATCGGGCATACAAATGCTTGTTATATAGGGATTAAGCGAATTATGAATCATGGGGATCTTCTTATATCTTGCCATTTCGTACGAAATAAAAAGGGGAGACTTTGATGATGAGAGGGTTAGACAACCTTATCATACGCTGCATAGACTCGATCGCCCCCTCTGTTCTTGGGGCAATGATTTAAGTGGTTTATACGCATCTTTAATGTATCCATCGCATTAAGTGGACTTTTTGTTTATTTTTGAGGTTTCTATTAATATTTGTTGCTTAATAAGCATGCTTAAAAGGCACCGAAAAATATAATAACAAAACATTCATACTTGCACCAAATTAAGCTTGATATTTAGATCAAATTCAGAAGATTAATTGAATTTCTGTTTTCCCAAATAACTTTAAACTCTTTAACCATACAACTTTAAAGTTAGTAACGTTTTCTGAGGATAGAAGTAACCTACATTTTAATAACCGTTTCACAAAGCATTCTTCATTTCTGGTTGGTTTTTAGCCATCTCGCTGCCTTAAATGAAGGCAAAACCCAATCACTTATCTACACACAGAAGATGCCGCACCAAAAACCAGTGGTTACATTTCTGGGTATTATCATGGACCAGAAGCTTCTGTAATGAGTCACAAAAACCATTTTCTATACAAAAGAAAGCAGTTCGCATCATCGCAAATATGCCTTTTCGCGCTGATGTGAAATTTAAGTTTGTGGAACTTAAACTATTAACATTCCCATCCTTATTTATACAGTGTGTGTATAAAGTAAGGAAACGGCTTAATAACATCACAATTTATTGGCCGATTTAAACCAAATTTGGTACAGTTTTGTAAGAGGATCTGACGCACCGAATGACGATATTGGCGTTGTTGCCAGCTTTTTAGTTTGTCTGTAATTCGAACGAATTTTATATTTTTAAATTTAACACCCTGTATATTTTTTCATTTATAGTTTATACTTTGAATTTGTGACACTCTGGTATAACATACTTTGTTCCTAATATCAGTAGTTTTCAAAATAACGAGTACAATTTAGAAAAAATATATTTTTTATATTAAATGTTCAAACTGTTTTCCTTGTACAGCTTGACAGTGTGCTAATTGAAAATAAAATTACTAATTGAATATAAAAATTTTTAATTGTGTTGTAAATTATTTCTGGCGTTATTAATTCAAATTCGTCCAAAATTCGACGCTGCAAATCGGCCAAATTTTGAGGTTTTGTGGTATAAACTCTGTTCTTTAAGTGTCCCCATAAAACGTAGCCGTAAGGCGACAAATCAGGGGACCTAGGTGGCCACTCGATTGTACTCCCTCTACCGATCCACCTATTCGGAAAAGTGTTGTTAAAAAATTCGCGCACGTTTCGACCAAAATGGGGAAGAGCTAAAGTTGTGATGTCAAATTTCCATCAATAAAAAATGAACCGATCTTGTGGTTACCCAGAACACACATTCAATATTCCAGAGCGTTGTTGACCTTCTCTCATCCAGTGGGGATTTTCATTTGCCCAAAACCTACAGTTGTGTCTATTGACTTTACCATTTAACATAAATGTTGCTTCGTCCGTAAATACTAAAAATTTGAAAAACTGGTTATTTTGGTCAAACCTTGACATCATAATATCACAAAATTCAATTCTTCGCTCATAATCATCTCCTGATAACTCTTGAACTACATGTATTTTGAAAGGGTGATATTCATGTTTTATTAAAACATTATGGACGGATTTGAAGCAAACGTCACTTACTTGAGAAATTTTTCTTAATGAAGTAACAGGGGATTTCAACAACATTTTATAAAATTTCTAAACTTTTCTCTTCATCTACTACTGCTGGTCGTCCTGATCGTCGCCTTTCTCTACAATTTCCAGTTTCTTCGAACCGTCGCGTCGGACAGATTTTAGAACAGTTGGTTTTGAAATTGGATTTCGGTTTGGAAATGCGTCATTAAATAAATTTTAACCTCTTCGTAAGACCTGACCCTATCGCCATATCCTCTCATCATAGGAATTGTAATTCTCTCACTTTCAGTTAAAGACATTTTTGCATGTAAAAATGACAGCTTTTATGACTTTACATCAAAACTGAACTGGTATTTTATTTATTAATAAATAAAACACAATTTGTTTATATTTTCAAAACACGTCGTTATTTCGAAAACTACTGATATTAGGAACAAAGTATGTTATACCAAAAGTGTATCTAATTTAAAGTAAAAACTATAAATGAAAAAATATACAGGGTGTTATATTTAAAAACATAAAATTCGTTCGAATTCCAGACAAACTAAAAAGCTCCCAACAACGGTCAATATCGTCATTCGGTGCGTCGGATCCTCTTCCACAACTGTACCAAATTTGGTTTAAATCGGCTAATAAATTGTGATGTTATTAAGCCGTTTCCAGACTATATACACAGAGCCATGATAAGTTGCATGAATATAATACTAGAAATGCTTCTCATTTATTACCAGAATTTTTCAGAGACTAAGAGTAGATTTAAGTTAAATTAATTAAATTAAAAAATTATCAGTGTTGCATATTTTAATAATAACATTTAAAGCTTATTCTGTAACAAATGCACTAAACGACTAAACTAGGAGCTAGAGATTGTAAAGCACAAGAACAGCATACCATTGGGGTAATCAGGAAACGTTAAATACATATTTCATTATTGAAATTCTGCAATGCATTCATATCAAGAAAATAAAGCGTGTTTTTTAAGAGAACATTCATTGGACCTAAACAAATTAATTGGAGTATTTGCTTCTTTAAACCTCTGCAGCCCAACCCGTACGTCGTTCAGTTTAGCGTTCGTCAAACAACACTGTTCAACAATTCCTTTAACTGGAGAACATCATCGCTCTGAAACAATCTTTTCGAAGTCGTGTTCCTCAACGAGTAAAAGATTCAAGACCAACGCGAATCTCCTTTCATACACGCCACGCTTGTAAAGCGTCATAAATTATTTTTCCTGCAGTGTTGCGCCTGATCATAAAATAATGTTTTTTTCAGTGCAAGAAATTTTAAACGAAATCCTAAAAACTGTATAGTTTTTGCTAGCCCCTGTATATCCCAAAAAAAATTTAAACGTTGCGTTTGGTGATTAAAATAAGTGGTTCAGGAAGCTGGTTCGAGCCTCAAGCGATTATTCGGCTCTGCCGGATAAATTAATAGGATATTCCGTAGGGTTAATTATTATAAAATAAACCTGTTGTTTACACATTTTTATTTTAAATACACTATCAATTATTAATGGATTATATACAGGCATTTACCGAAAGATTACTTATACGTAATATGTTTCATTAAAAAAATGTCTTTGTCAATGTGCAAATGGACTAAACAACTAAATTAAAAATACTTTCTGGAGATGAATTTGTATATTTAAATAATACTTAGTCTTTAGATTTACGTAATAATTCCATATCATTTGAAAATAATTGTTTATCTTCCACATCATGGATTAGCAAGTAACATAAAATACATATTTGCCATAACTCAACGACTTTACAAAGAATTTTGTTAATAGCAGCTTAGGTTAAGTACAATGATTTGGTAATATTATGGATAATGTCTGTTTGCGCACAGTAAATTTTAATCTTTTTAAAAATAAAGTCAAGATAAGCAAAAAGCAAGGCAAAAACAGTAGTGTAAGGAATTATGTTGGATTAGTGACCTATACTGTAGCCAAAAATAATGTTACAAGTATTAAAATTGGTTAGTTGTGACAAAAATGCTTAGAACTTTTACACCAATAAAATTATTATTCCTAACTATTTCCTGTGAAATTGTTGAAAAATTGAAAAATTTACGCCAAAAATATTAATGCTCTTTCCTTGCTTACTTACGAGTAATAAATCGACTGTGTTGTATTCAGGAATTCATATGGTGCTTGACCCCACTTAACCCAGATTAAACAACTTGTTAATGAAGATGAATTACTGACCAGATTTATCTAATAGATAAAATTGGTAACAATATAGGTTTTGCAAAACCTCAAAAGGTAAATCATGCCTATATTTTGTACAATAATTGATATTTAAATTACCTACATACAGAATCTTTTTTTTTAGAGTCAAGCGTTGGCATTAACCAGAAACAGCAAGACACCTCCTTCGTCTGCTACAGGTCGAACAAGTCGTGATTCAGCAGAAAGAACTTCAACCCCCCAGCCAGCCCTGTCATCCACTCCTCTAGACAATACGGTATCTCCTCATTCCATTAAAGAAGAATCATCTTCTGGTAAGTAGTCATTTCTTAGAGTGTAGTTTGGCCTGTGAATGCCAGATTTAAAATGCTCCCGAGTTTAGCTGGAAACTGTTTGTTTGGATGGATTATCCTCGGTTTGGCGATGTCGGATATTCCCCTTACCCCGCAGGCCTAATTCAAGAGCAGATAGTGTAACACTAAGCAGATTATTTTCTCATGATTGATGAAAAGCCTGCTGTATCGCTGCTAGAATATATTGGAACAAAAACGGGCCACAAATGTTACTAAAAAGCCGCAAAGTGATATCTTTTGTTAAACCACAGATTTAATTGATTAATTAATGTTTTAAAAAATGGCCTATTTTTCCATATTAATTATTATTATCCCTAATTTCTCTAGTTTAAGAAAAGATATCACGTTGCGGTTTTCAGTTCCTTATAGTAACTTTTCCTTCTCTACCAGCTGATGGGGTTAGTTTTTTAATCCGACGTTTCGGATTCGAGCGACCATCATCAACTTTTTTATTTTAAATACGGAACTGGATTTTTTATTTCACTATTTAATGGCCTTTATAAGCCTAAAATAAAATATGATGAAAAAGTCATATCATAACATTTGATTTTTTTTGAGAAAATCCTTATTCATTGAGGAATTACGGAAAACGCCATCTAGTGGCCACCATCAGAATCAATATGGTATAGTTAATAGATCTGCGTGTAGAGGAAAAGAAGGGCTTTTTTTCAAGACCAAGTTGAATAAAATCGGTTTATCCAAAGCGGAGATATCAGCGTTTGAAAGAAAAAAAGTTTGACCTTCTCCCACCACTTTATTATTGAAAATAAAAAAAAAACGATTCCTAACATAAAGTTGCATAATTTTATGAAGAATACAATGCTTATATTTTTAACATATTGTTATTAAGAAAAATCAGGAGAAAATCGCCATTTCTATTTTGAAAGTTTTCTTACGTCCCCTAGCGGTCATTTTTCGAACTTGAAAATAATTTCCAGCAATTTCTCTTGGCCGCTTTTATCGATATATATTTTTCCCCAAAGTCCTAGTGTTATGACTTTCTGAGATATAGCCGATTACCTCCTTAGGTGGAACACCCGGTACATACTTACGTTTGGTAAAGATAAAAAGAAATCGTGTAAATGGTCTTTTTATCTATAAACTTATAAATGCATGGAAGACTGCACCAAACACTAAAATCAAGACCAATGTCATTCCTTGAATAAAAAAAGCATATATCATAAGCTTAGCTGCATCCGTTTAAATCCTTCGGAGTATTTAAGAAAGTCCTCCGTTCGCTCAATCTTTAATACCAACAAACGAATTAAAAGACCCGTTTGAAATCCCCTTGCATTTCTTTTTACAGTCTAAAACCTAAGAACTATATACAAGTCGTCTTGGCTACGCTAAGCCGAGATTAAGGATCAGAGGAACCGCTAATCCTTCGATATGTTGGGGTCTCACGATGCTTTGGTCGATGTGAATACGACTCGAGACCTGTTTAACTCACTTATGCGTAATTTGAACATTACAGGACGGCACAGAGTTGATGGCGGAAAAGGATAATGAGCTTAATGAATATTTTCAACATAATCCATTTGAAATCGCTATTTAGCACATGTTCCTGGTTCAAAATGAATAGCATGTCTCAGAAATAAAAATTATGTATTTGCCAGCGTAGAGAGTGCATTTAGCAATGAAGACACATTTAAGGAGAACTAGAATGGTAAAAAAAGGATAGAAGAAATTAATTTACAACCAATTTTGTATTATGTTTGATTATTTAGTTTCCCCTGTATTTCGCATTCATACATGGTATATCACCCTTATAACCTCTATAACGTGCTTAAAATTATATCTGTGCCCCGCATATTCAAGTTTCAATTTTTCTATATCTAATACCCTGTGAATGTTAATCCGTCGCCAGGCTTAATCCCCCGTTTCCCGTCTCAAAGCAGACGTAGCGGAGGGGAGGGGGAGAGGCCACGGCCCCTTTAATCCCGGCTTTCTCTAATTCCCTACCTTTAAAGCCTAATCCAGCTTTAACTGGCCTACCAATGCTTTCTGGATCAGTTCCCGGTCCTGTTGAATACACTTCCAGAAATAATCACGACATCATAAAATATTCTCGGTTTAATCCTTAATTTTCATAAATCAAATGGTTGGAAGTATTTAATTTAAACGCGGGAAATTTTCCTTGGAAAAATGTTATGTGCATATACAGGGTGCCCGTCAAGGTATGCGTATATGAATTCTATGACTAATTTTAAGAAAAAATGATTCTACTCACTTTTCCCGAATTCTTAGCGGTTCTTGAAATATCGGCGTTTGAAGTTGAAGAAACTAACCTGAACTAACCTAAATTACTGGAGGGCTTAGGAAAAAATGTGGTTTATTTTAATAAAAGCGTAATGGCAATGCGACCACCTCCAAGAACCGTTAGAAATTCGGGAAAAATGAATATAATCAATTTTGCTTAAAATTAGTCATATAATTCATATACGAAGTATCTCGCATACAGCGGCGACCACCCTGTATATTATAATTACAACTTTACTTTCCTATACTATTTATTCATACGTTTTGATTACCGATATGTTTTTTGATAAATAGGCAGAGTGTTCTTTACAGAAATAATTACAATGATCAGGTATGACTCAAAATATTGCCTAAAATTTGTTAAAGTAAAATGTGTTTTTTTTTATCTAGACAATCTTTTTTCTCTGTGTAAATTAGTCTCTTGAAGCTGCGATGCTCCGGGCCTTTGATAAGTTCAATAATGGCGTCTTAATGAAGTAAGCGTAAGAATTTGAAGGACACAAAACCCCAAATGCGCCATCTTTTATGTGGAAAGGAAATAAAGAGGCCTCTGGTGGATGGCTCCATTAACTGTCATCTGTTCATTGCTATCAATTGATCTGTCTGTCTTTCTTATCACTTGGTTACTTTTCCGCTCTTATACATTGACATTAAATTCGTCGAAGCTTAGAAAATAGTCCAGTGGTGTGCCAGAAGTTATTTTGGAGATATAACTCGATCTATTTACTCAGCTATGGCAAGCTTACTTAAGGGAGGGTATTTCTATGCAATGATAACGAGTAAAGAGAAAGTATTTCTAAACTAGTGAACTACAACATATTCAGGCCGGAAGCTTTTGGACCATACCCTCGGTTTTTAAAAATTAATAAGAATCGAATTTAGTCTTTGCTGATGATGATTTGAAATTGTACATGAAAATCTCCTACTTTGATGACTGTATAAAGCTTCCGTCCGACTAGGACAGATTGGTAGCGTGGTGCAAAAACAATTGTATAGAGTTGAATGTTTCAAAGTGCTACTTGATCATTTTTCAGGTCACAGTTTGAACAGCCTTATTTAATAGAAAATACTGTAGTCACTAATGTTTCCCAAATAAAGGCTTCAGGTCTGATAACGGATTCAAAGCTTACTTTTATTCCTCACATCCAGAACACTACCAACTTCTCGGATTTAGATAGATAGATATTTATTGGTAAAGATTACACAAAGGTGCTTTTACGAGGTAAAAGTAAAATGTAAAAATAAAATACTAAAATAGCAAGGCTTATTATTGATAAAATTTAAAAAAAACTGCATACTCTATTGTGACATCTTTCTAATTTTGTCACATCTGCTGGAACTGTCATTTTTGTTAAGCGAATTAAGATTATTTATATTTATGTAAAAGTGGGCAGAGCCCGTAAATCGATAAATAAAAATAACAAATCAGTGGTATTAAAAAAAATCTGTATATTTAATGAAACTTTTTAATTTTATTTTATGTTATATTTAAATACTAGCGCCACTGTGGGCACTGTTAAAACATTGTTATAACGAAAGTGATCATCTGGCCTGTTGGCTCGAGTTTTCAAATTGCCTGGGATTTATCTCTCCATCAGACGCTTCTCATTTTAACCTCGTCGTGACTGATCATTTACTAATTTAGATATGTCAACTTAGTATAAATTAATGCCTATTGTAAACGGGGATGGTGGATGGTGTTACATTTTTGTTAATAATGACATTATTAGAAAACAATTCTGTAAGCCCTTAGCTACTACTAATAGTACTTAGAAGCAAGGATGTACTGTTTGCTCAGCATAATTTGGGAATTTTTACTTTGCATGGTCGGCAAAGAGAATTTTGATAAAACTCAATTATCAGTAACTTTTTTTTAGTGTGCTAATTTCAATAAAAACCTGAAAGATTGTAGAGAAATATATTTTGTGTTAATAAATTGTACAGGAATTTTCTATTATCCGCAGAGAGAAACAAAACAGTGTTTTAATTTCAACACAGTTACCACAGCTAAATTTATACTAGCCTCAATTCAGCTTTCGTATAAGAAAGCTTCGCTGAACAAACTTATTATATTTTTCAACTATTCACTCCAGAAACAATCATTATTGCCTGTTTATTGCGAAATTGTTTTTCTTTGCCTCTTGCTCCATTATTGACCTATAAGTTTGTAATGACAGTGGGTAAACAAATTATTACGTCCGTCAACCAATACCAACATGGACCATGTCTCCTATCTCACTAAACAGCTAATCATAGAGGCAAACTTGACTAAGACAGTAATAAAAATTGAATGAATTCCAGGACACTGTGAAATTCCAGGAAATGAAGAAACAGACAAATTGGCAAATATTGGAAGAATTCTGAGCTTCCCCTCCAATTCTACTGGACAAAGCTGTCATTATCCCGCATGTAATGAAATATATTTATATTCAATGGCAAGACATTTGGAAAGACTCACTAAGTAGAAAAGGTTGCAAATATAAAGAGAGATCATCCTCTTTCCTCTCAAGCCCAAGTTTACCTTCATGAATCGAAGGTATATAACAACAATTATCCCAGCACCTATATAAGATAGGGGTGAAGGAAAATTATTTGTAAGAGAATGTAACCAACTAGGAGACGTAAATCATATTCTTTTCGAATTCCCAATCGATGTCAACAACCTTTATGGTGAACTGATCAGAAGGGGTGTCGCGACACCTTTTTCACTGAGCGAGAAGAGTTTGGAACACTAGCAGTATTTTTTTTACAATCAGAGGAAAAGATCAGAAAAGCTTAAAGACGAGGGTGATGGGTCCTTTCAGATGACTGTTACAGGGCGACCTGAATAAGACAATGAACTGGCCCCGGCTAAGTACCTATATATGGTGAAGGTCATTACATAAGAAAAAAAAATTATTAAAATGACGTGAAAATGTTTAAAAATAAATTAATGCAAAAAAAATCACAAATAACATTATATTGTAAGTAGTGGGACATATATTATATTATATCTATATGGCGCCTGCCTAAACCTTGGTTAATAATAACATATACTATTATTTTAGGGAAACATTGCATTAAATTCATCTAATTAGCTGAAAAATACGAACTTTTCCTAAAATTGTGGATTAAGTTGAGCCCCGTACTCACATAAAACATTATTCGATAGAAAATTCTTACTCCATACAGAAAGAAACAAAAGAATGTATTAAACTAAGCGGATTTTTCATTAACAAGCCATATAAATTAATAAGCAGGTTAGCGATAAAAAGGCCTGCAAAGGAAATAATAGCATCGGTTCTGGGACTTAATTATTTCTTTGATCATTTAGCCCACGACTTTCCAGGACGTTGCTATGACTTAAAGAAGCCCCATTGAAAAGTTATCAGCTAACCTTTGCAACACACTTTTTGCCAGAAGATTGAGGGAGAAAATGTGATTCTTACTTTTATCAGGATCATTTTCATGAAACCTGTTACTGGAATATTTACGAATCACAAATTGCTGATGACCTAATTTCAGTAACACCTAACCTGAACGTCAATTGTTTTCCTATTTCATTCACGCTTTCATATAATAATATTTCACTATTGTCATAAAAACTTCATTTAAATATTGACAATGTAGTGTCTTGTCAAAATCTAAATAAATTAAAATTTAAGTCCAAATCTTCAAACAAAAATGGCCCAGGGATGTTGCAGTAAAACAATTTAGGTTTTTTTTGAAAACATCTCAGAGCAATAATAGATGGCAACGCCAATGAGATTCAGTTAAATATAAAAATCGATATAAAATAATAAAATACCTCTACAATCACACCTGTAACTTAGTTTTACCTTTGGCCAATACCTGAAAATTAAGGACCAAAATAACCCATAATCTGTCTGTCAATTCACTTCATCTCCCTAATTTTATTTTAATGACATGTTGACATGTTTACCATTACTATTACTTATATATTAACTTTGTAACTTCACGTAGAATTTAGTATTGTCTTGTACTCCTTTGATAATGATCCGCAAGGGGTCGAAACACGTGTCAGGAAACTTAATTATAATTGTGAAATATAACAAGTAAGACTTCAATTTCCTCTACCATGGAATATTCATTTCACCAAGCATGTAGCCCATCACAAATCAATCATATAGATTATCTTGTTGAGTCGCGAGAAAAAATCGCTCTCAATTATTTTAACCTAGAACTGAGTAGTAACGAACCAACCAGAATAGTAACAAATAGAGATAGAGTTACTAGAAGCCATCCACTAAATCTAATTATGTAATTCAACCTAACCTAGGCGACCACCTTGCGCAAATTGTCGTGTTTACAAGCAATGAATTATTAACATATTCTGACCGAACGGAAGACTGTGGATACTACAGGAGTACATCTCCTTTTAACCTCAATATGCTGTGTGTGATGCTGCTTTGGACGACATAAACAAAGCCTTTTCAGAATTCATGTCCTCATACCTTACTGAGAGAAAGTTCTATGTGCAAGTTGATTGTGATGTTTCTGATCTTGCTGATATTGATATTGAAGTGCCTCAGGGTTCCATGCTGGGACCATTAATTTTTTAATCTTTATCAATGATATGCCTAAAAGCCTCTACACACGACTCAATCTGCAGGGTCCGATTTGCAGGGCATATAGGAAAGGGAAAATCGGGTGCTGCTCTCCACACCACCCGATCTCGCAGTGTGCACAGAAAGCAGAAACAAAGTCAATGTGTTTTGAATCTTGAATCGTAAAGGTTAAAATCACAGAACATAAAGGTTAGTTGTCAAAATGGCTCCTAGTAAATGCAAAGAAATCGGAATTGCGCTGACTTTGCTGTTAGAAAATAACTCGCGAAGAAAGAAAAGAAAATACTGGCTATCAGAGAGAAAAAAGTTTAGCCATATGAATATTCTTAAAGAATTAGGACTAATTGACGTGACTTTTTGAGAATGATAACCGAGACATTTGAGGAACTGCTGTCTTTATTTAAATAATATGCGTTGGAAGAATCCCGCAGGCAAAATACAAAATAATTGTGGCAAATCTGTCAGAATTATTACGTGACGTGCCCCGTCAAATATCAATGAAATCGACCCAACCGTCCGATATCTGGATTTTGTCGGTCCGACATGCCTACACACTACCCAATTTGCAGGGTTCCTGTAGATTGGACCCTGCAGTTTGGGTCGTGTGTAGACGATTTCAGTATAAAAATAATGGCGATTTCCTCGTGTTTGCTAACGACACCTCTGTGGTGATCTCAAGGCGGAACTAGAACACGTGATAGAATGTGTAATTAAAGACTTTAAAGACTGGTGTGACAGAAATATGATATATCATAAATGCCCAGAAAACAGTGTGTAATTACTTTAGATGTATAAATAATTTCCCCAGTATAAACATTCCTCTCATTCAAATTCTGAAGCATGTAAATTTCTAAGATTGTATGTGGACCAATTCTTGCCCTGGACATATCACACAACCTATATTTGTAAGAAAATTAATTCAGCACACAAAACTATACTATACCATTTAAAAAAATGGTGCATTGCACTGTACTGACATTGTTAAACACCCTCTAACTTTCAAAAATATTTTTTCAATATAGACTAAAAGATGTATAAACTTTATTTGACGTAATATTCATTTTTTTTTATTAGAAGCGACGTTTTCGAAACATTTTTTTAAGACAGTTTTCCCCCGAGGTTGCTGAATTTCATTCAAAAAGCTATTCTATTGATTGTCGATCATGATCTGACAAGCAACCTTGAAAGCTTAAAACATCGAGGACAGGTTGTGTCTTCTGCCCTTCAACAACAGTCGCAGCCGATAGATTTCGTTACCTACTTATTGTAATCTGTAATATTCTTTGAATATCACATTGTTTTAAAGCGTTAATTTACTAATACTTAATTATTTAATCCGGGGATTAGGATTTAGTCTGCTGGTGCGTGTTATCGACGCTGTCCAGGAACACACGCTGGATTGGCGTGCTGGATTGGGAACTGTATTTACACAGCGTCTCTAATGAAGTCCGCATGAGTATTAGCATTTTTTTTATTATGGATAGCAGTGCTGGAAATAGCAAAGATATAAAATGCAAGCGTGATTTTCAAGACGCATTCTTTAATGCATACAAAATGGGATTTTCTATCTACTTTACATTTCGTACACAAAGTGCCTGGCACTCCCCCCCCCCCCCCCCGGATAATTCTCTAGTTACGCCCATGATCGCACTTGTCTATTTATTTAATTATTATTAACCCTGATCCCTTTTACTGCAAAATCCTCATGAATGCAAGTTGTTAATATAAACGCGGCCGCAATAGCTCTATAGAAACAATACCTTTATGCAGATCAGGACCCAGCTGGTATTTTTCTAAAATAAATTGTAAATTTAAGCGTTATTCGATTAAGATTTTTCTGCTGTGTTGTTGAATGCTGGGAACTTTGCCCGTATTACTTTAACATGCCCCAAACTAGCCCCCTTTTCATATTAAAAACAGAGTGAAAAAACTACTAGTATTGATATCATAGTTTCTTTAATGGATAAAAGCACTGATGTCAGAGTCAGATGCAGATTGCAGTCAAACGTCAAGTGTTACAAGTAAGAAAGCACGAGGAAATTAAATTTGGGCAAAAAGTATTAAAACTTTATGCAATATTGAATTTACTACAAACTTAAAGTAGGTATTCTTCTTTGATACGAACCCACTTATAGCAAATATTTTGTTTATTTAAGCTTGTAAAAATTACTATAATTTGAATTTTATTGACCGATAGTTGGCAACACGGTACGGTGGCGCCAACTCGTTCGTTGGTTTGGTTTGACGTTTTATGCAAAACTAACCTTAATTTTTCGTGGTTCCGTAAGTCTATTTTTTACCAAGAGCTCCAGATATTTTCATAAATAGCATTAAAAAACTGTTCTATAAAGAGAAACAAAAGTGCAGATACATATCTGTCGATTACGTTGTTACTATTTGTGAAAAATGCCGAAGAGTTTAAATAGTCGGTGCAAAGAGCTAATAGCTTCTCTAAGAAGCTATTTTCAAGAAGAACTTAACAACAATGGCCTATTGTTACCCTTGACAGCAGTACAGAGAAGTAAATTTAAAGAGTATGTTAAGGTTTAGATATTTTATTTATACTTTACTAATTTTTTTTTTTTAACAACAGTTAAGGAAAATAAATTATTAGAATCACCTTAAAACAAACGTTCTAATTCAAAGAGAGTTGTAAATGTGTGAAGATTGGATATAAGTTCTATCCGTGACACTACTTATGGAATGTACGAAACTTCTTTTAGAATGTAACTTTGACAGTTTTAAGTTAGAAATTAAAAGACAGCGAACTGTTTGATGGCTGTCTTAACTCTTTAAGAAGCCTCTTATAAGGCTCTAAATAGGCCTGATAAGATGAACTGAGGCGAGGGCTTATGGAACTTTCCCATGTAGCTTTTAAACGGCTGGTATTTTTGAAAGAATATGTTAAAGAAAATAAGCATTCTTGTACGAATTTGTTTTCTTGGATGAAACATGAATTTTTCAGAATGGTACCATTGGTCGATATTGGCAAAATGAAAATAGAAGAAGTGTTAGATCTACTAAAGTTGATAGTAAAAGGTATTATGCAGTAAACAAATATTACACTATGGGAAATTTTTGTATATTTATCTTGTTTTTATGAAAAAAAAACTGTGTAATTCCTATAGACCTCGTAACTATTAGACCGAACAATAACAAATAAACGTGTTGTCATCATTGTATTCCAGTGTAAAGTAAATCAACATTCAAGCTGCTCCCCTCCACTTGGTTTGCCAGACTTACGCCACAGAAAACGTAGTTTTCTGGGCTTACTCTGTTAAAAGTATTAACTTCTATGATTTACTAGAATAACATGATGTGGGAAATATATAACATTGCCTAAAACCTTGTAAAAAATCTGTAGTATGGCAACGCAGCAAAAAAGAATCCGCCCAGATCCCATCATTTTTGTGGCCATCCGCATCGACTCGGCAATACTCGGATTTAAATTCAGAGTAATCCTATGTAAATTCAGAGTAATCCCCACTCCCGACCCCACCTAGCTCCTCACGGCGTCTCGCCACCAACCGATTTTGGCATCACAATTTTATAGCATTTATGAATGGCGTGTCGGATCTATAGTTACGATACCTATGGTAATTCCCTCACTCGGATATTTTGGTTACAAGCTGGCAACATTGTCGATAACTGACGTCACTCGAAGGGTATGACGTGCATCGGTTTTTGTTTTGCATTAAGTATAGCTTAATAATATATTTATTTACATATATATATATATACACAGCTAGCTCCCAAGGTATAAAATCAATTGTAAGTTGGTTTAGTTGGAAATAAGTATATACTATATATTATTATGTATACAAAGATGGTTGTCCGTCTCTGGAATAATAGCACGTGTCGTAAGAATAGGGTTTATCGGATTGCTGATGACGGCCACGGGGCCAAATCCGACCGAGAGTGCGGAATAAAGCTCGCGGCCTGTTTGTCTAGACTGGCAAAGAAAAGATGAAAGACCCATTCGGACAGATAAGCACGCACGGAAGGATTAGGTCAGTTCTACATGCAACCAGCCCGACCGCGCTTGTTTGACAAGGTTAAATGTTTTTAAACGAAGATCGAAAACAGGAACAGAAAGCATTTTGGGCATCTAGGTTAAAGCTATGAGATGGGCACGGGCAGTGAAATTTGACTACATATTATATACTGCTTTGACATAAGTTAAAAATTTGTGTATAACAACCAAAAAAACAAACAAGGGATCATAAAATTCATATTGTTTCTATACGTTATTTTTAAGAAAAACACGGAAATTGATATAAATTGTTGTTGATATTTGTGTAATATCTTCAGCCCCCTCCCTTCAACCCCTTAACCTGTAGCTACCCAACTGGTATATGGTCTGTCATTAGACGAACCAACGAAAATAGACACTGGTTTCAGTTAGGAACCAGTCCAACAGCACCGGTCTTGGTGCACGGTAACCTCGACAAAGAATGTGAGTTAGGAGTTGTTACGGTTATAGGAATAGGCTGCCTTTCCGACAAAACCATTTTTGTTTAGAAAATTGTAAAATAATACTTCGAAAATACCTAAATTAATTTTACAAGTTCACAATGTCACAAAATGTCAGAACGTGAAACAATGAAGATTTCTTACCTTGAAAGGTAAAAAAAACATCAATGATTTATCTTTTCCGCTTATTTAAATACGGATTTTTTTTTTAAACTTTTAACAGTCGCCATTTTGAAATAGCTTGACAGAATCGCGCCAAAATTTATGAGCATACTGTACGAGATATTAGCTTTCAAATGATGTATCACAAGCTGTATGTTTCCATTAAAAAAAAGATCGATGTCGTCATATCTTTGACAAATGTCTATAAGAAAACAAACGAATAACGTCAAAATGTAAGCATATATAAAACTAAATTGACGTGTCCGAGCATTTTCCCCAAAAGTTACAGGTTAAGGCTATATTAATTTTATTCCGGACTTCTGGGCAGCCCTGTATAGCAATAATTCCTGATTAAATAACCAAAAATATATATATATTAATAAGTTATAATAAATCAAAACAAACTAATTTTACCTTCTGCCTGCGGAAGAAATGGCTGGAAAAACACTTTCAATTCAATTTTTTGTTAAGCGAAATCATTGAAAAAATGCATTGCCTTTTCATTTAGCAAAATATTCAGGACGTTCCCTGAATGTTTGCGATATCCTAACATTCATTAGAGCATCCACAAGACCCAAAAAAACTTTATCATCAGTTATAGATTCGTTCAATTCAAACATTTTCAAAAACTAAAATATAAGATAAGATATAGTCAAAGAGCCGAGACAAGAGAACGTACGTTTTTTTTCGTAAATGAAATATCCACAATAAGAAAAAAGATGGCTAAAATTAAGAAGGGCACATCTTTACTTAAAATATGATTAAGAGTTTTCAAACGAACTTTTTAAAAGAAATTAATTTCAGGTATATTAAACGAAATCGAAAAAGTATACTAATTAAAAAAAAAATATTCTATGGCGGCGAGAATATTTTGAAAAACTACGGGAAAAGCGGAAAAAATTGTATTACACCGATAATGGCTCAATGAAGGGAACACAGTTGAGAAGGTATGTCAAGATCTAAATATTAAAAGCTTAAGGTAGACATTTATAGATGGATTTTCGCAAGGACTAAGAAATCCTAGTAGAAAAGGTCTTATAGAATCAGGTTTTAAGGGTTAATGAAATACATTTAATTTATAAAGAATTATATGAAAATTCCATCATTTATTATTTTTTGAAATGCCCACGCTACTGGAATTCATTCCCCTGACGTCGCACAACCCGGGGCACTCTATATGCTAGCGATGAGTCACTGACAGAAAAATTGGACTTTCTTTGAATTACTATCCTGAGTTACCCACACTTTCTGAAGTTTTGATGTTGCTAAACGCAAGAATATTGATCTTAGGGAAAGGTTGGTTATAGAGTAATATTATGCCCGCCCCCCTCTCTTCCTACGCTACGCCCATGCACTGAAATATTTAGTTACTTTTAGATATGACAACAATTTAACTGAAATCTGATTATTGATTTTGGAATAAGAATATCTTTAAAACTTTCAACTGATAAAGCTTGATATTTATCTGAAAAAGAAGTTTTAAGTCTACACACGCACAAATTAATATTGTTCAAGGAGCTTTAACTACAGACTTACAGTAAATCCGGTAAATGAATTAACTGGTTCTAAATATAGGAACCAACGATCTTTGGCTTCCTGCAGCCGGCTTATGAAAGCGTTTTTAAGCAGTTGCTTTGATTTACAACTTCATAATAGGCTCAGCTGCGCCTTTTTCTTAGAAAACAAACGATGAAATATCCAATACGTATTATATAATCCAAATAGCACAGCCAATTCCATAAAAACAGTAAAAAGAAACACAGCAACGGTTTTGTTTACTGTTCTATTTCTGGTGTATAGTGGTTGACTAACGCCTGATCTGGATTCTTTTAAATTCACATTTAATCATCGATCATCCGATGCCATATTGTCCATCTTCTCGATGTTTTGATCTGTGGAGATGTTTAAATTTAGCTGTCATTTTCTTAGCTGTAGAAAATGAAGGAGCAGACTCCTTATAAACAGGGACGCGCCAAGTATTTTCGGCGCCGTCGTACGAAACAATGATAGGCGCCTTTAACCAATATTATAATATTGAGCTAAAATTACCACCCTTCTCTCATAGTTGATCGTTGAAATTTTTGAAGTAAACTCTATGCTTTTTAGTACTAATGTCTATATTTATTTGTGACAAACAGAAAGTACACAAAAAATATTAATAGAATACGAAACAACAGTAACAAAACAAAAACAGCATTAAAGTTACAAAACATTAATTCAAAATATTAAAAAAAAAATAAGGAAATAAAATAGCGTTTGCTTTGAAACAGACAATACATGATCATGATACATGATGGAAAGGTCTTACAAAAATTGGACTTTTCTAGCTTTACTTTTTGCAAGTTCATTACCAGGAGTTTCCATTTCAAGTTGCTTTAAAAAGTCAGACTCCATAGAAATGATAGCAAGATTTTCTAACCGCTCTTGGGAATGAGTGGGTTAAGTTATTTATTGCAATGTAATTAAGTGTTTCTACTACAGACGTCGCGTTTTTGTCGCCATTTTGCAGAAATTGTAATTCGTGTAAAAGTTCTGTTCCGTCTATATCTTTCTCGTTTCGATCCTTATCAGTTTTATACAAAAATTAAATTGATCTTGGTCAGAATATTTGCCGAAATCCTCAACATTCCACAAAAAATTAAAAACATCAGAATGACACGATAATAGTTTAAATCTTTCGTGTACGGATGAAAGAGTAATGTCTAGCATTCCGAAAAAGCTATTTACTTTAAATTTTATTTCTTGATTTTCAATCGGCTGGTCGTCTCCTTCGTAAGAAAATTGTTTTTTAATCTTTCGTGGCCTTAAAATTTCTGCGGATATAAATTTTGCATCAATTTCTAAGCAAGAAGCTAGTACTTTGGAATCTACTAATAAGTCACTGAAGCCTTTCTCAGATTGATATTGTTTTACAAATTCATTGAGGGCATTTAAACTTTCGCAAGCCTGGGAAACATTAGATGTTTTTGATTGCAGAATATTAGTAACAACATCCACTTTACTTAGAATCTTGTACCACAAGACTACCATACACACAAACTCATAATTTGTAATTTTTTTACCTAGGGAGGTAGCTAGATGTTTTGTAGTATTGTCAAAATTATTTCCGGATAAAATTTCATAAAGAGCATCGTAAATTTCTTCTTTCCAACTGCACTCTTAGAGGGGTAATTGCATCAATTCTGCTAGACCATTCAGTATCTGACAAAGGCAATGTCAGACTTGAAATGTTACTTTTTAAAACAGACCACCGAATGCTTAAGGCAGTAAAAAAATAATATAATTCTAGAACAGTTGAAAAAAAATTGGTACTAGAAATATTTTATTTTACAGCATCGTTTATAACAAGGTTTAAACTGTGGTTACAACAAGGTACAAACATTGCTCGTGGATTAATGTCTAAAATTCTTTTTTGTACACCTTGATGTTGACCCTTCATATTTGAACCATTATCATAAACTTGGCCGCGCATATTATAAATGTCTAAACCATAATTCTCCAAAGTTGTTAGTAAAAAGTTGGTTAAACCTTCACCTGTTGTATCACTTATAGGACGAAATGTTATAAAACGTTCTTCGACACTAAATTTAATGTTTTTTAAATTAGCGCATCTATCAATCAATAATACATCTAAATAAAATAAATAAAAAATATTAAACACTAAGCCTTATTTGTTTTATAAACAAAAGTTATTAAAAAGAAAAACAATTATTTGCATCCCTGTTAATTAATTTACTTAATCACTTACTTACCTTATTTGTAATTATTTTTCACAATTACGGTAGATACGTAATAGCAAAAAAGGCACTCTATACGTCTTATGCGCTTATTAAGTCAAAAATGAAAAATTAACCTGCTACATCGATTACGAACACGCAAAATTTTGCAAGTTTAAACCGTACGCGGATTTTTGCACCCCACAGGAAGAGAAGTAGTAAAATTTCACCATTGGTACTGGTCGACGACCAGCGGTCGGTGTTGGTGGATAATGCATTTTCACCACCGGTATTCATAGATATTTTTTTTTTTTTAGTTTTATGTTAACTTGTGTTGAAGGCCTGACGCCTTTAAGGCCTTGGCGCGTCCCTGCTTATAAACCTTTATCAACTTTGAATTAATTTCCGAAACGAATAATTTAATGACTGCAACTCAATGAAACAAACACAACACATCTACTTTGACAAATCGAGTTCGAACTTGACGTTCGTTATTGTGACATGTTTACCAACTTTATAAAAATGATTGATATCAATGCCACCTCTGTGCCAGGTCCAGACCATTTCACCGTGACATCGTAACAATAAAAACGAAGTAACTAAATATTTGACAATTACATTTTAATGCTTAGGTAATTATCATCAGTGTCAACAACCATAATCGGAGGCCACGAAAAATCGTAACTATTATCACAATGATTCAATTGTTCCTCTTTTTTAAATGAACATGGTGAGCCACTGCCTATTGCTTTTTTAAATTATATTTCAAATAATGTAAATCGGGTTTAACGTGCATTTATACGCCAAATGGCTATAACTACATTGACGCAAAGCAGTTTTTTATTAACAGAGATAATTAACTTAAACAAGTGTTGTCTAATGACATCCGATAATTAGAGCCTTGGATAAAATTTCTAATGCACTAAAATTAGCATGTTTAATATGTTACTGTCTGGTGTTTTTGATAATTCCATTTCTATACGGTAAGCGCATTATCTTGCCCTTTTATACACTCCAGGGGAGATTGGATCATTGAAGAAAGCAAGTAAAGTGACGAAAACAAATCATTATTTTTGATTTAGGTTAATAATTATTTTAGTGTTTCCGTGTGTATACCCAATTGATTAGTGCATTTCCTTGGTATTACTATTTTATCCCTATCACCCCTACTTGACGTTACCGCCTACTACAGCCCATGGATGCCACATTTTAACACTAATACAACAAAAAATATTACGCCCCGGTAAACCAAACACTAATATGACAAAATTAGCTCGCCGGAAAATTAAGTGGAACTAAAATTAATAAAAGTCAGTATATATACCTACTTAAAATGATATATCAATTAGGGATGCAGGTAATTTGTACTCTGGCCGAAAAACAGTAAATTTGGGGCATTCAATCACCAGAGAGATAATTAGAGTTTTGCTGCAGTCAAAAGATCAATGGTATAATGTAAACTTTACTATAATCTGCTTTTTTATTATGTCTACCTTAATAAATCAACTCCTAGTCCTAGAAGATTTGCCTTTGAGAGCGAGACGTTCCTGTATAGACTTAATATTTTTAATGCTTCTTGTTATTCTGAAAGCAGTGACATCCAACAACTGACTAAATTATCATAGCATAAAACTGTAGAGATATAACACAAAACAAAAATAAGATTAAAACTAAACCAATAACTGTACAGTACCAATTTATCTCTACATAGTTTTATAGGAAATCCAGAGCACCATTCAATAAAGCTATTTCGGCTAAGGGAGTTGCGAATACTGGGATTCCCGAGGATCAATGACAAAACAGATAAACGTTTTAGGATTTACCAGGCTGTTCTGGAACGGGATTATCTTTGAAGGCCGTTGAATACATTCACACTGGTGTATTCATTAGTGACATGTCACAGCTCAACATATCCGAATTAACAAGAGAAGAGATATTATTATGTATTTATTTTAAAGAAATATTTCATTGTGCATATCCAAATTTGAACTTGTGCCTGTTTCATTGTCCAACAATTTCCTATTCATATACTAAGACTTAATTGGTTGGCTAGCTCCGTATAAAATGTGTAGACATGCATATTTATAACAGAAATAAATTATCTTGTAATTAATTAATTTATTATAATAGATTTTTATGATTTGTTAATTAAAAAATAATGTAGAAAATTAATGTGCATTATAACTTTTTTTCGCCTCATTTAACAAATGAAATCTGTTAAAAAGATTAGTATTTCTTTATGAATTTAAACAACATCACGTGTAGCAGGTCGCGTTTAAGAAATCTACCAAATAGTTTTTAATCAACGGATAAGCATATAAGTTATCACGAGTCTTACATTATTTGAGAGAAACTATAAACTAAATAATAGAAATATTTAAATAATACTATTTCGTATTTTACTGACAATTTCCAGTTCACTATACAGGTTTTGGCAAATGTCCCGGAACGGCTTTATTACAGGAGAACGAACAATGATATCGGATCAGGGTTTTGGTCAATTTATGGGACTAAAATTTTACTATTTAACAGTAACATATGTCAGTAACGTCATCGACTTTGAAGTGGTGATGTTATTTTTATTTTTTTTTTTCATGGAACACCGTCTTAATGGCTTCGTCAATAGGCACAACTGTCGGTACTGGTCACACCATAGTCCCCATTGGATGATGGAGCACCAAATCTGATTACTTTGTATCATGATCCAGATAACGATCAAATACTAGGGAATGGCATTTGGTTCCAGCAAGGCGAGGCGCCACCGCATGTGGGTCAAACGTTTCCTGAAAGGTGGAAACCAAACTCTTTAAAGGATCTTGAAAACGGAATTTTAGATGCTGTGCAATCTATTTCTTGTAAATTTTTTTTTCTTTATGATAAGGCACAGCACTACAGGATAAATCCTTTATGGCGCTCTAGGAGCGGTGCGTGTGCGCAGGAAACGATTCACGTCGGTCTTGAATCTTTGGAGATTATACTCGTTGGGGAACACGATCTCAGGGAGGTCGTTCCAGAGTGATGACGTTTTCCAAATGAAAGAATTTTGAAACAGTGTCGTTCGAGGGACACTAAGCTGAACCACGTACTGGTGGGCTGCAGTGGCTCGTCGTGTATTTCTACCATGCACCGCTCTGGGTGGTATCAAGCGGGCAACCTTAGTTGAACACTTGCCATGAAATTATTTGTAAATATTCGCAAAAGGTGCTTCCTCAATTTCAGAGAAACTCGGACACTGTCACGTGGGTGAAAGACGGCATTTTGAACATTAATTAAATAACTTTTTAAAAAAATATAACATCACAACTTGTCAGTTGATGACGTTTCTGACATATGGTATACACAGTCAAATAATAAAATGTTAGTCCTTATAATTCCCCAAAACCCAAATACGGTATTACTTTTCGTTTTCCTGTAATTAAGGCGTTCCGGAACATTTGCACAACCCTGTATATTAATATGGATCTATTTCCCGTTCTATAGGCAGGAGAAAACAACCCATATCTGAGGTTTTATGTTATACCCAGATCGATTGACTTAAGAGAAGCTTAAATACCTAAAGCATAGATCCGAGGATAAAACGTAAAACCACTCAGGGTCTCTTTAGAATTAGCCCGATACACTGAGAAAACTGTTAAAAACAACTACGCTTCTTAACTTAAAAAAATTCCCCATTTTCATTATGTATAACCAATAATAAATCCTAACCCGGTAATTTTAAATGCGGGGTAGGGTGTTCGACAATTATTATTAATAATCAAAATAACAATATCAACAATTTTAATTCTATAATTACAACCAATGCTTAAAATGTTTTTCTACTATTAATAATAAATATAATAATCACTTAGGTAGATAATGAAAAACTTTCTGTGATATGAAATTAAGTTACACACGATTTTAGCATTCTTACTTAACATTTCTTTAACATGTTATTGGTTTTGAGCCTTAACTAACCATTTTAAATAAAGAAATTCCGCAAAACAATATCAAATTTTTAATGAGACAGGAATTTTCATCACAAATTAGAAATATTTCAAATGGAAACTGTTTTATTCAAAAATGTCAACACGACCACAAATTTTCTACAAACTGACATTTAAAATCGCATACCTATAGTTTTATTTTTCCCAGGATACTTGATGGCTAATAGAAAGATCTAAACGAATTAAATTTGTAATATTTTAGTGTTAGTATTGGAAAATATGTATACAGGGTGTTATTTATTAAGTGTCCGATATTTTACAGGACGATTACTCAGTTATTTATAAGGTAAAAAGTTCAAATAAGCATGGGTCCGCAAGCCCTTCATTTTTGAGATACAGGGTGTTACAATTTTTAACAGGAACAAAAAATATGTACGCCACTGTCGTTTTCTCTTTAGATAACACAGTTATATAGGCAGTTTAATATATAGTGCGAGGTATATTTTGATAATTCTATTATTTCGGCTTTGCTTAGGGGATTCACATGCAATTTATCAAACTCTGATTTGAGCATAGCAATATGCAAATAAATGTCAATTAATTTTTAAATCGAAAACCGTGGGCCACACGAAGAAAAGTCTAGGAACCATTATTGTTAAGTGATAAAGCCCAATTAAAAATAATATTTATATTGAAGAAAAACAGTGGCGTACCATTTTCTTCGTTAAAAATATCAAAATACATGTTAGCGCGGTCGGCACTGGTGGAAGTAGATTATATCTTTTTTATGAAATAAATGTGTATACATCCTGTATCTCAACAAAACTTTGTGCCGACCATTTGTTAAAAATCTATTAAATTTAATAATAATATGATCTATATTCAACCAATTATTTCTTCCCGTGTATCTACCATTTATTTCTTCAATCCTTTTGCGGATAATAAACAGACCTTCGGTCTTTTGTCGAGGTATTACCAAAGAAAGATTTTTTTGTAATCCACGATGAGTGGCCAAACTAAATCCCGACTTATTTGAACAGGCACGATGTTGCCACGCGTATGCACAAGTCCTAAAATGGTACGATAAAATTTTGAATTATACAAATATCCGCTTAGAAATATAATCTAAGGTGTAAACTTTGAAATAAAAGTTCCAGAGGAAAAGTTTCGGCAACACTGGCATGTGAAATCGCATAAAAACTCGCTCATCTAGACAATAGATTGCGATCCTTTGGCTTGGTGGCTGAAGGCCCAAAATACTTTAGACGACTTAATCTTTATTGCGAGGAATAGCGACTTTCAAATTTTAAACTCCACCGAAACTTTAAGGTTTTATGTCTTGTTGAGTTAAGACAACGGATTTTGGGCCCCTGCAATTCATGTAATGACGTTATTGATTAACTTTGTATTTTGTGAAAAACAGATGAGATAAATTAATATTAATTAAAAATAGACACTCAAATTCCGGGGCCCTATAGATCATATTTAGCATGTGTAAATGTAAGAAAAGTTAGAAAAGCACACAAAGACTAAGTGAAAATGTAATACCTTCTATTGAAATAACTTTTTGTCTATTTCCTTGTGTTTCAAGAAAGCCCTTCAGAATATCTTCGGTATCAATGTATCTTTGCTAATTAATGATGACAAATTACTGAAAATTTCTGAGTCAATTTGTAATTCTTCCTATAGCAGAGAAGAGCTTTCACCAGATACGCTGTTAACTGGTAGACTTTGTTCTTTAAATGTCCCCACAAAAAGAGGTCGAGCGGGGTTAAATCCGGGGAACGCGCTGGCCAGTCACTAGCACCTCTTCTGCCTATCCAATGTCCTAGAAATTGTTCGCTTATGTATTGTCTAACATTTGCCGCATAATTCTGCAAGAAGGAATTATGTAATTCCTGAGGAGGTCCAGATATTTTTTGCTATTCAAGTTACCATCTACCCACAATATTTCCACCACTATGCCCGCCCAAACATTAACTTTTTCGGGCCTCTGAGTATGACCTTCCTGGAACCAGTGAGTATTCTCAACAGACCAATAACGATAATTGTGTCTACTAACAATGCCATTTAAATGGAAAGTAGCTTCATCCGAGAAAATGATATTTGTTGTGAAGTTATTATCGTTATTGCATCTTTGCAGTAGAATCCAAATATGCAGGGTGTTCCATTTAAAAAAAGTAAGTTGGTCTCTATGGCAACCAAACCAGTAATGACAGAAAAAATTAATGCAGGTAGAAATGTGGGGATAATTTACTAAACAACTTTCATAAAGGTCAATTTGTCGTATACGAGGTAATTCAAAAGTTACAGGCATTATGCGCGACTTTTTTGCCACTCTGTATTATAACAGTTGCGCTTAAGAAAAGTATATTTTTGCGCCTTTAGTGTAAACCCTTAAGGGGGCCAATATTCGAATGTTATCATTTATACATCACCTAAGACACACTGTACAGTATTTCAATGTTTTAACATCTTAAAGATCTCCTGCCATCCGTTTTAAATCCGTCTCCCAAATCCGGCATGAAATCGTATTAGTGCGAGAACAGAACAGAGGCATGGGGCTTGTCGTAAACAGTATTGCGGGTTCGAAGACCCTTAAAACTATATGGGAGCCTCTTGCTCCGCATTGTTACCGACTGTCAACTCTTTATAAGTTGTGAGAATTAAAACTTTGGACTAACAAGTCTTAAGCTAATAAGAAAATGGATAGAAATAAGCCGTGTTGTGTAAGTCGCTTTGGCCTTGTTTTAGCGAGACTTGCGGCATTACTGAACGGACGGACCTACTTTAAAACCAGCGCCCTTTCACCCCCTAAAACAGTGGCTTACGTAAAATTAAGGTTTTTGATATTTTACGCATACGTGATGAAGAAATATCTATGGTGAATTTATTGGCGACTCATTTTACTTTTGGGCTTCACAACAATTTAACAATAACCAAATAGCAATACTTACATAAAAGAAAGAAATTTTCTTAATGTTTAATGGCACCTTTTTGATACTACAACCCATAGAATTAGGCACATGCATACTTGGACCAATTATACATTTGTTGTTGGGCTACCCTGTATACATGAATGTACTATAAAGAAAACACATTAAGAAATAAAAACCGAATGAATTTATACATTACTTCTGGGACTCACTGTATAATATAACAATGTTAATTTTTGCTTTTGGCCACAGTCAAGAACTAAAGAACATTAAAGACACCTCTACACTAACTTACGTGATAGTAATAGCTAAATATTATTTAGTATGTACAAAAATCAGGTAGAGGTTCAGAATGTAAAGAATAGACTAGATATCCTGCTTATGCTAAAAAATCAAAACAACGCTTTTTCAGAAGTGTATAAAAATGTTAAAAAAGAATATGATTCCCTACTAGTAGACAGTAGATGCAAAACATATGAAGATAAAATTAACAAATCAGACAACAAGACAAAATGCTTATGGTCCATATGTAATGAAACTGTAGGGAAAACAGGGTTAACGGGCACAATGATTTCTGGAAATGCTCAGGAAACCTCCAATAAGCTAAATGTCTTTTTTACTGAAAGGGCTGAACCGCTTTTAGTTAATAACCTAAAAGGCTTGCAGTGGAATACTACAATAACAGAAAATAATATGTCTATATTTTTTAGCCCAGTTACAAAAAATGAAATCACAGTACTTTCCAAGAAAATAAAACACAGAAATAGCTATGGAAATGATGAAATACCCACAAGTATAACTAAACTGAGCTTGCCAGAAATAATTGATGTCATTGTATATATAATAAATAATTCATTACGTGAAGGTATCTTTCCAGAACAGTTCAAAACAGTGGTTATAAAGCCCATATTGAAAAGGGGAAGTCAGAAGGAGTTTGATGGTTAAAGGCCGACGATCAGCCTTCTTACGGGTTTCTCGAAGCTGCTCGAGTTGGTAGCATGTAAGCGGCTTGGGTCGTTCATGAGGCGCAGTGTGCTGCTTTCGAGCAGTCAGCATTGACTGCCTGAATCGAGAACTTCTGTTAATGAAACTAGATTTGTATGGAATCAGAGGCAATGCATTAAAGTGGTTTGGATCAAGGTAGAACACAAAAGACTGTAATTAGAAAGGACAATATTAACTATAAGTCTAAAAGTTTGCAAAATACAATAGGGTAGTATTTTAGCACCAATTCTGTTCATCAGTTTTACCCATGATCTAATTTACGAAATTTCAAATCCTAATGCATTGCTTACTTCCTACGCAGATGATACCAACCTATTAGTGACAGCAAAAGACTCAACCGAATTGACTGACAACACAGAAAGAATTTTTTCACAAGCCACCTCATGGTTTGAGAAAAACCAACTTATTACTGCTTAGAAGAAAATTAAGCAAGCTAGAAAAACTAGAAACAATTCAGATCAATAATACAGATTTTAACCTTAAACTAAGACAAAATTCTTAGGCGTTTATATAGATGAATTTTTAGACTGGAGAGAGCAAATAGAATCGCTGGGAAAAAAATGAAATAGTATAAGTTATGGTATTAGAGTAACATCAAAGTACGTACCGGCAAGTGCCCTGAGAATTTTATATTTTGCCAACTTTGAGGCTGCAGCAAGATATGGGATTATATTTTGGGGTGGAAACTTAAAAATTCAAGATATTTTTGTTATACAGAAACGATTAATTAGAATAATGTACAAAATGTCATTTAGGGAAAGTTGTAGAAATGTTTTTAAAGATAAATTTATTTTAACAATATATGGTTTGCATATATTTGATACCATTATGTTCTTTTTTCCACTACTAACCTATAACATCGCCATTATTGACCGATTATTAACGTTAGAAATCGTTTTTCTCTACCTTATAAGTTATTATTGACCATGGTCAATAATAAGGCATTGAAATCCATTATTGACCGATCTTCAAGAATGTATTTGAACGCAGGTAACTTGATTTTCTAATTCTACAACATGAATTCATAAACATTTTAAACAGTTAGGCAACCAGATAATTATCAACACATATTAGATTATTAGAGATCCTTGAAATGGTAAAATATAGATACAATCAACATATTTTCTGCTTCCATTCTTAATTCTGGAGGTGTACACATAATAATATTACTAACATTTTCTTCGTTAATTAAAAAAAAAAACGGAAAACTCGTGAAATCTGATGACATAAATGAACAAAAATTGACATTAACAAAGCCACCTGACAAAACAACAAAATATTTTGCCAATTCCAAAGCGCAGGTAACTTGATTAAAGATATACTTATACCTACCTATAATTTTTTATAATTAATAATACTATAAAGATAAATGTCTTATAAAAGTTTGTAGTAGTGGAAAAAATATTATATTAACCACGGTTTAGACAGCTTATAGCCCTCGCGTCTTAAATCCCTCGTCGCTTCGCTCCTCGTGATTTAAACTTGCCGCTCGGGCAATAATGAGGGCTGTCTAAACCTTGGTTAATAATACGTATACTATTTTAAGGATGGACGGGGGCTGCGTATGGGGAGGGGTCATAATAATTATAGCACTCGCACAACTGATGTTAACTATCCTGCGCACCGTCTGTCCATCTTTGAAAACGGACCTTTTCATGGAGGAGTTCGCTTTTTTAATAAACTGCCTAATGAACTTAAAAATAAACAAAATGTGAATGTGTTCAAAAGAAAATTGAAAAAACTTTTAGTGCAACTTGAACCATACAGCCTAAGGGATTACATGGAGAGTTAACGCCCTCACTTTGGTGACGTCATTTCTTTTTATGTTGATCTATGTACCTAATTAGAAATAAAAAAGTTTATTATTATTATTATTATTTAGTGACATTTTAACAGATGTAGAGATATTTGCAACAGGACTGACTTGACGAACCCTCAAGTATGATATGCATTGTTACTACGATAATAGATCGCACAGTAAAAATCAAAATAAAAAAAAACTTACTTTTCCAATATTTTAGATAAAAATTCCTGTCAAGTCTCATTTTCTTAATTCCAAAACACCCCTATTTTTAACGCTACTAATTACGTTTACCAAACAATAATCTACCGTTAGCATCTTAAGAAAGGGCTTCGGAAGTTTGCGTTCGGAATTATCTTGTATAGGTGAAGCCTTTCTCGGACACACAGTTATTATGGTTGGTCTTATTATTTATAAGGTTGCAATATTGATCAGTGGAGCTAGAACAAAGGACCGGAAGGCAATATGAGCCCCAGTTAAGACGGTGGTCAGCCCTGCTGGATTAGAGCCAGTGGGATTAGCGGCTAGTGGACTATAGAGCGCGCGGTGAGCCGTGGGATTAGGTCTTGGTTCGGATCGGAGCCGGATCCCTGAGATTTGTGGAGCGAAGCTGGAGTCAGATAGGGCTGTTACCGACGCGACGATATGGTGCAATTGTCCAGTTATGATTGTACAATTACTAAAGCTGGCCAAAATTCAGAGGAAAGAAAGAGTAACCTAAGACGGGGCTATTCCAAAGGTGCAACATACTAAACGTCTGAATAATAAAAATATTATTATTTTTACACATTAAGATCTTATCTAAAATTAATGTAATCAGAGCCTATGGATGAAGAAAATTCAAGTGTGCTTAATTTGTTGGATCACACATGCTTAAATAACACAGCCCAACAAAAAAAAATGTGTCTTGGTGTCTAAGAAAAAACAGCTGATTTAGTTATTTTGATGGTGATTCCAAAAACACTTAGCTTTTCTTCGAATCAGGTTTAGTTTTTGAGATAGAGCACACTCACAATAAATTGTAATATTAATATATTTGACAATTATAATGGTCATACATTTTATCAAAAACTTCACTAATTCCATGCCCTTTTAATTATACCTATTTATTCATAAATCACTGGAAATACCTAATGTTATATTGGCAAAAGGTCACATAATTATAACAGATAAGAAATAATTTCTCCGGGATTTTTTTGCACCTGCAGATTTCTTATTTTCGTATTTGCAATTAGCACGAAATATACAATAGAAGGCAATAAAAGTGAATGAAATTGTATACCGTAAATCTCATAAATTAATTCGTTAACTTGGCTTGTGTCCTATACCTATATAATCTCCATAATATGGGGATTATATTATGCGGAATATTGCCTGCATGCATTTAGTTTAAACTTGAGCTTCATTGCAAGGATGTGTTTTTTGAAAAATCGTATTTAAACTTGGCTTCTACAAGTAGGCGTAGTTGCGTAAACCATCCGGACGTTTTTTGCTACATATGTGGCGAGTACAATTTAAAAGAAAGTACAAGAGTGATTTGTGACTTTGTGAAAAAAGCTTATGTGGGCCTATTTTGGTGTTCAGTTAGGAGACCAAAATAAACCCTGGGTTCCGCATGTTGTATGCAAAACCTGTGTCGACCCCCTGCGACAATGGACAAAAGTACAAAGAAAGTGTGTAAAGTTTGATGTTCCGATGTTATGGAGAGAACAGGAAAGCCACTTTGACGATTGTTATTTTTGTCTTGTGAAGATGGGACAGCAAGGTGGTTATACAAAATATCCATGTTTCCTGTGTCTTTGGGACAGCAGGGATAAGGATCAACACTGGATTAGAAGAGGGTGGCCTTGTAGAGATGCTTTAGTACAAGGAGAAGCTAACGTATATAATAAAGCGTTGGTTGAACGGGAAAAAATCATATTTCCTCCCATGCATATTAAACTAGGACTAATGAAACAATTTGTAAAGGCCTTAGGCCAGAATGGTGCGTGTTTTGAATATTTGTCCAGTAAATTTCCTGCACTCAGCAAGGACAAATTGAAAGCCGGAATTTTTGATGGACCTCTGATCAGAAAGCTGATAAAAGATTCACATTTTACAGAATCGATGACCGAAACTGAATTGATTACATGGTGCTCTTTTGTTAAAGTTGTGCAAAATTTTTATCGGAAACAAGAAATCGGAGAATTGCCGGGAGATAGTGGAAGATATGCTCAACAACTTTAACCAACACGGGTGTAATATGAGCCTTAAGATTCATTATCTCCACAGCCACTTGAAACGATTCCCAGAAAATCTTGGCGACCTTAGTGAAGAACAGGGGGAACGATCACCATACCCAATCATCATAAGTACTTCAATTCTTTGCTCACAGACAAACGCATTGTATTTTTTAAATATAAAATAATCTACAACTGAAATTAGTTTAGTTCGGTGAACCTTGAACAGAACAGAAAAAGGAATGTCACTGTCAAAGCATCACACAAGTCCATACCTGGGAAGTACGCATACAGGTAACCTAAGTAAAAAGAATTTTATTATAAATTTAATAATGGTTTTTACACTACGAACTATTGACTTTAAGTGTATTAGGTTATTGAAAGCGGCTCCTTTCGAGGAATCGAAATTTAAAGTAATATACAGGGCATTCCATTGAAAAAATCACCCATACAATAATATCCTCTATACGCGACAACCTGTATAAATGTTGTAAATATCAGGAAACCACATTTTTATAAGTTACTTGACGTGCTTCAGCGTTTTTCTCAAAACATATTATCTGAATTTTAATCGAATATATTCCATATATTATTTACACACTGTATATCCACTTATACTGACGATACTCAGGTATTTTAGTTTTAAACGTTTACTGACATACAACAGATATTTAGCTCTACCTGATGATGATAATAATAAGAAAAGAATCGATTCTAGAAAATTTTTTAAATGCGGTAGCACAATTTCTTTCCATTAGTACATTTATCCAAGTTATGTAACACCCATAAGAACTTGGCACGCAGCATCTGCATTGTCCCAAGACCGTCCAAACTGGTCTTAATAAAAGGAAAATAAGTCGCCCGACTTACAATACCTTAGAGGCCTTTGTTTCGCAGGGTGTGCGGCGTAAGCTCTCATTTAATCCTGAGAAGCGCCCGACCCCCGCCTTAGGCTAAAGCTCCCTAATATGCAGAAACCTTCTTAACCTAACAAGATTAGCATAGACAGGGCAGGCCAGCGGATCTAATTCCTCGTGTGGGTTTATTAGTTGATGTCGGGACTTGCTACCGTCGTCTTGATGCCAGTTTCACCAGCCTTCGGAGACGTCGCGGTCTGGAAGGATTTCTGAAGAACGAAGGAAGCTTGACCCTTACTATTACCATTCAAATCACCGTTATAAATGATTGTTATAGGTATTCGTCTCTCTTAAAAATATTAGTTTTCTTAAATATGTCCAGAACAAAATGAAATAAAACTAAACAATGATAATACAAAAATTAAAATAACGACTATACAGGGTCCTGCAACAGTGCTGTTGAAAATTACTATCTCCAGCTAAGATGCAAAAATCCAATCTTCTCCTCGTTGACTAATTCTTTCAAAAAAAACAGGGTCGTTTCTTATCGAGTTATACCCAGCAATTATCCGATTTCTTAAATCTTCCACATTATTTTCTGGAATAGTATAAACTAATGCTTTTAGATGGAAATAATCCAGGGGGTTTAAGTCCGGAGATCGAGCGACGTCCACCTCCAGCGATCTCCGTATGTTACTGTTAAAAACTCACGAACAGCATCGTGCATAAACCACATTGCACTTCTTGTTGCCAATGGTACATTCACCAGAAGCTGGAGGTAACGTTGGTTCCAAAAAGTTGCAATACAGCTCGCCGGTAAGTCTTTCCTGGTAGAAATACCGGTTCAATTAGTCAGTCACACACAATTCCAACCCAAGCGTTCAACGAGAACTGATGTTGAAAACGATCTTCAAGTACCTCATGTGGATTTTTTTCAGCCCACACATGGTTGTTGTGAAAATTCCTTATTGCAATTCTTGAGAAATACGATTAATCGGTAAAAAGAATCAGCGTCAGCAGTTGAGAGATTTGAACCAATGTGTGCAAAAGCCATTGACAGAATGCAATCCGTGAAGGAATATCAGCGGGAAGAAGTGCCTGAATGCGTTGTATCTGATATGGGTACAACAAATAGTCAGTAAGGATTTTCCAAACAGTCCCATTACTTACATTCAAATTATTTGAAATTTCTTGAGTAGAAGTACCTGGATCTTCCTCTATCATGTCCAACACATTCTCTTCCACTTCCGTTCTTACTGTCATTGGTGTTCCTGGTCCCCCATTTCGTTTCAATGTGCCATAGGCTGTATTCCAGGAAACAATTTCTGGCAGAGTAGCCCAGAAAAGTGTAATAACATAAGTTATTACACTTTGTTGTATTGTATTTTTTGGGATTTTTAGATTTCTATTAGTGGTCCTTTATAATTGTCTAAAACTGTATTTAATATGTTTTTGTAGTTTAAGAGCAATAAATTAAAACCTAATTATGCAGTCCTGGAAAAAAAAATAGTATTTATTTATTTTACACACGTTGGTCAAAATAGGGTTTGAAAATTTTCCCAACGCTAATATAACAATTTATAACCCTAGGTCAATCCGTTTCTTCTTGATCCGTCCAGTTTTGCATCTGTAGTCATTCCTAAAGCTTGCTACAGACTATGCGTTATTTTCGCGATCCACGACAAGCTATTCGTGATTTTGTCGATTCGCAAGTAGGTAGGTAGTTCGTAGTAATTTGCGAATGAAAGCTTGCATGCTATACAGTGTTGCCGCTTCGATACAAGATTTAATGCAAAACGCGAAAAGCAAGAAGATATCAACATCTGAAGCTTGAGTGAAAAAATAGTATGTATACATGGGCCGCCATTTATTTATTAGTAATAAAACGGAATTGGTATTCTCGTACCCAGGGTTGTGATTTAATAACGGATAAATTAAATACAATCAAATGGTGGCGTGTTCGGAAAAACGCTCAAACCCGTCGATTTTGTTTTTGGATTGCGCATATAATGACATCAAATTTAAGTATACAGGATGTCCCACAAAAGTGTGGCAGAAAAAATATTTTTTTTTAAATGGAAATCCCTGTATATTATTGCATTTTCGGATTCTCCGAAAAACTCTAGACATGTTTCATGTATGATGTCCTAAACCTATCTTCACCTGTCCACGAAATAAAAAACACCTCTGTTTGTGAATATTTGACAAAGTGTCAAATTTTGACAAAGTGTCACTGTATTGTTAACCGAAAATATTGACAATGCGTTTAACCGAGACTCAGAGAATCGAAATATTAATTATGCTTGGCTGTGGTGAGAAAACTAGAACACACAACGAAGTTCGAATAATGTTCAACAATAAATATCCGAACAGAGGACCCGTAAGTCAATCTACAATCTAAGTGTAGAGAGACTAGCACTTTTAAGGATCTTGGCAAACCTGAAAAGCCTGGCGTTCCTTATGACAAAAAACTGGACATCTTTGTTTCATTACACGAAAATCCGAACCTCTCAAGTACTCAGCTGGCTTTAGATAACACGATTCTTAGGTCGACTGTAACAAAATTTTTAAAGAAGGAAAAATGGCACTCATATAAAATTCGATTAGTTCAAGAGCTACCTGTTTGAATATGATCGAGACCGCAGAAACGAGTTTTGCCAGACCATGACCCAGCGAACTGATAATGACCCTAGACTAGTCAAACAGATATGCTTTTCAGACGAAGCAACGTTTTGCTTGAATGGAGAAGTAAATAGGCATTATTTTAGATACTGGGCGCCAGAAAATCCACACTGGTTTTGGGAAAGTCATTCTCAGAATTATGAAAAGGTGAATGTATGGGCAGGGATTATTAATAACAGGGTCATAGAACCATACTTCTTTGAAGGAACTTTGACGGGAGAACGTTATCATGACTTTTTAAAAAACGACTTGATTCCAGCAATAGCGACACTATATCCTGATGAAAATAATCCAGACATGCCAAACCAAGCGTTATGGTATGGAGTATGGAGCTTTTCCCAAGCCGGTGGATAGGCAGACGTGGATCAATAGAGTAGCCACCTAGGTCACCCGACCTTACTCCACTGGAGTACTTTCCTTGGGGTTATGTTAAAAATAAAGTGTATAAAGATAGGCCACGCACGCTTGATATTCTCAAAGAGTGCACGTAATTAGGAATAGATATTTCTCCAGAAACCGTAGAAAAAGTACAGCAAGAATTTATTGATCGCGTGAGGTACTGCAGAGCTGTTAATGGCGGACACTTTCAGCATTTGCTAAAATAATTTTTGAGATTTTAAAAAATGTAACTTAGTTTAATATTTGAACGTAAATATTTCGTGAACTGTTTGTTGAAGATGGGTTTAGGATATTATACATGAAACATGTCTAGAATTTTTCGGAGAATCCGAAAATGCAATAATATAATAAGGAAAATATATTTTTTTGCCACACTTTTGTAGGACATTCTGTGTACCTACATTTTATGTCAAAATATGCGCAATCCAAAAACAAAATCGACGAGTTCGAGCTTTTTTCCAAACATGCCCTCGTTTAATTTGTACTGAATTTATCCGTTATTAAATCACATCCCTGTAATTATATTGATTTGTAAACCGTTTGAGATCATTAGAAATCTTTACCGGCCGACTCTTTTAGGGTTCTTTCAGGCGCCAACACTTGTTCACAAAATTGGTTTATTGTTTTATTAGTTTCATATGTACCCATTTATTTTTATTAAATATTTTATATCAGGAACTAATAGATTACAAAGGCGTCTTTTGAAAAATCGTGGATTTTGTTGATTTAAAGTAAAAGGTAATATGAAATAAAGGTCGCCCTATGCCGTCCCATCATAATTTAAAACGTGATAATATACAAGGACATAATTGAGGGGGGGAGGGGGGGGGGGGAGTTGTGAACGAATTGTAGACCCTACACACACTATGAGCGAATCACTCATCACAAATCGACCAATAGCCTGTAGCGAGTTTAAGTAGTTAGCTGAATTTTCGTACGAAATCACCATACCATATTTGTTCACTTGGCCTAAAAGTTTCAATGTTTTGTTTCAGTTGCTTAGTTTAGATTAATTGTTGCTTAATGCACATGTGTGTAGTTTAAAATTATCCATCAACTTGTTACTATTTACTACATGAAACTTTAATTAACACTTAGAATCTATTATAACCACAAAACAATATAATGAATAAATATCGATTTCAGTAATACCTCTAATTATTGTTTTGCTAAGTAGCATTATAATAATGATATTAACTATTCGGAGCTTATCATCAACGCTAATTTTCAAACAATAAATTTTAGTAGGTATAGTCTTTTCCAGCTAAGCATTCAATAGTAACCGACGTAATTCATGTAATTTTTTAGCTAGTTTTGATTTTACAAAAATTTGCAAATGCTCACAAAATTAATATCAGAGTTTTTTGTTTAACTTTTAACTAACCTGAACTAACCATTGCTGACCTGCACGCCCCTAGTAAACATTTTTGTTGACACCACAACATGCCTTCTAATAGGCCAGTTCAAAATATTTATTATTAAATTTACTTGTAAGGATCATATTTTCTTTGTTTCAGGAAAATCCATTCCAGTTCACTGCATCGTGGAAGCTATATCAGTCCTCGATGACACCCGTTTCCAGCATGGCGTTTGGCGACGTCGGCCCATGGTGGAAACTGACACCTACGTGATAATTCCCATAGGAACGCCCTTCCACAATCTAGTCCAAGCAGCCCTGTTTCGATTGGGCTACTCTTCAGAAAGCGCGGCTGCCGCCAAAGGTTCAGTACTGATCAAAAATTGGAAGGCTTTGAATTTTGATCAAATATCTGATGATCCTTTGGTTACAGTAGGTGATATCTTAGGAGAACTGTCTACTGTGGCCACTTTAAGGATTCAGGTATTCCGAGGAAAGCCCGGTTCTTTGAATGATATTAAGGATAAGTTATTGAGATATCTGTTGCTGCAGTCGCATGGAATTTTACTGTCTTCTGGATGTCCATTGGATGAGGTATGATATAAGAGCACAATAATTTTTAAATCTTTTTAATAGAAGTAGTTTCGAACGTATACAGGGCTGCCCAGAAGTCCGGAATAAAATTAATATAGCGTTAACCTGTAACTTTTGGGGAAAATGCTTGGACACGTCAATTTAGTTTTATATATGCTCACATTTTGACGTTATTCGTTTGTTTTTTTATAGACATTTGTCAAAGATATGACGACATCGATCTTTTTTTTAAAAGGAAACATACAGCTTGTGATACATCCTTTGAAAGCTAATATCTCGTAAAGTATGCTCATAAATTTTGGCGCAATTCTGTCAAGCTATTTCAAAATGGCGACTGTTAAAAGTTTTAAAAAAATCCCTATTTAAATAAGCGGAAATGATAAATTTTTACCTTTGAAGGTAAGAAATCTTTATTGTTTCACGTTCTAACATTTTATGACATTGTGACTTAACAATAGTTATGCTTTATTTGTAATTTATTTTGTCAAAAAAAAATAAAAATGTAACGAAGCAAAACAAAACACAACAGAAAGGTGGTTTAACGTGGCAAATGCTGGAAACTTCCTCCACCCTCTACTTGGCATGCTCCCAGGTAAAATCCGTCGACGGAATTTCGAATGGCTTCAGCCGGTATGTTATGTGTCTCCAATCTAATTTTGTTTTTGAAATCTTCAATATTATTCGGCCGATTTTGGTAAACTTTTTCTTTTAAATATCCCCAAAGAAAATAGTCTAGAGGCGTTAAGTCTGGGGACCTCGGTGGCCCTTCAATTGTACCACGTCGTCCAATCCAACGACCTGGAAATATCTGATCTAAATATCTTCTCATATTGACACCAAAATGCGGGGGAGCACCATCTTGCTGAAACCAAATTGTTTTATTAGGTATATCTGGATCTACTTCGTTGGGAAAAATTACAGCTAGAGCAGGCCTCAACTCGAAGGTTAAGAAATCCAGGCACCGTTCAGCTGTGAGGTTTCCTTCCAAAAAGAATTGCTCTAAAATTCGGTTATTAATGATACCTGCCCATACATTTACTTTCTGGGGCCGCTGAGTATGCGCTTCAAATATCCATCGTGGATTTTCTTGACTCCAGAAACGATAATTATGTCTGTTAACCACCCCGTTTAAATAGAAAGTAGCTTCATTCGAAAATAATATGTTCTGTAGAAACCTATTATTCTCGTCACACCGTCTCATCATTTCTTCGCAAAATGGCAAACGCCTATCATAGTCATCTTCTAAAAGCTCTTGGACAAGACATACTTTATAAGGGTGGTATTTTTCTGCTTTCAAAAATCTTCCAATATTACCTCTAGATGTATCATGATTTTGAGCCAATGAAATTGTTGAAGAATACGGATTATCCTGCAGAGATAATGCAATATCCAATTTTTCATCGTCGCCTAAACCACGTGGCCTTCCATTCCTAGGCAAGTCCTTTACTGTGCCATGTTCATCAAATTTGTGGAATATTTTACTAACAGTGCCCTGTGAAATTTGATTTTCCGGATATTTAGCATTAAATAAAGTGCACACTTTACTTTGACTTCTTATTTTATCTCCACATCCTAACAATATCAAGACTTCGATACGCTGCCTTTCCGACAAAACCATTTTTGTTTAGAAAATTGTAAGATAATACTTCGGAAATACCTAAATTAATTTTACAAGTTCACAATGTCACAAAATGTCAGAACGTGAAACAATGAAGATTTCTTACCTTGAAAGGTAAAAAAAACATCAATGATTTGTCATTTCTGCTTATTTAAATAGGGTTTTTTTTTAACTTTTAACAGTCGCCATTTTGAAATAGCTTGACAGAATCGCGCCAAAACTTATGAGCATACTGTACGAGATATTAGCTTTCAAATGATGTATCACAAGCTGTATGTTTCCATTTAAAAAAAAAGATCGATGTCGTCATATCTTTGACAAATGTCTATAAAAAAACAAACGAATAACGTCAAAATGTGAGCATATATAAAACTAAATTGACGTGTCCGAACATTTTCCCCAAAAAATACAGGTTAAGGCTATATTAATTTTATTCCGGACTTCTGGGCAGCCCTGTATAAGTAGTATTGGGACACTTCATGAGGGGTTTACCCAGTTTAGTATTACACTAGTATATGGACATCGTCAAAATCATAAAAATTAATAAATGAATAAACAAATTGAGAGTAAAAATACACTCAATATTAACTACGTCCGTCTTAAACAAAACAAGCTCAAATACTGATTTAATTTTGGTCAATAAAAGTATTTAAACTGTAGTGACATTTTTCCACTAAAAAATAGCTTTAATTTTTCCTTAAAGCAAAGCACAGTTTGTCAGTTGGAAACAAGAATAGTATAGGTCCCAAAACCGAACTCCGAAGTACACCAACGTCAACCCCCAAATTTTGTGTATGTTGCGCCCTTCGTGCTTGGTTCATAACCTGAATAAACTGTACGAAATTCCAAAAATGAAGAATACCAACTTAGGCGTCTTTTTCTAATGTCGTAGTATTTCAACCTTTCGAGGACCATCCCATGTTCGACACATCGAACGCCCTGCTGAGATCACAAAATATCCCCACAGGGCGCTCGCCTATATAGCTGTGGATGTAGATTTTCCAGCTCTAAACCCGCGTTGACTTAAAGATAATATATCATTGTCATCTAGATGTTTTAAAAGTCTATTTAGCATAGCATATTCAAATACTTTTGAAAAACATGAAGTCAAAACTATAAGACGGTAGATTTCAGTCATTGTTGGACCTCCTTTCTTTAGAATAGGGATAATTTTAGAACGCTTCAACACACCTGGAAATATTCCGCACTTCAAAGAAGCATTAACAACATCTGTTATAGGTTTCAAATATGACTCAAGCGCGGCTCTCTTAAAAATGTCTTTAAAACATCTTAGGGACATAGGCACTTCAGTTTGTTTCTAGGATCATTCACAGCAGTGCAGGAAAAATCCTTGATGGCGTTATACGAGCGGTGGCTGTACGAGTTGAGCGATTTACGTTCGGGGAATATACTCGTTGAAGAAGGTCATTAAAATGATGACGTTCTCCAGAAAAAGGATTTTTTAACAGTGTTGTTGTTGACTGAGGCCCTTTATTTATAAATATCTTTATTAACGGATCATAGTTCTGTTTTTTTCCTTGATACTTTGTATCCATTTCAATCACTTACTTTTTTATAATTACTTGACCTTTCTTATTGACGTTGGTTCTCTAATAATGTTAAATAATAATGGAATTTCAAACGATTATTGACAGTGTGTTCGCGATGGATTAATATCATTTAAACACTTTAATATGTATAGAGTTAATGATTTTTACGATAATTAATGAATAATATTAGCAATCTAATGACGGAGTTTTAAATATTCACAACAGTGGCAAAGTTTACCAATTAATTTAAGAAAATGATTATAACCACGAAGTAGCCTATAGGAATTTTAGGAATGCTTTAGCAGTATGTTATGTCATGGCTTTACGCTTTTTTGAGATTACCGCGCGGAAAGAAACTCTCTTCAATGCACTTACAAACTTTATTAAACTTGTTATGGGGCATACTGTATATTCTCTACAAATAATCAGTATTAAGTAAAAAATCCCAGGTTATATTGAAAACCCCGTAGCTTATTTATGGCTAAGTAGAAAATCGTCAATCAGCTTAACGGTAAGCTAAGCTTTATTTCGTTTGTATGAAAAAGGCAGCTTATCTGATGCTGTTAAGGAAAGGAAATATTATTCGAAAGCCATATTAGCAACTGATTGCGAGCTCGTGTCATCTAAAGCGACCATAACAAGACATTGGCATGACTATTGTATTATTTTTCACTGCCATTCAACACATTAATTGGGTATCTGTATTTTAAGTTTAGGACCTTTTTTTTGTGATAATCTTCCAACCTCAAAAATCTATTTACTGTAGTTGGCTATGTTAAATGGGCCATTTCGCCTGGCTCCACTCTTGAAAGTCTGATATGGTTCCTTCTGATGTTGATAAATTAATTTCATATCAGTACTTTTGATCGCTTTTTAGAATAATTAATTCAAGTTCCGGAAGTTTAGTTCCAGTTCGCAGGTTTCTAGTTGCCTTCCATAGGACTCCACTTATTTCCTCATCCAAGTACTTCATGAGGTGTGGAAGTGGCAGTTCAATGGCGTGAAGCAAGCAAATAAACCATTGGAAAGGTCTGCCAACTTTGGTCTCTAGTGAACGTATGACACTATTATGAAGTTCCATCACTTCCTATGGCAACCAAATTTGATAAGTTCATGTTTTCTTGTAGAAAAATCATAATGCTTTAAGATACCTTTTGCGGTGCCAAGTGAAATACCTAGACGTTTAAAATAGTTAAAACCTGGCTTCGACGCTAATTCAATGTTTTCTGACCAAGGTGCGATATTTCCGACCATCAAAGCAATTACGTACAATTCTTTTTCTTCCATATCCTGACTTTCTTTTAGAATATTACGAGCTATTTTTCTTTTTTTTCTAAACTTGTTTCTATCTATTATTTGTTCTCCACATTTTCTGATATTAACCAGAAGTCCTTCATTGCTGAACTTGCTATCCCTGTATGAATTCGCATTTAGGCTATTTTCTAGTGTTGGTTTGAAGGTTTGAGACAATGATGTATCCTACATGATATATGTGTTTTGGACTTCCATTGTCATTATTTATTTATATCACAACGTTTCAACTGGTGAGTATCTCCAGTCGTCTTCAGGTCAATAATGAACAAGCTACGAAACTACGAGGCCAAATATTCCCTATGTCTAAAGAGGGCTTACTAAAGCAGTCTGGATTTTGGGTTACGATGGCCATGAGCATGAAGTGCTGTGTCCTTGGAGCGGCTGTAGTATTGGAAGCAGAAATCTGGACAGTTTGTATATTGGAGAGTTTCTGGAGCTTGTAATAGGTCGTAGAGGCATGTTGGGCTTGTGCATTTTTGGTAAACCATATAGATGTGGGGGTTTACTGTGATAAGGTGTTAAACGTGTACGTGTTCTGTCTGGAAAGTATCGTTCATGCTTCTTGAGTGTCCGGTATATTCTCCCTTCATTGGTGGTGGTAGGGTATTTTGGGATGCTCTGGTAGTTTCCTTTTTCTAAGACTTCTTCGATTTTTTGGTGGTAGGTGTCAACATCCATCACGACTGTCGCATTTCCCTTATCTGCGGGTACAATCTTAATTTTCGCGTAGTTTGGAGAGGGAAACTGATTTTTCTCTTTGAATATTTGGCTTCAGAGGTTTAGATTTCTATGGAACTTATCTGACTTTCCATCGGAATTCTTCTGCTTGGGTCGCTTGCTATTTTCTGTTGTGCCTTTATTTCTTCGAGTACAAAATTCGTATCTTCAAGCTCGTTTTGGTCCTCTTCTCCAGAGGATAAAATGTCAACATTTTTTTTTCTGAAATACTAGCAGAGGTCGACGAAACATTAGTAATTTCAACTTCCTTTTTGTAAATTGAGCAGTACCATATTTTGCACAACTGTCTGCAATCTATAGCACGTACACTTCACGAAAAGGACTGCAGCTCGCTACCGAAACAAATTAAGTCGCCCAGCACTATTAGCCCGAAGGTATTCAACTTTGCCAACAAAGTCGTTGAGACACCGCCAAAGATTAATCAATCGCACTCAAATGTTTAATAACTTCCGACCGGGCTAGGAGTTTTAGATTTCTAAACTTGGTAGTTTTGATCCGCCCTGTAGGCTAAGTCTATGGTTCTAAGCAAGGTTAAAAGTCAGACGTTTTATCTAAGGGCCAGCTACATTGAAATGATGATAACGCTAGTGTTATGCTTAACCGGTTGTTTATATTCTTACCTTATTTTGAAGGCACATAACCAAAATCATACCGAATTTTTTAGATATCTATCGTCCTTAACAGCAGTCTTAATGGAATTGGCCTGTAAAAACAATTTTGCTAGTGAACTGACTTGAACTGATAAAATGTCAACATTTTTTTTTCTGAAATATTAGCGGAGGTCGACGAAACATTAGTAATTTCAACTTCTTTTTTGTAAACTGAGCAGTACCATATTTTGCACAACTGTCTGCAATCTATAACACGTACACTTCACGAAAAGGACTGCAGCTCGCTACCGAAACAAATTAAGTCGCCCAGCACAATTAGCCCGAAGGAATTCAACTTTGTCAACAAAGTCGTTGAGACACCGCTAAAGATTAATCAATCGCACTCAAATTTTTAATAACTTCCCACCGGGCTAGGAGTTTTAGATTTCTAAACTTGGTAGTTTTGATCCGCCCTGTAGGCTAAGTCTATGGTTCTAAGCAAGGTTAAAAGTCAGACGTTTTATCTAAGGGCCAGCTACATTAAAATGATGATAACGCTAGTGCTATGCTTAACCGGTTGTTTATATTCTTACCTTATTTTGAAGGCACATAACCAAAATCATACCGAATTTTTTAGATATCTATCGTCCTTAACAGCAGTCTTAATGGAATTGGCCTGTAAAAACAATTTTGCTAGTGAACTGACTTGAACTACCAAGCCTAAAAGCCAATTCAAAATAATTTTTAGATCAGAATTTGACCCAAAGCATATTTTTTTCTTTCGATGCTAGTTTAGATGGTTTAAAATAATATTTACATTTAAATTATTACTAATTTTAAATAACTTAAACGTTACTTACCATAAAATTTTATTTTATTGTCATAAAGTATGAACCAAAAGTCTTTAGACAAACTAAATTTTATGAATTACCATTTTTATTGGGTAGTGCTGTAAATTATTTGATATTACATTAAATTACATATTTACACAAGTTTAATTTGATTTATATTATTGAGAAATAAGCTATCCTCTAGCAGTCCAGTAGAATAATCTTCACGAGAAAATCTCACACAAACGTAGTCAATAAAATAAAGTATTTTATGCCTTGAATGTAAATTAAATAGACAGAAACAACCTATTATCAACTGGATAATTATAAATTTATACGCCTATAAATTTGGGTGCTTTTTTATAATAAACAGACATACGACACGTCAAGATTAATATAAAAACACTAGTAATAACGGTAGAAAATAATTAAATATCAATATCAAAATTAATATTTTGTTCTTATATTAAGTATATATTTATTCTAATTGGTCCTAATACCCCGAAAGAGAAAATTTTAATTACTTATTATGTATATAAAATATTAATTATAAAAGTGATATCCTATGAATTTAAATAATCTTGGAATTATCAACTTAGCAACTTTAGGAACGTTATAAGATACTAATTAACTGATTAGTGATTACCTACCATAAAGTACCTACATATCATAGTTTAAACATTTTAAAATCTGTCACAGGCTTGTATTCATTTGTAAATATTTTTTTTTTTATTTTAAACATTTCTAAATGTAAATCTTGATGTTGTTTTGGAAATCCTAAAATATCTGTGATACAAGGAAAATTGCCTAATCCAAACTTAAACTCCATTTTCTTAAAGATATCTTCCGAATTGAAAAACATAATAAACGACATTGTAATCGCGAGGTAGGGTTTCAGAGATCAAGCTGGCGTGCTCTGTGCTATGCAAAAGGATTTTGATCTTATTAATTCCATGAAATAATGCTACATAATCTTATTAAAAGCGAGGTTACTGCTATTCTCTGCACCCTTAATATATTCGTTCCTGTTTAATTCTTAAGTTGTAATTCATAACCCACTTGAGCTCAGGACCGTCGTAGGCATATCTATCACAATTAAAATTTTATAAATCAAAAAATATGTAAGAACCCTTTCTTTGCAGATTATACTATCACAGATCTGCAGAAGCAATGTGACTACCACGAACTACCCGGAGATATCCGAAGAAACTCGACGCAAATTCGATCTGTGGTGGTCTACCCAGTTTAACTCGACCCAAATACCCGCTAGTAGATCACAATATATCCCTTCCTATCCGAACCCGTACTCTGTACCTCCTCAACCGACTCCCCCACTTGACCGTTCTATGTCCGAGTCAACGCACCCAGCAATGCAGACAGTGCACAGTCAATTCCCAACTCAGAAAACGAGAATGCGGACTAGTTTCGACCCTGAGCTAGAACTACCAAAGTTGCAACGGTGGTTTACGGAGAACCAGCATCCCAGTCGCCAGCAAATACAACAGTATGTTAAGGAGTTGAATAGCCTTGAATCAAGAAGAGGTCGAAAACCGCTTGATATTAATAATGTAGTTTACTGGTTCAAAAATGCTAGAGCAGCTCAGAAAAGAGCCGAGGTCAGAAATATTACACCCAACTTACATTTATCAGTCAATGGATTTTCTAGTCACAGTCCTACGAACGGGGGATTTCTCCTAGGAGACAGTTACTTGAACTCCGAGCGACTTTCTGATCCGAGGCTAAAGAACAACATCCACCGTCGAGGGCCTCAGAATTCTCATACCTCTGACGAATTTTCAAACGTGGGATCAGACATGGAGGATGAAGAGTTAGTTGAAGATCAATCTCCAAGTCCTTCTGTACCGCTGTCGCTTACGACCAATAGGAAATCTGATTCTAGAGAGACCAGCCCGAAAAATTTGACGTCTTCATCTCCAGCTCCTGATATTCAAGTAGGTAAAGGCGCAGTAAGGCTTAGGTAACATGTGACATCGGATTTGCTGTAATTTAAAGAAGGTATTTTTGAAAATTGTAATGATTAAAGTAACAAAAAAGGTAACCCATTAATTTTTATAATTCTGGTTTGTCACAAGCTGTCCAAGTCTAATAAAGAAATAATGATAGTAGAATTTAATGCTGCTTAAGGTGTTTGAGGACCAAAATTTTCTTTTCAGATTGAGAAATGCAAAGAAGAACCCAAAGATGAACCTGTCAACTACTCATCTGGCGACCATATCAACAACAACAAGGTAGTGTATAATGAAGATGACGACCGAGAGACCGAAGATGACAGTAAAAGTCATTATGACGTCACTTCACCCAGTAGATCATCAATTTCTCACCGTTTATCTCCGGAGCTGAACCACCATTTGATGCCACGAAACCATGAGGGGTTGGACCAACTAGCAGCTTCCGGGTTCCCATTGGTTCCCAACACAATGTTCAGTCATAACATAATGTACATGAGCCAGTATATTCCTAGTTTATCACATTCGGTACCTTCTAGTTGCTCTAGCGCCTTGAGTATGTCAAGTTTGACAGTTGACGAACGGCGGAAACGTAACAGAACTTTTATCGATCCTGTGACGGAGGTTCCTCGGTTAGAACAGTGGTTCGCTTTAAATACTCATCCTTCTCATAATCTTATCATTAAATACACCGAAGAATTAAATTGTATGGCTTATCGGCAGAAGTTTCCGAGACTAGAACCAAAGAATGTACAGTTTTGGTTTAAGAATAGAAGAGCTAAGTGTAAAAGACTTAAGATGTCCTTGTATGATAGTCAAACTGGCCAGTATCATCATAGTGAAAGGGATTAAAATCTAGTTGTTTTTAGTATATTTGTACCATTCTGAAAATTACTTATTTTTGGATGAATTTGGACTAGTTAATATGTGCAGAATCTTGTGTCTCCTTCACAATTCGACTTGACTTACGTCCAAATTTGTTAATAATAAGTTGAAATTTATTGTTTACAAGTGATTAACTTTACCACATAATTTATAATGGTAATATTAAGACAATAATTTATATTTTTTGCTTTAGGACTATTTTGGTGCCAGTTATATTTGTTTAGTTGAGCCAAATCGATATTTATAGTACCGGAGGTTGGTAGATGATAGATATTAAACCAAAAATTTGTATTTTAACTTAATAGCAATTAAACCAAAAGCTCCAACAAATTAAAATAACGCTTTAATTATTTTTCTTGTAAAAACATTGCAATAAAAAAACGTAGAGTTTTAAAAAATTGTTAGTACGTGCCAAACAATGCACTTAGTAGGTGTAGCCAAAAGTTGGTGCAGATATTTATTATTGCTCAAAGTAAATTTTCTAAAACCCTACAAATATGTGTATATAAAATAAATTTAGTATTTTTAAATGGACCTAAATATTTGGAGAAAAATCTATGTTAAAAAAATTTTCTCTAAGCAGCATCGTGGATAGGTGTACACAATGAACAAATTATATCCCATATACGAGTACAGTGTTTTCAGGGATGGACTTAATTAAAATGTGAAAATTTTAATTTTCAGATTTTCGAAGAAAAATTTTATTTTATTCAAAATCAGCACATCTCAATGCCATGACACTATAGCCCATTTGTATGTCAAAATTTTAATTGTTAATTGTTCTTATTTCTAGTATATACCTAGTCACGCAAAAAAATATTTAATAGTATTTAACACGCCTGTGATAATAATTCTTTGTCAGCAATTATAATTGTATGGTTTCGTAAATATTCAAAGATTCACAGTCCAGGTTGGTTTTATTTTTTAACACCCTGTACATTGAAAACCAAGCGTTTTAAACCACATGAAATGTTCTTCAGAAAATCGAGTCAATGGCCACCGCGTAAACATGTTGTTTTTAACCACCTTGTATAAATACAATTGACATTGAGAAATTTTGATTTCCTTGACCAGGGAATCAGAGATATTGTGTGTCATATCTACAGGGTTTCTCATCAGAGATACAAGAAAACTTTAAATATAGGAATTGTAATTTATCTGAACCGCCAGAAAGTGACACAAAAGTAAACAAAATACTATCTGAAAGAAAGATTATCAAATTATTTTTTTTTTTTTTTTCATTAAAAATCATTCTTTCGTGATTCAGGTTAGTTCAGGTGAATTTCCGGACATAGGTTTATAGGAACTTTTTGTCATATTTTTATGTAGTGAAGCTCATCCCGAATTTTCTTCCAATATTAATGACACACCTTGTATAGTTGGTCTATATTAGCTGAAACCCTTTTTAAGATATTAGTATCAAATTTTGAGAAAGCTGTATTAATATACGTCTAGAATGCCTCGGAAAACAAGTTATGTTAATGTTTTGGCATTACTTTCTTGCTTGAATATAGACATATCGGAATTTATTTTTCAATACCTTCCAATAGACATTATTTTAATGGATGACCAGAATGGAGCTTTCTAACCCATTCTAAACGTGTTAAACTAGAACGAATAAACTCGAAATTTGATCGCTCATCTTAAAAACAGTTTGAGCTGATAAAGACAAACTATATATTTTTGCATCAGTTAAGAAAGATCTTTTATAAGTATAAAAAATATACAGGTTACAGCAGTAAAAAGAACTAATTTGTCAATTTTCCCTGCTTTTTAGGGTGTCCTTATTTTCATTTTCTGGCGATTTGGGTGAAACCCTACAACTCCTAGTTCTTATACTTGTTTGTTGTATGGCAAAAATATCTTTAACTCCCCTATACAAGACGCGCAAAATATAATAAAATAAAAATAATATAAAAATATAGTTTGCCAAATTTTAAAACTGTTTTGAAACATTAAAATGAACGATATTGAATAAACAACTCTTCTTTTATATAGAAATTATATTTAATTCGAATTATGAAGTAATAGGGTGTAACAATTAATTTAAAAGAAATCAAATATATGTCTAATTTTAATTTTGTAAATCTACATTTCACAAGTCTTTCATACTTATATAACAGGCAAAAACAATAATGAAGAATAGCTTTTTCGACAAACTGAAAGTAAAAGTTTTTACAAATATAGTCGAATCCATCCATGGGCACAATGGACATAATATCTATAACTTTATTACTGTTGTTAAATTTATAATGGAAAATGGACTAAAGCGCCCCGTATATCAGGATCCTGCTCAGCTTTTCACAGCTAACGCCAAAATGTATGGCTTGTCCATTTTTTATTTTCTCTTTTTACTTATTAAACTTTACGCGAGTTTCCTTATTTTTTATGTCCTGTTGCGCGTTTGCCTTTCTTTCATACAAATGTTAACCCTCTGCATAAAGTCAGTGTATGTCATTGTGTACCCCAACAAGTTGACTTTATCGTACCAAAGATTGTTAAATACAAATAAAACCTGTACATATACTTTATATGTTTATTATGCAGTATATTTAATATACTGAAAAATGTATTAAAATAATTATATCCTTAATGTAACTGTCTTTGTGAATAAAGTGATGTGTGATAAGCCATAAGATACATTTTTGTTATTTCGTTTTTTGTTTTTTAGTTTTAATTATTATCTAATAAAACACGTCCTAGCTACAAATTTACTTGTCGCCTTTTTTTTTAAGTCCCCACAACCTACAAAGCAATCATATTTCAAAAACTAATTTAAATTTACATACGTTTGATGATAGATCGATTATATCTAAATATCTTTTCAACATTTAATTATTAGTTAATTAGCTGACCGACGAAAATACTTTTTTTGTAGCAAAAACGCTCCAAGCGGTAAGAAAGCTACTAAATTAAATCAGTTACTCCATCAAAATATCTAAAACATCATAGAATCAAGGAAGCCAAGTTTAATGTCACAAAATATATAAGTTCACAAATTTGACAAATACGACGCCATTTTGTATATTTTTAAATGACAACCCTCATCAATAACCACACTAGTGAATTGCATTTCGCGATCCAATTTCGAAAACATACAGTTCTTGATATTTATTTACCGCCGTTTCGGAAATATGGGGGTTCTTAAACTGCCTTCATTTATTTTGTCTCTTAAGTGTCTCACCCCTTTAATAAATAGATCTTTTAGGCTGCAACCCTCAATTTTATTCACAGTAACCTAATTTCCCGTGGCCCAGCTATTCACGCTATAATCAAATACGACAGATGTCAAAAAGTTACCGATACGACGCCATTTTGAAAAAAAATTGGGATTTTCAGCTAAAACGGTCTATTAATTGAATGACACTTAAAAGACAAAATCAATTAAAGCAATTTAAGAACTATATGTTTTTGAAATCGGATCACGAAATGCAATTAACTCGTATGGTTGATGAGGGTTGAAAAAAATTCAAAATAGTTTCGCATCTGTCAAATTTGTAAACCTATAAATTTTTTTGACGTCAAATTGGACTTCCTTGCGGAAAATCATTGAGAACTGTACAAGTAAATGTTTTCTTGCATATAAGAATTTGTTCCGCTACAAATACAGTCAACTTAAGAAGGCGACGTTGTCATACCAGTGGCAATCAACTAGATGCACTTAAAATAGGAAGGCAATTCCGATGTTGGGATTTTGATCGCGGAGAATATAAATGTGGCAACACACAGAGGACGAGTTCACAACGTCAAAGATTTGAAAATAAGCGCTCCGGCAGGGTTCTCGCACTGCTTGATTAATTTGCGTTTTTATTATTGATTTATTGATGGATTTTGTATTTTTTTTTTTTAGTTTTCCTAGTATAGGTATGATGGGTCGTTCACATAGATAGTATTTTGTGTGAATATATCGTTAATAAACTTTATTTTGTGTTGTTATCTACTTTTAATTCATTGTCGATGAGCCCAGACAAAAGAACGGGAAAAATAATCCTGAATGATGCCACAAAATACGGTATTAAATGAAATATCCACAATAAAAAAAATGATGGCTCAAATTAAGAAGGGAGAATTTTGGGTATATTAAACGAAATAAAAAAAAACCTACTAATATATATTTGCGAAAATGTTGCACATCGTATAAATGTCACAATGTTACAGAGTGTTATTAAAAATAGTTTTTTGTTATGTATATGCGCCTTCCCCTGGCCCCCACCTGCACCGACGAAACGTCAGGATATCTGGTGGCCATTCAATTTTGCCGTTTCTGCCAATATACCGATTCTGAAAAGTAGGATTTAAAATGTTGTGAAGTCCGTTTCGTTAAATACTAATATTTTTTATTTATCAGCGAACACCCTGAATCGAAAAATCGTCACAATCAATGAGCTCGTATTTGAGCAGTTAAGAAAGAAAGAATTTATAAAAGCCTCTATATAGGCTAACCGAAGCAGTGGGCTGGCTAAAATCGCTCTATCCCCGTATAAATTAGAAAATTGCTTAAAAAAAACACCAACAAAGTTAGCTAAAATCAAAGATTAACATCACTCGGAATAAAATTATTATAATACGTACTTGATCGAGCACTAAAACAAGAGCTATTTAAAATTAAAATCATTCAACTATTGACTTTGGATAAAGCTTCTAAGGGGCTTATCCTTAGTGAGTGCGAAATACGGTTCCCGCAAAATCCACTTAGAAAAACACTGCCTTAGCTGGTGCAGTTCGATTTTGAATCCAGACTAGGAGACAACGGAACGTTGAACGCTGTCTGGAATTTTATTGAACAAATCGTAGTTTCAGAAAAATAGTTTGTAGATTTTATAAAATATTCACGAAAAGAAATTTCTTACTTACATAATTTTACTTACAATATTTTCGTATTCTAGACATATTTTCTGTTATACTCAGGGTAACTCCAAAAATCAGAGCTTTTAGCTTTCTTTTCCGGTATAACAACGGTATAAAACAAAACAAACGTTCTGAAAATCACGCATGTCTTGAGTTATCTTTCTTGAAAGGTAACCTAGGTAATAAGGGAATAAAAAATGGAACTGCCACGGTCTGAATTGTTTATTAAAAAAAGTGAAATATGGTAATCACGCCAGAACAAAAGGTTTTCATAATCGAAAGATACTTTAGGAATGGTGGATGGGTTGATGGCCAGTGGGTTTACTCAATCCGGGACGCCATTCATGATTTTCAAGCAGAATTTTCACACATAGTCAGTTTCAAAAAGTTTTCAATATATCTGTGGTTTTGTTTGGAGAAACGGGGAGTGTGAGTAGAAAAATTGAGGCGAGTTCTTAATGAACACCCACAAACCCCTATTACGCACAATCCTGAAATGTAATACACATTAGAAGCTCGGTTTTCAAAAACCTTTGCGAAAATTTAGAAGACCCATGAGCTAGAAATACAAATTAATTTCAGGAGATTAACAGCTTCACCCAAGTGCTCACCAATGTTTTCGATTCTGTAAAAAAAGAATCAAAACATGTTTGGAAGTAGAAGGTAGACACGTCCGTCTTTGAGTTTAAATTTATAATTTTTTGATTATATTTCGGTCTCGTCTCGTAAATAAGAATAGTGTAGTTTCCCCACCCCGCACCGAATACCACGAATTTTAAAGCAGAAATACCCTGTCTCCTGGGCCATCGCTGTCTGTGTAATCGGAAATCATTCTTCGTTTTCGTGCCGAATAGTACACGTCGTTTAGTTTGGTGCCGCGTACGGCGTACATCCCTGTGGGATTTATTTTTGTGGTTTTTGTGGTTTTGTGGTTTTGCGCGTTTGTGAAATGCCAAAACATGGTAAGAAGAGAAGACATAGAGATAATTCTTCAGATGATGAGGAATATCTTAGAGAAAAATTAAGGAAACTAAAAAACCGTCTAAAATCACAACAGAACAAAGAAAGAGAGTATGGCCCGTCTTCGTCACACTCACGTCACAGATCGCCTTCATCGGAACGCAGACCGATAGCAATGACAAACCTTCCTTTGTCAGAGAACGATGACGATGATCGAATATCGATTTTTCCCGCAGGCAATATTAGTACCGCCGGCGATGAAGAATTTGAGGGTGAGTAATGTTTACACTGTTACAGATAATTAATTCTTTTGTAATTTTCTGAGATGTTTGGGCAGATTTGTTTACTCAATAACACGTGCTGGTTGGTTATTGTGTACCGACATATAGGTACATTTTTAAATATAAGTTTTTATTTTCAAAAACTATTATGTAAATTTTGAGGGGAGAAGGAGTGCATAGTGCATATTATTGTGCATTTCTTTTCTGCTTCGTTTCTTTTTGGCAGACCTGACACTTACTAATTGAGTTGATAAATTAATGGCATAAGGTAAATTCAGTATGGTTATGTACCTATTCTAAAATTGACACCTCACATCTCAATAATTGTGTATGTTAGCACTTAGAACACAACCTATTTATGGTAATAGACCTGCCTATTTATGGTAATGGGCGCAACTTATTTATGGCAATATGTTGCAATTTGTGATGTTTAACCTATTTATGGTAATAGGTTAACAGTTCTCCTAAAGTCAAAACTTGCAATCCTACATTAATGTATCATAGTGACATGATATATTTTTTGCAGGCTCTGCAAGGGAAGGTTTGGATATCCCAGAGAACACAATAAATCCGGAGCTTGCCGGTACTATTTTATCTCTTCTTGGAGAGGAACCTTCCACAAAACAATTATTGGGTCCTGCATTTCAAAAGGACGTAGCTATCAGATGGACAAGGATGCTAACAAATGGCCTTTCTGAAGAGGAGAGAAACAATTTGTCAAAAAAGTATCCCCCTTCAGAAAACTGCAGGCTGTTGGAAAGCCCAAAATTAAATCCGGAGGTCACGAAGATCATTAGCGAACAAGTTGCTCGCAGAGATGGCAAGCTAAGCACCCTGCAAAATCAGATTGGTGCTGCCCTCTCAGCGTTGGGTCAGCTATTAACAGTTTTCCTGTCAGAAGAGGGAGGGGGTAATTTGACCTATATTAAGTTGGCTAGTGATGCTAGCAAATTGCTTCTTGATTTTCACCAGAAACAATCAATGACCCGAAGGGAGCTGATTGCCATCAACTTAAGAAAAGATTTAAAAGACACTCTTACTAGTGTGTCATCAGACGGGTGGCTATTTGGTGAAAAATTATCTGATCGGGTTAAGGCAGCCAAAGATTTGGAAAGGTTAAGTTTAGACCTTAAACAAAAATTTAAAAAGCCAATTTCACGGTCCACAATCAATGAGACGAAAAATTTAAATTATCGTCGTCCACCTTGGCCAACACAGCAGGGGGGCAGCCGGGGCGGACGCCAACAAAACACGCAAGTTGCCTTCCATCATCGTCGCACACAACAAGTAAGGAAAACCAACCAAGGGAACCACCAAGAGAGAGGCAGACCCAAGTTCGAGAATCGTCAGTCAGCTCGACCCAGGGACCGATACAAGCCTTAAATAGTAATGAGGTTTGTAGTTCAGTGGGCAGATTAAGACATTTCTTACCAAAATGGCATCTGTTAACCCAAGATAAGTTAATTTTGTCTTGGATAAATGGATGTAAAATACCATTTTACAAAACCCCGGTTCAATTCTTTGAACCATCTGAACCCAAGTGGTCTAAAAAAGAGGAATCTGTGCTTTTTAACTCTATACAAAAATTGTTGACTTCGGGTGCTATAAGCATAGTAAAGCCCTGTAAGGGACAATATATATCAAATATATTTCTACGACCCAAACCAGACGGATCTAATAGATTAATACTAAATTTAAAATCTCTGAACACATTTATAAAAACACATCATTTTAAATTAGAAAATCAGAGAACGGTGACAACTCTTTTACAGAATTATGACTATATGGCCACACTAGATCTAACTGATGCCTATTTCTTATTGCCAATTTTCGACCAACACAAAAAGTTCTTAAGATTTAAATTAAAGGGCACTCTTTTTCAATATAACTGTATGCCCTTTGGTCTCAATTGTGCTCCTTTTATTTTCACAAAACTAATGAAACCAGTTCTTGCCTTTCTTAGATCAAATGGATACAGATCAGTTCTATATCTTGATGATTTTTTATTACTGAGTACTTCATACAAACTCTGTAAGGAAAATGTTTTATTTACAAAAAACTTTTTAGAACATCTGGGGTTTCTCATAAATTATAAAAAGAGCACTCTAGAGCCTACTCAGACATGCCGTTATTTAGGATTCACATTCAACTCAGTTAAGTTTACAGTCTCAATTCCAAATGATAAAAAACCTTCTCTTATTAAGCTCATAACCTTATTTCTTAAAACAAAGGAGTGCACAATTAGGAACTTTGCTCATTTGGTCGGGAAACTAGTTTCTATATGCCCTGCAGTACGCTATGGCTGGTTGTATACAAAACTGTTAGAAAGACAGAAGTATCTGGCTTTAAAAAAGGCTTCGGACAATTACAATAAACTAATGGAAATATCCCCATTGTTATTAAATGACCTTAATTGGTGGGTAATTAATATTCAGAACGCTGAAAACCCCATAAAAATAGATCATTTTGATATTGAAATTTTTTCCGATGCGTCCTTAACAGGTTGGGGGGTGTGCTGCAATAGTATTAAACATCATGGGTTTTGGTCTTTTAAAGAAAAAGAAAATCATATAAACTTTTTAGAATTAAAAGCAGCCTTTTTTGGACTAAAGTGTTTTACCAAAGATCTTCGAAGATGTAATATCTTACTTCGCATCGATAATACAACAGCCATCGCGTACATTAACAGAATGGGGGGCGTTCGACATGAACACCTTAATAGTTTGTGCCGCGACATATGGCAATGGTGCGAGCAGAGAGGAAATTTTATATTTGCGTCCTATGTTAGTTCCTTAGAAAACAAAGACGCCGATAACGAATCACGACAATCACATAATATGGAAACGGAGTGGGAGTTAAATAATATATGTTTTAAGGAGATAGTAGCAAAGTTTGGCGAACCGGAGTTAGATCTTTTTGCTAGTAGAACTAACACCAAATGCACAAATTTTGTGTCTTGGCATAAAGATCCAGATGCAGTTGGTATTGATGCTTTCACTCTAAACTGGAACGAGGTTAAATTTTATGCATTCCCTCCCTTCGCAATAATATTAAGAGTGCTCCAAAAAATTTTAAAAGATAATGCAGAGGGAATACTGGTTGTACCCTATTGGCCTACACAGCCTTGGTACCCAGTATTTACTTCGCTTTTAGTAAAATCACCAATTTATTTCAGACCCAATGTTAATTTGCTTTTTTCTCTTGACAGATCAATGCAACACCCGTTGTGGCCACAGCTTACCCTGGTTGCAGGGTTCTTATCCAGCAAGCACTCCTATTAGGGGAAATCCCTGATACAGCTCTGGATATATGCATAGCATCCATAACACCATCAACCCTTAAACAATATAACTCGGGCTTAAAACTATGGTGGACGTTTTGTAAGTCTCAAGATATAAATGTTTTTTCTGCATCAATTCCAAATATATTGGAGTTTTTAACTCAACAATACACTAAGGGGGCATCATATGGGTCACTAAATTCATACCGATCAGCCATTGGTCAAATAATGGGTCCTTCTATTGGGAATGATTTCAGAATACACCGGTTTTTTAAAGGGGTGTATCACTTAAGACCAAATAATCCCAAATATGAAAATACTTGGGATCCAGCAATTGTTCTAAATTACCTTGGGAATTTAGAAAATACTACAATCAGTTTAAAACTTCTCTCTTACAAACTCACCATGCTTTTAGCTCTATCCACGGGGCAACGCATTCAAACTTTGTCTTTAATTGAACTAAATAGCATACAATCTTCACCTAAAGGTATAGAAATTAGAATTCCAAAGAGGATAAAAACTTCGAGAAAAAACGCTTTCCAACCTATATTGTCGCTGCCTTTTTATCCAAATGATCCAAAAATATGTGTAGCTAGCACTCTTTTAAGCTACATTAAAAAGACACAGCTACTTCGAAACGCAGATTTATGCAACAATCTTTTAATGACATTCAAAAAGCCCTATCATAATGCAACAGCGCAGACATTATCCCGTTGGATAAAGCACACAATGCTTAGTTCCGGAATTGACACAACACACTTTACTCCTTATAGCACCCGACACGCGTCCACTTCCTTAGCTCAAAGAAAAGGGGTATCTTTTGACGTTATTAGATCAGCGGCTGGTTGGTCTAATGAATCAACGACCTTTGCAAGGTTTTATAAGAGACCCCTACGAGATTCACATAGTTTCGCCACGGCCGTTTTAAGTAAATAAGTATTAAGTATGAGTTATTATTAAAATATGTATTAGAGGTATACCTATGTATTATTAGTATAATATTATAATCACAGTTAACTGCAGCGGTTATATATCGCTTAGATATAGCGTTATATAGATTAAAATAGTTTATAGGCTAATTTTAGCCGAGTACATCTAGGCTTCCTTGTTTATTTTTTGTTTATTTCTGCTATTGTACGTTAACTTCTCAAGCCTTAAGGTTGTAATGTGAACGAGAATTTGAGGTTGAGTAAATGGTTAAACTACTTACTCTATGGTTGTTTTATTCTACCAAGGTTGTTGCAAAATACAGGCTTTAAACATCTACACTATTCTTATTTACGAGACGAGACCGAAATATAATTATTAGATCAAACGAACTTACCTGTACAGTGAAGTTCGATCATAATTATATGAGGGTCTCGTCGAAGTAAATAAGACCCTCCCAAACCCTAAATTATATAGTTATAATTATTGTCCCAGTTGGTATTTTACAACAGCCTTTATTATAACTTTAAAAAAAATGATTTCCGATTACACAGACAGCGATGGCCCAGGAGACAGGGTATTTCTGCTTTAAAATTCGTGGTATTCGGTGCGGGGTGGGGAAACTACACTATTCTTATTTACTTCGACGAGACCCTCATATAATTATGATCGAACTTCACTGTACAGGTAAGTTCGTTTGATCTAATAATTCTTTGTTGTATATGTTTTTTTTTAATGACAATAACATAATGTAATTTTCTTAAAAATAAAAACTTCAGATTTTTCAATGACCTTTACCTTTAACCTAGGTTACCTTTCAAGAGTGACAATTCAAAGCGTGCGTGATTCATTTCACGACATACTTTGAGGACGCTTTGTTTTTGATCTTACGATATTTATGATGGCAAGACTGAAATTCAAGCGGCTCATATCTAAGAACGTACATTCGACGACTGCGCTATTGTAGTTGCTTTGTTGTGTGGATAAATGTGATTTAGGGCTTTAGGGAAAACAAATGTAAATAGTTTGCTTGCTTATTGTCATACAAGGAAAGACACTGCACTATCCTCAACTGGTCATTTGGTTTGAGCCAGCGCCATAAAACAATATCTTTATCAATTAAACTGTTTTGCCTAATGCATTGAACAGGATTAAAATTACTCTAATTATATCAGCGTCATATCGGTGAGTGAAAAATATATTTCTTAGTTTTACAATAACTTGAGTTATACATGATTGTTCGGAAGGAATCGACTGAACATTGCCAAGTCAAAAAATCTTTCAAAGATCGGAGCCTAAGGGATTTAGGTAAAAGATGATTGGAAAGTAATTATTAGAGTTAACGAATTCATTTTTGAAATTCCAGGGTCACTTTTGCCGCAACGTGGCGGTAAGGACCTCCCAGTAGAGCACGAGACCCTCAAGTAGAGGAATAAATTCTGCGAGATATTGCTGACAACCCTTCGAACAATATAAGGCAGATCATGACACAAAACAACGTTACAAAATGGGTTGAACAAGAAACTCCAAAAGAGTAGTTTTTTCACCCGTGTCATGTTCAAAAAGTACACGCTAAAATACTAGAGAAGAACTATATTCAAAGACTAAAAAAATGTATTGAAGTAAAGTATGTTCACAAATATAAGAAACCGACCTAAATGACTGCTATTATTAGGGTATTCAAAATATAATAAACAACAATGAACTAGTTCTGTGAAATGATATAGGCGTAATAAATTTTAAGTACAGTACTCAGGTAAATAAAAATGCGAATAAACCAGGGTCCTTTTTGATTTTAGTCTGTCAACGTACACTGTTGAGTTTAGTTTGTTTTTTAAAAATGTTTCGTCCTTGGTGTTCTAGTGAGATTTTTGAAAGCAATAAAACTGAAGTAAATATAATATAATATACAGGGTGTTATGTTATGGAAATGACTTATTATTTTTTAACCCGTAAATATATAGGTCGAGACGAATTGGGGAAAAATTGCTATAAATGGCGCTCGAAGCTAGAAATTCGAGAAAAATGCCTTCAAAAATTTAGGTCCAAAACACCTACGCGCCAATGACCCAAACAGCTGATTTGGGTAATTGTTAACTTTAGTGCAAATGTTGAATTTTTCGCTAAAATTTCGTATATAGGCTAATTAAGGGTAGCTGATCACAATTTTCCTTTTGCGTTTAGGCGGCAAATGCACTGGTTTTGAGAAAAAAAATGTTAAAGTTTTTCTAACTCACCGGTATGTTATTTTGCATGTAATCCTAAAATGTTGCTATTTCCAATAAAATATTACTTGTCGGAGTCATAGTATACACTTCTGAGTTGAAATAAACGAAATATGCCACAAGGAAACTCTGAAAAACGGGATAACTTGTAAGCGAACAGAAAACTCTACGTTATCTGGAAAAAGACGGGAGACAGCTCACTGACAGCTGGCCAAAAAAGCAGAAGCAAACTGCACGGTACAAGGAGCCTGTTTGCAGGTTCACTGCACCCATGTTGTCAGATTGTTAGTGTATTATAAATTGCCTATACTTTTCAATTCATTTTTATTAATTGAATGAATCCTATTGGCTCGAGCTAGCATATCATTCTCCTGGATGGAAGCCATTAATAATTACAAGAAAAAGAAGAACAATCTGGCAACGTGAGTGCAATGAATCTGAAAAGAGACGCTTCTACTTTGTCGGCGTATTAACAACGAATTTAATTAAATTTGTGCCTTTTCCATTGTTTTTTTGCTAAAATGTTGTTCTTATTTTATGAACAGATAGTTTGGTGAAAGTTTTATCACATATTTTGAAGGGAAAACCATAAAATCTAGGAAATTGAAAGGAAAGTGAAACGCGACACCCAAAGATATCGAAATAAACAAACCTCGGATCGGCTCCAGACAAAATACGCTGACGGTTTGTTTTTGTTAGATTTGGTCGAGGTGCTGATTTAATTTTATCGCTTTATGTTTTCCTTAAATTACCTAATTAATAAATTTGTTTTAATCGTTACAAATTTATTATTTCTTAAAGACATCCTTACAAAAGAATACCCTAACCTGTAAGTGAAAAACTTTAACATTTTTTTTTCTCAAAACCAGTGCATTTGCCGTAAAAACGCAAAAGGAAAATTGTGGTCAGCTACCCTCAATTAGTCTATATACGAAATTTTAGCACAAAATTCAACATTAATTGCACTAAACTAAACAATTACCATTCCAGCAGTTTGTCTTGTCAAAAACACATGTGTTCAGGGGCATTGAACTATCATGGAAGGCGCACATAGTCCGGTTTTAAGGTATTTTACAAAATTCAAAATACTTCCGATTTTAGAAAAAAAAACTATCAAGTGTAACTCTAGACCACCTCAGGAGGGGCCCCTTAAAATATAATAAGTCATTTCCATAACACCCTGTATATAACATAATATAATATAAAGAATGTGTTTTGATTTTAATGTCGCGCGGAAATTTGTGCCCTAAAGAACTTGTAAAGGAAACGGCTTTACTTACAAAAAAATCCTTTTCCACAGTTTGGAAAATTACACAAGGACCAATTCTGGAACGCAGAAAAAGAAGTGATATTGGAAAATCCAGAACGTTGGACCAAGGGGACGAGGAACTTATACCACGAAAAATTTATAAAATGTATGAAGAGCAAAGCGTACCAACGTTGGACAATTTAATGAAAAGGCTGACAACAGATGAACCAGAAATTAAATGCTCAAGAACGACATTGTGCAAGCGCCTTCAACACATGGGCTTTAAATTCAAAAGGATTAATAAAAAGCAGGTTTTGATGGAGTCCAAGCGTCTTCAAGAATGGCGGTGGGAATATCTGACAAAAGTAAATGAATACAGAACTGAAGGTAGGCCCATCATTTATTTAGATGAAACGTGGTTTGACACCCACGACACCCCGTCAAGTGGTTGGGTCGATTCTAGCGGCAAATGTGTGACACGTACCCAGTCAAACCTTAGAAAAAGAATAGCAACCTTACATGCTGGTTCTGAAGATGGGTGGGTGCCGAATGGTCTATCTCTCTCGGCAAAAAATATTAGTGAATCGTGTGTTGACTATCATGAAGACACAACAGCGGAGTTATTTGAAAATTGGGTTGAAACTAAATTATTGCAGAACATTCCACCAAATACTGTCATTTTTATGGATTATCATAGTAGACAATTAAACAAAGCTCCTTCTTCAAAAGACACTAAAGCCAGATTCAAGAATATATGTTTGATAATGATATATATTTTCATGAAAACTATAGAAAGAAAGACTTATTGGAAGTGCTTGGAAGTATGTCTATTCAAAAAGAATATTACTGCGATGAACTTGCGAAAAGCATGGGGCACATATAGTATTGCGGCTACCGCCTTACCACTGTATATTTAACCCTATTGAACACATATGGCACCAACTTAAAGCTGGAATTCGTCGCAATAATATTTCACCCGCACTTAATTCTAGTGTATTAACTCTAATTCATGATGAAACTAAAAACATTTCTGAGGTGAACTGGAAAAACTGCGCACAACATGTAAAGAAAGTAGAAGAAAGTTACATTTGCATTAGGAATGCAACAGAAAGGTTTATTATTACTTTAGTTGATGATAGCGATAGTGAAGTAGATTTAGTTGGGTAATTTATTAATTAATATAATAATTTAGCATTATAAGTGTAAGTGTAACACCATAATTCAATTTTTATATTTTGAATTTAATAAACTTAAATAAACATCGGTTTCATATTTATTTGCTGCTAAATTAAATATTTCAATACTATGTATTTTCTAAGGCGGTCCTAGCTCAGTCGGCATTGTGTCAATTACGCCTTTTAGGTAGAAATAAATAAGGTCATTGGTCAGTTTCTTATATTTGTGAATATATCTCCTCTCTATGCTCCCCAGAAATTAGTAGGTATAATATTTGCAAAATTATACCGTTGACTCTTACTGCCATAAATAATCTACCTGATTAAATCCTATTGTATACGCCTCAACCTCTTCAAAGCTGAATAAATGGAATCAGGGTCGGCTTGAAAATGTACCTACACCACATGATTTATTTTTATAATTTAAAATAAATAGACAGGTATTTTTAGTTTTAGGTACCTATAATAAATGTACCTGGTCCGGCTCTACTCGAAAAGGTTTTAAAATTTGGGATTTCCTTATTTATTTTATGGTCAAAGGGATAATGAGGGTTTTATTGCAGTCTAAAGATCAACGATATAATTCTACAAATACTATACTTAACGAACACTCTGTATGTAGATGTGTTTGGGTACAGAAAATTTGATAGCTATATTTTCTGTGGTTGAGATTAGAGAAAGGACACGTTATTGAATCAGTATATCTGTGTTTATTTAGGAAAAATGGCAAACACAAAGTATCGGACTAAATCGGGCCTTAGAGCCACCCTTTATAGCCCAATCAATATACGTTTAGAAACGTACAAAATAAAAAGAAAAAATTACGTGTCCGAGCGTTTTTCCTTAAACTAAAACTTTTCTTTAATAATTTAATTGATTTTATACTTTTCGACTTATTGGTGTATGCCACGAATTTTAACATTTTTCCTGAACAATTCAGCCAACAGCATTATTTGCTTTATTATCACGCTAACTCCAGAACCAGCTCCCAGATGGGAGATGGAAATTGAATAAGCCAACTTAGAATGGACGTGACAGTATATTTTTTATCTTTAATTTAGCAGCGAGCTGATAAGTAGCTCTCGCCAAGGAGAGACGGAGAATATGCGCTTTTCGGCTGTAAGATTACGTTTTAGTATCAGCATTTATTATTCATAAGCGGGCGGAAAACGTGAAATACTACCAGCATGCATGATAAAGGACTTTTAAATGGAGTCCGCTGAGATCATCCCCTTGCACCTTTGCTTTTTATTGCTGTTTTGATGTTTTTTCGTATTGTATACAACCTTTGTTAAGGGTACTTAAGGGAATAAGAAAGTCTCGCTGTATTATGAGTAACAGAAAATGTTATTTTTATAATATGACAGATATCAACGACTTCAACTAATTTTACGCAGCTTGCTGCAAAGAAACTGCAGTGACGCAATAAGAAATCCCTTGCAAATCTTAAGGTGATCAAATATTGACTCCCTTGTTTATTTTAGAGCGATAATTAATTTTCACTTATTAAAAGGAATAATTTGACGAACTAACTTGCGATATTTTTACACGACTTAATTAGTAATTAAGGGGTTATTAAGAAGAATGTAAATCGTAAATGTCAATAACTGACACGGAGGATGTTTATCACATCACAATAAAGTTATTTTTCAGGTAAAAAGGTTTACCATTTTTAATGCAATTTAATTTATCTGTATGTAATACAAACTAACCAAATTTCTTGATTTTCAGAAACAACTTCTAGCAATTCAAGCGTCATTTCATTTTGAAGAAGTTCAAGAAAGTCCTAAAGTACCAGCCCATACGTTGATGATTTTTTGGAGATGCTGCATCCTTGTTTCAATAAACCCATAAAGTAATATTTTTGATCCAGTACCGAAAATGTTATACATTAATTTATTATTCAAGGTATTCGTCGGTAAAACAAATAGTTTTCAAAAATTCCATGTCATTATTTTCCTTCTCTATTATATTAAAATAAATATTCAGAATCATGTCCTCATGTCTTAGTTCCTAAAGTCTATTGTGTATACAGTGTGTGTATAAAATCTGGAAACGGCTTAATAACATCGCAATTTATTGGCCGAATTAAACAAAATTTGGTACAGTTGTGTAAGGGGATGACGATATTGGCGTTGTTGCCAGCTTTTTAGTTTGTCTAGAATTCGAACAAATTTTATATTTTTAAATTCAACCCCCTGTATACTTTTTCATTTATAGTTTTTACTTTAAATTTGTTACACTTTTGGTATAACATACTTTGTTCCTAATATCAGAAGTTTTCGAAATAACGACGTGTTTTGAAAATATCAACAAATGATGTTTTATTTATTAATAAATAAAAATACCAGTTCAGTTTTGATGTAAAGTCATAAAAGCTGTCATTTTTACATGCAAAAATGTCTTTAACTGAAAGTGAAAGAACTACAATTCTTATGATGAGAGGATATGGCGATAGGGTTAGGTATTATGAAGAGGTTAAAAATTTATTTAATAACGCATTTCCAAACCGAAATCCAATTTTAAAAGCAACTGTTCTAAAAACTGTCCGACGGTTCGAAGAAACTGGAAATTGTAGAGATAGGTGACGACCAGCAGTAGTAGATAAAGAGAAAAGTTTAGAAATTTTACAACATGTTGTTGAAACCCCTGTTTCTTCATTAAGAAAAATTTCTCAAGTAAGTGACGTCTGCTTTAAATCCGTCCATAATATTTTAATAAAACATAAATATCACCCTCTCAAAATACATGTAGTTCAAGAGTTATCAGAAGATGATTATGAGCGAAGAATTGAATTTTGTGATATTATGATATCAAGGTTTGACCAAAATACATTTAAAAATATAAAATTTGTTCGAATTTCAGACAAATTAAAAAGCTGGCAACAACGCCAATATTAATGACTCTGGTTATGGTCAATATTGCTGGAATTGGCCTCTCTCACAGGTCCCGGAATTACTAACCAAAGAGTTATCAGTAATAACCAGGGATCCAGAAGTGTGGAAGTGCTAGAAGTTCTAGTTGGTTGGTATGCTATGTGAACTAACTAACTAATTACCAAACAATGAAGTAAGAGTGTTATCAATTATTAAAACGTTTATATTAAAATCACCTACGCAGATTATTTCGTCCACAGTTGGATAAAGTGCCGAAAAACATTATCAAAATCATTATAATACAAATGTATATTCATGGTGGTCATTTGAGAACGCTCGGACTCGTTGATTTTTGATTATAGGGTGAAACATGTTTTGGCATTTTCGCCCCCTGAAAGTCAAACCCCTAACGGGGGCGACAATTACCCCCAATATTTTAAATCGAATGGGGGGTCGAGTGATACTTTGTTTTAAAGGTATTTTTATGTAGAGTATAACCCCAGAGTTTACATTGCTACTATCTACCTAGCCTGTACAGTGGCTCACCAAAAGTACAAAGACAGGTTATTTTTACCTTTCTAATTACAAAAAATGGCAACGATAAATAGCATTTCTTGGTGTAAAACTTTGCTTTTTTGACAAGTCTGCCCAACTGTTTAACCATCAACATCAAAATCGACGAGTCCATCGAAAGTACATTTTGGAATTGGTGCAAAAATTTCGGGAGACGGGGTCAGTAGCTAACAAAAAACGTGAAGTGGAAAATCCAGTAGTAAATGAAGCTACAGAGGTGGCGACTTTCGGACATATTGTTTAAGATCCCACACTGAGTACAAGAAAGCTGGTGACAGCATCTGGTGTTAAAAGAAGCAGCATTCAAACGATATTAAAAAAACACAAGATTCATCTTTACAAAATACATCTGGTACAAGAACTTAACGAAGACGATTTTGATGGGCGATTGCAATTTTGTAAAATTATGAGTGAACGGACAATAAATGATCAGAACTTTCTTTTTAACGTATATTTTTCTGACGAATGCTCTTTTTTCCTAAACGGTATGGTGAATCGTCACAATAGTCGTTATTGGTCTGATTCAAATCCCAGAATATGTCGTGAGGTGCATACGCAACATCCGGAAAATCTAAATGTTTGCGCTGGCGATCAGTACATGGAAAGCCACTGAATATTCCAGCAGAACGGTGCGCCACCCCACTTTGCACTCACTGTTCATCACTATTTGGACCAAACGTTTCAATAGATTGGAAGGAGACGAAGTATTAAGTGGCCCCCACGTTATCCGGATCTAAGCCCATTAGATTTTTTTTATTGGGCCACTTAAAAACTTAAATTAATGCCACCCAGCCAACATCTCTGGAACACCTACAACAACGGATAAATTGATGAATGTCGTCAAATCACCTCACAGATGCTTCAAAATGTGAACAAAATCTCTACTATTGCATGGAGGCCCCATTGTAATAAAAAAGGTAAAAACAACATTTTGTACTTTTGATGAGCCACTGTATCACTCGCCCCCCATTCCGTTTAAAATTTTGGAGGTAGTTGTCGCCCTCGCTAGGGGTTTGACTTTAGGGGGCGAAAATGCCTGAACTAACCCAAAATTGGCTCTGTTTCGTTTCCAAATGGCCACCCTGCATAACGTGTTCCATTTAAAAAAATGCAAGTTGGTCCTATACTGACTTTGTGCTCAGCCCTGTGTAAATATTATGTGTAAGTAATAAAATCTTGGCAAGTATTCTACAATACTGTATTTAAATTTTATCAATAGGATGATTAGCACCAAAGTTATTATATAGCACCCTGTATCTTGTGAAATAGGCATTGAAAAATATATTTATGTATTACAGTCACCGGGACCATTCAAAAAAGGAGGTTCATTATACTCCAAAATAAATCTACCTGATGGTATTTCAATGGAAACTTATCTTTTAATTGAAAGTATCCATTGTCATTCGGGGATAAGACCTGAGGTCTAACTTTAGGGGTTAGCAGCGACCATTTTAAACGGACAACGCTATCTGACGCCAAAACTGACAGATTATCACGGCTGCCAGTTGTTTCCTGTAAAGTGGAAACTTGCTAGCGAGTGCTTTGTGACAAACCCCAATTGTCACCTGCGTATCTGATCTAACGAATTGAGACATCTGAAAGACATTCCAAACACTATTTCAAACTCTCTTCTGATAGCGCGAATGTGGCACAAATCTAACAGCCTTTTAAATGGATTTTATGTTTCAGTTGAGTTTTACTGCAACTCGAAGTTTATTAACAGGATATACAGAGCTCTACACATGTCTTTGTAATTATATTATAAGTAGGCAAAAAATGTCAGCTTTAACTGTACTTATATACAGGGCTGCCCAGAAGTCCGAAATAAAATTAATATAGCCTTAACCTGTAACTTTTGGGGAAAATGCTCGGACACGTCAATTTAGTTTTATATATGCTCACATTTTGATGTTATTGGTTTGTTTTTTTATAGACATTTATTTTGTCAAAGATATGACGACATCGATCTTTTTTTCAATGGAAACATACAGCTTACGATATATCATTTGAAAGCTAATATCTCGTACAGTATGCTCATAAATTTTGGCGCGATTCTGTCAAGCTATTTCAAAATGGCGACTGTTAAAAGTTTTTAAAAAATCCCTATTTAAATAAGCGGGAATGATAAATCATTGATGTTTTTTTTACCTTTCAAGTTAAGAAATCTTCATTGTTTCACGTTCTGACATTATGTGACATTGTGAACTTGTAAAATTAATTTAGGTATTTCCGAAGTATTATTTTACAATTTTCTAAACAAAAATGGCTTTGTCGGAAAGGCAGCGTATCGAAGTCTAGATATTGTTAGGATGTGGAGATAAAATAAGAAGTCAAAGTGAAGTGTGCACTTTATTTAATGCTAAATATCCGAAAAATCACATTTCACAGGGCACTGCTAGTAAAATATTTCACAAATTTGATGAACATGGCACAGTAAAGGACTTGCCTAGGAATGGACGGCCACGTGTTTTAGGCGACGATGAAAAATTGGATATTGCATTATCTCTGCAGGATAATCCGCATGTTTCAACAGTTTCATTGGCTCAAAATCATGATACATCTAGAGGTACTATTGGAAGATTTTTGAAAGCAGAAAAATACCACCCTTATAAAGTATGTCTTGTCCAAGAGCTTTTAGAAGATGACTATGATAGGCGTATGCAATTTTGCGAAGAAATGATGAGACGGTGTGACGAGAATAATAGGTTTCCACAGAACATATTATTTTCGGATGAAGCTACTTTCTATTTAAACGGGGTGGTTAACAGACATAATTATCGTTTCTGAAGTCAAGAAAATCCACGATGGATATAAATTACAGAAAGTAAATTAATAACCGAATTTTAGGGCCATTCTTTTTGGAAGGAAACCTCACAGCTGAACGGTACCTAGATTTCGTAACCTTCGAGTTGAGGCCTGCTCTAGCTGTAATTTTTCCCAACAAAGTAGATCCAGATATACCTAATGAAACAATTTGGTTTCAGCAAGATGGTGCTCCCCCGCATTATGGTGTCAATGTGAGAAGATATTTATATCAGATATTTCTAGGTCGCTGGATTGGACGACGTGGTACAATTGAATGGCCACCGAGGTCCCCAGACTTAACGCCTTTAGACTATTTTCTTTGGGGATATTTAAAAGAAAAGTTTACCAAAATAGGCCAAATAATATTGAAGATTTGAAAAACAAAATTAGATTGGAGACACGTAACATACCGGCTGAAGCCATTCGAAATTCCGTCGACGGATTTTACCATCGTCTGGGAGCATGCCAAGTAGAGGGTGGAGGACATTTCCAGCATTTGCCACGTTAAAAGACCCTTTTGTTGTGTTTTTTTTCGCTTCGTTACATAAATAACAAATCAACCATAACTATTGTTAAGTCACAATGTCACAAAATGTTAGAACGTGAAACAATGAAGATTTCTTACCTTGAAAGGTAAAAACGACATCAATGATTTATCATTTCCGCTTATTTAAATAGGGATTTTTTTAAAACTTTTAACAGTCGCCATTTTCAAATAGCTTGGCAGAAACGCGCCAAAATCTATGAGCATACTGTACGAGATATTAGCTTTCAAATGATGTATCACAAGCTGTATGTTTCCATTTAAAAAAAAGATCGATGTCGTCATATCTTTGACAAATGTCTATAAAAAAAACAAACAAATAACGTCAAAATGTAAGCATATATAAAACTAAATTGACGTATCCGAGCATTTTCCCCAAAAGTTACAGGTTAAGGCTATATTAATTTTATTCCGGACTTCTGGGCATCCCTGTATTTATATATTTTGTCAGTGCATTAACTTGAACTTGAACAATGAATTGTTGAATTAAATTAAAAAAAGGTTTTTGTTTTACCTGAAATATTACTTATATTTCTGTACTTGAGCGCCCAATAAAATTTTTGCGCCTAAAGACTAAGCTAATTTTTCCATTACAAAAATATCCTCGTTAGCATTCAAATAAAAATAACACCCTTATAATTTGTGGGTAAAACGTCATATGGGACGAATTACCAAAGGAAATATATTACAGATCGAGTATATTATCGCATGCATTTAGAAATGGAGAGAAAATGTACGCGCACTGTGTGTCTCTATACACAATGTCGTGGTAGCATTCAAAGTGTTTAAATCAGCGTAAACACCTTTACTTGGGAAGTGCAAATTAATCCCGTACACGAGGAACAAAAATATTTCCAACTACAGGTGAACGGTTCCATGCAAATGACGGGATTAGATCAAAATGAATCAACAAAATACTTATGGATAGAATACGTCGTCTCAGTATACGGGGATAGTCAAAAATAATTCCCCTTAAGGGAGTACAATACGATATGGGGGATTCAATCATTGAGCCAACTGACCTAGAGGTAATAGAGAGTTGTTTCCTTTGGTTTTAGCGAATATGTATGTCGGAATTGTTAAAAATCACCTTAGTTTGTTTCAGGGGAGGATCTAAGTAGAAGTTGGCCTCGGTGCAAATTATACTCGTGGGTTCCTAAGCCTGCAAGACGAATTTTCCCTTTAAAATTATTGGATTTTTTAATATAACAGCAATATTTTTAAAAAATTGACAAAATTCAAAATCTGCCAGAAGAACTAACACAAATTTGGGGTATTTCATTTAAAAAATTAAAGTTGACGTGTGCCCCGACTTCTTGAGCAATCTTGTATAATACTAAGAATTCTCAAAATTTGTAAAAATGATAAATAAAATCGACGGGTCTGAGCGTTTGTCGAGAATATATATGGTTATGAAAATATTGGGGGTGTTCCATTCTTTTTGCCCACGCTGTATAGACATTCGTTTTTGAAATATACGTCCTTGGAATTTTAAGTGAAAAACCCTGTAGATAATTTACAAAGTTTCAAATTTTTAATTTGTTTATGATGGTTTAAAAATAATTAGTCCCACTTCATACAACTGTATAAATCATTTAAAAAATGACGCAAAGTCTGTGTCTCTTTTAAATGTCTTCGAAATCATTTACCTTATTGAATAATAAAATGAAAAAGTTCATCTGGCATTAAATTAAATTAAATTGAAACGCTGTCATTTAGCCGATCACGTGACGATTATAATTTTATTCGCTCAATTCCTCTTATCTCCGTATATACCAGCGTTCGGGTTATCGCTGAAATCCCGTGGCTGGAAATGAATTTTTGCTTTTTGGCCCTTCTTCACCCTATTATCCCTAATTTTTATTGCCATTTTTATCATTACCGAGATTGCAAAGACGTGCCGCGAAGAGTTAATCGGATCACAAGCGGGTTTTAAGACCCGATTGGGATTTGCTGTGCACGCTTCATCTCGGCTTCGTTGATCAAAAGCTCAGTTTACACCACATTAACAAAATTTTGATAGTGTATAACAGTCTAAACTTATTAAGTTATAGGCATATCTGACCCAAAATGACAAGACAAAAATATAGTCTCAGATCTAAGTTTATTTACCGAAATTCAATTTAATTCCTTATTCAAAAGCAACAAAAATTCAAAGTTGCGGTTTTCTCAATGGTGAAGTTAACGGAACGAGAATAAATTGAAATTCTATGCATGGTTGGGTTTGGCGAGGACACGTACTGAAATAGAAAGAGTTCAATTATTCAATGAAATCCATCCTCATCGTCTTCCCATATGTCAATTGGTGGTGAGTAGAATAGAGGCTAAATTTAGAGAATCCGGTCATGTTAGAGATTTGCCTACATCTGGTCGTCCCGCTCGAGATGAAAACGAATAACTTGACGTTTTACTTTCCTTGGAAGAAAATCCATGTACTCCTCTGCCGCACATTGGGGCCAATATATGCATACGGAAATCTGTTGTTCACCGAATAGTTCAAAAGCACATATCACCCCTACAAGTTTTTTTCAGTGTATGAGTTATTTGAAGATGATTTTGATAGACGAACTGAAAATATGTTCAATCTAGACAATGATTTAGTAAAAAATATTATTTTTTTCCGAGGAAGCTACGTTCTGTTTGACTGGTAATGTGAACAGACAAAATTGTCGTTAATGGGTAACAAGGAATCCGCATTGGATGATGGAGGTTCATAGCCGTGTGGTGAAACAGTTTTTAACTGGACAATTATATCTCGATTTTCTCCAACTTGAATTAATTCCAGCATTAGTGGCTTTATTTCCGAATCCATTGAACCCAGACTACCCTGACGAAGAACTGATGTTCCAGCAAAATGGTGCTCCTTCGCACTATGCTGCCACTGTGCGTACATTTTTCGATGAAACCTTTCCCAATCGATGGATAGGAAGGAGAGGACCTTTCGAATGGCCTGCTAGGTCACCAGACCTAACTCCGCTGAACTTCTTTTTATGGGGCTACCTCAAATCGAGAGTATTTGTTGACAGGCCAAACAATCTGCAGGAGTTGAAAAAGGAGGGTCCTAATAGAAGTGCGTGCCATAACTGTGGAAATGGTTGGAAACTTGCAAAGAGAGCTTATTGATCAACTTGGATATTGTCAAGCCGTAAATGGCGCACATTTTAGTTATAGGACATGGTATATTAAACATACTTAGAATTCGATCCAAGTTCAAGAGTGGTACTCATAGTAGAAACACACAATGAACCATTGCATCCCACTCGTACATGGTCCACTAGAAATTTTCTCCAGACTTATTGAGGTCGAATTTATTTCCTGACGAGTATAATCTTCAACAAGTCAAGACCAACGTGAATTATTTTCAAATTCAGATTCTTTGTAATAAATTTTCAGGGATATGTTTAATTATAAAGAAAACCCCTGTACATTTCAACGCCTAAATCTAAATCACTTGTCTGGCGTAAGATTAGCGTCAAGGAACCGTGTGTAGCAAATAAAATTCGAAAAAAGCAGTATATCACCTGGGATAAGGCCCGGGTGATTACGAGGTATCGTGCGGTGGCAGCAACGCTGGGGCCAGATTAGAAGTCCTAGTTGGCGGCCCGCGAAACGCTGATCGCCATGATAAACGGTTATTGAGTTAAATAAACAGTGTGCGCGAAGAGCCCGTAACTTATAAATATCTATCCTGTTTTCCTTGCAGGACTTAGTCTGTGATATATGGCGGTGTAGCTATAAGGATTATACACCTACTCCTTTCTTCATAAGTTTCCTTGGGTCGTTTCTCTTCGAGGCGCATAACTCCGTATCGTTCGGTGTTACGGATATCTTAATAAGATTCATGAAAGGACGCCATATTTTATATCCTCCCTATCTAACGTAATGCCCTGTGAGCCGCTTCGGCTTCTCAGCGATGTCCGCTGCCTTGTTCCTGAAGATAAGCTTGGCAACTGCGGTATTCAGCAACGGCTGCATATTCATATACTTTTTTGTAATTTATATTCCCATTAACATAAATAAATTTGAAAAGCGTATTAAAATTATACTTTATAATATTTTACCTTGTTTTGTAATGTCGATAATAACAATAATATTTCATACACCCAGTATAGAACAATCCACATGATATTCATCTGTCAATTTTCAAGCATTATCTGCAAGTATATAGTGGTGTACTGTAGTGCTGAACTGGTATACAGAACAAGTTAAAACCCCCAACGGTAGGATATTTAATTGGGAAAAGAGGATTTTGCTCATTATCTTTGTTTTAAAATATAAGACGATCTTTAGGACTCTTTATTTGATCAAAGAGATAACGTAAGACACTGCAGCAGCACTGTTTTGTTCGTATGTATTATAAAGGATCATAAGCAAAATAATATTATTTGAAATTTATATAGATGTGATTTCTTAGAAACAGCTTATTAAGGAAACAAGTATAATTAGCTTCTTTAAGGCGAGACAGGCTGGGGGGTTATATCCTATTGGCAACGACATTTTGCTTTTGTAATTTTCCTCCTACGCGTAAGATATCATTGGAAATACAATTGGCCTAATAATTACCTAACATGAAATGTAGTATTTATGTTTAGCAGAGTCTAATCTGGAGATTTAGAAAGAATTCATATGTAAGAAACATTCAATATTTATTTCCTTTTTTTTTCACAGAAAATCCCTGCACAGAAGGATCCAAAAGTTTGCAACAAATAGGACCCTATTTTATTATTAGTTTTCCAAAAACCCAACTAATTAAGTCAGCAAAGCAATCACCATACTAACTTTCCTAATATTCTTTAATCTTATACGACCATGGTATTTTTACTTATAAGCTAATAAGTGCTACAATACAGAAAGGCAGAGATATTTACTTTTGTACAAATCCTACTTTCAAATATTATCTTCTGTTTAGTCGGTTCTTGATATCTCTCTTGATCTTTGATAACAGGACTAAAAGGCAGTCGGGGATTTTCCTAAAAGCGTATCCCGATGTTCGGTGATCTCTCATCCAGGATGACAAGGAGTCAAGAGGCTTTTCAAATCACTTCAATTGAACCGCAAATAGAGTATCTTGTATACAGTTTGTCTATTTTATTTATGTAATTTTTGAGTGCTTTGCGTCATGAAATGTATTATTTTATTTGCTCTTTAACCCAGCATAATGGTGACTTTGGGTATTACCTTTGAGATTGTCTGTGATATTAGCTAGACATAAATTATAAATTTTATTTTCATGTGTACCATTATTTAATGGAGACGCAAAGAGGTATAAGGTATATTTGTGTATATCTCTCCCCTGCATAGATGACTTCTACAATATTCCTTATTAACTTAGGCCAGGTAAAGTTAAGTTCCCCTAACAGGGTATTTAGTAAAGACGTTGTCAACAGGGTCACGAGGAAATTGAGTTATCAATTCAGTCACTTTATAGCTTTATCCTATTTGGAAAGTAAAACTTGGATGCGGTCTACCACTCGAATTTGAATGAGATGGAATTAATAATTCTCATGCATCAATAGATCTTTCTAAGACCAAGACCAAAGAGAACTACGCTTTGAACTAATTAAGTATAGAGCCCTGGATACTTAACAGTTTCGGCAAAGCGGCGGGAACGCCTATCTGACCACATACACACCACTTTTAGCGGCGCCTGGAGCATAAAATAACCCTTAATGGCCAATTACAGGTCTTTACAGCCAACGTTAACCGCCAGATACGGCTGGATACGGTTTTCGTTAAATCAATCTTTTTTAGAGAAGGGTGAACAAACCTGTTGCTTGGCTTACCGTAATACATATAAAGATTCAGGTAGGAAAGTGAGTGATTATAACATTCAATTCAGTCTAAATTTTTATTGTAAGGCTATTTACTTTAAAAGAAGGTAAATCGAATCAAAACACAATTAACTCAAACTTTTCTTTTAAACTTAGGAAATTTACGTCTAAACACATCAGTATCTAGTCGTTTGACACAAAAGTATTTCGAGTATATTTTAATAACTAGTTAGTTATACGATTTTTGTTAAATTAATACTTTTCGTGAAGCAACGGGATAACCTGTTGCTTAGCTCATCCGAATTTAAACCCTCCAGGCTGGGAAGCTGAACTGTTCCGCGAGTTTCCCCCACGGTAACTGTTTTTGTTTTAGCACATTGTTTTATAGCCATTCGCAATTCTTATCCCTAATAAGAAGGACTGGACAGGACATATTCCAAATAACAATAAAATATACCGATTGATTTGTTACCACAAGAGACTGAACAACTATATCTGGACTTATAATATAGCATAATAAATAGAAAACATTCTGTACTAGTAAAATGTTGGGTTTGCTAAGTTTATCATAATTTATAAACGTATGAGAGGCAAATCTTGTGTTTACAAACACAATTATTTTGAATATGATACACACAATTTTGCGAGAAATTACGTTAGGATTATAGGAAAGATGGATAACAAATAATTTAATTTTATACCGTGCTTGGCTGGTAAATACGTAATTTTTACCGACTAGTATGTTATCTTTACCTAATTTCAACTACTATACTACTTAAATTAAGGCCGTATACAGGTTATATTCTACAAAAACTCCGGAATGTAATGTCAGATCGACCTAACCGGATTATCTATATATTTATCTATCTATCTCAATGGGTTTTGGGCTGTGGTTCAATTCCCACCGCACCAAAGTTCTCGCTTTGGTTCCTACTCCATCAAGCAAAGTGATTCTAATGAAGTTCAGAATAGTTCTGATGGAGTCTTAAGCTTTTTGTCCGGGTTCCGCAAAGTGAATACGTTTTTGCTGATAAGTTCTGGGCATACTCCCAAGATGTGATGCCTCTACCTCCTCTCTGCATGCTTTGCAAGAGGGATCCTCTTCCAGCCATATTACATTCACGTGTCTCCTCAGTTGGCAGTACTTTTTGGCAAGCACTTACCTGAACCTACCGGGTCATGACATATAATCTGGGAAAATTCTTATATAAATGGGTTAGAATTTATATTTCCTAGTATCTTTACCAGGCAATAATGCAAACTTTGTAAGAAAATTTAAAGACCATAATACCCAATAAAACTCATAAGTTTATCGTTGATAAGCAAACGGAGGTGATAAAATATGACAGACGGAACGTCAAACACGGGCAAATGTCCAAAAAGCGGAGAACAGGCACGGTTTTATCTTCTAAATGTGTTTATTTTGTTCCATTTAAGACACATAATTTCATAGAAGGCGAATGCAGATGGTGACAATTCACTATTTAAAATGTTTTCTTAGGCAGAGCCCAGAGAGATAACACTCTGATAAATGCCAACGGAGTTCTGATTGAATTTTAATTAAATTTTGCGAGAGCAGATATTTATTTGTGATGGGCATTCTCTTACGAGGGTTCATTGGAGAAGAAAAAAAGTTTAAGATAGCCTAAACAGTTTAATTATTTATAATCAAAAAATGCGTCCACAGTTTGGGAAGGTGGTTCTATATTTATTATTTATAAATGTACAAGTAACAAGTTAGGAATCTTAACATATTTTATGTGGTATATTCTATCTAATTGCAACTGTTTTTAAAGAAATTGCGTTTCAACTTAAACCATCAAATCAGATTATTTATTAGCGAAAGAACAATAAAATTAAAGGTATTTTAGCAAATGTTGAATTCCTGTGGAACGTTATTAACTATATAAGGTTCTACTACTCTCACTTTTAGTATCATGTTCTTTAATACTTCAATATTGTTTGATTGGTTAACATCACCTAACTGAAGACGTGACCCCACAAGAAATAATCTAGAGCGGGGGTCATTTTATGGTGACGCGTGGGACATTTTGACTTATTTAATATTTGTTAAGTGTTATTAAGCTGTTATATTATTATATTATTATACTGTTATTATAGTACACATAAATAAATGTTTTTAAATTTAGTGTATTAAAACAATACCCTTTTTACCCTTATTAATATCACAGATTTTCATGAGTGGTGGGTGGGACACAAATAATCCCACCAACTTTGGACACATGTACTTGCCTTCAGACAAACTAGGTCCTCTTTAATTTTTTATTGGTATTAGTACCCTACTTGAATATTGAATGCTAACGTGGATATTTCTATAAGAAACTAAAAATATTGTGACAGGTGGGATGTAAGGTGGGACGAGCAAGCAACTGGCTAAAAGATACACTGATTTAAGGATCTTTATGGATTATTTGCATGTGTACTACTTACTTAACGGTATATGTTTTTGGGCTGATCATTTAGAAAAATTCAGTTTTACATTCTACATAATTAGGTGGTCAAGAAAGTGTTGTGAGTTCCTACAAGTTTCCTGCTATTGATGGCATGAAGTGAATGTCTGCTTTCAACTGCGAATATACAGGTGCTGATAATTTTAATTTAAAGTCTGTAGATTTAGGTTAACAGTGAATCTTAAACTATACTCCAAAATTATGTGAAAACTGCAAGTTTATGTTTTACTAGTTAGAGGTTATCTTTCGTGAAATGACCCAGCTGTGCCGATTAAATCTGAGGAAATTACCATTTAACTGTTTATTTCAAATACTCCCTAATTAATATCTTATGCATTTTAAGACAAAATCTATGGCTATTCTCTCGCATTAAAATAAAAAAGTTTCTTCTGACCAATTTAAAACCTTTCTTGTCTCCCTCGTATAAACAATCTGGAAAAGCAGTTAGAGTTTTTCTTATTAGCTTCGAAGCAAACAATATGCGGTTAGCTGCGAGAAGTCACAAATGCACTGTGCTTGTCTCCCCTTTTTAAAGAATGCTAACAGGAAATTAATTCTCAAAAATGAAAGCTGCCAAAGTGGTCGACGTTGCCACTCCCAGCCGATAACAACGTATTCGTCTTATTTCATTTAATAAAACCTCCGCAAAGAATGGGTTATCAGTGTTTCTCTCTGTTCGTATTTGCGATAACTTCTACGTCGAATAATCGCCATATTTAGTTGACTCTAAACGATTTTTCCCGATGTTATTTATTTCACGGCCTTTGTCGAAATATCGACGCCATAATTTCGTTTCTTAATATCGATACTTCGTATCTCTAATGTCATTGTTCGTGTTTTAAGGTGCCCCTTGAGATTTCTGGGAAACTTAACAAGTTATCACACCTACTTATGTTTATCAATAGTAAATGAATACTACTTGTCAAGTGGTACGTATGATAGAAACCTTGTTCTCTAGCCAATCGATGATATTTTATGCTATAAGGATAATTTGGCTTAGATTGCTGAAGCTACCAGAAAAAGACGGGATATTTTTTTTTAGTTGAAATATTTATTTAAGGCATAGAAATGAAAATAAAATAGAATTATGTGAATTAGGCCTTAAAGTTAATTATAAAATGTCATTGTCACTGACTTTTTATAAATTTTTTTTGTGTGCCATGAAAATTAAAGCTTAATTACTCAATTGTTATACATGAATGTTAACTTAATGACATAAGTGGTAGTGAGTGTCAAAGGGTTTGGAAATCTTCAAAACAAATTTGAAATACAATACTGAACAAATTTAAAGTTATTTTAGGTTAGGGGACGGGGCAGAACCAATGAACTTCTTCTAGTAAACACATCGGAGATTTGCACTTCCAGAGCAATTCCAATTTAATTTCATATATATGTAAATTTAAATTTATTTTCTATCTTGCCAACAGCGAAAGATCACATCATAACCCATTAGTGTATGATTTACAAATCCTAGTGTCATTGGAAATTTCACTTCTAGGATGACATAAATAATAACTCTATAACTAGCAGGATAGTTGATTTATAGCGCTATGTTGGTCACTGCATTAATGAGTCCTGGGAGTGACAGTCATTGATGTCAGAAATAGTAATAAACAACATTTAAATAAGACTATGTTTTATTTGGTGGAAAGCGTGATTAGAAAGTTGGGAAACTTATACCTGCCTAAAAAAGTGTCTTTTAAGTTGGGAAACTTGCCTGTCCATAAAAATGGAATGGAAATTGCCGAGTGAACTAAATTTGCAAAAAAATGGTGCCCACAACTGGGAAGGTTTCAAACAAAAGTTTAACATATTCCTAATAGATCCTGGAAAGAACCAGGAATTAAATAATGTAAAGGTACCTCTGTTCCTAAACTGTATAGGAGAAGAAGACCTTACCCTATTCAACTCATTGAGTCTTGATTATAAGACATGTAAAATGAAGGGGTTATTTAACCAGTTTGATGGAGAAACTAAGAGTTGATTTCAGTTCTGCGTTGCTACAGTATAGGAACAAAATTAACATCAGTAGAACTGTTAATAAATAGACAACTAAGAACAAAGGTTCCTATTACCAAATGTCAGTTAATAGCACAGGTTCCAGCTAATGTAAAAGAAATACTTGAAAAAATTTGAAATAGGTCAAATGAATTTCATGCAGGGCTAGACGTCTTTGTTCAATATATAAAAACAAAACTTGGGAAGAAGGCAAAATTTTGAAAAATGCTCATACCCCTAGATCTTACATAGTAAATTATGGAGGTAAAGTGTGAGAAGAAATTCGATATTTACTTTTAAAAAAAGTAACAATAAAAGAAAAGAGAAAGAAATAGATGAACATGAAAAAGAGAGAGAGAGAGTCAGATGATGAACAAAGTGAATTTGATGACATTAATAGTAATTATACTGGTAGTAAAGAAGCTGGAAAAGAAGTAACAACAAAACGTGAAAATTAATTGCATTGACGTAAGATTTCAATCACTAGTTTCTTGTTAAATCCAAGTAAACCACAAATACTCTTTACGTTCGATAGGTAGTTCATAAGTGTATTTTTTTTCAAATTTGATAAACTTTAAAAGAAAAAAAAGAGGGAGATGTTATGTAGGTTACTGCATTAATGACCCAGAATCTTGGGAGTGGCAGGACTGGTGAATAGTTGTCAGTTATTGATGTCAAAAATAGGAATAAACATCATTTAAATAAGACTATGTTTCATTTAGTGGATAGCCACATATAACAAATACTGTATTATTTGACAAGCATGTTAGGTACAATAATATTTCTTTAGATTTAACGATATTACTGTAGGTAATACAAAATATTTTTCTACGACCATTAAATACTACAGGTATTAAATTTAATTTTGAACGAGTTATGTTTGTCATATTGGTGTATTGTGCAACAAATGTTGCAAATAGCATAAAGTACGTGCAAAAGTTTTAAAGTTTGTTTTTCTTATTTTGGTTTTACTTAACCCCTGAATCTAACTAGACTACACAAAGCTAAAAACACACATATGCGCTGCCAAAACACAATTGGAATTGTATCCCTTTTTGGAGCAGTATTCGACTTAACCGTAACTATTTCTTTTTCTTTTTTCTAACAACAGTCAACTAAAAATGTATATAGATAATGAAAACAGGGTAAGCAACTGGGATAACACCAAATGTATTTATATCCACCATAATTGGTCACATTATTTCCAATTGTGTATTCCAAAGCAGCCCTTCGTCGCATCCAAAAACGAAAACTCGCTTGTAAACCTAATTACTATCTAATGGGGATTTACCGTATCTTTTAAGTGGTAGGTGCCCCATAAATCGATAGGCCGCTGCGTCTTGGAAGTGTAAGAGGTAAGTCCTCCCGATAATCTGACCTTCGCATAAATATGATCAAGTGTGAAGCTCGGCCTAAAAGTATTAAGCTAGGCTTATAGTTTGCTTTGTCCCAAGTGAGCAGCTGAGATGTTCTAAAAACAATGGTCCGCTAAAGTTCCGTAAGCGTATCTTTATCGATTGTCAGATAAGACTTTAACATGATTATAACTCTGTGCCAGCTAAATTTAATAGCCTAAAGTTATAGTTGTTAAATTATTGCAGGGAATTCCTACAATTGAAATGCCATGCTAAATCAGCAATTCAGTTATTTGTACAGGATATCCCAGAATATATGGAACAAGAGGGGTTTGGGCACAAAATTCAGATGAACCAACTCTTTTGCTACAAAAAAAGGTACCCTTGATAAAACTCGGTTCCTCTGACGGTTTTCGAGAAATTTGCATTTTATTGTAAGGTCGTGTTGTACATACCTGAAAGATACGGGAGGCTTTTTGTAGTAAATAAGTTGGTTTAATCTAAATTTTAAACTTAAACCTCTTATCTTCCATTGGCGTAGAAATCAAAAACAGAAAAATTCTATAAAACCCAAGTACTGCGTGGTAAAAACTACTACGTATTAAGTAATAAAATGCAAATTTTTTGAAAACCGTCAGAGGAACCGAGTTTTATCAAGAGTACCTTTTTTTGTAGCAAATAAGTTGGTTCATCTAAATTTTGTGCCCAAACCCCTCTTGTTCCATTGGAATAGAAATCTGAAACAAGCAATTAGTAAAAAACCCAGATTCTACGCCCATAGACTGATATTAATCAGAATTGTGGCATTGGTTTTTTTGCCCCATAAAGCTATGCCAAGGCCAAACTAAGCAACTTTGTACTAAGGTAAGTTTAGTTAAATCGGCTAATTTTGATCTAAAGAATATGTAGTAGGTTTTTGTAAAGACATTTTACAGACACCCTGTATATTTTTTTCCTATTTTTCCAATAGACCATCGAGAAACCTTGTTGGAAATGATTAATTTTCATTGTTGCGAAATACGGACTAATGTTGAGGCATTGTGGAGGATCCAACAATCTTTAATTCTTAGAGCTAGGGAATGCATAAGAGTAGAAGGAGCTCATGTTGAACCGAGATACAGAACTATTCAATAAAACCCATATTGAACAAAAAAAAATTTTTTTCGTTAACAGTTCATTTTATCGATGTCGATCAAGAGTACCTTTTTTTTTGTTTAAGATTTAAGCTGTCCAAAAATATTATTGTTGTGCATTTATCGTACAGGGTGTAAAAAATAGCATTACTGTGTGAAAGATATGTATAATGTATAGAAACTTGTCAAATTATTTTCATGTGTTAAATCTAAATCCGGGAAATTCCCAAATATTCTAGGACACCCTATATACCACGGATGGGGTTTACAAGAGGACAAATGGACTAAAAATTGAAAGATACGAAAAAAAGTCACTCCTAATAAACGTTTTTGCTTGTCTAGAAAATACGATTCACCATAAGAAACTTCAATTTTTTTATACAGGGTGGGTAAAAACTGCAAAAATGTTATTTTGCTTAAGAGTAAACATACTTTATTTTGAAAGATACGAAAAAAAGTCACTCTTAATAAACGTTCTGGCTTGTCTAGAAAATAGGTTTCATCATAAGAAACTTCTATTTTTTTTATACAGGGTGGGTAAAAACTGCAAAAATGTTATTTTGCTTAAGAGTAAACATACTTTATTTTGAAAGATACGAAAAAAATCCACTCTTAATGAATGTGTTTTCTACACAACAAACCGAAGTAGAACAATTCATTAAAAGGTTTACCTATGTAAAAATTATTTCCCAAAAAGTATTCGCTGGCACACCTCTGACTGGTGAAACTAGTTAAAATAATAATGACACTTAAGGTGATAGGTACTTGTTGTCAATGTCTTTATTTAATGAAGTTATTATTTAAGTAGAAATACTATCTACTGAACAAAGAGTTTTTATAATACAATGCTATGGGGATGGTCAAGTTTCATACCGCTACGTCATGGAACAATTTACCGAGAAATTTGTAGGAATCCCAATAACTAGGATGACAATCTGCAAGTTAATAAAAAAGTTCCAGAGAACTGGTTCGGTTTTGGATCTCAAAAAAAAAAAGAAGAAATACGACCATGATGATGCTGCTACAGTCTTAGTTCTTCAATCTGTTGAAGAAAATCCTATGACATCCCTTAGAAATCGTGTTACTCAGTTGGAAGTTGTGAAAAAAAGTCAAATTCAGAAGACCCTTAAAGCAAATTAATTGTATCCGTATAAACCGCACTTTAATCAAAGATTGGAAGAGGGAGATGACGCGAAACGACTTGATTTTTGCTTGTGGATAGGAGACAAAATTTTAAGTGGGAATGTTGATTTTTATAAATGTATCATGTTTTCTGATGAAAGTACATTTTCTACCAATGGAACCGTTGCAACCCAGCACGTTAGGTACTGGTCTTTAGAAAATCCCGAATTCAGAATTATGACGAGAAGACAATATTTCACAAAAGTGAACGTGTGGTGCGCGATATCCATCCATGGCATCATAGGGCCATATTTTTTTGATAACACGTGCAATAGATTATCATATTTAGAAATGCTGGCTACATTTTTCAATGATGAACTCGAAAATCTACCATTAAATTTTCGACAAAATATGTATTTTCATCAAGATGGTTGTCCAGCCCATTTCGCTCGTGAGGTTAGAGAATGGCTTGACCGCAGATTTGGTCCAAGGTGGATTGGCAGGAATGGCCCAGTTTTGTGGCCCCCAAGAAGCCCCGACTTAACCTTGGCGGATATGTTTTTATGGGGCCGTTTAAAACAAATTGTTTTTGCTACCGCAGTACCAAATGATAGTGAAGTGCTGAAGGGCAGAACTATCCAGACTGTCCAATCGATATCTCAGGAAGAAATCAGAAATTCTTTCACTTATTTGAGAAAGCAATTAGAAAAATGTGTCGAGTATGGGGCTGGAGCTTTTGAATTATGAAATCGTTATCGTATTCTTTTCATGTTAATAAAAATGTTCGTATTATTATTATTATTATAATTACTTCATTAAATAAAGACATTGACAACAAGTATCACCTATTCATTATTCAAGTAAAAACGTTTATTAAGAGTGACTTTTTTTCGTATCTTTCAAAATAAAGTATGTTTACTCTTAAGCAAAATAACATTTTTGCAGGTTTTACCCACCCTGTATAAAAAAATTGAAGTTTTCTATGATGAATCGTATTTTCTAGACAAGCAAAAACGTTTATTAAGAGTGACTTTTTTTCGTATCTTTCAATTTTTAGTCCATTTGTCCTCTTGTAAACCCCATCCGTGAACATACTGTAGAATAAACGTCCCGTTTCTGTCAATCTATTACTAATAAATAAGAGGGGAGGGGCAGAAGGGGGCACATTACCCACTCTCGCTAATTGTAATCCAAATAAATCGCCCCTTAAGACTAATTATAAATGTTCTAACACACCCCAGCTCTATTTTTTTTAACGATTTTGGCTTAAATTTGATGCAGCCTAAATATTAATTCTAAAAGCACACAAATGTATTAGCAACACTTGTTTTTAGGCGAGTTCTTTAATTTTGTTAAAATTTGCCGCTATTCGTCTCATTATCTCGCTAATAAATATTTGCTGCTTAAATAATTTACACCTGTAATTCATGGAAAATTAATTTGCGTCTCCGAAACTGACTGAAATATGACGCTACTCATCCCCTTTATGCCCCTATATTAGCAACACCTAATCGGAATGAAAACTAATTTATTTCCTTCTCTAACACATTGACACTTTTATATGTTGTCCTCCTAATAACAATTTTCGACAAAAACTATTGTTAGTCTAAAAAATGGAACAAGAAAAATCCAGGCATTTAGACTTGTTGTTGAACTTTTTTTATCTGTTCCGTTGACAAAAACCCTAACTTGCTGATACACTATATTTCATAAAATATGTAATTATTTTTCTAGATTTAGCATTTCGCAAAGGACTAAAAGGTACTTGAGGCAATTTGCAGTATATCAGAATCAGCAAATTCAAATTCTCCAAATCCCATATTGACCGAGAAGGCTAAGACATGGACCTTTTCCCTAAAGCGGCAAGTCATCCAGTCAGGCGGACAACAAAAATGCCATTTTGATTATTTGAGATTCGTCTTTTGCATTTCGAATGGCTAGCTTAGCATGGTAAAGATATTACTTTACTTTTTATCTTATATCACAGATGGTTTATACAAATTTATTTGTAAAGATTTATAGGGCTTCTTTGATTAGGCGCCTGTTAAAATAGTTATTTATACAGGGTGTTTAGGTTGGGATAATAATATGATAAACATTATTGTTTATTGAAAATCCACAAAGATATTGCAGGCCAAAGGTTGAGTGATTTTACGAATTTTATCACTTGCCTCAAAAAATTACTTAAATCGTTAAAATAAAATTTTATTATGAAGAATAAAGTCCTATCACCTTCTATATTTTAAAATATTCCTATACGATCAATCGATCATCCTTAGGGCGAGTGGTCTATACAAGATATCATTAGGGTAAATATTACAATTTTTGTGAAAGTACTTACAGGTTAGCACGAAAACGTATCCCATCAGGCAAAACAATGATGCGCACACATATTAGTCATTAATTAATTTAACTTATCACAATCACATATATTTAAAAAGTTACAAAATAAAGATCACGAAACACAAACCCGATCACCGAACAAGAACAAACTAGAGGTTTCGATTTATCCGTATAGATTGTGTGAATGAGGGATTTGGGGAATTTACAGTAATTTTTTGGTTTTGTGTTGGTAAACAAACCATGGCCTTCTTAGGTTGAATTATGTAGAGTGTTCTTTAAATAGTATTACAGCGGAGGCATATCGACGATAAGTTTGGCTCGAGTGTTCATTAGGATTTTGTGTACTAGGGCGCTACTAATTGAAACTTTCTTATTTTAAAAATTAAAAAAGCTCTTTAAATAAAGATTAAAATTACTACTAAATTAATGCTTTCCTGGGGGCCTACATTTTTAATAAAAATAATATGGGGGTAAAAATTGATTTAGCGAAGTTGTTAAACGGTGTATTGATATACAGGGTGGCCATTTGAAAACGAAACAAAGCCAATTTTGGGCAACAGTTGGGCAGCTCTATTAGCACATTTATTGTTCGCAAAAAATAATGAAATGATTTGCACCCTTTTAGCAATTGAGTAAGCCATTATCACTTTTATGCCGATTCTGTAACGAAATTACTACTTTACCGCGACCGAAGGATATGATCTGTAACAAAAATTAAAGGCCACAGGAATAAAACTGCAAACCAGCAAATGCTATTTATCGTGTTGTCATTTTTTGTGATAAAAAAGGTAAAAACAACTTGTTTTTGTACTTTTGGTTGTACAGGCTAGGTAGATAGTAGCAATGTTGAACTCTGGGGTTATACTCTACATAAAAATACCTTTAAAACAAGCTCGAACCCTCTTCCATTTAAAATTTTTGGGGTAGTTGCCAAAAAAAGTATTTTGTCTTTATTTAGGTGGTGTAAAGTTTTGAAGTTTTTGCCAGAATCAAAGTCATGAGTGTTGGTTTTTACGTGATGGGTTCCCAAGAGTGACTATTGTCATGTTGAATTTCTCGATCTAAAGCCACGTTCACACTTGGAGCAACATAACACATCATAATGTAGCAACCTCTCATTCCAACACAAGAAGTTTACCTTTGTTGGAGTATGTTGTGTTGTGTTGCATTATGTTTATGTTGCGGTTGTACAAAAGTTGTTTTATGTTGCGCGAATCCGTTTTTAGCGGTAAAGATTAAAGGATAGTATGAAACATTTGTAAACATTGCTTTCGATGTGGATGGAATCTTGCGAGTTGAGGTTTGTTATATTTTAAACAATTGCAAAAGTACTAAAATCTTGACATTAATTTCCGTTTTCTTTTTGGTTCCATCATATGGAAAAAGCCTGTTAACTGATTCCTAAAAATGGCATATTATATCTTATCACATAACAAGAAACATTTATTTTAAACTTTAAATAGTTCTAGTCTTTTTTCTCATTGTTGTGATTGTTATTAATTATTTTTATATTAATATAATAAGGGTCTCCTCGCATTTGTGGATCCCTATATGCCTAGGCAGGGCTAGCGGTAGTAACGCCTTTGCAAGGGAAGCTAGTAGGTATTTCTATAGTCTATTTCAGAAAGTTGTAGAGTAATAAAATGGGAAATTCCGTCCAGTTCGCTCAATTTCGGTGTCGGCCATAGGCGCAGGTAAACTTTGTGCATTAAATTATTGATGATTACTAACCAATAATTTTAGAGAATTAGGTTAACGAGTATTAAGATAAAATAATATTGCTTGTAATATTAAAATTTCAAGTAATTGCCTAAGAGGATTAGGAAAGGTATGTTTTCTGGCCTGAAGTGTCAAAATCGAAATATTGTGTAGGGATTAGTTAGGTAGTAGATTATAAAGTTACATTTTGGGTTTAACAGGTACCATTTAACAGGTACCATTTAACAGGTACCGAGTTTGGCTCTGGCCTCTTTGGCTGGATCACATAAATAGGTGGTAATTTAGAATAATATATATCGTGTGTGTGTGTGTGTGTGTGTATGACCTTAATAAATATATTTGTTTAGTTGAACGCATCAGTATTTGCTGTTAAGCCGTATATAGTGTTCACGGTATTATAAGATTAGTAATAAAATGGCGACGTTCACACCAACAAAAAAATGTTCCAATAATTCTCCACTATCAGTGAGTGAAAAAGTTATTATTTTAAATGTACATGATTGCATAAAATACGATTATCCAAATTTTACTGTACAAGAAACTGTCGACCGATGTTCCCGAATGACTGGAGTTGGAAAGTCCACCGTTTCTAAATTATTGCGGGAGGGAAAGACGGCAGGTCAAGTGAAACCTCCCAAGAGAAGTCCAGGCAGACCAGTAAAAGTCTTTGATGAAGACACCAAAAGTGTAGTTCGAAGAAAAGTTCACTCTTTTACTTTAAAAAAGAAATACCCACCCTAGATAAGATTCTAATGGACCTTGGCCAGGATGACAGTATTCCGTTTATAACTAGAAAATTTTTATGGGCCACTTTAGAAAATATGGATTTTGTCTGGGAAAAGCATAACCGTAAAACACTTTTACTGGAAAGCGATGGAATTGTTTGCTTGCGACGAAAATATTTGAGAAGTATAAAGCAGTACAGAAGAGAGCAGAAGAAAATCTTTATCTTGATGAGACGTGGATTAATGAAGGTTATATAGTACCAAAATTGTGGCAAGACAAAAATATAACCAGTGAGAGTGACTAATAATCGTCCATATTGGAAGCGAAGAGGGATTTTTAAAAGAAGGTTTGCTAACCTGTCAGTCGTTCAATACGGGAGATTACCACGAGGACATGAATTCGAATGTTTTTGAGGACTATTTTGGTGAAATGATAAAATAACTTCCAGCTGATTCAGTAGTAGTTATGGATAACGCAAGCTATCATTCACGATGCACAGAGAAGACTCCAACTTCATCTTGGAGAAAGCAAGAAATTATCGACTGGTTAACCACCAAAAGTATTGAATTTGAAGATAATTTGATAAAGAAGGAACTATTAGCTATAGCAAATTTACACAAACATCGTTTTATGAAATATGCCGCGGAAGATATAGCAGAAAATCACAGTGTAACTGTGCTGCGCACACCGCCATATCATTGCGAACTAAATCCTATAGAACTTATATGGGTGCAAGTGAAAGGATTTGTAGCAAGACACAACACGACATTCAAAATGCAAGACGTTAAGCTACTGTTTGATCAAGCCATTAAGGAAGTGACACCAGAGAACTGGCGAAAAGCAGTCCATCATGTCATTAAAGAAGAGGAGAAAATGTGGGATCCTGACCACCTGATCGATCGGACCGTCGATCCGTTAACTATAACGTCAAGTCTGTATAATGTATTTTTTTGTATTTTGTATTTTTTTATAATGTTTAATAAAAAATAAGTTTACCTAATACTATGTAATATAATGCCTAAATTTTTTTCTGTTAAAATAAAATTATTTCCTTTTTACGAATATCCGACCGGCACGCCTTCGTCACACCATTTTTAGTGTTTGTAAATGGATAACAATAGGCAAAGCCCATAAATTGAGCCAAACCCGGGTGGTACTACCTGCACTTAATTAAAAGAAAGAATATTGCAATGAAATCAATGCCAAATTATGAAAGTGGCTTAAATATTCGTTGGGTCACTCTGTAGTCCCTTTGCATACCTAATGAGCATTTATTACTCCACACCTTTCTGAAATAGACTATAGCCTCTTTATTTTTGAACTTTAACTAAACTGTTTGATTGAATGTCTGATAAAGCTGATTTACTCTTTTTTATGATCAAGCTCGAGTACTGCAAAAAAAATCATAACGATCTGGGTTGGAAAACTTGACCCCGCCGGAAGGTCGTTCCAGAATGAAGGAGACAGTGTCGCTCGAAGATCACCAATCTGAACTGCGTTACGATGTTGTCTTAGCTTAGACCGCAACGTGTACATTGCCTTTGATTTCATTAACATAATTAATAAAATTTATTTTTCGTTTTTAAATGTGACAAAACAGTGGCAATAAACAAACGGAGACAAAAAGATATTAGTAACAACCCAACTGGTTCTAAGATTTTCTGTATAGATATATCATAATAATTTTCAGTAAACTGCAGGCGGGGATCTGTTCGGGCGCCTCGCAAGCCAACAATATAATTCCAAGAAGGCAGTAAATCTCAACTTTTAGGAGTGTGCGACTCGCTAAAGAGAGAAAAGCATGAAAGGAAGAGGATTAAAGATCAGTAATCTTATAGGATAGATGAATTATGGCGGTATTTCCCGGTTCCATTTCGCTCTTCCAGCTTCCAGCCACCTTTTCAAAAATGTTTGCGGAGAAATTGCCGTTTAGTTGCTTGGGATTATGGAGAACGAAATTAATTAAGATTCTATAGCCCATGCATCTTCGGATTTCGATGCCAGGTGGCAGTATAGACGTTGTCGTGAGACAACATAGTCTTGCCAAGGGCTCGCTTATGATTTATCTGAGCTTTGTACTGCGCCCTACTTATTAAGTGTTCCGAACTGATTAGCTCAGCTTCTAATTTTCTTTAAAACCCTTTATAAATAACGGGTGTCAGCCATGCAGCTTGGGAGAAAGTTTTGTTTTTAGTAGTAACTACAAAAACTTAAACTTGTGAAGAGAAATATCTGTTTTTGTTTATTTGAAACAGAATAGTTCATAAAGGTGGTTTTCCACCAAACTGACAAAACAGCACTCGAGTTAGAGTTGCTAAATTGACAAACATTTTGTCAACTTTTATTTGCCGCGACTGTTTTCAGCAAGTCAACAATGTTCCGTCTCGTGGCGGAAAGATCAAAGGATTTTCATGTTGCATTGCTGTTTTTGTATACACGGTAGTTACTTCGGTGAAAACACCAGAGAGACGCGGAAAGAAAACAGGTGGTATCTGGTATTAGTTTTTGTGTTAGTTACGTTTTGTAACAACTTTTGACACTATATAATAAAGCCCAAATTCGATCTAGAATACTGCGCACAGATTTGGGTCTCTGCTCCTAAACATACTCTGCGACTGATAGATTTCATTCAAAGGAGAGCAATTCACTTGATCGACGACCATGACCCTACAAACAACCTTCAAACTGCGCGGAAAGGTATTCCCAGAAATATCGATATCAATATAGGGTGTCTGGAAAACACGTGAACAACGTTTAACGACAGACTCCTAACGTCAAAATAGGTCTATTTAAGCCGACTTAGTTATATCCAAGAGCGTCACAAATTTGTAAAAATATTGGTTTTTCCTAAATTACGTAAAGACCTGCTAATCGATTTTAATGATTTTTAGTATGTAGACTAATACTATAAAATGATCTTCTCTAGTAGTATAGTCACCGGCTGTAAATAAGTGGAAGTGTTATAAAAGTGATATAATACGTCAACATTTCTCCTGATTTTTTATATCAACGGCGTTATGACAACCAAGATATCTTTGTCGAGTGACTGGATGTATTTGGAAGCTATTTTACCTCTTCAATATTTTTTGCAATATTATAAAAAACTAAGTAAAACGAAAACATTACTTAAGCAAATGTGTAAAATGACCGCCATCTTGCTGAATACACTTATTAACACTCCTTAAAAAATGATATTGGACCCTACATGTCTCGGGGTTATTAAAATGGTTGCCTGCATTTAAAATCCGCGTCAATAAAATATCATGGCGTGTGTTTACCGAAGTCTTGTAAACTTTTGTTTTAATAGCGCCCCACAAAAAGAAGTCACACATATTTAACTCCGCAGAACGTGGTGGCCATTTTACTGGTGCATCATTGCCCCTTCCAATCCATCGGTTGGGATATTGATGAAGTAAGTATTGCCGAACGGCAACGGAAAAATGGGGCGGGGCACCATCATGTATATAACACTTTTCCCTCCGAAGTAAAAGGGGTCAATTTTCCAGAAGAATTGGTAACGTGTCTTGCAAAAAATTTAAATAAATATTTCCATCTAACCTGTCTGGAATAACAATAGGACCAATAAGGTAGCTATCAATAATACCTGCCTAAATATTTAATTTAAATTGATGCTGATGATGTGCAACCTTAATGGCATGTGGATTTTCATCGGAATAAATATGTTTCTAATAAATTGACAAAATGTAAGGCGCATGGGGGGATCAGTCGGTATAAATTCCTGGACTTTTTTCACGTGATATGGATGTAACAACTGTTCTTTTAAAACCTCATTGACAATCGTTTTACTGGTACTTGGTTCTTCTTCAACTCTTTCCAGAATGTTCTCTTCTGTTTCCACAGTTCGAGTTGTTCGCATACGACCCCTGCCTTCAAATTTTTTCTCAAAGCTGCCCGTTTCCCGTAGATGGCGCTCGATATTAGCAAATGTTCGGTGGTTTGGTATTTGAGGGTTAGCAAATCTCTCCATGTAAACCCTAAGTCCTAACACTCTGACGCCCATTTCCTTGACAAAACCCGTATACCAGGAGCATGGTAACCTTCTCAGAGTTCGCATAATTTTTCATGTTTAATGGTAAAATGAACTTGTAATTCAAGAATGTTGATCGTATACTTTAGTCAATTTCATAGACTGGTGACAATTTGTCAATAAATGTCAAATTAATAAATGCCATAGCAACAAGGTCACTAAAAAAATTAATAAGTGATGTATGCAGGTAATTGTAAATATTTTTTTTCTGGCAAAACAGCTCATCCAACGAAAAATATTGAAGAGGTAAAATAGCTTCCAGATACATCCAGTCACTCGACAAAAATATCTGGGTTTTCATAACGCCGTTGACATAAAAAATCAGGAGAAATGTTGACGTGTATTATATCACTTTTATAACACTTCCACTTATTTACAGCCGGTGACTATACTACTAGGGAACGTCATTTTATAGTATTAGCCTACATACTAAAAATCATTAAGATCGATTAGCAGGTCTTCACGTAATTTAGGAGAAACCAATATTTTTACAAATTTGTGACGCTCTTTACCGGCTAAACCAGACAATTTTGGATATAACTAAGTCGGCTTAGATCGACCTATCTTGACGTCAGAACGTTGTACACGTATTTTCCGGACACCCTGTATATCGAATTTCTATAAAAGACCAAGAAACTAGTAAAAACGACTTCAAAATTATCTTGTTCTATCTGCGGTTGGATCAACTTTAAATATTGATACTGATTCTAATGCAGATTGGAATTATCTTCCCTTCCTAAAAATTATATCTGGAATCACAAATTGCATTGGTAGATCGCGTTTCTCCAGAGAGTCACGAACCAGTCTAGGCTGTTTACTAATTTTATAAAGTCCAACTTTGAACGCAGTTCCAAATTTGTCAATCACCATTCCACTAATTCTGCAATAAACGAAGAAGTTTGTAAATTCGAAAAACACCACCTAATAAATAAATGTCTATATTTCTCTATTCTTATTAACAATGAACAAAATTCAAAAGTAACGTGAATCGTGTCTTTCTAACACGCACTGCTCGCAGAGCCCCATAAAAAGTTTTTCCTACAGCACAGCATGCGTGCATATCTGTTATCTTGTTCTCTAGACTAATTATTAAATTTAATGTAGGTACCTAAGGTACCTATGTATTGAAGTTCTGGGCGTATGGGTTGATTGGTAATTGGTTGTTAATTCCAACGACCATAAATTTACTCTTTGAGATCCTCTGTCATGTGGTACTATGCATTGTACTTTATTCAATGTCACCCTCATATTTATATCGTCATAACTTTATTGCGTCCTTTTAAAATTCATCCTTGTTGCGTCCACCCGTGGTGGAGTGGTTGGTAGCATGATACTAAGACGACATCTTAGTATCATGGGTTGGTAGTGCAGTAGTTGGTGGCAGAGTGGTTGTTATTACGGTTTTGACCATTAAATGCAGCACCATTGAATATATATCCACCTAAAATTTCAAATTCCCACTCTTCGTATGCGTTGAAATCCAAGAACATACGAATGATTATGATTATACCATCTAAGAGGATCTAAAAATCGAAATTTCGAAAACCAAAAAAAGTTCAAGGTATGCACAAATAGAGCTTTTTTGACACGCTGAACCAAATGGTGCCATTTTGTTTCATACGAGGCCTAGTTTTTTCCAATAGTTAAATAATCACCTTAAAATATTGAATTTTTCGCTATTTCGATATATATTTTGAATTTTCAGAAAAATGCTACGATTTATGGGAAAAATCTCTTCACTATCAGATAGAGATCTATTTCCCGTACATTTGCTTCTTAAAATAGTAACGTGTACTGGTTCAGTTTTTTTCTAAACGCAAGAATCCTTAAAATATGTTGTTTTTCGAAAGTTTATCTAACTAAATTAGAAAATAAAATGAGACGAGCCAGCAAACCTACTGATATGCGGTTTTGACCATTCGATGCAGTACCCTTAAAAATATATCCACCTAAAATTTCAAAGTCCTAAAATAGCTCTTTTGAAGAAGAAAAATGTAATGTTTGCTCGTTTCTCCATATATTCTTGACAAATTGACGAAAGCTAAAAATCTAAAAATATAAACATATACTATTTAAATGTTTTGATCTGTTTAATATGTAAGTTTACTTAGTTCATTGGTCAACAAGATCACCTGATTAAACACCTTTGGTTTTTTATGGCGGTACTCTAAACATTCTAAACGGATTGTTTATACAGACAGCTCCAATAATTTAGAAGATTCAAAATTCTTTGTGTGTGTCTCAAAATAAACTAAAAACAATAATAACATAACACTTATTGTCCTAACTTAACACTAATTTGGGTTTATTTTTATTAATCAACTGTGAAATAACGAACAATTAATTTTATTTAGTTTATTATTATTAATATTCATGTCCCTAAAAAATAAGAAGAAATAAATTGAAATTTTACAATTATTATCTCTTTATTAAGGAGTTTTTAGAAAATTCATGCAAAACTAAATCAGTTCATACAGTCACCAAACAAAAGAGTAAAAATGTACCTAATGTTCCATTAGAACATGATAGCAAAATTTCCATGTTTAATATCTTTCTAATACCCAAAAAGATCTGTCGCTATTTCTGATACCAACCAGTAGGGATGTGTTTCAGTAATTTTACGGAAGCTCCCAGAATTTTAGCTTATGAATTAACATAAAAATAGAACGCCCAGTATTTTTACTATCATCTCCGTTATAAACATAAAGATGAGTGATAAACAACGATACATATAATATAAAATACAATACTTTTTTGTTATAATAATAATTTTACGGCCAAGGAAAAATTATCGATATCAAAACATAATTTAGGTAGATAACAGTTTTATTATCGCAGCCTTATTTTCTATGTCACACTACTTGCTCTTATCTCATTTTATCCGGCCCAATCTCATGTTGACTCAGTCTACATACAAAGCGTTTAGGTAGAAGACCAGGAACTAAAAAAATATAAAAACAAACGTTAAGAAACATGTAATGAGTACATTCCTCATTGAACGGCCCAATATGTGATAGCACAAAAATGTGTCATTTTTTAAAATTTAATAAAACTATCGCGTCTTTGTTTTATGGTTTCAGTCAGTGATTGTACAACTTTAATAGGTACACCTGTGGAAAGTCACACAATGACTATGTATTGGATGTTGTGGTTCCTTCCCTTAGTGCAAAGCTATTCTGTGACGTTTACATGCCCAGAATTGTGCATCTGCGATAGTGAGACTGCTAACTGTCAAGAAAATGGCCTTACAGAATTACCTAGTGATATTGATTTTGAGGTAGGTAGAACCTGAACTTTCTAGAAATAAACTTCCTTTTTTTCAAATGGTGAAAGCTATTAATAGACCGAATTCCATAATTACCTAATTATTTTTATGATAGATTAAGATTATGATGTTTCTAAACCCATCGTCTTATAGCCCTTTTACAAGATTCATGTTAGCTCGCCCTATAATTTGAATGAGTATATGACTAACCAATTACACTGCATTTTGACAGTTATAATTAGAAATAATGCGTGATCAACATTGTGTTGTCTAAAATAATTATCTGCTGAACTGAAATTGTTCTAATTCAATTAAAAAATTAATCCTGCTTTATTGTGGGCAAAAATGATAGTAGGGTAAAGCAAAAGGTCACAATGTTAATTCTGTATAAGGTGAACATGCAGATCGTACTTCTAACTAAACTAATCTTATTATTTAACATTTTAACAATCAAATTCAGAGTTATAAAACATGCCTTATAAACCCATAAAGCTATAAGATCAACTGGATTAGAAACATACTTTTGATAAACCACGGTTGTTATTCAATGTAGAGATTTAAGGTTAAAAATTATGCAAGGTATATTACAGTGGCGGATCCAGAGACTTTTTTTGTGAGGCTTGACTTTTACCTTTGGGTGTAATTCCATTGCGAAAAAAATTCAGTCAATTACTACACTGACAAAATCTATGAATTCTGAGGTTCTGGTTCTAGCGGGGGGGGGGGGGGAATTTCCCTAATTCCCCCCCCCACCCCCGTGGATCCGCCACTGGATGTAATAACTTATTCGGGCGCTTCCTATAACTTTATTAGTGCGCAAAAATCAGTTAAATTACTCAATACTCACAGATACCAAAAATGCAAATTAATACTTAGTAGGTAGGTATAGGTACTGTACCTAAATAGAATTGAAGCAGCAAAAAATGCATGACAAATCCCAATTGCAAGGAATATCTAAATTAGAACAAGTTTTTCTGCGTGCAAAATTGACGGAAACAGTTTGCCATTATGGATAGGGGTAAAATTTTATATAATGATGCATAATATCCGATATTTTTAATAAAGACCTCGCGTCAGCCTGATTTATTGCTTGTATAATATAGCAAATCAAATCCTAATATATACAACGTAATGATAAATAATTACATACATATTTTCAATTGATGATTAGATCGTAAGAGTGTAAATATGTGTTCAAAAGTTCAAATTGCATGTACCTAAAACTGTGGAGGAGAAGTAGTAGTAGTAGTAGTAGTAACAAGATTTATTTTAGCAATACTGCTATAATATTATAAATTCTAGTTTTTCTAACAATAATTAAAACATTTAAAATTACAATTTTATTCATCAAAAATATTTTTAAATAAATTTTATCAGATATTTTGTTTTCTAAGTAATGATATTTTTAAGGATTTTTTAAATTTACTTAAGGAATTTTGCTTCTTAATTAAAGAATCTAAATTATTATATTCGTGAAATCCTTTTAAAAAGATAATTTTTTGTCACTTTCCCTAAACAAAAATTTTGATTGTTTCTGGTTTGATAGTTATAATTTTCAAAGTTTTGCGTTATTAAGTCTTTTAAATGAGATGGTAATAAATTATTTTGAATTTTATAAATAAAAATACAAACTAGGAAAAATATTAATTTTCTTATATTCAACCATTTAAGTTTATTTAAAATATACTTTATTTTTGTGTATTTATCAACATTTAATAATGCGCTTTCTATCTGTTAACCTTGCAGAACCCCAGGGATCCTAAGGACCTTGGGGTTAATATTGGTTATACCAAAGAAAATTGTTTCATATTATATTATTATAACTAAATGTCTTTGGGTAATATTCTACTTGTCAGCAAATTCCATGGTTTAGATTTCGACGAATGCGCTGGGATAGAAAATTTTAAAATTTGTTAGAACTGCTTCGCTATCTTGTCAGGAAACTGGATCTTCAGCGTTACCTATTAAACATTTTAACGCCAAATTCAAAAACTAACTGATTCTTGATACCATTATATAAAGAACTAGATTAGCAAATATATAGAAATTCAATTTTGGCTCATTTTGAATTAATAGTGTACCTACTTTCTACCTGACCTAACTAAGTTAGTCCACTGCCTGTGTCTTCACTACTGCATGACTAAAAAAGCTTTAAAAGTTTTCGGACTAGACGTGATTAATCAGGAAAAGCCGTTGTCGCAATCAGCAAACCGCAACAGTATCTAGACAGTTTTTTTGGCCAAGTATTAGACAATTGGCGAAACAACCTTGGCTCCAGTAATTTAAAAATAAATACAGCTAATTTTCCGCCAGATTAAACTAATCTAACTAAGTAATATCAATTAAACTGATTCCAAAATAATTTGTACCCTAGCTGCGTATTAAAAGAAACAATTGCTTTGTAGAGAAATGCATGCAGATGAGGATTATATCATAGGAAGAACATATTTTCTAATCAGTACTTTAAAGCGACGTAACGTTCTAATAATTTTATTTAAAAATGCAGTGCAATTCTCTAGTGCATGTTAATTTAATTATCCGCTACTAGTCACCGTAAAAAGATATATATGTCAATACTCACATGGTTGAATGTTAGCATATTATCATTTACATTGTATTAAGTACATAAACGTTTTACCTGTCAGGTCAGAGTCACAAGATAGCTGGCTACTATCTGGCTAGCAAAAGCTCTGTTATATCAAGACCGAGATGCGGCTGAAAAACAAACAAGAACACACAAAATCCATTTTCATTTTACAGCATGTGCTTGTCAAATTCATAAATAAATAATTATATCAATTACTTTTACCTGTAATAAACGCTTTATACGAGAAGAAAAATATCTTCCTGGTACTCCTTCATATCAAGTTCTAATAGATTTAAACCGACTACGCATGTTATAATTCAAAATCAATTTTCTCGGGTTTGTAATCAGAAACTTTGCATCTTGATGTAGATAGGTAGATCTAGACAGAGGCGTAACTAACTAAAATCAGCAGCATCCGTAAGGAGCCAGTTTGAGGGAGTCAAATTCATTTTCTATGAACTGCAGGTATAAATTAAGCAAGACTACAACTACTGATATATTAAAAAATTCTCCTGCGTCCAAAACATTGAAGGTATTAAAAGTTGCGAAAAAGTACTGGCCAAGAATAGATGAGGAAAATTCAACGTCAACTAACCCTTTACTAGTCAACAGCAATCATAGGTCTCAGATCATTCATAAAAAAATAGATGAAGAAGACCTCCCTCCGCTATACCGGGTGTTGCATCGTCGAGCGGGACATAGGAAATCCCATGTAATTTTAAATGGGGTCAATTATTGGCTTCCCTAATTATTTTAGAGAAAAATTCTATTTAGGTTTATTAAAGAGCACTAAAACCCACATTCAAAAGAATAACTTTAGATATTTTTGATGAGCCCGTTTACGGGTTATCGCCGATTTCTTTTTAACTATTTCTCCTTTTTATGGCCCCGTATTTGCGGGCACCAGTCAAGGTAAAAGATGACTGTCAAATAAAGTTGTCATTTTGAAATGTGTGCTTTATTGTTATAAAAACTCGTACATCGAAAATATTAGCCATGAATTACACTTCTGAAGAAAAAATATTGATGATTAAATGGTATTATCAAGGAAATAGTTATCAAAATGTGTCAGACATGTTTGCTGCTCTGTATCCGAATAGACTGATACCTGCAAAATCTACAGTCGAAAGGACTATCAAGAAATTTGAGACAAAAGGCACTGTAATAAATAACTGCAGATGTGAAGAAAGGCAGGAACAAAGAAGAGATGCAAGAAATGATAGGGACTTGCAAGTTTTATTGTGCGTGGAAGAAAATGATGGGAAGATCAGCACAAGGAAACTTGAGGATGACATAGGATTAGATCACACCACAGCGTTACGAGCTTTGAAACGACATAAATATTATTCATACAAATATGAAAAGCACCAAGAGCTAAGAGATAGGGACGAAATACGACGAGAGGAGTTTTGTTTTGGTATGATGGAAAGAGCAAACATGGATAGGGAATTTTTAAAAAACATTTGTTTCACTGACGAATGCACATTTACCTTAAACAATGAACCCAATGTTCAAAATTATCGATATTGGAGCAAAGAAAACCAACACAGGTTCGTGGAAACAAGGACGCAATATCCACAAAAAGTTAATGTATGGGCTGGGATTTTCGGCGAAAATATTATCGGGCCATTATTTCTTACACGAAATTTAAATGCAGAATATTTTTTGGAACTACTTGAAGATCATATTTTACCTACTTTACATGATGCCGCCAGGGAAAATCAGGAAGTTTGGTACCAAATGGATGGCTGCCCGGCACATAGTACCCTGGCTGTCCGGAAATATTTAAACCGTGCTTTTAATGGAAATGTTATTGGCTTAAATCATACAGTAAATTGGCCAGCCAGGTCTCCTGATTTATCGCCAAATGATTTCCTTCTCTGGGGCCATTTAAAAAACAGGATATACAAAGATAAAAAATACCCAAATCTAGACGAGTTAAAAAATGCTATTTCTGCCGAATGCAATAGAATTTCAGTTTACCAACTAGCGAATGTAAGAAGAGAATTTTATGATCGCCTCGGTTATTGTCTAGCAGTCAATGGAGGAATATTTGAACAACTTCTTAAATCCTAAAGTTCTAACAATTTAATAGTAACTACCTATTAATTAGTAAAATATTGAAACATGTAAAATGTCATAATTAACCTTGTAATTGGATACTTTATTTTAGTTTTATTCAGATTAATTTGTACTCATAAATACACCTTTAATATTTTCGATGTACGAGTTTTTATAACAATAAAGCACACATTTCAAAATGACAACTTTATTTGACAGTCATCTTTTACCTTGACTGGTGCCCGCAAAAAAAGGAGAAATAGTTAAAAAGAAATCGGCGATAACCCGTAAACGGGCTCATCAAAAATATCTAAAGTTATTCTTTTGAATGTGGGTTTTAGTGCTCTTTAATAAACCTAAATAGAATTTTTCTCTAAAATAATTAGGGAAGCCAATAAATTACCCCATTTAAAATTACATGGGATTTCCTATGTCCCGCTCGACGATGCAACACCCGGTATACCAGAACTCGCCAAAAATAAATCAATAATAGATAGATAGATAGATAGATAAAAGCATAAAGAAGGCTAGCTTCTTTCCATATCTATGACTCTCGGAGACCCTAAAAGCCAAATTGCCCTAAATTTAGTGCCTTGCCGCAGAAAATATAGCTAGCTATATTTTCTGTGGCCTTGCTTAAAACGACATTACTGTATTCTTTATTAACGTTATCCTGGTCCTGACAAATTCGATTATTGCATTTTATCTTTATACGGAATGCAATTAGTCAATGATGGTGAACATAATATAACAAAAAAGGGTTTTCTTTGAATATGTCCACTATTATAGCAACCAATCATCGTAAATCAAACATACTGTGGACAATCGTGTAGGTTAGCTAATAGCTATAAATTATATTATTGGAAAGTGAAACAGAGACGTAAGCGCCGATCGAAAACGAATAAACAGGGTTATTTTATTATTGAGAAAGACGCTTCTGTTGGTTATTTTCAACAGGCTTACTTCAACCCTATGGGCAGGGATGGATTAACCCTTAACATTGTAAATGACAAGGGGGACCAAATATATTTTTTTTTATAAATATCAACTGAAAATGTGTTTAAATCATTTACATCATCGACGCAACTATATAGTCCGTCCCAGATACGAGAAAGTAAGGTGCGGAATAAAAAAAAGTAATTTATTGTTTTTGCGAACAATATCTCCACAATTCTTGATTATCGCCGTGCGAGGCATTGACAGTGAAACCTTATTAGATGAAATGATCTCTCTAATAGGCACCACTGAACGATGACGTGACTCAATGCGGGTATCTACATATACTTGTTGCAAACAAGTTGCTATTTCTTGTATCCTGTTGAGAAAATGTCTTCTTGTTGGTGATACTTTTATTTCACAACAACTTAAGTGGTAAACCGTGCATGTACACAGACTTCCTATTTCTAACAATAAATTTTATTTTAGTTGTTGCAAAATTTAACTTTGTCTTTTTGCATATTTTTTTAGATTGTCAATCTGGATTTGTCCTACAACAGCTTTGAAACCTTTCCAGGTCAAATCGGCAAGTATTCAGGGCTGAAAATCCTAAACATGTCACACAACAGAATATCTACATTAAAATTTTCGGACTTAGAAGGCCTGGGGAATCTGGAGAGTCTGGATTTAACATTCAACTTGTTCCACGACTGGAAAGATATACACTCAAGTACCTTTCTCCCGACGAAAAACTTACAGTTTCTAGATTTTTCGAATAACCCTTTGAGAAGCATTCCAAAATATTCAAACCACCTGTACATTGAATCGTTAATAATACTTCGATTAGCGAACTGTTCAATGAAAACTATTCCAGTAAACGTGTTTAATCGGTTAACACATTTAAGAGAACTGTATCTATCCGATAACCCGATAACAACGGTAAACGAGACATTCCAACTGGATAATTTAAAAGTTATGGATATGAGTGGTTGCCGTTTAAATTATATTGATGAGAATGTGTTTGCCAGTCTGATAAACCTAGAAATACTTACGCTAAAGAATAATGTACACTTGAAAAAGTTTTCCTGCCATTCAGATTTTTTGATGTATTTGGATCTATCGAGCTGCACGTTGGAAAGGGTTCCCAGTGGAAGTTTTGTAAGATTGACTAGGTTGGATCTGTCAGGAAACTACTTAAGAACAATTCCTGGAAATAGTTTTAAAAACTTTTTTAATTTACAAGTTTTAAATTTGTCTACAAATGCCATAACCTATATTCATGATACAGGACTACAAGGACTGGCAGAGGTAAGAAAAATAGGCAAAAGAATAGGTATAGTATATTTTATATCTTTTGGAATTCAACGACTAGAAACAAAATTCAAAACCGAAAAAAATTGAGCAAAAATATAGTTGAAGGCAGTACTTTCACAAGGCGATCGAATCAATACAATGATTTAGCAATTTCGCAATTTTTACGCTGGTCACTCGATTGACCAGTAAAGTCATTAAATAATAACATAAATACAGAGCTAAAAAGTCTTTTAATTTTCGCTGAAATATAGTATAGGTTTTTGCTTATCTAAATTTGTAGCGGTGATTGGTCTGACAAATTGGCTATATTGTACCAAAAAATCTGCCTTAGTAATTGCTCTTTTACTTGTATTTTAGGTGATAACCATTGACCTATCCTACAACAAATTAACAGGCTTAAGCGAAAATCTTCTAAACAACAACTCAGCTTTGACACACCTCAACTTATCTTACAATTACATCAGCTCCCTTGACAGTATCAGCAGTAAATCCCTGAAAATGTTGACAGCGAGTTACTGTGAAATATACGAACTAAATAGATACAGTCTATCTCTTTTGCCAAATTTGGTAACCTTAATGTTATCCAGAAACTTTTTGACCACGTTGCCAGATGGACTTATAGCTAGAAGCCTCGCAGTTTTGGACGTAAGTTCCTGTCGAATAAAATCGCTGACCAATAGAACTTTTAGTGAAATGTTCTATTTACGTCAAATAAATTTGGCAAGTAATGCTCTGGCAACCGTAGATCCATCGTATTTTCCTAGAGCATTTAATGTCATCATTAGAGACAACCCTTGGAGATGCGATTGCCCACAGCTTCAGAGAATGTTTGAATGGATGACCACCTACAGTTCACACAAATTAAATGATCTTATTTGTGATTCGCCAGAAAAAGTTGAAGGTAGGTAGTTAATGTATCATGTGTTGCGTACTCGAGAGGCAGAACTTACCACCTAAATAATAATTTTTTGATTTTAGGTAAAACCTGGGAACAAGCTTGCCTTAACGAATGGTATCCTAATCAAATGGCCAAAGATACTATGTGGTACTACTCCGTAGGCGTGGTAGTGGCAATGGTAATATCTCTTTTTGCAGTAGTAGTATTAAGAAGAGTAAAAAGCATTCAAGAAGAGCGACTTCGCGCACAAGAAGAAGCCAGACGAGTTGAAGAAAGAGAAGCCTTAAGGAGAATGCAGGAACGTGAGCGAGAAGTGAGAGAAGAAGAAAACAGAAATGCTCCGGATCCACGAGAGCTTCAAGGACCTCCATCTTATACTGAAGCATTGTTACTTCCAAGACTGGATGCTTCACACCCTAGCTTAGCTGGTAGCGTACATAGCTTTGGTTCCAGGCCTAGTCTAAGAGGAAGCAATACTGATATAGCCAAGAAGAATCGAATAAGAAGAAAGCGAAGAAGGAGGAAGTCCGAGGAAGAGCGGCGTGCTTCAAGAATCACCATCGATGAGTCCGATTCTTCAGATGGGAACCAATCGCAAGAACAGTTGGCAGCTAGAAGAAAGCTGCCACAGGCTCCTCCTTTAGAAAGTGATTTTTAAAATTCTCAATTCAAGCCACTCCTTAAAACACCCAATAACAGATCTAGAATACTTTTAAATTAAATTTGAGCTGAATTTGGCCTATAAACAACTTCATAGACATTATTAGAGTTATTACGAGTATAAGAACTTCTATAGAACTCATTTGCCATACTTGTTTTAAGTACTAACTAACAGCCGTTTCGCCATTATTAATTTAATTTGTAAATCGACATAGACATTGGAATGTTCATGTTAATAGATCCGCAGTCGTATAGTTTAAGTAATTTAACAAATTGATAGTGAATAAACCATCCGACAGCAAAATAGCTGCTGCAAATTCATAGCTCAGGTAGGCATTTGACATGACAGTCAGACGTACAGGGTTTTCGTTTATATTTAGATCCCTATCTAGAGCGAAAACAATAAGAGATAGAAAAAAACTTTAAATACAAAAGTGTTAGGATTTTTTATGGATATTTTAACCCTGTGTCTATTTTATCAAATTTATAGATATTTATTTCCTGATTTCAAAAATATATAGTTTGTCTATATCTATTTAAAAAGTTCTATATATTTTCGTTTATAAGTCTAGAATGCCTTGAAAATTAAATGATAAAGTCTGCCGGCCTTTTCTTATTGCAATTATTACGTCTAAAAAGCCATGGAAAATAATAGTATACTATTAACCAAGCCATCATTATTGCCCGAGCGGCAAGTTTAAATCACGAGGAGCGAAGCGACGAGGGATTTAAGACGCGAGGGCTATAAGCTGTCTAAACCGTGGTTAATATAATATTTTTTCTACTACTACAAACTTTATAAGACATTTATCTTTATAGTATTAATAATTATAAAAAATTATAGGTAGGTATAAGTATATTTTTTAATCAAGTTACCTGCGCTTTGGAGTTGGCAAAATATTTTGTTGTTTTGTCAGGTGGCTTTATCAATGTCAATTTTTGTTCATTTATGTCATCAGATTTCACGAGTTTTCCGTTTTTTTAAATGAGCGAAGAAAATGTTAGTGATATTATTATGTGTACACCTCCAGAATTAAGGATGGAAGCAGAAAAAATGTTGATTGTACCTATCGATATTTTACAATATCAGGCGTCTCTAATAATCTAATATGTATTGATAATTATCTGGTTGCCTAACCACAAGAAATGATGTTTATGAATTCATGTTGTAGAATCAAAAAATCAAGTTACTTGCGTTCAAATAGATTCTTGAAGATCGGTCAATAATGGATTTCAATGCCTTATTATTGACCATGGTCAATAATAACTTATAAGGTAGAGAAAAACGATTTCTAACGTTAATAACGATCAATAATGGCGATGTTATAGGTTAGTAGTGGAAAAATGTTATTATGACATTTTTGGCATTGCTTACTTGTTTGCTTGTAATAAACTAACATTTTTCCTCGTATTTATAATAATAAAATGGGATATTCTGCAGCAGAGAAATTCGATATTATCTGTCTATATTATTCAAATAATAGAAATTAATTTGCAACTCGTAATGAATAACACAGGTTATTTCCCAATAGATGTTTACCTTCCAGAAGCACCATTAAATATGTTGTAAAAAAATTTGAAGAGACCAAAAGCTTAGAAAGAAAAAAGAGGACAGCAATGAGGGATGAGAAATTAGACTTAAATGTCTTGCTGTTCTATGAAGGTGATTATTCAGATTATTTACATTATTTATAATAATTATTAAATCTTACTATAATAACTTTAGTATTACAGAAAATCCTGAGTATTCTGTACCAGATGCGGCAGGCCGTTTTAACAAAACTTTATCAAAAATTCACGAAATTTAAAAAAAATACTGTTATTATCCCTATAAATTTTTACCAGTCCAAAAATTAGCAGAAGATCACAAGAGTTAGAGTTTTATTTGAATATTTCAAGAAGGCGTGAAATCGATGGAAATTTTTAAACAAAATTGTATTCACCGACGAGGCAACTTTCAGCACAGCTGAAATGTTTAATTCAAAAAATAAACATTTTTGGGCAAATTCAAAATTCAGCCTGTTGGGATTCAGGGCCGTAGGTCTATAAATGTTTGTTGCGGCATTATAGGAAATAAAGTCATTGGTCCAATAATTTATAATAGGACTTTAACTGGCCTAAGATATTTGGAATTTCTTGAGAATGAGATTAAAAACTTTTTAGAAGAGCTTCCTCTCAACCAACACGCTACGCTTATCTGGCAGCAGGGTCTGAGAGAATATTCCATCTTATTATTATAAATACGAAGAAAAATGTTAGTTTGCAATGCTAAAGATGTCATAGTAACATTTATTTTACATGGCTTTCCAGACGTAATAATTGCAATAGGAAAAGGTCGGCAGACCTTTTCATTTTATTTTCAAGGCATTCTAGACTTATAAACGAAAATAAATACCACTTTTTAAAATTTTGATTGCGAATATCTTAAAAACGGTTTCAGCTTATATAGACAAACTTTATATTTTTGTAATCAGGAAATAAATATCTATAATTTTAGTAAAATAGATATAGGGTGTTCCATTTAAAAAAACATAAGTTGCTTATTTTTTTCGGCATTGTAATCATCTTTTGGAAATTTTTTGCTAAGATTCTGATTATTCAGTAAAAATCCTAAAGCTTTCATATTTAAAGTTTTTTTCTATCTCTTATTGTTTTCGCTCTAGATAGGGGACTAAATATAAGAGAAACCCTTGTACCACATTTAAAATCTACGAAAGAATGTTTCCGGTCACATTATTAATACAGTAATTCACTTTCAATAAGTTAAGAAAAAAAAATATAAGACTTAATATTTGCAGGTTCGCTTAGAAATATTATTTTGTTAAATTTGTATGTGTTGTGATTTAAAAAACCTGAAATTGGTTGCATAATAGGCATATATATTATTATTACAATACTAAGACTAATACTGTTACGTTTACATTTTATTTTACCTTATGCAGTGTTATTATTTTGTACAAAAATTGTTTTAAATATAGCGTCTAGTATTTTGTTAAAGATTTACTTAATCATAAGTAGCTTTCATTTTATATTTTAATCCCTAGGGCCCTCCCCTTATTCCCTAGTATCATTTTATGCCTTTTGCTATGTACTTTGCGAGTACCTTATTATGTCGGATATTATGAAAACTTTTATAAAATTAACTACGAGTATTAAAATTATTTCGAAGTAATAAAATAGTTGACACATATTAAAATAACTTACACGCCTGAGCAATTCTAAAGAACAAATGCACTAGCGCTTAAATTACTATTTAATTGCTGATTATTATTACACTTAGCTAAACACAACTATTCTATGATATCGATGAAATTAATTGAATAAAATGTATATGATATAATATATTAAAATATACAGGGTATACCAAAGTGAAGGAAGAACTGGAAGGCAGGAAGAATTTGAAAATTATTTCCCCTTATCTGATTGCCAACTTTCTTTCCAAAAAAGTTCTTCATTTCTATAATTTACTTCCGTGACATATGTTACACATGTGACCCCAGGAAAGATAATACAGTGAGTTTAGGTTAACTATATTATGATATGTAATATTCCACAAATAGTGTTAATCGTCATGCCAAAGCAGATTATCCATCAATGCAGAAATGCGTATCACAACATCTGTAACAATCAAAACACCGTACCCGTATTTTGCCTGCTTTATCTAGTAAAGGCAATCCACATTTTCTTCATCTTGATTCTTATCTTCATCAGAGTCAATATAAGTGTATAATATTTTTTACGGCCGAGTAAAACAGGCAAATGGCTCTGGTTCTGTTTTTGTTCATTCCATTGTTTTCATTTTTTGGTTGCCATTCTGCAAAGAAACCAGCTTTGGAAGTTACACATTTAAAAATTCCATATATCCAAAAGTCCATTCCTATTTTTGTATATCCGATATTAGGAACACCCATTGTGTTCAATATTAGACGCATGGCAATATTTGTAGGATATATTAGATATTCTAAGAAAAAAATATTTTGTCATGAAATCGATGAAAATCTAAAATAATTTCTTTGCCATGGGAGTAGGTATTCCCTTACTTGAGACCGTATCTCCTAAAACACATGTATTTTCTTATGGAGAAATTTCCATTATTCAGCCATGCGCATTCCGTTTTGATGGCATCCATTTCAACACAAACATTATAATGTACTTTTTCCTTTTTGTGACATGCGTAATTGATATAGTAATTGTAGATATGCTTTAAAGTTCCTGTACAAACCTGTTTAGGACTCTGTTGACTGATGCAGTGTGGATTAAAAATATTATTATTTTAAAATTATTTATTAAATTTAAGGCACAAAACTTTGTTTATAAGTAATTGGTATAATTAATCGGTGTTATAATCATAAGCCTCTTGATTAAGAACGACCATTTTAATTTAATTGTATATTATGTTGTTAATGTTACATGGTATATTTTACGTAGAATAATAGTTTTTAGATTTAGGATTAGACAATCTCCTTGTATTTACATTAAATCATTAAACAAGTTACATAAAAAGGGGGAGGTTTTACGTTTTAATATTTAAGTTAAACATACGTGTATGTCAAGGATAAAGCTAGATCAAAAGGATGGAACGAAATCGAGAAAAGTATTCAAGTAGTTGGGATAATTTTAGGGTTTTTCACAGGGAACCGACCTAGATGTCTAGGTAGATTAAATAGCAGTTGCTTGTACCTGATCGCAAAATGTGTTTACCAATCAAGTTGTAGTTAGTTAAAAAAAGGCATTGGTTTTATCTGGATTAAACCGTTCTGATTTAAAAATAATTATTATATCAATGAAATATTCTTATGAAATATATAGTGTAACATACACAAACCTTTATATTATATTCATCGAATTGAATGATTTTCACACTTACCTAGAGTGGACCTTCTATTGGATGGCCGAAGGCAACATAGATTTTTTTCTCTTCAATAAATAAAAAAAAGAACCACATGCGGACGCTGAACTCTAATCAGCATATTTTACTAGTAAATGGACCTATTATTGTTGTGTACAATGATTCGATGATTTATCATAGTTTTGTATGCGATCTACGAGGGTTCCACCCATATGCTATTAACGACTCACTTTTTTCAAATATCACTCGATGTCAGTGTTGTAGTTCTGGTTGCGATAACACAGAGTAATTGGCTGTTGACAGTGTTTATAAAATAAAAATAGACTAACCTTTTCTGCAAACGTTCTTAGGGACCGTTGTCTTCTTTTTTTTTTTATAACGGATATTGACACAAAAACGGCAGTATAGTGGTCTTTTGTTAATTTCGGATTTATTTGATGTGTTGATTGACGAGGCAAATATCATTGATGATCAGTGGTGATGATTGATATTTACGTTTTACCTGTTAGCCTGACTTTGTAATCGTTTTCAAAATTTCTTCACATTACGACCCTGATGATGAGCTCGCAAACGCATAGACAAAAAGTTTTTTAAATATAAAAGGTTTAAGGAGAACGTTTGCCCTTAAACATTATACGCTTATTTAAGACAATATTAATTTAAACTACAAAAAAGTATATTGTTTTTATTAAAATTGTACTATTTATACTTTAAGTATGTATAGATATTTTTATTATTTTGTAACTATGGTGAGTTCTTTGTATTCCAAAAAAGTGGATTTTCTGAATTATTTTATTTTACTATTATTATACAGTATTAGTATTTGTCTATCATTAGTTTGCTATAGCGTTAAATAAGGCCACTGCATTTTATGCATTTTTAATTATGAATTCAAGACATATTTCAATTCAACTAACAATTTGCATGTTTAAACATGTGACTGTTTAAAATAACCTCCTGAAAAGTAATAACATGTAAGAACTAGGTCCAGTAAAAAATACTACAAAAACTAAGATTAGGGTAAAAATCACCTTCTAACCAAGTATGGCTGATTCCAAGAAGATATCACTTCAATGACCCTACACTCCCAGTATAATTTACTTTTAGTTCATTACCTCATTAATTCAATCTCGCGAATTAATTATCCCCTCCCGCTTCATTTTTGAGTAACCCAATAAGTTCTTTTCCCCCACCCCTACAATTCACTACCCCCACTCCAATCTCGACAGATCCTACATTATAACTAGGCGTCTGCAGAAAGACCTTGTCATATCTACTTTAGACAGGCAACCGGACAGACACATCTTGTAGAAATTTACAGAAAGATGGAGAAGTTTATTATTGTTAAAGACGTTGTTAAAAAGTTACGAGAATTTAACCTTACAGGACGCACTCTAGAGTTTAAGTTAAAACCTGTTCCACAGGGAGTTGAACCAGTTGGTTGGGTGGAAAAAGGAATTAATCAAATTATTCAAAACGCTACAGTAGGCCTACAACCCTTAGATCGTGTGGGTTTTAGTTTTTGCTCTAAAGACTTCAACCGAGGAGAAGGTTGGATTCGCTTCAAAGCAGCTAAAGACATAACCTTTCAAGATGTTTGGAGTGTTATAAGTGGCATTTATCAGTCAAACTCAGCAGGTCTTAATACAGAATCATTTTGTCTTAGTGTGACAACTGTTAGATTACCTGTTGGTGGGGGCAGAGGAAAAAATTATAACAGCTTTCACGAGGAATGTGACAAGCGACGAGGTATTATAAGTATTAAAAATACCGATAACCTGTGTTTACCACGTGCTTTGGTAGTCGCCATTGCCCATAATAAAAGAGATCCCGAATTCAGTAAGGTTAGAAGAGATATTAGTAAAATTCAAACCGAAAGAACAAGATCATTGTTGGAGAGAGCTAAAATTAGCATTCCTGAGGCAGGAGGTGGAATTCCCGAGTTAATACAATTTCAAAATCATCTAAAAGAATATAAATTAGTTGTTTATAGCTATGGATCAAAAGGACGAAATATTATATTTGAAGGTTCAACTGAAAGCAATAAACGGCTGAACTTATTACATTACAAAAGCCATTTTAATGTAATTACATCGCTGACAGCAGCTTTTTGTTCTAACTATTTTTGTGAAAAGTGTTACGTCCCATATGATCACAAAAATGAGCACAGATGTGGTTGGAACCTGTCAGGCATGTCAGCAAGCCCCTGCTTGTGAAATAGCAATAAAAATTAAATGCCAGGACTGTCTACGATTTTTTAGAAGTCAAAACTGTTACGAAAATCATAAAAAGGATTATTCGTCAGGCAAATTTACAGTATGCGAACAAATTAAACTATGTTCTATTTGTTTAAAAACCATTAAAGCCAAAAGAGCACATGTATGTGGTGAAATTTATTGTAAAATTTGTAATAAACATGCACCCGAGGATCATCTATGTTATATTCGGCCTGATAAGGGAAAACCTAAGATTAAAGATGTTCTTTTTGTATTCTACGATTTAGAGACGAGCCAAGACAAACTATTGGAAAATTCAACGTTTTTACATGAAGTCAATCTCTGTGTTTTCAAACAATACTGCGATGAGTGCATGGATTCTGAAGCAGATACTTGTAAAAAATGCGGTCTAAAGTTACAAAAAGTCAGAGGTATAGACCCAGCGGGGACATTTACTAACCATTTGTTACAAATGAGGAAAAACTTTAAAGAAATTATTGTAATAGCCCATAATGGTCAGGCTTTTGATCACCAGTTTATATTAAACTACATTATGACAAAGACAGATTTTACACCTGAGTTAATCATGAGAGGTACCAAAATAATTACGATGCAACTTGAAAATGTAAAATTTATCGACTCACTTAACTATTTCCCTATGCCTTTAGCCAAGCTACCAAAGGCATTTGGACTTGATGATATTTTTAAAAAAGGCTACTTCCCGCACCTATTTAATACAAAGGCAAATGAAAACTATATAGGACCTCTACCATCAATTGAATATTACTCCCCAGATAGTATGAAAGAAGAAGACAGAGCCAAATTTCTTAAATGGTTTGTAGAGCATGAAAATGATGGTTTCGATATGCAAAGAGATCTGGTAGACTACTGCGTATCGGATGTCGAAATTCTAGCGCAATCATGTTTAAAGTTTAGAGAACAACTTATACAAACTACCAATGTATGTCCATTTACTGAAGCTACAACTATTGCTTCAGCATGCAATAAAATTTTTAGAAGAAATTTTTTGAAGCCTAATACTATAGGAATCATACCAAAAAATGGTTACAGATGGAGAAACAGGCAGAGCAAAATTGCCATAGATTGGTTACTTTGGATCGAGAATCACAGAAAAATCAACATCTTACATGCTGCTAATGGTAAAGAAGCTGTTTTAAATGGTGTAAAAGTTGATGGTTACTGCTCCGAAACAAATGAGGTATTTGAATTTCAAGGATGTTATTTCCATGGATGTACTGTATGCTACAAGTTCGGCAGGAACGATCCTCTTTCCGAGGACCCCTCAGAAACGCTAAATTTAAGATATGAAACCACAAAGGCAAAAATTATGAGACTAAAAGATTTCGGTTTTTTAGTTAATGAAATGTGGGAGTGTGATTTTAGAAATTTATTAAAAAATAATCCAGAGATAAAATCCTATACTAATACCCATTACAATAAAATTTTGACAAAACTAAATCCAAGAGATGCTTTTTATGGAGGACGAACAGGAAATACATGCGAATACTATGAAATAAAAGATACGGAAAAAATTAAATACGCCGATGTTTGTTCCCTCTATCCGTACATCTGTAAGAGTTCTAAATTTCCACTATCACATCCAGAAGTGTATGTAGGAGATGCGTGTAACAAATTAAACCTAAATAATATAGATGGTTTAATTAAATGCACAATTCTCCCACCAGAACAGTTGTACCATCCAGTACTCCCTCAAAAAATAAACAATAAATTGATGTTTATTCTTTGTCGAACATGTGGTCAAGACATGAATTACAACGAATGTAAGCATACCAGCGAAGAAAGGGTACTTGAAGGAACATGGGTTCTGGACGAGGTACTTAAAGCCCTAGAAAAAGGATATAAAATACAAAAAATACATGAAATCTGGAAATATAACGTACGAAAGTTTAATAAAGAAAACGGTGAGGAAGGATTATTCACATCCATGATGAATAAATTCATTAAAATCAAACAGGAAGCATCAGGCTGGCCTAAAGATTGTGAAATAGAGGAAGACAAAGTTAAATACATTGACCAGTTCTTTGAAAAGGAAGATGTTAAACTAGAGTATACCAAAATTATTGAAAATCCAGGGCTAAGATCACTGGCGAAATTAATACTTAACTCGTTTTGGGGAAAATTCGGTCAAAGAGAGAATCAACCAAAGACGAAAATTGTAAATAAACCAGCAGATTTATTTGCAATGTTTATTAACCCTGCAATTTATATCAATGGGGTTATACCCGTCAACGATAAAACATTACTTGTCAATTATGAATATATAGAAGAAGCCAGCGATCCGTTGCCGACTGTTAATGTTGTTATAGCGGCTTACGTAACAGCGCAAGCGCGCCTTAAATTATACTCCTATCTTGAAGCTCTTGATAAAAGAGTCTTATACTATGATACAGATTCCGTGATTTATGTTTCAAAAAATAATGACCCCGATATACCAACGGGGCAATTTATTGGAGACATGACAGACGAGTTGGAGAGTTATGGCTCTAACTCATACATAACTAAGTTTGTTTCTGGAGGCCCCAAGAATTATGCATTTAAGGTTCACTCGACGAAAAGTAATTTAGAAGAAACGGTCTGTAAAGTTAAAGGTATAACTCTCAACTATGCCGCATCACAACTAATAAATTTTGATGCAATCAAACACATGATTCTTCAAAAATCCGAACCGATCCCCATCATATCCAGAAGCATACGGCGTAGCAAGGAGCACATTGTGACAACTTGTACTGAAGTCAAACTCTATAGACCTATTTCAACAAAGAGAAAATTTCTATCGGATGGAAGCTCCGAACCATATGGATATAGAAAAAGAAAAACCCATTGAAAATAAAATATATTGTATATTTTGTATGTATTGTATATAAAATATATTATAAATATTGTATATCTAGAACCGCTATGGAGTTTAAAAATGTAAATTACGTAATAAACAATTTAAAATATCCATTTTGGTTTTATTTTTTTCTTTAGCAGTAAGAGTTTTCAAAGTATTTAAATAAGTAATTATGTACATATTAAAAAAAATATGTTTTTATTTTTACAAAAGACACTTATAATTTAAATAGTTTGAAAATATTATCCATTCATTTAAGTACTACACTTAAACTTAAAGAAAAGTTCTCCGAAGCCACAAAAAAACACTAAGGGAATTGGTTCTTTTCAGCTATTTTTTCTGTTATTCTTATAGTAATCCATAATCGTTTCAAATTTGAACGACCCACATGATAGTCTTTTTTTGTAATTTATGCATATTTAATTACAAGGTTTCATACAACTTTAACAAATAGAGTTGTTTTTTCTTTTCTTTTTTTCTTTTCTTTTTTCTTTTTCGGTTCTTAAGAAATGCTAAAGAATCTGTACAAAACAAGTCACGAATTAACTAAATAGCCACCATTTCACTAAATACTTAACACTCAGTATACAATTTTCAGAAATGACATGATTAAGAACGGTTCTAGTCATTTTATACAAGATTTCACATGATTTAACAAATTTAAAACATTTTTTTTAATTTTTACTAAATTCTAAACACTCAGTATAGCATTTTCAGAAAATAATACAATTCAGTACAGTTTTACAAATTTTTACAGGTCTTAATAACATTAAAACATTTTTTTTAATTTTTACTAAAATCTAAACACTCAGTATACACTTTTCAGAAATAACTTGATTTGCGACTGTTTTAGTCATTTTTACAAATTTTCACAGGTCTTAATAACATAAAAACATTTTTTTTTAATTTTTACTAAAATCTAAACACTCAGTATACACTTTTCAGAAATAACTTGATTTGCGACTGTTTTAGTCATTTTTACAAATTTTCACAGGTCTTAATAACATAAAAACATTTTTTTTTAATTTTTACTCACTTCTAAACACGCAGTATACACTTTTAAGAAAATAGGACGATTTGCGACTGTTTCAGTCATTTTTACAAATTTTCACAGGTCTTAATAACATTAAAACATTTTTTTAATTTTTTACTAAATTCTAAACACTCAGTATACACTTTTAAGAAAATAGGACGATTTGCGACTGTTTTAGTCATTTTATACAAGATTTCACATGATTTAACAAATTTAAAACATTTTTTTTTAATTTTTACTAAATTCTAAACACTCAGTATATCATTTTCAGAAAATAATACAATTCAGTACAATTTTACAAATTTTCACAGGTCTTAATAACATTAAAACATTTTTTAATTTTTTACTAAATTCTAAACACTCAGTATACACTTTTTAAGAAAATAATTTAATTCAGTACAGTTTTACAAATTTTTCACATGCTTTTAATAACATTAAAACATTTTTTTAATTTTTACTAAATTTTAAACACTCAGTATACACTTTTTAAGAAAATGACACGATTCAGTACAGTTTTTACAGATATTTACAAAGTCTTAATAACATTAAAATATTTTTTTCTAATTATAATTGCTATTTTCATCTTTTTTATTCCTTAATTATCTAACATAATGTATACAATTTCAAGAAATAGTAGATTTTTAATCCATGTACAAAATTCAAGAATCTAAAATACAATTAAATGTAGGCTTTTTAATTGGCATCTCAGGCAAATTATTTCCCCCAAAATTATCTAAAAAAGATATACCAAAAACATTCTAAAGCGGTTTTTTACCTCTATAAGCATGCAGGCCGATCCGACCATTGTCGGTTTTATTACCCGCATAAATTAACACAGTAGAGAGAAACTAAGAGAGCTGGGCCAGGTGGTGCTGGTGGTGCAATTTACGATCTAACCCAGGTGGTGCGGTGGTGCGTTTTACGATCTAACCCAAGTGGTGCTGGTGGTGCGTTTTATGATCTAACCCGGGTGGTTCGGTGGTGCTGTTTACAAAATAACCCGAAATTAAACCCGACTTTTTACGACCTAACCCGGATGCTTTCATGAGGCGGCTTCTTATCTAACCCTAACTTGAACCTTAATATTTATGAACTGACCCGAGATAAAACCCGACTTTTTACGACCTAACCCGGATGCTTTGGCGAGGCGGCTTCTCATCTAACCCTAATTTGAACCTGAATATTTATGAACTGACCCGAGATAAAACCCGACTTTTTATGATTTATATTAGTGAAACGCCGCTGTTAAAGCGATATAGTAAAAAACTCGATTAAAATTTTATCTTGTTCGCTAGACCAATTAATTTCCAAATATTATAATTAAAACATACAATCACTACACTGGCGCACCGTCAAAAATCGTGCTTGCACTATCCCAACGTACAGAGCGTCCGCTTCAGAAAATACGGTGCCGTATTTTTTTTGCGCCGAACGCTCTGGAGGAACACACTCCGATTTGCAAGTACATACACGCTTTGTCGCGGCGAAGCTCGCCGTCAAATTACGGCCACTCTTTTGCGGTACCGCTTTGTAGGAAACCAAAGCTTTAGTGAAACGCCGCTGCCCCAGAACTCTTAGTATCTCTCTACTGTGTTAATTTATGCGGGTAATAAAACCGACAATGGTCGGATCGGCCTGCATGCTTATAGAGGTAAAAAACCGCTTTAGAATGTTTTTGGTATATCTTTTTTAGATAATTTTGGGGGAAATAATTTGCCTGAGATGCCAATTAAAAAGCCTACATTTAATTGTATTTTAGATTCTTGAATTTTGTACATGGATTAAAAATCTACTATTTCTTGAAATTGTATACATTATGTTAGATAATTAAGGAATAAAAAAGATGAAAATAGCAATTATAATTAGAAAAAAATATTTTAATGTTATTAAGACTTTGTAAATATCTGTAAAAACTGTACTGAATCGTGTCATTTTCTTAAAAAGTGTATACTGAGTGTTTAAAATTTAGTAAAAATTAAAAAAATGTTTTAATGTTATTAAAAGCATGTGAAAAATTTGTAAAACTGTACTGAATTAAATTATTTTCTTAAAAAGTGTATACTGAGTGTTTAGAATTTAGTAAAAAATTAAAAAATGTTTTAATGTTATTAAGACCTGTGAAAATTTGTAAAATTGTACTGAATTGTATTATTTTCTGAAAATGATATACTGAGTGTTTAGAATTTAGTAAAAATTAAAAAAAAATGTTTTAAATTTGTTAAATCATGTGAAATCTTGTATAAAATGACTAAAACAGTCGCAAATCGTCCTATTTTCTTAAAAGTGTATACTGAGTGTTTAGAATTTAGTAAAAAATTAAAAAAATGTTTTAATGTTATTAAGACCTGTGAAAATTTGTAAAAATGACTGAAACAGTCGCAAATCGTCCTATTTTCTTAAAAGTGTATACTGCGTGTTTAGAAGTGAGTAAAAATTAAAAAAAAATGTTTTTATGTTATTAAGACCTGTGAAAATTTGTAAAAATGACTAAAACAGTCGCAAATCAAGTTATTTCTGAAAAGTGTATACTGAGTGTTTAGATTTTAGTAAAAATTAAAAAAAAATGTTTTTATGTTATTAAGACCTGTGAAAATTTGTAAAAATGACTAAAACAGTCGCAAATCAAGTTATTTCTGAAAAGTGTATACTGAGTGTTTAGATTTTAGTAAAAATTAAAAAAAATGTTTTAATGTTATTAAGACCTGTAAAAATTTGTAAAACTGTACTGAATTGTATTATTTTCTGAAAATGCTATACTGAGTGTTTAGAATTTAGTAAAAATTAAAAAAAATGTTTTAAATTTGTTAAATCATGTGAAATCTTGTATAAAATGACTAGAACCGTTCTTAATCATGTCATTTCTGAAAATTGTATACTGAGTGTTAAGTATTTAGTGAAATGGTGGCTATTTAGTTAATTCGTGACTTGTTTTGTACAGATTCTTTAGCATTTCTTAAGAACCGAAAAAGAAAAAAGAAAAGAAAAAAAGAAAAGAAAAAACAACTCTATTTGTTAAAGTTGTATGAAACCTTGTAATTAAATATGCATAAATTACAAAAAAAGACTATCATGTGGGTCGTTCAAATTTGAAACGATTATGGATTACTATAAGAATAACAGAAAAAATAGCTGAAAAGAACCAATTCCCTTAGTGTTTTTTTGTGGCTTCGGAGAACTTTTCTTTAAGTTTAAGTGTAGTACTTAAATGAATGGATAATATTTTCAAACTATTTAAATTATAAGTGTCTTTTGTAAAAATAAAAACATATTTTTTTTAATATGTACATAATTACTTATTTAAATACTTTGAAAACTCTTACTGCTAAAGAAAAAAATAAAACCAAAATGGATATTTTAAATTGTTTATTACGTAATTTACATTTTTAAACTCCATAGCGGTTCTAGATATACAATATTTATAATATATTTTATATACAATACATACAAAATATACAATATATTTTATTTTCAATGGGTTTTTCTTTTTCTATATCCATATGGTTCGGAGCTTCCATCCGATAGAAATTTTCTCTTTGTTGAAATAGGTCTATAGAGTTTGACTTCAGTACAAGTTGTCACAATGTGCTCCTTGCTACGCCGTATGCTTCTGGATATGATGGGGATCGGTTCGGATTTTTGAAGAATCATGTGTTTGATTGCATCAAAATTTATTAGTTGTGATGCGGCATAGTTGAGAGTTATACCTTTAACTTTACAGACCGTTTCTTCTAAATTACTTTTCGTCGAGTGAACCTTAAATGCATAATTCTTGGGGCCTCCAGAAACAAACTTAGTTATGTATGAGTTAGAGCCATAACTCTCCAACTCGTCTGTCATGTCTCCAATAAATTGCCCCGTTGGTATATCGGGGTCATTATTTTTTGAAACATAAATCACGGAATCTGTATCATAGTATAAGACTCTTTTATCAAGAGCTTCAAGATAGGAGTATAATTTAAGGCGCGCTTGCGCTGTTACGTAAGCCGCTATAACAACATTAACAGTCGGCAACGGATCGCTGGCTTCTTCTATATATTCATAATTGACAAGTAATGTTTTATCGTTGACGGGTATAACCCCATTGATATAAATTGCAGGGTTAATAAACATTGCAAATAAATCTGCTGGTTTATTTACAATTTTCGTCTTTGGTTGATTCTCTCTTTGACCGAATTTTCCCCAAAACGAGTTAAGTATTAATTTCGCCAGTGATCTTAGCCCTGGATTTTCAATAATTTTGGTATACTCTAGTTTAACATCTTCCTTTTCAAAGAACTGGTCAATGTATTTAACTTTGTCTTCCTCTATTTCACAATCTTTAGGCCAGCCTGATGCTTCCTGTTTGATTTTAATGAATTTATTCATCATGGATGTGAATAATCCTTCCTCACCGTTTTCTTTATTAAACTTTCGTACGTTATATTTCCAGATTTCATGTATTTTTTGTATTTTATATCCTTTTTCTAGGGCTTTAAGTACCTCGTCCAGAACCCATGTTCCTTCAAGTACCCTTTCTTCGCTGGTATGCTTACATTCGTTGTAATTCATGTCTTGACCACATGTTCGACAAAGAATAAACATCAATTTATTGTTTATTTTTTGAGGGAGTACTGGATGGTACAACTGTTCTGGTGGGAGAATTGTGCATTTAATTAAACCATCTATATTATTTAGGTTTAATTTGTTACACGCATCTCCTACATACACTTCTGGATGTGATAGTGGAAATTTAGAACTCTTACAGATGTACGGATAGAGGGAACAAACATCGGCGTATTTAATTTTTTCCGTATCTTTTATTTCATAGTATTCGCATGTATTTCCTGTTCGTCCTCCATAAAAAGCATCTCTTGGATTTAGTTTTGTCAAAATTTTATTGTAATGGGTATTAGTATAGGATTTTATCTCTGGATTATTTTTTAATAAATTTCTAAAATCACACTCCCACATTTCATTAACTAAAAAACCGAAATCTTTTAGTCTCATAATTTTTGCCTTTGTGGTTTCATATCTTAAATTTAGCGTTTCTGAGGGGTCCTCGGAAAGAGGATCGTTCCTGCCGAACTTGTAGCATACAGTACATCCATGGAAATAACATCCTTGAAATTCAAATACCTCATTTGTTTCGGAGCAGTAACCATCAACTTTTACACCATTTAAAACAGCTTCTTTACCATTAGCAGCATGTAAGATGTTGATTTTTCTGTGATTCTCGATCCAAAGTAACCAATCTATGGCAATTTTGCTCTGCCTGTTTCTCCATCTGTAACCATTTTTTGGTATGATTCCTATAGTATTAGGCTTCAAAAAATTTCTTCTAAAAATTTTATTGCATGCTGAAGCAATAGTTGTAGCTTCAGTAAATGGACATACATTGGTAGTTTGTATAAGTTGTTCTCTAAACTTTAAACATGATTGCGCTAGAATTTCGACATCCGATACGCAGTAGTCTACCAGATCTCTTTGCATATCGAAACCATCATTTTCATGCTCTACAAACCATTTAAGAAATTTGGCTCTGTCTTCTTCTTTCATACTATCTGGGGAGTAATATTCAATTGATGGTAGAGGTCCTATATAGTTTTCATTTGCCTTTGTATTAAATAGGTGCGGGAAGTAGCCTTTTTTAAAAATATCATCAAGTCCAAATGCCTTTGGTAGCTTGGCTAAAGGCATAGGGAAATAGTTAAGTGAGTCGATAAATTTTACATTTTCAAGTTGCATCGTAATTATTTTGGTACCTCTCATGATTAACTCAGGTGTAAAATCTGTCTTTGTCATAATGTAGTTTAATATAAACTGGTGATCAAAAGCCTGACCATTATGGGCTATTACAATAATTTCTTTAAAGTTTTTCCTCATTTGTAACAAATGGTTAGTAAATGTCCCCGCTGGGTCTATACCTCTGACTTTTTGTAACTTTAGACCGCATTTTTTACAAGTATCTGCTTCAGAATCCATGCACTCATCGCAGTATTGTTTGAAAACACAGAGATTGACTTCATGTAAAAACGTTGAATTTTCCAATAGTTTGTCTTGGCTCGTCTCTAAATCGTAGAATACAAAAAGAACATCTTTAATCTTAGGTTTTCCCTTATCAGGCCGAATATAACATAGATGATCCTCGGGTGCATGTTTATTACAAATTTTACAATAAATTTCACCACATGCATGTGCTCTTTTGGCTTTAATGGTTTTTAAACAAATAGAACATAGTTTAATTTGTTCGCATACTGTAAATTTGCCTGACGAATAATCCTTTTTATGATTTTCGTAACAGTTTTGACTTCTAAAAAATCGTAGACAGTCCTGGCATTTAATTTTTATTGCTATTTCACAAGCAGGGGCTTGCTGACATGCCTGACAGGTTCCAACCACATCTGTGCTCATTTTTGTGATCATATGGGACGTAACACTTTTCACAAAAATAGTTAGAACAAAAAGCTGCTGTCAGCGATGTAATTACATTAAAATGGCTTTTGTAATGTAATAAGTTCAGCCGTTTATTGCTTTCAGTTGAACCTTCAAATATAATATTTCGTCCTTTTGATCCATAGCTATAAACAACTAATTTATATTCTTTTAGATGATTTTGAAATTGTATTAACTCGGGAATTCCACCTCCTGCCTCAGGAATGCTAATTTTAGCTCTCTCCAACAATGATCTTGTTCTTTCGGTTTGAATTTTACTAATATCTCTTCTAACCTTACTGAATTCGGGATCTCTTTTATTATGGGCAATGGCGACTACCAAAGCACGTGGTAAACACAGGTTATCGGTATTTTTAATACTTATAATACCTCGTCGCTTGTCACATTCCTCGTGAAAGCTGTTATAATTTTTTCCTCTGCCCCCACCAACAGGTAATCTAACAGTTGTCACACTAAGACAAAATGATTCTGTATTAAGACCTGCTGAGTTTGACTGATAAATGCCACTTATAACACTCCAAACATCTTGAAAGGTTATGTCTTTAGCTGCTTTGAAGCGAATCCAACCTTCTCCTCGGTTGAAGTCTTTAGAGCAAAAACTAAAACCCACACGATCTAAGGGTTGTAGGCCTACTGTAGCGTTTTGAATAATTTGATTAATTCCTTTTTCCACCCAACCAACTGGTTCAACTCCCTGTGGAACAGGTTTTAACTTAAACTCTAGAGTGCGTCCTGTAAGGTTAAATTCTCGTAACTTTTTAACAACGTCTTTAACAATAATAAACTTCTCCATCTTTCTGTAAATTTCTACAAGATGTGTCTGTCCGGTTGCCTGTCTAAAGTAGATATGACAAGGTCTTTCTGCAGACGCCTAGTTATAATGTAGGATCTGTCGAGATTGGAGTGGGGGTAGTGAATTGTAGGGGTGGGGGAAAAGAACTTATTGGGTTACTCAAAAATGAAGCGGGAGGGGATAATTAATTCGCGAGATTGAATTAATGAGGTAATGAACTAAAAGTAAATTATACTGGGAGTGTAGGGTCATTGAAGTGATATCTTCTTGGAATCAGCCATACTTGGTTAGAAGGTGATTTTTACCCTAATCTTAGTTTTTGTAGTATTTTTTACTGGACCTAGTTCTTACATGTTATTACTTTTCAGGAGGTTATTTTAAACAGTCACATGTTTAAACATGCAAATTGTTAGTTGAATTGAAATATGTCTTGAATTCATAATTAAAAATGCATAAAATGCAGTGGCCTTATTTAACGCTATAGCAAACTAATGATAGACAAATACTAATACTGTATAATAATAGTAAAATAAAATAATTCAGAAAATCCACTTTTTTGGAATACAAAGAACTCACCATAGTTACAAAATAATAAAAATATCTATACATACTTAAAGTATAAATAGTACAATTTTAATAAAAACAATATACTTTTTTGTAGTTTAAATTAATATTGTCTTAAATAAGCGTATAATGTTTAAGGGCAAACGTTCTCCTTAAACCTTTTATATTTAAAAAACTTTTTGTCTATGCGTTTGCGAGCTCATCATCAGGGTCGTAATGTGAAGAAATTTTGAAAACGATTACAAAGTCAGGCTAACAGGTAAAACGTAAATATCAATCATCACCACTGATCATCAATGATATTTGCCTCGTCAATCAACACATCAAATAAATCCGAAATTAACAAAAGACCACTATACTGCCGTTTTTGTGTCAATATCCGTTATAAAAAAAAAAAGAAGACAACGGTCCCTAAGAACGTTTGCAGAAAAGGTTAGTCTATTTTTATTTTATAAACACTGTCAACAGCCAATTACTCTGTGTTATCGCAACCAGAACTACAACACTGACATCGAGTGATATTTGAAAAAAGTGAGTCGTTAATAGCATATGGGTGGAACCCTCGTAGATCGCATACAAAACTATGATAAATCATCGAATCATTGTACACAACAATAATAGGTCCATTTACTAGTAAAATATGCTGATTAGAGTTCAGCGTCCGCATGTGGTTCTTTTTTTTATTTATTGAAGAGAAAAAAATCTATGTTGCCTTCGGCCATCCAATAGAAGGTCCACTCTAGGTAAGTGTGAAAATCATTCAATTCGATGAATATAATATAAAGGTTTGTGTATGTTACACTATATATTTCATAAGAATATTTCATTGATATAATAATTATTTTTAAATCAGAACGGTTTAATCCAGATAAAACCAATGCCTTTTTTTAACTAACTACAACTTGATTGGTAAACACATTTTGCGATCAGGTACAAGCAACTGCTATTTAATCTACCTAGACATCTAGGTCGGTTCCCTGTGAAAAACCCTAAAATTATCCCAACTACTTGAATACTTTTCTCGATTTCGTTCCATCCTTTTGATCTAGCTTTATCCTTGACATACACGTATGTTTAACTTAAATATTAAAACGTAAAACCTCCCCCTTTTTATGTAACTTGTTTAATGATTTAATGTAAATACAAGGAGATTGTCTAATCCTAAATCTAAAAACTATTATTCTACGTAAAATATACCATGTAACATTAACAACATAATATACAATTAAATTAAAATGGTCGTTCTTAATCAAGAGGCTTATGATTATAACACCGATTAATTATACCAATTACTTATAAACAAAGTTTTGTGCCTTAAATTTAATAAATAATTTTAAAATAATAATATTTTTAATCCACACTGCATCAGTCAACAGAGTCCTAAACAGGTTTGTACAGGAACTTTAAAGCATATCTACAATTACTATATCAATTACGCATGTCACAAAAAGGAAAAAGTACATTATAATGTTTGTGTTGAAATGGATGCCATCAAAACGGAATGCGCATGGCTGAATAATGGAAATTTCTCCATAAGAAAATACATGTGTTTTAGGAGATACGGTCTCAAGTAAGGGAATACCTACTCATGGGCATAAATCTAAGGAGGTGTTTTATGGTATAAGTTAGCTTCCTGCTAACAGATGACGTTACGAATATGATTACTTTAAAAATTAGGGTTGTATCCAATATTAGGCAATGTCTTCATGTTAAGGGACTTTCTTTTACGTACCTATTTTTATTTATTAAGTAAATGTAGGATAATAAAACAAATATCATTTTGTACAGAATTAACAAGTAACAAGAACAATAATTAAGTTCAGCCATTGCCATTAAATTCGTATAAATCCGGTACCCGCATACATTAAACTTGAAAAGTTACATGCAACTGTTGTAATGCAATAAAATTTCAATTTTATTACCGAAATGTCTTATTTATTGCAAAAGACCACAATATATTATATCAAGAATTGTATCAAACAATGTAATATTTAAAAAATTCAAAAGAGGAACAAGTTTAATAGTAACTATTACTTGCATTTAAGTAATAAAATAGCTGTATATACAATAAAATTGGTTTCTCATATCCTCTGAAGTTTTAGATGCAGTTGCCATCACTTCGTCCTTTGTAAAGCCCCACGAGAAGAAGTCAAAGAGGGTCAAATCTGGGGCCGAGCCGGACCAGCTCTAGCAATCCACCTGTTCTCAAATATTTATTTGCAATTGCAAAAGGTAACGCGATTTTCAAGATCTTGCCCATACAGCTCTTGGTGAACCGTAATGTGGTATGGATGAAACTTGTACAAGTGCAATATGGTTATAACTGATTTTTGACTCATTCCAACATCTCTAGCAAGCCGCCTGGAATCTACATATGGGTCAATATAGCTACCGCTCCTAAAACATCAACTGCCATGTTTTCATTCGTTTCAATTGTACTCCGAACTCGTGGTATCGCCTTCAAACTGTCAGTAGTATGACATCTGGTTTCCAGCCTTTTAAATGCCATGTGAGATGCAGTGCAGCTCCCCTGTAGTTTTTTCTGCACACACCCATGGTGCCATTTTAAGAATCCATGTTTCAGCCAAGAAAACGAATTGGTACAAGTATGCTTTCGTTTCTTTTATATATTCTTTTAAAAATACCAGTCGTTTGAAAGCTACATGGGAAAGTTCCATTAGCCCTCGCCTCGGTTCATCTTTTCCATCTTTTCCATCCTTAAGAGGCTTTTTAAAGATTTAAGACAGCAGTTGTCTGTCTTTTAGTTTCTTACTTAAAGTTATCAAAATTACATGATGATCTAAAAAAAAGTTACAGCTGTGTAATGTAAAATATAATTTTTGAATAATACAACTTAGTTGTTTCGTACATTCCATAAATAATGTCAGGGATAGAACCTATATCCAATCTTGACACATTTACAACTCTCTGTGAATGGGAACGCTTCTTTTTAGGTGATTCTAATCATTTATTTTCCTTAACTATTGTTGAAACTGCGCTTACAGTGGAGATATTCAAATTTAGTGCAGCTGATACACGCTAAAAATTAGTAAATTAGAAATAATATATATTATAAGTTTATTATTTATTACATATTGCAAATTAACAACAAATCAACTTGCACATTAAAATTGTTTAGAGCAAAAAAAAAACATATAAAGAAATAAATCATATCTAAATATTTGTTCTTAAAAGAAGAATATTTTTATACTTCTTTATTCAGACTGCTACAGTGCTAAACTTAACCCAAGCGGCATAAAGTTCCCGCAAATATTTGGCGCCCACGTATAAGTACAGGATTTGGGTCGCGACATTACTAAAGCGTTTTATACAGGGTGTTACTTAATTATAGGCTTTAATTCATTCACATTAAATGTTTATACCCATATCACTTATAACGAGTTCAACATTTGCAAGATGATGATTTTGCGTAAAATAAGCAATTCTGCAATTGGATTAATGCAAATCGAAGACCGTATAAGTATGTTCTGTTTACTGATGAAGCACAGTTCACTCGCGATGGTATTAATAATCTTCACAATGAACACCGACGGTCCTATGAAAATCCTCACACTACTGTAGAATATAATTTTCAACATAAATTCAGCATTAATATGTGGTGTATGTTAAATAGTCAATTAATCGGTCCATTCATAATCGACGGTAATCTCACAGGACAAGTTTAGTATACTTTTTACAGAATCACTTGCATAACCTAGTAGAAGTTGTTCAACTTAATGTACGACAGATCATGTATTTACAACATGATTGAAGCCCCTGCACTTAACAGTTTACGAGTACGAAATTTTTTAAACAATAACTTTCCAAACCGGTGGGTTGGTCGAGGTGGTCCGCATAATTGACGAGCTGGATTGCCAGACCTTAATCCTCTGGATTATTGTCTTTGGTGGTGGCTTAAATCATTGGTATATTCAAGTAAAGTAAACATTACTCGATCGAATAATAAATGCAGCAGCAACTATAAGAAACATACCCGCATCCATTCATGGAGAAACCCGAGCTATTTATCAGAGAGCTGACTTGTGTTTAGAAGTAAACGGTGGCATCCTTGAAAACTATAAATCCCAGTCTACTTGTTATAAATAATTTAGTAAAAATTTTAATTTGAATATTATAGGAACTTTTATGTTTATTTTGGGTCCCCGCATACGTAGTTAAAATATTCACATTTCCTTCTGAATCACCCTGTATAAAGCCCTAATGAAAATTCATAGATTTATTTATAAATAAGAATTGCGAAGGGGCGAATATAAAAATTTTCCGCAAAGGACTACTGCTGCAATACCATTTTCCTTTAACAATTACCCTTAAAATTTAGAAATAATTTTTTTCGTTCTTTATATCTATGTTGAGTCCATTAAGGTAAAGAATTCTAGCACAAAACCTATTTTAAATAACTTAACATTTTTATCCTGTCCCATTTGACCGCCTTTGAAGTCATTTTTCTTTAAACAGCTTTGAAACCATAAACCATTATAAATCTTGTCAAATCTATAGGCCTAGTCGAAATACTTGTCGGATTTTGGGTTTCTACGCTTATATATTATATAAATTAGATTAATGTAACTTCACACATATAAATTGAAACTACATAAGCTTCTAAGAAGCTGCTTCTTTGGATATGTGTTTATGACTTATATGGATCTGTTTTACTTGACAGGTATAACAGGCATTTTTCGGTAGGTACACAAAATAATTAATAGAATATCAACGGCGTCTGAAGGAATTTCTTGCATTAACTTGCATAACTCATGATAAAAAGTTTAATATTAATTGACTTTACACCATATCGGCAAAGCATAAAATATAAGGTAACATAAAGTGATGTATAAAGACCAACTGCATTCTTAGCAATAAATGGAATAACCGAGATAAATAAAACGAATTAGAATGTCTATGGTAGGAAATTATTTTCAGTACATTTAATATTACTTTATATGGTGGTTGGTTCAGGTTATGCAGGCATATTTAAATAAATAATTATAGTTTGGGGTAACTTAGTTTTAGATATTTGAACGGTGGATATAGTTTAAATATATGGTAAAATTTTAATTTACGATGTTATAGGACAATCCACCCATAGAGAGCCATTCACGCGATTCCTAATTTAGAAGCCGCTAAGGCTCTCTATCTATATTCTCCTTTCTGTGCTCTCGTCACCTCTCACAAAGATTACTTTACTTAAGTTACTCTTGCCTATGTAAACTGCTTGTCACTTTTACATACATGGTGGATCACCAGCTCTCTACGCCCGCCACTGTATTCATATTTCATAATGATAAACATTTGCAAGAACAAGGGACAATAAAATACCTCTAGGAAGAATAAATTCAATCTCGCTATTAAAATGACATTAACTGCTTTTCTTGTTTATAACAAGAACATTTTTACATGCAGGATAAAGAGTCATGAATGTAAAGTTTTACTAGCGTTAAGTGTGAAATTTGAGACGTTTCAGGAGACAGGAGAATGAAACATTTAAACGCGCTTTTTGGAAAATAAACATTCACTGGAAAGTTGTTTTTTCCAGGTGAAAACATAAACCTACTCAGTAGCGCGGCCAGAAAATCGACTGCAAAAGCCAATTGCAATTAATCTGCCTGATGCCTTTTAACGCTGCGCTGGTGGTACTAAAAGTAATAAATGTCAATACATACAATCATACATATTCAGGTGATATACCCGCACTGTATAAGTACCTACCTACTATACGAATCATAAAAAATATACGGTCAACGACCTACATTTTTCCGCAAAGCAGAATTTTCCGTTGTTACCGTCAATTGTTTAAATAAATAATTATATTGTAAATGCTTGATGACGTAGCGTATATAAAATGCATCGGCCTTAAAATTTCTATTGATACGGATATACAAGGATATTAGGTGGGTACCTCAAGTACGTCAAATAGTGTTCAATTTTAATAAAAAAAAGGAACCACATATGATACCCCAGAACACCAAAAAATCAAGTTTGCCAGACGGTATTAGATGTTTTCTGAATTCACGAAGGCAATGATAAAGACATAAAGATAAGTCAGCAACAAGTGTTAATGCAACACAAAGACATCAAACAGAGATACAATTAACACTTTTAAATCACGTATTACTTATGCCGTTTAAGTTTATCAAGAAGGATTGTATTCAAATTAGGTTAATTCAAGCGATAACCTCCTTTGTTTAAGAATTTTTGTCATTTTTCATGCTATTTATTAATGGTCGTTTCATAATTATTATAAGATTCATTTACGAATAACCTCCAAGTACAGTTCCGCTGGAGAGCTATTTAAACTGGCTAAACATGATAAAATGACATTGAAGGCAGGGTTTCTGGATTAGTATTTTCTGCTACTTTTTGTAAATAGAAGCCCTATTGTTTCTATGATTTGTTGCATACAAACCTATTTACAAGCAACCTTTTTTATCAACATAATATGTCTCACATTATTTGCATGTCAATGATATTTTTCCTACATGTCATTTTGCCTTACACCCGTTAGGCAGAATCAGTGGCGTAGCTAGCATTTAGGGGCGAGGGGGCGAACCATGGGGATAAAGCGCCGCAGGCATACATTTTATGGGACCACGCCCTAATTTCGTAGGAATTCATCTTTCTTATGCTTCGTTCTGGCCCCAAACAAAGTGAAAATCCCAATGATCTAGTCTTTCATGGAAATAAATTTCTCCGAGACTTTTTCTTCAAATTATTTATTTCATGTACTAAATTTCTGTTTATGGACATCGTAGCTAGAGCAGTTAGTCAGCAATTTTCACAGAAATGTTTTTATATGTTTAAGGGTAAAAGTTCTATTTTGCGCTTTTACTTGTGTCAGGTTTAAATCTTGCTTGCTCAATACTTTTTAATTTATCTTCTAGCTGAAGATTGACAAAATTACCTTTCAGTATATTACTAATATAGCGTTCATGACAACTACGTGATGGATAACGCGACAATACTCACTTATTCCCGTTGTCAGACTTGCCACATAAAAAAATCGTATGAATCTTCCATGGCATAGCCATTAAAAGCCATTGTTGTACGTTTAAAGTATTTAATGTGACAGTATATACTTATTATAACAATAAATTTATCTTTTTACAAGTAAAATTTCCTTATTAGGAAATACCGATAAGGGCGGCACGAGGCCAGGGGCGGGGAGGAGCGATCGCCCCCCCCCCCCTCACTGGCCCCCTATACGCTACGCCACTGGGCGGAATTACTTTTGCAATGTCTTATTATGAAATACTTTATTGTAAGATGTATTCAGAATACGGCTTAGATTACTTTGACATAAATAAGTCGATGTCTGACTTTTGTGAAAAACAAAAGGATTATTTTTTTTACTGCTATTAATAAATCCATAGATTGTATGTCGTTAGGCCTCCTTTCATTCCCCTACAGGGTTTAAGCATTATTTTGCGTTTTTGAACACTCTGTAAGGACGCGTTTATTCGATTCATATCACCCATCAAATAGTTGCATATAAAAATCTTGCTTCCAAAGAACTTGCACACGATCAATTATTTATTAATACGCCGACTAAATTAAAATCTGTAACGATAAGACTAGCCGAAGTATTTAATCCGCAAAGAATGTGACTTAGCAATGTGCAATTATAAATTATTATTTGTTTAATTAGTCGGTTTTCTATAGTAAAAGTAGGATATCCCTATGTAGGTTTCCGCTGAAATTACAGCAAAAGAAATATTGTGCCATTAAAAGGCACATTACGGTAAAAAAAGAGTTAGGTAAAATTGCATAGTCAAAGAACCGGGTAAATTCGGAGATTATAGGTAAACTCCCATCATGAAAGCCAGTAACACAATAGTAATACAAACTTGATCTCAAAATTCAATAAAATCATATCTACTATTTTATGTTAGGATAAATATAATGAAAAAATGGACATTAGTAAATAGTAAAACAACATCTTATTATAAACTAAATTATGTAAGTATACTCGTATCCACCGCAACGTAACACCTCACTATCAAATCTCTAGCCAAGTGATATTCAAGAAGCAGATAATTTCTCGTAGATTATCTGGAAAACAGACGTAGTGGTTTAATATATTTTACCTTTTATTTTTAGGTGGTCTGGGTATGATATTATACAGTGTGTAAAAAGTCCCGGACCGGTCAACTGTTTAGAAAATGGCGCACAATATAAAAAAAAGTTGTAGGCCTTAAAAAAATCTATAAAACTAGGACACCTGTAATTATACAGGGTGCCTCAAACAGTCATGGTAAGCAAAACTTTGGTTTATTTAAATAGAATGACCCCTTTATAATCACGTTTTCTGATTCCTCTAAACATTCTAAACAACAATTATGAAACATGTCATATGGCTAAACTTATTAGTTTAAGAAATAATTTGAGTTAAAGGACATAAATACAACAGGTAAGATATTACCTACATTTTGCATTTTTACAAGCTGGTACCAGAATGTTTTGCGTCACTGTCATAATAATTTCTGAAAATGTCTCTCAACGAAAGGGAACGTATAACTTAACTAATGATCAGAGGTTTCGGAGACCGACAAAGATCATTTACCGAAACAAAGCAATTTTTCAATATAACTTTTCCAAACCGACAGCCTATATCAAAATCTACAGTTGTGAGAACAGTTCAAAGATTCGAGGAAACCGGGTGTTGCAGAGATTAAGTTCGTTCCGGAAGACCAAAATCGGCAACTAGTGATGAAAAAAAAATTAGAGACATTACTTCATTTTGTTCAGGATCCACATTTGTCGTTGAGAAAAGCTGCTAACCCAGTTGATGTATGTTTTAAATCAGTTGAAATTATTTTAAAAAACACTAATTTTTACCCATATAAAATAACTTTAGTCCAGGAATTATCAGAAGACGATTTCGAACGTAGAATGGAATTTTGCGAAGTAAGGATGCAAAAGCAGGAAGAAAATAGCAATTTATTAAATTTAAGAAGTAGTCCATGTTCTGTGGCGAGATTTTAAATAGAAATAAAGGTCTGTCTTTACCACCAACTAACTTTATTTGCCCCTCTAGGGTAGAAAACAAGGGTTATAGAAAATACATAAAATAATGAAGAATTAAAATAAATTTCTTAACGTTGTACTAGTTTCGACTTTAGGGAAAGTCATCTTCAGCAACTAATCATTTAAGAAATTTTGTTATGAAAAGTAGTTAAAACAGTTGGGAGAACAATGGGTGATTCAACAATAAAATACAATGAAATGCAGATTATGCAACCATTGGAATAGACAGCAGCTTATTATAAGGACGATGTATCTCTATGCAATGGTAGGAAATGATTTAAACGCAAATAGGATAAAAGACCCTAATCATAATAGAGTGATTTAAGAATGTTGAAATTAGAACATGTTGTAAAAGAAGAAATTCATTCTTAATTTAAAATGAAACTGACTTAGTAAGGGGACATGTATATTGTTGTGGTGGATTAGATTATATGTAAATTAAATTAAATGAAATTGCTTCTCCTTAAAATTGTCAAAACGAAACTATGTCATTTCTGGTAAAAAATTTGGGAATACATCAAGTGGTCATTATTCACATGTTATATTATTAAAATAAAATAAAATTTCTTTTAGTAAAATCAAAACATTGTATTAATGAAGGGAATTCTTAGTTTTAATTTTCTTCCTGTTACCAGGTGAAGAAATCATTTGGTGAATTATCTTTATCATTAAAAATCAATGCGTGCTATTCAAGGCGAATGGCGTTGCAATTTGCAATTGCAAAATTTGCGGTTTCAGCCCCTCCTCATTTTTGGCGAGCTGTAAGAGTTTACTTAAATAATACTTTTCCTAACCGCTGGATAGGGCGAAGGGGCCCCATAGAATGTCCCGCTAGGTCGCCAGACTTAACGCCCCTTGATTAATTTCTCTGGGGGGCAACTAAAAAATAAAGTGTATGTGACAAAACCTGCAGATCTGAACGGATTGAGAAGATGAATTATTGAAGAAGGTGAATTTATTAAACAAGAAATGGTACAAGACGTCATCGACTAATTTTATTATAACCTAGCCCATTGTCAAACTGTGGGAGGGGGACATTTTCAACATTTAATTAAATAACGACTTACCTAAATTTATTTTTGTTCTTGTAACTTTGTTATTAATTTTACTGCTTGTATTTAATTTAATTGTTATTAAATTTTTAACAAAACTTGCGTAGGTACATTTAGTACAATTCCTATGTTCTTTTACAGTTTTAACGCAAAACATTCTGGTACCAGCTTGAAAAATGCAAAATGTAGGTAACATCTTACCTGTTGTATTTATGTAATGCTAATGGGTTTAGCCATATGACATGTTTCATAATTGTTGTTTAGAATGTTTAGAGGAATCAAAAAACGGGATTAAAAAGGGGTCATCCCATTTAAATAAACCAAAGTTTTGTTTACCATGACTGTTTGAGACACCCTGTATAATTACAGGTGTCCTAGTTTTATAGAAATAATTGACCGGTCCGGGACTTTTTACACACTGTGTATAAGATTAAACAACGTACCTGTAAGGAAGGTCAATCTTTATTATGCGACGAAACTCGTCCTTCTAAAACACCACGTAGCAATACATCTTGTGTTACACTATGCACTGAAACAGAAAAGGAGAACCGAAACTTCTGCGTGTTAAATCAAAAATTAGAAATAGGATTAAGGGAGAACAAACACAAAAAAGAGATTGGGTGGAATTATTCTATATAAGGACTTGTTTCCTCGTATAATAAAGATTGAACTTCCTTACAGGTAAGTCGTTTTATCTTATCTTAGACTTCAAAACATGTGCCTATACAGGGTGTTCCTTAATGATGTTGATTTACTTTAGACTAGAATACTTGATGTCAATACTTTTATTTATTATCGTTGGATCCATAATTAGTAGATCAGTGGACTGAGTAATTGGCCCACTGCAATTCACACGGACAACTATACCATTTAGTAAGAAATTCATTGGAGGCTTCGAAATTTCTTATTAGAAAGCGTCTTAGCTTCCCTTTTTTTCATTATCAGTAAAATTACCCTGTATTATAAGCGTTACTTAAAACAGCCGCTTAAAAATTCCCAAGTTTACATAAATACACATGACAATAAGTCAATGGCTGATTGTTGTCAGTAGCAATTTTTTATTATGTAAATATAAATGTATGTTTATGAACGCACGAATTTTGAATTATGAATAATGTTACTACGACAGGCAGCAACCATTAGATGGAATAAAAAATAGAAGAATTGAAATAAAGAGTGCCGTCGTATCTGTTTAACAATACATTTAACAAGCACATTATAGTTTTGGGATATCCGGACATATCCGACAATTCAAAGGTATAAACGTGACAGACATTTTAAATGCAGAAGAATAAATTTAAATGCCGCCTGCGTTTATTATTTTTGTTGTTTAATAGACACTTGTAGATACGACTTGACAGAATAATAATAATTATGTTGATTAGTTTTTAACTTAAATTTTATTATTTTTCTACTCTTTACGGCATAATCATTTTTTGCGTCCTCAAGTATAATTAATAACAGTAATAGGTACGTGAACTTTGTGTTTACGTGAATAATACTATCTATAACCACTGGCACTGGTGTAAGTGGTTATTACTACCAGTTTGATTCTTTACTAGGGAACATTTACATAAAGCAATTAAGCTGAGTTAAAACCGATCTAGGGGACAGAGGAGTATATTGCTAAACGAAATAAGTCTTATGATAGTCAACATTTTTCATTAAGGGGAGCTTTTACGATATTTAGTTAACTATTAACCATGGTTAATTCCAAAATATATCCGTTTGACATCTCGTTTAAAGAACCCCTGACCTTCACTAGCCCACGTTCTAACTCGCTCACCTACAGCGTGTCCAGAAAAATTCTAGACATATGGGGATTCTTTTTATTGTTGATTTTACGAAAAAAAGTTATTCTTTATAAAAAGTTCTGCTTGATGCGCAAATAATATTGACAAATCAAAATTTAAAATATCATGTTCAGGGCGGCAAGAAAATATAGAAACACAGAATTACGTTAAGAGGGAAGTACCCTCAATTTTTATTTTAGATCAAATTGTTATAAGAAAACTTTACTAAGGACTACAAAACGTGGTCAGATACAATTTTTCGTTGAAATATTTTAATTTACAGGGTACTATCAAAAAGCCTTTGGAAAATATTTTTTTATTTTATTTCTTTAACAGTTACCTGCAACAATTTTGCAGCAACTAAACTAGCGAATATTGACATGTTACTCAAAAATCATTTAATATTTTTCGACTTATTATCAAGAGTTTTTCGTTAGTTTCGTCATGGTTGTAAAGTTAACGCTGCAGGAGAAAATATAAATTGTACTTATCGTCGGAGACCACTATAAACCTCTTAGGGAAGCCGCACTCATATTAATTACTAGACACCCTGACAAAGTGGTATGTAGCGCCACTATAGCAAAAATAATGAATAAATTTAAATCTACTGGTTCCGTCAAAAATGTATTTAAGAAACAACACAACAAATGGTCCACAACAGAAGAAAAGCAACTCAATGTAATGCAAGCGGTTATCGAAGACCCGAAAATATATTTAAGAGAATTGTCAAAAACTATTCCAGTTGACGTCAAAAAGTCTACTGCTAAAGTCTGTGCGTTTTAAGAAGTCCGATATCGGATTAAATCACCAAGGGATGTTATCGCTTTTAAAACAGTAAGTCGGTTAAGTTACAATATCTTCGCACCTTCGCTATACTTGATCACACCGAACATCCCACTGGTTTACCGTATTCAGTGTATTCTATTACTGGGCGAAATCAGAGGTTTCAAAACAAAATTATCTTAGAATTACGCGTTGAGCATAAATAATAATTAAATAGATAAATGTGGCAATATGGATGCTGAAATTTTTGAGCATTGGTTCGAGGAAAAACTTTTAGGAAGTTTAGAAAAACCTTCCTTAATTGTTTTAGACAATGCCTCTTACCATACGAGACTCGAAGAGAAATTCCCTACAAGCAGCTGGAAAAAGGAAGAAATAAAAGAGTGGTTGTCAAAGAAAAACATAAACCATGAAAATTTATATTTAAAAAGTGAACTTTTAAGCAAGTGTAAAGAGCAGTCATTTAAAAAAAAGTATGTTGTTGACGAATTAGCCCTCAAATATGGACATCAAGTTTTGAGATTGCCGCCCTACCATTGTCATTACAACGCAATTGACTTGGTATGGGGTATTAGCAAGAACTATTATGACAAACATGCCTGTAAAAATATCGGTAAGCCTAGCGTTATAAAGTTATGGGAGGAGGCGCTTAGCCAAGCGGGCAAAGAAGAATGGCGGAAATGCATTGAACACACAGAAAAAATTATTTTTGAATCTTATGAGACAGAACAGGTTATAGACGAAGTAAGACCGTTAATTATTACGAATGATGATGATGATGACGATGATGTTGATTCTGATGAGTCTGAAAGCATGGGTGAAATTTCAAATGCAGAGGAAGACTACTTTTAGTTGTACCTCTCTACAAGTAGGTACGTTCTGTCGCAAGACTACAAAATCGGTTCTTTTTAGAACCAAAACTTCATAAAAAAGAATTCGTAAAACAAATTTGTCTGAATACTACAAAAGCTAAAAAATTATTATTTTTCTTTACCTAAACTAATTTTTTATTTACTTTAAATTATTTTATTTAGAAAATGTAATTCATCAACAACCGAAAGTACCTTCAATATAATTTATTGTTTGAGAGCCACCGACATAATGCTCAAGAGGATTTATGGCTTAGCGGACTTCTTAAAACGCACAGACTTTAGTAATATTTTAAAAACTATATATAAACCAAAATACATTCACACGCTTCTTCCTAGAGATTTTGAATCCCGTTTCCTATTTTGCGCGTGGTTCCAAGGCGAGTGTGAACTTGATCCTTTTTTTGCAAGAAAAATATTATTTACAGATGAAGCCATGTTTACTTCCAACGGCGTGGTATGCTCCCAAAATTGTCGGTGGTGGAGTGACAACAATCCAAATTTTATAATCGAATGCCGTAGTCAATATTCATTTAAAACCAATGTTTGGTGTGGCATTTTTAATGATCGGATCGTTGGACCATACTTTTACCGACAAAATATAAATGCTGACATTTACCTGAACTTCTTAAGGAACCAGTTGTCTTAATTTCTTGACGAACTGCCACTAAATATAAGATTTGATATCAACATGATGGAGCCCCATGCCATAGTACTAACACAAAAAACTGGGTATTTAAATGAAGTATTTCCGCACCGTTGGATAGGCAGACGTTCAAATATTCCTTGGCCAGCCAGGTCGTCTGACATCACACCCCTGGAATTCTTTTTATGGGGCTGATTAAAAGAAATGGTGTATGGGCATAGACCTTTTCAGGATATGATCATCTTGAGGCAGTAACAACAAACTGTGTCCAAGAAATCACTTCCAATATGATACGGGCGACTGCAAGAGAAATTACAAGGCGTACGAGAGTTTGCATGGAAAAAGAAGGGGGTCATGTGGAGACATAATTTTTCACTTTAAACTATCTGTTATTAGATCACTTTTATCATGTAATTGCTAAAATATTGTTTATTATTCACATTCACAATTTATTTTTGCTCTAAGGAAATTAAATGTTTTTAATATTCCTGATAAATAGATAGGTTGATTATAGAACATGAAATAATCTCGCATTACTTTTTTACGTAACTGGTTTCCAACAAGAGGTAATGAATGCTCAACGTGTTTTTCATGGTACCCTGTAAATTAAAATGTTTCAACGAAAAATTGTATCTGACCACGTTTTGTAGTCCTTAGTAAACTTTTTTTCGTAAAATCAACAATAAAGAAAATTCCCATATGTCTAGAAATTTCTGGACACGCTGTATATGGTAGGAAGGAACTTTAACAAAACATATCTAAGCTCTATTAAGTTAGGAGCCCCTCATGCCAGACTCGATCAAAGGGCTTGAAAATGTCCAGTGCTACGCCCTCCCCATGAAGTTCTAACACGTTGTTCTAAAGATAGTCAGCATAAACGAGAAGCTCTCCCATTGATCTGGATTTACTGAATACATACTTGTTGGTATTTAAACCGTCCAGGTATGTTAATATTTTTTGGTTAATGCCTTTTTTTTGGGGTATTGGCAGTTTTCCAACATGAAGGAAATACTCCCCACAAATAAACTTCAATACAGGTTTAGCAAATTGGTCATCAGGTTATCTGGGAACTTAGGATTTGATTCGTTTAGCTACCATTTCACCCCAATCTCCACTACATACTGGTAAATACGTATGTAGGTATTCATATCCAGTGATCTTATAATTATATTTTGACGGTCAAGAGTACTGTCAGACGTTTTCGAAATACGTCATTTCATACGTATGGGATAATTTATAGTTGTAGAATATGCAGACGCAGTTTTGCGTTTGATGTTGAGGAAAAAACCAAAAAAATCAACATGGAGCTTTAAGGATCAATGCCAAATTACAACATGCCATTTTTTAGACCAATGGTATGATTATATTACCTATGCATCACCCCGCAAAAACCTTGGCATGGTTACTGTGCTGCGTTTACCAAAGTCGAACGTTTCTAGGATTTCCAAGAAAAAAAGGTAATGATAATATTATAAATGACTGTCGTTTTTTAGGAACTTAGCAAATTAATATTCCTAGTCACGGAAGAAATATAACCAGGACTCTTAGTTTCTTTCGTCAACTATACTACAACTTGAGTTTGAAAGCAAGTAATCTTGTTGACAGACATTCTGTGCATACAGTATGTTTACGTTTTTCATAATAATTTGTTTTTGACCTTTTGTGTAATCAATCACGCCATTGCTGGATGTCGTCAATTGGCAATGAAAATATAAAAATTATTTTTTCAAAATTGTTTAGTAAATATATTGGGACCAATTTACCCTTTAAGGGAGATAGCTAAACACCAGGTGGATTTAGTTTTCAATTTATATTAACAGTGGCGTAGCCAAGATCTGAAAGAAGTATAAGCAGGTGATTTAAAAAATTTACTTAAAATTTGGATTTCATGACAGACCTGTTTGGATATCGTTTTTAGTATCGTAATAGACTGTAATTAACTTATGTTGGGCTGAAACATTGGAATATTAAACTATGAAGCATAAGAAGTAATTGTATTTTTACCCATAATATAATAGAAAGTTGGTAATGATATTATCACTATTAAATATTTCGAGAAATACACATTAGATCCAAGAAAGGAAAAACACGTCTAATAATTTTAAAAGCGCTAGGTATCCAATAATACCAAAGGCGACCCCCCGCCCCCACCCCTTGGAGTGGGGCACGGGCAACTTTAAAATGTTAAAGGGGTACCCCTCTTTTTATTACAGAATCGAATTCTGCGACAAATATTACGTCAAGATTGTCTGAATAGTTTTTTCGATTCGTGACAGGTGGCGATATAATCGTCAAAATATTTTTTTTCGTAATTTCTAAGAAATTATACGGAACAATAAAAAATAATAAAACGAGTTCATTTACTGAAAAACAGCTATTCAATGGTCTTAAATTTAATTGTTAAAAAGTGGTGGACAACCTTAAAATCTATAACGGCAAAATTCCCTACGTAATGAGTTGTTCATATTGATGACCTTTAGCTATTCCACTGTCCCAATCGTGCGTATATGTTATCAATTACTTTCTGCAAAGTTTCTGGTGTTATCATACTAGAATACTGTATTATCGTTTCCCCTAATTCATCGATGTCTGCCGATTTTGTTTTGTACACATTGTTTTTCAAATAGCCATAAAATAGTAATAATCTAGAGGAGTTAGATCAGGTGATCTTGGTGGCCACTCAATCGCACTCCTTCTACCAATACAGTGCCCAGGGAAACTGGTGTTTAATACATTGTATACAATCAATGCCAAATGACATCCTGCTGAATCCAAACATTGTCGAACGCTATACCAGCAATGTTCTGCATTTCCGGTATTATCTGGTTGTTCAATAAATCGACGTACTTTTCACCTGTCAAATTACCATCCATGAAAAACGGCCCGACAATTCGATTGCACAATATTCCAGACCAAACATTTAGTTTTTGTGAATATGGTGTATGGGAATCCCTCATTCAATAAGGATTCTCATCGGACCAATATCGCATATTGTGTCTATTGACCTTTCTACTCAGTTGAAATGTGGCTTCATCAGAAAAGCATGTTCAGAATGAAAATTGTCCATTTTCGTCACATGTTCTTATCATTTCGTCACAAAATTCTAATTCCTAACAGACGTATGGATGTTTTCAACAACGCTTACACAAACTTCCAAACTCTTATCATCGTTCGTGCCACATTTTGACTTTCTAGATCTCGATATTACAACTTATATAAACAGAATAAGAAAAAATCTAAGCCACAAATAATATATGTTTACAAAATTGAGCCTGATAGAAAACAAAAGGCATAACAATTTTGTTTATTTAAATTCCGGTATGTACTCGTACAATGTACATGTAGATAGAGAAGTACCTCTAGATATGTTATCTATTAATAATGCAGCATTAGGTTAGCAAACGAGGCTACTAAAGCTTGGAATTTGACAAGGTAATCACAATATTTATTGGCGATATTAATTTTAAATAGATGGATAATTTGCTGATGATAAGTCTAAAAATTGCATAACTAAGATTATATGTAATTGTAATTGCTGTAATTTAAGTAAGTATATCAAGTACTTACCCGTGTTATTATAAATGCATTAAGTATTACAAGAAATTAAAATATTACTTTGTGGCCGCCTAGATATCGGTATTTTAAATAATTATAAGAGAAGATGTTTAAAAAAATATCAAATTATGAACCTACTGCAAACATTTAAAACTGTAAACCCAATCGTCAGATCGTCACAATGATTCAGGTATACAATTGGTGCTTCTAAAAAACACTTAGAAATTCTAGTAGAGTCCAGAGATCAAAAAGTACTGTGCAAGTGTCCTGTTTTTTACGCCTATAATAATAAAATACTTTCAAATCTAACTGAATGCTACCTTGTAGCTTTTAAAATAATACAAAGCTACCCAAGCGGACATTGTATTCATGTGTAAGCGTACAGGATAGTGCACTGGGTATTTTACCGTTTATCATTAATTACAAGTATCTGAGCAATGACAGTTATTTAAATTGAACCCATATTATTGTAAATAATAATGTGAAGGGTTCATGAACACAAAGCGACATACCTGGTAAAACCTACATAATACTTCCATCAACCGACCAGTAAGAATAAAGGTTGGACAGCAAGGTAATCAGTCAATTGTCAATTCTCATGGTTAACTAATTGTTTTATGTAACTTAATAATAGATTAGGTGTAATCGGTTAAGACGTAAGTGACTTTATATATATATATGCATACCAGTCAAAATTAGACAGAAATATTCATTTTAACTGTGAATATTAGGTACACACATAGCAAGCATTTTTTTTTATATTTAAGTGTAAATTATGAATTTTTAACTCATAAATCAATCAATATCAGAAGGAAATATTTATTTTTAACTTACTCATAATGCAAATAAGTTAATATTATTAGTCTGGTATTTGTGATATTACTATACGTATGTAAATAAATGTTCTTGGCAGAACGTTGAAGTCATCATACAGTTTTAACTTTCATACCTAACCGAAAATTCACTTTATTTTAACACCTTAATGAAAAGAATTTTTTATTTTTTCTTTTTGTAAAAAAAATTAAAACGGGAAAACAAAATAAATAATTAAGTAATTGTCCTATAGGTTATTTTTAATAACACACATATTTATAATGAAATAAAACAACAATATTAAATGCTTACTTTTAGTTTATTTAAAAATTTCTTAGAAAACAACTTACGATAAATATTTGATCAGATATAACGGATTTATTTGAAAAACCTACCCTGTACAATAAACTAACAAAAAGATCTTATTTCAGGACGAATTTGAGCTATATAATATCCGACCGACATGTGCAGAAGTGTGAGAAACACTGCAGATTATCTCTAACATTAAGAAAAATATTATTTTTGATTTTTTTTTGTAACAATTACGAAAAATCAAATGCCCAAACTTTAAAATATAATTGTATATTTTGGGGTCTGTAAATAAAACAGGAAAAAAATATTTGCAATTTAAAAGGCATTCTTAACGTATTATTAAACATTTTTGGGTAAAGAAAAATCATCAAAAAGCATGGAAAAAATTGAGATTCCAAGTACCCACACATATTTTATAATATACAAGGTTTCCTGCCAATCAATGGCGTGTGGTTCATGAATGCGATGGAAGCATCGCTTCCGTTGCTCTTATAAGATAGAACAAACATTTTTGCAGTATTAAGATTAAAATTAATATAATTTTTGCCGTAAAAAATGTACACGACATTTTAAGGTCACGTATCACTTTAGAACCACAAAAGCTAAGGTTACTTTTTAAATAAGATTATTGTGAATGTTGACGAGCATAATTCTTTACAAAAAAGTGTTAATTTTGTTGATTTTTTGTAAAAAGCAGTCACTTTTCTTTTTTTTGTAAGGAATTATGCTTAACAACATTCACAATATTCTTATTTTTATAAAAAAAAACCTGTGGTGCTAAAATGTTATAGATCAGCAGATTGAATCAAAAAAGGGTCATCATAAGTATATGTAACATTTTGTTATATCGCCCCCCACTACTGAGCTATGACTCCCCAAAGGGGAGACCCTAAACCTAATTTTTTGTATACCTATTTAAAACTTTTTATTTACTAAATGTCGACATTTTAAACGTGGCGTCAGTAGTACGGGAAAGCGGACGAAAAATGTGCCTAGCTTTTTGCATATTAATTTTATTGGGTACTTTCCTATGTCAAATTAGCAAACTCCACCATTTTAATTTAAAAAAAAAAAGATACATTTAGTTGGACATGATTAAAGGCGTTGTTTTCAAGATAAATCGACTTAAAAATTGTCTAAAATAAAATAAAATATACTTTGTTACATGTCACGTGTATTAAAACAATCCTATAAACAAAATGTACACCTCAGTTTAGTTCCATTCTGGTTAGCGCCTTAAAGATGTAGTTGTACCACGAAACGACCGCAATTCATAAGTTTTAATACACGTGGCATCTAGCAAACTATATTTTGATTATTTTTTGCATAGTTAAGATGTAATGTCACACAGAAACGAACGAATCAATTAATAATTATAATTATTTACCATCGATATTTTCGACAGGAGACAGGATAAATCTATAACTCGAAATGACTCAGCTGCTTGCAAGAGTACCTTCTTGAAGTTGATTTTTTTTAATTTGACCTCGAAAAAAATTACCTTACACTCTCCCCTATCACTCAAGCCATAATGCCAGTTCGATTCAGCATATGAAATGTTACCAGGATATCTAAAATTCAAGTGTTTAGGTCGATTGGCAATCTAGAGGTCCAAGGTTCGAATCCCGGCTCGGACATGGACGTTTTTAAGTGGTTGTAAATATAATAATTATAATGTTGTGAGAGGATGGTTAAAAAATAATAATGTGGAAGTTTTGCCATGGCCTGCTTATAGTCCCGATGTTAATCCCATAGAGAATGCCTGGAGTCTAATTGTAAAAGAAATATACAAAATAAATTTTGGATCTCGCAATTCTAATGCATTATTGGTAGTAATCCATGAGCGCTGGAAAGGGCTTGATTAAACTTTTATTATCAATTTAATTCACTCAACTCCAGACAGATTGGCTCAAGTAGTCGAAAAACAGGGTCATATGATCAAATAATAAATTTTGATAACTGGTATTGTTGTTATTCGTCAGGTACATCGAGTTAGAATATTTGCAATATTATTGTAATATTTTCATACATTAAAGATCACGTTTTACTAGACGTTTTTATTTTGTTTAACGATGCTAACACCTTGCTGTCATGTTACTGCAATAACCTTAAAAACAATAAATTGCCAGTATTAAACAAATATGGCCCTAAGACTTATACCCGTTTTTAATTAATACAGCTAGGTATACTTTTGACCCTATTTGGACGCAATCTACTCGATCCCTTAATAATTATTAGCCATACCTGTTAGGGCACCCTGTATACATATTAAATATAAGGCACTCAATATCTACTGTAGTAAGAAAAGTAGCCCTATCTAAATCCCGTAAAGTTACAATAAAAACCATAATAATTGTCTTTTCATTTTCCAGAAAAACGTCTTTTAGCCTCCTTAAATAATAAAAATATCAGTCATTCATAAATTAAATCCATTCTCATGTTCCTGCAGTGTCTATCATGATTATAAATTACTTTGGCAGCGGAGATATAATATTCGTACATAGCGGGTACCGAATATTAGCAAAAAAATCATTTGTTTTAGGAAAGAAAATATAAAATCAGTTGTTCAAGCTGATTTTTACTGATATTTTATCAAATTCAAGTAACTTAGGTCATTACATCACTAGCATGTTGTTATGCAGGGCTTCCCAAAAGTTTCCGCATCTCATTACTCAATTACTTTGGAAATATACCTCAGGTGCTAAATGCTTAACGCGTTGAAGTGTTTTATTCCATAAGTGATTCAGCGAAAAGATCTAATTCTTACGGGAAGCCTAGTGTATAAATTATATATAAACAATGGAACGAAAAGTAAGTATATAATATAAATAAGTCTTAATTTTTAAATATAACCATTCAACGTAATTTTTTTACGAATTTGGTATTTTGGAAGTAAATATACTAAAGTGCTTTCTATTAAGTTTTCAAAATTTTAGAGGCTAATTTAAGCTTTTCAGGATTTTTTTTAAACCTCAAGATTATTCTTCACTACCATATAAACTGACTGTAGTAATAAGTTCCTGAATTTTATTACATGTATATGTTACCCTATCAACAAAATGTTCGCTGAAACCGTTAGTCTACGAGCCCAAGAACTATTAAATTACATTTTACAACATAAATGCAAGACCAAGACCTATTGTTCTTGTAATAGCCTATAAACTGATAAAGCTTATAGTCAAAATACAATTTAAAGTAGCTAATAAATATTAAAAATAATGTTTTTATTAGCTTATTTTTGTTAACAAATAATTACGATAATTGCATGGCTCAATGTCAATAAAAGAATATAGGACTTTATTTATCGTTACATTTAATTATATGAATTTAAAATACTTAGACTCTTAATAACGGGTTATTAAAAATGAATAATAATTCCAACTGAGTTTTCATGTGAATTTTATTATCAAAATACCAGACCAGCATACTACATGGTATTTTGCACATGGGAAACTGCAAGGTTTGGGATTTAATTTTACGTTGATTTACACCCAACAGTAAGAACAAAAACAGAACGAGAAACCCCGAAACTATTTAGAAGTTTGGCACTATACCGTTAAACATCAAATACTGGGCGAACTGTTTTACACAATGCAATTATTCTAAAATACAGGAACTTATTAGCCTACCTTAAATTCACAAACTTAATAGACAGCCGTTCTTATTTACAGCCATAGGAACAACTCAACAAATAAGTTAATTAATTTATCACATAGAAGTTCTCATTGATCAATACTGAGGTAAAAGTATCATTTTAAATTCACGGGGGCACAACCGTAGTAACAATTTCACCATCACTATTTTTTTGACGGTGCACTAAAACAGGTGTTTTAGGAAGAGAGTCAGGAATTTCCGAAACCCTGATAGTAACCCTTTCCCTGGTGGGTGTTAAGAGCTCGGGCTTTTCACGTAGCTCTGGCTCATCAATATAGGTATCTATACCGTTTTTAAGAAATGATTCCGGATGTTCTAGGGGTGTATATGACTTCAGGATCGGATCATCCCTTGGCTTGCCATTTTGTTCATTAATTAAAGGAATGTGCTCAGGAAGGTTGTTAAGAGGCTTGCCATTCTTTTCGTTTATTGGTTGGATGGAGGGCTTCTCCAGAGGCTTCATCTCTTCTCCCACGCCGTTTACCTCTCGTCGATTTTTCTTAATCCTCTTGGCTTTGCGTTTCTTTATAAGGCAAACCAAGAACACCACAGCTAAAAGTAGACCACAAGCCACAACAATATAAACTGCATAATTATTTTGGTTAAGTGCGGTTGCTTTGGCCATCTTTTCCATTTCTCCAGGTCGAGTAACATTGGATAAGATTTCTGTATCGTCACCTTTATCAGATACTTTGAACACATCCAAATTTCCTTCTTTAATAATGGTTTCTTCGCTGACTTCAGCGGTTGCCGAGTTGGTAGAGCTGGAAGGTGCTTCGGTTGTAGTGGAGGTAGTAGGTGGAGTTGGTTCAGCAAATATGGGTGCAAACACATCCTCCGCTACTATCTTTATTTGGTCTGTAGGCCCAGGCTGAGGATCTGTGTCATTGCCATCATGAGACCCGACCGGTTCTGGAGTAGCGCAATTGAAGACACAAGCTGGGATATGTTCAATTTCGATAGATGCAAAGCCACTTCCTTCTCCACTTCCTTCTTCTGGAGCCATTGTCGTAGTTGCATCGTTCGCTACCACTAAGTGTTCTTTTTCCTCGGGTAAATCATCGTGGTCGTCAATAACTTCATTTTCTTCAACATCTTCTTCTTCTTGAAGATACGGGACAGCTGATTGAGTGGTTAGACTAAAAATATCTTCTCCTGCTCCAGAGCCTTCTTCTGGTTGGTCATTAATCATTTCATCCTCAGCAGAGCACTGTATTGAACTAATATCCTTATCAGCGAAATGCTTGGGTAGATGGCAAGTGACTTGTTCAGGTATGCTTATTCCTTCTTTTAGTATCTTTCCGTAAGTTAAAACATTGTTACTGTAACAATCACAGTCTATAGGATTTTTGTTTAAATGTAAAGTTTTTAAAGACTTTAACAAACTCCAGTCTTTTGGTATGTGTGAGAGAAGGTTATTCGATAAGTCCAAGTCTTCAACGTGCTTAGGTAGTAACGTCAAACTAATACCCTTTATATTATTTTGGCGCAGTTTCAGCACCCTAAGATGGGACAGGGATGGAATAGACGAAACTTGAATATTGTTGTTAGACAAATCCAGGTATTCCAACTTCTTCAGATATTTTAATTCAGCAGGTACTTTGTCCAGTGATGCATTTGATACAGTAAGCTTTATTACTGTCTGATATTGCTTTGGTCCTAATTTATCCAAAAACTTAAAAGATGATGACTCTATGGCACCTTGTTCATGACATATGGCTCCATCAGGACAGTGAAATATTGATGCACCCAAGATCGCTTCTGAGAGTGTTAGCAGTGTTAGGATAACTTTCCACATCATGATATCTGAAATTAAAAAAGAGAAAATAATAAAACAATTGTTTTAAGGAAGCAGGTTCAACAAACCACAGAAGTCAGGTTAGATTAGGTCAGGTGATTCACAAATTATCATTTGTTGGGGCGAATTGTTGATATGTAAATAATAACTAATGCGGTGCTTATTGGACTTTGGATTAATTATGTATCTAAAAATTAATTATTTGCGTAGAGTTCTATAAAAATGTGTGGTGAGCTTTTGAAATTATTTGAAGTTTCAAATAACAAAACTGTAGAACTGTAGACTATGAATAAATACCTACATCAGACAATATAAATTATTTCCAACTACTAGTTTTTCAAATACTTTAACATGAAAACCTTAAAGTTAATTAATAATATACTATAGGAAAACTATTACAATTTATAAATTTCAGACACTTCTCTATGAGTTTAGATAAAATCCATTTCTGAATACCTTTTAAATCTGTGTGGATCTAATTAATTTCGCATCTCTTGAGGAATCTATAGGCGCCAAGAAATTATAACGTAGTTAAACTTATAGTTTTTAGGAAATATACAGGGTGTTCCTTAATGACATGCTAATATTTAAGGAGGTGACTCCTCGATTCATTTTAAGAGAAAAACTTCATATGAACGTATGTCCTAAACGTCTTAACTTTTGAGATACAGGGTGCTAAAGTTTTCAAAAAAATAATCTATTTTTTAATAATAACTGTGATACTATTATAATATCTTTATGAAATTTGGTACACATCTTCTATGCATTAAGGAGCATTTTCTAATGTACAAACAATTTTATTATTTTTACCAGTGGCGTCTGTACGGGTTTTGCATTTAATAGTTTTGGAGAAAATAATGGTACGCCACTGCTTTCTTCTTAAATAAAAATTATTTTTAAAATCTTCATTCATTTCTGAGCAAATTTGATCTCTTGATTTTCTTTCGTCCGCCTCATGGTTTTCACACCCTGTATCTCAAAAGTTAAGACGTTTAGGACATACGTTCATATGAAGTTTTTTTCTTAAAATATATCGAGGAATCACCTCCTTAAATATTAGCATGTCATTAAGGAACACCCTGTATATACATTAAAACGACCCTCTCCATCCCAATAAACCATATTACAATAAACCGTATACTTTCTAGAGAACTAGAGAAAATTATAGAGTTTTTAAATTGTCTACACACAGAATAGAGTAGTTTTAAACTGTCTAAACTTAAAAAGAATTGGTGTTAATTTATTTATGAACAGTTATATGATTATAATAGTTTAAGTGTATTCTTTTGTTATTAGATAATTGAAATGTCATCATATATCAGTAAACTTTGGGTTGGTTAAGTTGGCAGTTGATTCTGCACAAGCATGTGCTATTTTTCTATTGATAAAAATTGTCGTAGGTATTAAGCAACTGTTTTCGCAATTGTTATATTTTAATGTCTAACTTCCGCAGAGAACCGTACGCATCTTAATGAATGCACAAGGATGCTACTTAAAATAGAACTCTGGCGTACTAATCGTTTAATTTTAGGGGTAATAAATTAAAATTGAAATCTCTTATTGCGACATTTTGTTCAGGTATCTTAATTCAACAGAGTTTTAAAGAACAATTGAATAAAATCATATAAAAAATGTGTTCAAGAGGATGCACTGAATCTATTATTACAGAAAAATTATTGCGTAATATATATTTGGCACAGCCACATACATAGATAAAATATTATTTAATCTTTTCCTGGCCTTATCTTTTTTTCATTTACACTAAGACTAAGCGAGACGCCACATTTCTAAATATAGTGATAAGAATTATTTAAAACGGAACTACCTGATATATGTTACTTATTATATTTATTATTTATCTGTTTACAGGGTGTCCGGAAAATACGTGTACAACGTTTGTCCACAGACTCCTGACGTCAAAATAAGCCGACTCAGTTATATCCAAAATTCTCTCGTTTAGCCGGTAAAGGGCGTGGTCTTTCCTAAATTACGTGAAAACCTGCTAATCGATTATAATGATTTTTAGTATGTAGAATAATACTATAAAATTACGTTTTTTAGTAGTATAGTCACCGGCTGTAAATAAGTGGAAGTGTTATAAAAGTGATATAATACGTCAACATTTCTCCTGATTTTTTATATCAACGGCGTTATGACAACCCAGATATTTTTGTCGAGTGACTGGATGTATTTGGAAGCTATTTTACCTCTTCAATATTTTTCGTTGGATGAGCTGTTTTGCCAGAAAAAAAATATTTACAATTACCGGCACACATTAATTATTAACATTAGTAATAAAATTAAAATCAAATTACCTGTAACAATAATTTTTTTAGTGTTTTAGTTATTTATGCATTTAATAATTTGACAATTATTGACAAATTGTCACCAGTCTATGAAATTGACTGAAGTATACGATCAACATCCTTGAAAATCAAGTTCATTTTACCATTAAACATGGAAAATTATACGAACTCTGAGAAGGTTGACATGCCACTGGTATACGGGTTTTGTCAAGGAAGTGTTTAGTTACATGGAGAGATTTCCAAACCGTCGAATACCAAACCACCAAACATTTGCCAATATCGAGCGTCATCTTCGGGAAACGGGCAGCTTTGAGAAAAAGATTGACGGCAGGGGTCGTGTGCGAACAACTCGAACTGTGGAAACAGAAGAGAACATTCTGGAAAGAGTTGAAGAAGAACCAAGTACCAGTACTCGTCGCTTAGAATGTGAGTTACATGTTCCTAAAACGATTGTCAATGAGGTTTTAAAAGAACAGTTGTTACATCCATATCACGTGCAAAAAGTCCAGGAACTTTTACCGACTGATCCCCCCATGCGGCTTACAATTTGTCAATTTATTAGAAACAAAAGAATCCGTGATCCAAATATTTGTAGAAAAATATTGTTTACTGACGAGGCGTGCTTTACAAGATCTTGAGTAACCAATCTGCACAACGAACATATTTATTCCGATGAAAATCCACATGCCATTAAAGTTGCACATCATCAGCATCAATTTAAAATAAATATTTGGGCAGGTATTATTGATCGCTACCTTATTGGTCCTATTGTTATTCCAGACAGGTTAGATGGAAATATGTATTTAAATTTTTTGCAAGACACATTACCAATTCTTCTGGAAAATTCGCCCCTTTTACTTCGGAGGGAAATGTGGTATATGCATGATGGTGCCCCGCCCCATTTTTTCGTTGCCGTTCGGCAATACTAACACCATCAATATCCCAACCGATGGATTGGAAGGGGCAATGATGCACCAGTAAAATGGCCTCCGAAGTTAAATATGTGTGACTTCTTTTTGTGGGGCGCTATTAAAACAGAAGTTTACAAGACTCCGGTAAACACACGCCATGATTTATGGACGCGGATTTTAAATGCAGGCAACCATTTTAATAACCCCGAGACATTAAATAGGGTCCAATATCATTTTTTAAGGAGTGTTAATAAGTGTATTCAGCAATATGGCGGTCATTTTACACATTTACTTAAGTAATGTTTTCGTTTTACTTACTTTCTTACAATATTTTTAATACATACTTCCAACTTTGTTGTACTTTGTTTTATTATTACTGTTAATATTGATGTATGTAGGTAATTGTAATTATTTTTTTTCTGCAAAACAGCTCATCCAACGAAAAATATTGAAAAGGTAAAATAGCTTTCAAATACATTCTGTCACTCGACAAAAATATCTGGGTTGTCATAACGCAGTTGATATAAAAAATTAGGAGAAATGTTGACGTATTATATCACTTTTATAACACTTATTTACAGCCGGTGACTTAAAAACTGTTCAAGAGGTTTTTTCTAGTAAATAAGTTGGTTTAATCTAAATTTTAAACTTAAACCTCTTATCTTCCATTGGCGTAGAAATCAAAAACAGAAAAATTCTATAAAACCCAAGTACTACGTGGTAAAAACTACTACGTAATAAAATGCAAATTTCTCGAAAACCGTCAGAGGAATCGAGTCTTATCAAGGGTACCTTTTTTGTAGCAATTGAGTTGGTTCAATTGAATTTTGTGCCCAAACCCCTCTTGTTCCATTAGCATAGAGATCTGAAACAGGCAATTAGTAAAAAACCCAGGTTCTACGCCCATGGACTGATATTAATCAGAATTGTGGCATGGGTTTTTTGCCCCATAAAGCTATGCCAACGTATCAACTTTCGGCAAAATAGTATTAGCAGTTTTTGAATTAACATAGAAAAACGATATAAAAATTGTCACTTCAGCGCCGTCTAGCGCCCAAACTAAGCAACTTTGTAACGAAGGTAAGTTTACTTAAATCGGCTAATTTTGGTCTGAAGAATATTGGGTAGGTTTTTGTAAAGACCTTTTACAGACACTCTGTATATACTGACTATAAGGTTTGTTATAACCTCCCAAAGAAAAATTGATAGAAGTCCTTAACAAAACCAACAAACGTAAAACTAAGCTTTTATGGCGGAAATTAGCAAACATCTATACCTAAAATTTTTATAATTTTCGGAGTAATCTCCTATTACCTAAATCAATGGCCGCTCTGTATAGTAAAAATTAGTCTGCCTTGAATAATAGGTAGGTACTCCACAAAAAAAATGCAAAGTACTTTAAATGTAACCTCTGGTTTCGCTGACCTTGTCGTGACATTATTGTCTTACTTGCATAAACCGCAGATGTCTAGGGATATTTAAAATTTTTCTCAAGAATATAGCATAAATACATTTCTTGTCTACTGTGCCATTCAAAAAAGAAATAATAAGTGTGGCATTGTCTAGCTATATTATACAGGAGATGAAAAAAACATTTTATTACAAACTTTTAAACGCCATTTTTACTTGTAGAAAAATATTAACACTGTCATTTTAATACCGGGAATGTCCACCTCTAAAATCTACATTTAAAAAAGGTTCCACTAACAAGAAAACCATGTGTGTTCTTATTTTGGGACATAGCACATCATTGTGAACAAATCGTTGAGATAATAAAAGGAAAGGAAATACAACCAGATGATCGGTTTGTCAGCTTCGATGTCGAGAGTCTCTACACAAACGTCCCCGTCAAGGATACACTTCAGGTCATCCGAAGAAGACTTGGGGAAGACCAAACCCTTGAGGAACGAACAAGGGAATGAGTGCGAAAAGATGACAACTCATAACGCTTGCTCTATCATACATACTTTCGATATTCAATGATTTTAAGAGCAGAAAAGTGTGTAATATCATGGAATCCCAAAAACGTTTCGTTTATGTCAAGGTGTGTCATAATCACAGCTTCATCTCTGAGTAAATATACAGCTATTATGATTATACTTAGTTGATCGGCTTTTGTTATATCTTGGGTCGTATCTAGTAACAAATAGTACGTATAGTTTTCTTTAGTTTGGCACATAACCAATGTGCCTGCTGGTGTAGTGTGATGTGTCATACGATATTATGGAAGCTTCCTTATTACCGTAACATTTTTGCTGGGTTTATTGGGACAAAGATCTGGTGCTGGATTAATAATTCAATTTAGGTTATTATTTGGGGCCCCAGCCCTAAACTAACCCAAAAATCTGGGTTAAGCAGTAACTGATGGTCTTCTTAAAAAGTGAAATGCATTTAAAATAATTAAAGTTAAGAATGGAGTACATATTATCAAGTATTATATAACCATGTTTGAAGCAACTTTTGAAATTTCATAAAAACTTTCACCAGAAATTCTTATTATCTTACGTCTAAATTTACTGACCTTATTACTAATTTTGAGGTATTTTTTATGCGGCATAATAACTTTATTAAATGGCCTTGCTTCAGGCTACTAGACGAAGAAAACCATGTTATTAGTTACATTAAGGTCAATCCTTCTTTATACAATTATAATTATAGACCTACTACTGCTGCAGTGCTTAATTACATAAATATAAGTATGCGAGATAAATTATATTTTTGCCATTGATGATAATTGACTACATTTTGGAAGTTTGGGTTTAGATTTGCATTGTCTGTATAATTTATTGCACGATAGAAATGATAGGCTTTGGAGGTTATGAGTAAAATTTACTTAGTATTCGCGTGGAGATGGTTGCAAATTCAAAACACGTATACCACTCAATAATAGCCGAAGAGAAGAAATTTTAAAAAAATTCATCCATAAAATTTCTTTTTATTCATCTGAATAAAAAAGATAATTATAAAGCTACATAAACCAAAATGATTAATTACTATATTCAGGTGAAAGGAAAGAAAAATTATTGCTTTTAAAGAAATATCCCAAGGCGTCTTTTCAGGATTGCAAAAAAGAAATATATATTGATTTTTTTGCATTTTTAATTATGATCTTTTTATTAGGTTAATGACGTTAATAATTATAGAATGAAGAATCATAAAATGTTAACCGTATTTGTTGATTTCCTCGAAAACAGATTGCATGGTAGATATCAAAATCCTTTCTATTAAACCGTTAAAAAACACACATTTAACTTTTTAACCCAGATTAGCTTTTGCTAATTCGGTTTATGCAAATATTTTGTTAGCGTCATTATTTCTAACTAACTAGACTGAACCGAATTTGATCATTTCCACCTCGAATTAATTTATAGAACTCTTTTGATATTAAATATTCTGTTACTCGTATATGAAAATACTCATAAGTGAATAATCATAAACCAGTATTTATTACATGCTAAGTGAAGTTTAAAAAAAGATAGAAAATTTTAAATCCTTAATTATGTTAATACGGTTCTGTGCTCTTAAAGACTTCAGTGAAGAAAGCATAAACAGAATCGCCAGTGTCCAATCCAAATAAGGAGAGTAAAAAACAATAATGTGAAGCCAGTATCTTGAGGTAACGGTGCACACGAACCAAAAGAATCTTGGCCAAATTTAAGCATCAGCACATAAAATAAATAAGCAATTGCAAAAATCCCACCTTCTCTGGCAACGAAATAGACCGAGACCTTGCCACTTTTATGAATTTATAAGGTCAAGGGTTTGTACTGGTGGTACTTCAAAAGAAATGTAATGTTTCAAGGGAAAAGAGAGAGACTATCTCTTAATTTAAATTGTTTGAGGATGTATACCAGATGCCGGATGAAGTAACGGTGATATCAATGAAGAAATTAATTTTAAATTTCATGCAATTTCTAACTAATTTTGCGGCATACAAAAGAACAATAATTTACAATTATGTGGTGATGCTTTAAAAGTCAAAGTATAAAGCACAATTTCTAGCGTAAGCGTTAGTTAGGTTGTTGAAAAATAAGAAACGTATATTTCCTTTCATCCTTTTTCTTAAACTCATGGTTACTGTTTGTTTGTTTAACAGGATGCAGCAAATGTCTAATTTCTATTCGTCCTGACTTATTTTTCTGTTTCAGGCATCTTATTTAAATATTTTAATATAGTCACAGGGTGGTGCGTCGATACCCGCAACATAGGAAATTACATGTATATTTTAAGGTCAGATAGTGACTCCACTGATTATTTTAGAAGAAATTATATTTAGATTTGTTGAGGAGCGCTAAAAGGACAAACTTTAGCGCTTTTTAGTCAGGTTAGTTTCATTGTTAAAACTACTAGTGTACAAGTGTGAGCAATATTAAGCTCGCCAATCCTTAATAAATTAAAACACACACATATAACAGACACTTGAAATTTCTTTTCAAAAAAAATTATTATTGAAAATGGTTTCAATTAAGTCTGAATGCTTCTTAGACTAAAAACAGAATGACTCTTAACGATATATTTAGGGTTTAATCTAAATATTATTACAAGCATTATTAGGGATAATTATGGTAATAATTATTAGATTTCAGTGACTTTCTATGATTTTAACCTTTTAATGACAAAAACACAAATATAATTATCATAATCTAGAACTAATATTACTTATTATAAAGGAAGTACTTATTTACTATATCCTATAAATAATATAATATTGTGGATTTGCAGGTAATTCCTATTCCCTTTGATTTTTCAATGTCCCCATTGATTAGCTTTTCTAATATTTTCTTAGGGATTGAATTTTCTTTTCATTTTTAATGAATAACCCAATGAACTATAATAATGGATAATATAATTCCAACAATAGAGTAATGTGTTGTTTTTGTTACAAAGTTTTTATACTTAATAGGTTCAAACTTTTTCTGGTTTTTCCAAATGAATATTGTATATTTTTGTCGTTAAAATAATCAAAACGAAATTGTGCTGTTAAATCGAAGTTTAATTGTTAAAACTGCTGGCGTTTTTAATGTTTAATCCGATCGGAAAGGGATGAATCTTTTCCATTGGGTGCGGGCGCTTCAATTAATCACAATAGACAGATAGATATTTGACCACCTTAAATTTTACACGGTATATCCAATGTTGCGTGGATCGATGCACCACTCTGTATATAAGATGGGATATAAAACTCTACATGTTATACATGCGATTATATTTTTAGTAAGCAAATCATTGATTACAGTTTTAATAAACCACAAAGGTTAAACTGGGCTATAATGTCGAAAACATATTACAGAGATAAGATTAAAGGACTTTGTCGAGAAATAAATCATTTTTGTCATTCATATGAATCACACAAAATTATTTAGTAGGTACAAAATATATTGTTAACAATGGAAAAAAAGAAATCAGTAATCAATAAAGGTATAAGCCCATCGTACGTATCATTTGCAATAATAAATGATAACAGGAGACCAAAGGATTAGAATTCTTAAAAAATTAATCTGAATTTGACATAAGTTTAACGAAAAAAGGAGTTCAAGGATTGGGATGGGACAACATAGCTGCTATATATTATAACAAATCTCAATTCTTGCTACTACTGTCGGTAATTTTCAAGTAAAAAGAAACTAACCTAAGCAGGAATGCCATAAAACCGAATGATCCTGAACTATATTCAAACAATCACTTTCCGTCTCTTAAAAGATCGAGACATTAGGTATTGTAATGATTTTTATGACATTGGTCTACTTTCTACCAGCAAAGAGAGTTTCGCCTTCAAGAACCACCTTGTCTACCTTAGAATACCATAGTTGACACAATAGATACTTGACCGCCATATTTTGCGTAAATAAAAAATACCTTGTTGGTGAGTTTTCCTTTTCTGGATTTTACGATAAAGTCATTTAAATGCCAACATGGAACGAAAACTTTCACATTTCTAATCTTAGTATTTTTTTTATTAAAAAAGCTGTTCATTTACCTTTTGCCTTACTAAATACTAAAATATTCTTCTCTCCGGTGATTGAATTTGCCGATTTATTCACAGTATATGGTCGCCGTCAACATTACGAAAGTATATTTTTACCTAACACTATAAATAGCGTTTAAGACCCTTTTAAAACTATTTTTGTAGAAATTTAATATTTCTAAAAGCACTTTATACGAAAACAGTGTTTGGAACAGGAGAACGTTTCAGAATGGTGCCATTTTATGACTAGAATATAGTTAAATGAACCGAAAATTACAACTTTAACTTGAGTTCTTATGGGCATTTTAGACCTTATTAACTATAAGGTACACTATAATTACAGCCACTTAAATCAACAAACCTAACGTAATAAACATTTCTAACAATCAAGAGGTACTTAAAACTCAATCTTATAATAATTTACTTGTCTGGAAAATAAGGTAAAAGAGATTTTATTGTAATTGCCAATTTTGACTATCGCCTTTAATAAATAATAAATAAATGTTTATTAACGGTTTCCCATATTCAAATTACAGTTGATAAAATTTAAAACAAATATATTTGTATACGGAAAATGAATTACAAAAAAATTTCAAATTTAATATATCAGAAAATAATTTTAATATAATAACAAAATACTTTTTTATTAGAAAATCACTATTCCAACCTCTTAAGGGATACTAAGATCGTAGAAATAAATTATGTCCTCCTATTTTAATCACGTGTCTATATGGATAAATTAAAACTTGAAGTAAAAATACCTGCTTTGCAAAAAGCTTTGTTCGTTTGCACCGGTATTTTACCTGATACTTATATTTTAATTTGGGAATGTAAACCACAGAAAATATCGCTGCTATTTTTCTGTGATTAAACTATAGTAGGTACTGTTATATGTATATACATGGCGCCAAAATTAACATCAGGACTTCGAGAAGCCAATAAAATTTCTTCCATTAATGTTAATCATTAGTCGATAATTTAAATAATTGTTTTATTATATTAATTCTTTTTGGTTGTTGCCTGGGAAGCTGGCCTTGATACACTAAGACCTTTGCTCGTTGATCCTGTCGCAAATAGAGAAATTAATTATTGAAATTAACTTATTATTAGATTACATATTTAAGTTTAATTTGATTTTTTAAATCAACATGAATCTTAAATGAAAGGTTCATAATTGATTCAATGACTTAAATAGGTTTAGGTAAGTTCTTATTTTCCCACGCAACTGCTTTATTTTTGAGACACAGGGAGTTACAATTTTTAAGTATAATTTATTGATTACAAACCATAAAACAATCCTATTCAGACTTTTTATATACAAAACAACATATCAGTTTTATTAATTAGACATTTTCATCATAAAGGGAAACCTCTGATGAACTGTCGTCTGTCCCTAAGTTAACAACAACTGGCTGACTTTCTTCAGTTAAACTATCTAATTCACATATCTTCTGCTATTTCTTAATTACGTGTTCTGTACATTTCCATGCGCCACTTCTCCGCATTGATTTCCTGCATCTTCACAATTCATCAAACATTATTTATTTTATTTGTGGTATTTTTTCTAGACACAGAACCTTTTACTTTAGCCCATATTAATTCTCTAGGGTTTAGTTCGCAATGGTAGCGAGGAAGTCGATGAACTGTAATATTTCGATTTTTTGCCATTTCGTCAACAGCATAATGCCATATTTTTCCAACTGTATAGTGGAACCTTCGTTTAACCATGTTTCGTCCAAATAGTACAACTTCCTATTTTGATTGCGGAAATCTCTTATTTCTCATAAATAATCTCGCCTCCAACTAACAATTTCATCTTTCTCGATTATTGAGACTATCGATTCTGTCTTTCCCATCTAAAATCCCGGTAGAATTTTCCAAAACTTTAAATATACCTCCACTGTACAGTCGACACTTTTTGCAATATTTTGATGTTTATACGTTAAGTAACAATACTAAAAAAGACTTTAGGAGACACGGGTTCTTACTTCGCTTAAGGTGCCAGGTAACTTAAGTAATAACATTACCAGGAACCTTTGTAATTAAAACTGTATTATACTTCTAAGAATTAATATTAAATATGTAGACAGACTTCCATGGAATGGTCACTACTTGATCCTCATTTATTAATCTCTCCCAACAGTCCAACAGAGTATACAGATCAAAATAATATTTAAAGCGGTCTTAAACATATTAAGGAAAATCCGATTTTTTTCAAATTATCAACAACTTGTATCTCAAAAATAAAGCGGTTGCAGACCTATATTTATATGACCCTTTTTTCTTAAAACTGGTCTACGAATCGTCCACTAAAATATTAACAAACCATTTTGGACTAAAAATTAATTTAAACGAAAGTCGAAGAATCATTTTCGCGAAAGACTAAGCAATGACCGCAACTTTTTGAAAGAGTTAAGGAACTGTCACACATTATTTGAAAAATATCAATTAAAAAAAACAACTTTTTAATTTTTGTAATATGAAATAAGAGTACCAAAATCACCTGACCCTGTATGTATGGGATTAAAGAAAATAATTGAAAAAACAAATTAAACAATGCTTACCAAAAACTGAAAATGTGAAGAGTGCACCAACTTTAAATCCTTTCCCCAACAGAGCACGCGGAACACTGCAATATTTGCACTTTTGTCACTTTATCATTACACAGCGAAGTCTCGAGTGTATTTTGCCTTCCAAGTATCATCAACTCATTTTTTCATTCAGTCCAGTCAAGAATTGAATTTCATTACCTCAAATTTCCGGATAATAAAAAAACGCTTTGCACTATTTTGAAATTTCTGTGAAGACTGAGTTTTTTTTTTTGAATTTTTTTATGGCGGCCCGAATAATTCAGGAAGTTACACGGTGCGCGGACTAGCCAATTTTGAGACGCGTACGTATTACTTGACTGAGCGGTATCGAGCGAAAGATAAGTCGGGTCGAATGAAAGTAGTCGTGAAACCGCGTTACGTAATCATATATATATATATCGGCATTGGTTTTCGAAGGGGTGGGAGAGACGCTATGGTTTGGCCCTTTTGGCCAAGGGTTCTTGTTAATAGGTTCGACTTACGTAGCACACTGGTGCCAACAGGGCATTTTTTAAGTAATACGAACGTGGCCAACTAACTGGTCACGTAGTAATCTGCATTGGCCACGTAGGAACCATAATCTGGCCACAAAAAATCTTCAGAAATGCATAATCAACATTCAACTGAAATGATGTCAAAGATTTTCTCAACATACATAATTCTCCTAAAATGTCGAAAAATATTTAACTTGTTAATTAGAATGAAGTATTTTTGTGCAAATTAAAAAAATTATTCATCGAACATAAACAAACCAATTTTCCTAATTCAAGCGTGTGTATGTCGTAAAATCTCCTGTAAGTTGTTCCCTATAATGTTTTCAGACTCACGCATGTATGTCGGTGGAGGGGGGAGGGATATTTTTCTTTTGGCAATCTAGTGAAACATCCTTAAAAGATGCCCTGGGTGCCAGGTATCCCAGGAACATATTTGTTTTTCTTCAAACGCCAATAAACTTGACGTTTTTCTACTAATCTTTTGACGTTAAAGTTTTGCTTTTTTTACAGTAGACGGTTGCTATTATAGGCAGCGAAAGTAAAAGTAGTGTGTGTGTCATAAATAAAAATAAATAATGTTGAAAAATACAAGAAATATTGGATATTTGTATACTTTATTTATTTTTAAAAAATACAACAATGAACTATTTATTAAACGTCAGATTAAAAGTACAGTTATTTATTGTGGCACCAGAATAATTAACACAAGGTGTTGCGATCCTGACTTGTTTTTGTATTTTCTAGCGTTAAACCCTCCGTGAAACCACTTGCTGTTGAATTTATATCAATGTTATCATGCACTAGAAATACCAATAACAAGTACAATCTGAAAATACCATAATATATTTCATAAAAAAGCTTGTATTCTTTGACGTTATATCTAAATTTACCTTAATTCCCAAATACTTCTAATTAGGAGCTTCAGATAGAAAATTTTCAAATTATTCCCTGGTAAATAATTTAGCTTTTTTGGGAGTGTAGCATTCATTTTGCTTCTTTAAATAAGCACGTAGCTTCAAAAACTGGCTTATGTCTTGCCTGATATTTAGCATTGACCTTATCATAGAACAATGTGACGACATTGTTGAACTTGTCATTTTTTGTTTGTTCGCCAGTTCAGAGAAATAAGCCAAGAGTACATTTTCAGAATTATTATTTTTGATGTCTTTCTCATTACACCATCTCGGGAATATTTTGAACGCAGCTTCGTAAACACTACTGGATTTGGTTGGCAACAAATTGTCCACGACATCTGCTGCAATTTTGGCAACCTCACTTTGTTCGTCCGGCAAACATACCCAGTCAAAGGCCTTGGAAGAATCCAGTGCTACCGATGAGTAAAAGAGATTGTTTATCAAAGCAGACCTGCAAATGTAATTGACTTAAAAGACAGAATCAGACAAGCTTGTAACCAGGTGTCACCAATTCATGTCTAGCATAGGGTAGGAAGATCCAGAAAACAATTAATTGAATCCTTAGAAAATGATGAAGGGGGTTCTGCAGAAACATAACAATATAGTTTGTTTGCTTTTTTAATTGCCTTTACATTAATATGCTTTGTTCTTATAAAATATAAAAATTATTGTCATGAGCATGCATTGTTTCTTTTATTTTGTCACACAGTGTAGAGAAGGTTGACTTTTTCAGAAGCAAAATTCGTTTTAGTCACAACAACAATATTCTTTGTTTAATACAGTTAGCTTTACACGCCGAATCGAACTATTGTGATTAAAATGTCAACAGTCTAAAAGTGGCGCCAGAAATAGGGGAGGCCGGAGTCAAAATATACCTTTTTTTTATATTCATCTCAAACCTTAACGCTTTTTGCGAAAAAAGCGAAAAAGAAAACATATTTATTAATATTGTTTACCCAAATTTAAATATTTTTCATGACCTCATTCATTAAAAACGTCATAACTAAATTCCTCCTACAATATCTTCCTCTTTAAAAAAATTGAAATTTACTTATTTGATCACTTTTTGAGATTCGTCTATTCTCACAATAGCTAATAGCAATAATTTTAGCATGAAGATAATTTTTTGATCGATTTATCTCGAAAACGATGCCCTAAATCATATCTGACAAAGACTACCTTTTTTTGCAAAGTTTTATAATTTTATTGAATAGAAAAAGTATAAAAATCAATTTGAAAGAAAGTTACGTATATTTTAGCTCCGCCCCCCTATTTCTGGCACTGCTTCTAAATTGTCGACATTTTAGCGACAAGAGTTCTATTTTACGCTTACTAGAATTCCTCAATTTCAAATTTTTATCTTTATTGGTTTCAAAAATATTAAGAAAAAACTTCTTCAGGGTCTACTCTTTGTGAGGCTGTAGCTTGAGGTTGGAAGGGCATACGACAAAATACTCGATCCCTAATTATTATTGATTATACCTTTTAGGACACCGTGAATCAACCATCGAGATTTCTAATTTTGTCTCATATTGAAGGGCATTGCATTTTTAAAAGTATCAAGATTGATGCTGCAATAAAAACAACTAACTAATTGTTTTTAAACATGTATATCGGTGCCTTGGCAAATTGCCAGAGCATAAAAAAAAAGTAAAACTCACCTATCACAATAAAGTATTTGGCACCTACTTTTTTATTATATTTTTAGCACTTTGCAGCAAGTGATGCAATAGATGCTAATAATCCTTTTAAAAATAACAAACGGTTCCTGTAACATCCTCATTTAACGGGCAACCTTAAGTAGGTATATTTAGTATACAGGGTGTCCCATAACTAAGGGGCTATACAGCAACAGGAGTTAGTAGACTTGAAAAGAAGTCATTTGTTCTTAGTTTTTTATAATAACATATCCAAGGTTAAAGAGTTACAGGGTGATCCAAGTAAAAATGTATTATAGAAAATTGGCGATGATTTGAAAATGGTTAGGTACCTTACAAAGTTCAATGACACCAGCAATTGTCGCAACTAACCTGAATGGTAACGTCCTTAGCTGCCTTCGTTCATTACCTATTTTGGAAAATATTTTTTGAATGAAGTTTGTAAATTCTGAAGGTGGTTGGTTTTTTCTAACGTAGCTTCTTCTGAAAGTCTGAGTCTTTGACTCGGCTACAAAGCCTTAGAGTGTAGAGAAGCACTCAATTATATCTCTATTTATACAGGATTCCCAAAACTGTATTTTTTTAACTGGGCTTCAATTTTGCCATAAAGTGCAAGTACCGTCACAGATAGTCCCTGAAGTGAAATGTTGCATTCATTGAGGCTCGAAAATATATCTGCAAGATAGCCTAAACGTTGTAACCACTTGACTTTAGTTTATCTTGGGGACAAGTTCAAATACCAAGACCTCATTTCGCAGACTAAAGAGGCACACCAAAACTTTTCCTCAAGACAGCCACTGGGTGTAGCAAGTGCGTAGTAAACTAAGCTCCTATGTATTTACAACGAGCAGCGAAAACTCGTGAATTTAAAGTCCTGAACTTTATGAAATTTAAGATTTAAGAATAACACATTTGATTTCCGGAACGATAGTTTTAACACGCTCAATAAACCCAGAGTATTTACCAGTCATTGCTTTTGCACCATCGCTGCAGTTATTAATTCATTTGTTCCAATTAAGCTCCTTTTCAGTGATATAAGAATCGACCAAGTTAAAAAGTTTTTCTCCGGTTCTATGAGTCTTCAGAGGTTTGCAAAATAGCACTTCTCCTTCTGCAGAGTTGTTGTGTATATACCGAATAATAACAAGCAGTACTGCAAGCCCTGCCACGTCTGTTGATGCATCAAGTTGTAATGCGTACCAACTTCTATCTTTTATCCTTTGAATAACTGTATTTTCTATTTCGTCACTTATTTCATGAATTCCCCCACGTACTGTATCATTTGAAAGTGACACCATCTTGAGATTATTACTAAACTTCTCGACAATCATGGTTTCAACAACATCTATTATGATGTATGGTTTATAAGAGATGGTTTGTTTGTAAGTGTCTTAGCAGTTTCGCTGGAGCTAGTGAACTGTTGTTCAAAATTTTAAAGCTACCAGTTTTAAGCCATTTATCCATGATAAATAATTATTATACTTTAGGGGATCCCGAATATTTCTAGGACGCATTCGACATCTAGCTTGGTCACGGGATACAGAGACATTACCAGAAACTTTGTTCCGTCTCTCGCGCGCCTGTTAGTCATAGAAACGTTATAATATGTGATTAGAAATTAGGTATCGACAAACTTTGATCTTGTTTTTAATTCTACTGGGCGTGTTCTTCATTATTTGACGCAACCAAAGACAAAAAGTATGACGCTCGTATCTGTGGGATTACCCATTGCCTTTAAACATCATATTATCATACCATATATCCGTCCGGAAAATACGTCACAAATAAAAAAAATTACAAAACATGTTTACCAAATATAGTATTTTTCTGGCGCCTTGTTTCAAATATCTTTATTTAATTATATAATAATTATAATTTAATTCCACCTTTAGCAGTTTATTAAAACAGGTAAATAATTTATTGAGGAATTATTGAAAGAAAACTTATCAATAAATTAATCATTTTATAAGTAATCTCGTAAAAGTTACACCATGTCAGTCCATTTCCCAGACTTTTCAAGGGAACTGATGATCTGTATGATCTAAGTTTAAGATTAATTTTTAATTTGAGCAAAGAATCCGTACAGTTACGTCAAAAACTATGAAACAAATTTATTATTTAAAAAAATCATTTCTTGATCACGTCAATTTTATTTTTATATTTTACGTAATCCAAAAATATTTTGAACTATACAGGGTTGCTCACAAAAACAGGTAGCTCTGTGTTATTTGTCTAGTCCTTTCTCAAAATTGCACAATACGAAATTATATAATATTATTGTATTTTAAGGAATCAAATTTTTTGAGTAAATATTGAGAATTGACGCCTCTCTAATTAACACGTTTTTTGTCAAAATTTAAAATTCAGGCGTCCCTGGCTCACACTTTTCTGATAATTATTTTTAAGCGTTTAATATGTCAGCAACAACATACAATAAATAAAGTAAAAATAAAATTAATCATAAAACAAAAACGGGTTTTTGGATAATTTATTTCCAGCAGAGTATACTGTTCTGATGATAAGGTGGAATAAACATTAAGGGGATATACCGATATATTACACTGGACGACTAAAAAAACATTTATTGTTGTAACATAATAGCATATTGTAGTAGACACATGTCCATTTATTATTAATTGACAGAAGTTATTTAACCCTGTATGTTGACTATATTTATAATTTATATTAAGTTAATATCGAGGAAAAAATCAGACATCAAGAATAATGATTTCAAATGATTTCAATGACTTCTTTCTTTTTATGGGGGGGGTCACATCTTCTCTCTTCAAAACACAACAGTGGCTGGATCTCATCGGTCTTGGTACAGGAACAGGTCTTATGGCAGCAGGCAAATTCGGATATTCGATCTTTCGCTTTTCTTTTTTGAAACATTCTTTAGTCTTCTTTAGAAAAATTGTTTTCCTTTAACATGCCTTATTACCGTTTAAAATCTAATGAGTTAAGATCGGATGATCTCGGAGACCAATTCCGATTATAACAGTAACATCACACATGACACTGTATGGCACGTTGACTGATATGTATGGTATGCATAAATAAAGAACAAATTTCAGCAGCTATTCAAATATACAGGGCGTTTCATTAGAAAAAATGTACCTATGCTGGCCCAAAATAACTATAGATATCGGCACGACAATATTTTCGGCTCAACTTATGAACTCTTCCTCTTAAAACAAAATATTTTTGTGACGCTTAAAATTAACTTCTGTTTTATGACAATTTCGTTGTAAAATAATTAATTTAAGGTAGGTACTAAATAATATAATAAAATTCCTTGGCTGAATTATTCCAAGAAGCATGAAAATGATCGGTTTCTGTAGAGGTGTAAAATTGAAAATCATATTGAATGATAGTAATAATGATAATATACATTTATCTATTCCAAAAATGCCTTTCCTAATCCTTATTATATGTCATTTAAAATTCCAAACTTCAAACATTTTATTGTTATTATTGTACGTGGGTATATTAATGGAGGACTGGAATCAATCAACAACTTTATTCGATCTATTTATTCTAGTTATTGCTAAATGAATTCACACAGTAGTTAATGGATGATATTCATTTATATTACCTTGTCTTATCATCTCGTCGCGTAGACTTAAAAATTGAAAAGTGGCATAGCTATTTTTTGCAAAATTGGCATTGTCCATTACAAAACGTTTTTAAAGCAATTTTTAAATTAGCAAAATAATTTACTAGTTAAGTACACCGTAATTTACTGTGGGAATCTTATTTTGCGTTGGCTAGGCATTATTTATGAATGAGTTTTTAACGTTGATAGGTTAAGCTTAAATTTCTCATCAAAACTTTCGTTATAGGAATGCTTGAAAGCTTTAGTCAATATTATGTGAGTTGTTCAAGTTGTCCAAATTTTTATTGTAAAAATTAGTCTTAAAAAAGCAAAATTTCTCCTTACGTTGTCATGGTATATGTTATTTTTTTTACTGAAATATAAATGTCAAAAAATTTAAAATGTCGCATGATCTAACTATACAGATCAGAGATAATACCAACGAATAAGTAAACATATATAGAACTAGAACAATAATCATGCCATTTAAAAGACAATTCTATGACTACTTATTTGGAAATATTGCTTGTTGCTTCAATTATTTCAGTTATTCTATTCCAAAAAAGAAAAAATGTGATATTATGGTGGTTTTTGTACATAATCAGATAGAGTAAGCTTATCTTCTATAGTATTTAAAGTGTAAGCTAAACAAACACACACAGGTGTTCCTCACCTAGGTGTATAAAACAGCATGTTACGATATCATATTAAATGTTTTTACACTTTAACATGTCACATTGTAATTATATGAAAATGTCTTATGTGTAATTCAATAAATAAATGTAGCAGCAAAGTGATTTCTCGTCACTGAAGTCGGGTAACCAATAATGACGCTAATATGACGTAACGATATCGACGTGCAATCGAACGTCATATAACTGATAAAACTAAAACGTTATGACTATCCCAAAAAACCTTTTTGGGTTGTAAGTGATATGATAATGCTTGTTAGCTGGAAAACTGTAATAAAACCCTTTTAAACCATTCATTCATAAACCCAGAGGACCCAACCTTAAAAATGTCTGTTATAGCATTTTTCAAAACTTGTCTTAGGCTTAACATGTGTGTATGAAAAGGATTTGCAGATATTTAAAAGATATTCATAAAACCGTTGCTTAAATCCTCTTTAAGATCAGCCTAATAACAGTTTTAAAATAAGCGTTGAAATGAAAAAATATACAGGGTGTTTTATTTAAAATATAAAATTCGTTCGAATTCCAGACAAACTCAAGAGCTGGCAACAACGCCAATATCATTCGGTGCGTCAGATCCTCTTCCAGACTTTATATACACACTGTATACGCTCTTCTAATATGACGCCCTCGATATCTTATTGATCTTTCCAAATTTGTGATAAACCCATACCTACCTAATACTAACCCATTTTTAAGATATGGAACATCCGGTGTACATATTAAACAATAATTTGCATATCGGGTTCTTCCCTAAGTATATTTACTTTAAATAATCTGATAATAGGATAGGTACCAAAAACGTCGTTATATTTGCCAATACCAATAATACAGGGAAGACGAATCATTTGAAATGTGATGATAATAATGATGTTTACTGATTTATGGTGAATGCAGATCAAATGCTAAGGACGTGTAAAGCGTACATGGGCATTGTTATACTCATAAAAGAATTCCTGCTGACAGCTCTGTGCAGGAACTTAAAGGAGTATGGCTACCATGTAAACCCGAAAAGACTAGAAAATTGCTACAAATTATGCAAGTTGATGATAATCCTACAACTTCACTAGCCAAAATCAAAGAAAATACTGATGGTATTTCTATAAGATCTTTATGTAGAATTCCCCACAACAACAAGTTTTATCCAAACCAAGTTAATCCATAGATTGGAGCCCCTGGGATTCTTAGCAAGATTTTCTAAAATTTGCCATAATGTAAATAATATATTGTTCAATATTTTATGGAGCGACGAAAGTGCCTTTCATGATAATGGAATCTTCAACTTGAACCGACATAATAGCCGTCATTGTCCCCAGAATCATCCTCGGACTCGGAAGAGGAAATCAACGCGTTTTTATAAATTCAATCAAATAATGTTTGGTGCAGTTTATTAAATGGATATTTATTGGTCTTCGTTTTTACGAAGGCACTTTAACTGGAGAGTGTTATTTACGTTTTCTTCAAGCTACACTTAAAAACGAGTGGAGCAATCGAATTAATGTAAATGACAAAAACGTCTTAAAATTTAAACTGCTTTCAAATGTATCTACTTTCAAAGTCCCTGCAATCCATTTATATTTTTGCAGCGTCGCGACGCCCATAGCGTCGAAGGAGTGGCATTGATGGTATCTTTAACCTAACGACGGCTTTTTACGAAATCAAAATATATCCATTCGTTTTCGAGATATAGGCCATCAGAATTTTAAGCGAAAATCCCTGTACATTTCGAAGACAATGAACTTTTGATAGATGGTAACTTGGACTCGATCGTCATTGGACTTTTTTGTACTAGCATTTTGTACAGACCTTTTAGAGATACCCTGTATAATAGGTACCTTCCTACTATCTACTTTGGTAGACACAAATGATTAGGTACATATTATTAAAGACAAGGTCACATTAGTTTAAAATTATTAGGGCAATAAAATGTGTGTGGCCAGACAGGAATCGTCTAAAATGTATACTACCTACTAGAATAATTAATTATTTCGAAAATTTCATTTGGAGAATAATAAGTAATTGACAATCTCAATATTCTTGCGCATTCGCCGAACATCAAATGCATATACAAAAGTAGGGGCATGGCCACAAAATTGTTTAAAATTTTGTGGCATGGCACTCATTCCTTAAAATCAACGTATCAAGAACAAAGCCGTTTATATGAATTGAGTAAGCAATAATACCCTGAAGATTTGGAAACGTACTTAAATTAACGCCCTATATTTTAGTGGCAAAAATTAAGTTTTAAGACAAAATGTTCATGTAAACAGGTCAGCACCGCTTTATTTTAACTAACGCAAAGTACCTTTTCATTTCGGCTTCGTTTAGAAGATAAATGCAATGTTAGCAAACTCAGATCGGTGCGTAGTAATATGCATGTCAGAAAATGCCATTTAATTTTTTAATTGAAAACCGTTCGTCAAAGAAAAAAACTTTAGAAACAATTTTTGTTCAGTGATAAGGCGTAATTATGAAAATAATATTTATTTTGAGAAAACAGTGGCGTATTATTTTTTTTTCGTTAAAATTATCCAAATTTACGTTTGCTGAACATGCCAACATGCATTTAATGTATTGGCTTGCATTATGTAATGCCTTAAAAGCCAGAAGGCTTTATGAAGAACGATTTCCAAGTAGAAGAATTCATGATAGGAAACCCTTTGAGAGAGTGTAACTTATCGAATGATAGAGATTTAATGTAGTGTCGTAAATTATTTTAGGAAAGTTTAGCAAAGCCAGCCACAATTGTGGAAATCAAATCCATCGCGGTGAGGGTGTTGAAGAAAACATCCTCAACGCCGTAGAAGCAGATTCTTCTACAAGTGAAAATTGGCTGTCGAGTTTAATTGCCCAAAATCGACGGTCTTTAGTTAGAATCCTTAGAGAGCAACTGTTGCATCCGTACCATCTTCAAAAAGTCCATGCGCTTCTTCCTGAAGACTTTCTGCGGATTATGGAGTTTTCTAACTGGGTTTTAGATCGGCACATAAACGATGCAAATCTTATTGGTTCTGTTCTCTTTAAGGACGAAGGTGGATTTACTCAAAACGGTATCATAAACTCCCATTATTTGCATTTATGGGCAGAGGAAAATCCCTATGCTTCTATTGTTTATTTAAAAGTAAGCAAAGCAATAAAAAGTGTACACATTTAACATGTAGAGTTAAACAATTTGCAATAAAATCTTCTTCTTGTGGCCTCCCTGGTGATTATTTCATAAGTGTGATTTGCTTAATTTCATAACATTACGATAATTTGCCTTTCTCTTTCATCAGAATTCCATATGACTCATGATTCATGATCAGGCAGATATGACAGTGTAAACGTATGTATACCAGCAATTAAAAAAAAAACTAATTCATTTAACAAAAGAACGAAAGAATGAAGACATGGCCACTGACAAAAAAAATTATTTAATTTAAATTAACTAGAAGTTACTTTGTTCAGTTGATTGAAACAACTTGTTCTTATTTATTTTAGAAAAAACAATGATAATAGTAAAACATCCAATATCATGCATACCAAAATATTAATAATCAAACCACAAATAATAATCTATTTTAATTTAAATAAACTGCATCTATTAAAAAATCGCCGGTACCGCCATTGCGTAGACGAAAACCAAACCACCATTAATTTTTAAACAGTTTTCAATGACTGAAATCGATCCACATTTGAATGGTACTCCCATCTGGTGAACAATGCTATAACCAGACGGTACCCCAGCAAGTACTTCTCCATTCGGTGACGTTCGATACTGTCACCGCAACGTGGTGGGGATAGATTTACCTGAACAGGTACTCAAATAGTTCATTATAATCCTTATAACAAAGTACTTACACCGTGATTGTGAGCCTTAAATTTGGTGAAATATATTGAAAATTACTTGAAACGAGGATAATACAGCCTTGGTAAGTTATTAATAAACATTTGTTTGAATATAGATAACTTTTGCAATAACAAATTAGCGAAAGCCATATTAAAACAGGTATGGCATGGGTCGGGCTATATACCAAGGCAAGTTTGGGACGGTACTCGACGTACTTCCTGAAAATCTGAAACAGTTAGCAGTTTAAACCTTTCTTTCATTTCAGTGCAGTGACATAAATTTACCTTTATTGAAGTATTTACTGAAGTCTAAAACGTATTATTTACTAAGATAAGTTTTAAATACCCCAGATGGAAGGGGGACATTATTTATTTACTTTATTCGCTATAATAAATCATGTTAGAAGCGTACTATCACGAGGAACACAAAACCTATATATTAGTGACATTGCGGCACGCTTTAATGTCTTATTAATAATTGGCAAGACAAAGGAAGTCGTATTTCTTCATCATAACTCTTGTAGATAGCTCGGCAGTTCCTTCCTGTGCATTTTAATAATTAAAAGATTGTCAATTGTAATGTCAATCATGTCATTTTTAACGTTTTATGTGGTCTCCATATGTGTTTACATTTTATCTGGTGTAACAGCAGTTTCTTGGTACATTATTTAAACAATATTTCTAATTGTTTATACAATTGCCTAAAGAACTTTGTCTTACTTTTTAATAATGTTAACCTTTCTCGGCAGAGGCGTAGTTAATTAATTTAGTACGCTATGATAAAAATGATTATGTACCTAAACAATTAATGTGACCTTAATTTATTACTTTTTCTACCAAGAGGGAAAAGTTCCCATAAAAAAATTAATGTGACTATAAACATTAACAGAATACTAACCAGACCATTGTCGGTGGCTATTGGTAACCTCTAAAATATTAATGAATAATAATTCAGTCGTTTAAATATTATTATTTATTATAAGTTATTTAAATGTAGACGATCTGGTGGACACCATGTAGCTCAAAAATGGATTTAATCGAAAAGTTTTGACGTTGTTGGTTTGCTGCTTAAATATTATTTCTTGTTTAAAACCGGTGGGGCAAATTGTTAGGATTGTCTATCTCTAAATGAGGCGAAGTAATAAATTAATCAAAACCGTCTTCTCCATGGGTGTGCAAGATTTTTCGGCATGTATAGATTTAAATAATCTCAAAAATATAGCTTGCTAAAATTCGTATATTTTTTTAAATTCTCTAACGCAACAGAAATATATGCATCTGTGTTTTAAAATATTATAGAATAGTTTCAACTATTTATGTTAATTTCATAAAATCAATATTGATTATGCAGTAGCTTGTTAAGAATTTACTAGTGGGGATTACGAGCCGATTAAAAAGCAATAAAACTGTGAACTTCGTACCGTTTAAAATCACATAGGCAAATTACAAAGTTGTATAGATGTTAGGTTGAACTAACCTTTACTAAACATTGACAAGAAAACCAAAATCAGATAATCCATGTACAATTAGAATGGCACATGGAAATCTTATTACCGCAAATCATTAAACAAAGTAATTTACTTAAAAGTGTAGGTACTTAAAGTTAATTATTGCAATATTAATAAAACCTTTTAGAACATGCGGCATGGTATAGGTGTGTAATAATAGTTCATAAAAGTATTCAGCCCTACTTACAGTATTTCATTAGTACAGCGTCGGCGAAAAAGTCTGCACCATATGGGAATTCTTTTATTTGTAGAATTTTTGAAACACGGTTTTTGGTCTTAAGTTCTGCATGACAGGTAACCAAAAGAGAAGCAAGGCAGTCAGGGATATCTTATCTCTAGCATTGGTTTGATGTCAAAAATATCATTATTTATAAAAATTTGAGAAAAAGATATAAAGAAAAGTTGTTTCTATTTACCTCAAAATTGTATATGCGAGATTTTGATTTTTTTTTCTTTCAATTGAGGAATATATACAGTGTGTATCAGCCAAATGGAATAAATTCGATAATAAATACATGGGGGCGTGTCCGAAAAAACGCTCGGACACGTCGATTGGTATTTCAAGTTGCGCATTTTTCTCAATAAAAGCTTTTTATACAGGGTGTGTCAAAATCACAGTGGCCAATACTAACTTTCCTATTTTAAATGCAACACCCTGTATATTATTCAATTTTTTGATTCTTCAGATAATTTTAGACATTTCGGAAATATTAAAACTGCATATCAGAAAAATGATTTATTTAACAGAAATGCACAAAATTACAATTCTACAGATGATTGGTTATGGAGATAAAACACGGACACAAATGGAAGTTGCTCGCTTATTTCATGAAAAATTTCCAAATTTGCCGCCTATAACTCAAGAGACAATTAGTACTTAAAATAGAGAAGCAGTTTCGCCAGCTTGGACATGTAAAGCAGATAAAAAAAAGTAGCTGCCAATGCAATAAGTGATGATACCAAATTAGATATTATGCTTGAGTTTCAGAAAAACCCACATACTTCTAGTCGAAAAACAGCCCCAATGTTCGATCTTTGCCATTCATCGATTATTCGAACATTACAAGAAAACAAAATGTATCCCTATAAAATGATACCTACTCATGAGCTCATGGAAGACGATTTTGATAGGAGAACGTATTTTTGTGAACAAATGATGGCAATGTTAGATAACAATGTGATCCAATTAGAACATGTTTTGTTTTCTGATGAGTGCACCTTTACACTTCACGGTCATGCTAATCATCAGAATTTCCGCTATTGGTCTAGGGAAAATCCTCACTGGATGAGAGAAGAATATACGCAATATCCTAAAAAGGTTAATGTTTGGGCAGGAATTGTTGGAGATCATATCATAGGTGCCTTTTTCATTAATGGCAATTTAAATGGCGACAATTATTTAGCACTGCTCCAAAATAATGTCTTGCCAACTTTGACAAACTTATATCCTGATCCAGCAAACCCACAACTTCCAGCGTATATGATATGGTTTCAGCAAGATGGAGCACTGCCCCATTACCAAATTAGTGTCCGGTAGTACCTCAACCGAGTATTTCCAAATCGTTGGATAGGTAGGCGTGAATCGATGGAATGGCCAGCACGATCCCCTGATCTGACGCCATTAGACTTCTTGTTATGGGGTTATGTCAAAAATATTGTATACAAAACTAAACCCCTCGACTTAGCTGACTTAAGAAGACGCATAACGCTTACGATTAGATCGGTCACGCCTGAGATGTTCAGTAACGTTAGAAGAAATTTCTATTAAAGATTAGGATGTTGCCAAGACGTTCGCGGCGAGCATTCTCAACATCTCCTTTATTAATGTTGTTGTTTTTTACATTATTAAGAAATAAACAGTATTACTTATTAGTTTTTTAGTGTGTTGTTGATTTTTGCAATAAATCTGAAAACACTTAATATTTCCGAACAGTTGAAGATAGGTATAGGATATTGTACATGAAATATGTCTAGAATTTTCTGAAGAATCTGAAAATTGAATAATACACAGGGTGTTGCATTTAAAATAAAAAAGTTAGTATTGGCCACTGTTACATGACACACCCTGTATAAAAAGTTTTTATTGAAAAAAATGCGCAACTAGAAATACCAATCGACGTGTCCAAGCGTTTTTTCGAACACGCCTTCATGTATTTATTATCGAATTTATTCCATTTGGCTGATACACACTGTATATACACTGCGTCCATAAAGTCTTGCACAAATTCATTTAAAATTCAGGGGCTTACTTTTTTTAAAAACGCTCAGACACGTCAATTAGTACTTTTGTTTGCGCATTTTTTAACGTAAAATGTTTTTATACAGGGTGTCGCACGTATGAGGTATGAGGTCATCAAGGTTTTTTTTTAATGGAACACCCTGTATATTATATCAATTTTGAATTCTATGATGAACACTTAACACCTCTGGAAATCACGGTTTCCGAAATATTGACGTTTGAAAATTTATTTTAAACACATTTATTGATGACCTCATACCTCATACGTGCGACACCCTGTATAAAAACATTTTACGTTAAAAAATGCACAAACAAAAGTACTAATTGACGTGTCCGAGCGTTTTTAAAAAGTAAATACCTGAATTTTAAATGAATTTGTGCAAGACTTTATGGACGCACTGTACATATTTATGTACCCAAAACAAGGTATTCCATTTTTATGGCCATTAGAGGCAAAGGCCCGTAAAATGGACAGAGTTATTGTTTTTAACCATTAACTACTGCGAATATAAAATAATTTCGATGAAGAGCTTAGATGGCATTGAAAAGCCTACAGCCGATTTTGAGAATAATCGAAAATTGGGAATTTTATAAGGTTGAGAATTGAAAAAATAATTTTTGTTTAGTTAACGACACATTTGGTTTCTTCTGCATAAAACTAAAATATAAATAATAAAAATAGCTCAAATAAGATAATAACCAAACACACAGTTTTTGCAAAGGAAATACTCATGATTTATAAATGTTTTCATTAAAAAGTTAATTTGTTTCGTAAATCAAAATCTAGTTGAAAAGAGGAAAATTCTTTCGACAGCCGCAGAAGAAGCTACGGTTGTCATAAGTAATTTAAGTTACCTTGGACTGCAGGATCAATATCTATACAAGAAAATGCTTATATCCGTCTGGCATCATGGCTGGATTATAAGGTGCCAACTTTTCATTAAGTCCCAATAATATTGGCAACATAATTTCTGCAAATTCTGTGGCAATAGATCCCAAACCATTTTGCTTTTCCTCTTCCGTTTAGATTATATTATAACCAATCCAGCTATTGTAGTACTGTTGTCTTTTTGAATTAAATCAAGTGCATTTAAGTTATAGTTTTGCCAGCAAAATTTAAGCATCATGTTTAATAGCTATAATATTAATTTATTATTTTGTGTATAAATAGAGTGGGGACACCCTGTATTGCTATCTTAATGTTTAATAATTTCCACTATCATTATTTAATTAGTGGAGATGGTGCGTTAGGTTCTCTTTTCTTCCAAAGTTTTGAAGGAAAACATTTTGACTACTTTTAAATGTTATTTTACCCATTTTGCAATTTAATAGTTGATCTTTTCTATTATACGCTTTATTTTTTCAGATAAATGAAGAATTGGTTTCTTCTTTTAAGCTTAGTGGCAGTGTCCTCGGCATTGCCACAAATCAGACCCACAAATTGCGTGGCAAATTGCAAATGCAAGGAAATATTACCGAACATTCTTGACGTTGTTGGTTGTGATGGTTCCTTAACCATCAATTCAACCTTGTTTGGTCATTTGGACAGGAGAATAATTACTGTCATCAGCTTTTCAAATGTCATTATAGATCAGATTCAGGAGGACGCCTTTAAAAGGTTTCCTCTTCTAGAAGATGTTATTATAGATAAAGCTCAGATTGGATCTGTCGATCAAAAAGCTTTTGATAATGTTAAAAAGGTTCAGTTTGCCAATTGTGGATTTGAAGACAGTCCTAACTTATACTCTGAAAAACTTGAGCAGCTTCATTTCGGCAACTGCAAATTAGATGTGATTCCTGCTTTGGACAACTTATTTTCATTAATTTTTCTGAATTTGTCTGGAAACTACATCAGGGATGTCGATATTATGAGCTTTGATGAACTATTCGACTTGGAAGAACTTATTCTTTCCAATAACGAGATTAGCAGAATTCCAGCTAACATATTTGTTAATAACGAAGAATTAAACAGTCTTCAATTAGACAATAATCCACTTAAAACATTCTACTTAAATACATCCAATAAACTGGAGACCCTCTCATTAAAGAACTGTTTCCTCAGTACTTTTGATGAAAGGTCAACTCAACGACTTCATTCCTTGAGTGAACTTAACCTTAGTAACAACAGAATTCAAAACCTGACAGCAAAAGATTTAGCTCCTATGAGCCAACTCACCGTCATTAATTTATCAAACAACAGCTTGACAAGTTTAGAAGATGATATTTTTGCTGGGACTCCCAAACTTCAAAAGGTTACTCTAGATGGTAACAAGTTTGAGACACTTCCCAACTTCACATTGCCAAATGACAATCAGTTCCAGATCTACACATTTTCGTGCAAGAACTGTGGTCTTAAGACCATCCACAAGGACACTTTTAAAAGCATGCCTGCTGTCATCAGCCTGAACTTGCCATACAATAACTTTACTTTCGTGCAGAACATGTTTGACTACATTAACAGCTTAAGAATGTTGGATATATCTTACAATAACATAAATATTTTAGCTCCAGAAGCGTTTGATAACAACAGAAACTTGGAGACGCTGAATATAGCTGGTAATCCTTTATTGGACTTAAACCCTGAGAACTTCGCCAACACCAAAGCAATAAAGAAAATTGACGCTAGCAACTGCAGACTATACAAACTTTGGAGTAATAATGCTACTAAACTCAGCTCTCTTAGAAAAATATTGTTAGCTAACAATCAGTTAACAACCCTGAGTATCGCTGACTTTAAAATAATCCCAGGACTGCAAGCTATTGATCTTCATAACAACCCGTTGAAGTTTGACGACGACTTATGTAAAGTAATCAATTACTTAGAACGTCTTTCAGTATATCCAATAGAATACGCCGATCATAAAATCAACCATGAAGAAACTTTGGCAGATGACATTGATAACTTCACGTCGAACCAATGGTCAGAATTCCACCAAAAACAATGTCCTGAAATGTCTAACAATATTGATGAAAGTGAAGATCGCGAAGACGAAGATTTGGAAGACAATAAAGACGACTTAAGCACTTTGAAGAAGCTGAGCGATGCAAATCCAGATGACGATACCTACGACGATAACTATGATGATAGTTATGATGACGACAACGATAATGCCGAATCCGATGACGATGACGATAAAATCACTGCTGAAATAGTCGAAGATGAGAATATTAATTTAGCAAGGGCGTCTTACATTCTTTCAATAACTTCGGTGTTCGTTTTGACAGCTCTAGCAGTCCTTATCATCGCTGTGACTGTTACCTTATGCGTCTTGAGACGCAATAACAACTTTAATATGCACACTGCTAACTTACCCAGGATCAAAATTCCTCGATGGGATGGCCAATCAAGCCAGAAGAAACATAGTGGTTCTGTCTACCGTCCTTTATCCGAGGATTTATCTGGACCTAAGACACCTAAGATGAGCCGATATGAATTTGCTGCCTCACCTACAGTTCACGCTTCTCACTCCTAAATTCACAGAACGCCAGTACGCTAATAGTAAGTAAAAAGTGTTTGATCTTTATTTTAAGTTTTTACTCTTCTTCTTGGTTGAATGTCTGCAAATTAATAAAAGTCCTTGGTAGTTGTTTTTTATTTTCTTTAGCACTGAACAAATTTTTGCAAATCTAAGTTTTGGGAAATAATTAAATAACAATTAATTTTTTTGTTTTTTCTCCAGGTGATCTACTAATAGTGGTAAGAATCGACCCTGAACAGCTAATTAAAAACTTTTTAAAAGATTTGATTTTCAACAATATCTTATTTATAAGTCTGTTTTAACTGTGGTGAATTAAATTTTAAGGTGTAAGATAAAAACGCTTTGGTATTTTTGTCAATATTATAAATATTCTAGTTAAGAATAATCTTTATCAAATAAAGAAATTTGAATTGACTAGTTTTGATATTGATAAAATTATCTAAATACTTAGTCATATTTCTTCTTTGATTTAGGCGTTCAAGATGTATTGTTAATAGTTTAAAGTTATTAGTTATTGCGCTTGTAGATTAATATTAACTTTATTTTCCTAAACCCATAAGTACCTAGTGTTAAGTCCTGACTTTTTAACTTTAGCATAAAGGTACATATTCCATGCCATAAAACATAAAAATAATGTACTTACATAGAATTATATACAGCAATTTAAAACACACATAGTCAAAATGTCTTAATTTACTGCAATAAAATCCGTTAATAAGTACATAAAATTGTGTTTGATGTTTATTTTTTAAACTTGACGAAGAAAAATATTACTAGATCTAAAAGACACGATATTATCCCAATTATAGTTCATATAACTGATTGAAAAAAAGCGAATAACCCAGTTATCCTAAACATTTCATTTTCCATTATTTAAAAAATACTAATGCTGAATCATTTGCTTTGTTTCGTTCTAAAAAAGAATAATAGCGGCGTTTAGATTGGGCAACTTTTAGTCGATCAATTTTAACAGAAATTTCCAGCTTTTTGCCAGAAAGAAATAGAGACTCTAGAAATTTATTTAACTTTTGGCCAAAATATTTCTAACACAGTTTGTAATTAAGTAAGTAGGCCGTCAAGCTCATTTGCGCACCAATTTGTTCATCTTGAGAAAATTGACTGAAAGTTGGACGATAAAGAATTGCATGTAAACCTTTTAAATGCAATCAAAAGTCGCCCAATGTAAACGCCGCTTTAGTCATTGCTTCCTCTATTAAAAAGTTTTTATGCGATAACATTATTAATTGTTAAAAGTTTAGTTCCAAATTATGAATCAATGGCTTTGTTTTATGAACAATGGCTAGAAACGTTTAATTTATTTTTAATTGGTTATTGCCACATTCCCCTATACAGAGTAATGTGGTACTTTACTGGTATGTCTACCTAATTGGCAAATGACGCTCTTAATTTTGCCCCTCTTTAAAAAAATATACACAGAAAAAATAAACTTCTTGCAAGTGGGCAATTATTGCTTATCGCAAAAGAAAATTATTTTCAATGAAAGCTGTTTGTTTGTTGTAAAACTTGAAATATATTTTTATACCACATACTTATACATGTACACACACCCTGTATAGTAAAATATATACATATGTATGTTATACAGCATGACGTCCAAAAACCATAAAAAAGTGAAAAATTAATAATTTTTTAAAATATTCTTAACGTAATTTAGGTACTATTTGTTTTTAAAAGAATTGTTAATGTTTTTCATCAATCCATGATTTTCTATAAATGTACTTGGACTTTTAGAACCCAGAATTAGATGCATTTTTTCATCAACCACCACTGAATATAGGAAACACACTTTGAGTTCAACCGAATGGTGCTACATGTCACATATCTGCAAGAGTAGACATTTATATACAGATGTCGATGTCAGATGGATTAGACAGAAGACGGAATTTGCTTGGCCACCAAGGTTCCCCAGATCTAACTCCTCTTGACTTCTGCCATTTGGGAAGATTGTATTTAAGAAATTTAGTATATATACGTAGGTATAGTAGTTTCTATGGATAGAAATGGTGGTCATGTCGAGCTTAGTGTAATCTCTCATAAAATGTGAATGCTTCCTGTTGTCTTTTTATTCGTTTTATAAGGTAATTAGTAATTAATTCGTATTTATTAAATTTCTTTCTTATTTTTGAAGGTTAATGTATATTTCTTTATCTTTTTCTGACACCTCGTATACGCTGGATTCAAATTTTTGCTTTGAGAATTATTTTTTCTCCAGGCAAACTTTTCCTGAAGAGAGACGTGTGTTTCTAAAGTTGAAAATAGAAAAGGTTTCTATTTGTTAAGACGGTTTCTGGACACGCAGTATACAAATCACTAAATATTGGAATAAATGCAAATTGATTTGACTAATGCAATTTTTTCCGTATAGTGTTTTGTTGTATTGCTTTACATCTACCGCCTAGATGTTAATTCAGCATTAGAGTAAAACCCAGTTCTTGCTAAATTTCATTCTAAACTGGAATAAATTAACACCTGTTCGTTGTAATAAGTTAATATCCGGATTTCCCATTGTTATCGAAATAATACTGCCATCACACTCATCACACACTGATAGCACTGATATATTTTGTTTAAGCTGTCATTCTATGAATGATTCAACAGGATTTTTCTATATATGAATGAATTAATAAAAAAATGCGCAGTGAATGGCATGCTAATCATTTTACTGTAAACATGTTATGGAAAAATATGCATAAAAATGTGTTCAAGCATCTGCATGAAAGAAAGAACAATAATTAATTACCTCTTGTTTACTAAAAATTATATGTCTACAAAACAGCACATCATCAAATCATATGATTAATATGGACTTCATTTCTATTGAATTATTATATTCATTATCGATGTCTGTGGATAATATCAGTTAATATACTATGCTCACGACTTGAAGCCTGGCTCAAGGGTGGGTTTGGGGTTAGATACTAAAGACAATAGCGTGAAAATCTTATACAGGCTTTCGTGTTAAAATTTAACTTCTAATTTTCAAAGTCTTTGTATATCTGTACATAGTTAGCCTCAAAAGTGTGCGTATGAAGAATCGAAAAAAAAAATTAACGACATAATATGTTACTAGACAAAAATAAGGATTAGGTCAAGTTGGGTGAATTCCTGACATAATTTGATTTTTCAGAATTGATACCCATCTATCAATAGTCGAATTGTCAATTCCAGGGTCCAGCTAAAAAAATTGTAAAAGGTTGAAATTTAACATTTAATAGGATCAGATTCAGAAGATTGAGGAATTAACTTCACTAAATAAATATTTAAAAAATAAGGTAAGAATTTCAGGTCATATTGAAGATTGCTGTGACATTACCTATAATGTAAGAACTCAGACAGGGTAAGAGTAAGGTCAGAGTAAATTTGCTCATTCATTGGGATTACTACCTAATGTTCAAAAATAATATCTATCACTTTTCATGCTAACTGTTATCATGGCATGAGGCAAACATAATGTCCTACACTTTTACAAATCTAATCAGCCAAGTTTTTCACGTACAGAAATAATCTATAATATCTCTAGTGGCTTCATTAGGCAATCTCATATAAATATGAATAAATGTAAGCGATACAAAATAGGTAGTGATGAAACACAAGAAAAGGATCGAGAAGCAATGACAGACTGAATCGCCAAAATCAAAGTGATAATGCAGTCCTACCCATAAATGACAATGACAAGTAGTATTACTTTTTTTACGATAATTTAATAATTATGGATAGTTGCTTATCTGTTTTCAAATAAGAATTAATATCCATTATTTTACTAGTGTATCATTTGTCATTTCTCCTTACCTGTGGCGGGCAAAGCGACATTTTCTTTTTAGGCCTCTTTTTAAAGTCTTATCCTTTGAAAGAGGCTTTAAAGTTACATTATTAGCCTTCATCAACGTTGCAATTGTCTCTTTGATCTTTTGCGAGGAATTCAAATTGCACATTTTGAGGTAATTGACGTGAGATTGATTAAAAGCAATACCAACTCTCCTTCCGCGATGGAACCACATTCCATGGGACTCGGCACATCCGTCATGCTTTCCGGCATATACAGTATGTCCACGAAAAGAGATCACAAGTGGACAAATGGACTAGAGATTTCATTATTCGAGAAAAAAATAATTTTTAGTAAGCTTCTTAAAAAAATCCGGTTTACCAGAAAGTTTTTTGCTTTTTTATACAGGGTGCTTAAAAAATACAAAATATTAAATCCTCTCAAGAGTATAAAAAAGTCAGAAACGTTCTCTCGTTTACCGTATTTTTTTAAAAAGCAGAACCTTACTAAAAATTATTTTTTTCGATTGAAATTTTTGGTTTATTTGTCTTCTTGTGACCTCTATCCGTAGACATACTATATATCTAGGAAGTTAGATTAGGGTGGTTCTTTTACACCATCAATTGGGGCGCGTTAATGTGCTTCAATGAAGATTACCGTCAATCTCCGTCAAATTCATACCACACTGAGAATAATTAAACCATTAGAAAGTTTGTAAATTCCTAGTTTGCATCGACAGCAAAATTTTCGCTAAGCACTATTAGAGTAATCATAACAATTATAAAAATATATCGGTAACAAGCTTGCTTATTTAAACGATTCTTATTGTCTATATAAGAAAGACTTAGACGTTTAACAAATCAGTTTCCCGCACTTATAATACAGACATTTATAAAAGTCAGCATAATAATCGCAGCGATTTGTCGACTGCGTGTTATTAGAAATCTTATATTCTCAAATAAACCGATTGATATTCGTCACCCCAGCGCCACCTGGTCCCAGGTAATTTATGTTTTATTATGCTCACGAATACCGCCCTCGTCGCGTCTTTGCACGTGCTTTTTGTGTTGAACAAACAAACAAAAATGCCTAAGAGTAAGTGATAAAGTGATAACTGATAAGACTGTGCACAATAGTAAGTAAGTATGTATTCTATATACTACAATATATAATATGATATTTTAAAGCATTTTACTCGAGAGGCCAACCACTCTCCAAAACACTGTACCTGCAAATTGTCGGGGAATCGCTCGAAATCCCGAAATTAGTGTTAGAAACCATCGAAAGCACCATCGTAGTCGCAGAAATCGTTCGAAATCATTCCGAAATCCCTAATTACGAAAAATATAATAAAGCTATAGTAAGTTTTTTTTGAGAAATATATTTTATTTCTATAAAAACTATAGTTTTTCCTTTAAGCGGTAGTTTTTTGTTTAAACGCTTTTATAAGTGAGTTATATTTTTGAGTATTTAATATATATTATTTGTTGATATGTATAGCTTAAAATTCGATATACTTGTTTAAACCTTTTTTTTCAAAACCTTAACCAAATATGTGTTGAAGTATTCATAGACATATAAGAAGTAATTTCGTGTTTCTTTTTATTTTCATTTTAATAAAGATATGTTGGTAATATATAAATATAAGTAATTTCTTTTTTGTTATAGAGAATTGTATATAGAATATTATAGAATGCCTTCTATTGTCGAACAAGTTTAAGTAAATACAATAATAAGTTAATTCCATTAACGCCATATAATATATTATTTATTATATTTTGGATAGTTTTCATCTGTATAAGGTTGTTTCTGCTAAAAAAGAATCAACCAGAATAGAGCCATATCAAAATCAGGAACATCTGACGAATTATATCTCATAGAAAATATGCTTTCGTAAGTGGACCACCCAGTATATATTAGATATTCTAATACACAGTATCAGAACCTTCTTATAATAGGTATTAGAACCTTTCTTATATTGGGTATAAACTATCTTTTAAGTAAAAAAAACAGTATGATATTCGATATTATCTAGATTATCACTGATATTAGCAATTCATATAAACGGTATACAAATATATATTGGTCACTAGTAACATTATTATAATACTTAAAACATATTCACTAGCTGTTATTAAAATATCTCTATATTGGGTGTAAAACAGATAACCGCTACTAATAATCTAATCACTAAGAACAACTATTTTAGGGTATAACTACTATAGGAAGTAAATTATTAACTCTATAACCACATTTTAGCAAAGCGAGATTAGTTACAGTAGAATAACTGTCACGCTGTCCAAATACGTATGCGGAATTCTAATAACTGATATAATATTTTTTATATCAGGTATTGGATAATCCTCTCAGTGCATGCAGTTTTTATTCCCACTCGCTGAGTGAGATTACTGTGAGTTGAATTGACATGGTATAGCGTTATGTTCTGATGAACGACACCAATGAGTATTATTGACTGTTACCCCTATTACCTGCAATTTGTTAAAATCTCTCCGTCCGCCTCTGCTCTTGTACGTATTTTATTTAAGATTGTACCAGAGAAATGAGCATACTTAAAAATTGTTAATATGAAGTACAATAGGTACATATTTAAATAACCAAAGAAGTTGAACAAACACTGATAACGGTTGTGCAAACTATAGTTTAGAAATAATTGTAATGCGATGTCGTCGCCATTAGTACAAGCCTAATAAGGTTCCAATGCTGTTGACATTATTTAAAAATATTTGAGCAAATAAATAATATGTAGAATTTTCACCTGCTGACTTTTTCATCCTTGTTCTCTCCCTAGACCAGCTTTGAGCGCCTTACGCACTTGGGCGCAGTTAGTTTAGGAATACGTGATTTTTGTTTTTACTTTTTGCATATAAAACTATTCGTTCTAAAATGATCGAGTGTTTTAAGTAGGTTTATTTTTTTTTTTGAGCCATCGAATAATGTGTGCGTCAACTAAACCTAAAAATTAATTTTTTTAACAAACTAGATGATTATGTTAGTCGGTCAAATTATAATCAATGCATCAAAGGTTAAAACTCAAGACTTTGTCGATCAAATTAATCACCAATAAGTAGGTCATTTCAATTATACATCTTTCTGTTTTTGTTTTAAATCGGTGTAAAGATCGATTTAACTGATAATCTTTTTAGTAATATGTGTTAATTAATTCTCTATTATCTTTAATAACAACTTTCTTCCTGGTATTCCCCTCTGAGGGAGTTCACGTTTAAGGGTATTCAATTTATCTAGCATCAACTATGTACTAAAGCGTTTAAAGCATTGTTACAAGCCGAGAAAAAAAAACAATTGGTTTTGCACCCGTTGTAAGTAATTTCAATTATTAAACTAATTAAATGTTATCTGTACGTGGATAACCCTGTTCTTTATTTATACTTTTACTGGCTTTTTAGATTAATTGTAAATTTTTAGAAAATAGGTAGGTACCTAATCTTTTGTAAATTAAATAGCATTGTGATTTCTTCAAACAAAAGATGAGGGGAGAAGCAACTAATTGCGAACATTTCAGTCCACTTAAGGGGCAGAGTGCAGTACCCCCCTTTGGATTTTGGTGGTCTCTTTCTGCAAATATTGTAATATTTTGATTAGGAGCAACCAGAACTAAAATTTATTTTATTTTATTATGACGATGTTTATTACCCCTATGACGAACGTCAATGGAAAGCACGGAGCTGATGCTGATGTTGATATTTAAGGGTGTGAATCTATCTAAGACCGAAACCCCAATAAAACGTGCAACAAAGAACGCTACTAGGGTATTCTTCATTTTCATACAAATCAAAAGCAAGAATAAATTGAAGGTAATATCCAGTTGACGCCCTTCAAAGAGAGTAAAATAATAAATCACATAAGTCTTAGTGTTCTATCTTTTACCAAGTACCCAAGCGTGTACCAGAGAAAAAGAGACATAATGTAATATAAGGGTGTATTTTTTGTATCCTTTTATAAACTGATTGATATTTGTAGTGAATGCTGGTGGGATATTGAGCCAGATCCGGAATATATTACTTTAGAAAAGTTAAGTAAAAATTAAAAATGAAACCAGTTTTATTGAAATTATGTTTTATTATTCATATAATTTATAATGAGGTAATTTATTAATAATCGTAATATTTTATATTTTTGTTTTTTAAAGTTTTTATGTTCAGTGGCTTTAGGATTTGGTCTTTGGGTTTAGGGGGGGGGGGGGGGCAAGCAAATCTTAAATTATATACTTTAAAAATACGTTAATTAATACTTTTTAAATATAAATATAATAAGAAAAAGAAAAAAAGAACAATACAAAAATATATTTCATATTTATATTTATAACAATTTTATAAAAAAATAAAGAAATAAACATAGAACTACATACAAAAAAGTTAATCTGAATCTGAAGATAAAGAAATGTCACTTTCAGAATCTGAACCAGAATCTGACACATGAATTATCAGTGGCTTAACCTGAACATCCAGAATATTCTAAGTCGAATGTCGAATAAACCCCAACATTCCTCGCCCGTACCTGAATTTTTGGGTACCTGGCAAAAGGTTTTTTGTTCCGATTTAATTTCCCACACCTGACAAAGAGAGGCAATCAAGGGTTGGTACTTGCTAATTTCATGCCTATAATTTGTTTAGAAGAAAGAAAGATGATTAAAAGCTGTAGCAGGTTTTATTGCCCTTTCGGTCTTTTTAAATAATCTCTACTATACAATCTATGGTCCAAAAATGTTCCGGACACCCTTAAATATTCGCATATCATTATGTAACACTCTGTATATTTACTAGCTAAATTTACATATACAAAAACTCCAATAATTATCCCAATAAGGGGATGCGAAACCCATTTGTGACGCTTATAAGTTGTATATAATAATTCATCTTTGCCGTAAGTGAACACTTATTAAATTTATAGTTATACAACTAATTATATTTGACAATGCTGCATTGCTTTCTAACGAATTATCGTTAATTGACCGTAAAGATCGTGGGTGTTCCTATTTTTAGCTTGGGTACCAAAACTAATGAAATGACGTTTTCTTAGAAGTCCCCAAAAGGAACACAGTAAAAATGTCTTTGGCAAAAAAACTTGTAATGACATCTAGCGGCAAGACATTTATACAGAATGCAGCAACAACTTTGCATTTTCAGCAATTAAATAAACTCAAAAAGTTAGTCTAAGGTCCCAGTTTTTTTGTGTAATTTAGGTATTAATAATTGTAATTAAAGCTACTAGATACTTACTAACTAAGATATTTTTTTAATTATGCCAAAGTAACTATAACTTCTTATTAGTTTTGAAAAGTATCTTGTATTTAGTTACTTTTTGTAAAAGTACCTACCTACACACTTGAAATAGTTCTACTGCGTTTTACAATAATAATTAAGAAATCGTGTTTTTCACTTGAACATAATATTATTATGTCCGTGCCCCGGCTTCAATTTTTTGCGTTACTTTGTAATAGATATCTCTGGAAGCACTTTAGATATTATTCTCAATGTTGGTATGTGTTATTAGGATATAAAACCACATAATTTAGTTAAAAAATATATTCTATTACTCCACCAGTGGCGTCCCTGTAACCGCATCCTCTGATATTTTTTACAAAACAGTGATGCGCCACTGAGATTTTCCCATGTGGATATTTTTCTGATTAGCCTGGTCAATGCCACATAAAAACGGTTTATTACGTTTTTCTCGTCATTAGCACCATTGTGGGTACAAATAATTAAATTAAAATTGAAACTCATTATTATGGTTATATTAGGTAGAATAGCACTGCTAATCCTCGCCACCGTCGCCACCACTTTTTTCTTTGTAATTTAATTGTTCTGGTTGAATAAAAGACCTGTTTATTTATTTATTTATTAGTAACATTAATAATGATAAATTTTATTTTATAAAAATTGTTGGAAATGGCCATTCTCACGTAACTCATAGCAATTTCTTAGCAAGTGCTCAACTGAGGTAGTTACGATGCCTATGGTATATATACACTCATCGCATTAGGGTACTAAACCCAAAATGTTACTGTATTCTTTAAATACATGCCACAATATATCCTAAAAGTACTTAAATCTAATGAACTAAGAGATTTTTAGGCTATTAAACACGTATTTCTGTCCTCTGTGCCCATTTCATTCATGAATAGTAAAAGCTACCCCTTATAGTACTACACCTCCCACGCCAGACCGATTACATAAGAATCCCAACAAAAAACTGGGGTCGCCGACCACTGCCCTTGTTTTCTCTCTCTCTTTCTTTATCCATTAGAAAAAGATGCCGCAACAATATAATCAATGAAAATTAAAGCCCTCCTCTTTCTAAATGGTGGCGTTATTCCGAGGCAGAATAGCGGCAACGCCGCGGACCCCGGCCGGCAACACTGTAATCTGCACTCTGTCAAAAATTTCAAACATGGGTGGTTAGTGTTGTGAATCTCTTGTAGTGTTTTGCAGGATTTTTAATTGTTTTAACGTGCTCCTGGTGAATTATTGGGCACAATACGAGAAGAAAGGCTACAAAAATATATTAGAAAATGTTATAGACGATATATAACTGTAAGTACCTGTACCTATATGTTCATAAAAATTACAGTTTTCTGTGACGCATCAGGGCTGATATCTAGGATTACAGTTTTAAAGGACTAAAATGTCTTTTTTTGTAATATTTACTTGATTTATTGTAAAACTGCTTGCCTAGTATATAAATATAGTTCACCGGAATTGAAATGGCACCTGAAACTTTCACCAAAAGGTATAGTTGAGAGAGAGGACTCGTCAAAAAATGCAGTCCTTTTCTTTACCCTACATTATTGATGATTTATGTGTGAATGCTTATAGATGGTCCATAAATTGCTCTTTCCCAAACTATCTTGGGCTTTAAAATCCGTTCAACAGTTTTACAGTTACAAGGTCTAAAATATAGTAATGTCAACTTTCGTAACTTTTAAGGACTCGTAACGATTCCTTACATTGGGTATTAGGACTCGTTACTATGTAGATCATCATTTTTAGGTTTAGTGGTCTATTCGGTTTATCACTTTATCATATACTTGGACTTGGACTCAAACTGAAGGACTGGTCACTGGAAGTTGGAAGTGGGACTGATGGCTCGACTGGTATTGTTATGATGCGATGAAAAAAAAAATTATTATTAATTATTAATATAAATTTTCTCCAAAATCTTTGGAACAATAGTTTACATCAGGCTTTTGGATTATTTTATAGGAAACAACCTATTTTATGTCGGGCAGCATGGGTTTCCGAAACGCTCGACAATAACAGCAATTTTTCAGTCTTTGTAATCAACAAGCGACTTTTTCAAGGGTTATCACGGTCAATACAGGCGTACCTCAACGTTCTATATTGGGGCCCATTTTATTTCTGATGCGCGCAGTGGCGTAGGGGCCTCGGTGCAAGATATTTGGGCGGACCCCTTAAAAGTAAAGCGCCGCATAAAACGCATTTTTGGGTTAATTAATGTGTAATATCTAAATTAGTTTATCTTGGAGGCGTTTCAATTTCGTACCTCCGAAGCTCTTAATCCAAGGCTGGCCCCTGGCCCTACCATATCCTCCAGACCCGCAAAGTTCAAGGAGTGAATAATAAAAAAAAACGGAAAACGTTAACTAGTGACGTAGTGTGAGTGTGATAGAACTTTGTACTTATTAATCATATGATATAGGTACGACGCATTTGGGAGAATATATATAGGAATAACTGGTCCATATGGTAGATTAATAGCTATTAAGGTTGGGGCCCCTGTGCGCCGCACTGAACTGCCTTACGATAGCTACGCCACTGTGGTTTACCCGGTTTTGTTAACATTATTACTTCTGCAACTTTTCAACAAGCAGGTGCATATTTTAATCGAGGTTTCAATCTAATCCTGGTGCTTTTCTCGGATTTAAATTTGTTTCAATTTCCTCTGCTACTTCCTTCGAAGTAACATGAGCAATATTTTCTGATTGTTGGTTGTCAACTTCTGCCAAGATATTATCCACTTGTACTAGGTTAGGCGTAAAAATGTCAAAGAGATGCTTAGCAAATAGAATCGTTTTGTTTATTATCCCTGGTCTATACACCTACACCCTTCCTGATAGGAGGTACCTATATCTGTAAACACATTTTGTAAATAAGAGATTATTGTTTTCTCCTTGAGCTTTTTGATCTCTTTTCTGAGCTTCTGGGTTTCTTGATTCAAAAAAGTTCTGTCAGATGGGTCTCTCGTTTGTTGCCATCTTCTAGCTTTTCTCTTTTCGTTGACTGGTTGCCTGATTTCAACTGGATATACAGTGTGTCCGCTTAAGTTCCGTACATATGGGAAACTTTTTTAATATTAATTTTACCAAAAAAAGTTACTCTTTATAAAAAGTTCTGCTTACTGAAAAAATAATATTAGACTATTCAAAATTGACCTACGAGAAAAGTACCCTTAATTTTAATTTTAGAGCAAAATGGAATAAGAAAATGTTGATTCTGTTTCTACTCTTAGTAGACTATTACTGAAAATAAATTTGACATTTCAAAAAATATCATTTTTTGAAATGATTTATAATTAATATTGTATTTATTATGCAATTCAAGCTAATAAAAATTTATCAATTATTTTTATTCAAAACGTAACCTTTGATTCTTTATTCCTGTTTTGTAGTAATTTTATGGCGCATTTAAATAATTGAAACATTATAATTTATTTTGGAAAAATACAATTATAATAATAAATATTAAAATATGAATAAAATCTCATAAAATCTTGACACTACCTTGTATATTTCTACTAGAAATGACTTGCTTAATTTTTAAAAGATTCAAGAATGAAATAAACTTAACTTCAGTACACAACACTCGCCAGCTATATAGGGTTAGTTTGCCGATACCTAACTCTTCTCAAACTAAAAATTCAATCATGTATAATGGAAAGAAAATATTTAATCACCTCCCACTTAAAATTATGTATAGTTATGGAAAAATGTCATTGGGGTACTACCTTTTTGTAAAAAATATCAGAGAACATATTTGCAGGAACGCCACTGGTGAAGCAATAGAAGAACTGGGCTTACTAAAATATTTGGTTTTATATCCTATTAACGCATACCCAAATTGAAAATAAAATCTATAGTGCTTTCAAAAATATTACAAAAAAAAAAAAACCTTTAAAAGTTCAGAAAATTCATTTCAAATCACACCTGCTTGATTTTACAGCAAATGTCCTACAGCCAATGTCTTTAGTGTCCTGTGAGTTGATTGGTCGTAAAGCCGTCAGGTAATGATTATATTTAAGACAAACTATATGTAATTAAAGAGATCATCATTGGGATTAAACGTCACGTCAAGTTAAAATACTGAATTCACTAACCAACTAACCTGAACTCATTCTAACTTCGTAATGATCCCTGAAGATGACTCGTGCAATCGTACGCGAAACGTCTGATAACGAATTGAACTCTACAACAATATAATTCCGAGAACTATGTTCGCTTAAAAGAATAAAATTACCCATCAGATGCCCAAAAATACATACCATTCCTAAATATTAAAATTGCAACAGTTTCTTCAAATTGCTCCCTAACTGTAGTTATTCACTTCCCAATTCCTATTTGCTCCATTACCAAAGTGGTGTCAATTTTGACATTTACACTGCATCATTTATCGTGGCATTTTTATTTCGATATTTATGACCCAAACAAAAACAGATGGCAACCCAAACACAATTTTCTACTTATTTTTAAAATGATGTAATTTAATGAAATGGCCATCAGTAAATTTAAATTGAATTTTAACAGAATGATTGCTGCTCTTCAAAAGTCCTCGAGAGAAAATAAATCAACAAATGTCCTTCATTAATATAAGGAATAGACCATTATATGAACTTCACGGTTAATTTTTGCATATACTACGTTGTGGTCATAGCTAAGGTCTCGCAGAACCTCGAGGTACTTTTCCGAAAGAAGAACCTCTAGGGGTACTGTTTACACTTAAGCAGGCGGAATTTCTAAAATATCTGGCCCCTACCGGAAGAAGTCCACTAAAATATAGATTCCATCGTGTCTGTGTTAAAGCGTACTTGAGGTTCAGGACCGTAGGACCAAGCGATGTGCTTGATGCGCATAGATAAAGGACTTCCCTAATCTAAGGTTTAGACATTAAAACGGTGACAGATATGGAGTGAACAAAATCTGTTCTTGCTTTGTGTTTACATTAATGAGCATCAATGATAAAACCAGCTGTATTGCAATATTTGGTCTTCTGCTCATAATTTTATCAATAGAGTTCACATTTACTTTTGAGATACAGGTGTGTTACAATTTTTAAGCTAAGCAAAAAATATGTACGCCACTGCCGTTTTCTTACATTCCTATCGTTTAACGGTAAATATTAATTTTTTAAATTAAAATAGTTATTTGCAAATATCTCGAAAACAAATAAAGATATCGAATCATGGTTTGCACCCAAATGTAACTATTTTTATGCTCTTTAAGTTTCTATGTATTATGCCATTTAATATAATTAAGAAAATTTGAATCTAGCCTAAACAGCGCCACCTAGAAGACGCGGTACCTAGCCGACTTTACTGGACCATCCCGTACGTTCAGATTTGTCCTCCTCGGACTATTACCTTTTTGAGAGAATCAAATAAGGACCCTCGCCGACGTGGTTTTTCCACCGATGAGGATTTGAAAAGTCTTACAAACCACTATACTGTGGTAGTGTTATGGTTTCAATTGTAACTAACTTGAACTAACCTTTCAATTCAACCCTAATCAATTAAAACAACAGACTTTTAAAGCAATATTTATTTGTTTTATCTATATTTAGTTCACATTGAGTTTTAAAATTTGGTGAAATAAGAAATTCCAACCGGAATTAAAGTTTACAACATCATCGCAACTTACCATGCAGAATGGATTTTTCTTATTGATCCTTAAATTTTTAACTTGTGAAAACAGACCTTTAATTTTTAAGCATCCCTAGTTGGACAATTCAGAGTTAAAGAGTCCAGTATTTTGTTTCATTACTGACAAGCAAAAACCCCATAAGAAAAACCCACTTTCAACGACATAATACTAATGTACTAAATTACTTTAAATAAGTATGTACACCGTTTTTAACAACTACAGTAACTTTTTAGAGCATCGTTTACTGGTCTTTTAAACATCAATCTTTTAAATTTTTATCACTATCTAAGATTAAGGGTACTCGTATTTCAGGATTTCACAGTTAGAATAGATGGTAGCACCCATGAAACATACAAATTTCCAAATCAAATGCGCATCAAAAGGAAAGAAACCCAAAACATCTTGAATGATTAAAAATGTATATCTGAAGGGTACCTAACGCAATAGACATACTTGGGTGAAAAAGGTACCTACTTCTAACAAGTGAAACAGACATTCATACCACCCTTGGCATCCAAATATGTCTAAAATTTACACAGAAACCATCAATCATATTAAAGAATGCCCATTAAATATTGTCCTTTTAAGGGTGTTTTCTCCCTAGCAGCATCGGCAAAGAGATTAAAAGGCTAAACATGGTGGTGCTGGTGACCTTTCCAGCTTTATACTAAATTTCTGAACCTTGATAAAAGAACATTTGTCTCTCGGTTGGTTCAATGCTTTCATCTTCTGAAACACAGCCTCATCCTCTAGCTGGTTAGTTAGCAGTAGCTAGCAGATTGTTGACCTCTAGCTAGTCTGGTCTATCATTAAGATAAATATTTGGAAAAGTTTGAAACAATAATAAGTATTTCTGAAACTATTAACTTTTGGACTAAGGTAAGTCGGGCTAGACTCTCTTTAGCCACAGGAATTTTTGCTAGCATTTTTAGAGAGTATAAGAGAATATTATAACATGTGTGGCAATTTTTTTTTGTTTTATATTAACGTTCTGAATCCTATACTAAACCCGAGCGATTTGGTTTTTGTGTAAAGATTTCCATGTAAATGGCTTTCATTTATAATATACTTACTATATTACAGACAGGTATATTTGGGTTTACCTAAAAATATCATCATTTTTAAAATTACTTCAAGAATTTTAAAGAACACTGTACACACAAAATGTGGTTCAGTATAGAACTCGTTTCTGGATGCATTATGAATTTTTGAATTTCGATTTTAATATTGTAAGGCGAGAAAATTCTGAAAAATAAGGACAAATTTATGAATGCTCCTTGGATGAAATTGAGCGAAAAAATTGGATCGACTTGGTCTGTGGTTAGGAGAAAAATTGAGATGCAGATGGGGTACTTAAAGGTTTAGTTTTAGATAATCTAGATAACCTCAGACATTTCTATGAAATATGATTGCATTTTTCATATGATTAAACTTCGGGTAAACAAATGGTCAAATAGGTTTCCTTATTATCTTTGGTTTAAAAATAATTTACAGTTATTCTATAAATTATAGTTGTCTACAACAATAGCTATATACATGAACTTGCTTAAAACATTACTTTAAAAGAAAAAATCTTTAGGTCACATCCAGGGTAATCTTACTTAAGAATCCAGTGTATGGCAATAAAAGAAACTGGAAAATACATAGAAAAAAGAATAAACATTTGGTTTTGGGTAATCCAATGACTGTGGATTTTTATGTAAATTTATCGCTGTATCGCGGTTATTCATTATCGACATTTGGTATTTTCGTTTCTTCTACTGTTTTTGATAGCAAATCTGCGTTTTTTTTTAATTTTATTAATAAATTATACAGTAAAAAATATATGAACAAATATGTAAATACATTTTTACAAAGGATAGCTAGTTTTTAATTGAGCTGAAGGTGGTAATTGTCAGAAAAACGATGTTTTGCAGACAAATGTATGAGTATAGTCCGCCATACGGTTCTGTGGCTAAGGTAACGCCGGGTAACATTGACAGGGGGTAAACATTGACACATTTTCAAATATCCCGCCCAGCACTGGTACGTTATAAAAGAATGCATGTTTTGCGATGTTACAATTTAATATATAGTGTCGTCCACTTGTGAGAATACAGAAATTGGGCAACAGTCAATTCCTAAATTTTTGCTGGACATTTAAACATTGCCTAAGTGTGGTTATAGTATTTACGCCGAGAAGAATCTTTGTTTATCTAAGCCATCATCCTGGTGTAATACAATATTTTTTGTAGAAGGTAGGTTGTTTTAAATTGCTTTTTTTTTTTGGTGAATTCTTGGGTGCTTGTAAAATTTACTGTTGAAAAACAGAGGTCGACTGACGTCTATCATTACATTGGAAAAATAAAAGAATTTGTTTCCAAGAATCAGGAAGTAACAGTGGCATTTTTGAGACGGAAAGAAAAGCATTTCGTTTATCCAAATGTTCCTGACGAGGCCACAGTTTTGCTCAAAGACATAGTGAGGATTTTGCCACAACCTACCATTCGTCGAGGAATGCACATATTTACCACAAACTTTGCTTCTGGTAATGGCAAAGCTACGATTATTTTGTAGTTTTGATTTATGTTTTTTATTCTGTCATTTCTATTTTTAACAATATAACCCACATTTCTGTTCAAATAAAAAAAAAACAGTGTTTAATTAACTTATTTTATGTCAATGATACCGCACCATTAGCAAATATAGTTTTATAAAGCAGTTTATAAGGGGTGTCAATCTTACCAACATAGGAGGGTAACATTGACATTTGCATAGTTTTTAAAAATAATTTTTAAGATCCAAGGTTTCAAGCTAAACACGAAATTGCTACTCACTATGAGCTACCAACATAGTAACTTAATTACACCCAGGTTTTCAAATTTCTGATATTAATATTAATAAAGCAAAAAAAATAATTCTAAAGATATGTCAATTTTACCCGGCGTTACCTTATAGAAGGAATGCGAATAAAAAAAAACTCATGTACCGAGTCTGCTAAGTTTACCAATAAATTTTAAATAAAAATAACCTAATTTTATGATGATAGACCGCGTATGAATTTCTTCCTGCCCACGCGTTTCCCGGCGCGCGGCGGCCGCTTGTAGTCGATGAAATAATTGTTGTGGACACATAAATAAAATAATGCCTAAAAAATGTGTGTTCCACTGCGTTTTTTTTTTACCTATTGCCACTAAGAGTGGACAGTGGTGTGGTTTAATTATTAAAATAAGAGGCAGTAAATTTAGTTTATTAATTTATAAAACATTTATATGAAACGAGACGCCGCACGCTTATGCCGCTACAGTTAAACCTAACTTTTTTATGCCTTTTACCCCCCTGTCTCCTCGGCCGTCATAGCCACAGACTCGTGAGTCATTTGGTCTAATTGTAAGGATCTTTTTTTATAATTTAATACTGAAACACGTTTCCTGGACAATTACTCTAAAATAACCTTCAGCTTGATGATGTTTTTTAAGAGACCTAAACATGAAAATGCGTCCTTGTACAAGATAAAAAAAAAATTCCAATTGTGGAACATTGGATTTTGGGAAAATATTATTTTTGATACAAGCGCATATAATTTTTACATTGGCAAATTTTAGTTATTATACAGGGTGTTAATTAAGTATGTGGTTGAACTTCAGGGTTATGAGTTCAGGACTCGTAATCAGCAACCTTACTAATAATTGAATGTCCAATATTTTGTCGGATAAAATCGAATGGCTCATTTGACGATTGGCACTATCTTTTAACCAAAAGCTCTTTTAAAGGTTTTAAAAATATCTATTTTTTAATGCTAAAACAGCGAAAACTCATAATAAAATATGCGGTCAGCATGTGCTGCCCCCTTCACGCGCCATCAACCTGTGATGACGTCACGCGAGAGCATCGAGTCCTTGTATTGTCGGTGTTGTTGAACACACCCTATTATTACAAATGTGTTTCCATATTCATTTTGATCGGGGTTAAGAAGTTAAGGGGGGTGGCAGAATATAACTTGACAGCCGGTACATAAAAAACAAAACCGTTTAGAACCATAAACTTTTTTGTCTTAAAACTGAGTAATAGTAATAAGTAATACCCTGCAGTTTCGCCGCAACCTTAATTAGAACCCTGTTTTATAGAGGGAGAGCAAAAAAAATAAATTTCTAAGATACCAGTAAAATCACAGAAGTAAAAAAGGTTAATAGTGCAGGCTCAAATGCTAGAAAAGAGCGCCCTTCAATGTTTAGTCGCGTCGTAAACAGCAAAATATACATTGAAGATTTAATACACATTGGATATCGACTAGTCCGGGAGCATATGCACAAAACTGATGGGAAACATACCAGTTCTCTCTGGTTCATTCTCCACCATACCTTCCATCCAATTATCATCGTCAGTATGTTCGTTAATGACGATGATTATCTCGCCTTCTTGGAATGACAGTTCGTCGTCATTGTCAGCAGCACAGTCGTACAATGCTTTGCATCGTCTGAGGCCCGAACCGCCATTTGACGTGTATGACAGTCGGCCGGCGGGCATTGACCGCGGAGAGCACAAAGAACTCGTTGATATTGGACTAGATGATATTCTTTGAGGGGGCGAGTCGGATGCCTGAAATAATTTTTATTATAAAGTCTGTTCCAGGTTTGTCCTCATTTGTTAATAAAAATTGTAAAGTCTGTTTCAGCCAGAAAAATTGAAGGGGTATAGTGTCAAGTCACCATTAAAAGCTTGGCTGAAACAAACTTTATGAGTTTAAGAAAATGAAAAGCAGGCTGAAATGTGCATGGTAAATAACGAAATTTAAATATACAAAAAAAAAACTTTTTTATTTGAAGAGATAGACCTACAGTTCCGAAAGAAAAGTTTTAGGAATTAGTCCAACTATAGTCTATTTCAAAAAGGTGTAGAGTAATAAAAGCTCATTAGGTATGCAAAGGGACTACAGAGTGACCCAACGAATATTTAAGCCACTTTCATAATTTGGCATTGATTTCATTGCAAAATTCTTTCTTTTCATCAAGTGCAGGTAGTGCCACCCAGGTTTGGGTCAATTTATGGGTTTTGCCTATTGTTATCCATTCACAAACACTGAAAATGGCGTGACAAAGGCGTGCCGGTAGGATATTCGTAAAAACGAAAAAATTTTATTTTAACAGAATAAAAATTAGGCTTAATGTACATATTATTAGCTACACTTATTTTTTATTAAACATTATAAAAAAATACAAAATACAAAAAATACATTACACAGAAATTAAATTATTTTATTATTTCTGCTATATCTTCCACGGCATATTTCATAAAACGATGTTTGTGTAAATTTGCTATAGCTAATAGTTCCTTCTTTATCAAATTATCTTCAAATTCAATACTTTTGGTGGTTAACCAGTCGATAATTTCTTGTTTTCTCCAAAATGAAGTTGGAGTCTTCTCTGTGCGTCGTGAATGATAGCTTGCGTTATCCATAACTATTACTGAATCAGCTGGAAGATATTTTATCATTTCACCAAAATAGTCCTCAAAAACATTCGAATTCATGTCCTCGTGGTAATCTCCCGTATTGAACGACTGAAAGGTTAGCAAACCTTCTTTTAAAAATCCCTCTTCGCTTTCAATATGGGCGATTATTATAGTCTCTTCCCTTTACCTGAAGGCACCCTAATACCCGTTGACAGGCCTTCCATGAAAGCTTGGCGAGCACTGGTTATATTTTTGTCTTGCCACAATGTTGGTACTATATAACCTTCATTAATCCACGTCTCATCAAGATAAAAGATTTTCTTCTCCTCTTTTTTGCACTGCTTTATACTTCTCAAGCATTTTCGTCGCCAGCAATCAATTTCATCGCGGTTATGCTTTTCCCAGACAAAATCCATATTTTTTAAAGTGGTCCATAAAAGTTTTCTAGTTATAAACGGAATACTGTCATCCTGGCCAAGCTCCATTAGAATCTTATCTAGGGTTTTTTAAAATAAAAAGAGTGAACTTTTCTTCGAACTACACTTTTGGTTATTTCATCAAGGACTTTTACTGGTCTGTCTGGACTTTTCTTGGGAGGTTCCACTTGACCTGCCGTCTTTTCTCTCCCGCAATAATTTAAAAACGGTGGACTTTCCAACTCCAGTCATTCGGGAACATCGGTCGACAGTTTCTTGTACAGTAAAATTCGGATAATCGTATTTTACGCAATCATGTACATTTAAAATAATAACTTTTTCACTCACTGATAGTGGAGAATTATTGGAACATCTTTTTGTTGGGGTGAATGTCGTCATTTTATTACTAATCTAATAATACTGTAAACACTATATACGGCTTAACAGCAAATACTGATGCGTTAAACTAAACAAATATACTTATTAAGGTCATACACACACACACACACACACGATATATGAAGTTTATTCCAAATTATCACCTATTTATATGATCCAGCCAAAGAGGCCAGAGCCAAACTCGGTACCTGTTAAACGCAAAACGTAACTTTATAATCTACTACCTAACTAATCCCTACACAATATTTCGATTTTGACACTTCAGGCCAGAAAACATACCTTTCCTAATCCTCTTACGCAATTACTTGAAATTTTAATATTACAAACAATACTATTTTATCTTAATACCCGTTAACCTAATTCTCTAAAATTTTTGGTTAGTTATCATAAATAATTTAATGCACAAAGTTTACCTGCGCCTATGGCCGACACCGAAATTGAGCCGAACTGGACGGAATTTTCCATTTTATTACTCTACACCTTTTTGAAATACACTATAAGAAAAATATGTGAAGAAAATAAACGAGTTGTAGCCAGATTGGGCGCTATATTGTTCTCCAGCACAGCGTAAATTTAAAGAAATAACCAAAATTGAAATGACAATATTCCGGTCCAAGTCAAACTGCTTCAAATTTTTTTATGTAAAAAAACTCAAAAATAAACAAAACAAAAAGATTAAAAGCAGTGCAAAATGAAAACAGTTATTAGTAAATATCTGATTGCTAAAGATAAATTGGTTGAGTTATTTACTTGTTTTATCCTGATAAATTTCACGGCATTTTTGTCACTGCTTTATACGGTGTTCAAGTGTTCAGATAAGGACGGTTCTTGGCCAAATCTCATTATCATTATTGGTAAACCGGTAGAGAGCAAACGCTGGAAATATTTTAAAATATATACATTTGCCGCTAGAGGACGTAACTGCTGAGACAAAATTAAGAATTCAAATTATTTAAAAAATTACCCCATAAAAGTACTGTTTCGACAATGGGAATGGAAAGCTTAGCCATTTTGGCATCAAGCTTTTTTTTCTTATCGCCGATTATAAGGGTGGGGAAATAACTTATTTTTAAAAACACTGTATCTTCCAGAACTTCCGTCCGATTTTATTGAACTTAGGCTCATTTTAAAGAGGATTTCATAAGTATTGATTTGATGATGATCGCTAATTCGTATTTTGTGTTCTAGAGGGCGCTTTTTATAAAAATTTCAATTTTCTTTAAAAAAACTCAATGGTACGGTGTTCTTTTTCTATGGTAGTCTCGAAGATCATAAAAGTAGCTACATTCTGGCAGAAACTGCGTTTTAATATCTTTATTCCTTTTTGAGTTATTTCCAAATAAACCCTACCCTTCCACCAAAAATATAATGTCAGTCATTTATCAATTGCTTTTTATGCGTATACTTTTGGCTAAGAAGGCCTTGGAATGAACAGAATTTAATAGGCCGTGAATTCTCCTGAAAAGGGAATTTGAATATAATTCCTTAAATAATAAGAAATCGTAATCGCAGGTATTTTATAGCATGAGTAACGAAAGCTTAATAACCACGCAATTAAAGTATTTTGGAGACATCTAACATTATTATTGACTTAAAATGTTGTTGCATTTGTTTATTCAAAGAATAAACTCATGGCCTGCTAAGTTTCACTGTTACCAGATTCGAATTTATAATGTAAGGAATTATATTCGAATTCCCTCGTTAGGTGAATCAATTCCAAGGCCTTCTTAGTTAAGGCGTATAAAAACGTTCATTTGTTTTGTGGAAAACTAGGGTTATTCGACAATAACTCAATACTCAATGAAGATATTAAAACGCGGCTTTCGCCAGAATGTAGGTATTTTTATGCTCTTCAAAACTGCTATACAAAAAGTACACCGTACCATTTTGTTTTTTAAAGAAAATTGGGGAAAACTGAAACTTTTATAAAAAGCGCCCTCTGGGAAACAAAATACGAATTATCGACTATCACTAAAATAAGATTTTTAATAAGCATTAAATTCTCTTTCAAACGAGCCTAAGTTTAATAAAATCGGATAGAAGGTGTCAAAGATACACTACTTTTAAAGATAAGTTATTCACCAGCTGCCGTTCCTAGCCAATTTGAATAATTAATTTTGTCTCATCAGGTACGCCCTCTAGGGCAAATCGTACAACTTTAAAAGTAATTTCCAGCGTTTTCTCTTTGCCTTTTCCCCCCTGAAAATCTAGGAACTATACTTTGTGAGATATGGATGACCGTAAGGCGGCCCTTATCTGAACACCCGTTCATATAAAAAAAAAATTATTTAAAAATAACCCACCTTACCGACAAATGTTGTCTTCCATAATTACTGAAAATGTTTAGGACAAGAGCAACCTGCCATATTTTTTTTTCGATGTCCTGTATTACTGAGTAAAAAACAGGTCATTGCGCATGTGTCTTGAATTATACAAAAGTATTTATAGCCAAATATCTAAACACGTTTGAAATGTAGGTAATTTAATTTGGAAAATCATAAAATCAAATTATTTGAAAATGTGTAACAGTTTATTAAAGAAACACGAATATAAAGTATTATTAGCACATCAGTCTCAATCAACACCACCAACCATGCAATTGGATTAACAAAGGCCTTTTTTAAATGCGAGCCAATAATTATAATGATTAGAGCAATGTTGTATCAGTTGTCAACTTCGGGAAAAATGAAATCTTTTAATTAACGTTAACATAGCCACATTATTTAGATCACATTTTGTGCAGGCCTAACATAAGTGCTATTAGTTGACATTCAGACACAAAATGCCAAAATTTACCAGGCTAGAATCATTCTCTTCAGTAAAACTATCCAAACGATATTGCCGTCTCTGCAAACCAAGTCAGCTCACAATATTTTACAATATTAAGGTTAGTTTACAAAATAATAAATCAATTTCAACAACAGAATAAGATGATAAAAGGACCTACTGTTTCTTTTAGAACATGTGAAAAAATGCATGTTAGAATTAACAAAAATGACGAAGTTATAGCATTTCATAGAGGATCACTAAATAAAAAAAAACTTCATATGGACGTATTTCCTAAGCCTCTTAACTTTAGAACTAAAAAGGGTTAAAGGTTTAAGAAAAAATTAAATTTTTTTAATAACTTTGATAGGGTCCTAGATATTTTTGTGAAATTTGGTACACATGTATCAAGAGGCATTTTCTCATGCACAACATTTTTTTTATTTCTACCACTAGTGTTCGTTAGATAAATTATTTTGAAGAAAAATATGATACGCCACTGCTTTTTTCTGAAATAAAACTCATTTTTTGAATTCTTATTATATTCTGAGCAAATCTGACCTCTTGACATTCTTTTGTAGGACGTACGGTTTTCGCGTAATTCAATGAAAGCTTTTTCGGCATAACATATCGCTAATATCCGTTATGGTAATATACATATAGTAAAGTCTGTTCAGAGATATAAGAAAGTGACTAACTGATCCCTATTAGGAAAGACCAGGGGGGCAGCAGGGGCTCTCAGCGTAAAAATATAAGTGTGCAGACAGCATCCTAAGCCATTTTTTCCGTATGCGTTGTTATTAGCGATATTGCCATGCGGAGAAATGGCTTTTATTGTTTTACGCGAAAACCGTGCGTTCCACAAAAGAAAGTCAAGAGACCAGATTTGCTGAGAAATAAACAATGATTCAAAAAATTATGTTTATTATCCTTGATTAAAATTTAAGATTTTTTTGCGCACTCGACTTTTAGAGGTAACCTCAAGGGACAAAAAAGTTGCACAATAAGATTAGGGAACTGGCTAAATTATCAAATTGAGCCAGTGCCGCCCCAAAAAAATATTTGAAGGGATAAAATGTTTTAAATTAGTTATGCCCAGATTCAATGGTATTATATGTAGCGTTGCCAAGCTTACGGTTTTCCCCCTATCTGAACTTTCTTATTTCAAATAAAACACCTGAAATATTATGGCATTTTCTAATTCCACCAGATGCATTTTATATAACATGTCCTATACCTTTCTTCAACTGTTTCTGATATGTTGACTGATGAGTTTAAAGAAAATTTGAACAACCTGGCAACTATGTCATTTATGCCAACAGCTGATCTGGGAGGCAATTCGGCTACTTCTCTCTCTTAGACCGCCGCCATGTCACGACATTTTTTATAAGCATTTGAAAAGTTAGAAGTACAGTCCATTATAGCCAACATCTAGTGTTTTATTACAAACCAAAAACGAGAAAACATAGTAGCATCCCTGGATCATAATAAAATGTAACGCGATGGCCAAATATCTATGTCATCTACAAACACTTGAATTTATTATTGTTGACAGCTTGCAAAATTTGTTTATGCCCTTCTCGCTCGTCAGATTTGAATCCCCTTAATTATTTTCCTTGGGGTCATCTTAAAACAAAAGTGTATTAATTTAAAGTTGAAAACCTAGATCATATGGAAGCCCAAATACCAGCAATAACACCATCTAGATTATCGGGTTAGATGACGCCACAAAACTTAATTAAGAGGATTTAAATCTGGCGAACGAGAAGGTCATAAATAAATGTTACAAGCTGGCAATAATACTTAATAAATATAATTGTTTTTAGGTGACAATCAAGTATGATTTTTAAATGCCAATATATCTAAAAACGAATGAAGATAATGCATAGGACATGTTACATGACAGAACTTAAAGACGAACTCAAAAATGCTATAATAAACCAGGTATTGAATTTTAATTAAAAAGGTTCAGATAGGTATCTAGGGAAAATATTATAAACTTGGCAACCTCGCCTATATTGCCATTGAATCGGGCATAATTAGAAATTCCCTTATTAATTATTAATTGAAGTTTAATAGCTTTTGAAATATTAAAATTAGCGCAACTTTGGACTAGTATAGGTACTATTAACTATCTTGATTTTATTTTTTTTTAAATTAGCATTAATGAAAATTATGTCGTTTAAAGTATAAATTAAGAAAAAAATCCTCTTTAAATCTAAAACTGACCTTCTTCCACTGAGACATAGACCAACAGTAAATCCTTTTTAAAATAATTTTGAATTTTAAATGAAGTCATCATAACAAAAATGATTACTGATTAAGAGTAAACAAAAATACAATACTAAAATAATAAAAAAGACTGTAACAATACGCAAAATGCTATAATAGTAAATAATTTTTCGTTTTCTCACCCTGCGTGGAGGAGGAATGGGGTTATGGCTCATCCCCGACACATCAAGGTCCGATGTCATCGAGGAAATGCTTTCATTGGATCTACCATTAGAAAGCCGACTTAAAGATGGATTGGGGGCCGGTGGGGGTGGATTTTGCGGTCTCCGCAACATTGCCATTTTGTCTATGTTTTTGCAATCTGGCATGACTAGTTTGCTTCCTGGAAATATTGAAACGACATCAGATGGCAAAATACTGAAAGCACGCGTGCAGATTATACCGCTGTAAAAGCCATCATGCTGGAGGCACGCGTGACGGTGCTATGCGTCTCTTGTCTTAGTGCAGTCAAATATCATTTGTTTCAATCATTTTCAATGGAGGATTTTATGCAGATGGTAAATAATAGAATAAACTTTCTCGGGGAACAATAAAAATAGGCTCGGTGCATAATTTCTCGTCGAGAGTAGTAGAAATTGACCTAGTGTAAAGTCCATCCGAACATATTTCGTTTGACCTAATACCTGCAATAATAATTTTATTATATTGTAAACACCCAAAGAAACCCCGTTACCTCTTCGATTGCCAAACCTACGTTTTTAAATAATTTCTTGGCAAAATTACCCATATAAAACTGTCGATGAGCATTCCATCCAGCGAAATCTACCTGGCCCCAGCTGGCATCACTGTTTATATTACTGAAATGAAATGAAATAAGGGGTTCTGCTTTGCACAGGAACGGATTTGGTAGTTAAATGAAAGCCATAGTAATACCTTATAGTAGCAATGTTAATTATGTTAATTTTTACCATTACTTTAATTATATGTATATTAATTTATTATAAGTACAAAACAAGTGTGAAAAGTTTGCGTTGGATCTAAACTTTTTCATTTCCCTAAGATACAGAAATCTCATTATTCTTAATCTTTCGGACTCCATAATAATTTGTCTCTTGTTTATTGTCTTACACTTAAATCTCATCTCTTGCAAAGCGCGGTGAAGCCTTGTCCTGATACATGATATCGTTGTATAGTCAGCTGTGAACCGTGTTTTTAAAGAATCTAACGTGGGCACAACATTTTCTCGATACATTTGGTATATTTTCCTGCGAATAACATCTTTGTCACAATCATCTACGCACTTCATTTTTCCGGTATCTTTGCGAACTTTTCTTTTAAAATGTCCTTTTAGCATAATATCTCGTACCGTCGATAATGGAATTTTTGTCATTTCACTGGCATTTTTAATGGCAATTACTTTAGGGTCTTTAATAACAATTCGCATACATTTTTCACGATCACTTAGGCGTCAGAAGATAAATGCTTCCTGGAATGTTTAGGGTAGCTAGATATCGCATAAGCTGAAGATTCCCAAGGTATCCACATACTTTTAATATTAACTTGTTGCACATACTAATCTATTTCGAATATTATGTTTACTATTTATAGTAGCTAAATAAACAGGTACCTGTAACTAAAAAGTTTTGAGTAATATCCTAATAATTAAGTTGTTTCTAGAACACCTTAATTAGACAGTTTATTATTTTGATAATAAATCAGGTAATGTAAACTATCTATTGTTATTATAAACTGGCATTAAAAATAAATGTGGGTTAATACGTCTCTGCGAAAGCCGAGTTTATGAGGGGTTTTATTGCAGTCATTAAGCCAAACGAAATATGTTGGGAAGTACTTTACCAGGTTAAGAATGTGCACCTAGAAAAAAACGAATTAATTACTTACCAATTGGTATCACAGATCTGCCTGAGCCCGAATCACTGCTAGGTGAACGTTTATGAGTATGACTTAAAGTGTGGTACCCCGCTGCGATTGGATCAGAAGGGGTTCTACTGTGACTACTCGGCAGAGTACCGTACTGGTATTGCCCTGCACTTGTCGGAGGGGGGAGAGGAGCTACTCGTTTCTTTAAACTTCCATGAACATTGGACGCTAAAATCATGGCAATGATGAAGACAGGGCACATTGAAAAATTAGAATATAAATACCTGAATAGCTAGGTGGCCTAGATCTATTTTTCTTTTCGGGAGTTAAGGACCCATTCTGAAAGAGACGCGTCAATAAATTTAACAGATAAAGGTGGTAATTGGAAAAACGACTTACTCTATCCTCAATTATAGTTTCATCATCTGAAAAGTCAGTCGATCCATCATCATGGGATAAATTCCAGTCTATGTTGATATTATCAAAAAAGTTTTTCAGTCTATTGGCAGCATTTTGTAGCTACAACACAACGAAATAGTAAGCAAGTTGCTGTTGACTTCAGTGACTTGACAACCCACCAAAATAACCCCTGAAACTCACCAATTCTTGACATGTATTATTCCCCAAATCCTGAGCGATATCCATCGCAGTTTTATTCTGCGAATTCCTAACATTAGCATCAGCTCCGCTTCGTAACAACAGCTTCATGCATTCAGCCTTATCGTAGAGGGCGCACAAGTGCAGTGCCGTGTTGCATCCGCTCATTTCCGGTATTGAAGGAGGATTTGTCGTTTTGTCTAATGCTGAATTCGACATATTTTGAATAAGAAAATCAACCATGTGCAATGTGCGCCCTGATTCGTTAATTATGGCTCGGTGTAAGGCTGTCTCACCTATCTTCTGTGAAAATTAAGTCTTACATTTAAATTCTGTACCGTATACAGGTTTGGCAAATGGTTATTACAATCAGCCGCTTAACAAGAAGAAAAGAGAAACGTAATGCATCATGTTGTCAGGCGCACGGATGTAGGAGACAGCTTGCAGCCTCGGCAATCACTGTCGGAACAGAAATTGCAGGTAGAAGGGGTAAAGCAGCCCGGGTTAAGATGCGACAAGACATTTCCACTATCTTTATTTAACTTTTAACTGTTGCATCACGTTCTCTATCTTCCCGTTAAGAGGCTGATTGTAATAACCATTTGCCAACAGGGACGCCTTACTTGGTCATATTATTAAAAGTGAGCCGGGGTGATGCGACACCCGATGGAAAAAATTAAACATTATTATAAGTACGGGCAGGGGAGAGGCATGACCCGTGCCCTTCCCAGAAAAAAACGATTCAATACCTAATATAATCAAATTAATTAAAGGTAAACTGTCGAGACTGATGAAAAATATTTTATTATGTAATGATTAATAACGTACAAGTTTGTAATTGAAGTTTTATATCTTATTTCACATGAAAATAATTATTTAACATACAGTGTGTGTATAAAGTCTGGAAACGGCTTAATAACATCACAATTTATATTGGCGTTGTTGCCAGCTTTTTAGTTTGTCTGGAATTCGAACGAATTTTATATTTTTAAATGTAACACCCTGTATATTTTTTCATTTATAGTTTTTACTTTAAATTTGTTACACTTTTGGTATAACATACTTTGTTCCTAATATCAGTAGTTTTCGAAATAACGACGTGTTTTGAAAATATCAACAAATTGTGTTTTATGTATTAATAAATAAAACACCAGTTCAGTTTTGATGTAAATCATTTTTACATGCACAAATGTCTTTCACTGAAAGTGAAAGAATTACAATTCTTATGATGAGAGCACATGGCGATAGGTTCAGGTCTTACCAAAAGCAACTGTTCTAAAAACTGTCCGACGGTTCGAAGAAACTGGAAATTGTAGAGATAGGCGACGATCAAGACGACCAGCAGTAGTAGATGAAGAGAAAAGTTTAGAAAGTTTACAACATGTTGTTGAAACCCCTGTTTCCTCAAATACAAAAAATTTCTCAAGTAAGTGACGTCTGCTTGAAGAAGAATTGAATTTTGTGATATTATGATGTCAAGGTTTGACCAAAATAACCAGTTCTTCAAATTTATAGTATTTTCGGACGAACCAACATTTATGTTAAATGGTAAAGTCAATAGACATAACTGTAGGTTTTGGGCAAATGAAAATCCCCACTGGATGAGAGAAGGTCATTGTACACAACGCCCTGGAAAATTGAATGTGTGGGCTGGGCTTCTGGGTAACTACAAGATCGGTCCATTTTTTATTGATGGAAATTTGACATCACAACTTGACCTTGAGCTCTTGGAAACGCCAATAGTGCCTACTATACGAAATGTGATGGGTTCAAATTATGTAAGTACATTCTTCCAACAGGACGGAGCTCCTCCCCATTTTGGTCGAAACGAGCATGAATTTTTGAACAACACTTTTCCGAATAGGTGAATCGGTAGAGGGGGTACAATCGAGTGGCCACCTAGGTCCCCTGATTTGTCGCCTAACGACTACTTTTTATGGGGACACTTGAAGAACAGAGTTTATACCACAAAACGTCAAGATTTGGCCGATTTGCAGCGTCGAATTTTGGACGAATTTGAATTAATAACGCCAGAAATGATTTACAGCACAATTGAAAAAATTTTATTTTCAATTAGCACACTGTCAAGCTGTAAGTACAGGGAAAACAGTTTGACCATTTAATATAAAAAAAATATATTTTTTCTAAATTGTACTCGTTATTTCGAAAACTATTGATATTAGGAACAAAGTATGTTATACCAAAAGTGTAACAAATTTAAAGTAAAAACTATAAATGAAAAAATATACAGGGTGTTACGTTTGCATATGGGCCCAGGGCCTCAAGAAGTCTTAAGACGTCCCTGGTTGCCAAACCTGTATAATGTGTCTAAAAATAGGGTGGATACACCTGTATAATACACTTACCGACGATGGAAGACATGCCCCTAAATCAACATTTTCCGCAAATACTTGAAGTAGTAAACCTAGATCACCCCTATTAACAGCCTCTTCCAGTTCGAACATTTTTTCCCGTTCCGACGAACATGTCGTCATCGCAAAACGCTTTTCCACGTACTTAGCTCTAATAAAATTAAGTCTTTCTTCCCTAAAATAAAGTAAATGCATTGAGTTTTCTCCTACAAGCACAACTCTGCCTTTTCGACCTCAATCCAGCCTCGATGCTCTTTTGAGCAGCAGGAATCACATTCGATTTCTGCTGATCTGATGAAGATAAGAGCGAAGTCGAAACGTGAGACGGTTAGTGGGTTGTAACAAAGTCTACAGCCACTAATAAAAAATTAGGGATATGTTTTACGTCCCTTAAATCCCTTCGGTTAACGTAAAAATCATTGTACACTAATAAACACTTACATTGAACTAGACGGTTCCAGTTTATCATTTGGCGCAAGCCGAGCTTCCATGATATCATTAAAATTATGATTCGTCATAAACCTAGCTAAGACTAACTGACTAGTTCCAACATTATCTAAAGTTAAAGATTGTATTCGAGATATATGTACACCTAGATCCCTGTGAATCCCCGAACACTCTATGCAGACTATAATACCGAAATTCGTGGACAGCCACGTGGCATCTAAAAACAAAATCGGTCAGGAAATTGCCCAATCATCCCAAGGCGTAGACTCACTTACCGTTTTGAGAATTACAGTCACAACACCTGTCATTTCCAGGTATGTTTTGTATATACTTAATAATAGCTTGCTGCAGCTCTATAAAACTATGGTTCACTTTATCCCCTCCTGTCTTACTGCTGTCGTCGAACGCTTTCATAAGTGCCATTTCTTTACAATTTATTAATACTGACATCCACGCTCTCTGGTCTGCATCATCTTCTGCTTGAAAGTGATACGTTCTATTATCTGGAAAAAGCAAGCCACTATTTTTAACGAACGCACTAAAAGAGCCCCGCATTTTATACAGGGTGTTTCACAAGTACAGTACGTAAATTAAGGGGATGATTTCTTATGATATTCTAAGAGAAAACGTTCATATGAACATGTGTCCGGAGTTGCCCTGTTTTTAACAGAGTACTGCCATGTGCCAAAACATTTAGACAGCTCTATGCAAGATTGAGTGAGACTCTTAGAATATTATAAGGAATCAACCCCTTAAGTTACGTACCGTACTTCTGAAACACCCTGTATAGTAAAAATATAAATACACTCATGGTCATGGAACTACAGAAGTCAACTGGTACAGCCTTTTCATGTACTCGCAGTGAGTCCATTATTTTTTGGTTACGTAGGTAAAGTCCATTCACAGATTTAAGAAAATTACTTACCGACTCGTGTTGACGCCTGTTTAAAACCAGACTGGGTTCTACACAAGCCCGCACTGAATTGTATTTCAAGCATGGATGATTTGACACAAACAATAAAGAATTTTAGATAGAATATAATATAATTATATATTATAATTAATTATTGCAACTACAGTTTACTCATTTAATTCATTTTCACTGTCACTATCAACACCTATGTTAATAATAAATCTTTCTGTAATATTAATATTCCCAATTTGAATGTATGAATTTTCAATTTCAATTTAAGCACATCAAGTAACTCTTTTTTGGTGTAACTTTCATAAAAATATATATCATTCTGATACATAAATTCCTGTATTACCATTTTTGTATGTTTTGAACAAGGGTGCTTGTTTAACTGTCTACTGTGGTAACTTGCGTTGTCCATAACAATCACACTGTTTGGAGAAACATTAGGAATTAACTTATTTACGAACCAATCCTCAAATAACTCCGCTGTGGTATCGTTATGGTAATCCAAACAGGAGTCATTTATATTCTTGGCTGCCAATGAAAGTGCATTTGGTACCCAACCATCTTCGGACCCTGCATGTACTATGGTTATTCTTTTTCCTCTGTTTGATGGTGTCTTTGTTCTACACCTGTCACTAGAATCAACCCAACCTTTTGATGGGGTATCATGGGTGTATCAAACCAGGTTTCATCTAAGTATATAATAGGTCTGTTCTCACTTCTGTACTGAGCGATTTTTGCCAAATATTCAAATCGCCATGCCTTAAGTCGTTGCGATTCCATGATAACTTGCCGTTTATCGACTTTTTTAAATTTAAAATCGATTCGTTGAAGACACTTCCACAGCGTTGTCCTACCGCAATTGATATCTGTGTTATTTATCTCAAGTCTTTTCAGTTAATAATTATCCAGTGTTGTTACCGTATGCTCTTCATACATCTTATTAATTTTGCGTCGGACTAAATCTTCATCACAGAGATCTAAGATTTTGTCCCAGAATCTTTCCTTCTTTTTCTTTCGGTGATGGGTTTATTAACAATTTTCCATACTGTTTTTTCCGAAATTTTAGTCAATGTGACTGTTTCTTCAATACATTTCATTTTACTCAACTTTTCACGTTCTATAAGAGTTGTATATACGTTTTTTAACTTTTTTATAATCTCTTTAGAATCTAAAGATAAGTGTCTTCTTCCATTTTCATTCCCGCACTGTGGTTGTACCTGTACCCCCTCCGGCTGTTCTATACTAGATTCACCAATCCACGGACGCCACATATTTGGATAATCAAAGCTGCGTTTTTATTTCACACGAACTAATAAAATGACTGGTTTTGCAACACTGGTAAACTAATTACGGCCAAGTACCGTCCCTACCTGGATAATAAAATCATTATCTCTATGATCCTTGAAACCCTTTCAACAAAGAATTTTATGATGGGTGATAACTAAAGGCAGGTAGTCATTCTCTTAAATCTGTGAACGGACCATACTAAGGTCCAAAAGTTTCCGGCCTAAGTAAGAGAAGAATTTTTTTGGGTCTCTATTATTAGTTTCGTAACAACTTTCCATATTCATTGTCGTGATTATATTATAGTTAATTTCCATTTTTTGTTTTTGAAAAACCTGATCTAAACAAATTCTGATATTTTTACTCTGACATATAAAGTCACTGGAATTTGGTTGACAGTTAGGCAATGCCAGGAGGCTTTTTACGCTATGGCCAAATCTTAGTTGCAATATACAGGTCAAGAGACTAGTGGAACCCGACTGATGCGACGCAACAGTTGCGCCAGGCATATTCAGGCTGGAAACTTTAAGACCTTTATAAGTATCTTAATATACTTGCGCTTTTATTTACCAATGTGAGTTTATTTTGACAATTTTGCATAAGTGATGACAATGTTTAGAAAACTGACGATCAACAACTTACATGATATTAAATCGAATCCCCTTTTATCATCAGACACCATTTTAATTTGACACGTCAGCAAATTGACTCTGGTAGGAGGTTTACTTTCATCCGCATGACAGATATCTAGATAACCCTCTGCTTGAACCCTGCATTTTCGCTTTTGCCACACCCTCCGCATTTTTCCCTCGGACTTTTTTAACAAGTGCCCTGTCCTAGTGACACCATGGTGTTTGTCTCCTTGTAGCTGATGTAGAGAATAGCCTGCCGCTCCCTTGTCTATTTGTGAACACGTCTTTAAAAAATACAGTGCATTTAAAGACAATTTGCCTACAGCAATAAAATTAATGCAGTATGTACAGTACATAATATATTTAAAATATAAAATGCAACCGCATTTATACTTCAACATATACAGGTCTGGCAGAAAGTGCATTTACGTGAATAAATAAATTAAATTTCAAAACTGGCACTTCTCCTGTGGTACAAAACCATCATAAACCCTACTTGAATTGAACTCTGGGGATGTGCCAGCAAATTAAATTTAGCTATAATCCAAAGAACGCAATCAAAAATGCTTCGTATGACTAGAGATGTAAAATTCTCGGTAATAATCTTTTGGACAATATTCTGAGAATATTCTCAAGTTAGAGAATTTTCTGGGAACGGTAAGAAAATCGCTAGAAATGGCAATAATAAGAAATAAAATTTTTACATTACACTACAGTACATTTTTTGCAGGGTTGGCAAATATCATGATATTTATATAAATATCAAATATCGGATATATATCCGATATATATCCGATATATATCTGATATATATCAAATAATTTTTTTCAGCCAAAACAGATAAAATCACACTTATAGTAGAGCCAAGTAAAATCAAGGAAGTAGATATTTGAGTAAATATTTTTATTAAAACATAAATATTATTTCTAAACAGAACAAGCCTCGGAACAAGCATAAAAGCTAACAAAATAATAATAACAGATATTCACCTAGACAACAGATATTTACCTAGGGTGAATGCCTACAACAAAAAATAATCCCGAAAAAAAAATAATATAAATAACCATCAGCCTTATCAATGGTAAGTCATCGTCAGAATCGATGGAACGTCCCGGTAATTCTTCTGGTACAGTTCCTGCCCAAATCCAATCAATATTTTCTTTTTTATTTGTTTCTATTTGATTAGAGTATTTAAATAAAAACGTTAATTTTCCAGCTTTTTCATTTTCAAGCCTATTGCGTAGTTTCGATTGCACGAGTCCAAATGATGGACGCGGTAGACGCAACTGCAGTAAGCAGTTGTTCACATAAAGCCAGACAGGAAGTCTTTTTTATTTGGGCAATCCTCATCCTCAATAACAATTCTTTTCCACCACACCATAGGAACTATGTACCAAGCCAGTTAAATTACTAAATAGTGTTACCAACCGTAATACCAACCTAAACCATACAAAATTTGGCAGTAAATTAAAATTTATTTTTTAATAATAAATATCATGATATATATCGAGCTATAAATATCATTGATATATATCGTGATATATATCATGATATATATCAGTGATATATATCATGCCAACCCTGATTTTTTGTATTAAAATACTTCCAAACATTACTTTTTGGTTGTGTGATACCCTTTAATTTATTTTGCTCCATGTTTTTATACTTATAGACATCATTTACAATTCTCACAGCTGCATACGAGTATACGATCGCGCTTCTATTTCTAGTTATAGAAAAGGTTTGAAAAGCTCAAAATTTTAAAAATCATTGCAAAATTTTTCAGAGTAGATTATGGAGAAAAACTTCTCTAGAGAATATTCTCGGGAGAATTTTCTTACAGAGAATATTCTCGAGAATATTCTCGTTCTCGAGAATATTCTCCTCTCACATCTCTACGTATGACAGACTTTTGCATATTTAAGACAAAATCTCACAGCGAAGCATGATACATCATAACAGACCAGTAAACCACGTCAATACTCCAAGAAGACTTAAAAGGAACTGGCTAATTGACCTTAAAAAACTGTTGAAGAAGACTTATAGCTGGAGAAGACCTCTCATCACGCCATATAAGAGCATAATATATTTGCTTTAAAGCCAACGCAAACTTATAGAACTATGTTTGTTTTGATTGCTATTATAATAATAATTACTTATTCACTTTTTTGCATAGAAACATCCATCATAAATGTAACTTTGCCATACCTGTACTGTAAGTAAGGTTATAAAGGAAAGTTTATGGAACTTACATCCTTTTCAAGGCTAGGCGTTGATTTGATAAGATTTCTTAAGTCGGTAAGTTTCCGCTTTTCTTCGTCTTGAGCTTGCCTAATTTTTTGTAATTTTATGCTAAGATCAGCAACATAATTGCCAAAATGCTCTATGGTTTTAAGTCCATCTTGAAAATAACTAAAAATATAACGCCATGGTAATAAAATTTGTCCGATGGGGACCCATTCTGTTAGAAGATAGTGAAGCGAATGTAAAATTGTAACCTTTGCTCAAAATTTGAAAACATTCGGGGAGTTTCTTTTATTACTAATCTGTTACTGGGTTGGTGCCATGTAAAATTTCTTTTATTTACGTTGATGTTACAAATATTACTTTGACGTTTAGCTAAACTATGTTCTTTAACGAGAATCAAGCCTAAAAACTAGAGGATTTTAATTAAATAATAGCTATTTCTTACTTTGTTTGAGCGTGATAATATTCCACCAAACTTTGAAGCAGGTCTATCCCCTTCTTCGTTTTAATTTCATTGTATTTAATTAGATACTGAAACAATAATTGTTTAATTAATTTAGCTTAAAAGTTAAAACCTATGAGGTTTTTCGTCGGGGTTGTCCATAGTCAAGCTAAAATTAGTGAAACGTGAGAATCTCCAGACCATGGTCTGGACACTTTTAACTAATGAATATTCATTATAAAAGCTACACAAGGCAGAAATTGGGTGTATTAGTCAATATTCTATTTGTTTTTTGCAAAAAATAAAATCCAGCCCATTATACTAATACAATACTAATATACAGTGTGTGTATAAAATCTGGAAACGGCTTAATAATAACATCACAATTTATTGGCCGATTTAAATATAATTTGGTACAGTTGTGTGAGAGGATCTGACGCACCGAAAGACGATATTGTGTTGTTGCCAGCTTTTTAGTTTGTCTGGAATTTGAACGAATTTTATATTTTTAAATGTAACACCCTGTACCTTTTTTCACTTATAGTTTTTACTTTAAATTTGTTACACTTTTGGTATAACATACTTTGTTCCTAATATCAGTAGTTTTCGAAATATCGACGTGTTTTGAAAATATCAACATATTGTGTTTTAAGATTTAAGAAGTAGTCCATATTCTGTGGCGAGATTGTAAATAGAAATAAAGGTCTGTCTTTACCACCAAATAACTTTATTTGCCCCTCTAGGGTAGAAAACAAGGGTTATAAAAATACATAAAATGACGATGAATTAAATTAAATTTCTTAATGCATGTGTTGTACTAGTTTAAACTTTAGAGAAAGTCATCCTCAGCAACTAACCATTTAAGAGATTTTTATATGAAAAGAAGTTAAAACAAATTAAAAATTTATTTTTATTTTATTTTTAACAAGTGAATAGTAACCACTTGATGCATTCCCATTTTATTTGAAATGACATAGTCTCATTTTGACAACCCCCTTTTTTAGAGTAATAAGTTCATTTAATTTCATTAACAAATATTCAATCCACCATAACATTAAGCATGTCCCCTCGCTAATTTAGTTTCACTGAAAAGAGAATGAATCGATATGTTACAATTCTTCTTTTTCAACACGTTTTGACTTCAACATTGCTTAAATCACTCGACTATGATTAAGGTCCTTAATTCTACTTGCGAATAAATCAACCCCTACCTTCACATGGAGATACATCGTTCTTATACTAAACTCCTGTCGATTCCAAAGGTTGCATAATCTGCATTATATTGTATTGTATTATTGAATCACCTCTCTGCTCCCCCAACTGTTTTAACTTCTTTTCATATAAAAATCTCTTAAATGGTTAGTTGCTGAGGATGACTTTCTGTAAAGTCGAAACTAGTACAACACATGCATTAAGAAATTTAATTTAATTCATCGTCATTTTAAGTATTTTTATAACCCTTGTTTTCTACCCTAAAGGGGCAAATAAAGTTATTTGGTGGTAAAGACAGACCTTTATTTCTATTTACAATCTCGCCACAGAATATGGACTACTTCTTAAATCTTAAAACACAATATGTTGATATTTTCAAAACACGTCGATATTTCGAAAACTACTGATATTAGGAACAAAGTATGTTATACCAAAAGTGTAACAAATTTAAAGTAAAAACTATAAGTGAAAAAAGGTACAGGGTGTTACTTTTAAAAATATAAAATTCTTTCAAATTCCAGACAAACTAAAAAGCTGGCAACACCGCCAATATCGTCATTCGGTGCGTCAGATCCTCTCACACAACTGTACCAAATTTGGTTTAAATCGGCCTATAAATTGTGATGTTATTAAGCCGTTTCCAGACTTTATACACACACTGTATTTCTAATAATAGAAAAAATATTTTCAATGGGCTCATTAGACCCTTTTACATTGGCAGGTAGTAAATTTTATGAGGGGTCATTTTAAGACAGAAAGAACCTAAAATGGAGCGTTTATAACATTAAACTTATTCTCTTATTAAGTCGTTTGAGTTTCGAAATTAGTGGTTCTGTGCAGTTAAGAAAGTTTTTTCAACGACGAAAATGTCAAGTGAGACGCACCGCAACTGCAAAAATTCTCCTAACAAGTTTTGTTATATTTGTGGAGAATTTGTGATGTAGTCACAAATCAGATCATTTTCTAAAAATGTGAAAAAAGCCTATTTCATGTATTTTGGTGTTTTAATCGGAGATCAAGACAAGCAGTAGGCTCCCCATGTGTGCTGTGTCAAATGTAGCGAGTAAAGAGTGCAGTTCCAATAATATGGCGAGAACCCACCCATCATTTTGACAATTACTATTTTTGCATGACAAAGACTGAAGGTCATTCCAAACAGAAAAGAAAAAATTGTATTTTTAATAGAAGATCCTGGATTTTTAGCGGATATTTTAAAGAAAATTTGTGTTGGTTGTGTTATGTTTGACTGAATTTATTACTACTAGTTACCATTTATACTTACCTCACACATCTGCAACTGAAAAAGCCTTCTCTCCTTCTCCATCTCATCGGCAATTTCAGCTGCCGTGATCTCCGATCGAATAAGCCCAGCATCCTTTGCCTGCTGCTTTTTTTCCTTCTCTATTTTTGCGTACTTGCTTTCGTAGTCCTTCCACGCTTTGTCAAAGGGCCTTTTTAAGTCCCCCTTGACCCCCCTTAAGTCCCCTTTTAACAGACTGTCCAAGGGGAACATAACAATATTGTTCAGATTCTGCATAAGAGTTTTCATAAGTGCGGATAGCTCTTGCGTCACAACAGCAAATTTCATAAACGCGTTCCCTATGGTCTCTTCGTGCTCTTTCGTGATCGCGTTCTGGCCTATTTTTTCCAGGGCTTTGACTAGACATGATTCGTTATCAACATGGCCTGGAAACAACAAATGAGGCGGGTTAGCCTAATTCGTTTTTAATTAATTGCATTAATCTTGATGTAAACAACAAATTTGAGGGTAGAGCATTTGTGTGTCCTTAATATGAGGAGATAATAGGAGTGAGTAGTAACTATATATTTATAATATACGACTGTGAAGGGACAATCTGCAGAATACATAAATCACATAAATAGCCCAGGCAACACCAGGTGTGGCATTATTATTTATTACAGCTAAAATTATGACTGCCAATCATGGCATTTGCTGTTGACTGCCGTAAAACCTCATAATGAGCTTGCCACCACTAAAATGGTACAATATTTTTAGGCTTTCAACATTTTAGTAGGCGTAAAATTAGTAAAAGACTTTAAAATTAACACGGTATTTCATTATTTACAAAATGGCACTTAAATATTCAAATATTAAATATCGCGACATGCATTTTTATTATGGAAGAGCAGATGGAAATGCAGAAGAAGCAAGACGGTTCTATCTGGAAGCATATCCTGAAAGAAATATCCCATGTGCCCAAACTTTCACCAACGTCCATCGAAGGCTTGGCGAAATTGAGACATTCAAAAATAAGTTTGGTGATAAAGGAAGACCATGCAAGATCGGTTAGAAGTGTTACAATGGAAGAGAGGATTCTTGAAAGGATAGAAGCCCATCTAGGTACTAGTACTAGGAAGATAGATAGCAATTCTACGGCGCAAAACAGTTGTATCTGAAAGCATATCCTGAAAGAAATATCCCATGTGCCCAAACTTTCACCAACGCCCATCGAAGGCTTGGCGAAATTGAGACATTCAAAAATAAGTTTGGTGATAAAGGAAGACCATGCAAGATCGGTTAGAAGTGTTACAATGGAAGAGAGGATTCTTGAAAGGATAGAAGCCCATCTAGGTACTAGTACTAGGAAGATAGATAGCAATTCTACGGCGCAAAACAGTTGTATCTGAAAGCATATCCTGAAAGAAATATCCCATGTGCCCAAACTTTCACCAACGCCCATCGAAGGCTTGGCGAAATTGAGACATTCAAAAATAAGTTTGGTGATAAAGGAAGACCATGCAAGATCGGTTAGAAGTGTTACAATGGAAGAGAGGATTCTTGAAAGGATAGAAGCCCATCCCGGTACTAGTACTAGGAAGATAGGTTTAGAAGATAGAATTGCTAATTCTACGGCTTGGGAAGCCATTCATGAGAAACTTCTTTACCCTTTTCATATACAAAAGGTGCAAGCACTCTATGAGAGGATAAACAACTCTGCTATCAAATTTTACAAAAGTATGAAGAAAATCATCAGTTTATTAAAGTCATATTATTCACTCATTCATTCAATTGTTGGAAAATGTTCCCACTGAATCAAGAGTAATTGTGTGGCTACTTCAAGATGGTGCTTCACGTCATTTTAACCTGGAAATCTATTCAGTACATTTTGAAAAATAATCGAAGCTAGAAGCTGACATTCTGTCGTAATTATTCCATATCTTAGTACAAGTTATATCTTTTAAACTGATGGATTTAGGTACAGTACATACCTAAGGAATTTCGCATAGAATTAGCAAACAAATCAAAAACTATACTATTCCATTTAAAAAATGGTGCATTGCTCTGTACTGACTTGTATTTACTAAAAGAACGACAAATTAGAAATTGTCGAAACTATAGAGTTCCAAACCATGTACTCAGAGTATAAAGTATGCATTTTGAGCAGTTCAAATAATTCAACATCTTCACATTTAATGAAAATTTTAAAGAGTCTAAAACAGATGTTAGCTAACCTACGTCGCTATAAACGATATCGATCTGTATTTTCGAGTTTTGCCAGCTAAAATTTATATTTTCGGTTATAACAATATTATTATAGCTTAAATATAGCTATAATTTTGCCATAGTGTTTACTTACAAGAAAAAATTACAAAGTTATATCGAACTTCGTAACTTCTAGTCAATTTTAGGGAAACATGAATGAATAAATATCTGCATAAAGATCCTGATTTCCGTACCTTGGATTATTATACAGGGTGTTATTTAATCAGTGTCCGATATTTTACAGGACGATTCCTCAGTTATTTATAGGTTGAAAAGTTCATATAAGCATAGGTCCGCAAGCCCTTCATTTTTGAGATACAGGGTGTTAAAAATTTATTTTTATTTTTGTTTTTCGTGAATAATTTTTGAAATGTCTATATTTGGACGAAAATTGGTATTTGGGGATTTTTTAATATGAGAAATTCAAATTTGATCTTAGTTTGGCCCTTAATTGTAGGGGGCGCCACCTAAAACAATAGATTTCTCTTTAATTTTTACGTGAAAAAGGCATACTTAGTAGAAGTTGCTACGAGCAACCGTTCTCCAAAAAAAGAATAATAAAACATAAATGGCATTTATTCGCATATCGCTATGCCCTTAACAGAGTTTGATAAAATTGCATTTATCTCCTAACAAAACCGAAATCAAAAAATTATCAAAAGGTACTTCGAATTAGCCATTAAGCTGCCTACAACAGTGTTATCAAAAAAGAAAACAGCAGTGGCGTACATATTTTTCGTATTGCTTAAAAGTTGGAACACCCTGTATCTCAAAAATAAAGCGGTTGCTCATATGAACTTTTCACCTTATAAATAACTGAACTGTAAAATATCGAAAATTATTAAATATGAAGGTTGTAGGATAAACAAAAGTGCACATTGTAAAAATATTTTTGGATATACAGGATGGGCCAAAAAAGTGGGGCGTCATGGAACTAATTTTTTTTAAATGGTACCACCCATTTATTTTTGTCTCATCGAATTCGGCATAAAATTTTACATATGGTACACTATTTTTTTTTTGCGAATTATGCGACATGGCCAGATTATTTCATTTTTCCTAAAATTTTCTCGGAAAACATCATATTATCGAAAAAATAATTTTATATTTAATAATTTTCTATATTTTTAACAAAGATATTGGGCTTCCCCACACTAATCAGCCACCCTGTATGTATGTATTCTATCAATAAATGATAACTTGGTCTCTACGCGCTAAGAAACGTTTAGCTGGATAGCTGGTTATATTTTAGGACACTTTGTATAAAACATTCGTTAGGCGCCGTGTAAGGTACTAATTTGTACACCTTAACAATGAACGAGGAGATAATACCTACGTAATTGATGATAATTTCAATGAATTGACTAATGTAAAACCTTCAAGAACAAAGCACTGGCTGTAGCAAGTAGTAATGATAATAATCGTCTTTTTAATAAATAATGATTCCCAATCCGATATTGATTTGTAATAGTAAGGACACCAGTATCGATTTTCGCAAGCTTCGACGATAGTTCGATACACAAGCTATATTTTTTTACTGTGTATAGAAAGTTTCATGTGTTCATTATTTAACCATAATGCTTGTTTATTATTATATGTTCAATTGATAACTGAGGTATATGCCCTTTGATTTTTAAATCTACCAGCAGGTATTTTTAACAAGCTAATTAAACAATCGCAAGTATTTGTCCTGATATGGATAAGTTATCAATTTGGGAAAATACATTAAAGGCAATAAAAATATAGTAGAAGCAAATTTAGATTTGTTTTTATGATATGATTTGTAAATACCCAACCACAGAATAGCCTGCAACTAGACATTCTTAGTAGCTGAAGGGAAAAACAAGGCTATAAAATACTTACATATTCCAGAAGTGTGAATAGCCTTAACGGCCTTTTTCATTTTGTTTAGCCCATCTCTATCATAATCCAGAGTCTGAAAAAAACCAAAATATAATTTACAAATTATGTTACTTTTTGGTTTGTCTATTTCTTTTCATACCATGACACTACTGGGAATGAGGATCACTTATATAGGAACCCAGCGACTTACCTTTTTGACTCCAAAAAATTTTAAATTTAGATATATTTGTATTTTATCCCTCTTATAGGTTTATTTTTTGTAAAAAACTTATTTTTCAATTTTTATAATTGAATAATATGTAAAATAAGGTACTTTTTACAATTTAGTTAAATACCCTTTTGAAATAATTGAATCATAGATATCTCCGGGGTGAAGATTATTCATATTGAAGAGGAAAGAAAAATTCAAAATTCTTCACAAATATTTGATATTTTGCTCTACGCGTTTCGGGTTCTTAAACCATTTTCAAGGTGCTGTCTAAACAGTTCATTTATATAATTATCTCAATTAAAAATCAAAATTATTAGGTATTACTTACATAATATAATCACAAACTTTACATTAAGGACACAAACAAGTTCACCACGGCGAACACAGGTTAACTAACTATATAAAATTGATCAACGGGATAAACTCAAAAAACATTCAAAAAAAAATAAAACAAAATATACCGAACCAGACAGGCACAGCATCTAGGTTGCACAAAAGGAGGTACGATTATTTAAACAAACATTCACTGCTTAAACTCATTCACAATTTTCGCTGCTTCTCTGTAGTGGGCGTTGACAAGATCGTTCAAACACTCAATCTGATTATTAATCGCTAATTAATAAGCTTATGACCTTAAGTCACAATGTCACAAAATGTCAAAATGTGAAACAATGAAGATTTCTTACCTTGAAAGGTAAAAAAAAACATCAATGATTTATCATTTCCGCTTATTTAAATAGGTATTTTTTAAAACTTTTAACAGTCGCCATATTGAAATAGCTTGACAGAATCGCGCCAAAAATTTATTAGCATACTGTACGAGATATTAGCTTTCAAATGATGTATCACAAGCTATATGTTTCCATTAAAAAAAAGATCGATGTCGTCATATCTTTGACAAATAATGTCTATAAAAAAAAACAAACGAATAACGTCAAAATGTGAGCATATATAAAACTAAATTGACGTGTCCGAGCATTTTCCCCAAAAGTTACAGGTTAAGGCTATATTAATTTTATTCCGGACTTCTGGGCAGCCCTGTATAAATGAACTTTTTAGACAGCTCTTGAAAATGGTTTAAGAAACCGAAACGCGTAAAGCCAAATATTAAATATTTGTGAAGAATTTTGGATTTTTCTTTCCTCTTCAATACCCTATTGAAATGGCAAATAAGGACTAATTTGTAGAATTTTTTTTCGACCTAAACAGAAAATAGCAATAACTATAATAAATTACTACATAGCCCGTTGGGAATCAGAGGAATGAGAATCCTTAGGAATTGCATAAATATTTGACAATGACCTGATAATCAATCCTTAGGAATCATAGACAGTAATTCCCAAAAGTGGCAATCAATGCACATTTTTAGAGTGGTTAACCCACCCCTCGATTAAATTTATAAATAAATAGTATTGTTCCGTGGCGACAGGTATGTAATTCCATGTTATAACACATGTTCCTTTATTTTTTGACTAGCCTAATGAACGAGAGTAATTAACATACAGTAATACCTATTCAAAGCTATTACTACAAGCACAAACTTTCATTATATCATTAATAGAACAACTACTATATTTATAGGCAAAAAAATATTGTGGTGTGTTAATAATTATTATACCGTAATCTGTAACAACTAAAATATTGTAAAATTACCCAACAACGAAACGAAAAGTATATTGGGAATCACCAATTGCACCAATAAGTTATTGTGCATACGAATCATTTATTTTATTTTTATTTTAGTCAGAATGACAGTGTTTTAATTTTGGGATTCTCGGCACCTGTTATTAGTTATAAGCTGATAACAACTTACCTCATCAGTCACTAAATATTCGCTGCCTATTGGGTATTGTAGCGGATTGCAGTCGTAGCAATCGCTTTTGAGTGTCTTTTTATCATCAAAACAACCTCGAAAAGTCATTTTGTTAGCGCCAACCCACGGACTAATCACCTGGCCAGACTATAATTATGATTTCATCCTGTATTTGTGATGTAATATCAAAACAAAATGTTTTGGCACCGTAAATATTAAAAAAAATAGGAAAACTAACCGAAAATTTTAAGCTAGAACACTGATTGACACCACTTTGCCAGACACCAGGTTTTGCTCGGTTTATTTAACAAGTGTAGAGATAAGTCACTGTTCTTTTCATGAAATTTTCATTCTAGTAATTTTATTTTTATCCTGTCCTTGTATTTTTGTCGGGAGCTCAAAGTGACTTAAAACTATTATACCAGACACGTTAGATACATTAATAAATTCGGTTAATCACACACACACACAAGTGACTAACCTGAGCTTCCCTAGATAGAAAAATGCTTGTAAAATTTTCAAAAAGCCGTCCCAAAAATATCTTTAGACGACTGGCAATGGCTAAAATATCAAAAAGATCAGTACTGAATTCAATACTCCCCCTTAACTGTTACATGCAAACTTCTCTCGAGCGAGATACTTTTGATTACGAGCTATTATCGCCCCTAGTGACCCGACTAGTCACCTTACCAGAACGTAATAATTATTTCCTTTATTATTTATCTTGTGATCTCAAAACAAAATGTTTCAACGCGGCATGACGAAAGAAACAAATATCGACACGACCGAATGTGTTCGGAGTCGGCGACTGAAGGATATGCACAAATTTTCGCACTAAAATGTTAACAATAACCGGATTTTATCAAATATGCGCGGCAAATATTGTAGATAATGCTTCATTAAACAATAAACATAATAATGATAAAAATATGAATAAAAACCATGGCTATAAAGGCCGGTATAGATAATACAAGACAATTAAATACCTTTCATACATATTCTAGGATGTAAGTATTATCAATTATTATTCATTGGTGCAGTCAATATGTGGACTTATCTTAGAAACAGGTGAGTCACATACTGAGACCCCCAGGTAAAAATCAACTTTCTTTCCGCCGAAGTTAACCCACAATCCGATATATTTTTTTCTATGCCCACAATAAATACACCAAACAAGTCAACATGATGAGATAATTTTATGTTGTATCGGCCTTTATAACGCAAATAATAAAAATAAAACGGCACCATCAATTAAAACAACAACAAAAAAAATCGGCAAATCAAACATAGGGTTGCGCGGGGTAATTCGTTTTTGATTTAAATTTGCCGCTAATTGCTGAATAACCTGACAAATTTGATAAATCAGTGATGAATAAAACTATTTGTAACGACTGTTAAAGATGACGGATATACCCTAACTTATTCAATTAAATGGGATGGCAAAATTACGAAATTTTCATAGTTTAGGTAATACCAGAAAAGAGCCAACCAACGAGAAGCGACAAAATCCCGAGTTTAGCATTGATTAAATGGGGACCAAATTATATGTCCTTCACCTTGAAATTTTGACAGTTGTCCGGGTTATTACACTAAAAAAAGCCCTAAAACGATGAAGAAAATGCTTTACACTGAAATAAAAAATGCGGGTACGGTATGATTATCTTCTGTGTTTCATGTAATTGGCTTTCCAGAAAATTTCGTAAAATCAAAAAAAAATAAAAATATTTTTAAAATGTTTTATTAATTGTGCGTTACTTACTGATAGTACATTTTCGAAAGGAAATGAAATAGTATATTACATACCAAGAGTGGTAAGAAGCCTATTACGAAATTCGAAAATTACGGTACGAGCGTTAGCGAAAATTGCCCTTGTTAATGCAGACATTATAATATTACGTAACTGGTCTTACCCACAGCTTGCATGGCTTCTTACAATATAGTGTGTGTAATTAAAGTTTTACGGATAAAGTAGACAGTGCGTAAAGGTGGATTTTCATGCATACGAAACACGACGGTCCGATATCCGAAATGACGTTTAATTTCGTACGAAATTCTTGCCAATTTTCATGGCTCCGTTTCTGTTGTTCCGAATTTTGTCAATGGACATACATTTGACGCTTCAGTTATAGGTTATAATTTTGTTTGGGTCCTTTTTGTATTCTCAATTATAGCGTTTAATTACCCATTTGATTTCATTACGTTTTTAAGCAATAAATATGTGCGACAACGACGAGCATTATCAGCTTCATGTCATCCAATTCACTCCTAATTTTAACCGAGTGCACAAAACAAAAAGTTATGTTTAGTGACCTGAGCTAAGGACCTGAGTGTAACTGCAAGTCTTTCACTTTCTGATATTTGTCCACGTACGTTTATTGTTTTTAATAATCTTGGACTTACAATTGAAATACTTTTCAGAATCTATTAATTTCATTTCTTGAAACAGGTTGTGATAAGCGCCTTAATTTTCCCCCCATCCTTTCCTTTTTTGTTTATTTTTCATTCCTAATATAATCAGATAGGATATTATAATATTATAATTAATGGCACTGATTTATTTCGTTAATATTAGTTTTATGTTAAGATATTAAAATAGAAACAACAAAACGCACCAAAAAACGTCAAATAGTGAGGTTAAAATTGATACGATTGTCGGACAAAGTTAAAAATATTTTAACTCATCCGACGGTCGGATGAAAGTTGAAATTATTCGGACAAATATTGGCGCGAAAACAATTCAACCAATAGGAACACTTTCGGATCATCGGACCGTCGTATTTCGTATGCATGAAAATCCACCTTAAGTAGGTTATTACTGATAATACAGAAGTAGAAAAACAGTATTTTCTTATGTATCCCTTTATTTCTTTATAAATATTGAACAGCAGTTTTGTTACTCTTATGATTTTTTCTAATGTATCTATTACTACTTACTCTTTACTTATTTTACCTGATCTACGCGTAGAAATATAATATTATTCGATAAAAACTGAATGAAAATAAGTACTTGTGCTTTCAGGAATATTTTTCAAAAAAACACAAGATCTGTTAGGAAAATAAAAACATGTTCTTTTAAATTAGTTTGATATTTTTTTTTTTCCCGTCGCCTTTCCCTAAAAAGGTACTTGTTTTTATACATTTAATATCAACTTCACTTGAATAACATAATAAATAATGGTAGGTATTTTCCATATACCTTTCACGTAATAAAATACAGCAGACAAATACAACAAAACAAATGTATCATAGCGGTGCAAATGTACTTACTGTTCAGGATCCTTTGGAAATGAAAACATGCTTATTCCTTGACCTTCTTTTGAGTGACACCCTCGAAACGCACAGGTATTACCAGTCATAGTTTTATAATAGCACAGCACTCACAGAAATCAACAGTTAAACAATACACTTCTTTCAACAAAAAAGACAACTAAACTCGATAACGATAATTTATCGACTACCGGACTAACGGGCCGGCTTAAACTTAGGACAGTTGTCCGGGTTACCTCCCACTACATTGATTTCGCCAAATGTCATATTGTCGCTTCTCGTTTGTTGGCTCTTCTCGGGTAATACAGCAAACACCAGCAAATTATTATTTGGCACTAATAGCGTCAGTGACAACATTTTCATTGAAGGCGCTTTAATTATAGCTATATATGAGCTATTCCATTAAGGAAAAAGTAACTATGATTAAGTGGTATTATACAGGAAACAGTTTAAGGGCAGTGTCTGAAATGTTTTCAGTTCAATTCCCTGATAAGCCTATCGCTTCCATTTCATTAATTAAACTTTTCATTAGTAAATTTGAGTCCAAAGGCACTGTATTAAATAATTGTAAATGCTTAACTCAGAATGTCAATAGAGCTGAAGAAAAGGATAATAAAGATCTTGACATTTTACTGCACGTGGAGAAAAATAAAAGGATAGCACGAGGATTTTTGAGCAATGTTTTCCTTACAAGTATAAAAAACATCAAGAGCTACGGCAAGGTAATGAAGAACGGATAATGGTATTCTGTTTTGAGGTAATGGGAAGAGCAAATAATAATGTAAGAGCCAAATTCAGAAGTCAAAAACGCAAAACAGTCTCCCAAATATCCAACGGTAATTGTAAAATTGAATAAATATTTGTGGTAAAATATCTGCAAAGTCTGACTACATTGATCCGGCGAAATTGCCAAAAATGTTTCATTTACTGTTTTTTTTTTTATTTTAATTGAGTTTAGGTATACCTAGTACCGGACAATGCAAAACAGGGTTACTCTGGTGACACGCTGTATACCTCGTAAATTCATCTACATGTTATTACGACTGTCGGATTTTAAAATAAAAACCGTATATCCTCGTATTTTACCATGTGTGAAACTTTGAATGCAACAGACTAGGACTAGATAATAATGGTGCTTCCTGCCTCCAATTTCCTGAAATGAGTAATTTATGGGTCAACAAAATGTGGCACTTTTAAGTGTCTTATTGTTTGTAATAAAAATTTGCTTTTATATACAATAACTTGATGTATTTATGAGGAACATGTTGGAAATCAGGACGTTTAATGTTGAAAATAATATTGATATTACTAAGTAATAACACTAGCCGACACCCCATTATTTTCACAATGCTAATACCATTCTAATAATAAGAAAAATATTCATAAAGCCCTAATACCTACCACGGTTTAATGGGCTCTTTATACCCTTTTATACTGACAGGTAGTACATCTTATGAGGGATCATTTAAAAGGGGTGCATTTCAAAATAGAAATAAAACCAAAAATGGAATGTTTATAACATTAAACTTCAGTCCTGCAATAAATGAATATTATGTAACGAAAATTTGGCCGGAAAGGAGTGAATTTCAACCGGGATCTCAAAATGTTAAGTATGTGTCCCTTGTAGATTATTTATTGAAACAAAAAGTCTGATGATCATGATCAATGCGGGTCAACACGAATCCTCATATTATTTGCACAAATGGTATTATATGCTTTGCAAAGTTGGTGAGCGTGTCAAGAGAATAACAAACACTCAAACACCGCCTTGTTTGCAAAATGATTGTTTGCCATAGAAAACACGACTTACAACAAATATTTAAATGTTTCCTGTATTTCTACTATTAGCCCATTCGTACTTTGTCAGTTTCTTTAACGAAAAACGTCAATTAATATTGTTGCTATGCATCTGCTTAAGTCTTTTTATAGAACAGACAAACCCCCAAAATTGTATTTATTTTTGTGTAATACATATTTCGATTCACATCAAGAAATGTTGCAAAACGTAATCTTATCTTTTAACCAGTCAAAACATCCGTTTTTGCAATTATTTACCAAAAATCAGCTAAAAAACGACAAAGCCGAATCATTTCCATAATTTTAATTACTTCAGCTGATGGCAAGATATTTTTAAAAACTTGTTTATAATTGAATTAAAATAACTTTCCAGTAGACCTCAGCTTTTATAGTGGACTGTGTATAATATTATGATACTATAATGTAAATCAGTAGGCCGAGAATGATTATTTTATGGTTTAACGCAGTTTTGTGTTTTGACTAATTTCATTGAATTAACATGGGTGTAGCAGTTAATCGATTTTAACTAATAGGTTGGTAAAAACAGGATAGTCACTAGTAGAAAACAAAAGCGATCATTAAGTCGTATTGGTTTTAACAGTTTTTTTTTAAATTAAAAAGCATATTATTCAGAGCAAGTAAAAGAAGCTCCAAATGAAAAAGAAGGTACCTATTTTAAGCCAGGTATTGAATTTAGGATTACAAAAAATACTCAGAAAATATCAATTTTTTTAAAGTAGGTATGTAGATCATCTTATCTTAAGAATATTTCTCCCCAGATTTCCCCAATATTAAAAAAAAAAAACTGGGTACTAACTCAAAAGTTAGAGGCGTTTAGAGAACGCTACCTTAAACATGATTTTTTGGTAAAATCGTTTTGTGCTTCTGTATTTTGGAAAGGGAAAAAATTAAAGCAGTACATAGTGGAACACCCCGTAGTAGGTATATTTTTTTCACTGATAAATGATATCAATTTGATAAATATTAACCAATCCAAAAATAATTTTTTCACTGACATGTAAACACTTTATTTGAATTCAAGCCAAAGCAACGAACCACCACCAAGTTACAATAATGTTGTTCTTGACACGTATTTTTCAATAATATAAAAATTAATAACAACTGCTAGGTATTTAGCAACCTTTAATGTAATTTTGCTAACGCTTCGTGATTTCAAGTACACGCTATTTTATTATGTGTGTAAAACCGTTTGCTAAATAAGTTGTAGGTGGCGCTAAGTCTGACCCAACTTAACCTAGGTATGTCAAAAATATTACAAATGTACAAACATGTACATAGAAACCAGTGCATCGCATAACGTCGCCTTTACATTTAAATATCGTATGCCCATGCACATTTTGTATCACTCTATTGCAAAAGGCCAAAATCTAGATATTTACTAAAGTTATTGGCCAAAAATATATTTTACATTGTTTCTGTTTCTCAGGTAAAAACGGTGGTACTTTTACTACAATTACGTATATAGGTACCTACCCTTAAGACCTTTAAAATGAATTTCTAATTAAATTAAGTTGATACATAATACCTTTATAGGTATTGTATGAAACCACTTTTCTAGATCGGAGGAAATAATTATTATGTTAGGACCTAATATGAAACCTGAGATGAAACATAAGTATTTACCTATTATTTAATATTGGATATAAGTACCTATCTTTTTACAGGAAAGGACAAGTAAATATTTTTAGTCTCGTTTTCAACACTGTCAAAAACCATTAAAATATATACCAAAATTATTGAATGAAATCGGAGATGAAACCATAATATCTATTATTATTATTATCTATTTAAATATAAACATTGGCCAGGTATTTACAAAAGTATTTACCATTTTTGAATTGTTTAATATTAAAAGAAAAGGTACATATATTCATATTAATACCTGGCTAGATTATTTCTAGTTTTTTTGTGATGCAATAGTTTCCTTGAAATTTTTATATATTTTTCTAAGTGCTGGTTTCACTCAGGATAGAGCCAGGGATAGAAGTGTTATTGATATTGATTATTATCAATTGTTTGCAACTGATGATATCGATTCTAGTAAATAAAAACCGAGATAAAAACCAACCGCAATTTTGTAAAAAAAAGTATCTGAATTATTAATTTTGTTCCCATTAAAATACCAAACCTACTAAGCACCTATTAATAAATATAATTAAAATGTATCTACTGAAATACCTCTTATATAAAATGCGTATAAATGGACCAAAAAATTGATCCATCCTCTTTAAAGGCGGAAATGAAGTGGGTTTCAAGTTTCAACTATGTGATTACATCCTTCCTATTCTTACCTCTTCCAATGTTGTAATGGTATTTCTACATTGTTGCATCCGCGAAACAAACGTTGATGTAATCGGTGAATTATAGTCATCCCTCGTTTCGTCGACAAATTCGGAAACTCCGATTAAAGTGGGCATGTTGTATTTTTAATAAGATACAAAAACACGTCAAAATACCATCAATTCGCACTGTTCAGTCTCAAATCCTCCAATATATGCACAAATTATGAAACATTGTCACTGCACTAGGTCACAAAATCCCGTCGAGCATTTCGAATAAAACACCTTGTTCCAAACTGAAAATTTGTTGATAAAACGCTTTTATTCCTAATAATTTCGAGACTTTTTATGAAAGTTATTACAATTACGCTCATCTACACGAACAGCTTCCTGTGAACTGTAAAATCGGTAAATAGAGAAAGAGAACCAACAAAAACCAAACTTTGTTCTGGGGAATTTTTATTTTGTTCTACTGTCAATTAGAAATTTCGATTTCAGAGCGATCGTTTACTAGGGATAGAAGCCTAGAGATCACCAGTGTTACTCACTCATTGGCTAAAATTCATTGTATTCAAGGATTAAGTGCTCCGCGTCCACATTCCGTTCTACGTCGAGTTACTCGATATCAGGTTAGTAAGTTTAGACTGTGATAGTTCCTATGCTGATACCGTGCAAACAGAAACGAAGTTATTGATTCAATATGGCGCATGCAATACGAGCGTGAACCGACCTCCGACTCATCTACCCAGCCAATCATTAAAACGATTAGATCACAAGGAAATCAATACAAGTAGATAGTGGGATGGTGCGTTCGGTTTGGACGTCCATTCTGTGTCTTTGTTCCCTTGTTCTGGATTTTAACATGAACCGAACCCCTATTCTGTCGGAAGACCTATTTTATTTACTCGTGAAAGGTCATGAATGATATTCTCTTCTTTCAAAATTCAGGAGTAGTTACTTCTCCTATATTAATAATAATAGTAACCCGTAAGTCTTTGCCCGTAACCCAAACTGGGCCTACGCCCATAAAAAATATAGCTGTTGTGGTTGTCTTTACGTATCTTCTACGTAATATCTCTGTCACAAAACACAAGAATCCATTTGTATATTCTAATAACTGGGTTAGCGATCGACAGATCTTAATATCTTAAAACCTACGAACTCCATCTTGTGAATCCCCGAGAGAACAAAGTAAAAAGAGTGCACCATGCACCAAAGACATTAGAACTAGTTCTAATGTCTTTGGAGTGCACACTTGGATAGTTATGAAACGAACAGAGGGTTTCCGCGATGGGTTCTCGAGCGTAGCTTCCTAGCTAAGCTACTGTATTCTTTGCTGTATTCTGTCAAAAATACGTGACTAATCACATGTTCCTTTAAAAGAAATGCCAAAAAAAATTGTTTTATAATAATATGTCAGCAGAATTACTAAAAGGTGCGGTTTTTTCTATATTTTCTGAAGAAAAAACTTAATATTTTAATTCATTTTAGATATCAGTAAAGTTTGGGACAGACTCTTCGACCACAAGGGATTTTTAAGTGGAGAAATTAATTTTACTGTTCAGGAATTTGAGGTAAGAACTTTGAGGTTAAGCAAATTAGAAAGCTACAAAATTTTGGGTCACGAAACTAACAATTTTAAAAAATATAAACTAGCTTTGTCATTTTGTCAAACAGGGCTGCCTTTTTAGTATCTAATACTGTTTTAGGAAAAAAGAGGCGACACCGATGTAGATAGTCTGTTTAGTACAATTGAAAATATAACTGATATAAAAGACACCCAGATCAGTCGTCTAAAAGAAGTAGTAAATGAGAAAGTTATTGAAGCAAACCAACAACTAAGCACTTCTTTAGAGCTTTGCAGCAAATTTACCAATTTGGAAGAAAAGTATACTCGGGTAAATTACTATTTATTATGGTATTATATTCTGTTTATTTTTAAGACAATACCCAAACTAAGCATGTCTTTAATGTTTTAGAATACCCTGCTTGAGGAGAATCAATTAAAAAGAAAAGTCCTGTGGGACAAATTTATGGATGATATCACTTCTAAGTATTCCACAATTAACACTGAATTTGAAGAAAAGGAGATCGAAATCAAGAAAGTTTATGAAGATCTAGAAACAAAATTAAAATAACATTGTTACCATGACTACCAACATAGGACAAATTAAAAATCCCCAAGTTCTTGTCAGGCCCTCCCAGAAACTGAAGAGCTATATAAGCAACATCAAAGTTGGTGATAATTTACCCGCTGGTATCAAAAACATTGTTTATAAGAACAAGCCTAAAGACATTCCAATAAGAAAACTGTCAAAGCCAGAATATCTCACCACAGAGGAAGATAAGAAATTTATCAAGTCATTGAATTTAGATTTTGAGACTGATCGTATCATTGAACAAGATTCCTCAAGTTCAAAATCTGAAGAATCTTCCACAAATACCAAATTATTAAACATCCAAGATCTTCATTGGCTTTATGCCTACATGCAAACCCAAACTTTGGATAGTCCTGACAAGATTTATCTGCATGAACTTCTTGAAGGGTCAGAAATTATTTTACCAAAGAACGAAGAGATTCCTAGAAATGAAGAATTAGATAAACGGTGTCAAAGGTTGAAAGCAGAGCAGCAAAATAGGGAGTATCAGAATATGACCAAAAATGTAGACAGTTTAAGAAGAAGGTTGCCTGAAGATACAATTGGTTATCAAAGTAAGTGATTTTTTTTTACTTTTTGGGTTTATTAATATGAATTTTTGGCTTCAGAAATTTATTGTCCCTAATGCTGAGTAACAAAGTGGTAGGTTTTATTTTTGGCTTTAGAAATTTCAAGTTGCAAGTTTTCTCTTTTTTTTTCTTTTATTTGTTGAACTTGATGTGAGGTTTAGTGTCTTTTTGTTCCTTTGTGTTCATTCAAGTATAGTTTTTACAGTCCCAAAAGAAAGCTATTTGAAATCTGTAAATTGGACTGGAATCAAGAAAGTAACTATTATCTGATTGTGTGTTTGCAAATTTAAAAAAAAAAGTTTAGGGAAGTAATAAAATTTCAAAGTTTATGGAAAATATAGTTTATTCAGTACATAAAATGCTGACAAACAAAGGGCAATCTCAAATGCCTTGCTTAGACCCTATGAAAATTTGTTTTTCTTTGTTTTCTGACAATTTCACTTGGATTGGTAATCAGTGACCTCAGAAACCCTCTAATTATGAATTTTGTAAAGTTGTAGGTAATTACTTTTTAGAAAAGTTGTCCGCCATTTTCTTATTTTCAATTAAATTCCCTATTCATGCTAATATTGCATACAACAATTCACATGCGTCACAATTTAAAATGCTCAAAATTTCCAAAATTTAAAAATTCAAAAATCCTAATATACTAAACATACTACACAACACTACACATTAAATTCAAAATTTAAAAATTCACGCTTGGATGCTGTAGAAAGCAGTTTCAGTGAGGAAGACACAGGTTTTTCTTTGGCATCGCAACAGTAATATTTTTTTGAAATTACTCCAGATTCGTAACCCACCCTAATTGGCTGGTTTTGTCAGAATTCAATAATTTTTTTATGTCAGTGGTTCACCATACATTCTGTCTCTGCGATTGTGTTCTTGTAAAATCTGACATTGGATTTCAAATAAAACCCTATTGGTGAAAAATAAACCACATCTTCCTATTATGATACTTTGAAAAGTGTCCTGAAAAGGAAAAGTAATTTAATTGAACTTTAATTTATAAAATGTATTATCCCTTAAAATGTCTCCTACATTTTAGTTTTTAATTTTTGCTTTCAATAAACTGATTGAAAGTATTGATAATAAATAAATCCCCTTCATTAAAAATGCCAGTTTGTTCTATTATTTAAAATATAAGCAACAAAGTAATTTGTCATATTTGTTCTTATGAATTATTCCTCTTATTAAACACAAAAACTTACCAATAAATGATTTTAGGATAGATTATCCCTCTTGCCCCCCTTGAAATGCCAGTGTGTCCCCGTATAAGATTATTAATTAGTGTTTGAGACTAGGGTCTGGCATTTTTATTTAAGTATTGCAGACCATTTGCCAAATCCCTATTACTGTATTCCTTAAAAAAAAGGGTAAAAGGTATATTAATGTGAAAGCTATTACTAATTATTAGAATTTAATAAGAAAAGCCCTAAAAGGATAAGAAATGCAGTACCTGAAAACATTTTAAATAAACATGTTATAGGTAAAGTGTAAAAACACAAATTTTAAAGTAAGCTGAACAACAAAATTTTTAAAATGGCTCTGTTATTGTATTGTATATTTTTTGATATGGACATTGTACTCAAACTTGAGCGTAGAAAAGAAGTTATTTTATTTATTACTATGTTTGTTCCAACTTCGCTCAACAAATCGCAATTTGCGGACCCTTCAATTTTGCTGACCTAAACTTTAAACAAACTCACCCTATACTTAAATCATAGACCATATATGCTTAAGTCCAAGCTGATTATATGCATGTTTTTTCTTTTAGTGAAAATGATGAACAAACACCTTATAGCAGTATTTCAATTTGTAGTATCGGTAATAACTGGATTTGCGTTTGGATTTATAGGAATAGAACTTATTATTGGATCACTGGACTTTGGATTTAGACTTCTTCTAGGCATTATTTGTGCTCTGACAGTAGCCCTGGCGGAACTTTATTTCCTTGCCAAAAAACTAAATGAAGACATGGAGTTTGAATCTGCGGCTAAAAAGAAAGACACCAAAGTTGAATAATAATTATCGTAATCACCTTGTTGACAGTTCTTAGGATAGTATGAAAAGTAAAGAACTAACATCTTGCTTTGAATTTTTAATAAGTTTAGCTTCAAGTATAATTAAAATTACAATATATAACATGCTCCCCTGCAGATTGATATTAGCTACGTTGTTGTTTTATTTGTTTGTGTGTTAAATTTACCCCCCAAACCTTTCATCCAGTCTCATTTTAATGTTAGGACATTTTTTAACTACCTACAACATCCTCTTAAAAATCTAAATTTCAGTACGTTAGTAACGTGTAAATACATTTTCGTTTTTTATTATGTATCGGTATATTAAAATAATAATCCCTTTCTTAGAACAGTTTTTATTGTTTTACCCATTCCCTACAAAAAAAAGAACGATTATAACGGTATTTTTTTAAAATATGATGGAGGAGACATCTATGTTTACAACTCGGTGTTTGTAACTCGCTTTCGACCCATAGGTTGCGACACGGGACCCATTTACGTTCATTCATAAATAGCATAGTTTAAAGCTGTCTCAATAGATGTCACAACCACCTAAAAGTAAAGAAAATCGGATATTTTTGCTCTCACTAGTAAGTCTCATTAATTTAAATTTACTATGACTCATAGTATCGGGTGTCCCAATGCAGATAAAGTCAACCTTGTACTACACAGTGTCTCTAAAAAAAGCAATAATTTACATGTTAAACTCATTTTTCGTTTTAACTTAATTTTAGCCGGCTACAATCTTTGGAACCGACCGTGCTTATGTTTGCTAAACAACCATTAATTTTTGTTTTATGTGGTTCATTCTCGCTTGCTATGTACTGAGAAATTAAGGCGTCTAGGGTGAGGGCGAAGCATGCCGAAATCAGAAAAAGTGTCGATGCTTTGAGACCTGAATTTTATGTTTAGGAAAAATGAAAATTATACAATACCTGCGAAAAAGTCTGCACCATATGTGATTTTTTTTATATGTAGAATTCGGGTGTCGGCATTAGGTTCTGCATGATAACAAAAATAGCAAAATGTTGGAAAGGAATAGGTTGTTAAAAGGTATAAGAAAATTTTCTTGTGATTTGGGAAAACGAGGAATAAATCGATACCCTTCTGCATACAAGGGAAATAATTAACAACGTGTTTTTGACCCTGAATAAAAAAGTATTCTAAAGAATAATTTATCAGCCAGTCATTTATTACATTGGGCATACAAGGTATGTATATCCAGTAATATTTCCTGAAAAGGTACCTAGTTTCTTCATAATAAACCAGACAAAAATAAAAGCCTCTGCTCTGGAAAAGTGGAATTCGTTTGAATAGCCCCCAGAGCCATTTATGTCTGTGTTAAAATGAATTTTTAATGTCTAACCTTGTTTATTTTGTAGTTAGGAGCCTATACATGGAACTTATAATAAATTTCAGAGACCCGAAGGGGAAATATATTTAGTTATTTCACGACAATCTAGAAATTTATAAGAATTCAAGGGTGTTTTTGGTAACAAATACATCAGAACATGACTTAAAAGTATCTCTGCTATTATAATGAGTAATTTTAGGGTCTCTGAATTTCTAGTTGCGCTCATGTTTCTGTATTTAAAATATTTTTACTTATAAATTCGCATTCCAATGATCTTGCCTGAAATGACATGTTTAAAATACAAATGCATTGTTGATTGTTTAAGTAATAATAAAACAAGCATGGGAATAAAGATAAGACCCTAACACGAAGTCAATAGAGGGTGCAATAAATGTTCAATTTATATCTAGAATATGATAATTATTGTTATTGTTTAGCTAACCTTAATAGTATCAACAAAAAACACTCCTTGTATTTTCTTCAAGATCTTTATACCAGAACAAACTTTACGGGGTGATTCTCCAATAATAAATAAGAAAAAATATAATATACAGGGTGTTACTAAATGATATGCGAATAGTTAAGGGTGTGAATCTACATGAAGAATTAATGATAGTTTGCCTTATGAACTATGGTCTATAAATGTTCCGTTACGAATATACAGGGTGTTAAAGTTTTAGGAAAAAAATGGAAATTAATTATTATTTTCGAAACTACTTGAGTTATTTCAGTGATATTTAGTACGTAGCGCCAGTTAATAAAGTTGCATATTTTTCAATACAACAGTAATTTTTAGCTTTAACAGTGGCGTGCCTACGACTTCGATTATTTTACGGTTGTCGATTAAAAAAGTAAATTACATTTATTTGCATATCGCTATGTCCATGTCAGAGTTTAATAAAATTGCATTTATCTCCTGAACAAAGCCGAAATCAAAAACCTATCAAAAGTTACTTCGCATTATACATTAAACTACCTACATAACTGTGTCATCAAAGGAGGAAACGGCAGTGGCGTACATATTTTTTTTTCCGCTTGAAAATTGTAACACCCTGTATCTCAAAAATGAAGCAGTTGCGACCTATATTTATAGGAACTTATCTTCTCATTTTTTATTGGAGAATCACTCCTTGTTTAAAAAAAGTTAGTTTTGGTACTTTTTTTGAAAGGCCCACCGAAACACATTTTTTGGGCACCCTGTATAAAATATTTTCCAAGTTTGTTTTACAACCGAAATACTTGTATATTGTTTAATTGTTTCAAAAATTTGAGATCGGTATAGGTCCATATAAACCTACGATATTTGATTTTTTGTTATTCCTTTTTTGGCAGCTCAAAATAATTAATATCTAAAGAACAATGGAAGATAGATAAAGAACATGGTTAATTAAGGTTACTCAGATTTAACCGCAGAATAAAAAAATCGTATAATATACAGGGGGTTATATTTAGAATTTTAAAGTTAGTGTCGGGTAGAGGTGGAACGGGTAACTCAACAATATTTGTAGAGGCTAGAATGCTATTGTCTTTTCGCCATTTCCAAAATTTCAGTACGATATCAATATTCGTTTTTTGGATTCTCCTAAGGGGCCATCCATAAAGGACGTCACGGCTTGAGGGGCGTCTAGCAAAATGTGACCATTTATGACAGGGAGGGAGGAGGGGTTCATGAAAATGTGACGTCAGGAATAATAATTCCGGTTGCCACATGCTATTGACATTATTGACGTGACATTGGGGGGGGCTGGGGAAAAAATGCGACCATTTGTGGCATGGGGAAGGGGGGGGGGGTAAAAAATCCTCTGAAAAGCCGTGACGTCCTTTATGGACGGCCCTTAATGTATCATCGAGTTTAGGATGCCCTGTATTTTATAGTTTGCTTATAAGTATAATTTCGACAGATTTTCAAAAAGTTACCGGCGCACGACTTTCTTTCAACCCGGTACATATAGTTTTCAATAAAGTTCACATACGCGTACATATATAATAGTATGTAATACACCGATACTCTCACTTGCCCTGACACCATTTTACTTTTGTTGACTTTGCGAATTTTAACGTATGCCTAAATATATCTTAATAACTTTCTTTTTTAATAATTGTTTAGGTAGATCTAGAAATGATGACAAGTCTATGATAATTATTAGTGAAATGTCTTACTTTTTTCACATATACAGTACAGTGACGTACCCACGGGAGGGGTTAAGGGGGCGACCCAACCATCATAGTTACAGTTTCCTACTTCTCATCTTTAAAAACATAAGTCTACCTATTTTAGTTATATGTATAGGTAGGTACCCTAAATAATTTTCAAATTAGGTACTGCTAAATTCAAAAAATAAATTGTTGTAGTCGTTTTCTTTCATTTTGATCTTCTAATATCGACATAATTGTTTTATGTATGCTCTTGAACAAACGAACAAGCGATTTCTTTAAACCCTCCCCTAATACCTCGGCTGCAGTCGATTTTGTAATTTGAAATGCCTTTGTTAAAAGGCCTTTCAAGTGTTTTATTAGGTTGAAACCCAGAGTGGGAAGCTGTAGTGATTTACATTTAACTGTTTAATCTACATGTTGAACACACTTGCATACTTGTATGTTACGTTATCACGTTTGGCACGCATATAGAGTTACTAGCGTATAACCGAACTTGTATACGGGGGACCAGTTCTGCCACGTTCTTGTACTAGTTCTGAAGGGTATAAAAAAATCGATCTTTCTTAATAAAACACATGGGAAGTGATTAATTCATTAGTTAAAGGCTTTGTCTTAAGCATAAACCCTAAACTTTTCTAAGCTTTTTTATTAGGTGCAGTTAAAATTACATTATAAAATTTAAGGCCTTAAAGATGCCCGTCTGATCTAGTGTACAACGATGCCTTTTAGTCTGTTGACATGAAAATTTAATTATTTTCCACTAAAAGGAATGTAAACTTCGTTTTACTCTCTTTGAATTTCCTTAGTTCATGCTCATGTTTGATGCCGTAAACCTTTTCGAGCTCAAAAATTAATTTGAAAAGTTTATTGCGTTGAAATTACAGTCAGATGAGTTTATTAAAAAAATTTATATGAAAAATACCGCCTTTAACATTACCCAAGAATTGATTTTTTACAAAATATTTTGTTCTTGTCTAAACTTTATTAGGGTTTTTACTTTCATTTTATTGCTGTAATCCCTTAGAATTAAAATAATATTCGTTGGAGGAAATTTCAAACCAAAATGGAAACCTGAAACGTTCCCAATATAAACTCACAAAGACCTTTTTTACAAAATCTGGATCGCGAAGTAGACAGATTCTTTAAAAGTTATAAGGCGATTTTTATCGTCTATTGAATTATAAAAAAAGCTTTTAGAAACATTTTATAAATGCCAAATCGTTATTTTTTTTTTTTCAATTAAAGAAAAACGTAAAGGTTTAAAAATTCGTCATTTAAAATACGTTTTATATATTTGTTGTAAGTGTCATGAAATAATATAAAAACGTTTTGTCATTCACAACTTTAAATTAATTTTAAGTAATATAATATTATGCGCAAGAATACCCATGACGAAATAATTTGGAAAACTTAGTCTCTAGTAATCATGCTCAAGCTACCACGAAAATTGTATTTATCACGGTTACATAACAGTTTTGAGGTGTTTATAGTAATAATCAATAATTATTGACAAAATAATCATTTTTTAATGTTTACATGGAGTTATTTTCGTAACTTTTTAAAATTGACATCTTACTACAGAACTAATAAAAATCAAATTTAAATGACCTGAAGAATTATTTCATTCTTTAAAGTGAAAACAAGTCCTGTTACAGCGCGGAGTGTATCAGAAAGACTGAATAAATAATTAATGACAATTTATGTTCTTTGTTTCTTTTTCTTCAAGAATGTTTTATGCATGCACTGTACGTACAAGCCATTGTGTCTTGTCTATTTATAATAATATCCGTAATCCATAAAAACATAAAATATGCGTATAGGCGATTGTCACACTATTTAAGGGATTATATTTTAGAACCCTGAGGCCTCCCTGTAAATGCAGAAAAATAAAGCATGTTGTGAAATAAATAGCCTATTCATTTTTAAATAGGGTATTGGGTACTTAAGTTTACGGGCTAGCCGTTTTGTAAGGAAGTCGAAAACAAAGTTTTATATAATGTATTAGGTACGTTGAATTTTTAAAGGGGGTTTATTTTTACTCCATCGCATTTATATTTTTATATAAACCTGAAATAAGTCTTATAACGGGTGTCCCAACTATATTTATTCACAAAATATCTTCTTTCCTGTTCATGATATACAGGGTGTTTCCTAACTATGGTACGAAACTTCAGAAGGTGATACGTAAGGTCATTTTAAGAAAAAAAGTTCCTATGAACATATGTCCGGAGTTCCTTCCTTTCTGAGATACAGGGCGTTGAAGTTTAAAAAAAAAACAGTCATAAGTGTGATTTTTATTTTTCAGCCATTGTTTGCCTTTAAAATATGCAGTTATATACATTTTTTGACTAAATATGCATACTGGTATGCAATATTTCTTAATTTATTATAGTAAAATTGGGTAAAGAAACACACTGGGTTCTAAAACAGATGTTTATTTAAAAAAAAAAATGCAAAAAAACAAAGAGAAATAAAAATAAACAATTTTTTAACCTGAAATTGTATAAAAGGCATTTATTACTAAATAGTTTTCAAAATTTTGAACTAAGAAGAATTGTCTTCTATCAGTAAAAATATGTTTATAGAAGGAGAAGCTTAAGGCAAGTGCACGAAAAAAATCGCGGTATGCACAACAGTTATACAGGGAGCGGTTTCGGGATCGTCCAACACCATCACCATGCACTTTTGCAAATGCGGAAAGAAAAATGCGAACAGGCTTTTTTTCTAGTTCGAGGGGCTCACAACATGCTCGACCAGTAAGAAACAATACTTACACAATAAATGTCCTTACACTCATAATAAACCCTCATGGTACAATAAACTAAAGGTAAGATATCGCGCAGACGAGGCGTGGCTTAGTGACGTCTTCGCGTGAGGAGCTTCGGCGGTATCGTCCGCCTGCCATATGATTTCAAGCGGTATTTTAAATTTTAACCGAAATTTTCACATTAGGTCGGGTTTTTGTTTATTTATTTGAATAAATATCCATAGTATGAGGTGTGTCGTATACGGGTGTGATGTGGATAACCAGAAAAAGAGTTTTGATAAAAATATAAGGTTTTTCACTTTTTCTCAGGATAAAAAAACAAAATTAGAATGGATTCCAATGTTTGCCTAAACGTAAAGATAGATTTAATGTAATCTCCGCACGAAATTTAGTTTTAAAGGGGGTTAATCTTCAGCTAATTTAGTTAATATAACAAATTGGGAATTGCAAAAATCGTTACGTGTACCAAATTTCTAGTTTATTTTAAGAACTAAGCATTATCAGCAAATTTCATCATAATATTCTGGGCGCGGGCAACAAACATGCATGCGCAAAGTGTAAAAATCAAAAGTCATAACGGAGTGATTACCTCCATTACCCCCTCCCCCCCCCCCCTTAAATGCGCTCTTGAGACTAACCTCTTCAAATTTTTCACACGTATTTGGAAACGGCTTGTATTACACAATGTAATTTTTGTTTATAAACTGTTTTAGCTTTAATCTACATAAGTATGTTTTATATGAAATAAATATAAATAGTTATCCCTTGCACAAAGCTTTTTAACAGCAAATAATACTAAAACGCTGACATATTTATAACAAAGTGTATTATGAATGAATAGAACTATTTTCAAATAAAAATCAGTCGCGTATAATGTTAATAATGTATACTAAACTTCTAAGATTTTCTTTGGTGTAACGACATTCTTTATCATTCCAATTAACAGAATTTATTTTAAGTCATTAGTCATTGTTCAGCTTGCTATCATTCAGACAATTAATCCAGTCTATGGCCAGTAATATGATAATTCTCAACAGATCGTTCGTATGAGTAATTGTCGCCAGAATTAAAATTCATTATAAGCTATAGGTGATTTAGCGGAACCTTATTTTACCACAAATATCACATATATACCTACGAAGAAGGTAACCTTCAATGAGACAACAATTATTTTATTATTGATATACCTAAATATTTATATTTAAAAAAAAAATTTGGTAAGGGAAACTAGCATTTTATGGCAACCAAAAATGGCATAAATCAAAATGCGTAAAAAACACTCTTAAAAGGCTGTGCTCAAATTACGTGATTATTAGAAACAGAAAAATAAGGAATATATTATTCATATTGAAGAGAAAAGGAAAACCGTATATTTCTTCACAGAATAAAATTATTTATTGATTACACCCTACGCGTTTTAGTTATTTCATAACCATTTTCAAGGGTACGACATGTTGAAAGGAAAGTTGGAAATGTATACAAAAAAGAAATAAGACAATGTATTTACATAACATTTATAAAAAATCTTGTCACTGTTTATAACAAACTGAAAAAAACCTCTCCTTACTATAAATAATCATATTCTTCGCCGCGTGGGAATATTCAATCAATTAGGGATGTATGCGTTTTCCTTTGTCCCAAGAAATAAGTAACCACGGGGTATACAGGGTGTTTCCTAAGTAATCTTAAATATTTCAAGTAGCTTTTTCTCAGGTATTAACCTATGTCAAAAAATGTCTATTTTCTAAAATATCGAAATTTTTCTCGACGTGATCTTTTATCAAACTTTCGACGATTATATTATTGCTTATCAGAGGGAATGTTATAGTGTAAACAAAAATTTAATCGTTTCACCAGAGCCGCGCGTGAGTATTTCTTGTAATCCTCATTCAATACCCGACTCAAGTAAAGTTCCTATATAGATGCGAATAATAATGCTTTGATTGGTCAGTCAACTATTTTTTCGGTGTTAAAAGTGTCAGAACGAAGTTTTAAGATTTATACATGACAGCATTATTTTTGGACATTCAATTAGAACTTAATTATAGACGTATTTATTAAACATACGGCTAAAATTAAAGGGGTTATTAAAGTTATGTAAAGTCTCTTAATCTGCAAGAACTGTTGAAAATGACTACCTCCAGCTCCAGTTAAAGTTAAAATATTATTCAACTCCTTTCAATTAAAAAACCTTGTTAGAGAGTTATTACTTCAGTAAAAACTGGATGAATAGAAGGAAAAACTGCGGCTCAATATATTAAAATTCTGCGTTGCTTTCTCCAAAATCAACGCCAAGAAGACAAGCCAATTAGGCAGTGTACAGAAAATCTAAAAAATTAATTTCTTAATTTGGGAGAGCAGACCAAGAAAAAAAGTACCTCTATAAAGTTTGATTATGAGTTTTCTTTGTAACAGAAGATTTAAACTATTTCAAGTCCAGTATGGTTTTTTTATTTTGGAGAAATACTCGGACACAGGGTTAAGGTGTGGTCTTTTTTTTTTGTTTAAAAAATGTTGATACAGTGTGTAAATTAGAGATATGACGTCATAGAGAATTTTTTTAAATGGCAACCCTAGGTTTTTATTCACTATTTTTAAACGTCATATCAAGGTACACGTACCTAACTACCAAATTTCAAATTTTTATTCCTATAAATGATTATAGCTTTGTTAATTTATCTGTTTAAATCCAGCTTAACAATACATTAAAATGAATTAATTTTTAGGTTTAATGAATCTTGACCTGTCATTTATACTTGGCGTAATAAAGCCGCTGTTGTAATTTGCTTTCAAATAGGAATTTAATTAACCAGAATAATACGGTCTTTTTTTCTTTTACAGAAAAAGTCCCATAATCGTCCACTAATTACCATATTTATTATCGGTGGCCATTTAAGGTAACTGGGTATTTTAAATATTAGACGCATTAACCAATATCCATAGGCGCCCGCCGGGGAGGCAAGAAAATTACGAATGTCGTTGACTAATTTTACAATAGAATTTCAATTTATAATTATTATGAAAGTTTTGCATCTGTATAAAAATTTAGTGTTATGATCTAAAAAGAACATTCCCATCTGCAGTTAAAGGTATTAGCCAATTAAACAGTAATTTTTCTCTTTGTATGGGTCTTCCTACCTGCATAGGTCTATCATAAGCGTACTTCCTCTTTAGGGTCGTTCTATACACACAAAATCTATTGCTGACATGTTCCACATTTAATCTATCTATATTGACCTAGCGTTAATCGTATAACAACGCATAATCCTTACAAGAACATATTAAATAGGCTTAAAGTAGAAAAAGCTGTTGTAAGTGTGTAAGTATATTAAAAAACATTATAGCAGAGTCTCAATTACGTGTTGTTTTGTCACAATAAACATTTCTACCATTCATAAAAAATTAAGTCAATTAAGTTGTCACGCAATGTCTGGAAGAATACTTCAAATTGACTCTGCAGAGGTTGCTGACCTAACCGTGTATTTTATATAAAATGAGCCTCACTTTGGGCGTACACACACATTGAGGTCTAACTTAATTATTGCATCATTAAGCCAAGGTAAGTAAATAATGACGATTGCACTGTTTTATTGGCCCATATGGCACAAGAAGAAATCACTGCATGTTGTATTATTACAATCGAAGTTTTCAACGTCGATTGATATACATCGTGCTTCGGCTTGAATGTTCGTGTGGCGTCGTGTCATCTGACATTTTACATATTATTGTCAATTTAAAATTTTTTAAAACGGTTTTTAGTTTTTTCAGGTTAAAAAAATATTTGATCAAGATTTTGAATACCTCATCGGAAAGCGCTTCTCAAAAGACGTAAAATGTATATTTTGAATTTTGAAAATTTTTATACAGTGTGCAAAATTTTTCTTTTTTTTAACAAATATTTTATAGGAAAATTATTTTTTTTACATTCATATTGGGCTTATTCGATTCCCCCGTCAATTTTGAACAAGTTTCTCTCAAAGAAAGGAAAAAGTTTTTCGCTAAAATTACAGATTTCGTGCCAAAGAATCGAGCATTTTCGGGACTTTAAACATCATAACTTTTCGAAGAGTGGTCTATACCCCAAACATGCGTTTGTAGTTATCAAAGCTTAAATGCATGGATGATATACGTCAGGATGTCAGAAAATTCTAGTTTTAATTTTATTAGTAATATAACACGGCCTTGAGCTTAAATGTCGTATAATATGTGTTTTAAAAAATGATTTTGTTTAGTGGACCCAGTAATTTTTCTACAAATAACCGGATTTATTTCCTAAAATTTACATGCAAAAATCATTGTAATATTCCTAATAACCATATACCTAGATAGTGATTGGTGATTCCAAAATAAATCATAGTTCGCAGGTGTGTGACCAAACAGAAAATGACATCTATTTTAATAACTTTTTGTTTTACTTATTAAATTAACAATATTTATTTTATTTGAATTTTTGAATGCCCCCATTTTTTGTCCCAGAAGGAACTCGATTGCATCTAGCTATTTTTCTTCCTAGCAGCACATTATACATAATGTAACATATTAAAATCACGGAGTTGTAATCTTGCAAGTTTAACATGAACTTATGTCAGGCTGACAACCCCTTTATACAGGGTAGGATTAGGCTATGCGCGTCATAAGAAATTTAAAAGTTAATTTAATTCAAATTGTCTTCGCCACACGGTTTTGGAGCTACAATGCCTGAGGAGGCAAGGCGGTAAAATGCATAAAAGAAGTCGCTAGGACGGTGCCAGCGTGCGTAAAATATAAAAACAAATACCTACTGATTTATTGGCAATTACTGCCCCATCTTAACTATGAATAACTTTACCTTTTATATATTTATTCTTTTTACAAACGTCAACGTTTAAATATGATTAATTATAAATTAAATATAATAATTCTAAATTCCGGCAATGTCTTTAAAATTTCTCAAGGTGTCATGATATGCTTTGTATCCCCACTAATTCAATATCATATACGATAAAAAGAGACACAACTATTAGTAACGGACAGAAATACGCGCTAATTGCTTGAATTCGGCGTGAGTTGTCAAATTCACCAAAATATATTATCCTCACCGCTTTAAGAACACAGAAAAATTATATTAAGCCATTATAATTTGCAATGTAAAGAAAAAAATCAATGGGATATATGTTGCAGGGTAAACAATATACAGGGATATGCATAAGTATAATTGTTTTAAGCAATATATTTGAATTACAAACAAATTAATATTTTATGAAAATTTAATCAGAGAATAAACAATGTTTGTTTTTTGTTCGGATTTCTTTCGTAGCTCACCAGCTGTGTGGCGAACTTTATTTGTCTGTTCGTCGGGCTAGCTAGTCTTATTCTCATAGACATCTTGACGTCGTAGACAATGTAGACAACATCATTAATATCCCAGACCAACACCCTTTATAGACCGTAAAAACTAAATCCAAAAAAAACTATCGAATAACTAATACACAAAATGCCGATGCCATTTTGTGGCAAACAGTCCAATCCTGCCCTCATGACCGCATTCGCTGAATACAAATTGACAAGCCCAAAATTTTTGCAAACAAATTGCGTTAGCACGCGACTGGAACGGCTGTATTTCTGATTTGTTTATGAATTACATTTATTTTAGTTTTTTTGCTTTATTTCGTATTCATGAGGGTCGCATTTGCATTTAAAGAACATGTTTATGCTTTTATGAGCCCTTGTGTTGTGGTTTTACGCATTGGGGGCCGGAGTTTATTTGATTACATACCATTTTAAATTTTGTAAGACATGAGGAAGAAGCGTCAATTACATTCGACTAAGAACACAAAAATATGGATACTTTTGGGTCATTATTGAGTGTCAAGTTAGTTATCTTGGCTTTGACAAAAGCTCAGCATAGAACTGGACCAAACATATATAAAATCTACAGAAATACACTAAAAACGGATTTTAAATAGTACCAAAAATCATTGCAGTGATATGCTTAAGAAAAAACCTACAATTAGGAAAAGAAATCATTAAAAACGAACCACAAATTCGGAAAATACATTACATTTTTCGTTATGCAGTATACCGGGTGTTGCATCGTCGAGCGGGACATAGGAAATCCCATGTAATTTTAAATGGGGTCAATTATTGGCTTCCCTAATAATTTTAGAGAAAATTCTATTTAGGTTTATTAAAGAGCACTAAAACCCACATTCAAAAGAATAACTTTAGATATTTTTGATGAGCCCGTTTACGGGTTATCGCCGATTTCTTTTTAACTATTTCTCCTTTTTATGGCCCCGTATTTGCGGGCACCAGTCAAGGTAAAAGATGACTGTCAAATAAAGTTGTTATTTTAAAATGTGTGCTTTATTGTTATAAAAACTCGTACATCGAAAATATTAAAGGTGTATTTATGAGTACAAATTAATCTGAATAAAACTAAAATAAAGTATCCAATTACAAGGTTAATTATGACATTTTACATGTTTCAATATTTTACTAATTAATAGGTAGGTACTATTAAATTGTTAGAACTTTAGGATTTAAGATTTAAGAAGATGTTCAAATATTCCTCCATTGACTGCTAGACAATAACCGAGGCGATCATAAAATTCTCTTCTTACATTCGCTAGTTGGTAAACTGAAATTCTATTGCATTCGGCAGAAATAACATTTTTTAACTCGTCTAGATTTGGGTATTTTTTATCTTTGTATATCCTGTTTTTTAAATGGCCCCAGAGAAAGAAATCATTTGGCGATAAATCAGGAGACCTGGCTGGCCAATTTACTGTATGATTTAAGCCAATAACATTTCCATTAAAAGCACGGTTTAAATATTCCCGGACAGCCAGGGTACTATGTGCCGGGCAGCCATCCATTTGGTACCAAACTTCCTGATTTTCCCTGGCGGCATCATGTAAAGTAGGTAAAATATGATCCTAAGCCTATGTCATCCTCAAGTTTCCTTGTGCTGATCTTCCCATCATTTTCTTCCACGCACAATAAAACTTGCAAGTCCCTATCATTTCTTGCATCTCTTCTTTGTTCCTGCCTTTCTTCACATCTGCAGTTATTTATTACAGTGCCTTTTGTCTCAAATTTCTTGATAGTCCTTTCGACTGTAGATTTTGCAGGTATCGGTCTATTCGGATACAGAGCAGCAAACATGTCTGACACATTTTGATAACTATTTCCTTGATAATACCATTTAATCATCAATATTTTTTCTTCAGAAGTGTAATTATTCATGGCTAATATTTTCGATGTACGAGTTTTTATAACAATAAAGCACACATTTCAAAATGACAACTTTATTTGACAGTCATCTTTTACCTTGACTGGTGCCCTCAAATACGGGGCCATAAAAAGGAGAAATAGTTAAAAAGAAATCGGCGATAACCCGTAAACGGGCTCATCAAAAATATCTAAAGTTATTCTTTTGAATGTGGGTTTTAGTGCTCTTTAATAAACCTAAATAGAATTGTTCTCTAAAATAATTAGGGAAGCCAATAATTGACCCCATTTAAAATTACATGGGATTTCCTATGTCCCGCTCGACGATGCAACACCCGGTATAAGCCGCGCAGTGTAGTTATAGTATTAAATTAATTTAATAGGTTTTTTTCTTAAGCATATCACTGCCTTTATTGTTTTGCTTAAAAAAGGAACTTTGGTATTATACCGGGTGTTATAAAAATGTTGTATTTTTTTATGGAAATTCAAAACACCCTGTGGGATTTACTAGACATTGCAAGTTATCGCAGTTATAGCCAAATGAAGGTCTCATGTTTCCTTTACATTTTCTTCTTTGATTTATTTGTTTATCTCTGTTTCTTCATGAAATACACAATTTTTAGTTCAACGTGTTTTTGTTGACCTAAAATGCATTTATCAGAAAAGTAGCAGGCTATGAAAATGAAAGATTACACAGAAACGTCATAAAGTGAAATGTAACAAAAGCGTTAACAGGTTTGATTCTTCACTTTATCACTTTTTAGTTTGCTTTGCATACTTATATTGGCTAATTATATATCTAATTTTATTAAGTGTAATTAAAAACAAAATGGCCCAAAACGCACGTGTAAGAAGAAATAATTCGCCTGAGGAATGTGCTGGAGCCATAGCACTTGTGGAAGAAGGCTTGCCACAATTTTAAGTGGCCCAACGATATAGAGTGACACAATCTGCTATCTCCAGAGCATTGGCACGATTTCGAGAGACTGGTGCTAATCGAAGAAGACCTGGACAAGGACGAGCAACTGGTCCCCTCCTAGCCGTAAACCATAGAAGGCAGCGTCTACAATTTGCCCAGGAGCACCAAAATTGGGGAGCTCGTAAATGGGACAATGTATTGTTTAGCGATGAGTCAAGGTTTTGTCTTTTTAGCGATGACCGTCGTTGGAGAGTGTATCGACGTCCTGGCGAGAGATATGCCCAATGCAACAATGTCTGAACAGTGAGCTATGGAGGAGGATCTGTTACGGTCTGGGGTAGCATTAGTTTGGACGCTCGCACGGAGCTAGTTGTGATTCAGGGAGGTCCTTTGACAGGTGACCTATACATATCAGACATTTTAGAACCCCATGTGATACCATATGCCCCATTTATTGGGGATAAATTTTTATTCATGCACGATAATGCACGCCCACACGTGCCAAGAGTGGTACAAAATTATCTCCATCGATACACATTAACCCCTCGTATATTAACTTGATTTTTAGTACCGTATGCGTACCTACTTGTTCATTACTCCCTGGAAGTACGGCACCGTAATTTCGGGATACCCTGTATAGGTAAATGAGTAAGTAGAATAGATAGAAGCGACCCAACACAATATCGCAAATTTCTAAAACAAACAACATGTTAAATTACACGGAAAAAGCAATTTTGATCCCAACTTACAGGAAATACGAAAATAGCAACTGATAAGGTACCTACCTAACCAAACTGTCATCAAATTATTATTTTCTGTGTAGTTTGAGATAGATAAAATTAGTAAAATATTTTTCCCGTTATCATACAAAAAAATATCTTCCTGCAAACGCGCTTATTATTTAACATGTAAAATATATTATTTAGGTGCAGGGTGTTTGACATTTCGAATATCACTTAAACGCAAGAATGTTAAGAATGTAGAAGATTTGCTTCTTCTTGTTTACTTCAGCAGATTTTCGAAATGGGCGCCTTAAAACAACAATCCAGGATTGTCTTCAATTTCGTTGAAACGGTGTGTTATTCTTTCTATCAAAGCCTCTTTAAATTTCCCCATAAAAAAAATCCAATGGAGTCATGTCGCGCGACCTCGGTGGCCATAAAGTAAACAAACCCACCTCGACTTATCCATCGATTACCAAAAGTATTTGATAAGTGCTGGCGAACTAAATTGCTAAAATGGGGCGGTGCACCATCGTGCATATACTACATCTGATTTTAAATTCCTAAGGGCACATTTTCTAATAAACCGTTTAACCAACCATTTAATCTGCCTTCAATAAGGAACGGTCCAATGAGATGATTCCCGATAATCCCCGCCCATATGTTAATTATGTTGTTGTAGCTTTGTCTGTACTGTTGCATGGAGATTTCTTTATGCCAGATATGCAAATTATGAGCGGGAGACATGACATGTACCTTTTGGAAGTGATAAGGATGTAGCAGTTGTTCTCATGATAACCCACATTGTCGCATGGACCGACAGTTTTCTTACACTATTAGAGGGGTTTACAGCAATCTCATCCAGAATTTCCTCCTCTAACTGCTCTAAAAGCTCTTTTCTTGGAGGCCCTTCTCCGCCACGATGCGGAAAAAACTTCCTAAAAAAGATTAACTAGTTTTACCATTTTTTTTATTTCACTTGATTTTTACCTGTTTCTCTTAAACTACAATCAACCCTTTCAAAAGTTCTTCGGTGCGGTAATGTCGATTTGGAAATAGATCGGAATAAATTATTTTCGTCTTCACACAATTGCCGAGTGTTTGTCCATAAATTAGATACATGTCAGCATATTCACTGTATGAATAATCCTCCATCACTTAAGTCTTATGTACTCAATAAATAAGACAATTTAGAAAAGTGTTATTCGAAAAATGTATGTTCTTCGAAAACGGCTAATTTTATCAAAACAAATGTAGAGTACCTTTTTTTAAAGAGGGACGACCAGAGTATTTAAAAAATAATTTCTCGGCACTGTAAAATGACACCTTGTATTATCTAAATCGAATCAACCAAAACCCCTTCTGACCTAACCTACCCGAAGAGTCCATCATTGACATGGGCTGACAAAAGAAAAATAAGGTAAATTTTTAGGTTTCTATTAAAAATAATTGCAGAAAAAGTATGTTATTATATCTACGTCGCATGTTACAAAATAATTAAAGGAAAATCATTTAGAACTGGATTATTTTTTAGTATTGTTCTGACTTCCGGTAAACCTGTAAAACGTTCACAAAGCCCAACGACCTTACCCTACTTACGTAGCATTAACGAATTTTAACAACAGTTACGTGAGTTAAACTTGCCATGACTTCATCTGCTTTTAAAAGCAACTTATTGATGTTTATAAGGTACCACAACGGTTCTTTTTACTTTTTAAAGGATTTTTTATAGGTACAAATAGTATATTATTAAACGGACATGGAATGTCTGTCATTACCCATAAGGATGACGGTTGCTATTATACAGGGTACTCAAGAATTTGTTGTCAAGTAAGAAATAAACATTTTTTAAATGTGTGACAAAAATAGCTCTGAAATTTTATTAACTAACTTTGAACGCCACCAACTGACAAAGAACTCTTATAATAATTAAGAACGTTCCGGAGTGCAATATATTCAACTTTATTTCTTATAATATTTGCTGCAAGGACACTCTTACAATTTTTACAAAGGTATGAAATGGTCCAGTCTCCAAAACGAACGATTCAAATGCTTCAAACTTAATACTTATTTGGTACAGTTGTGTAAGATGATCTGACGCACCGAATGACGATATTGGCGTTGTTGCCAGCTTTTTAGTTTGTCTGGAATTCGAACGAATTTTATATTTTTAAATGTAACACCCTGTATATGTTTTCATTTATAGTTTTTACTTTAAATTTGTTACACTTCTGGTATAACATACTTTGTTCCTAATATCAGTAGTTTTCGAAATAACGAGTACAATTTAGAAAAAATCGACTACTTTATATGGGGACACTTGAAGAACATAGTTTATACTACAACACCTCAAGATTTGGCCGATTTGCAGCGTCGAATTTTGGACGAATTTAAATTAATAACGCCAGAAATGATTTACAACACAGTTTAAAAATTTTATTTTCAATTAGCACACTGTCAAGCTGTACAGGGAAAACAGTTTGAACATTTAATATAAAAAATATATTTTTTCTAAATTGTACTCGTTATTTCGAAAACTACTGATATTAGGAACAAAGTATGTTATACCAAAAGTGTAACAAATTTAAAGTAAAAACTATAAATGAAAAAATATACAGGGTATTACATTTAAAAATATAAAATTCGTTCGAATTCCAGACAAACTAAAAAGCTGGCAACAACGCCAATATCGTCATTCGGTGCGTCAGATCCTCTTACACAACTGTACCAAGTTTAGTTTAAATCGGCCAATAAATTGTTATATTATTAAGCCGTTTCCAGATTTTATACACAAACTGTAGTTATACAGGGTGACTCGGATCTAAATGTACATACATCACCAGGAGATAGTGGACATCTTGGGGGTTCTAAATAATCTATCTTTAGTGGGTCCATCTTTCCTCGTTACTTAGATACAGAGTGTTTTATAAGGTTTGGCTCATTTTTGTTTTTGCCATAATTCTTTTAGCACCCAGTATAAAATGTTCATATTCGGTGGAAATATTTTGAGTAGCTATCGCTTCAAAATGCCGTATGAAAATTTTTTGAAATTCAGGTCCGGAGTTTAAAAACAAGACTGATTTCATTTTTTTAAATTCAACACCCTGTATGTATGGTGATGTATGTACATTTAGATCCGAGTCACCCTGTATGTATTTAGAACAAATCTTTTTAAAAGAGGGACATAGATTAAAGCACTGAATTTTTGATAAATGCAATATTGTCTTCACAATTTTCGGTTTCTTACCATATTGGTGTTTTTTCTAATATTTAAATTTTAATGATCACCTTAATAAGGCCGTCTCCCTTTTTAGTAGATAAATACATCAATATTGCCAAATACCAAGTGAATCATTAAACACATAGTATAGAGGTGGGTGGATAAAGGTGCCCACTTAATTAGGTTTCTATGACATTTACACAATATTTCACATACAATATTTATTTATTTGTTACCTACAGCTTAGTGCTTTTTCAGTTTCCTACAAATTTTCGTAACTGAAATTATTTGAATTTCATTGTCGTATGCCATGACCAACTTTAAACATCTGGCTGGCTTAGATAATTTTAATGTAACATTGTCTATATATGTCAGTTTAATTGTCCAGCAGGCAATTTCTAATTAAAATTCTTTTAGCCTATACGTAGGGTAATATCCGAGTTTCTGTTTATCTTATCTAATGTATTTTCTTACCTTGTCATTCCATTACAATAAGAAACCACTCGCAAACAGTACAACATAAATTGTTATAAAAACAAAAATACCTGACTGAAAAATAACAAGTTATTCTCCATTAAATGGTAACCTGATGGTATAGATTTATATTATGCATTATTTGAACATGCATAGTTTCTGTATATTGCAGAATGTTATATATATACATAGATGGATACATAACACATATAGATTTAGTAAAAACTAAGCGTATTCATGCGGCACATAATATTTAAAATATTTCATTTGTTTTGTAGAAAACGTGTCTGTATTATTTTTGTTTTTTTATTGAAGTGAAAATGAAATGCATTTATATGACATGACGCGTATAAGAAAATATTTATGCTTTATGGCTCATACTTCGATTTTTTTCAACAATAAAATACAGTTTAATTGCATATGAAATACGAATATACATTTCTACGAAAAAATGAGTTAAGTAAGAAATAAAATAATATTACGATGGATGAAGTATTGACGTGTCCGTGCACTATACTCTGAGACCTCATAACAATTTTACGACGTTCAAGGCATGTGTCTCCAGGTTCCCGTCTCCTTCCCTGAAGTGGGTTTCTTCATTGCGTTGAACGTTTTGAGTTTCAGGAACGGAGCATATCGCTTGGTTTGAATTCGTTGACCCAATATCTCAGTCTCGTAGGAAGGGCATGAGTCACCCAATAATTGAGTCACACTACGAATTCCAATTCTATCCATTTTTCACTTTCACTTGAAACTAGCCAAACAATGAGTATCAGTATAACTATACAGAGTCCATGACTAATTTTAAGCCAAAATGATTCTATTTACGTTTCCCGAATTCCTAACGGTCCTTGAAATATCGGGGTTTGAAGTTCAACTAAATTACTAGAGGCTTAGGAAACAATGTGGTTTATTTTAATAAAGGCGTAATGACAATGTACCTATCTATTGTTATCATAAACTGGCATTAAAAATAAATGTGGGTTAATAATACGTCTCTGCGAAATCGAAAGCCGAGTTTATGAGGGGTTTTATTGCAGTCATTAAGCCAAACGAAATATGTTGGGAAGTACTTTACTCTTTAGCACCTACCCATACGACCTGGAAACTTCAAACGCCGATATTTCCAAAACCGTAAGGAATTCGAGAAAAGTGAATAGACGCATCTTTGCTTAAAATTAGTGATAGAACTCATGTACAAAGTACCTCGCGTACCTCGGGTGCCACCCTGTATAATTTTCATTCATATAGGGAGAAAGCTTCAAAACCACATATATGCAGATGTCTTTTAGTATGATGGAAACCGAGTTACTTATGTAACCTGAAGTACCCTCTTATATGATCTTATAGAGAGGGGGAGCGTAGATTCTTGGTTTAATACTCGGTAGATAGAATTAAAATAAAAAAAAATTAAATTATATATTTGGTTTCTCTAATTATTCCGTTTCAAATTAAAATGGACGCCTACACCCACCATTGTATTCAAGAATCTTAGATTCCTTAGATAACATGTAGGTATTCTGTAGCTTTTCAAATTTTATTAAATGGCTCGTTCCTTGTCTTGTAAATGTAACAAACTTTTTTATTAATTTCCTCGAATATTAAATTTAAATTGTATGTACCTCATGAATTTCCACACTCTCCTTGAGATAATTATTATTATTAATTATTAAAAGTTGTTAATTCTATACCGTAACAACCGCTAGATGAAACTTGAACAGCGCATCGTGCGTTTCAAAATAGAATGACGACACAAAAGGCAATCTCAATGAACTGTAAAATTTTTTGCTGCAGCTAAACAACAAATTAGCTGATATTACAGTGTTTGAATAATTATAACATGTATAAATAGTATATACTAGACTTCCCACGGATGAAATTCCAAACCCTATGTGATTGGGTTTTTATTATGAATTTATATCGGTATGGTCTACACCTGTGTACCATCGTTTTTGAGATATGCAGATTTTTTCTTACAAGTTTCTGTATGAAGCACCTATAATTTGTTATTCATTATCTTTTTACACCAATGGTTCCATTGAAACATTAAGATATATACAATTAACATTCAAATTGAACAAAACTCGTGAGTATTTCACCTGAATTATTTTTAAATTTAAAATTAAATCGATTTATTTTCTATAAAAGTGCACTATTGATAGGTGCTTGGGAAATTAAACATGTAAAAAATAAACAACGTTAAAGTTATCTAATAGAAAAGATTGTAGTAAGAGGCATACATTATGTACATCAGTACCACAGTATCATTAAAAGAACAGGTATAGGCAGTGTGTCCAAAAGTAAGAACACTTTCTCATTTTAGCCTGCTCGAAGTTTACTTTTCTCAGCATTACTTTTTTCGCAAACTGTTAGTAAAGTCTGTTCAGAGATATAAGAAAGTGACTAACTGATTCCTACTAGAAAATATACAAATTATTCGGTTCTTATAATAATTATTCACTTAATATATCAATATCACTCTCGCTATCATCATCTGTTCTAATTATTATTTGTGCTATATTGTTTATATGGATATAAGATTTTTCCACTTTTTCAACATGTGTAACAGAATTTGCCCAACTTTGTGAAGGGATGTTAAAAACTTCAGTTTCTATAAGCTCAAGTCATTACAATTACGCAATTTGGAGGTATATTTGCAATTAGCTTGTTTTTAAACCAATCTTCAAATAAACCAGCAGTGGTGTCCTCATGGTAATCCAGAGAAGAATATTTAATGTTTTTTGCAGACAGAGAAAGTCCATTTGGAATCCATCCGTCTTTAGATCCAGCATGCAAAATCGTAATTCGTTTACCTCTTTTTGATGGCGCGCTTGTTTTACACTTGCCGCTTGAGTCAGCCCAACCCTTTTCCGGGGTATCATATGTGTCGAACCAGGTTTCATCCAAGTAAATAATCGACCTTTGCTGATCTCTGTAAATCCTAATTTTTTGTAGATATTCGATTCGCCATTCCCGAATTCTACTGGATTCCATTAAAACTTGTCTTTTGTTAACATTGTTCTGTCACATTTAACGCCGGTTTTATCTTTTTCAAGCCTCTTAATTAAATTTTCTAATGTAGGCACGCTTTGTTCCTCGTATAACTTGTAAATTTTACGCCGTATTATATCTTGATCACTTCCAATGCTTCCAATCTACCTTCGAGAAAATGCCAGTATCGGTTCTTATTTTCCTCGCTAAAATGGGATTATTCACAAATTTCGATACAGTTGATGTTGAAATTTTTGTTAATGTGACCGTTTCTTCTAACGCTGCTTGCTTACTGACCGCACATTCAATGAGAGTTGAATAAACATTGTTTATAACTTTTTTAGTTTTCACAGAAAAGTGTTAACGGCTTTTGGACGGGGTTATCTCCTAAGATACATTGGGCTCGCACATATTTTCCATGACTCACACACGATTAAACAAGCGCTGTATTACACACGAAGTAAGAATAATTACTAAGCTTAAAACTAACTAGAGTGGCTATATATACAGTCTTTAGAACATAATTTGTTTTATAGGAATAACCCTCTCATTTTAAATCGGGTAAAAATCGGTTTAAGATCACCAAACTATTACTTTAATAATGAAATTATGTCTTCCGGATTTGCAGTTTACTTTAAGACATTTTTAAGTACGGACCATAATTTACTTGCATTTATTCATTCATTCATTCTTAGTTTATGGCCACTCTTGGATAATCCCATTCAAAGGCAAAGTGTAACTTTCTTATATCACTGGACAGGCTTTACCAAATTTCGTGCAAGCCCTACTATTACCAATGTAAATATTTGGAAGAGTATTTCATAAACTATCAATTTTGGACTAAGGTAAGTTCAGCTAGATCTTCTTTACCCTTGTGAATTTGTGCTAGCATCTTGTACAGACCTTTTAGAGACATTCTGTTTAAATAATAAAACACCTTGTACATTTAACTATACGATTAAAATGGACCCTTTTACATAATGGCTAAATTTTAATTGTAAAATCCGGCATTATTTTATTTTATCACATGGGAATTTACATTCAATTGGAAACAATGACGTTGCGAAAGTTAAGGAGTTTTTCCTAAACCTTTTAATTCTTAAATAATATTTTATTACCAATTGTTTATAAAATTGCTACACTATGCACAAAAATAATCGCTTTAACCATGTTGGGTATTAGTAGATCATTCAATTCACTGGTCTTTATGCAACAGTAGTTTTATACCGTTTCAAAAACATGAGTTACACGTTTTCTTAAAAAAAAATTACTACTGAGACACCAAATTATATTTAATCATTCTATTACAAGAACCACAAAAAATCCCTATTTGTAATTCCGAGAATCCATAATCCCATATTTGATATCCCGTTATAGCTTTTTAACATGTCGATAAGCAGAATTATTGTTAAATAGGAAACTAGTATGCATGTCTATGAAATAAAAAAAGTCTACAGGATGTAACTGTCTTTGAATAACAAATTATAGGAACGAACTTTATCACGGGGTAAACAGTGTTAAGAGTCACCTCTACATATATTTTAATACAACTCTATAAATAATGCTAAAAATATAATACGCGAGTGATTGACTTGTTGAATTATCTTTTTTCTTATCGTGTATTGAGTGCATTAACAGTGTATTATGATTTGCAATAATGTAACGTCATATCTTAATTAATTTGTAAAGCATTGTGCACTACAAGAATAATGTTTCCTAAAGGCACGTCCACAATTCTAACATGATTCTGAACTTTCTGAATTTAAGTTAATAATTACCAAGCTAAATTGATATTAGCTGATACATAATAATCTCGTTATCCGTGTGGAATATAGAATGCACTTCACAGGTATTGAGTGCTGTGTAGTTGTTCTATAGATAGAAATCTCGCCAACGGCTCCAACAAAACCTACTTTTGCATCAGAGACTTTTTTTTTATATACAAGGGTTTAACTAATCCGCTTTAAAAAGAACAATATGTTTGAAGCATTTGCTCCTATTTCCCCTGCATGTACCTATACCTAATTTCCTGTTATCAGACACATAATCACCTATATATACTTTTATCTATGCATATAATGATCTCAATGTATACGTACTACGTCATGCCATTATTCTGGTAACTAAAACAAAGAAAACAAAAAAAAAATATATTAAGACTTCATTACTTTTTAATAGGTAGGTATTTACACGTTTTGTATATTATATTACACCTTAAAAAGCTTGGAGTTTCAAATGATTCATTATTTAATTTAACGTTATCATTTGATTAAAATGAAATGTTAACTGAACGACTGAACGACCTCTCGCGATTATTAACCACCTAATAATTATACATCGTCTGCTCATGGTAAAACAATTCACAGATCACAAATAGTTTCCGAGATAAAATATGGTGGTGTAGAAACTTTTAAGACACTCTATAGCAAGTATTAACAAATAAAATATGTTTTAGCTATGACTACGCTAAGTAGTGGTGGAGAACTATCGATAAGTGGATCGAAACATTTCGATAGTCACCTCTAGCGCCCATTATTAGTAAAAAGTAAGGTTAGGTTAAGGGAATCAACAGAGTTGGGTATCCCCTATAAACCTTTATCTATGTGGGTATCTATCTACATTTTTGTTTTCGACATGTAGAACACGTTTTTTGACGTCTCACGATTTTGTACAAAACGTAGGAAAGGGAATACTCAGTGGCGTAGCCACAGGGGGGCGATTGCCCCCCCCCCCTCTCTTGGCCTCGCGCCCCTTTACTACTTAAATAATAATTCTTAACAACAAGTTTTTTTATACAGCGGATTTTCACTTCATCTGGGGCCAGACCCCCGTTCCCTAGGGAGCATAAGGAAGGTAAATTCCTACGAAATTTGGGCGTGGTCTCAAAAAATCTTTTAGCTCCACAGCCCCCCACGCCCCAAAATGCTGGCTACGCCGCTGGGAATACTGTTATGCATTGTCAAAAAATGTGATGTTATGTATGATTTTTCTACCTAAGTAGATTACCTACGGACCCAACCCTGAGAATCAATGGAACCAAATTTTGTTTGTCGTTTTGTCGATTACGTTTTGTTGTTAGGTTTTGGTGCAAATAAATGTGAAAACTGTTGAAATAACACTCTGAAAGTAACATAACAATGAACAACTTTTTAAATGTTGCTCAAGCTCGCTTTAAATCGAGCAGAGGACAGTTATTTTATGGCCCTACCCTTAATACTCATAAGAATACTGAAAGCTAAAAATGTAGACATGTTGATTTTCCCAAAAAGATACTTAATGTTAATATATTAAGATTTTGTTATGTTAGTAAAATATTATATTTTTACTTAAATTTGTATTATACAGGGTGTCTGTAAAAGGTCTTTACAAAAACCTACCACATATTCTTCAGACCAAAATTAGCCGATTTAAGTAAACTTACCTTAGTACAAAGTTGCTTAGTTTGGGCGCTAGACGGCGCTGAAGTGACAATTTTTAAATCGTTTTTCTGGATTAATTCAAAAACTGCTCATACTATTTTGCCGAAATTTGATACGTTGGAATAGCTTTATGGGGCAAAAAAACCATGCCACAATTCTGATTATATTAGTCCATGGGCGTAGAACCTGGGTTTCTTACTAATTGCTTGTTTCAGATTTCTATGCCAATGGAACAAAAGGGGTTTGGGCACAAAATTCGGATGAACCAACTCATTTGCTACAAAAAAGGTACTCTTGATAAGACTCGATTCCTCTGAGGATTTTCGAGAAATTTGCATTTTATTACTTAATACGTAGTAGTTTTTACCACGTAGTATTTGGGTTTTATAGAATTTTTCTGTTTTTGATTTTTACGCCGATGGAAGATAAAAGGTTTAAGTTTCAAATTTAGATTAAACCAACTTATTTACTACAAAAAAACTCTTGAACAGTTTTCTTATCATCTGCTTTTTGTTCGGACGGTATTTTTCAGGTATGTACAACACGACCTTACACCTCACAAACGATTGTTATTGTTGGTTATTATTAGTTTCATCTGACAACATAAGATTATTGTCAAATTTGTAACATTTAATATTGTTGCTAACGTTCAATCATTTTATCTGCTTGCATTAATTATTAGAAAACTTTAATTGTCGTGAATTATTATGGCGGTGCAATACACTAATGCAGAATATACCGATATGATATTGGTATTTGGGTATTTCCAAGGAAATGGTCGAGAATGTGTCAGAGTCTACTCCGAAAGGTTTCCAAATCGTCGTATACCAAGCCATCCGACGTTTGCTGCTGTTGAAAGACGCCTGCGGGAAAACGGCCAATTTACTCCTGAAGATTGATAATGGAAGACAGCGTTTTGTAAGGGTTCCTGAAGTCGAAGAAGACATTTTAGAATGTGTTGCAGAAGATCCAGAAATAAGCACCAGGAGACTAGGTAGGGAAATAGGAGTGTCCAAAGATATTGTTCATGAAGTACTTCAAGAACAGTTGCTATATCCATACCATAAGATGCCAGTTCAAGATCTTTTACCTAATGATCCTGAAATGCGCCTGATTTTTAGTCGGCTTGTTCATAGGCAGAGAGAAGAGAATCCCAACTTTGCCAACAATATTTTGTTTACTGATGAAGCATGTTTCACAGTAAGAGGGATTATAATTGGTAATAACATTGTTATTCCTGTCATTATTCCACAAAGATTAACCGGGAAATTTGCAACATCTACAAAAATACGCTGGCAGATTTGCTAGAAGATTTACCTTTACAACTTCCGAGAGATATGTGGTTTATGCACGATGGAGCTCCACCACATTTTGCATGAAATGTTAGAGACTTTTTGAATCAGCAGTACCTAAATAAATGGATTGGTAGAGGTAATGCACCTGTAAATTGGCCACCAAGATCTCCGGATTTAAATATATTGGATTATTTCTTATGGGGGCATCTTAAGACAGTGGTTTACAGGACAACTCCAGATAACGCAGAACAACTATGGCAATTTAACGTATTCAAGATGCAATAAATGTTCTTAAGGGCGATGAACAAGTTCTGCAAAGAGTGTGTTTTAATTTTCTTCGACGTATAAATCTTTGTATTCATGAAAATGGTGGGCATTTTGAGCAATTTTTATGATATTTCTATTTATTTCTGTTTATGATTTAATTGTTTTTTTTTTTCTTTTTTTGTAAAAACTACTACGTATTAAGTAATAGAATGCAACTTTCTCGAAAACCGTCAGAGGAATCGAGTCTTATCAAGAGTACCTACCTTTTTTGTAGCAAATGAGTTGGTTCATCTGAATTTTGTGCCCAAACCCCTTTTGTTCCATCTGAAACAAGCAATTAGTAAAAAACCCAGGTTTTACGCCCATGGACTGATATTAATCAGAATTGTGGCATGAGTTTTTTTTTGCCCCATGAAGCTATGCCAACGAACCAAATTTCGGCAAAATAGTATGAGCAGTTTTTGAATTAATCCAGAAAAACGATTTAAAAATTGTCACTTCAGCGCCGTCTAGCGCCCAAACTAAGCAACTTTGTACTAAGGTAAGTTTACTTAAATCGGCTAATTTTGGTCTGAAGACTATGTGGTAGGTTTTTGTAAAGACCTTTTACAGATACCCTGTATAATTATTTAGTGGTTACCTATATCTTTTATTAATTGTATTTCCTTAAAAATACAGTTATGTTTTTACATATTATATGACAAAATATAGGGTGCATAGTTTATTTTTATTATTCCGCACTTAATTGGTAAATTTTTTCAAACTATCGATTGTAATGACTACCTATCGATAGTTCTCCGCCACTAATGCCAAGCTAAGCAGTATAGAGGATAAACCAAACCTCTAGTTCTAGTTTAACCTTAATTTAGAACTACTTATATTTATAATCATTTTGGTGACAGGTGGCTGCAATGTCAAATAGTTTTGGTTTTGTTTTTAAATAAACATTAATTATTATTTGCTTATAATATGCTCATTTAGATTGACTAATCACTACTAAGTGCGTAGCAAAATGACTCAACAAATTGTAAAGTTAAATTTTTATGATCTACCTGCGTTAAATTTCTTTGGATATGGTTTTTGTTAACTTAAAATCCCCAATAACAGCGACAAAATGTTTTTAAAAAGTTTGAATGCGCTTCTGAAATTTTTTACCTGAATTCTCTTGACTGGATTTTTCAGCATGAGTCACTGTCAGTGGCATTCTCCAATACCGTATCTTTCTGTGAATTTGACCTGACCATCTTTTCGAAAATATTAGCCCATTTGATACAATGGATTTTGTGTAAAAGGACCTTAATGATGAGCCTAAAAGTACGACACTGCCCATTCTGGTTTAAAATTTATCTGACAAAATAAAAACATTTTTGTTGTATAATCCGTATAACTATATGTATATTATCTCTTATTCTTTAACAATAACAATATAAAATTATAGTGTGGAGAAAAAATTTTGAGAGGCATCAATTAAGCATATTTGAAAGAGTGAATGTAAGTACTAAAAGTATTACATGAGTTGAACGTGTATACAGGCTGAATCATTTTTGAGGCACAAAAGGATAGAACGCCTAAAATAACAGGGATATTCAAATTTCCAGGATATTTACTGAATAACTGTAGTCACAATTCAAAATAATCGATTTTTTTCGATGGCTGTAGGCTATAGTAGGCTTATAGGAAAAAAATGGTTTATTTTGACCTTAAAAATACGCCCTTAAAATCTTTGAAACACCCTGTATAATATAATAAATTTTAAGGCACATATGAAAGAGACCTTTATTTTCTAGAATTGAATGATAATCGATAGCAAAGTAATTGTTTTCGATATTTTTGATAAAAGCCTAAAATAATTTAACACCCTTTTTATCGAAAACTAAGCGTTTTAGGATATAAGTATACAGGGTAGCCGCCGAGGTATGCGAGATACTTCGCATATGAATTCTATGACTAATTTTAAGCAAAAATGATTCTATTCACTTTCCCGAATTCTTTCTTAACGGCTCTTGGTGGTGGTCCCATTGCTTGGCCACCGCGACCTTCGGATCTCAACCCACTAGGCTTATAGTAATATATACAGGGTGGTCTGTAATGAATGCGCCATAAAGTAACCACGGGTTCTACACATGAAAATAATAGGTTTGAGCTAAGCATGCCTTAGTAAAATGTTGGTCGTTAATGAGATACAGGGTGTTAAAGTTTAATTTCTAAATGATTTTTTTTTTCATAGCTCAAGCTTTTTTAAGATATAATATACACATCATGAAAATTTGTAATTGAGGGTTTCTCAGAGCGAGTAACATGAATATATCGGTAAAAATATCCAAACAGAAGGCACCTAGACAAAAATAATTTTCAAAGACTGTATGGTCGTTTGGGTCCTTAGAGTCACATTGGACGTCCTAAGATAATCCCTGTCGCTCAAGAGGAGGAAATTCTAGTTCAACTTGGTGAAAATTTAGTGAATGTTACTGATGTTAAAAAAACCTCAGTTTTAAAAGTTTTATACACACAGAAAAATTTTATTCATATCATTTTAATCCTGTCCGAAATTTACTACCAAATGATTTACAAGCAAGACTTTCATCAATAAAATCCTCGAAATTTCGAAAAATTTCCGAAGCGACCTTTACCAGACGTGGTGTGTTTAACTGGAGAAACAACCATGCTCAGGAACTAGAAAATCCACACTTAACGAGAGAACGCAATTTTCAACATGAATTTTCTGTAAACATTTGGTGTGGTCTAATAGGCGATTTTATCATCGAACCTGTTTAATTACCTGCCAGGCAGTATTTGCAGTTTTTGGACAATGACTTAGTAAATTTACTATATTTGGCCGTGGTAGCAACTTTCCATGGCCACCCCGTAGCCCTGACCTTAACCCTTTAGATTTTTTTTTTGGAGTTATATAAAATCTTTAATGTACCTATAGTATAAAGTAGAGATCCAAACACGCGACCAACTGTTGTAAAGGATTCAGGAGGCAGCCAACATAATTGAAAATAACGAAAAAGGCGCTATTTAGTAGACGATTCAAGGAAATGCATAGAAGTGGACATTTTTCACATTTGTTGAAATGATTTTAATATTTTAATTCATAATTTTTATTACATTGTTGTCTAATTTTTTGTTAAAACTGAATAATTATTTTTGTTGAAATTAAAGTCTTCTATGCAATGTTGTCTAAAAATGCAAATATCTCGGAAACGAATTGATTTAATAAAATAAATGAAGTATACCTTTCTTCCTTAGAAATAACCATTCTATTATAAATTCTAAAGAATCCCAATAAAGTTTTTTGGGTGTGATGTGTGTTACTAGCAACCTTTACAAGTTATTTAAAAGGGGATAGATTCATGTTAGTCGCCCTGAAAAACCCCCAATTACAAATTTTCATGTGTTTATCTCAAAAACAACTTGAGCCATTTAGAAATTAAATTTTAACACCCTGTATCTCATTAACGACCAACATTTTACTATGGCATGTTTAGCTCAAACTTATTATTTTCATGTGTCGAATCCGTGGTTACGCTATGGCGCATTCATTACAGACCACCCTGTATATGAACTTTTCATCCCGGAATCAATCAATAAAATAAGCACATGACATTAAGTAGTAACGCCATGTATGTATATGTACATAGATATTAAAAAAGTTTAAGCCGTCCCATCATTATTTAACAAACTGACATTTAAATATCACTTTGTTAAATTTACTATGCAATAATATTTTCTCCTGTAAATTATCTACACACAAAAGAAGCATATTCGTAACTCAACGCAAATACACATCAAAAATGTAAGCAAATTTAATGGTAGTGTATATAAATAAATTTTATGTTAAAGCAACATTGTGCCAAAAACCCAGATGTAAGATGTAAACCATAGGGTGCAACAAATCTAAACCATAAAACCAAACAAAATTTAAGTAGGAGACAGGCTAGTTGAAATGAGACATACTTCCTGAAATAAATATGTCACAAATCATGATTGTACTGACCACTGAATTTAAAATTCCTGAGAGAGTAAGTAATTCAATTTCTTGTGACTGGTTGAGAAAAGTGTTTCAATGAATTTAACATGTATCGTCTAGCCCTCACACTATATATGGCAATGGCAATTCGACATATAGTTGATGCAAAACAAAAACCGATGCACGTCAAACCCTTCGAGTGACGTCAGTTATCGACAGTGTTGGCAGCTTGTAACCAAAATATCCGAGTGAGAGAATTAGGTACAGAGTTTTTTTTCCACAAAAAGTTAAATATACAAAAATTTCCCATAGTTTATATATTTGTTTACTGCATAATACATTTTACCATCAACTTTAGTAGATCTAGCACTTCTTTTATTTTCATCTTGCCAAGACCGACCAATAGTACCATTCCGAAAAATCCATGTTTCCATCCAAGAAAACGAATTGGTACAAGAATGCTTCTTTTTCTTTAATATATATTTTCAAAAATACCAGTCGTTTGAAAGCTACATGGGAAAGCTCTATAAGCCCTCGCCTCACTACATTTTTTTACCATCCGAGGGTAACAATAGGCCACTGTTGTTCCTGAAAATAGCTTCTTAGAGAAGCTATTAGCTCTTTGCACCGACTATTTAAATGCTTCGGCATTTTTCACAAATAGTATACAACTTAATCGACAGACGTATGTGCACTTTTGTTTCTCTTAATAGAACAGTTTTTAAACGCTATTTATTATTTATGAAAGATCTGGAGTTTTTGTTAAAAAATAGACGCACAGCAACACGGAACCATGAACAATTTTTGCATAAAACGTCAAACTAAGCCAACGAACGAGCTGGCGTCACCGCATTGTTTACAGTTGCGTTGCCAACTATCGGCCAATAAAATTCAAATTATATTAATTTTTACAAGCCTAAATAAACAAAATATTTGCTATAAGTGGGTTTGTAGTAAATTCAATGTCGCATAAAGTTTTAATACTTTTTGCCCAAATTTAATTTCCTCGTGTTTTTTTACGGATTTACAATTATCAGCGGATTGATGACGTGCATCGGGCATAATTTCCAACCCAGCACCATGGCTGCACATTTTATCGGACTTTAAAGATATGTGGATACAATTTTGTCCTGTTTAACCCAAGTTTCCTCTCTATGAAACAAAGCACTACGTTCAGGGTCGGTTAGATAGAGTGGGCTACTTAAATGGTTGTTATAAGTACTTTTGTAGAAAATGAAGATTTTATATCTAGTATAGGTTACACTGCACGACAAATGACACTGTTTGTTATAATATATTAAGTACCTACTAAAAGTATTTCCTAGTTATTTACATAAATATTTAGTAAACACCAAGGTTATCAACGAGCTAATATACAGAAATTAGATTAATATTTTTGTACTAAATTTGCTAAATACATCATAAAGATTTGACAAAACAATTAACTAGTTGGTCAACTCTATGTTAGAATGTATGGACTATAAATTTCAATTTCAAGATAATCATAATCTGTTGTAAATAATGTAAATATTAGTTCTCTGTAAAACTTGCTACAAATTACTTATATCATAACACATATGCCAGGTGGATTTTATGTTCAGTTCAAGTTGATTAATTGATAAAAGATTAGGGTTTGCTGAAATAGGATCATATTCCTATCAATTAATCTATCAAATTTGTAATTTTTAGAAATACTTTTACAAAATTACATATTCAGGGAAATAAAAAAAATATATGTAACATACAATTATCGCAGGTCAGTAAATTTGAATTATTGTTAAATTGTTTGGAGCAATATTAACAATAAAATTGCTGTGCAAGAACCAGTTTTTAATTTGGATCTTTTCGTGGTAAATGAAACATTCCCTCCATACTACTATACTATACAGAGTGGTAAAAAAGTCGCGCATAATGCCTGTAACTTTTCAATTACTTTGTATACGAAAAAGTGACCTTTATGAAAGTTGTTCAGTAAATTTGTCCCCACATTTCTACCTGCATGAATTTGAGATTGCATATTTTTATATTTTATACTTTTTGGTATGTCTATGTAAAAATGTTGACTTCTGAGGCTAACGTAAACACATGCAGGACATGCATCATACTTATATGTATGTTATTTTAATTAATAAAATCAGTCTAATTTGCAATAATTTGAATTTTCTCCAAGAACATGTGGACGTGTAATTTAAAAAGATTTTTTTTAATTGAGCTGGCAATTTAATAATTTCACCAAGCATTTCCTGTTTTGTGTGGGTTTAAAGCAAACTTAAATGCGTTTAATAAAAGTTTCATCAACTGGGCATTTAACACCGTCAAAAGTTAAAAATGCTTACCTTTCTCTTATGGTAAACCTGGGAGAAATTTCCCTTGATGACGATACTTACTTTAGCACGTTTTAACTAGAGATGTCTTTGTCATACACATACAGTGTGTATCAGCCAAATGGAATAAATTCGATAATAAATACATGGGGGCGTGTCCGAAAAAACGCTCGGACACGTCGATTGGTATTTCTAGTTGCGCATTTTTTTCAATAAAAACTTTTTATACAGGGTGTGTCATGTAACAGTGGCCAATACTAACTTTCTTATTTTAAATGCAATACCCTGTATATTATTCAATTTTTGGATTCTTCAGAAAATTCTAGATATACTTCATGTTCAATATCCTATACCTGTCTTCAACTGTTTCGGAAATATTAAGTGTTTTCAGATTTATTGCAAAAATCAACAACTGTTTTTTGACTAGAAGTATGTGGGTTTTCCTGAAACGCAAGTTGGTATCATTACTTATTGCATTGGCAGCTACTTTTTTATCTGCTTTACATGTCCAAGCTGGCGAAACTGCTTTTCTATTTTACTAATTGTCCCTCGAGTTATAGGCAGCAAATTTGGAAATTTTCCATGAAATAAGCGAGCAACTTCCATTTGTGTCCGTGTTTTAATTCCATAACCAATCATCTGTAGAATTGTTATTTTGTGCATTTCTGTTAAATAAACCATTTTTCTGATATGCAGTTAACGAAATTCAAACAACTATTAACACTGACAACTACTGTCATGCAGACAGACAACAATTTGCTAAGGTCAGGCGTTTTAAACAAAAGTAAACAAAACTATTTATACCTGTTTTTTTTCATATCAGTAAATACATCAATTTTCAACATCTCCTACATTCATGTTTTTTTTTTGTTTTTTACATTATCAAGAAATAAACAGTATCACTTATTAGTTTTTTAGTGTGTTGTTGATTTTTGCAATAAACCTGAAAACACTTAATATTTCCGAAACAGTTGAAGATAGATATAGGAAATTATACACGAAATATGTCTAAAATTTTCTAAACAATACAAAAATTGAATAATATACAGAGTGTTGCATTTAAAATAAGAAAGTTAGTATTGGCCACTGTTACATGACACACCCTGTATAAAAAGTTTTTATTGAAAAAAATGCGCAACTAAAAATACCAATCGACGTGTCCGAGCGTTTTTTCGGAAATATTATCAAAATTATTCGGACAAGGGTAGACTATTATACCGGGTGTTGCATCGTCGAGCGGGACATAGGAAATCCCATGTAATTTTAAATGGGGTCAATTATTGGCTTCCCTAATTATTTTAGAGAAAAATTCTATTTAGGTTTATTAAAGAGCACTAAAACCCACATTCAAAAGAAAAACTATAGATATTTTTGATGAGCCCGTTTACGGGTTATCGCCGATTTCTTTTTAACTATTTCTCCTTTTTATGGCCCCGTATTTGCGGGCACCAGTCAAGGTAAAAGATGACTGTCAAATAAAGTTGTCATTTTGAAATGTGTGCTTTATTGTTATAAAAACTCGTACATCGAAAATATTAGCCATGAATTACACTTCTGAAGAAAAAATATTGATGATTAAATGGTATTATCAAGGAAATAGTTATCAAAATGTGTCAGACATGTTTGCTGCTCTGTATCCGAATAGACCGATACCTGCAAAATCTACAGTCGAAAGGAATATCAAGAAATTTGAGACAAAAGGCACTGTAATAAATAACTGCAGATGTGAAGAAAGGCAGGAACAAAGAAGAGATGCAAGAAATGATAGGGACTTGCAAGTTTTATTGTGCGTGGAAGAAAATGATGGGAAGATCAGCACAAGGAAACTTGAGGATGACATAGGATTAGGATCATATTTTACCTACTTTACATGATGCCGCCAGGGAAAATCAGGAAGTTTGGTACCAAATGGATGGCTGCCCGGCACATAGTACCCTGGCTGTCCGGGAATATTTAAACCGTGCTTTTAATGGAAATGTTATTGGCTTAAATCATACAGTAAATTGGCCAGCCAGGTCTCCTGATTTATCGCCAAATGATTTCTTTCTCTGGGGCCATTTAAAAAACAGGATATACAAAGATAAAAAATACCCAAATCTAGACGAGTTAAAAAATGCTATTTCTGCCGAATGCAATAGAATTTCAGTTTACCAACTAGCGAATGTAAGAAGAGAATTTTATGATCGCCTCGGTTATTGTCTAGCAGTCAATGGAGGAATATTTGAACATCTTCTTAAATCCTAAAGTTCTAACAATTTAATAGTACCTACCTATTAATTAGTAAAATATTGAAACATGTAAAATGTCATAATTAACCTTGTAATTGGATACTTTATTTTAGTTTTATTCATTTTAATTTGTACTCATAAATACACCTTTAATATTTTCGATGTACGAGTTTTTATAACAATAAAGCACACATTTCAAAATGACAACTTTATTTGACTGTCATCTTTTACCTTGACTGGTGCCCGCAAATACGGGGCCATAAAAAGGAGAAATAGTTAAAAAGAAATCGGCGATAACCCGTAAACGGGCTCATCAAAAATATCTAAAGTTATTCTTTTGAATGTGGGTTTTAGTGCTCTTTAATAAACCTAAATAGAATTTTTCTCTAAAATAATTAGGGAAGCCAATAATTGACCCCATTTAAAATTACATGGGATTTCCTATGTCCCGCTCGACGATGCAACACCCGGTATACAAATAAATTCCTGAAAATTGGTTTGTAAACTTGGGAGGCAATAATATGTTTGTAGCTGTGAAGCATTAAAGGAAAAACCTAATTTTGGTTACAGAGCTAATACAATTTTACCAAAGTTAGGAAGTATAGAAGAACCTACTTTCGAAAAACATAATTTTGTTCTTTTCTCAAAAACAGCTCATCCTATCAAAAAAAGAGAAAATACATTTTTTATGTATTTTTAGTTGTTAGTATCTAGGAATTTCTAAAATAAAAAAAAGAAAAGCAGTGGCGTAACATTGATTCCCTATAAAAACCCAACATACTTACCCGTATCTACGCCTATGGCAAAATCAAAAAGTTTTAAATAGTGCAAAAATGTATCATTTTAATTACTTTTTAGTTTTAACAAATTCCAAAAAAATTAATATTTGAAGATTGTTAAAATATTATAAAAAAATTTTTTTTTAAGAACTTTAACACACTGTATCTTAAAATTGGGGCATTTGCGGACATAGGTTTATAGAAACTTTTCTTCTTGTGGAACCTACTTTAGGACTACTCTGTAGATCTGCTTATTTTCGAAATAAAAATAGATCTAAACGAAAACGTCTTTTTCCATGCAGGCAACTTTATTATAGAGTTCGGAAGATAGGATAGCTCCCTACCCCTCAAAATGCCCACAGGTCACAGCGCTTATGAATAAAATCTAAAAATAATTCAGACATTGTCCTGATGCCTATTACATTATCCATCCATAACAAACAAAAAAACTAAAAATAGCCAGCAAAATAGGCTGCCTCTAAAACAGATAATTCAATTAAAAGCTTTATAATAGAAGCTGAGCTTTATAGACGGAATTAAATAGAATGAAATGAATAAATACCCAGCAATTGAACAAAAGGAGAGAAAATACAATGAGAATTTAGATGGCGTCGGCTTGGCTATTTGACATTTAAATTTTACAATAAAACTTTTAAAATGGTGAAAGTAAAAGTCCATTCGCGCTTAAGGTTCAAATACAGGACAGTCGAAAAGTGTGTAATAAAAATAATACCTATATTATTTAAAAAACGCTTGAAAACGTAAATTGTGTACTTATACATTTTATTTACATTTTTTACAAAGGGCCGCTTGGTCAATATGTAGGTAACCATATATATACCGGGGTGTACTTCAAAACATATCCCTTATACAACCTTTGGTTACCTCCAACCTGCACAAACTTTAATTTCAACCCTTACTTACTATAGTTAAGTACCATAATCTCAGATCCAATGTTTAAACTACCAATTCAATATGCCCAATCTAGGATGAGAAAATAAATGCCCTTTACAGCCTAGGTGTCGAAACGTCGACTATTGATCTTAACCAAATATGGACCTGTTGTCCAAAAAGCTGGAAACGTTTTTTTTTAATTATAATCTTATATGATTCTTTAGCTTAGGTTCGTTTTCCCTTGTCTTTGTTGCTTTAAAAATTTGAATATTGTTTGGCTTAATAAAGTAAGTAGGTATATGCACTTTTTGTACGCCACTGATAGAAACAATGGATAACAAAATATTGCAAAACAAGAAATTTTTGAATGGTTGATAAACGTAAGATTAAACTGGGGTCTAAACCACAGGATAAATACATAGGCTGATGTAGATTAAATCCACGCTATTTCGGGATATATGCTACTGGAATTTCTCAATTCGTTTTATATTATAGCACATGATATAGGTACCTACCTACCTACCTAAATCAAAAGGTGTCCATTTTATAAATATTTCTCCTAAACCTAAAAGGTATGATCAATAATTAGAGATCGGCTCAAAATAGGGTCCGAAGTCATGTAACATTTTGTCCTATATCCCTCTATAGGGAGGGATATAGGACAAAATGTTAAATGACATTCGGACCCTATTTTGACACGATCTAGCCGATCCCTCATTATTGACCATACCTTTTAGGACACCCTGTATATAGTCACTTAATTATAATGTACTTATTTTAATGGGTGGTTCATTCATAGACCAATTTTAAATCGAAAATAAAATGCTGGCTTGCAGACATATTAAAATTTTTAGTTTTTAGTTTTATTTGGTAACGTCGACCATGTAAAAATTAATATTTTAATTAGTTATTTTCTTTAAAACAGTAAATTTTTCCACAAAAATTATTTTTTTTTTGTTTATAATAAAAAAAAATAATGGTTTTCAAAAATTCATAGGCATAACATTTTTTGGTTGTAATGTCTTACTTATTTTTATTACAAACCGTGATTAAATTCTAAGCGAAATACGGACCTGTTCGGGCATATTTCAATTTTACAGTTGGCCCCGGTCTTTCCTAATAAAGATCAGTTAGCAGCGTTGTGCTTGCTATTACAATTGTACTAGATCTATTACATTTGGGCATTGCCTATTACGATATTACTACAATAGCTAAAATTCGAAAAATCTATTACATTTTCACAAAATTCATCAGCATTGGTTCAGTCAATACCACCCAACAACACAAAATCCCAATAAGCTATAGTGAAAAGTAATAAAAAATTACAACCTAAAAATTTTGATTTATTTGATTTCGTTCTTAGAGTAGTGCGAGAACTCTCTAATCGGTAAAACCACGTGACCTACATCTCCCTCGCGCCTATTGGTGTTTATTTTGTTTCTGGGGAATCACAGAGGTTCGGCGATTCGGTGCTAATGTCTTTGTTCGGTGCAGACAAATTGAATTCGGCAGTCGGCCTTTTTCTTTTGCTTACAGTACAGTTGTACAGTAGTTTTGAAGCCGCATTATTTAGTCCTTTCAGTCCGTAAAAGATTTATTTGTTTGTGTAACAAAACGACTGTGTGTTTGATCTTTTTATGTTATGTATTATTCAAAAATTGTTTTAATAAAAAATACAGGAAAAAAATTAATAAGAGCAGTTTAAACATTTTAACCTAGCCTTCTACTCAAAAAAATCAAACCCAATCCCAAAAATTTACAGTCTAGTACAATCTATTACATTTTTGAGAACAATTTCAGTACATTTGCTTCAGGTCAAAAGCACAACGCTGTCAGTTAGTCACTTTCTTATATCTCTGAACAGACTTTACTTATTTATCATAAGCCTGTATAGAAATTGCATTTAGATGATAATAAAGGTAAATATTAAATTTAATCAATTTCTAAGAATATAGCTAAGTAAACTACTAAACAATTGAGCCACATTGTACCTAAACACATCATTAAATACTTTTATTACTTACATGCATTCAATGTAAAATATTGAGTTGTCTCGAAAAAAAAGCAATAAATGCTGACTCAATCTTAATATTAAGTATTTAGTAAGCAATATAATTTATGTTAGTGTTTAATGGTGCCAAAAGTTTAACTTTACCTCCTTGTGTTCCTTGTGGGAGTTAAAAATTAAACAAAAACATCCACATAATTTTTTATTATAATACGTATATATCACAAATCCTTTTTGGCTCTCAGAACACACATTCTATCTGCAACAGTTCAAATTTACTTACAAAACATTAATTACTTTACAACCACTCGATTCTCAAGCACACATCACTTTTTGATTGAAAATGTCTTCCTTTATCTCAGTTTTTATGGTACAACACAGATCTCTGATAAAATTATGTTCTAATATATACAGAATGAGCTCACAGGTTTGTTTTGGAACCATGATGATAATATCCTATTGGCATGGCGTAGTCCCTAGCCCTTGGCTGGCTTCATAATTTGGGGCTCACTGCTTAATTTAGGCCGAGAGTAGTACCAATCCACGCAACAGTTTGCAGTCGATTCTTTTGGTTTCAGGCACTATCAATATTATAGATTTTACCATAGATATGATTCGGTTTAAAAAACTAGTAAATACATAGTATATATTATATTGTATGCATCATTTTAACCACCGGTTTTGTTCAATGTATAAAAATATAGATATTGTGCAGATCTAAGCCATCGAGGTAAGAATACTAAACATGAGCATTTACATTAAAAAATCCATAATTTAGTCCACGGGCTTATTGTAATTAACAGTTGTTGACAGTCAGCACGGTTAACACAAAGCAGTGTCGCTGTAACACGATCGTTTGTTCCCATCAAATTATAAAATAATGAGGCCACCTTAGAGCAGGGTGCAACAGCAATAACTTTTTTTTTCTTTCTCTGGACTAAAGTTCATTTCCCTGACTATTTCTGCAAACACCTCGTTGACGTTGGTTCGGTTCTTCGCACTGGCTTCGATAAAGGGGCACCCCCACTGTTGGGAAAGGGTTTTTCCTTCTTCAAAGTCCACTTCTCTCTGATGTTCAAGATCGACTTTGTTTGCGACTAGGAGGATGGGCACCCTTTCGGTACCCTTGACTCTGGTAATGAGCTCCTTCATAGGACGGATATCCTGGAAGGTTTGGTGATTTGTTAAACTATAAACTACAACGAACCCTTGCCCGTTCTTTATGTAAAGGTCCCGCATACTTGCGAACTGTTCTGTCCCCGCGGTGTCCAGGATTTCGAGTACACAAGGCGAATTGTCCACTTCGATCTCCTTTCGATAAAAGTCCTCGATCGTGGGATCATATTTTTCCATAAAACATCCGGATACAAACTGAACAGTCAAAGCACTTTTCCCAACCCCACCCGATCCGAGGACGACTACTTTAAACTCACGCATTGTTCTAACTTCTTAGGGCTTAGTAACTTTCGTTATCCTGGTAATTGCACAACAAAAACACAACTTGACCAAACGTATCACTTTCGGAACAGTCTATTATCACATTTCTGCTATCCATTTCAAAAACAACTACACATATTTCGCCATCTTAGTGGAACAACGAACAGCTCATCTCGTAGCTGTGTTTTCATAACCGGAGAGCCACGAGGACCCAAGACCCAACTCGGAGGAGGGGGCCTTGCTGTAATGAAACTTTTGAACCTGCGCAAAATTCGCCTTTACATTAAAATCCTTAAAACAGGTGCTGCACTCTGTTTACTTGCAACTGAATGAAACTGTTTGTAGAAAACGTTTTTACCATCTTCAACAGCTCTACTCTCTAATAAATTCTCTGTTCTCTGTGACCAGATAGCATTATGGCGCCCGCCAAAAGATAGAAACATGGCCGCTGGTCCCCCTTTTGAATAGCTGCGCTCCTCTAAATGTTTCTAGTTCTCGGTGGTAGCATGGCGTCCAAAGGAGATAGAAATATGGCGACCATTTTGGAAAAATTATTGTATATCTCTGGGTCTTTTTATGTCTCTGTGGCAAGAGCTCCTTGAAGGAGATTTTGCACATGCGACGCTATAAAGCTTAATAGGTATATGCATCAGTTCTTTAAGCGTATTAACGTTATAGATTCGGATAATTTGCCTGTGAAATCAAGGCATTGTGTATGTGTTTTTGTGATGCCATGTGATTATTATCATTTCTCTGTTGAAAACAATGAATTTTTGTATATTTAAAATTCCTAGTGTAAATAAAAATATGATAAAAGGTTATTTGAGTCAAAAAAGAATTGAAAAATGGTTCTACTTCGAAAACTGTTGACTACCAGGAACATAAATTTAAAATGCATTCGCGTAAGAATTAACGTATTTACAATGTTTTTAACAAATTGTCTAAATTATCCTTTATTTTTAGAATAAATCTCATATTCGAGTTGTTGAGGTTGGACCTCGAGATGGACTTCAAAATGAAGCTGTTAATGTCCCTACACCTGTTAAGATTGAATTAATTAACAGACTGTCCGATACTGGCTTAGAAACTATTGAAGTCACCAGGTACTGTATAAATTAGTTAGTTACAAAAGGTCTTATAAATTAAAGTTGACCTTGTTCCAGCTTTGTGAGTCCTAAATGGGTTCCACAAATGGCAGACAATACTGAAGTCTTCTTAGGAATTGCTAAGAGAGACAATATTTCATATCCAGTATTAGTTCCAAATTTAAAAGGTTTAGATTCTGCTGTAAGTTATTAAGTATTCTGATAATTTATAGGCATTGGCTGTGGTTGGCAGCCAGGTCTACAAATGATAAGCGATGTATGGTCTGTATGTATAGGCAATTCCAATTGTTCAACTATATTTTTAGCTAAAAGTAGGTGTGCAAGAAATAGCTGTTTTCCTATCAGCCTCGGAGGGATTTTCAAAAAAGAATACTAACTGCACAGTTCAAGAAGGTATTGATCGAGTAAAAGGTGTAATTGATAAAGCAAGAGAAAACAATTTAAAAGTAAGGGGCTACATTTCATGTGTTGTTGGATGTCCCTATGATGGTCAAGTCAAGCCTTCTGCTGTTAGTAAAGTTGCTGAAGCCTTGCTGTCCCATGGATGCTATGAATTATCACTTGGCGACACTATAGGTGTTGGTACAAAAGTCACTATTGAAAACATGTTTTATGATTTGATTAATGTTACCTCAGCAGATAAATTAGCTATACATTGCCACGACACCTATGGACAAGCATTGGTTAACGTTTGCACAGCTTTAGAGAAGGGTGTGAGAGTAGTAGACTCCTCTGTAGCTGGCCTTGGTGGGTGTCCTTATGCTAAAGGAGCCACCGGAAATGTTGCTACAGAGGATTTAGTTTATATGCTTCATGGTCTTGGTGCACACACTGGTATAGATCTAAAAAAAATTGTAAGAGTTGGAAGATACATTTCAGACTTCCTAAATAGGCCTCCAGTATCCAAAGTGAACAATGCGTTATATTCTAGAGTGCAATAAATTGTTAAATTATTTCAGGAGATAAATTAATTTTCTTGTCATAGTTTTTTTTTTAATTTTTAATGAACCCTCAAAAATCCACTTTTTCGTTATGCTGATAGGATTTCTGTATCAGCAGTAGCGTTTTGTTAGTGCTCTATTTGCTGAATTTTCGACATTAACCTATTAGACGCATTTTAATTCATTTTTCTTGATCATCAAATCAACAAAAATCTAATTAAATGCTTTTTTACGGTAAAAATAACTATTACTAAAAATTAAGAAATTTGAAATTTCCCGCTTTGCTCGTACCCTCCTTCCCCGCTTCTGTCAAGAGAAATTTATTTCGACAGCTACCAGCTAACCTTTGTTATTCTGTGGACACTAGGAAACGGCTTCATGGAAACCGCTCTTCTTAAGTTTTAAGTATTAAGCGGGTGCAACTTAAAACTTTTCAGTTGTCATAGTTGCGCTTTAACGATGACAAAAAACATTAGGTTTGTGTAGAATTTGGGTTTGTTTTAACCAACCCTTAAAGAATTTCTGAGAACAAACAACTAGGAAGTGTGGGTTGAATGTAAACGTCGTTTACACTGCATGCGTTTAAAGCAAAAGATATAAAAGAGACTATTATGGAGTCATTTTGCGTAACCATCAACTACTTGCTCATTTCCTCCCCTAAAATATTTCACTCCAACCCTGTGATATTCCGAACCCGAAAGCAGGTCATGATAATCGGCTACCAAATGATGTGCTGGTCTCTCTTCACATTGTTTATTCTTACGCATGTTTCTCTTTCTAGCAAGGCCTTTTTGTCAGTTCGATTCCAACAAACCGTTGGCCATTGGCCGATTTGTTTTGGCCCTTTAAAAATGGCTACGGGTGAAGGTTGTGATATGACATTTTCCAGAAAATCGGCAATGAATGAGAGAGCCCTTTTTGTTAAATTAAACTTACAGTTTATGTAGAAATGTGTTATTTTTCGGTGTCGCTGTTGTAGAGAGACTGTGACTTATTTAATAAGGGTAAGTTGTCATTGCATAATTGAGAAAAATCAATGTATCCCATCCAATTTTATAGGGGGTTAAACATTAAAGTTTTTCAGGTGCAAGATGAAGATTAACGCCATAAGAATGAGCACCCCAATAGAAGAGAAAGTGGATCAAAAGCTAAAAGTTAGGACAGGAATGGTTACTGTCAGCGATGGAAAAAGTAGACCTACTCCAGTTCAGTTAAGTTTATCAATGGAGGTTCTTCGCCTCCAAAAGGAGGAACCTCTTCCTGTAGAACCAAAACCTTTAAATTCTAAGGTAATATTTATAATACATCTATATCTTATAGTAAAATTAAATAGTTACCTACTGACATAGTAAGCTGAGAGATATAGAAATACAATACAGATCCTATAAATTACCTGTTATCAATTATATAAACCTCTATTATTGTTACTAATCGCACTTTGAGTAAATTCTAATTGATTTCCAGGAGAGGATGGTACAAATTAGAAGACAAAAGGTAGGAGGACTGGGTTTGAGCATTAAAGGTGGTGCTGAACATAAGCTTCCAATCCTTATATCTAGAATTTACAAAAATCAAGCAGCAGAACAGACTGGAGAGTTGTTTGTTGGAGATGCAATCATAAAAGGTATGTGGGTACTTTGGATTTGGCCTTGTTTATTTATTATAACATAATAACATGTCCTGATTGACTGACTGGATTTATTATTGCCTAGCCCCTGAAGCTATAAATATGAAATTGGGTCAGTACTTTTATTTTTTAATGTAAAAAGTAGGAAGGGATTTCTTAAAATTAACCCCCAAGGGGGTAAAATGTGTTTCACGGATTCTTCAATAATAGCTAATAAGTAATGTGTGGAGAAGATTCCATAGAAATATTAGGACATTCAAAACTCTACAAACAATGGGAGTGGATCTAAAAACACAATAATGACTCAATAAATTTGATAAATCCTGTTCTGGGTAGGGCTATATTTTTGGGATATTGCTAGAGTAACATAATAAAGAGACAACATAATAATTTGCTGCTAGCTTCTTTTAGCAATATTTTGAATCAAGTTTGGGTTAGTTCATGTTTATCAGTAAGTTTTAAATTAATTGATACATTTGAATATTTTTTTTTAGTTAATGGTGAATATATAACAGCTTGCCCTCATGATGATGCTGTAAATATATTGAGAAATGCTGGTGATTTGGTTGTCTTAACTGTTAAACATTATAAGGCTGCTACACCTTTTCTTCAGAAGCAGGGTAAGCATATATTTTTTTTATTAAATATAATTTGCTCCTTTTCTTTTCATATTATTTGTGATCTTACACTGACTGTGCCATTGTCTGTAGATGACAAAGACTCACAACAAACTGACAGCAACAGCGAAAAAGAGGCATCAGATGAGAGTTTTCGTATTACTTCGAACAGCACCAGCAGTAGACCAAGTTCGATTTGTTCAGAGATGGACCAAGAACCAATTCAAACCCATTGGGTTGACATTCTAACAGTGCCTTTGATGATGGCATACGTAACCAGATATATTTTTGGCACTGATAAACTAAGGCCAAACTCCTTTGAAGTTAGGGGTTTAAATGGAATCAGTACTGGAATAATACATTGTGATGATTCAGCTATCCTTTCACAGTGGTTGAAGTTTATTAATGATAATATTATAGGACTGACAAATTTACAGGTAAATTCATTCCTAGAATTATTTTTGAATTTACTAATGTTTGCACTATTTTTTAGATGAAATTATATAACCGAAACTTCAGCGTATCTGATCGAATAGAGTACATGGGCTGGGTAAATGAATGTGTGTTAAACAATAACCAACCTTGGCAAAATTACAAGCCCAGGTTTTTAGCTTTAAAAGGAACTGATCTCATGCTTTTTGATTCTCCTCCGGTAAGTAATCATTTTTGCTTTGCCATAAACACATACTCTATACAGTGTCAACAATTCATTACAAACTCTAACTATTAATCACTATACAATCTAATGACAATATTTCTACCGCGACCAATAAATGGATGTATTAAAACCAGTAAAGTCTACTTATTGATGATATGAATCCATATTGCACATATATTCATAGCTATATTACAGTTCTTTACTTTTGAAGCGCACTAGTTAATGAAAACTTAACGTTTTTAGTTAAATTTAACAGACTGGAATAAATGCTCACTAACGTTTAAAGTGTATCAAACCATGTTCAGGATAGTAAAAGAGTCTGAAAATGTTGATGAGCGCCAGCATTGTTTCCTCGTGCAAACTTCCGGTCAAGAGTCTCGATATTTTTCTGTGGAAACCAGACAGGAACTGCTAAGGATCGAGAATGCTTGGCATTGTTCTGTTTGCACAGCTGTTATGAAGTTAGGAGTAAGTTCCTATGTCCGTATATTACTTATTTATGTATTTAGTTTAGACACTCAACAACACATGTTTCCTAATACTAAGTAGAACACAAGATTCTCCTAAGGCCATATAAAAAATAGGTAGAAAAATCTATTTTATTTATGAGGGTGTCCGAAAAATACGTGTACAACGTTTGACGACAGACTCTTGACGTCAAAATAGGTCGATCTAGGCCGACTTAGTTATATCCAAAATTGTCTCGTTTAGCCGGTAAAGGGCGTCAAAAATTTGTAAAAATATTGGTTTTTCCTAAATTACGTGAAAACCTGCTAATCGATTTTAATGATTTTTAGTATGTAGACTAATACTATAAAATGACGTTTTCTAGTACTATAGTCACCGGCTGTAAATAAGTGGAAGTGTTATAAAAGTGATATAATATGTCAACATTTCTCCTGATTTTTTTTATATCAACGGCGTTATGACAACCCAGATATTTTTGTCGAGTGACTGGATGTATTTGGAAGCTATTCTACCTCTTCAATATTTTTCGTTGGATGAGCTGTTTTGCCAGAAAAAAAATATTTACAATTAATTGCATACATCAATAATTATTAACAGTAATAATAAAACAAAGTACAACAAAGTTGGAAGTATGTATTAAAAATATTGTAAGAAACTAAGTAAAACGAAAACATTACTTAAGCAAATGTGTAAAATGACCGCCATCTTGCTGAATACACTTATTAACACTCCTTAAAAAATGATATTGGACCCTATTTAATGTCTCGGGGTTATTAAAATGCGCGTCAATAAATCATGGCGTGTGTTTACCGGAGTCTTGTAAACTTCTGTTTTAATAGCGCCCCACAAAAAGAAGTCGCACATATTTAACTCCGGAGAACGTGGTGGCCATTTTACTGGTGCATCATTGCCCCTTCCAGTCCATCGGTTGGGATATTGATGGTGTAAGTATTGCCGAAAGGCAACGGAAAAATGGGGCGGGGCACCATCATGCATATTTACCACATTTCCCTCCGAAGTAAAAGGGGCAAATTTTCCAGAAGAATTGGTATTGTGTCTTGCAAAGAATTTAAATAAATATTTCCATCTAACCTGTCTGAAATAACAATAGGACCAATAATCTCCTTGTTTAGCGTTTCTTTGTTGCGTATATTGTTTCATTTGCACCCTCAATTTATTTCATTGTTTATAAATAAATAAAGATGCCTTTATATTACGTAATAATAGTTTATCTCATTGTCTCTGACTTTTGCCTCATTTTAAACTCATAAAAAACGGGGGTTGATCTCCAATTCAGTTCTATAAATGCCTATTTAACCAGAACTTGCTTACTTTTGACGCGCATTTTCGATTTGAATGTTGCATATTTACAGGTATTTATTTATTGTTGACGTCTGTATAAAGAATCTAGCCTTTTCAGATTAAACGGTAATCTCGTTACCGGGGAACACTGTTTTATATAGGGTTGTTTGTTAAGTCTGTACTTTTATATGTTGTTTTTTGTATATCTACTTGTTGTACCTTTGTATTGTGTTAAACTAGGCTTATTTTTTTTTTTTTTTTTTTATATATATTGACATATTATATTCAAGACATTTTTAAACAGAATCTTTGACTTATATTTAAGATACTTTAACATTAAAAAGCTTTGTAAATAAGAAAACTGATTCTTTCTACAATAAAGCATTTTTTGACTTTGACTTAAGGTAGCGATCAATATTACCTGCCCAAATATTGAATTTAAATTGATGCTGATGATGTGCAACTTTAATGGCATGTGGATTTTAATCGGAATAAATATGTTCGTTGTGCAGATTAGTTACTCCAGATCTTGTAAAGCACGTCTCGTCAGTAAACAACATTTTTCTACAAAAATTTGGATCACGGATTCTTTTGTTTCTAATAAATTGACAAAATGTAAGCCGCATGGGCGGATCAGTCGGTAAAAGTTCCTGGACTTTTTGCACGTGATATGGATGTAACAACTGTTCTTTTAAAACCTCATTGACAATCGTTTTAGGAACATGTAACTCACGTTCTAAGCGACGGGTACTGGTACTTGTTTCTTCTTTAACTCTTTCCAGAATGTTCTCTTCTGTTTCCACAGTTCGAGTTGTTCGCATACGACCCCTGCCTTCAATCTTTTTCTCAAAGCTGCCCGTTTCCCGAAGATGACGCTCGATATTGGCAAATGTTTGGTGGTTTGGTATTCGACGGTTAGGAAATCTCTCCATGTAAACCCTAACACTCTGACGTCCATTTCCTTGACAAAACCCGTATACCAGGAGCATGTCAACCTTCTCAAAGTTCGTATAATTTTCCATGTTTAATGGTAAAATGAACTTGTAATCCAAGAATGTTGATCGTAATACTTTAGTCAATTTCATAGACTGGTGACAATTTGTCAATAATTGTCAAATTATTAAATACCATATAGCAACAAGGTCACTACAAAAATTATTGTTACAGGTAATTTGATTTTAATTTTATTACTATTGTTAATAATAAAATTGATGTATGCAGGTAATTGTAAATATTTTTTTTCTGGCAAAACAGCTCTTCCAACGAAGAATATTGAAGAGGTAAAATAGCTTCCAAATACATCCAGTCACTCGACAAAAATATCTTGGTTGTCATAACGCCGTTGATATAAAGAATCAGGAGAAATGTTGACGTATAATATCACTTTTATAACACTTCCACTTATTTACAGCCGGTGACTATACTACTAGAAAACGTCATTTTATAGTATTAGTCTACATACTAAGAATCATTAAAATCGATTAGCAGGTTTCACGTAATTTAGGAAAAAACAATATTTTTACAAATTTTTGATGCTCTTTACCGGCTAAACATAACAATTTTGGATATAACTAAGTCGGCTTAGATCGACCTATTTTGACGTCAGGAGTCAGTCGTCAAACGTTGTACACGTATTTTCCGGACACCCTGTATATTTAAATTTCGTTTATTTTTATTTTTTAGACTAAAACATTTACAGTCAGTAGTAACGGGAAAACGGCCGGTTTGACGCTGGACTGGAACTTGGGTTTCTCCTTGCACGAAGGAGACTCAAAGACGCCTCTGTGGCAATACAAATTCTCGCAATTAAGAGGTTCCTCAGATGATGGAAAATCAAAACTCAAGTTACACTTCCAGGACATTGATACCAAAGCAATTGAAACCAAGGTAAGAATATTGTCGATCTTAAAATGATATGTATACACGTCAGGCAGAATCTAATCTAGATTTACGCGACGTGTGTATCAATAAATATGAATAACATTCACGTGTACACAACAAAGCCTGACAACAGGACACATTAATCTACTAAGCTTACTTTCATTTCTCATATTCAAAGTACGATTTTTAAGTCGCTTCAACTGCTAGGATTTTTGTTAACATACACAACACCTATAGCGCTAGTTAGTAAAATCTCACCATGGTGTGAGTATTCTTCTTGTGTTTGAAATCCCCGCTACCACCTACACGTCCAGAGTATAGAAAAAGTCCAGCACAAATTTTTGAAATATGTTCTCTTTAAACCATAACTCAACCCATTTTTAATTGGACTTTAAGATTCAACCTAAAACCCTTGAGGAACGCCGGAATCTAAAAAATCTGATATTTTTTGGGAAATTGGGCATTGCCACTTAATAAATAAATATACAGTGTGTTGTCATCAATTGATTGTAAATTTTTAGTCTTAGAGGGAGCCAACATTACTTTATACAGTGACTTTACTTTCAGGAACTAGAATGTTCGATATTGCAAAGTCTCCTTTACTGTATGCATGCCTTTCTAACTGCAAAGGTAGCCTCTGTGGATCCTGGGTTCCTGTGTTCGACACTGCCATAGAATTGGCATTGATGCGTTAAGGTAGTAATAGAATAATAATGTTGACATTAGGTAGACCTTAGTAATAATATAATGGTCGAGTGGGAAGGATGATATAAATGGAATAGCAAAATACGACTTTCCTTTTTCCAATTTTACACAGGGTGTGTCAAAAATTGGTTTTTATAGGCAATACCAATAAGTTCTGTTTTTCACAAAAGTACATATTTTTGCTTTTACTTGTTAATGATACATGATACCTCGTTCAGTACGCCGCTTATGTCCAAAGCAATAACGCAAGTTTATATAAAAAAAATAGTCCTAGATTCTCGTTTCTATTAATTTCACAAGTGTTTAGAGGGTGTGTTTCCCAAGTACTGTCCAAAACTGCAGGGTGCAATTCCCAATGATGCTATAAGGAAATATGTTTCTGTGATTCGTCGATGAATTTTTACAGTTAATGAAGGGAAGTTTAAAAAATCTTCATGTATGCGTCAAGAGGTATTATATCAACTCTCTGCAATAGTTGATATAATTGTGAAACTGCTTTAAGGGCGTCATAGATATTCAGTTAAGGTCTGTATTTGTAGGATGTTGTGCATTACGCGTGTTTCGAAGCGTTTGCTATTATTTTTAGAGCTTTATTCTGTTCTGTAGGACTTGTAACCTTTTGCGCTCGTTTTTATGTACAGTAGGTATATCAATTTGGAATCCTCCATACCATTAATACTGGTCTCATCAGTATTCTGGTTCATAACGTGATTCAATTGATTGGCACTGGAAGGGAGAACCAGTACCAAAAAAGCGAAGGATATCAAGGACACTGAAAAGGTCATGGCTACAAATTTTTCAGATGGTATATTACCACAAAAAGTATCCTCTATCTATAAATGTGTCTGATATTGGAGGAAACTAAGTCAATAATAAAAGAATACCAAATCTAGACTAATTATGATAATTTTCACGATTTATGACAAAAATTTGGAAACTTTATGTTTCTCCTCTTCTACCCTGGTACTCTATGATCTTCTTCTTTTCTTCATATGCCCTGTCATCCGCAAACGTTGGCTATCATCATTGCTATTTAGATCTTTTTGACTGCTCTGGGTGTTTACTCCATACTAGTCGCGTAAGTTTGAAAGCCAGGAATTGCTTCTGCGGCCCGGGCCTCTCCTTCTATCTTGCATATTTTGCACAATTTGCTGTTCCTCATTCTATCTTTTCCTAGTCTTCTTAAGACTGGTTTGGTGTACTTTGTTAGTCCATGGTGTTCGACAGTGCTCGCAGTGAGGGCCCAAGCTTCTACCCCATAAAATATGACCGAGAATACATAGCAGCTTCGCAGACGTACCTTTTCGTTATTCTAAAAGCATTTCTGGCCTGCTCACTGCTTGTTCTGATTTCAGCGGAGTTGTCCTAATGGATCGTCCTTTGTAGTTCTTGCCTTATTCCAGTGGGTTCCGGTTAACAATAATTACTCTAATGACAAGGGTTTGCTTTTTCCTTCTGCCAGAACCATCCCCAGACGCATTTTGCTGTATAACAGCTCGTCAATGAGGCTCTAGGCTATAGGCAAAGCAAACCCTTGTCATTGTGTTAAGTGTTCGGTTACTAAACCGAACAAGGCGCCCAGCTCGGGCATAGCGCTGCCTCGCGAGGACTCCTGCAATTGTGACGTTCTGTCTTTGCAGGGTTTCCTCTGATATTTGTGGCTTTATAAGTCCATGTCAGAGGGCGCAGGTATGCTTAGAAGTTGGGGTTCTTTACCAGCACCAGGAGATGGAGCCATCTGGTTTCATTCTCTGTTTCAATAATTAATCTGGCTGATGAAGATTTCATTCCTGCTAATTACCATTTCCTTTGTTTTCCGTTCATTAACAAGAATTGTAGTTCAACTTCATTAATTGCTAAGTGTTATGGGCGTTCACTACAATCCCCTCCAGTCTGTTATCCAGAGCCGTTGTAAATATTTTTTCTGAGGAGAGGTGAACAGAAAGGGTGTTGTCGTCACTGACTACCGTCCTTTACCTTTGTACTCATGCGAATACCCTTACTGTCTTACTGAGATGACGGCGTCCTTGTACTAGTACATGTAACCTTGTGAGAGATTATCTTGTATCGAGTTCATTGCGTATCACTAAGGTACTCTTCACATTTTCTGTAAATTCTGGCGTGGATGATCTTAAAACATGGCCCCTACAGTCGATACGTGTTTTAGGAGAATTCTTCCTTATTAGTAAGACAAAGAGTGGCCTGCACAGGTCAATGCGGGATTGGGTACGCTTCAGGCGTCTGTTCGTACCATCCTCTTATTGAAAGTTGGCAACCACATGGAACAGTTCTTTGACGCCAAGATTTATCCACTCCCTTATATTGCGAAGTCTGCCAATAGCTTTCTTTTTCTACTCTTTCTTGCATTATGTTTTGTAGCAAAATATACTTGTTGTTGCGAAAGATGTTTCCTATGTATGATGTTTTTTGTATTTTGGACCACCCTAGCGCTACAATTCAGAGACATGCAAATTTTCAACGCGCTGTAACTAGGACTATAACCCTTTCCGGTCAAATGCTTATTTAAACTTTTTTTCTTAACAGATCCTAAGGCATTGCATCCCAGGTTTCGGAAAGCACTTATGAAACATCCTGTATATGCACAAACAAACTTATTATACTTGCTTTTCTAGTACCAACGCCTGAACTAGATATAAAGTTTTGATTTGTTCTCCTTCCAGAAGACAAAATCACAGTAACTTCCACTAATGTTAACATGCTTTTAACTGATTTGTACGACATACCAGCGTAGTAGTTAGAGCCTAGAAAATACTATTAGAAGTAGCTTTCTCCTTCGCCACGGGTAGGAAAATTTATCTTCAGCAAAATGAGATGTCAACACTGTGTTTGCCATTTTTTCATTCTGCATTAAAAAAAAGCCTAACAAAGTAAAAATTACCGATATAAGGTCTTTGCAAAATGCCAGCTAATCTTAGTTACCTTAGTCCAAAAATTGATAGTTTAATATTATTTTTTCAAATATTTATCTTCATAATAGCAGAGTTTGCGCGAAATTTAGTATCAAGGGTTTTTTGGGATGCTAAATCAGGATCTGATATTAGTTTTGAAGTACCTTGCAGAGGGCGCCACCAGCAGTACTTCGCATACATCTAAACCTTCATACCTCTTTTATGCCTCCGAGCAACCGTTAAGTTTTATACAGGGTGTGCCGAAGAAAAGTTTTCTAATAATAAAGGTTGGTAAGTTTATCTTTTTATAGGCTACTTAAGTGTTACTCTACATTTTGCATACTTTACTGGTCCCGAAGGAACAATTTATGTGCACCTGTAGACCATAAAATTCTTTTACCCCTTCCTAGGTTAAAAGCACAAGTGTGAGAATATAAGAGTGATAAAAAAAAGTTGTAGACTCGTTAGATGTTCCAGATCTCTTCTACACGCAGCTTTTTAGTTGTTGATAATTGCAGCTTTAACATTAATCGAAAGAAATGTAACAACAACACTGCTGCATATAGGCTGAAAAGAATATACCTATTTTTTATTTTATATATTAAAAGTTGTTATATTCATATACCATGAATTATTTCACTAGTGTTATTAGTATATTGGTGAATTAGAAAGTGTTAGGGAAATATTTGATAGCTTCCTTTCAAGTGCATGCATTTCTGTATCTTGAAATGAAACCATTTAAACACGAGAGTAGTAGTTGACTTTTTTTACGGAGGAATATAAAGTTGGAAATGCTGACAATTACCGATCCATAATAAATTAATATTTGTCGGTAATTTTGACCTTGAACCTCTTCTCGTCGTATTTAGGTTTGTATTAAAGTCAGTGTTAAATAACATTTATGATGTTGCTAGTTTTAACGTCATCACATCAACATATCATTCTAGTATAATAAATAGTCAATCTCTTCATCAATTAAACTATATTCTAATTAGCAATAAGAATTATTGAATAGAAAATATCTTCGATCCATTATATTATCAGAGTTTCGTCTGAAGGAGATTAAGCTTTGGTCACATCTATTCGAAATCTGATTTCATGGCTCATTTTAAGTCTAGTTCAACCTAAATAGTTGCAACACCCATTGGCGGCTTTTCAGAGGAGGCAGGGTCAAACAGACAACATACAGTATAAAATTATTATTTATCTACATTCATATGAATTTTTAATGACTTGAATAACGGATACACTTTTTAAATCGCATATACTACGCCGAGCCGCCATAAAATAAATTGTGTTACTTCTCGAGTAACCCAGGCTAGGGTGGGCAAGCCTACCCTGCCATTACATCGATCGGCTTTAGGATAGGCAACCAAACATACATATATAATATATAGTAATATATTTAAAAACTTCACACATCGTCAGAAACGGCAGAAATATATTTGCCGGTAAATTTAAGGTTTGTTTTAACTCTACCAAAAGCCGTATCAGAGTACAGTCCCCCGAACGATCGTACAACTAATTTACCTCTGCAACAGTCGATTGCCAAGTTCAAAGTTTAATTGACAGGCTGGAAATAATCGTTCGGGCATAGAATAGCGGATTGGAACAAAAGCAAGGTTAGTTAGTTAGTTATTGTTTTATTTGTTGGTTGTTATACTCGTTAATTATCGGTTGTTTGTTATTATTCTTGAAAGAAAAGGAATGAATTAGTGTAAAAACCAATTAAAACATTGTTTTTTGTTAATTGGCCATAACAGGCATTTTATTTTTAAATCAAAAAGGTGAAAATAAAAATCTGTCGTACGCCTGTAGGACAATTTAAAAGAACTGTAGCGCTCCTTAACCTTCCATAACATTTTTTCCTGGATCCACGTCTGTACCGAACTGCCGACCCTGGCTGTATCTAAACAACTAAGCAGTTTAAAACATATAAGACACATAGGAACTTCAGTCTTAAAATGAACCAAGAAAACGCAAGTGTTTTGGGTACTAACAACATTTAAACTTTTTTTTTGATGGTCGTACAAAATTCTATGAAGAGAAGTGGTTGTCCAAAGGTTGATCTCTTTCAGCATCTCGAATATTTGTTTGTGAATAAAACAACCTTGTTGATTAGTTGACTTATAGTTGTTGAAAACATTTTACTGAGGGCAAAGTTATGTAATTAAATTTTAGTGTTATGTGTAAAAATGTGCAGGTGTGGACAAGAAATCGTACAGGTAGTTTACATTCTAGAACATCTGTACGGATTCTTCGTCCGCGGAGGTACTTTCAGTTGTTTTTCTTCAGATACTTTTTGTATGTACAGCTACTGTCACTTCCAACTTTCAGTAAAATTAGAAGATCTGGTTGGGGGTATGTTGTTTAACAGTGTTTAAGGTAAGGTTTGATGTGTCAGTGTACTTGTGTATCATGGTGAGGATTGTAGACTCATCGTATTCAACAGATTTTTTAGTAGGCACACAATGTATGCATTGCATCGAAGAAAAACAACATAATTGTTTTTAAATCTACATAAAATCCTTTGCGGATTGTTTAAATTTACTACAATGGTTGTGATTTTAAAAATTTCTTTAAAATAATTTATATAGTTATATTATTAGGTGATCGGTTTACGCAGATTGTCCTAGTGAGTTTAAAGCTCGGGTTACCCATTAAAACGTCAAATGACAGTTACAGTTGCTGGGTTGGCTACTTAAGTTCCACGTCGTAGGCGTAAACCGTGCTAGTGAACCTAATTGGCATTTAAGCAGACACAAATGAGCACCTAGTCTGACTAATGCTTTTATGGATACCGCCATCACCTAATAATTCAGATGTAAGTAACTATCTTCTTAGATATAAAACATTATCCTTATATGACCAAATAATATGATTCTTTTTATTATATTAATGTTATGAAAATAATAATCGTTGACAATATAAATAAATTTATTTAGCGCCCTTTATCCTGGGATTTATTTCATTTTGGTTAAGTTCCCCCTAGAATCCTCGAAATTCAGTAGATTCTGATAAATTTTGCCCCACTGGCAACATCGCAAGTCAACGCTCTACACAAATTTAAATAGTAATTTTGTGATTTTTTAAATTGCGTTCACAGTCTAAGCTTCATATACTGGCTGTGTCGCTCAGACTGTGAACTTATTGATGTATGTGCCCAAACGCATTTACCAGCTTATGAAGCATAGACTGTGAAAGCTTTAGCAAAATCCGGAAAATGAAAAGTTAATTTCGATAAAAATTAGTGTAGCACGTAGTTTTTTGTGGTTCCCTAAAATCTGGAGAAATTCAAGAAAATGTACAGGAACTAGATCCCTATCTGATATGGCGTTTTTTTTTTGAAAATTCAATATATACATTATCAAACATACGCCAAGTACGCCTTATGTTTAATAAACACCCTGTATATCGAACTGAAAAAATTCAATATTTTAAAGTCATTTGTAAATTATTGGCAAAAAAGTGGGCCTCCTATGAAAGAAGGAATTAGATTCATTTTCGAAATTTTATTTTTAGATCCACCTAGACCTCATAGTATAATAATTCGTGTTTTTGGAAGAAGGAAACAGTCGCTATTTGAAGTTAAAAATTGCGTGGCACCTTGATTTTTGGCAAGGTTATCAAATTGCTTTCTTCCTGAACCCCAGGAAAATATAAGGAAAACCCTTTGGATTTCAGTGGGCTCTGGGAAATTAAGTTCAAATGCTAAGGTATCAACAAAAACAAAATATAATTTAAAAAAAAAGATTTATTTAAGGATAAACAGTAATAAACACATACAAACTTAATAGGTGGAATATGTAAAAATAGAAACTTTTCGATCTGAAATCTGAAAATATTTTCCTGATTGGTTGCAATTGAAAGTTAGGTTCCACTTAACTATAACAAAGTTAACCTGTAGAGGGAGCCTTACTCTTAAAACGTTAGGTGGAACCTAATTGGCTGCAACTGAAACTTCACTTAATGTGTTTAACTCGAGCAAATACACCAAGACTAACCCCCTTTAAAAGATCTGGGAGAGCTTGGTTCTTAAGATTAAACTAAAATGACAACATATATCTAACACTTTGTTCGCCCTAAAGGGAGCATTAAAAAGCCTAATATAAAAATAAATCTTTATTAGGCGTAATGGTACTTAAATCTGGAGAAATGCAATAATTCTTAAGTCTAAAACAGAATAATCAATAATAATACTTTTAGTAGATTTTTGCAATACTTTATCTAAAATGCACTATGAAAAACTAAGAAAAAATATTTTAGCACCATACTTCGTTTTATTAATAGGATTTTAGGTTAAGTATTGCAAACTCATTAATTTAATCGAGAAATCTCAAATTACCAAGGTTGGCCAATGAAAAAAAAAGTATGACAAATAAGAAGAAATGAAAATATCAGGGTTTTAATTTTATTTTAAAGAGCTGCACATTTTTTACTTCAGCCCTGACCCGATTTAAACCCTTAGGGGTGTGACCCACCCCGCCAGGGGGTTGAAGTTACAGGTTTGGAAATATTAGCAAAAGGTTTCCCCCTTGAAAACAAAGTTGCCTTATCTGAGCGATTTCTTTAAAAATGACTATAAATATGAAACATTGGGCTAGTTTCGTTTTCATTGGACAACCCTGTGTAAAAACATTTGGAATGCTTACGTACTTAAAAATATCAAGGTTCCTGTAAATTGTAAGTGAATAATTGTCTATTACTTGCAGTCCTAGGGACATAAACAATAAAAAATGTTTATGTCCTGAGGCCTTGCAAGTGAAGTTATTATCTATGTACAACCAATTATCACACTGTATTTTTTAAAGTCAAGACAGGCCATAACAAAAATAATGCACCCGTCAGATATGTAGTTTTGGCCCCAACACACCAAAACGCGATGCTGGCAAATATAGGTCCTACCGCCCTAGCTAGTGCCCCTAAAGACCGAAAAATTCCCATCACTGTCCCCTTTTGCTGTGCCGTTCCATGCTGAGATGCCATTGTTGTTATGCAAGGAACAACCATTGCAGTTGCTATAATACAAGTAGGCACATAAGCGGCGACTTAAATATTGGTCAGCTAATATAAAATACTTACAAATAGCATATAAGAACAATCCAAAGTATAACATGAAAGGACCAGAGGCCAATCCAACACATATAAATGAAGGAATAATGATCCATAGACCTAGAATAGCAGTCGATTTTGTTTTATGTGGTGGAATTCTTCTTACATATCCTCCTTGCATTAGAGCCATAGTTAATCCTTGAAGAAAAGAATGGTAAGTAAATGCTTTTGTTGTATAAAATATTTCTTACCTATTGAGAAGAACATCCACCCTTGTTGCATTGAAGTATAGTTGAAAGTGTGATGTGTCAAAAATGTTAATGTAAACTCTAGTCCACTATAAATAAATAAATAGACAAAATATATTAGGCCCAGTCTTCGTAGTTCCTGTAAGTCTGCTTCATTAATACTTGTGACTGCTTTGAACCTAAAGAGGTCTCTCACATTTATAAGGGATTTTGCATTTTGAAAAGTCGCTGATAATTGTTTGGCACGTTTTTCCTAATAATTAACACAAAATAATAATAATAATAACATTTTAAATTGCTGTAAATTACAAATACAAATAGAAAAAGAACAGAGAACTAACCTTCGGAAGAGATTCTTTAAAGTATATTGCAAAATATAGGAGATCTGCAATAGAAAGCAAAAGAGCAAAGATGGCAGGTGCAATATACCAGCTCCCAGTTGTTTTTCTTGCCCACACTGCAAATGAGGCTCCAATCATGGGTCCTATAATAAATCCTAGGGAAAATGCTATTCCCACAAAGGCCTAAAATATACATATGAGGATAATACTAAATCAAAGGATTTTAAAATCCAAGAAATTATAATTCTCCTTTGCATTTCTTACCATTCCTGTTCCTCTGGTATTCATAGAAGACACATCGGCAATTATAGCCATACTTATAGATACATTCCCTTTACTAATGCCACCAATAAATCGAGCCAACATAAATAAAAGTAGATTACTTGACAAAGCCCATAAGATATAGGAGAAACAAATACCAACCTAAAAGTCATATTATAGGTAAAGGGTGACTCACACTGGAACATTAAACGTTTGTGGGAGAACCAGTCGAAGGGATGCTCCAAAAACTGTTTTCTTTGCATAACCAGCTAAAAGATTTTTTTCTTAAAACTTCCAACGCTCTATAGTTCAAAATTGATATGCACCTTCATATGAATTTTTTTTCCTTAAAATGGTCCTAAGAATCACACCCTGAAATATATAAAAAAATGAAGAGTCCAAAAATTAGTTTACCTATATACTTTCTGTTTAATATAACAATGTTCCTACTACTTGCTAGTAGCAGTAAGACTGCATTGTCGAAAATATTTCAGTGGGGTAGAGTGTGTCCTTTTATTGAAAAAAAAACAAATTTTTAGAGCGGCCATTTAACTGGTTTGTCATAAACATCTATTATTCCATCCACCTTGAATCACCCTATGAGTCCATTTTTATACTGTATCAACCCATTTGAGACAAATATGTAATACATACCAGGCATGTCATCATAACTTTTTTTCTTCCTGCAACATCTGAAATGCCTCCAATAATGGGGGACGCAATGAACTGTAAGAAACTAAACATGGACCCGAGAAAACCTCCAAAGAGGACAGAGTTAAACTTATCAGGGGCTCCAACAAGTTTTTGAAAAAAGTATATCTGACTAGATAACCACGTGTATAACCCTGAAGAGTCATTTTCCTTATAATGATCTAAAAGTGATGGTAATAATGGTAGTATCATGGTAAATGCTAATAAATCTAATAAAAGTGATATAAAAACTACATAAACTGTAGGGTGGATTTTTTCACTTCCTTCCTTCATCTCGGACGGAGTTGACGATTCAATTAAAATTACTTTTCACAAATTAAAATCTCACTGTAAACTACTTCTAACTACACACTAAACTAGACCAACTTTCTAATTTTGAACAATGCATTAGTTTTATCTCGAACATCCTGCGCAACTTTTGAAGTACTTCTGTACATATTAAACTGTAATATTTTTCAACCACTTTAATTTTAATTACTAGTTTTTTAACTTCGATATAGATAAAGTAAACATTTTTTTATTAGCCGTTTTAGGTTAGAATCTGTTAGAATCACAGAAGCGAGCAGAGAAAACAATTAGAGCCACAGAAAAACAAAAGCTAAACTTTAAAAATGTATCCAACTTCATTCTATTTTTACCTGCTCAAAGGCCACTGTAATTTAAAAAAGAAGAAGAACACGTGTTGTTTACAATAATCAAATTTGTTCTTTGTTTTTTTTTGTGTTAACTACACGTATCAATTTGTTTTTACTAGGTCGTCCATTTCGATATTTTAGCTTCTTTGCGTTTCTTCGATGGAGTAATTCTCTACGGGGGAATATTTCCGTCCATTATGGCCCCATGATAAGCTAGCCCCAGAAGTAAATTTTTGAGTTCTGTGCCCAGAAGCAACCTGAACTAACCTTATCTGTTTTGATGTGCACTCAATGAGGTAAGAAATGTGTGCATTTTGCGTGATTTAGGTTATTTAGTAGATATTTTTGTAGAATTTAGGGCTTCTCACGCTTTAAGGGTTTAAATCATTTAGATTTCAGAGTATCCGTAGGAGGGGTCCAAAGATCACATCAACTTAGGGTAAAGGGCATGGTACACATAAACTGTTTCATGGTCAAAGAGTGTGTCCTGGCACAAGAATTTCTATTCTTGTGGCCCAGGAATATGCGTGATAGGGAAGTGTAGGCACAAGAGTTGTTTTTTTTTAGTTCTGACATTGAATAATTCTGTAACATGTGAAAATAAGTTGTGTTTAATCTGTACTAACATTTTAATTTGTGTTGAATTGTTTGATAGATCCTAACGATAATGTAACACAGGGGGTAACTATGACAAATATTGCTAGATGTTTAAAATAATCACTAGATTTTGGATAGCTCTTTGGGACAGTTGAATTAGGTATAGTTTATACAATATCTGAATATATTGCTTTCGAATGTAGAACTTAGTTCACTTTACCATGATTAAAACTATATAGTTATAGTAGAAGTAGGGTACATGCATCCAACTAACATATAAACATATTAAACTGTATAAAGGTATAATAATTATAATTATACACATATCAAAAAGGCATTGTTAGACTTGATATTCCAGTTTCCAGAATTTTTATTTCAAGATAGTTTTTATGATGCTTGAGGCAACAACTACTGTACCTTAGAATCCCTATATCCTTGAAATACTTACCAATCGTAGTATTTTACTGAAACCTAGAGTAAGGCTAGGAACAGGCTATCGTTGTGGCTTCACACAGTCACCCATTTATTCAACAACAATAATGGCGTTCTAAAGATTTTTTGATAATAAAGATTTATTGAAGGTATATATGGCTGTGAAGTATATTTTCCTATTGCATAGAAGATCCAAACACTTTGCTGAAGCCCTTATTCGAGATGATTGGTTTTTTGAGACTGATGAACCTATTTTATTTATTAGAAGTATATAAGTGGACAGTGCAGTGGTGAAAATGTCACGGTTTTTTTAACACCCCGTATTTTTATAATTTTAGATATTACAAGATCTTGGATGTTTGGCAATGCGTCGGATCCAATCTCTTTGAAATTGGCCAATCGGAGCGTTATTGGCAATTCGTGATTCGCATCTATATGAACTATTTTATAATTTGTAGGTTTAGCTAAAGAAAAAAAGAAAAGGACAAGTAGCCATTGTGATTTGGAACGGAATCTACTCTATGACCATGGCGCTATCATCGGACAGGTGGCCATTGTGAATTAGGTTAGGATCTACTCTGTGACAACAGCGTTATCATCGACAAGTGGCCATTGTAATTTAAAACAACGCCATCAAACGTTATGCGGGATAAAGGTGAACCAATGCTTTTCTTCTTGACATAATGCCGGGGTTTTATTAGAGCCTTCGCCATTTTGTCAGAAAATCGAAATATAATAATGATTTTGTGACTTTCAGGACCAAGAACACTACGAGAAATTGAGGCGGCTGAACGAAGCAAGTGCAAATAGAAGAAATGGAATATTCTTAGGATAAATTTACTGTAATTTTAGCTTTATACCCCCGCCGTAGGCTCAGAAATAGAGGTTACGTTTAGTTTATCTATTAGCAAGTTTCATTTCTTTTAGAAATTAAATAAAGATATTAATTCAGATTCGTTCGCCTTTTTGTTCCTTAAAACCCGCCAAAGCCTGGTTAATTCAGCCTCTGTGAGGAGAGCAGAAACGCGAGGCGGTATTTTCTACTCCTGATACAAATATCCTTGAAAATTGGGGTATTTTGCACAATCTGACAACGTTTGTATCAGGCGTATAAAATACCTCCTCGCGTCTCTGTGATCCTGATACAAAATCGTAAAATGCAGAAAACGGCATTTAAAGGAAAATTATTAGGATAGCAGAAACACGAGGAGGTATTTGCTACTCCTGATACAAATATCTTTGAAAATTGGGATATTTTGCACGATCTGACAACGTTTGTATCAGGCGTATAAAATAAAAATACCTCCTCGCGTTTCTGTGCTCCTGATACAAAATCGAGATTTTGAGAAAAATTTGCGATTTAAGGAAAAATATTAGGATAGCAGAAATGCGAAGAGGTATATTCTACTCCTGGTATGCAATGTTGCCAGATTTTTCAAGATGTCCTATTTTTCAAGGATATTTGTATCAGGAGCAGAAAATACCTCCTCGCGTCTCTGTACTCCTGATACAAAATCGAAAAATGCAGAAATTTGCCATTTAACGAAAAATTATTAGGAAAGCAGAAATGCGAGGAGGTATATTCTACTCCTGGTATGCGATGTTGCCAGATTGTTCGAAATGTCCTATTTTTCAAGGATATTTGTATCAGGAGCAGAAAATACCTCCTCGCGTCTCTGTACTCCTGATACAAAATCGAAAAATGCAAAAACTTGCGATTTAACGGAAAAATATTAGGAAAGCAGAAATGCGAGGAGGTATATTCTACTCCTGGTATGCGATGTTGCCAGATTGTTCGAAATGTCCTATTTTTCAAGGATATTTGTATCAGGAGCAGAAAATACCTCCTGGGGTTTCTGCGATCCTGATATAAAATTCGTAAGAAATAAAACAACAAGCCAATCCACATAAATAATGATTTTATTTGAAACCTTCCATAACAATGTATAATTAGGATGTTGAATGATATATAAATAATATTATATTGACTAAAAATTCTACAGCCATAAGGTATTAAAACTACAGCCGGCGATGTACGCGAAATCCTTGAACCAATTTTGATCCTGAGCCGTCATGGGTCTGGATTGTTTGGGCGGGGTGAGTTTGCGCCTTCTCCGAGGTGAATTCCTCGTCGAGATTGCTGACGTTCTCCATTAAGTGCTGCAAAGTCGACAATGTAATCTAACTCGCGCCACTTACGAAACCAAATCTATCGACACAATCAACCTCTAAAAAAAGAAAAAATCGCCATTATCTTTTTACATTTGTTAGAAAGCTTAGTTCATATAGATGCAAATCACAAACTGTGAATAATGCTCTGATTGGTCATTTTCAAATACCCGCCAAGAAAATATTTGAAATTGACCAATCAGAGTAGTATTCGCAATTCGCATCTATATGAACTACGCTGAAGTCAGTTGAGAAAACTGTGGAAAGAACAGCAACTTAATTTTTTTAAAGAACACGTGCTCTTCTTCTTTTAGGTTATAATGGCCACTTGTCCGACTGAACACAGATCCCTAGAGCGAAAACATTATCACGTTTAAATATTAATATGCAGTGTTTTGTAGAGTCCTTGTATTTAACCCCAATGATAAATTATTTAATAAATGATCTGGCAAAGTACAGGATTTGTAGGATACCCTGGCCGTTTTATAAAAATTGCAGTAAATTGTTTAAAGTTTTTTATTTTAGGTACAACAGGATGTTACATTTTACAATGATTAAAATATTGCAAAGTAGGAAATGACTTACTGAGCTGTAGCTTATAATAAAATGTACAAATCTTACAAGAGTTGAAATTTGAGAGTTCGCCGAGTCTAAGCTCTTCACGATTATATATCATAAGGGTCTAGAAATAATAATACCACTTTTTCTAACTTTCTATATTTTTAATAGCCACAAAACGAAATACGTTGGCATTGCAGAAATACAGTTTTATAAATCGTGTTAAAACTGCCGTTCTGAGCGCAGAAGTCAAAGAAAAAGAAAGCAGTCGATCGGTTAACTTGAGATCAACGACAAAGCAAATGTTTACAATGCTAAATCACAAAATGTTATTTTTAATATTCAGTTTTGTTTTTAATTAGATTTACATAATTTCTATTATTTATACTTAAATAATATGGAGTAGGCTTGATAAAATACATGACAATAATTATTAGGCTTGATGTAAGCGCCCAAAAACTTACCCCGTTTGAAAATCCATCCTTAATGAGAAAAGTATACAATTTTACAGACAGTAGGAAAGTAGGAAGTGTATGTCATAATGAAAGTGAAACCAGAGAAAAGTAATTAAAAATAAGCAATATATATAATATTTTATTTACCACCGCATTATAACGCACTTAGGTATTTATGTAGATTAAGAGCTTGTGAATGATTTGTTCAAAATTCTTATAACATTTGATGACACTGAGTTAATTTTTAAGTGTGCACGCAAAATAGAGCGCAAACAAAACCACTTTGTATATGCTAAAAACCTACTTACCACACTTAAAATATAATAAACTATTTTAGTTGCATAAAGGATCCAGTCAAAATAATCTAAATAAGGGTGGCTTTCATGATGTATGGTTAACATGTAGTTTAAACCAGAATTTAATCTTAAATTTGCCAATCATGGAAAAATGTTCGTTGTTTTGAAATATTCTGATAGCCATAAATAACCTGCACTAAAGAATTTTTTAATATTATGGACATATCGATAAATTATATTTTAATGCCTGATATTATAGGTCATGGTTAACTTCAACCCCCCAGTTTAACTGGTGAAACAGGCACCTGTCATTGGCCAGTCCTCAGGTTAAACTGTACCTGTGTCTCTCTCATTTAAGATCGCAATTCGCTTGCCCTTAGAAAATTTTCAGTTCCCTTTAATGTCATGTCAAGTTCGTTACATTGAAATATTTACCGCCTTTAGTTACAAAATTACTGTAAGTATGTATTAGTAAAAATTGTAAAGTACCTAAAACTGTACTCATAACTGCATTGTCGTGACGAACCTGATGACCACATTTATACAAAATGCCTAAAAATGTAAAAAAAAAATTAAATATTTGAACTGCCCTTTTTATAAATTCAAAATACCTATTTTTGGAATGACATGATTTATTCATTATAGCGGTGGTATATCTTTATTAATTTTATGTGGTCACTTTAAATGAGAACTTTGAAACTAAATGAAGTAATCCCAACCTATCATATCCGGCACAAACTGTGGATTATGGTGGCTAGCTCTCTAGATGCAAAAAAAGATATATTTTGGACTAAACCCTGCTCTAACTACACATTGTGAAAGTGACCCTAAGGGGTCTATATAGTTGGAATTAGCGACGACAAACAAATTTACATAATCATTTGCTATCTTTTTAAGATAAATACCAATTAATGATTTTATTCCTTGTATAAAGTGCTTGTGTCTATTTTCTAAAGGTTGTCCTTTAGTTAAAAAAAAAATGTAGCAAATATTATGTAAAAAAATCTTAATTTATCTGAAACTCAAAAAGTTATGTTACATTTTGTCAATGTACCACAGAAGATCGCGTATATGAATGCCAATTCGAATCATAAAATATAAAGTGGACCCTCTTCCATTCTGCACATTTAGAGTGTGTTGTAAAAAACTAGGCCAAATTCTAACACTATTACAGAGTATTAAACTGGATTTATAAACTGAAAAAGTTCGCAAAGCTAATATAGAGTCATGGTCATGACACTAATTTGCTGTTATTATTCGACTTTATTCAAAATTATGAAATATTTTAATTTATTCTATTGAACACAAACTTCAACCAAACAAACAACAACTATTGGAACTTCGCTGCTGACTTTATAAATACCATATTAACTGTCAAATATTGAACCTCACCAACTTGAACATAACTTCAACCTCGCCAACTTTTCGAGTTAATAAATCCAGCTTTAAACCGCGAACTTCCATACACTTACGCCCTTACGTCTTCGTTTCTGGTGTATTGGGGGGTTCTTCAAATATTCCTTCAGTGATATAAGGCATAGTAAGTCTATGGGCGTAGTCGACCTCTCTGCAACTATCGGTGCTCAGCGTGATACACTGATAGAAGGGACCTACAGTTTAACGCCGGTTCCGATCACAATGGTCTAGTCGGGGATCGAACGACAACAGGCTACACTCTAAACCACCTAGTACATCGAAAGCTAAGACGTTTAGTGCTGAAGTGTATACGAAGTTCCGGCTAAGGAATGTTGTTTTTTTGAAACGCCCGCATGTATAGAGCACAAAAAAGGTGAAATTAAACAAATCAAGATTTTTGATGATTTGCGTGCACCTGTTTTAAAACAGGATATACTAGTAGCAGACAAACATTACATACTTACTAAGTACAAAAATGTATATATCTCGATAACGGATTGATTGGTTTTTGGAGCTTGCATCTAGCCGATTGAAATAAGTTCAAATGGAATCAAGTCTATTTCGTTTAAAATATGCTGAATAACAAGCTAACTAAAGTATAAACTCTTAATAAATTCAATATGAAAATTCATTATTTACAAAAGGATTGAAGCTTTTAGCTATATAAACGTAATAATGAACTTTTCTGCCTTTGTTTGTTAATAAGAAATCTCATTCTATGTACATACTTCGATAATAATTTACATTTTCATTTAATTACATTTCTTACCGATCATGCATTAGTTTACCACATTTTTATGGTTTGTTAGGCATGTTGAACTTTTCCCACACAAAATGTTTTAAGAGAATAACAGAGGCGTGCGATCACGAAGCCAAAAGTGGCTTTACCTCCACCCCACCTCCCAAACCACTGCCTATTTGGAAAGTATTGTCAATTCAAAAAATCAAACATAAAACGAAAACTCTCAAGGCTTTGGTCTATTACGAAATCCTATTGTAGTGTAGTCAAATTATGCAAGGGTGACCAAATTTGACCCGGGTACACTTTGGGGGAATGCTAAGGGTGTTGGAGCGATTCGAGTGGGACTTCACCCCTAAAACGTCAAGAAATACACTTTTTATGGGTGTATTTAAACAAATAACTGCCTAGGCGCTAGCTACATTCAAATTTCTGTAAAATAATCTAAACATCTCCTTAATTTGACTAAGTGAATATATCTGTTTCCCACTTAAGAGACCACTCTCACCTGATTCCGTGTTAACTTATTGTCTTAGGGGTAGTTTTTACCATCTTAGGGAGATGGTGGTCAATTTACCACAGTTAACTTCCCCAAACGGGGAAAAACTTTTACTAAACCACTGAGGGAGCATCCCTGTACACCGTACACCCTCCCTCACTTACATCTGCAAAAAAACACAGGCGAGAGTGGAGGCAGCCATTTGTCTTAAAACACCCCCAAAAAGGATGTGCTATTGGTTTTTTAGCACCTTGTGTTCTAAAAAAGCTACCCTTAGAAATGACCTGGATCTGTATCAAATCTGGACAGGATACCTAGCAAGCGGAACAGACAATAGGTGGACAAAGAAACTATTGGAATGATGCCCTAGAACTTTAAGGTTACAGATGTCATTAGCAATATCCCAGGTAATAATTGGCAATTAAGGGCACAAGACAGACCTCATTATAGGAGGCATTTTCCCAGGAGTCTAATGACTATGAGGATGATGAACAACGTAACGAGAACGAGATATGAATAATAATATGTATTAGAGAAAGAGGGAAACTAATTTTTGTTCAGGTTAGATGGTTAATCGAAAAGAAACGCAATTGTTTTCCCATTGGGTAACTTTACATTAAGCTGAAATAGACTTTACTTAAACACTGACACATTTTAATCACCAGAACCTAGATCTTCGAGGTACGGAGTCAAATTAAAAAAAAAGGAGTTCAAGTTACATTCATAATTAGGGCTAAAGATTTATTATTTTCATTTTGTTATAAATACTCACAATTCCATGCAAAATGAAGCTAAGTGGGTTTTCACTTGTATTGATCTTGAATGAAACTGTTTCAATTAGCTTCAGACCCTTAATACGCCTTTGTTAATATTTGTCCATGTTATATGAGACGTAAGTGGATATATGTATATATAAAACTCGAGAGGCACGAATTGTGAAGAAAAATGTCCAGTGGAAAAATGATGGTACACTAATGCACCGAAGGCAGAAAACCAGTTAAGAAACATACTATAAAACGTACTAAAAACTCGGCCTTACTCACAAAAAATCAACATAACATAATTCCGAAATTTAATAAGGCTATCATCTCTCGAGAGAATTAAAATGATAAATAACAATTAAAACATGTTTACTAGAACACACGCTAAAACCTAAAATCAAAAATTATTAATTCTATAAAACATAGTATTTGGTAATAAATAATGACGGAAAAGTGGAAACAATACACGTTAACGAAACTATGACAGTAAAAGCACATATGTATGAATTGGTATACCGTACAGTCACATTAAAAACTATATAAATGCACAAACTTTGCATAGGCTACACACTTTTTGTGTACACCGTATAGGTTTGTTACATAAGAGAAAATGATAATAACACAGTAGAAAATTCATCACATATTAATTTTTCCAGCACTCAATGGAAGTCAACTTTCCTACTAAACTGTATAATTGCCTCACTCCAACGTCGTAAAAGATTGAGCATTCTATTGTGTAACCAACATTCTCTTTGATTAATATAATTTATTTAACCGTTATTTGTTCGTTCATTACCTTGAGCAAAAAAATTAATTAATTAATTAACTTCCACAAAACCTCTGCTTTGCAATTCCCTATTTAATCTTCCTGCTAGACATTTTTGAGAGACACATGATCGGTCATGGTATTTGTAACAATGTGTCACGTGACCTGTCAAAAACACCCTGCAAAAAACACAAAGCGTAGTATTTCATACACAGATGGATTCATAAGACTATGACTGAGTATATTTGAGGGAGTAAACGTACATATATACAAATTCATACATGTGTGTAGAAAGTACAGAACCATAGAGTAAGGCTTCTGTATACATTCGCAGAGAAAGTTTTCAAGCCATTAAAAATATCGAAATTGTATTTTAGCATTGTTTATGTTCTCTGAGCAAAAATCTAAGTGTTGCCAGCTTGAAGAAATTAATATAAATTAATAATTTCCTAGAATTTTTTACAGAGAAAGCTATTAGTATTATATACCATAGTATAGGTATATTAATATCCAAATTTTGTCGGGCTTACATTGTCTTTATTTCGATTTGAACGCACCGTGATGGTTAGTACAGACGACTCAGTACAGTACTGTCCTAACCAAACCGTTCTGTACAAGACAAAATAAAGAAAATACAAGTCTACCACCTTCATAGTATATACTGCTACTACATCTTTTTTCTAACCAATCAACCAATCTTCCTACACAACAAAAAAATGCACCCAAGCGTATTTCTTTTTTTAAACCTACCTAGAAAGTCTAGTATGTATCAAGATTAAATTATTTTAAATCAACTATGGAATAATACTATAAATAAATTAAAATAGATATTAAGAAGTAAATAGTATTTATAAATTCTAAAATTGTAGAAATAAGTATTATGATTGTGTATAAAAAACACCATTGCATTTGACATTAAATATGCAACACGTTTCCATACTGCTTCTTTGGACTATCAGTATTAAACGACTGAAATTATTATAAAACGGTCCTAATCAATGAAAGTCATAAAATATAAAAAAGTGCCCCCACTCAAACTTCGATAAGTTATTCCTATTGGCTTGAAACCTTTCTATTCACAGATATGGTATGACTTAAATTATTTCATTTATATTTAATTAAGGCTAACCTATAATAATTAGCTATTTAAATAAGTTTATAACAATGGTCATCTCACAAAAATAAGTTCATCAAGTTAACGTTGCCGCGCTACTGTGCCCACATGGCAACAACGTGAGGTGTTGGTCGGTCTCACTGTATTGTAGTCATTTCGAACGGGGATTTTTCTTCTTCTTTCTCTTAAAGAAGCAGCAACACCTATAAAAATTCACGGATTACCACAACGCATTAAATGTGCCCAAAATTCACTAGTGGCACTGCATTTCGACGCAGTCATTTTGACAGAAATAAGCTCCAAAAAATCCAAGATAGAGAGGATGATTTTTTACTATCTTGTCCACTGGAAAATAAAATACAGGTTGTGCATTCTAGCTTGAGCTCCGAGATGCGTAGATGATAGAAAAGGACAGTCAGTGTATGGAGATATACTATATTGCTCGACCTGTACTAACTTAAAACTAGCAAACAAGTTACTACGAAAGCGACTACATACTTTACATACTTGGTCTCATCGAGCAGCTCGATTTCTTGAGGTTGTGTGATGGGAGTGTTGCTATGTCCGGCCGTGGGGTCGTCGGTGTTCAGTTCTCCGTTCGTGGAGCTTACCACCTGTACTGAGCCGTGCCGGTCTGCAGGAGTCAAGTTACCTAGGGTGCTGTGCTTGGAAGCTTCAGGCCATGCATTCGTTTTGTTAGCCTGACAAAAAATGTTTAATCATACACTTGAACATTACAATATGCTCTTGTACAATGTATATTGCACAAACCTAATGTTATTTTACGTCGATGAAAAAAAAATATAGTCCTACCTTTGGAACGACTCCGGCGATTCTTTCCGCTCTATTCGGAGATATGACAACATCGTGAGCTGTGGTTTGCAATGAACCTACGGGTGTACTCTAAAACACGAAATATTATATTGATAACTAAATATAAGGACTGTTGAAGTTGAAAGGTTGTCATGTCGTGTCTTGCAAGAATCTTGAGAGGTAAGTGTTTCTGTGGTACGCCTGCAACAGTGTTTTTAAAGAGATATGACAAATTTGGCTTATTTTAAATGCCAAGAAAATTGTTTTTGTTGCTTAACAGAAAAACAAGTCTAAAAAAACTGCATTTTTGCAGTTAGGCTAGCTCCGCTCGACACTACATAGGGTGTCCCAACTAGGTTTGCCAACCGTCCCATATTTCAAAGGATAGTCCTTAAAAACCAAACGATTTATCTAGTACCCAAAATGGCTGGAAATAAAACTCTTTACAGTATTGTTCTTTTAAGAATTTTTAATATTTTTATTATTTATCAAGTTATTGCTCGATTTGACTATTTTGGAAGGGGTGAAAATGCTTTTCACAAGTAGCTCGGTTCCTGATGATTTCGCGACAAAAGTGAAGATAGGAAAATGGTTGAAAAAAAAATTCTATACAATATTGTTCTGTAAAGAATTTTCGATATTTTTATTTTTTATCGAGTTATTGCTCGATTTGACTATTTTCCAAGGGGTGAAAATGCTTTTCGCGTGTAACTCGATTCCTGTTGATTTTGCCACGAAAAGTAAAGAGAGTAATAAGGTTGGGAATTAAAATTTCTATATTTTTTTGTTTACAACAATTTTCGATACCTTTATTATTTATAGACTTATTGCTCGATTTGACTATTTTCGAAGGGTTGAAAATGCTTTTCACGTGTAGCTCGGTTCCTGATGATTTCGCGACGAAAAGTGAAGAGAGGAAAATGGTTGGGAAAAAAATTCTATACGATATTGTTTTTTAAAGAGTTTTCGATATTTTTATTATTTATAGAGTTATTACTCGATTTGACTATTTTCGAAGGGGTGAAAATGCTTTTCGCGTGTAACTCGATTCCTGTTGATTTTGCCACGAAAAGTAAAGAGAGTGCTAAGGTTGGGAATTAAAATTGCTATATTTTTTGTTTACAAGAATTTTCGATACCTTTATTATTTATCGAGTTATTGCTCGATTTGACTATTTTCGAAGGGGTGAAAATGCTTTTCACGTGTAGCTCGGTTCCTGATGATTTCGCGATGAAAGTGAAGAGAGGAAAATGGTTGGGATAAAAATTCTATACGATATTGTTCTTTAAAGAATTTTCGACATTTTTATTATTTATCGAGTTATTGCCCGATTTGACTATTTTCGAAGGGATGAAAATGCTTTTCGCGTGTAACTCGATTCCTGTTGATTTTGCCACGAAAAGTAAAGAGAGTAATAAGGTTGGGAATAAAATTCTTTACAATGTTGTTCCTTAAAGAATTTTCGACATTTTTATTATTTATCGAGTTATTGCCCGATTTGACTATTTTCGAAGGGGCTGAAATTACTTTTCGCGTGTAACTCTGTTCCTGTTGATGTCGCGACTAAAAGTGAAGAGAGTAAAATGGTTGGGAATAAAATTCTCTATAATATTATACTTTTAAAAATTTTCAATATTTTTATTATTCGGAGAGTTGTTGCTGGATTTGACCCTTTCAAATGCATATGATTTTCAACAATTCCTAAGGATTCCCAAGTGATAGCAACATATTTATGCGATTCCCAAGGATTTCCAGAGGTTACTATCTGATTTCCAGGGGATACTAACTGATTTCCAGGGAAGTGCCAGCTGATTCCCAATTGGTTACTTAGTGATTTATTAGTAGTGTTTGCTATTTTATTTTCTGTTATGGTTGACTAGACTGGGGAGACGGAACGACTGGGGTCAAACATAATATACAGGATGTCCCAAAAAATGAAAATTGACCACAGAAACTGTTTGTCACGGGGTCCTGAATTTTTATTCACAATTCGTAAAGATCCTTATTGGCTATTTATACTATGTTGTCTTAGCCCAAAAAACTTGCAACTACAACTACCAACAGATACCCTAAATAATCAGCCACTGGCGATAACTCTGCTTTAATTTATTACTAACGACTCGCGAGTCAAAGCAACCAACGACAAACCAGTAGCACGGAATATCAACTGTCTTTGTCACTTAATAAATGCATTGCAATAAAATTTTATTACAGACAGCGTGAACATCGCAGGAAAATATTAATAGCCTACAATTAAGTTCTCCCAATATTTAAATCAATACAAAATAGCAACATAGCAAACTGTTAAACGGAGAAACAAATATTTCTGTTGCATTTTCTCTTTATTATTATACTTTCTAGCAACTACAAAATTGTACCTTATCAGATTTTGTTTTTATTTTATTTGAAGGTGGCGCTCTACGCATTTGTTGGAGGACGTATAGATTGGGTGGCTGTTTGGGTAAAAATAAAAAAGTGACACAATATAGATAAGCAACGGTAATAAGTTTTATCTTAACTTAAACAAGTATCCAGCAATTTTATTGGCAATGACAGACTTATCTTTAAATATGGAAGAAAAAAAATTATCTGAGAAACTAATGTCAAAAAGTTCCCACAAGGTGCACAACTGGTATTTTTTCGAGAATACTTCCCAGATGTAGCAGTATTTCCAAAGGTAGGCCAACCGTTCCTACAGAAGTTGTTAATGACGTTCGTCAATATGGAACAAGAGCCTAGTAAACCTTTGAAACGTCTGGTTCAGGGAATTGGACTGTCTTATGGAACATGTCAAACAATCGTTTATATCGAACTTGGACATACATCAATATAGGATGCAAGGAGATCAAGCCCTTTTGCCGGCAAACCACCTCAGACGTCTTGACTGCCAATTGCGCAATTTTATAAAAGTGTGTTATTGATGATGCCAGTATAACATCCAAACTAACCTAAATTCACAAGAGGTATTTCAAAAGGCCGATATAAGCCAAGTTTTCCACTTCATGACCACTGCTGACCAAGACAATTTATGATATCTCGGTTTCAGATAAAGCCACATTAGATGCGAAAGTGTGCATTTAACACGTTAACTCGAATTTATTTGAAGCTCCACCTACCTGTGATGGCCAGCCATCACAGGATATAGTCGGCATACCCCTGTACTGTTCAATTGTTCAGGTGGCGTGGTGTCGATCTATGTAGTGCGAGAGTTTATGTCATGTACAGTTGGTTAGGTCTTTGCCAAACTAACCATGATATAGTCATGTCGAATATTGTATCAGACAAAATGTTTCTCTCGCTTTGATTCAAGTTTGTTGCACCTGAGGTTCATGGTTTTGTCGTAAAAAATGTAATTCCCGAAATTGCCTAGCAAAAAACTTTTATAACAATGGAAAATTCTGGGGACAAAATTTTCTTTCTTATTATATTTTATGAACAATAAAGCCTTTACTACATCAATATCCAAAAATACATTCATATTTTAAATATGATTATATTATACACAGTGTGTAAAAAGTCCCGGACCGGTCAATTATTTAGAAAATGGCGCACAATAGAAAAAAAATTCCGGTATAAAAGTTGTAGGCCTTAAAAAAATCTATAAAACTAGGACACCTGTAATTATACAGGGTGCCTCAAACAGTCATGGTAAACAAAACTTTGGTTTATTTAAATGGTACGACCCCTTTTTAATCACGTGTTCTGATTTCTCTAAACATTCTAAACAACAATTATGAAACATGTCATATGGCTAAACCCAGTAGTTTAAGAAATAAATTGAGTTAAAGGACATAAATACAACAGGTAAGATATTACCTACATTTTTCATTTTTACAGGCTGGTACCAGAATGTTTTGCGTCACTGTCATATTAATTTCTGAAAATGTCTCTCAAGGAAAGGGAACGTATAACTTTACTAATGATCAGAGGTTTTGGAGACCGACAAACCGACTTGCCAACTACGACACACTTAAAAGAGACCTTGTCAAAATTGAAAAATGGTGTAACAAGTGGGACTTACAGCTTAATGAAGAAAAGTGTTCCGTCCTTCACATGGGATACAACAACCCAATTTATTCTTATAACCTAAATGGGAATGAGGTGAAATCAGTGGAATATCAAAAGGATCTAGGAGTAACTATAAACTAAGGACCTCAAATGGGCAGTACATGTGGGAAACTTAATTAAAAAAGCAAACTCGGTAACATATTTAGTCAAAAGAACGTTCAAAAATCCGACCCCAGATCTTCTTGAAAAGATATATAAACTCTACATCAGGCCTATTTTAGATTATGCAGCACCAGTCTGGAACCCCTACTTCGTCAAAGACATACATGCCCTGGAACAAACACAAAGAGAAATTACCAAACTATCCCCCAGTATATCGAGCTTGACATAATATGAAGAACGGCTAATAAAACTAAATCTTACGACACTCCAGCAAAGAAGAATTATTCGTGGTGATGCAATAGAAACTTTTAAGATTATTCATGGTCATTACTCTGTGAAATTCAACTTTTTCACCTTAAACACGAACCAGGCTCAGGGGAAATAACTTTAAATTGGTGCGAGAGCGTTTTAAAAAACTTTGTCGTCAACATTTCCTGAAGAACACAATAAATAGAGTGGAATAGCTTAAATAACGAGTGCGTCTCCGCAACATCAACAAACCAATTCAAAAATCGCTACGACTCTTTTAAAAGTAAAAAAATGTGACAATAACTTTAATCGGCTACGCCGCCTGGACTAAACAATTTTATTAATAATAATAATAAATAATTTGAGTTAAAGGACATAAATACAACAGGTAAGATATTACCTACATTTTGCATTTTTACAAGCTGGTACCAGAATGTTTTGCGTTAAAACTGTAAAAAACATAAAAGTTGTACTAAATGTACCCACGCAAGTTTTGTCAAAAATTTAATAAAAAGCAAAATAAATACAAGCAGTAAAATTAATAACAAATTTACAAGAACAAAAATAAATTTAAGTTAGTCGTTATTAAATTAAATGTTGAAAATGTCCACCTCCCACAGTTTGACAATGGGCTAGGTTATAATAAAATTTGTCGATGACGTTTTGTAACATTTCTTGGTTAATATATTCACATTCTTCAATAATTCTTCTTCTCAATTCGTTCAGATCTGCAGGTTTTGTCACATACACTTTATTTTTTAGTTGTCCCCAGAGAAAATAATCAAGGGGCGTTAAGTCTGGCGACCTAGCGGGCCATTCTATGGAGCCCCTTCGCCCAATCCAGCGGTTAGGAAAAGTATTATTTAAGTAAACTCTTACAGCTCGCTCAAAATGAGGAGAAGCTCCGTCCTGCTGAAATCACGTATGTCGTAATAGTGGTCCTACTGTATTTGTTATTGCTGGCACAGATTTTGCTGCATGTGGAGATATGCATTCAAATTCCTCTCTATAAAGAAAGGTCCCACTAATCTATTGCCAATAATAGTATTTTACGTTCGAAATCGTCTTCTGATAATTCCTGGACTAAAGTTATTTTATAGGGGTAAAAATTACTGTTTTTTAAAATAATTTCAACTGATTTAAAACATACATCAACTTGGGTAGCAGCTTTTCTCAACGACAAATGTGGATCCTGAACAAAATGAAGTAATGCCTCTAATTTTTTTTCATCACTAGTTGCCGATTTTGGCCTTCCGGAACGAACGTTATCTCTGCAATACCCGATTTCCTCGAATCTTTGAACTGTTCTCACAACTGTAGATTTTGAATTGGGCTGTCGGCCTACAACTTTTATACCGGAAGTTTTTTTATATTGTGCGCCATTTTCTAAATAATTGACCGGTCCGGGACTTTTTACACACTGTGTATACAGGGTATCCGGTTTACCACAGACCCTGTATAGTGTTAGTGATATTTAACTCTTTATATTTTGACGTCTGCTGCAGACTGTTTCGCGGACATCGCATACTAAAACACTTGAAAATACAATGCTGGATACCCCATAGAAAAAACTGGACTTACCATTGTTTTACCGGTCCAGTCGAATTCTCCATCGTCCACATAGCCTTTCTTCTTAAACAAATTAGTAAACAAATTCCGCAAATACTCGTAATCAGGCATTTCGAAAAAATCTAGTCTCCTAACGTATCGAAGGTACGTGGCCATTTCCTCGGGGTGATTCTCACACAGAGTGTCTATAGGGGTTGCTCGTTTCGTGTCTCCTATTTTTTGGTATCGCTCCTTTAAGGTGTCCGCCTTGAGGCCCTGCCAAGGCAAAGAGCCCCTTAGGAAGTACATAAACATGTGTCCCAGGGCTTCTAAGTCGTCTCGCCTCGATTGTTCTTTACCTAAATGGGTATTTATCGACATATACCTCGCTGTTCCTGTTAACGATTTGTGTTCTCTATATGGTATATGCTTATTTGTTTCCAGTTCGATATATTCTTTTGCTAAACCAAAATCTGAAAATTTTAATTAGGAAATTATTTCAAAATACCATTTTTATAAAACATAATTAATAAATAACTGATTTTCTAAATCAAAATATCCACTTATATACTTTTTCTACCTTCAAACTAGAACATTTTGCAGAATGTATAGCTTAAATAATATTTGTTAGAAGAGGAAAGAAATTTTCTTACAAGGCAACTCCTGTCGCTGCTTGTTTGTTGAAATATGTGCAGTAATATGATGAAGATGGAGCGACCTTTTCTTCATACAACTATTAATACCTTCATTTGTGCGAAATATGTTGCAACTTGTTGTCCTTGTGTGAATCAAAATATCAGTGTATGTTGAAATATTATTATGAGAAAAACTTTTCAAATTACTTTGAAAAAACATTAAAGGTTATGTCATAATCCAAATAGTAGTGAAGTATTTTTGCAATAATCATCCAGCTCGAGCAAAGCTCAACCAAGCAGGAGGTAAGACATTACTACTTTCAAGTAATCTGCGATGGAACACCTTTGCTGAGGCTGAGTCAAGTCTATGGATGGCACCATAGACATGGGTTATTAGATCATTGGATGGCACGACCGACTGTTGTGGTTCGACTATTTGTTTGACAGAAACGTCATAGTCGTCAAGTTAGTGGTCGACCAACTGTCAAGAACTCGCTAACCTCACTTTTTTCAGTTTTTTTTTGGGAAATAGACTGTAGTTATGGGCAACAGAAAGAAAGTCACGAAAAATTCAATGATAGGGTTGACACTCAGGAATAGAAGGAAAAAGACTTGGATATGAGCGACGATTTCAAAAAGGAAGCAGGAAACCACTAGAGGAGGGTGCCACAAAGTAGAAGAAAATAGCGTGAGTTCGGAAAGGTCTATGCTCAAAGATGGACGATTATAAAAGAAAGAAAATTAGAGTTTGGTACCCAATTATACGTAATGTTTAAGTGTTATTTATGGCAAAAATCAGTACTAACGATAATCTAACCGTGGCCACAAAGGGAGTTATTTCCAAACCTAATGAATGTTAAACTAATCATTTACGGCCTTGTTGTGCCTCTGGTACACAGACAATCAGTGAATTAAGAAGCTAAAATATCAGCTCATGTCCGCAGGTAAAACACTGAATGGGGCTAGCAAGTCTTCCTACTTCTTAGAGTAAAAATCCCAGAAGATGCCTCTTGCACCCGTTCACGAAACATTAGAAAGTCCTCGAGTTGGATCTGTGACTGTATATATGAGAAACAGTAGTGGAGCGCGTAGTAGCAACAAAAAATTAATTTATCTAATTAAATAACACCTCGTTATTAGAATAGTAGAGGGCATCCACTTAGCCATTGTCCTGGGCCATCCATAGCCTAAAATCCGGCCCTGCCAGTTTCTAATATGCGTCTGTTTAGCGTATCAACTACGCAATATTGTATACACTTAGTCCTCAATTTATTTTTACATGATTTTATTGCAAGAAACCGCTTTACCCGTTAAATGTTGATAAATATATCCTGGAAAATTATTTATAGGACAGGAAAAACAACCGATAAAGCTTATAAAAATCTGACCTGGTCACTTTCACTCTCACAAACAATATGTCTCATAAAAATGTCAAAATATGGTCATTTTCTTGCAAGTAAAAATATCTTACAACATTTAAAAAAAAAGTTACCTATAATGTGAATAATTTTCTCCCGTTTTGTACTCTGCCTGCCAATTAGAAAATTCTCAGGCTTAACATCCCTATAGATCAGATGCCTCGAATGGACATATTCAATTCGATGGAGCTAAAACAAATTTATATACAGGCATAGCAAAGTTATATTTATGAATTGCATTTTCACGCACAGAAGTGAATAAGTAATACTTAAGTTTAAAGTAGAAATACGAGACGAAAGTGTGCATAAAAATGTTGATCTTATTGGCTTTTATACAGTTCATGCAAAACAAAAACCGATGAACGTCATCAATCAGGTGATAATTAATTGTAAATCCGTAAGAAAACACGAGGAAATTAAATTGGGGCAAAGAGTATTAAAACTTTATGCGATATTGAACTTACTACATACAAACTTAAAGTATTCTTCTAACGTTTCATGCAAAACTAACCTTACTTGTTCCTGGTTCCGTGTTGCTGTGCGTCTATTTCTTAACAAAAACTCTAGATCTTTCATAAATAGCATTAAAAAACTGTTCTATTAAGAGAAACAAAAGTGTACATACATATCTCTGTCGATTACGTTGTTTACTATATGTGAAAAATGCCGAAGCATTTAAATAGTCTGTGCAAAGAGCTAATATAGAAGCTATCTTCAGGAAGAACTTAACAACAATGGCCTGTATATTATAGTATGTTAAGGTCTAGATATTTTATTTCTACTTTACTAATTTTTAGCGTGTAGCCGCTGCCCTAAATTTGAATATCTCCACTGTAAGCGCAATTTCAACAACAAATTAGGAAAATAAATTATTAGAATCACCTTAAAACAAACGTTCTAATTCAAAGAGAGTTGTAAATGTGTGAAGATTGTATATAAGTTCTATTCCTGACAGTATTTATGGAATGTACGAAACAAGTAAGTTGTATTATTTAAAAATTATAATATTTTACATCGGGTATTAATAAGCTGTAACTTTTTTTAGAACATCATGTAACTTTGAGACAGAGATTTGTTTGATGGTTGTCTTAACTCTTTAAGAAGCCTCTTCAAGAAAATAGGCTTCGGATGGTCATAGTCATAGTCAAATATTGTCTGAGAAAAAAACATTTCTATTGACAAAGCGATCTAGCAAACTAATCTACATATCTATCCAGTCAACTTAAAATAAACAACAAAATAATAAAACAATATCAATAACATTCTGTATAAGTAAAACACGTTCAAACATTTACATATAAATAAAGTAAAATGAAAGTAAAGTAGGTTCATACAAATGTCAAGACTGCAAGACCTGCATTTGTCAAAAACAATTGAATTTTAAAACAAATTTACAAATAACATTAGTGAGTCAAGCACGCAAACAAGAGACGAAAGAAATTAAACTCCACAATAAAAAAAATCAAAAAACATCACCGTAATATTCCTCCAAACTGTAATAGGTCCTTTGTATTAAGATGTTTTTAACACTACGACGAAACTGCCCATAGCATGAAACAGATTTCAGGGCAGTACCAAGATGGTTATACATTTTCTAATTCTAAAAAGATGAACTGAGGCGAGGGCTTATGGAACTTTCCCATGCAGCTTTCAAACGACTGATATATTTGAAAGAATATATTAAAGAAAAAGAAGCAGTTTTGTACCAATTCGTTTTCTTGGATGAAACATAGATTTTTCAGAATGGTACCATTAGTCGATCTTGGAGAGATGAAATTGAAGAAGTGTTAGATCTACTAAAGTTCATGGTAAAAGGTATTATGCAGTAAACAAATATATAAACTATGGGCAATTTTTGTATACCGGGTGTTGCATCGTCGAGCGGGACATAGGAAATCCCATGTAATTTTAAATGGGGTCAATTATTGGCTTCCCTAATTATTTTAGAGTAAAATTCTATTTAGGTTTATTAAAGAGCACTAAAACCCACATTCAAAAGAATAACTTTAGATATTTTTGATGAGCCCGTTTACGGGTTATCGCCGATTTCTTTTTAACTATTTCTCCTTTTTATGGCCCCGTATTTGCGGGCACCAACCAGTCAAGGTAAAAGATGACTGTCAAATCAAGTTGTCATTTTGAAATGTGTGCTTTATTGTTATAAAAGCTCGTACATCGAAAATATTAGCCATGAATTACACTTGTGAAGAAAAAATATTGATGATTAAATGGTATTATCAAGGAAATAGTTATCAAAATGTGTCAGACATGTTTGCTGCTCTGTATCCGAATAGACCGATACCTGCAAAATCTACAGTCGAAAGGACTATCAAGAAATTTGAGACAAAAGGCACTGTAATAAATAACTGCAGATGTGAAGAAAGACAGGAACAAAGAAGAGATGCAAGAAATGATAGGGACTTGCAAGTTTTATTGTGCGTGGAAGAAAATGATGGGAAAATCAGCACAAGGAAACTTGAGGATGACATAGGATTAGATCACACCACAGCGTTACGAGCTTTGAAACGACATAAATATTATTCATACAAATATGAAAAGCACCAAGAGCTAAGAGATAGGGACGAAATACGACGACAGGAGTTTTGTTTTGGTATGATGGAAAGAGCAAACATGGATAGGGAATTTTTAAAAAACATTTGTTTCACTGACGAATGCACATTTACCTTAAACAATGAACCCAATGTTTAAAATTATCGATATTGGAGCAAAGAAAACCAACACAGGTTTGTGGAAACAAGGACGCAATATCCACAAAAAGTTAATGTATGGGCTGGGATTTTCGGAGAAAATATTATCGGGCCATTATTTCTTACACGAAATTTAAATGCAGAATATTTTTTCGAACTACTTGAAGATCATATTTTACCTACTTTACATGATGCCGCCAGGGAAAATCAGGAAGTTTGGTACCAAATGGATGGCTGCCCGGCACATAGTACCCTGGCTGTCCGGGAATATTTAAACCGTGCTTTTAATGGAAATGTTATTGGCTTAAATCATACAGTAAATTGGCCAGCCAGGTCTCCTGATTTATCGCCAAATGATTTCTTTCTCTGGGGCCATTTAAAAAACAGGATATACAAAGATAAAAAATGCCCAAATCTAGACGAGTTAAAAAATGCTATTTCTGCCGAATGCAATAGAATTTCAGTTTACCAACTAGCGAATGTAAGAAGAGAATTTTATGATCGCCTCGGTTATTGTCTAGCAGTCAATGGAGGAATATTTGAACATCTTCTTAAATCCTAAAGTTCTAACAATTTAATAGTACCTACCTATTAATTAGTAAAATATTGAAACATGTAAAATGTCATAATTAACCTTGTAATTGGATACTTTATTTTAGTTTTATTCAGATTAATTTGTACTCATAAATACACCTTTAATATTTTCGATGTACGAGTTTTTATAACAATAAAGCACACATTTCAAAATGACAACTTTATTTGACAGTCATCTTTTACCTTGACTGGTGCCCGCAAATACGGGGCCATAAAAAGGAGAAATAGTTAAAAAGAAATCGGCGATAACCCGTAAACGGGCTCATCAAAAATATCTAAAGTTATTCTTTTGAATGTGGGTTTTAGTGCTCTTTAATAAACCTAAATAGAATTTTTCTCTAAAATAATTAGGGAAGCCAATAATTGACCCCATTTAAAATTACATGGGATTTCCTATGTCCCGCTCGACGATGCAACACCCGGTATATATCTTGTTTTTATGAAAAAAAAAACTGTGTTAAGTCGCTCACTCGGATATTGTGGTCAAGCTGGCAACACTGTCGATAACTGACGTCACTCGAAGGTAATGATGTGCATCGGTTTTTGTTTTGCATTAACTATACACGTAAATGAACTTCCTAGATTAGACTCTGCCGGACTTGTATGTTCAGCCGGTTTTAGACAAGTTACAAATTTTACTCACCAGCTGAATTGCAATCATAAGAACAGTCTTTAGAGAAAATCTTCGTTCACACAGATCAAAGAGATCTTCAAGGCTAGGGCCTAAGAGTTCCATAACTAAAGCATTGTATTTTCCGCAAGGACCAAAATAGTACACTTCAGGAATTCCCTCTACAATAAAATGAAACAAAATAAAAAATATTTTGTAATAGCAAAATGGTTGAAAACACCTGCACTATGGACACTTTTAAGACTAACTTACCATGGCTACCAAGTAGCTTATAAAATCTATATTCCAAATGCAGCTGGGGTGCCTTTGATTTCATGGGCTCCATCTTAATGGCGACGTGCTCATTATTGTACAGGTTCTTGCCCAGTCTGAGCTCTCCGAAATTGCCACAGCCGATTTTTTTGCCCACCCGGAAATTGGGCCCCACCATTAGGACACCCGAGCTCGAGTTGACGCTGTGCCGCGTGTTGTGGGACTCGCTGGCACCTAAAATACAAACAAAACATGGAATACAACTTGGTGATCTGGCCTGGAAAAAAAATTATATTCGATGCTCTAAGTTGTTTGCCAGATTATGGTCGCCGCTGAAGCTCTTCTTTGAATTCCCTTCATATTTATGAGCAGAATCCCAAATGTGGGAGCAGCATTCTAGCGATGGTCAAATGTGGTTGCTTAAGAAATTATTTTCATACAAATTTTGGGAATAGCCTGTAGTGACAGGGAGGTAAGTCTGGCGGATATGGTGGGTGTTCCACCAATTAGAACTCTGTTCAATGGAGGGTAGTAATAATATATTAAATCAGGACAAGGCCCCCGATCTTATTACTGCTCTAGTATCCATTTTTATACAGGGTTGTTTAAAAGTCCTGCGTAAAATTCATATTTTTACTTTTTTTAAATTTTAATATTACAGAAAGACGAACAACAATTTAAATGAATTTAGGTGTTTCAGTGTTTTTCTTAAAAATAACTTTTGAACAACCCGGTATGTAACATAATTAGCGTTGCAGAAAAGGCCACAGCACAAAAACGCTTTTAGACACTAGACAGAATGCTAATATTTTATAAACAAAATGTGCAAACATCAATTAAGCAACTGTCAAAGTGAATCGAATAGCTAGATATTGGCCCTCGTATTATGATTATTTTTTTGTTGCAGTTTTAAAGCCCTGAAATTCACATAAAAGAAGAATCATGCCAATTTTACACCTACATACGTTAGAGGCAGATTTTTCAAGAAATAATTAATATGTGTATCGACCGCTCAGCCACAGGGGTATATCGTGCAAGAAAACGTCCCCAGGGTGATATTGTATATAGGTCTCTTTTGAAGCCGCAGGCTATCTTTTTAAATAATAAATCGTGTTAATCTCCCTTGGCACTATTACATCCCAATGTGTCATATGAGTACTGTATAGGGGTTTTCCGTTTATTTTTGAGGACCTCTATAAACTGCTACAAATAACTCTAAACTACCAATTAACGAAAGTTGAATGATTTTTCTGAACCGTCACAATTTGTCATCAGATAAAACAACTGAACATCGTAAATTTGTTTTAAAACACCAAGTTTTCTTTTTTGTAATGGAACACCCTGTATTTTACGGAATATTTTGTAGAGCTTAAAATTCCCTTTACAAAAATATATGTTGACGCTTCAGTCGTTTTTGACATACATATTTAATTTAAAATAATCATGTTTCTTTGAAAATATAAGTATTCATGTATCGATAAAAATAAACAAAATATAGTTGAAGACAAATTTATATTCAGTAATATACAGGGGTTTCCTTTTAAAAAGAAACCCAACGGTGTTTTTAAACAAATATGACGGTTCAGGAAAAATAATTTAACTTTCGTGATTTAAAGTTCTTTCTCGCACTTAACATGAAGGCACTTAAAATATACCTACGTCAAAGCCCAGGACAAGGTGGTCGAAAAGTAAGTTGTAATTCTCCGAGTAATAGACATAAAAATATATATATATATATATATATAGTGCGCTCACGGATGGAGTTGACAAAAGAAAAAAAAATCTGTGTTATTAAAGTTAAGACCAAAAGTAATTCTTTATGAAAAATTCTGCTTGTTGAAAATACAGGCTATTAATGAATGCCAAGTAGATATTTAAGGAAGTGATGTCAAAATAGAAAAAAAAATACTCATGAAAATGCGGCCAAAAGGCTCCATTTCTTTAAGTCTTTTTCGTTTTTCTTCTACATTTTCTAAGATAATTATTTCAAATTTGGTACGCTTATTAGTTTTTGTTTGTCAAAGGCAGTTTACAGCGTGTTACGTGTTTTGCGGTACTAACACCTTCACTCTCCTGAACTTTTCTTTTTGGGATACCCTGTATAAATACTGATATCATACTTGGACTCCCCGTTCTTTTCTCATTCTTTTTGATTCCATACATTTTTATCGTATTTGTCATTGTTTTCTAGTTAAAAGGGAAATATACGCCACCTTAAAAGAAAGAAGAAAAACGAAAAAAAAACTAAAAAAAAACTAAGCCTTTTGAGCGCATTTAGATGAGTATTTTATTTGTAAGTATTCTTTCTTATTTTGAAGAGCACTCTCACTCACAGATGTGCAGGGTGGTAATAAATTAAGAAAAATGAAAATCCTTCCCGGGAGAAATGCCATTATTTATAATCTTAAATAACATTTTCATAAAACACAGTTGTTTATAATTCAAAATAAAACGTAAATATGCAATTTTTGTATAAAAATAATAATGGTTTTATGCATGTTGGTTTGATCTACTTCCACCAGTGGCGTCCGCGCTAACATACCTTTAATCATTTTTAACGAGAAAATCATACAGCGCTGTATTTTCCAAAATAAATATTATTTTCATAGTTACGTCTTATCACTGAGCCAAAACTGACCTTAAACTTTTTCTCGTGCGACGAACTGTTAGAATAAATCGCTATGCGCTTATCAGAGTTTGATAAAGTTGCGTTCATCTCCTAAGCGACGACGAAATCAAAACAATATCAAAAGGTACTTGCATTAAACATTGCACTCTCTGCATAACTTTGCTATCGCAAAAGAGAATAAAACACTTGTGAACCTATATTTATACAGGGTGTTCCATAATGATATGCGATTATTTAAGTGTGTGAACTACATGAAAAATTAATGTTAGTTTGCTCTATAAACTATGGTCCAAAAATGTTCCATTACGAAAATACGGGGTGTTTAAGTTTTAGGAAAAAAATGGAAATTATTTAATATTTATATGTATATAATATACAGGGCTGCCCAGAAGTCCGGAATAAAATTAATATAGCCTTAACCTGTAACTTTTGGGGAAAATGCTCGGACACGTCAATTTAGTTTTATATATGCTTATGCTCCATTCCACAATAATTCGTTGATTTCCCGACCGCAATAAAATTTAACCCCAACCATAAATAAGTGCCTTTTGAAAGGGTACAAGTCCTGATTACCTACTAATTTCAATAGTTTAGGTTAGCTATTTTCAACAAAACAACAAATATAAAATAATAGGTAAGTATCTTCATTTTAATCATGTAATTAAATAGGTTATAATTTTTATACAGAAATACTAATCTACAATATTATAATATCATCTATCCCTAAACTAATATAGTGACGATAGTGATAGTGAAACAGAGCTAAATATAGAGTAGGTTAAGTTAAATATTGTATTATTATAATATTGTAGATTAGTATTTTTGTATAAATATTAATAGCTATTTAATTACATGATTAAAATAAAGATACTTACCTATTATTTTATATTTGTTGTTTTGTTGAAAATAGCTAACCTAAACTATTGAAATTAGTAGGTAATCAGGACCTGTACCCTTTCAAAAGGTACGGTGCCTACACAATAGGTATTTGTCAGGCAAGTTATTTATGGTTGGGATTACGACTGAGGGTTGTCATTTAAATTTTATTGCGGTCGAGAAATCAACGAATAATTGTGGAATGAAGCATAATTTTGACGTTATTCGTTTGTTTTTTTATAGACATTTGTCAAAGATATGACGACATCGATCTTTTTTTTTTAATGGAAACATACAGCTTGTGATACATCATTTGAAAGCTAATATCTCGTACAGTATGCTCATAAATTTTGACGCGATTCTGTCAAGCTATTTCAAAATGGCGACTGTTAAAAGTTTTAAAAAAAATCCCTATTTAAATAAGCGGAAATTATAAATCATTGTTGTCTTTATTACCTTTCAAGGTAAGAAATCTTCATTGTTTCACGTTCTGACATTTTGTGACATTTTGAACTTGTAAAATTAATTTAGGTATTTCCGAAGTATTATTTTATAATTTTCTAAACAAAAATGGTTTTGTCGGAACGGCAGCGTATCGACGTCTTGACATTGTTAGGATGTGGAGATAAAATAAGAAGTCAAAGTGAAGTGTGCACTTTATTTAATACTAGATATCCGGAAAATCAAATTTCACAGGGCACTGTTAGTAAAATATTCCACAAATTTGATGAACATGGCACAGTAAAGGATTTGCCTAGGGATGGACGGTCACGTGTTTTAGGCGACGATGAAAAATTGAATATTGCATTATCTCTGCAGGATAATCCGCATGTTTCAACAGTTTCATTGACTCAAAATCATGATACATCTAGAGGTACTATTGGAAGATTTTTAAAAGTAGAACAATACCACCCTTATAAAGTATGTCTTGTCCAAGAGCTTTTAGAAGATGACTATGATAGGCGTTTGCAATTTTGCGAAGAAATGATGAGACGGTGTGACAAGAATAATAGGTTTCCACAGAACATATTATTTTCGGATGAAGCTACTTTCTATTTAAACGGGGGGGTTAACAGACATAATTATCGTTTCTGGATTCAAGAAAATCCACGATGGATATTTGAAGCGCATACTCAGCGGCCCCAGAAAGTAAATGTATGGGCAGGTATCAATAATAACCGAATTTTAGGGCCATTCTTTTTGAAAGGAAATCTCACAGCTGAACAGTACCTGAATTTCTTAACCTTCAAGTTGAGGCCTGCTCTAGCTGTAATTTTTCCCAACGAAGTAGATCCAGATATACATAATGAAACAATTTGGTTTCAGCAAGATGGTGCTCCCCCGCATTTTGGTGTCAATGTGAGGAGATATTTAGATCAGATATTTCTAGGTCGCTGGATTGGACGACGTGGTACAATTGACTGGCCACCGAGGTCTCCAGACTTAACGGCTCTAGACTATTTTCTTTGGAGATATTTAAAAGAAAAAGTTTACTAAAATAGGCTAAATAATATTGAAGATTTGAAAAACAAAATTAGATTGGAGACACATAACATACCGGCTGAAACCATTCGAAATTCCGTCGAAGGATTTTACCATCGTCTGGGAGCATGTTAAGTAGAGGGTGGAGGACATTTCCAGCATTTGCCACGTTAAACCATCTTTTTGTTGTGTCTTGTTTTGCTTCGTTACATTTTTATTTTTTTTTGACAAAATAAATAACAAATAAACCATAACTATTGTTAAGTCACAATGTCACAAAATGTCAGAATGTGAAACAATGAAGATTTCTTACCTTGAAAGGTAAAAAAAACATCAATGATTTATCATTTCCGCTTATTTAAATAGGGATTTTTTTTAAACATTTAACAGTCGCCATTTTGAAATAGCTGGACAGAATCGCGTCAAAATGTATGTCTGTGAAAAAACAAACGAATAATGTCAAAATGTGAGCATAAACAAAACTAAATTGACGTGTCCGAGCATTTTCCCCAAAAGTTACAGGTTAAGGCTATATTAATTTTATTCCGGACTTCTGGGCAGCCCTGTATAAATAACAATGTTCTTATTTAATTAAAAACACATACTTTTGTAAAAATATAGATGTTAGACGTCCACAAACATTTCATCCAATCCAGTAGCTTATACCAGTTTTAGCTTACAGTCAATGTTTGCATATTTATAAACATCGCATTAGAGTACCTACAATAATTTTCACTTTTTGTTGGTAATATTAATGAATGAAGTACGTTGACCCAGCTAGGCAAAAAGACAACAATAAAACCATTGCGTTTCTGTGTTATACCTATATTGTACGAAAAATAATCAGGGTAATGTGATAAGAGACCTAAGGAAATTAAGTTATAAAATAGATCAATTATAGTACTAAAACAAATTACAATATACTTATGGTTATGGTTGAAAAAGAAAATGACACCTGTCAAAATTTTGGCCCAACGACTGTGATGACAAGTCCGTTCCTGACTTGCCTGACGATGCAAAGCATCTACTGTAAGTACTGTAATATGGTTTTATCAGTCTTTATTGCCTATATAAAATATTAAAATTTCATAAAATTATACAAATTGGTTCAAAAGTTAGAGCCAAAAAAAGTAAATCGCTGGGTAAAGTCTGTTCAGAGATATAAGACAGTGACTATACCTTCGAGAAAATGTCAGTATCGGTTCCTTTTTCCTCGCTAAAATGGGATTATTCACAATTTTCCATACAGTTGATGTTGGAATTTTTGTCAATGTGGCCGTTTCTTCTAACGGTGTGCTGACCGCACGTTCAATGAGAGTTAAATAAACATTGTTTATAACTTCGTTGGTTTCCACAGAATAGTGTTTTCTGCTTTTCGACGGGGTTATCTCCTGAGATACATTGGGCTCGCACATATTTTCCATGACTCACACACGATTAAATAAACGCTGTATTACAGACGAAGTAAGAATAATTACTAAGCTTAAAACTAACTAGAGTGGCTATACATACAGTCTTTAGAACATAATTTGTTTTATGGGATTAACACTCTCATTTTAAATCGGGTAAAAATCGGTTTAAAATCACCAAACTATTACTTTAATAATGAAATTACGTCTTCCGGATTTGCAGTTTGACCTGCTCTATACACTCAGGACAGTAGGTATATGCCAATACTGTTAATATCAAGTTTTCTTCGAATGAAATATTTTAGATTCCCTAGGAAACACCCTGTGTGGGCTCATCAAGAAGTTAATATAGACTTTTATTTAGAAAGTTCTTAATCTACCGTTTTCTGCTAAACTTTCTGATTATACTGCGACTGTTTACGTAAATAGGCCATTTAGGTCCAATCTTATATATTTTTGAAATGAAAAAGTTGGCGCCGTTACAATAACTTACATGGGAGTCCTAATTTTATTCAAGGCTATAAATATTAAGTAAGTTTCAGCAAAAACGATTAATAGTTGGGTTTCAGCTACAACCTTAATTGAGAAATATTTTGCTATATCGCGTGCTAGAGGGGTAAAGATCTTTTTTTTTCTACAATTGGGCTTAAATTATTAACAGAATTGTTCACCTTGTTTTTGTAGTGTGTTTACCACTCAAAGATAAGTAATTTAAAAGCAGACGATTTGTTTTACGCACAGTCTAAACAGTAATAAGCAAAAAAACGGATCATAAATAATTATTTTGCAAAAGAAGTTAATTGAGTAAGTGATTATTAATGGGCTTGTGTAATATTGACCTTCAAAAAGTGCCGACAGACTACTAAATAGAAGCCTTGTAACTGACCTATAGTTTTGTATTTTTATATTACTCAACAAAGTATGTACTTGTAATTTTTTACGCCTATTTCACGTTTTAACTTCAAGCTGATTGCTTAAATTGTTCAAAAGATAATCGGCAGTGATATACAGATAGACGGACGGAAATCCTACTATATTTAAAATTGGCTTTGTTGTTTTTTTGCCCACAAATTTAAAAATATAAAGTGTCATTTAACAAAACCACTGTTTATCTGTACATAAATTCGGTAACATTGTGTCAAGACTTGTTGTATACAAATATGTTTGATATAGACCATCATCAAGCAAGGAAATGATATTTTGGACAAACAAATTCAGGAGCATTATATTATTGATCTTAGGAATAAAACCACCTGTACATTTTGAAGTGGCATCCATGAATATTTCCTATTCCCAAATAAAAGATACACCCCTGATTTTTATAAATTAAAATTTCATTCTTACCTCGGTTTTTCGAATTTTTCTTCTGGTCCGCTTTATCCATGTTCCTTTAGTTGATGTGTTTCTGAAACAAAACATGTTTTATTAATATATTAGTAACATTTGTTAATAAAAGCACCTAGGTGGGAGGGTCCCCTCCTTTGTAAATATAAGATTAATAATATGAACAAGAGGATTTGTAAAGTGATTATGAAGCAATCTTGTTACTTTGGAGGACACATTGTCCATGCCACTGAAAGAGTTATTTTTTAGACTGTTAATGTGCTTAATAATTCCATTTTTAATTTGAAATGGCACAGAAAGGTTATTTGCCCTTTCAGACATTTTTTTTCCCGATTGTCACAAAATAATTGTTGCAAAACCTTGCAATCTCTCTCGGGTCAGTAACTAGTGTCTATGTCATATTTTATTTAAATTAGATTCGTGTTAGTAATGTCTTCATTTGTTATTTCGGTAATCTTTATATTCAGATATTTTACTAAGACATGTTCATTTAAACAAAATACCACATACGCATCACCAACGATGCAAGATTTCACAAGTAAATATTTGCACCTAAACCTTATCAAGTTCCAAAAGGCCACCCTAAAAGGCTTGTTTTTTTAGGACAAGTTTACGAGGGCAAATTCCAAGCCCGCATAGTTAATTAGTTACCTCGACGCTTCTCTAGTTTTCTAGAAAATTAGGAAAAACACCCTCCAGCTTTCTTGTGTGAATGTCCTTAAGGGCTTATTGAACTTGTTTGGGCGAGTTCTGACTAGGGGTGTTAGTCTCGAAGCTTTTTTCCAATCCCGGAATCCCGGAATCCATTTAAAAAAAAAACAGTAGATAAAACAAAACATTAAATATTTTTAAAAAAGCAACGTAAAAAAATCAGTGCATCTAGAGCAGCTATACTCTAAGTGTGTTCCGCGGAACCCTAGGGTTCCGCGATATCTCTGTAGGGGTTCCTCAAGAATTTAGAAAAAAAATCAAAGCACCTCTCTCTGGTCGAATGTTTTGACTCCGCGGCCGCGCGTAGGTATATTTATTTATTTATTTGTATTTGTATAAACATGTGTTACAATAGCTGGTACAATATCTCATAAGTTTGGTATCAACATGTATACTTGTATACTTGTGAGCGCGCAGTCCCTTTGATAAAAGCCGCCTCTGAATTGTTTACAACGCAATTTTTATATTTCTCTTTTTATTTTTGCTTTTTGTTTATCAAAGGCGCCGACTCGAGTATTTTCGAGAATATTCGAGATCGAGTCTAGGACTAAGTATAAAAGCGGCGATCGCGCGTCGCGCCTCGTCAGTCAGTTCGTCAGTTGACGATTAGCGTTCGGAGCGATAAGTTCCTACCTACCTACTTACAAGCTCGCTAGCGAGAAACTAGTGTTCATTGTTCTACTGCCTGCTGTATTCTGTTGTCTCAGTTTTATACATTTCTTCATTGTACTAAACTTAGTCTCTTATACGCAGTAACGATTGTGCATTATTTAGACCCCACCATCCTGACGTGTAACATTATAAATAAAGAAGAATAGAACGTTGGCTTAAAGGTGTTAAACGTGTTGCAACAACATCTTCTAATGACGCTGAATGTTCAAAAGCAGTACGCGCGGAGAATATAGCAATCACCGATCCAGACGATGATGCCACGACGTCAAGCTCGACGGTTTCAAAGACGAAAAAAAGGAAGTATGATGAATCATATATCAGTTTCGGATTTGTTGATTCCAACGGCTCACCTCTCTGCATGCTATGTAGTAAACTGCTTCCTAATAGTTCCATGGCACCTGCCAAATTGCGCCGACATTTACAAACTGTACACCCCGAGTCTAAAGACAAGAATAAAGAATTTTTTGTTCGTAAAAAAGATCAGTTATTGGAAAGTCAAAAAAATATGATGCATGTAACAGAAACTATCAACGAAAAGGCCACGGAGGCATCATATTTAGTTAGCTATCGCATTGCACAAGCAGGTGAAGCGCACACTATCGCTGAGAATTTAATAAAGCCATGTGTATTAGACATAACAAAATGTATGCTCGATGAAAAATCTGCAAAGCATCTTTCTACTGTGCCGCTATCAAACGATACTGTTTCACGGCGAATCCATGATCTGGCAAGCTACGTCAAACAAGAACTAGTTACACGTCTACAAAAAACACGATTCGCCTTGCAAATGGACGAGTCAACTGATGTCGCTAGTTTGGCTATCTTGCTGGTTATCGTGAGATATCCATATGAAAGTTCTTTTGAAGAAGACATGCTTATGTGTTCACCGCTGCTCACAAACACTACCGGGGAAGAAATTTTTAATAAAATAAATATATTTTTTGAAGAAAATAATCTCAGTTGGAACAATTGCATTGACATTTGTACAGATGGGGCCAAGGCGATGACAGGTAAAACAGCAGGAGCAGTGTCACGAATAAAAAATAAAGCGCCTAATTGTAGTTCCAGCCATTGTATTCTGCATAGACAAGCACTTGCGATGAAGCAAATGCCGTCAAATCTAAAATTAGTTATGGATGAAGCGGTAAAAATAATTAATTTTATCAAATCACAACCACTACAATCCCGATTGTTCTCATTATTGTGTGAAGATTATGGCAGCAAACATAAAACACTGCTGCTCCATACAGAAGTGCGATGGCTGTCTCGGGGTAAAACTTTAACAAGGCTATTTGAACTTAGAGCCGAGTTACAAATGTTTCTTTCAGCAGATACTTCTTTTAGTTTGAAGGACCGTTTGTATGATAAAACTTGGTTGTTCCGATTGTCTTTTATGGCGGATATCTTTCAAAAACTGAACGAATTGAATTTATCATTGCAAGGTAAACAGACAACAGTGTTTCAGGCCAATAATAAAATAACTGCCTTCAAAAGAAAATTAGATTTTTGGATTATTTGCGTTGGTAAGAAAGAAATAGAAAGCTTTACGTCACTCAGTGAGTTTGTTAGCGATAACGACTCAGAAATGTTTCAAGATGATGTGTTTGAAGAATTGGTCCAATATCTCAGTTCGATGCGCGCATCTTTTGAAAAGTATTTTCCCGAAGAACAGAATACAAAAATGAAACTGAATTCATGGATTCATAATCCTTTTTTACCCAACTTGGAAAAGCCCGAAAGTATGTCAAACGAGATATATGAATCTCTTTTAGAAATGTCATCAGACACAAGTATGGAGTCACTGTTCAAAACGACGCCTCTCAACGATTTTTGGTGCAGAATCCGTGATGAATATCCAATGCTTGGCAAAATGGCTCTGAATATTCTTCTCCCGTTCCCAACAACATATTTGTGCGAAACAGGATTCTCAACCTATGCAGCCACGAAAACAAAATATCGCAATAGACTGGACGCCGAACCTGATATGAGACTTCAACTGTCTTCTATCAAACCTGATATCAACCAATTGATGAAAAATAAAAAACAGTTTCATACCTCCCATTAGTTAGATTTTTTCTTTTTTAATATCTTCTATTATTGTACTTGCCATGTGGTAAAGTAAGTAATAATTAGTAACTGTTACATTGTACTTGTATTATGCTTATTAATAAAGAATACACTTTTAAAAACTATTGTTTTATTGTAGGGTTCCATCAAGTATTTTGCTTCCCAAAAGGGTTCCGTCACCAAAAAAGTTTGAGAACCGCTGATCTAGAGTGTCATCTTCTAAGCTTGATCGTAACTTGTTGCAAATTTGACCTGCTGACGAGAAGCAACGTTCTGATTCAACACTTGTTGGGGGTTTTATATAAAATATAATTTACAATAAAATTGTTAACTTAGTTTTAAAATAAATATTTAAAACACATCGGATCCTACGATTTTAAAGAAGCAAAATTTTTCCCGCTCTCATTTCTTCAAAAAAAAGCTATTTGTTTAGTTTTTGCAAGACCCGGCAACAAATTCTCGGTGATAGTCCCGAAAACAAGATACATTTTTATTAATTGCGACCAAATTACTATGAAAACAATAAAAGTTCAGGTTGGTTAGATGTGTCCTGTCGTCCCGGGACAAGATTTCTTTTGATGAATACCGAGGCCATCTCGAGACTAAATACCGGAAACCTTAATTAATGCATAACTTAATCGGAAAAATATTGCCAATAAAAGACGTTTAAAAAATATGATTGCATATTGCACTGGTGATAATTATATGCATCTGCATTTTAATGGTCCATAAAATTGCACCTCTAATCGAAAGTGGAAGTTCATTAGGTAAAAAAAATCGTTTTAAATATAATTATTTATTCGGAAGAAAGATAATTCCGCCGAATAATGTTGAGTTTAATTAATTTAAAGTGATTCAATTAGTATTATTATGCCGGTAAAATATAAACATGGTGCAGCTAAAACCCCAATAATTATTGATTTAGAATCCGCTGTTCCTAGTTAAAACCTAGAATATTATGGATATAATATTGGCAATATTTTATTAATTTTAACTAATATTTAATATATTTTTATTTGTACTATTTAGGTATTTATTGATAAAGTTAAATTATACTGGATAAAACATTAAAATTTAATAAAAATAGCTGTCACAATATTAAATATTTTAATCAGAACGGACAAAAAAAAATCACTCGTTCCAAAAATCGTATAAAAAAAGCTATGTTCCATTTAAAAAACACCTTATCCATAGCGTAACTCTTTTGTTTCTGGTTCAAATAAATTTTTGGTTTCATTTTTGAATGCTGCAGGAAAAAGTAGGTACATCGATTGGCTATTTTGGATTTTTCTTTAAATACAAGGAAGCTCAAAAATGAGCCTCTGTTCAGTCCTCGTTGGAAGACCCTGTACATGTTCCCTACATGAACCAGTTTTAACAAAAGTATTAGGTCAAAACTAATTTTAACTAGGAAAATTAATGGGGTTTAACATTAACATACTTATTATTATTATTATTATTTCAATTCATAAATGAGGTGATTATTAATCTGCTTCTAATTTTACTTCTTTACACTTTCTAAAATGATTCAAACAATTGTTAAAAATAGAATGATTTCTTTTATAAATAAAAATAATATTTTAAATCTAAACCAATATGCATTTCAAACAATTACAAATACTAATGACGCTATCTTTTCATTACTTGAATATCTTTATTTTAAGCTTAATAAAGGAGATTTTGCCGCAGCAATATTTTGTGATATTTCTAAAGCTTTTGATTGTGTTAACCACGACATATTAAGGGAGAAGCTTGACCTTTATGGGTTTAGAGGAAGTGGTTTAAATTATATTTATCTGAAAGATCTCTAGTAGATTGTTAAATCGAATGAAATAAAAAAATAATAACCTTTGATATTTTTATTATTCTATATAAACGACTTTGCGGCAATTTTTATAAATGGTAAACTTATCATGTTTACAACAATAATTAGGCATAGTAAATATTGAATTAAATTAATCAGAATAATGAATGAAAATTTACCAAAAATTAAAAAGTGGTGTGACTTTAATCTACTTTCTTTTAATATCACTGAAACCAGCTTTAAAATGTTCAGTTAATAATATTTTTTTTGACAATCTTATAATTAACAACCCTAAATTCTTGTTATGAACACATAGAAAAGTTATGTAGAAAATTAGTTTCAGCTTGTTATGCCCTGAGAGTACTTTCTCATGAAGGAAATTACAGTTACTCGAAATGTTTATTTTGCTTTAATAGAATCCCTTTTGAGATATGGAATTTGCTTCTGGGGAAATTCATGTCAGTTTCTTTCTAATTCTATTTTCATTTCAAAAGAGGTATCAGATATTTGTGCAAAGCACAAAAAATTTTAACAGTAACTTTAATTTTTATATTGGAAATCGTTTGTGTTGATTAAAAAAAAAACAGAAATAATATTAATTTACCTACTTCTAATACAAGACAATACTTTATTACTTATATGTTACATATATATTCGTCTTGTAAAGAAATCTATAATTTATGAGCCTAACGAATTTTTTAATTATTATCCAGTTTATCTAAAAATTTTGTCGATAAAGGTTTTTCTTTCCGACAATAAATCATTTTTTGACTTTGACTTTACTACTTATAAACTGCAAAATAAGTAAATTTATCTCGGATCTCTGACTACGAGTTTCTTCCGTTACAGAAATATGTATTCTCCGTTTTTTCCATCCTTGCTCTTTCCCTAGACGCCTTACAGTTTGCTCAGTAGGGCTGTGCCACAAAAAAGCCTAATTTAAGCTTGAATCCTAAACATTTCTTTACCTCATAATAATGACCACAGAAAAAACAGGGGCTAAACGATACTTAACACTTTTCAACAACAGTACACCCATATTTGCACTTGGCCCTACATCCCAGTTTCAAAATATTATTGATATGAAATAATGACGGAATAATATACAATGATTTTAATCGTTCTGCCACTCGAAAGGTGCAGTAATTTTGCAATTATAAAGTATTCTTTTGTTTTTTACGCTTGGTAAACTAAACATATTAATAATTTCATCATTAAAAATTATTAAAAGCCCGAAACTTTGAGAAATGCAGTCACACTAAATTGCATATTTCTTAGAAATTCTAAAACAGACGTACAGTCATGCTCTAAAATAGTTTTTGTTAAACATTGACGGACAGACAAGGGTATTAAGGCTTGTAGATAATTTTTTTATAATTACGAAGGCCATTAAAACTTGCAAATCATTACTAAGAAGGGTTATATTAGATATATCTGCATTATTTTTATGTTTGACCTTTTATAATAAATTACTTTTGGATGTCGGAGTTTTTCCATTAACTCAGATTAGAGCTCCATTAAGGATTAAGGGGATGTACCTACCTACTATGCTCTGCTTTCCAGGCAGTTAATAAATTATTAGAGGAAAAGTTCAAACTCCTCAAATTAAGGTTGGATGTATTTTTAATTTGTTGGTTGTTTTGTAAATAACATATTGCAAAATTTAAGGTAAAATATTTAACATGATAGTTTGAAAAGCAAATTGTAACACATAACCATCTTAACGAGTTATCTGGAGCCTGATAAAACTTATCAATTAATAGTCACAAATAATAATCAATAATCAAGGCAGCTTCGTGCAGGAAAAATATTTCTCCTATCAGCTATATACATAGGTGACGTACAAAGATTTTGTCTTTTAATATCCTGGCTCATACGTCACTAAGTGACAACCTTGACCCAAACACCATATTTTATTATGTACAGATTAGGCTAAATATTTTAAAAGAGACACAAATTTATTTGTTTTTAGTCTTAGTTATAGTTTATAAGCCTTTGCATGTAATAATTACTAATTAAGCTGTTTGTGAAGTGTACCATTCAATAAATAAAAAAAAAATTTAAACCCCCAGTGTTTTTATTTACCTTTAGCTAAAACGGCACTACTCAGCAGGATCTTTGTATTGGTTAACAAAGTACTGACTCTGGGTCGACACTAGTGCAACTGATCATAATCATATACGAATTGCGACCACCTATACGAACCAAACAATAAATCACTGACCAGTGTTAAATAGGAAATAATTATTCTGTATCGGGAATGAATGGGAAATATTGCCTTTTTAATCAGGGAGACATCGTCGGAAATTTGAAATCTCATACATTTTTTAAATAGTGATTATACTAAATAATCAAGTACTTGATACAGTGTTTATTAAAGTTCCGACTCATAGTTACTTTTAAGGAAAACGCTGAAACAATTCATTTAAATTGTTGTTCATCTTTCTGTAATATTTTCAGCCTCCTCTCTAGAACCCCTTAACATCAAATCTAGTTACCTCAACTTTTTTTTTTTAATTACAACCTAGGTCACATGGGGGCAAAAACTGAATCCCATGCAGGGCCGTAACCAGGTGATATTCTACTATACCAACCACGCGCAAAATAGGAAACGGGATTCAAAATCTCTAGGAAGAAGCGTGTGAATGTATTTCGGTTTATATGGATGAAATTTATTTATTTTTAAAATATTATTAGCAGTAGACTTTTTGACGTCAACTGGAATAGTTCTTGACAATTTTCTTAAAGAAATTTTCGGGTCTTCAATAACCGCTTGCATTAAATTGAGTTGCTTTTCTTCTGTTGTGGACCATTTATTGTGTTGTTTCTTAAATACATTTTCGACGGAACCAGTAGCTTTAAATTTACTCATTACGTTTGCTATAGTGGCGCTACATACCATTTTGTCAGGGTGTCTAGTATTAAATAAGAGTGCGGCTTCCCTAATAGGTTTATAGTGATCTCCGACGATAAGTACTATTTCTATTTTCTCCTGGAGCGTTAACTTTACAACCATGACGAAACTAACGAAAAACTCTTGTTAATAAGTCGAAAAATAGTAAACGATTTTTGACTAACATGTCAATATTCGTTACTATAGTATTGCATATAGTTGTTGCAAAATTGTTGCAGGTAACTGGTTAAGAAATAAAATAAAAAAAATATTTTATAAAGGCATTTTGATGGTACCCTGTAAATTAAAATATTTCAACGAAAAATTGTATCTGACCACGCTTTGTAGTCCTTAGTAAATGCTGTGTTTCTATATTTTTTTGCCGCCCTGTACATGATATCTTAAGTTTTGATATGTCAATATTATTTGCGCATTAAGCAGAACTTTTTATAAAGAATAACTTTTTTTCGTAAAATCCACAATAAAGAAAATTCCCATATGTCTAGAACTTTTTTGGACACGCTGTATATCAAGCCGTTTTCTTCGGGTTTGCCAAAATCGCGGTAGTCAGTAGCGTACACTTTCAAAGATATAGTTCTAGGGGCTATTATTAAATTTTTGCACTTTTCTGTATAGTTCTGGTCTTTTCAGGTTAGGTCAATTCTGGTCTGTTCAAGTTAGGTCAGTTCAGGTTAGGTCTGGTTTTTTTCAGGTTCGGGTTAGTTCAGGTTAAATAAAAATAATAATAATAATAATAAATAAAAATAACTATCTGGTGAAATATTTAGTAAAATTTAATTCCCTCCATTTCCTCAAAGAAAATTAGGGCACATTTTTTTAAATGCCCTCGAAAACTGTATCGGTATCGGATGTTTTGCATTTCCGCAAGAATATCTAATTTTCCAGAAGAAATTCTCTAAACAATATTGATTTATATGGCGTGTTAACAAAAACTTATAATCGTTTTCGTCTTTTAATATTTTCCATGGATTCCATTTTGAGCTTTTGTTATACAGGGTGTTTCCTGACCTCTCTGAAAAAATTAAGGAGGTAAATCCTCGAAATACAGGGTGTTAAAAAAAATTTTGTATTTTTTTTTTCATTTTATTAATTAATGCCAAACGATATTCTAATGATATTTGTTAAACATAAGGGATTATAGCACTTTACTTTGGGTCAATTTTAAATTTTACAATTAGTTCATTGGCGGGGATCTGGATAAAAGAGTAGTATTTTTTAGTTATTTTTCGTATTTTTATCATTATGTTGCGTCAAATGATACGAGTAGGCTTTGCTTCGTTCCATGGCAACCACATTTGTTTTCTCCGTAACATTTGTCTCCTGTTTAACATCTTTCAAATAATATCCTTTCGAATTATTTTTGAATTTATTTGTACTACATTACATAATTTTCATAATGGCTGAGTTTACCAATCAAGAAATGGCTCAAATTCATTTTATGTACGGTTTGGCAAATGGAAATGCGCTAGAGGCGAGACGTTTATATGCAGAACGTTTTCCTAATAGACGAGTACTGTGTTCGGAAACATTTACAAGAATGCACCGCAGGTTAGAGGAAACAGGTAGCTTTGCAAAAAGCAAAATAGGCGGCCGACCACTTACAGTTAGAACCGTACAACTTGAGGAAGAGGTCTTAAACATGGTGGAAGAATCTTCAGGCACTAGTACGAGGAAAATCGGGAACGAGTTGAATGTGAGTTACAAAACAGTATGGAGTATCTTAAAGGACTATTTACTTTATCCTTATTACGTACAAAGAGTGCAAGCTTTGTTGCCCTAGAGACTTTCCAGCTCGAGTTAATTTTTGTAACTGGTTTCAAGAAAATTCTTTAAGGGTCCCACATTTTTCGGCAAAAATACTATTTACAGATGAAGCGAATTTTTTCAGACAAGGCACCATAAATTTTCACAACAACCATATTTGGGCGGAAGATAATCCTCATGCTATCATCGAAGGACATCAGCAGTATACATTTTCTTTTTAATATTTGGGCAGGGATTATTGGAGATAGCTTAGTTGGACCGTATTTTTCTCCAAATCGACTTACTGGTGATATCTATTACAACTTCCTTAGAGATGAATTGCCAGAATTGATGGAAGCAGTGCCATTAAGAACGAGAACTTTGATGTGGTTCATGCATGACAACGCTCCCCCTCACTTTGCAGTGTTAGAAACTATTTAGATCAACAATATCCTGCTCATTGCATAGGTAGGGGAGGACCTCACCCATGGCCACCCCGTTCGCCGGATCTGAATCCATTGGATTTTTATTTCTGGGGTCACCTTAAACAACTCGTTTATACTACTCCTATTGAAACTGAAGAAGACCTTCGACTGCGTATTATTGATGGTTTTAATACGATTCGCGCCAGTCCCGTATTTTCCAACACGTAAGAGACAATTTAGCACGTCGCCGTCGTGTACATGGGTGTTTACTGGCTCATGGAGGACATTTTCAGCTATTTACTTGACTTTTGTTCGTGTGAATTCATTATTAAAAGTTTTTAAATCAATTATTAAAATGATTTATTATTGCTTTACTAATTTTTTTTTAACACCCGGTATTTCGAAAAAGAAGCGACATGCGAAAAATTTTTATACCACATTTTCGTCTTAAAATAAGGTGAGGATTCACCTCCTTCATTTTTTCAGAGAAGTTAGGAAACACCCTGTATATTTTTTATTTAATTTTTTTTTTGTTTCTTTTATGGTTTTGGTTAAACCTGGCCAACGTCTTTTTTATTTATAAATATCTTAAACAACCGCTAAATAAGAGCCCCTTATGAATCTTTTTTAAAATTTTTGAGACATTTTTTTGAAAAATAATAAGATTAATTCAGTACCTACCCTACGTACCTGCCAGTACGTCGTGTTGTCTGTTTGACAAATTACAAAAAAAATGAAATACAAATAAAAGTGTATCTGAAATGATCTTTTCTATTAACCAGATCTAATTCTGTCACTCTCCAGACTTTCATCACAAGCAAAATGTGTTCCGCAGAATTTGTGTCGTCCCCAATCATCGATTTTCCTCCATCGGAGGCGTATTTGGCAACAGGAGTAACTTTTTGATTAGATTTGTTAGGACAACTGTAAACATACTTCTTTTTTTACCTGAGCTGAATTAAAATAGGTGTTTTTTCGATTTTCAACGGTAATTTTGATTCTATTACAAATGAAAATAGACTATTTTGTAAAATTCAGTTATGTATATGTCGATATAAAATACATAATTTATTTGTATACACGTACTTAAATGCACTTAATGATGAACAAGATTTAGTTTCAAGGCGGTATGGATATAATCATTTTTTACACAGGGTGTTCCTTTGATATGCGAATATTTAAGGGTGTGAATCTACATGAAAAATCAATGATACTTTGTTTTATAAACTATGGTCCAAAAATATTCCGTTACGAAAATACGGGGTGTCAACGTTTTAGGAAAACAAAGGAAATTACTTGAGATATTTCAGTGATATTAAGTATTTTTTCCTCAAACTTTAACATCCCGTATTTTCATAACGGAACATTTTTGGACCATAGTTTATAAAGCAAACTATCATTAATTTTTAATGTTGATTCGCACCCTTAAATAATCGCACATCATTAAGGATATAGATAAAAAGGTAAGACAATGGATTACATATCGACTATACCTAAGTTTATGATGTATATAGCTGTTATTTCAAATAACATAGGAAGCAAAAACAACGACAAATAATATCGGCGCCAATCGCCAATTGCGGCTAGGCCTACGAAGTTGAATTCCAAAGGGAAACTAAAATTTATGCTTTGTCATCTAAACAAGAAACACCAATAAAAAGGAAAATATTTTCTTTACGTTCCAGCGTCCCGGAAGGCCCATATATTCCCACTTTTCCGCCCTTTTAAATACGAAGTAATCCGATAACAGAAAAAATATAACTCCTAAATGGAAAAAACAAGAGTACAGAACGGATTATATTTTTATGTGAACACGGAAAATTCTCGGGACACGTGTAGCTTATTAAAAAGACTGTTTTCTTATCCCTATACTTTCCCGCCAAGCCTTGACTCCCACGCAAACAAAACCGAAACAAATAGATCTAGTTAGACGAAAGAAAATTCGATATTCAAATATTTGTGGATTTAGTATCTGCACATCTAGGTCACTAGGTATTCACAGGAATTAAATGCATCATCTTAGCATATTAATTTTATTTAATCTTGAGGATTCGCCCCGGCTTCACACGTAGCTGAGGAGCCTCTCCCAGGTTGACCTTTTGGTCACGCCACTTTGATATAATAGCGTATTTTTTTATTGCAGCACAACAATAACTGTGACAAACAAGGTGAATCAAATAAATAGTGATGATATTAAAAGTGTTTACCTACTTTATAAAATAGAGTGTTTTACTACACATATCGCAAAAATTCAAGGGTCGATTCCTTGGGTAGTTTTAAGAATATTTGGTCCAAAAGATGTGCACATTTTTTTTCGAGCTTTACCTGACAGAACGCTTGCTTTTCAAGTCTGAAAAATGAATCGGAAGAAACCTCACCACGGAGAGGCTTACAATTTTCGTGATACATCATTGGAATGGGATACTAGGGATACAGAAGATAATCTTTCTCTATCTAAGATAGCTGAAGTGTAAAGATGGGAGACTTGGGCTTAATGATCGATGAAGAACTGCGCTTTCGTGAACGTATAAGAAATCTTTACAAAAAAGCATTCGCCTCACTTAACAAACGTTTATATAGTAATTGTCACGTACTACCTACTCAATTAAAGAAAACTCTTTGGTGTTATGGCACTTCACTTACTGTGACTTCATCTATGGACCGTGCCTCTGCGAGGAGGACAGATACAAAGTGCAGAAGGTGCAAAATAGTGTTGTAGATTAATTTTTGGTCTTAAGAGGTTTCACTGTTTTTAAATTTCCCTTAAAAAATAAATATCTTTACAATATAATTATTTATATTAAATATAATGTCTGAGAAACTCTACGCTAAATATTACATGGGAAATGAATTCAATTTTATAATCTGGCAGGTGAAATGGGGTGAGCCCTTACTTGGGGAATACATAAATTTTCGATATTTGCGAAATGTTCGTTAAGCCAACCTTTATTTAACCCTTTTGTGTGAGGTCACGTTAAGCTTCTCCCATAGCGCAAGATTTGGTCTTTGTCTTACTAATAATTAATGTTTTCTCAATTAGTGACTTTTGAATTAGGAATTGCCTGCAATACCTTATTGGTTTAAAAGCAAGTCAAGCAAATGTATGAATAAACAGTAACGTTGAAAAATACTCTGCAAAAAACGTCACACGTACTTTTGCTATTATCTGTTCCTGGACATTTCGTTTGTTAGATGTTTTTTTAGTCTATTTTTAAAGTCGTTGCTAAGGGGGTCTAGAGGGTTAGCGGAAGGGGAGTTAAATAAAGCCCTGCGTTTATTCTTAAAGAAAGAGAAGGATATCAAGCAAAATTGATTTTGAAAACCAAATTTTGATGCGCTGTAGTTTCTTTATTTTTGAGTTTTTGAAAAATCTAGGTTAAAATTGTGTCAAACTGATGAATATTACCAATAAGTAAACAAATACAAATTTATTTTTGTTGTTTACAAAATTAACAAAGTAAGAATATAGAGAAAGGAAAATAAAAATTATAGAAATTGCTGGAATTGGCCAGTGTCATACTCCAAGCATAAATTCACGTATCTTCATATGTTCGAAAGCGTTGACCAGCATCTCTGGGGAAATAATAAACCTCTGTTTTAATATTATCTATATACAGGGCTGCCGAGAAGTCCGGAATAAAATTAATATAGCCTTAACCTGCAACTTTTGGGGAAAATGCTCGGACACGTCAATTTAGTTTTATATATGCTTACATTTTGACGTTATTCGTTTGTTTTTTTATAGACATTTGTCAATAGGGATTTTTTTAAAACTTTTAACAGTCGCCATTTTGAAATAGCTCGACAGAAACGCGTCAAAATTTATGAGCATACTGTACGAGATTTTAGCTTTCAAATGATGTATCACAAGCTATGTTTTCATTTAAAAAAAATCGATGTCGTCATATCTTTGACAAAAATGTCTATGAAAAAACAAACGAATAACGTCAAAATGTGAGCATATATAAAACTAAATTGACGTGTCCGAGCATTTTCCCCAAAAGTTACAGGTTAAGGCTATATTAATTTTATTCCGGACGTCTGGGCAGCCCTGTATAAGTATTGTAAAACTCTCGATTGTTGAAACTGTTACAGTTCTGGAACACATAATAAATAATTCAATGAAATATGGTATCGACCCTAACCAACCTAAAATTGCGAACATAAAACCTCTCTACAAAAAAGGCTGTTCAAAAGATTCAAATTATTTTAGACCAATAAGTTTACTTCCCAGCTTTTCAAAGATTTTTGCAATGCAAATTTTGAATCCGTTCTGAGATATGGCATAGGCACTGTTTTGGAGAAGTAGCGCTGAGGTACAAAGAGTTTTTGTAATACAAAAAAGAACAATAAAGGCAATCATCCTCATCACAGAAAAAGTCCTTATTACATGTGTATCAGACTTTACAACAAAATGCCAAATAATACAAAATCTATTGAAAAACATTGAAAAAAGTGTTAATAGAGACTGAACCCTATTCATCAGAAGACTTTTTAGACGAGGAATGGTAACCTATTCCATTTTCTTACGTCCTTTCATTTTATCTCTTTTTGTACAGCATAATTTGAAGTAAAGTATTATTATTATTTTTATTAAAGCATAACTGAATGGGTACCAAACGATAAATACATTTCAAATCATCGGAAAACCGGGAAAACCAATTAGTGAATTACTCTCGCTTATGGCTTTTGGAGTATAAAGGGGGATTGCAAAATATCGAATTTCTTTTTAATTGCAAACTGTAATGAACGTCAAAATTCGTTCTTTGGTAACCTAATATCTGATCCACGAAAAAAATACCATAGACACAGGCGGTGAATATCCAATTTTAAACTTTACTTCGAATGGAAATTCATGGAAGTTTTCTTCAACTTTTGACGTAATATTGTATTTCCTTAGAACATATCTAGAAAAACATTGTAACATAGGTAAATTTTCAATTTTAATAAATTTTCTTAGAGGAGACCCAAACCAAAAATATAAGATTTTTTAACAATTTCCCAAAAAGACCCAATTTATAGAAATCATTGAACATTTACTATAACTTTTTGATGAATTCCCCCAGGATACACCTATAGCAGGAAAGTAATCACCAAAATTTAAATCGATTTCATTTAATATTAGAAAAGTTTATGGCCATCCAAGTAGAGTAAACAATTCATTTTTTTTTAACTTGCCAACATGCAGACATTTAAAAAATTCATAGGAATTTCCCTACAATTTTCTGACGAATTCTTTTAAAAAGCATTGAACTATAACTAACTAACCTGAACTATAAATAAATAACATTTTAATCGATTTCGTATAGTGATGTGAACAAGAGAATGTTCTGATTGTGCTTCGGCGAATATTCGCGCACAAAAAACGTTCGTTAGAATGACAGTACATGAGGGGTTGAAATTATCAGCATGCTACAGAAGAAATTGTGCGCCAGAACTTTATTTTTATTGACGAATAACATTGGGAACTTACCTATTTCATATAACTGAACTGGATTTAATCCGTACTCGTTAAAAATTTTAAGAAGTAGATCACAAATGCTTTCATCTAAACTTGAAATATGTATTTTTTACTTTTCTAATAAATTAGGGATGTTCCATGAACCATTTTTTTTTAATTACATAAATGATACGTTTAGGAATCACCTAAAAATCCTTTTTCAGGACAGAGGTTTAAAGATTTTCACCATCTTTGCCTTTCGATAAAAGTTAAAAATCATTTGCTAAATTATATTTTATTGGTTTTGTTTTATCGTTTCGGGACTTTATTTTGTAGTTTCATGATATATTTTGTGATATTTTTTTTTTACTTTGAGTTAAAAAAGAAACAACTAGATACGATTATTTGTGAGAATAAAATGTATCTGTATGTTGAGATATGTCTTTATGTTTTATGATAAAATATATTATTTATGATAGAAAAATAAGGTAACCCCTTCGAAATAAACATTTTTTATTTGAAATACTTAAACTAAAATACAAATAATGCTGAAATAAACTTGACATACTATGAAAAACAGATTAATGAAAAATAAAAGGCATCATTATGCAAATTTTAAAGCTAAATTATTATTAATTATTAGCAAAAAAACACACAAAAAGTACAAAACTTGGAAATAGGTACAAATTGAAAAATTCATGAACATTGAATAAAGGTATATTATTCTTTTAATGTGGTAGAGAACGATAAAACTTTTTATTATGTTCTTTAAGACGGATGACTGGAGTTTCTGCCACACACATACATTGTAAATCTGAATATTTTTCTTCAGAAATTTTATTTGGTTGGGTATTCGAACGATTTGGAACCACCTATCTGAGTTCAGCTGTGCCAAGACGTTTCAAAGATAAGACCTTGAAGTCATCTGCAAGATGGCTAGTCTTGAAAAAAATCTGTTGTGGGTGATTTTTTGAAACTTTAAACTCCATAATTTCAGTCCATTTCACTGGATCTCCAGTTTCGGTTTTCTTCACTGTCGGAACTCTCAACTCTTTCGCTAGTGTCTTGAAATCCAAAAAGTCGTAAGGGGCAAACAGTGTATGGATGTTGTCTTCTGGTTAGTTTTAATACTGGATACAGTTGGGATGGGATGAAAAGGTTGCAAGAATGTTGTAAAAATAGTACTATGGACAAAATCTCCCTCATTTTGTCCATGGGAAGTCTCGAAGAATTTTAAAGAAATTTCTTCAAGGTTTGTACTATGTAAAACTGTATATATAACAACATTGTGGCCATTATACTATTTTTATTTTGGCCGCTACAACCATCTGAATATAACGACGCCACTTTTATTCCTTTTGAGTCATAAAATAGCAACGCATTGTACACGCAGGTTGCAATCTCTGAAGAACCTCTTTTATTACTTTCGGCCTCACTCGAAGTGTAGCAAAAGCAGTCCTTGTTGGAAATGTTATAGAACGTGAAATTGAATACTGACAGGCGTCTTTTATAGAACACATCACTTTCATTGCTACATGTTAGGTAAATTACCTGCTGCAGATCGAAGGAAGCACACAGATATTTATTATCGTCGTCAGCTTTCTGCTTTGATTTTTCTTTCAGCTATCTAACAGCATTTTTCTCTGCAGTGTGTTTATTAAATTGTTCTTCTAATTTTGATTTCATACTGGAATCACCTGTTTTATACATAACACATAATGAGCACCGATCTTTCTTGGGTTTGGATAACCTTCGGGCAATTACTGTAAATGTAAAAAGTACATTTTCGAAACTGAAAGATCTGGGTGCAAATATTCTCTACTTGAACTGGCCCTACAATAATGGGACTCCATTCTTGGGAATCTGTCTATGTGCTTCTCTATTTCAGAGCGAATTTGTATGTCTCTTGCAATAATGGCCTCAGATTTTCGCCCCCCTCTTTTGTCTAACTCTACCAACACGGTCGGAAATATCCAACGTGTTTATAAAGAAAGTTTTGCAGACTGGAATACGGACATTGTTTATTGTAAAAAAATAACGAAGTGTTTTTTGTCTTCGTGATACTTCACTTTTTGATATCTTTTGCTTGGTATCCGTGACTTCAGTGTGATGTATAATAAATTCGCGTTGTCGGTTAATGTCTCCCAGTAACCATTGAATATCTGACATATTCAAGAATCCTCTAATGTTGAGCAAAGGCGTCCTAATTTTTTGCAAGTATCTTCCTTGCATCTCAGCTTTATACTCCTAGATTTAACAGTTTTTCCTTTAAGAGATACATACTCTTGGCCTAAATTTCTAAGGCGTTTTGAAAGTTTTCGTTTGTTAAATTTTTTCTTCTTTCTTTGACTTGATTCTCTTTCCTTTCCATTTCCTTCCACTTAATGCTGTTCAGGCTGTAAGTCCACCACTAGCTATTTTTCTGATTTTCTATTTTCATCCATCAGAAACAGGTATTACTGTAATACCACCGTAAAAAAAAAAACGTTTTACTGCACCACTCTACGGTTAAAACTAGACTAATTGCATAATATTGCCGCCAAATAAGAAACCCGGTCGATTATAATACGAGTTCTAACTCGTCAAATTGAGATACGTCGGCGACATGCACAAATTTATTTAAAAAATAAATCTCACAAACTGACCCAACTCGAGTTAGGACAGTTTGTGAGATTTATAAAGTTCACTATTATGAGATTCGTCACCGACCAAATGAGAGTTACGAGAAAAGTATACCAGATAGAGTTACGACTCTTTCTGAGATGAAAAGGATTTATATGGGGTAACAGTTTTTGGTCCTATCTCAGATTAGGGTTTCTTTAAGATACGTCACTTTGTGAAATTAACGACGATATAACTAATGTAAAAAGTGAAATTCTTTAAAAATATTTATCTTAAAATGTCAAGACTTAAATAGTCACAACTTTTTTTCTTATAAACATATTTTAAAATTATCAATATCTTTGAAAATTGTTGATATGGTTGATGCAAAACAAAAACCGATGCACATCATCAATCAGCTGATAATTGTAAGTCTGTAAGAAAACACGAGGGAATTAAATTTGGGCAAAAAGTAATAAAAGCGATATTAAATTTACTACAAACTTAAAGTATTCTTCTTTGATACGAACCCACTTATAGCAAATATTTTGTGTATTTAAGCTTGTAAAGATTAATATAATTTGAATCTTATTGGCCGATAGTTGGCAACACAACTGTAAACGGTGCGGTGGCGCCAGCTCGTTCGTTGGCTTTGTTTGACGTTTCATGGCAAACTAACCTTAATTGTTTTTTGCTTCTGTGTTGCTGTGCCGTCTATTTTTTTAAATTTTCATAAATAGCTTTAAAAAACTGTTCTTTTAAGAACAATAAAAGTGCACATACATATCTCTGTCGATTACGTTGTTTACTATTTGTGAAAAATGCCGAAGCATTTCAATAGCCAGTGCAAAGAACTTATAGCTTCTTTAATAAGCTATTTTCAGGAAGAACTTAACAACAATGGCCCATTGTTACCGTTGACAGCAGTTAGAAAAGTAAATTTAAAGAGTGTGTTAAGGTCTATCTATTTTATATCTACTTTACTAATTTTTAGCGTGTAGCAGCTGCCCTAAATTTGAATATGTCTACTGTAAGCGCAGTTTCAACAACAGTTAAGCAAAATAAATTATTGGAGTCACCTAAAAGGAAACGTTCTTATTTAAGGAGAGTTGTAAATGTGTCAAGTTTGGATATAAGTTCTATCCGTGATTCTATTTATGGAATGTATGAAACAAGTAAGTTGTATTATTCAAAAACTAATATTTTACATTGTTTATGCTTAAGCTGTAACTTTTCTTAGAACATCATGTAACTTTGACAACTTTAAGAAGCCTCTTAAAAGGAAATATGCTTCGGAAAAAAGCTGACTGAGGCGAGGGCTTATGGAACTTTCCTATGTAGCTTTCAAATGATTGGTATTTTTGAAAAAAAAATTTTAATCGATTTCGTTTGATATTAAGAAAGAGCTCGGTTGTGTGTGTGTCAAAGTTTTTACATTATCCTTCATCCACCTCGCCATATCATATTTAATTGAAAACTCGCTGGGTATTATGAATTATCAATGAATTTATCTGTGATTGTTTCTTAATACAAAGTAACAATATGATTGACAACAGGTGATGATATCGTTGGGGAATATCCATTGGATTGATCGCATGATAAAATCTAGTTTTATGTGTCAGACACGAAATTTCATTATAAAAGCGGCAGCGTAAGTATGATTTATCGAAATTAATACAGGAAGTTATATTCGCTAAATCGCCTGGATAAATATTCCTTCGTTATTTGCACAAACAAAAAAAAAACTTAAAATAAACACGTAAGGGTAAGGGTTAAACAAATAGGACATGCCACAAGTATTGGCAACACCGTTTAGGTCTCTAAAAATATGGCCATCCACCCCCCTAACAATTATCTATCTATATTAAATTATACTCTGACGTAACACATTCATTCTCTACTAAACTAATAGTCCAAAAGTCAATATTATTTTAATACATTATAATAAAGAGAGGCAGATTTACGAGTACATAGAAAAATTAGGTGATTGATTAGTAAAGACATAAGGCTTATTATCTTAATAGGATTTAAGGATTTTGTTTGGTGAATAATATTAGTCGGGTTGTGCTTTATATTAAAACCGAGAATAAAACTATTATTGGGAAGGGGGTATTTTTCTGGGGATACATGATTTGTAACAAATGTTTTTCTTTAAAGTCCAGGGATGTTAAAAATAATCGGTCAATCTAATACTAATGACTTTATTTCATACAAAAATGCAAGATACAATTGAACATGCATTAAGGTACTCATTCTTTATAGATCAACAATGGTCAAAACGATGTCCTTTAATCTCATATTTTTGTAGAAGTTGATTGTCCCAAAATATTAATATGTAGGTAGGTACTTAAACTGAATTTTTGATAAACAAAATGATTTTGACCATATGTGATTCCTATTATTAACACCGCAATTAGCAATTCATTAAAAATATCAAAGAGAATACCAAGAGCAATCAAACAAACAAGTATAATCATCACACGGATACGTATGCTTCCTACCCAGGACGTCTATTTTCCAACTTAAGAGAAGTGAATGCTCTCTCGGGAAAAAATCAAAACAGCGGTTATAAAGCCCATATTGACGAAGGGAGGTCCGGAGGAGTTTGATGGTTATAGGCCGATCAGCCTTCTTCCGGGTTTCTCGAAGCTGTTCGAGTTGGTAGCATGTAAGCGGCTTGTGTCGTTCATGGGGCACTGTGGGCTGCTTTCGAGCAGTCAGCATGGCTACATGGAGGGCAGATCAACTCGGACAGCGACGTTTCAATTCACGCACGGCATCCTTGAGCAACTGGATGCTGGATGGGATTTGGGAGTCTTTCTGGAGCTCTCGAAGGCGTATGACTGCCTGAATCGAGAACTTCTGTTAAGGAAACTAGATTTGTATGGAATCAGAGGCAATGCAATAAAGTGGTTTGGATCATACTTAGAGGGTAGAATACAGAAGACTGTAATTAGGAAGGACAATATTAACTATAAGTCTGACAGTTTGAAAAATACAATAGGAATCCCACAGGGTAGTATTCTAGGACCAATTCTGTTTATCATCTTTACCAATGATCTAGATTACGAAATTTCAAATCCTAATGCATTGCTTACTTCCTACGCAGATGATACCAACCTATTAGTGACAGCAAAAGACTCAACTGAACTGACTGACAACACGGAAAGAATTTTTTCACAAGACACCTCATGTTTTGAGAAAAACAAGCTAATAATCAATAAAGACAAAACAAACTTATTACTGTTTAGAACAGAATTAAGGAAGCTAGAAAAACCAGAAACAATTCAGATTAATAATACAGATTTTAACCTTCAAACTAAGACAAAATTCTTAGGCGTTATATAGACGAATTTTTAGACTGGACAGAGCAAATAGAATCGCTGGGAAAAAAATTAAATAGTATAACTCGAGTATAACTTACGGTCAGGGTTGGGCTGATTTAAATCAAGTGATTTAGGTAAATCACTTGATTTTTTTTTTAAATCATGATTTAAATCACTTTATTTAAAAAAAAATCATGATTTAATTTAATGAAACTATTTATTTTTAATTCAGAACAGTGAACAATATAACATATTAAAAAAATATTTTTAAAAATCAACAGTATATAGAACTTGCGCTTTTAAGAAATAAAAAAGTAGTAGGTAGGTATATAATACATCAGGTCGCGACAGGAATTTTCTTGCAAGAAGCGCGTTCTGACGATATTTTGGGTAGAATTTAGACCTACTATATTGTTAGACCGACATTAAAATAATTTGTATTAATTTGAAAAGAGAGAAAAATGTTAAATTTTTAATAAAATCAATAAAAATAAAAAAAATCAATGATTTTTAATTTTTTTAATAAAAATCAAATTTTGCCCAACCCTGCTTACGGTATTAGAGTAACATCAAAGCACGTATCGGCAAGTGCCCTGAGGATTTGCAAGATATGGGATTTTATTTTGGGGTGGAAACTCAAAAATTCAAGATATTTTTGTTATACAGAAACGACTAATAATTAGAATAGTGTACAAAATGTTATTTAGGGAAAGTTGTAGAAATGTTTTTAAAGATAAGTTTATTTTAACAATATATGGTCTGTACATATTTGATACTATTATGTTCTTTTTTAAGGATGAACGGGGGCTGCGTATGGGGAGGGGTCATCATTATAGCACTCGCACAACTGATGTTAACTATCCTGACCACCGTCTGTCCATCTTTGAAAGAGAACCTTTTATGGAGAAGTTCGCTTTTTTAATAAACTGCCTAATGAACTTAAAAATGAACAAAATGTGAATGTGTTCAAAAGAAAATTGAAAAAACTTTTAGTGCAACTTGAACCATACAGCCTAAGGGACTACATGGAGAGTTAACGCTCCTCCGACTTTGGTGACGTCATTTCTTTTTACGTATGTTGATCTATGTAATTAGAAATAAAGAAGTTTATTATTATTATTAAGTGACTATTCATATCACATAACCTGAACTAAACACGGATGCTTCTCAAGATATTATTATGATCCCGTTCTCTTAGAAAATTCCGAAAGAACGCGTATGTACTCCTAACTCTTAATGAATCTGAATAGTCATTTTCACTCTCAAGAATACGGTTTAAAAATGTTTAAGAGAAATAATTGACAGATCACTTCTCTTGATATGATCATTCTCGTAATTCGAGAATAAACGTCTAGCTGAGTGGTATGATATAAGGTTTCTCAAACCAGTTTTCTGGGAATAGTAAGATTTATTTTAAAACCTATGATACGTTTTCCCAAAGTTTCTCTAAAAACCACAAAAATATGTGAAGATTTCTTTGGATATTGCGATTTGTTTAGGTGAACATTTTTATGCCAAATCAAAAATCCTATAAGTACTTAAGGCAAAAGAAGCCTAAAAAGTTGTTTTTCTATAAGAGTCTGTTTTAGCTAATTTAAAGCAAAACCCTGATCTAAAAAACTGGATTATAGTACTACCTATGGTTGGCTTGATAATTTTATTGAATTTCTTAGTCCAAATTCGAGAAAGCCTGCTCGATCTGACAACAGCGTGAATGACAGAACACAAACACAACTCCCAAGCTACTGAATATTAGATACCACAGTGTTGCCCGTTATTTTTTTATATTTCCTTAATACTTAGTGGATTTATAAAAGTGACCTATATTAGGTTTATTTATAAATCTAAGCAAATAAAATGTATGAATATTAAAAAAGGCATCTGCATAAGATATATAAGTATCATAGAACCCATGGAAATAATGACCCAGCTGAACCTAAATCTCTAAAATAAAAAACAAAACAGGACCAACTGGCCTGAGACTGGTTTTGCATAAGGACAGGCACCAACTCTGTCAGCTGTTGAATTAAAAACAAGGTATAGCCTATGCATATGCAGCCATGTTTACTTACATTTAACAGGATTAGTGAGAATCTGGTTAGAGAAAAGATTCCTTGACAATATGCACACAAACAGTAAGAATAAATGTGTTTTAATTAATTCTTAACATAAAAGCATACAGGAGGATAATCACAACCTCGATTACTGGTTACAAAAACTGATGAAATGAGATCTATCTGAGGGGTCAATGGCAGCCCTTTAACAAGTCAGAACAAGTTTGATGACCATAACCTTTCTGGTCCTACAAATGCACATTTTTATATGTTTTTTTAATGATTTTCTTGCATTTTAAGGATGTTAACGAAATTTTTTAATTTCATAGAGGTGATCTGTCAAATTTGGAAGTTTCTTTAATTCAGGATCTTGAACTCCATCTAAAACTTCATAATTCTATTACTTTTGGGGTCACACTAATACCTAGTTAAGCCTGGCATACATCTAAACACCCTAACTTGAAAATTAAGGTAATAAATAGTTGAAAACCTAAAAATATTAATGCAAATCTTCCTTAAGCAAAAATTAGATAACCAAAAACAAACACATCTGGTTCAGGGTTAGTAGGTATTATATAAATAATTTTGTCAGTAATGGTTCTTATAAGGTTTGATAAATAAAAGATACTGTGGCAAATAACACAATTAAGATAAACTAAAACAAATAAAATTATCATCAACTAACATATTATATTGATAAGTGAGTACTGAGGTAGTAAGTAGAAATATAGGAGTTTTGCTTAAAGTACCTAACTGCCCAAAAACCAGAAAAAGGAGAAGCATTACTTGCAAATGCATTGAAAATATACATATGAATTTAATTAAATATTTCGTTACAGCTGCCCATAAACTAAGGAGGTTGTTATGTAGAATGCTTTGCAGGTACTTATTATCGAGAAGCAACTTTTTTTTAAAGCATATTATTGCAGTTTTATTTGCCTACTTCTGAACTTTGATATACCCAGCTATGAGTTAATGGGTAATGTTTGTGTAACAATGCCCAAGGGTTTCTTTACCACCAAACAAAGATAAAGGCATGGACATTTATAATTTTTAAATAAATTGGGACAATATTACATGTCATTATATTTCATTAAAGAATTGTTTTATTGAATAATATGTCATACTTAGTTTAACTACAAAGTTCACCTACTTCGAGGGGATTTTATGGGAAAGGTCTGGTCATACCGAGGGTTATACTATTAGCGGGTATAATTCTGATGTCAATACCTATATTTATTTTTTTATTGACTTTGTAGTTCTAGTTACAGATAATTTAAGTTGGCGGTAGTACCCTAAGTTTGTTATGGTTGTGACCCCAAATTTCATAGTTTAGACACAGCCTTGCCTTGATATGGTTTATGTTGAAATGCCCTAATCAGCTGAAAGCCTAGATATTTCTAAACCTTGAAAGTATGTAATAAAGACTCACCCTTTAACTGCTGAATAATGCTATAAGGATTGGACAGTCCGATAAAAACAAAGCATGAAAAAGTCCTTTGAACTTGAGTCACTCATAAAAATTAGATTTTTGGATAGGTATATCACATTTTGTACTATCACAGTTATTTCACAAATATCAGAAGCAGCTTAATTTGTCTGGGACGCTGACCAGAAGCACGAGTATAATCCCGAACGAGAAAAGGGTACATTAATTATTGGAACTTGTCTTGGGTTGATAACTTGTCTTCAAGTGTCATTTCAATTCCATATTCTGTGATTATATTACGAAAACGGCTGAACGCCATTACACAGTGAGACCGGGCAACGTGATTCTTTGATGTAATATTTATCAAATTTTGCCGTAAAATACAATAAAACACACTTAACCAAACCACAAAGGCGATTCACTACACAAATCTAGCCTAAAACGATCATTCTACGCTAAGAATACACCATATTCACGCACTCTTCTTCGCAAATAGTGTGTCGTGCAATTGACTTTTGGGTCAAAATAATATTGAGCATGCGCCAAACTTCCTTGAAACTCCCGTTGTCACTTGCAAAATAAAATGACCAAAATTACAAATTTCTGGTTTTTCTAAATATAAGTTTTCCGCTTAAAACAACATAGGAAATGTATTGCCTTGCCAACACTTATTCCAAACAGGACACCTTTGACAAAGAAATAAGACACCGATAATAATAATTCAGGAAATGAAGGTGTGGTGAATCATATGTTTCGTTGTCATGACAACTCCAAAACTAATAATTTTTAAATATTCCCGCTCTGGATAAAATTAAGAAAAAATATTATATTAATTTTAAAATAAATAAGGAAATTGTTGAAACAAATTGAAAAGGTAATCTAAAGTGCACGTAGCGACAATTTTAAAAGGCATACATGTGCTTACCTAATATTTTAAATTACATACTGCCTTCAATGAAATTCAATATTTTATTTGCATGTACATTTTTTAATAAACATGTCTTCAGTTTTAGTATTTATTTATCTTGATGTTATTCCGTAATAAAAAGATATTGGGTAAAAACTTGCCACAGTAGAGTTTAAAATATGCAGCCCGTTATTCATTACAGCCAAAAACCACTGAACAAGGAGGGAAGAACCATGTTTTCAATTTGCACCCGGTTATGACGTCACATGCTTAGGCTCATTCTTCTAGTAACGATTATACGTTCACGCGGACGCGGGAAAATGACAGTTTTTTTTACAGTCCGTTTTAGCTAACACTTCATTGATCGCAAGCAAAGTTATCAATATCAAGTTATTGCTGGCAACCCTGAATTTAAGAGTTACCAACAGTTGGGGTTATTTTATATCAGCCTAAATGATTTAAAAATTAATGTCTAGCCCTAATAAAACGGAGTTTCTTTCTTTCTCAAAGGCATATACTCGTTCTTTTACAATGACATGTCAAGCCTGTGGCGGTTCGATATCGCGTATCCTTAAAAACTAATAGCGAATTCCATTGGTAAAAGAAGTGCAGCACCGGTATGCCATCACTGAAAGTGCACTAGTGCACTGAAAGTGTTGCACTATTTGTGTACCAATGGTTTTCAGATTAGACCTTGAGTGCATTTTTTCTACAAAGTTCATGATAATACTCCCCAATCCTCATTGATTTTACCTACCACTGGACAATATTTGAGACAAAATAGTATTTTAAAGATCGAAAAAATCAAAACACTGTATTTTTTGACACTTTCATCCAGTTTCGGTGTAGCACGGTCTCCAAGAGCACGGGCGAAAATGATTGCACTCGGTGCAACACTTGTTGCACCGGTTTCCCAATGGTTTACAAATACTTGCACTGAAATGTCAAATTCTGCACTCGTGCCGCACTTTCTTTAGCATCTTTTAAGGCCTCTTTACACGATCATACAGTTCTCAGTTCAGTTTCGGTTTTCGTTTTATTTCAGTCCGGCAGTAGGTTAGTTCAGGATATCGACTTTTTCACTACCTTTTCTTTGTTATAAGTTTTAGAGCGTAGGCTATTCGTATTGGATTTCATCATTGCCGTTTCGTCGACTTCTTGGTATATCTCCATGTTCCTGTGTTTCAATAAGTTCTGCGGGTTCAATGTTTGCATTGTGATATCAGTGTGGGTCCGGACAGTTCGACTCTGGAACTGAAACCGAACCGAGAACTGATATGCCAATATCTTTAATTAATGCTATAAAAATTGATAAGCCAAGGCAGCCGCAAAGCCGCTATTAAAATTTTGGCTGAAACAGACTCTATCTATAACCTTTATTGTTCTGTGCTATCTATATCTATGAGCGATGGAGGAAACTAGAGTAACCCAACACTTTGCCTAAACCCTAAACTGCAAAAAAATATATCTAATAATGGTGTTAAAACCAAATATAGCTATCTTGTACTAACTAACCTGAACTAAATAAGTCTTGCTCTACTCTCTATAGCTCTAGTTGTGTTGTGTACTTGGAGGTGTCGTGTTTTGGTTTCTCTATAATTTTTATCTATGAGGAAATGAAACAAGTTTTTGAGTTCTCTGAGATGAAACTTCTGATGTTTTGTGGAGTAGAGAGTAGAGTAGATGCACTTTTGCACATAGCAGAGTCGCGGCGTTTTGATCCATTGGAAGTCCAAGCGCCCCATAGGGCAATTCTCAGCTATTTTAATATTGCTCCTTCATTCTATTTAAGTAAAGCACCGCTAAAGAACTACTTAGAAATATAGATTTTCCCTAATTGCCTCTAAGAATCCTCAATTGAAAATACGAGAATGAATGATGTGACGCAATGGTACGATCTTGTTTTACAATTTGCAAGTTTGCAAGGTTTTTTTTGTAGACCTTCGCTCCTTTAGATGAGAATTAAACTACAGCTTATTTTTACTTGGCGTTCAAGATGTTAAACGTGTTCTACCCGCAAACCCACACGAACTGCATTATAAAAGTCATGTCTGTGTCACATTGACGACCATAGAAAAACGTATGGAAGTAACTTTGTGAACAAACCACATGAAGAGGTAGGCGTAAGCACGCGCGCACATCCTTCGCAGCTGTTTCTAGTCCATACAATTCATCGAATTCACAATCCAATTGAGTTACGTTGCAGGTTGCAGAATGATACATTTATCTGTGACTAGAACACAAAAATAATTTCGTTGTTATGGCTTCAAATTACGCCTATTGCGGAATAACTACTGATTTAAATTACGAAATGAATGGTTTTGTAGTGCGGGCCAGGTAAATGAGTGAGAGCCGTAGATTTGGTTCGGGTTGTGATAGAATAGATGGAGGACAACACTGACAACGGAGGTAAATCGCGGGGTCGTTCGAATTCTGCAAGAGTACTGGTTTTTGATGAACCCAGGGCTTATTTAGAACAGAAGCAAAGATGCAGTGTTGCCCCTGTTCAAGAACCGGGAGCCGTTCAAAAACGGTACCTAACAGGTAGGTCCCTACTTATCTTTCTACTTAAAAACTGTCACTTTTAAAAACCGTCTTTTTATTTCCCTCGCGAATTTTGGTTCATGATGTCTTCACATTGAACGACTGTTAAATAATATATTTTTCTTCTGTGTGCAGAAAATTACAAAGTATTGTTTGTTTACTGTCATCAAATTTGCATACAATCTATTTTAAAGTGTAGTGAGTCATTCTTATGATGGTGCCTCAGACCGAATACCAACCCAGACTGCCTGGACCAATACTAACAATGGTTTTGATTCGTACTGGCATTCGTATTCGTATGTGAAACTTTCATATTTTAATTCTACTTACTAGATTTATTCTTGGAAGTATGTGTAACAGTCTGAGAAATGTACCCATTTCTTACAAAGGTATCACTAGTTTTTTCCTAAATTTTATTGAAATTGTGTTTACATGGATCGACTAAAGAGGTAATTTGTTCATATTAAGTAGAGCTAGCAAGGTGGTGGTAGTACGTAAGTCACTGTCCAAGGTGAATGTTATTTATCAGTTCCAAATATCATCCGGATAACTTGTGTAATATCGGGGGGGCTAACACCCACCTGAATATATAAGGTATAAGTCCTGGGGTAGTCCTGCAGGTATAGTCTGGTATAGGATAGGAAGTACTAAAGTCCAAGAGTGCTTTCGAGTAGTTTCATGGGGCGGTTGCAATATGTGAGGTCTCTGATGCCAATTTTAAAAGTGGTACATTAAGTTCCTCAATTCAATAAAAAGTTGTTTCTTATTATTTAACAAATCTTGGTGGTTCAGGCCTTTTATGCAGGCAGTAAAACATTATATTGTATTGTTAAGTAGTGCAATGTTCTGCAACATGATTTTTACACCTATTGCAGTGAGATGTTGACCCCTTTAAAAGCTTTATTTAAATAAGATGCAAGTTAAAATCCTTTATAGGTATACTTAGGTACTAATAGGGCTATCGATAATGGCAGTTGTCCATTTGATCCCTTAAATTTCTTTACAAATGATTCTAGATTCTTCTTATGGATGACAGAAATGCTAGCTGCCTTGTGGATATTTAGAAAATGAAAAACTCTTATTTTTATTGCTTTGAAGGCAAAGCTTATTATAGGTCTTTTCGATAACATTTGGGTTTTTTGTCCAACACTTAAAACAGTTCCACAATAAATTTTTAATGTTTGATAAAATATGCAGAGCCCTTATTTCTCCTTATGGGCCGTTGACATCATATTACTACACAATGCTCACCTAATCTAACCCTTATTGTCCTGTGGCACGCACAACCAAGCCTGAGACAAACTTATAACATAACCTAAGAGTGCCGTTAGTGACGTCACCGTTGAATTGCAGGTAAGGCAAAAATGATTGAAATTGAAATACAGAACATACAAAATAGGTATTTCTAAATAAAACTAGTAGGTCCTACAATAAACCTAAACATAGGGAGGTATATAATAATTCCTAAATACACAACAGAACACACACGAGATACCAAACATATTCTTAAAATAAGGAGATTTAATGTTCATTGATATAATATGTACTGAATTATTGAAAATGTATTCAACAAATTTTTTCAGGTAGAAACAAAGAGGTGTTCATAAACCAAATTTATTTGCCTCTGGAAATGTCTCATATTATTATTTGCCTTTTGAAGTGTTTCTGTGGATTCATTCAAATGTTTTCTTTTCTTAGGACAATAAAAAAAGTTGTATTAAATTTATTGTATGCCTTATTTTTGCCCAACTTTTTTAGTGTGTTATTACATCCAGTGGACCGAAATGTAATATACCAAATATTCAAAAAATACATCTGAATAGATCAGATGTGCGTTCTAAAGTTGCTTGTTTAATATGATGTTTTCCTGAAATTTCCCAATAATTTGTGTTTGAGCCAAAAATCGAACTGAAAACAGGAAACCAAATTTATTTGCTTTAAAAAGTGATTAGACGACGCGATTGTAATTTGGAAGGCCAGATTTGTAACACACATTATTAATTTTAGACATTTTTGTGAAGTTAACTACATAGTTAAAGTAGGTTTAAAGTTTTAAATACTTGGAAATCGATGCTGGTGTAAGTAATAAATTTATTGTTAACCATTACAGATTTGTAATATTATCTAGGTACCTACTACTACCTACCTACAATCTATAGAACAAAGCTTTATGTTAAAAATGGATTGCATGTCCCAAATTTTTGTCAGGTTCATAGGCACGAAATTTCCTTTTTAATTTTATTTAGGAATTCAATATCGGTTCCTATAAATTATTACTATTGCCTAAATCACAAGTGAAAATGACTAATTGATCACATTAAGTAATAGAAGAAAGTTAGTCAAGAAGTGTCTCTTAATAGCTCTCTTAATAGTAAACAAATAAAAAACGCAGAATTTAGTTAACTGTTTCGTTATATAGTATTTACAATTCCTATAATCGTTTAAACTAGTTTTAAATAGCTTTTGAAAAACTCGTTATTTGTTTCTTAGCCTATACTAGGTGCGCCAAGACAAGCTTTCATTTGGTTTTATGGAAAAATGTAAAGTTCTCATTAAGGTTAAAATAATGAAATGCAACAGCCTAGTCACTGATGTATTAAAAAAAAATTGATTATGGTCTGTTGCCTTTCTACAACTTTAATTTACACATTTTGTGTATATTATTGTTATTATTTTGAATAAAAACATAACAACTATTGAACTTTGCCAGGCAGTATCACTCTGTTTGTATTTTAAACTCGAGTATGTTTTTAATTACTTTTTAAAGACAGGACGCTTCCTTATGTTACAGGAAAACTGTAATATTTGGATTTAAATGAAATCCGCTTCATAAACATGAAATTAATTGGCATATAATTGTTTATGTTGAAGAAAACCTGTTTAATTAGGTTTAAATTCTGATATGTGGACGCTATGAGGCAAAGCACATACAATTAACTATAAAACTATAAATTACATTTATTATTTCTCTGAAGTTGGGCCATTTCACGCGAATGGATTGGACATTTTGGAAGTTTTAATAAGTTCAATGTCACTTTTGACTACTCAATTTTATTAGCGTAATTATTGTTTTAACACATAATTAGATGAAAAACAAGTCTGTACCGTATATATCATAGTTATTTGACTATAAGTACCTACGTACTTGCTAACGGGCGGACATAAGGGATAGGACACCACAAAGTGTAACAACATTTGTGAGAAATTACAATTTAGAGAATGCTTATTTATTATATTATAGTTGAAATATGATGTGATCACTAAGACAACTCAAAATATTTTGGGATTTCTTCAGACATGTCACTAAAATTATTTTGACAGGCATTTAACAAATTTAAATTTAATAAATTGGGAACTACCTTGCCTTGACAGGTGAAACTGTTTTGTATTATTTTTAAATGAGTGTAGATGTTGCTTTTTGGTTTGACATATGGGATATTTTGTAATAATAATTATTGATATACTAATTAATTTATTATGTAATCGTGGTCTCAATAATTGAATTAGGACATAATGTACATTTAAAATAGGAAAATGAAATGTCAATTAAATTTCGAGTTAAATTTGTCAAGCGATTATGTCTTAATGAACTTTTGTTAACCCACACCACCATGTTTTGTAATAATATTGTTTGATTAACCAAATGATTTATTGTTGAAAAGATTTTATGAATGTATTGTGTGAATTAAATTCATAAGTAAGGTGTACTCTCAAATCTCAGTATAAGGAAAGCTGCACATGTGAAGTAACTGCGTGATATTGTTTTAGTGCTTCTATTAGTTTTTTTTGTAAGTGCGTGTTTCAAATAGATATATGGGGGTATGGTGTAACTTTAAAAATATTATTTGATCTAATCTAACTGCTTTTTGGGTATCTATATCATTAATTAAATTTCTATCGCCATTTTGAAATGTTAAAGGTCATATTTAACTCTCCAGAGGGTTAAGGGTTGGTCTTTCCGTTAGCCAATTATTCACAGAACTGGGGTTAATTTGTATTTAGTCTAATTAAGGTCATTTTGTTAATTTAATTGGCGTTGTTGATATGGGTGTAATTGATCAAAATGATCAAAGATAAAATAGTCTTTGCCTAGAGGAATCCGTCAGTTGCTTTATTTTCTTTAGTAATCATTCAATTTCTCGCTTAGGAAATAAGCGCAAGCGATTTGAATATCCTAAACTTGTCTGTTGATACTTTCCAATGTATATAATATTATAATTTATCAAACAATCGTCGTCAATGTACGAGATTTGTTATAATATATGATTCATGTCGATGGCGATTAGAATATCTTGCGACAAAGCTGCGGGTGCTATAAACAATATTTATCAACACTGTAAACATGATTGTTGTATTATAACAACAAGGAATTTAAAATTAATTGTCATAATGTTCATAATGTGTTTTAAAAACAATTGTATTTGACCGCTTGTTCTATCCACCAAATTTTATAAAATTTAGGACATTAACAGGGTCCTGGATGGGGTTACCTATACCACAAATTTTTAGTTTTTAGACGGGAAGTCATTACTTATAAAAAAACATTGCTTATTAAAAGTATAGGATTTATCATTAGAAATTTGAAGGGCCTTTAAATGGGGGTATTACTTGACCCCTGATCCCATTTAAAGTTCTCTGAGCGTTTTTCGACAGGAACTACCTTTATTAAAATTTGAAGAACGATGGGAATAAAAAAAACGTGTTGAAAATAGCAACTTATTTATAGGCAATAATCAAAAAAATCGTGATTTTTGATGTTTTTCAAAAAATTCATGATTTTTTTCAACCCTGATTATTATGATCAATCTTCCTTACAGACGAGTCGAGTGATCAATTTATTATATTTCAGAGTGTCGTCTCCGATTATAAACACCAGGTAGATGTTTAAGAACTTGGCATTTTCAAAGTTAGGCTTCCCTTGAAAAATATATGTTCAATAAGATTGCCACCCCCCACACTAATTTCAGCCTTTCTGATCTCTTGTATTTGCCTGCATGAAAAAGACAGTAGGTATGATTGTTATAACTATCTAATCATCTTATCATCATATCCATTAAAAATTAAATTAATTTGTTGTATCACTGGTATTAGTAACGCCATCCAGGAACAATGCGATACGTGAATGAAAGAGATATTAGAACTTTTTGTCTTAGAATAACGTCAGTTTTTCAAAGTTTGTCAAAATAGACACTTTTTTAAATAATGCTACTTCTTAATAATAGTGTTATTATTATTATTAGATATCTTTATTTATTATCATTTTCGCTTACTATGACTGTAACAAACCCTTTGATAAAACTGCACACCAAAATGGACTGGGCAACTCAGTGGCGGCTTTAGGGCCCCCCCCCCCCTCCAAGGGCTCTTCTTCTCCAGTCTCGCAGCAGAAACCCGAACCACGGGCCTTACTACTAAACATATTTAACATAATACATTGGGTATTAATTATACTTATTCATTCATAATACTTCTATATGTTTTTTGTAGTTCACAATAATAATAGAGTACACATTATTTTTAATGTAATATTTACATTTTTACTATTATTTACACAAAACACTAAAAAAATCTTATTTTATTTTTAAGTTTGTTTTTTAGTTCTCTAAGTTTGGAAGAAAAATTAGAATTAGGTATTTTACCCAAAAAAAGGGCGTGGCATCCAAAAAAATTTTCGCCTACGGCGCAAAGGAGCGCCTTCGGCGCAAGAAGCCATTTTTGCGCCCCCCCCCCCCCCCAAGACCAAATCCTAAAGCCGCCACTGGGGCAACTCGACTAAAACCGAGAAAAACATTATCCAAAATACTGTTAACGTGTTAACCGTTCTATTTAAATGTTAATAGGTTCTTTAAAATTAGCTTGTTTTATTGTTCAAAATGATTTGCATCCATAGTAAAGGCATTGTGCAAAGGTGACATGGGCAAGATAGCGTATAAGGAGCACTCGGTACAAACAATATTCCTTTTAGCAATGTAATTGTTAAGTCAGTTTTGGTAATGGCTTATGATAAGCATACCAAGTGACTAATTGTGGCCCTGATTTCTTTTTAATAATGGATTTGTATCTGTTGCTAAGTACGTTACGTTTTTTATTCAAGTTCTTTTTTCAACCTTTCCTTTTCTAGATCTTCAAAATGCCCCTTCGAACTTGGTCAAATTTCGCAATTCTAATCTTGGAAAATCTGCTCCTTCCCTTTCTGCAAACATGGTAAGTACTTTTTCAACTGAACAGGCATACGAGCAGTAATTTCTAAAATAAATTTTCAACTTTTAGAAAGAAATCAGTGTCAATCGACGTAACAGTAGACCGGCTATTAACCGGCTGAGTCTAGTTGCCAACACTTCACCTATTCTACCACGATCTCACTCACCCATATGTGGAAGCCCAATAGATAGTCCAAGAACTCACCAAAGCTTCATCAACTTTACCTTTGCTCCTATCAAGAGGTACGTAAAGATCTTTAATAAATTCTAGCATATTAAGTTGGTGATTTTTATCTTACAGAATTGTTGCTGGCTACCGTGGAGATGGAAGGAGGTGGTCTGTGGCTTCTTTACCGTCTTCTGGTTATGGAACTACCCCGGGAAGTTCAAATATGTCGGTAAGGAACTTTGAATTTTGTTGTTGGGTGTTGGGTCAAAATAAACTTGCATATTTTTTGAGCATTAATAACTTTTTTCCTGTTATACCACCTACTATTAAATTTATTTTTAGAGGCCTAGTAAGTTGGTTGGTATATGGTCTCACCAGGATGTCCAATTTTGGTTCAAAAATATTTATTTATGGCGGGGTAACTCGTTAACATTGCGTTAAAAATATCAATAAGTATAGAAATTTACTAGAAGTCTACCAACTACACAATGACTATCAAAATATTGCGAGAAAATTCAGGATGAGTTGTCCGGAAGTGCTTCGTTCTGGAGATAGGTACACAGTGTTACAATTTTTAAGCGGAAGAAAAAATATGTACGCCACTGCCGTTTTCTCTTTTGATGGCACTGTTTTGTAGCCGGTTTAGTGGCTAATGTTAGTGATGCCGCCGAGACGAGAAATTCTCGTGTCTCGTCTCGTCTCGTCTCGACGAGACGAGAGTGAAATTTTTTTCTCGAGAGAAGTCACGAGACGAGAGAAGACCGTTTCTCGTCGAGAAATTTCTCGTTTTTTCTCGAATTTTCTCGTTTGTTAGAACACTGAATTTTAGGTATCTCCTAATATATAGACAGAAAAATAATGTGTTTAACGTTCTCACTCTATCGTATTGTGAAGGCATTTACCTTAAAAGAGATATTCAAGAGAACAGAATCAAATTGTCTAGCCTCTTTCTTCTGTCTATGGTTAGTAGTTGACATTTTTAAATAATTAACCAAATCTGAAAGAAAGCATTTTCGATTGAAAACGTTATAGCGGCGGTGATCTTAAACCAATTACAGTTTACATTGTATAACTCATATGTAAAAGAAGGACACAATAATTATCTAATGTTACCGCGATTTAGTCCGAATATTTCATAAACTATGAGAGATTGATATGTCAAATAGAGCATTTTCGGAAATACTTCTTTAAGTTCTTTCTCTTGCACTTTCTATTAATGTAATAAAAAAATTAAGGTTTTTCCCCGGCTTTCTGGGCTGATCCCTTTATTTAGTCGAATATTTTCCAAACTATTGCAGTTAATTATGCCCCGAATTATGCCAAAAAATAAATAATAAAAAAGGGTAGTTCCATTATGAATAAATTATTATTATTATAAATCGTTCTCCATTCTGTATCTTTTACCACCCCGTATATTTTGGACTGAAAATACCTCGGTGCCAAGTCTATTACATTACGTGAATTATGTCTTATGGCCGCGTCACATGCCCAACAAACCGACTTATATTAAACCCTTCTGCGAGACGACCAGATACTTTTAAATGTTTACCCCCTTTAAGATTCGTATAAAAAAATATTTTTTATGATTCCCTACTCACGAGAAAAAACGAGACGAGACGAGACGAGACGAGACAATGACACTATCGAGCGAGAAAAACGCGTTTCTCGTCGAGACGAGATTAAAAAAAATTCTCGCCTCACGAGACGAGACGAGAATGGGCCAATTCTCGTCTCGTCTCGTCTCGCGGCATCACTAGCTAATGTGAAGTATCTTTTGATAATTTTTTGATTTCGCCTTTGTTTAGGAGATAAATGCAACTTTATCAAGCTCTGATATGGGCGATATGCAAATAAATGCCACTTACTTTTTTGTTATTTTTTTTCTCGACAACGGTTGCTTGTAACGACTTCTAACAAGTATGCCGTTTTTACGTAAAAATGATAGAGAAATCTATTTTTTTGCTTAAAAATGTAATACAAGCACGTATGACTCCTCATAAGGGTAAAAAAGACACGTTGGTGGCGCCCTCTACAAGTAGGAGCCATACTAACATCAAATTCGAATTTCGCATTTCAAAAAACACCTAGATACCAATTTTAGTTCAAATATCGACATTATTTCAAGAATTATTTAGAGACAACAAAAATAAAAATACAACACCCTGTATCTCCGAAACGAAGTATTTCCGAACATAGGTTTATAGGAACTTCTTATTCATATTTTTATACAGGGAAACTTGTCCTAAATTTTTTCGCAATGTTAATGAAACACCCTGTATATCTTAAGGTCGTCCGCAAACATTAAGCATGAGGAGGACCCAAATCCGAAACTATCTCGTTTACGAAAAGGTTAAAAACACAAAGGAGAGCAATGTACCCCCTGAGACACCCCGGAGGATACCAAATTTCCTCGGGGACCAAAATCCTGATTATCACAGGCTATCGACCGAAGTCTTTCAGCCTATAAATTAAAAAATTTGAAAGATTGTCTTTTCTGGGTACTGTCTTTTTCTGGTGTAGTTTTGGGGGAAGCTTAAGATGAAGGGTTCTATTATGGTTATGTTTGCTGCTCTGCTGGTAAATCTTCGAGTGAGTCCATCAAACCTCTGGAGAATTGGTACAATTTTTGTTTACTCATACAGGTAATCATTGGAGGGGTTGGGAAGTGGATTAGCAGGGTGTCTCATCTTTGTTATTGTACGAAGACATGTCCTTTCAGCTATTTCTATGACGCTCAACGCTGGTTTTCTACAGGAGCCAAATATTATTTGACCATATACTCTACCATTGGACGACATAACATTTTATATATAATATGGCAAGCAGTCTTTATACTAATTCCGCTATTTCTGTATGTCAAACATCTAAAATGCTTACTTCTGCTTATCATCTTCTTTATAATTGTTAGATGTTTTTTAAAATTTAATTTATTGTCAAAATTGATACCCAAATATTTAACATGTTGCTGTGGATGAATTTGGTGATTTAAGAGTTCAATAGCTGGTGATGCAAATGCAATACAGGGTGTTTTAATCTCAGACGAACAAATAGAAAGACGGTTTTAATTAAAATTGAACATCCTGAAAATCGTTTAATTTGGACCAAAATCGGCTAAATCTTAAGGTTTAAGTAACATAAATGTATAGAAAAAATATTACTACTCCAGCCTTGCTGTACCTAAACGTAAACAAGATTATGTATGCAAGAAAACGGCATATTTCTTGTTTTAAATTAAAAACGTTTAAGTACAAACTTGTAACTGTATATGTTATTACTGTTTCTTGATTATAATTATTATAATATTATTGATAACATTGAATGGTTTATTTTAAAAGTCAAATTTGTTTTTTCTTATTCAATGGTCTTGATATTTTTTTAAATAAATACATAACTTTGGTTAGATAGAGGTGGTATGAAAATCGCTGAATAATAATTTTGTGTTCGACTTACTATTTCTGATAATTCTGATGAACTATTTTCATATTATTATTATTATTGCACGTTAAATTATATCTAGGCCATTTTGATGCAATTCTGTTTTTAAGTTACGGTGTTGCCAACTAACCTCTGAATAAGGTTAAAAGAGTCAACACGACGAGGAAACCCTCGAAACCAAGTCACAAAGTACAACAAAACATACCTAACAACAAATAAAAATCGAGATTTTTTATGTGACGTTTGGCAACGAAATTACTATAAAAGTTCAAATTCAAATTATTTATTCATGTTATTACAAACTTTATGCTTACACAAGTCAAGTAGCCCTGGTAAATACCCAAGTAACAATTTAAATGCCAATAAGTATTTATAGGGTTTTATCACACAGGTTTAAGAAGATAAATAAACAGAAGTGGGTTTTATTATCTCTTTTGTGCATACCAATTTATCTGCAGATAATATGTACTAAAAAAGGGCCTTCAAGTTATCTTTAAATGTTTTTTGCTCTTTAAGACCTATTGGTTATATAACCACTTAATTGCTGCATTAATAATTAAAACCACAATAAACTCATTAAGGTTTATAGAGGATTTTAAATATTTTAAGTTTTGTGGTAGACATCTATAAATCTTTGGGTTTTATGGGAGTTTTAAAATATGGTTTTTAAGTACTCCTTACGATCAAGCAATAAAACGAATAACTCTTAAGTAGTCTTACCCTTAATATATCTTTTACATTTGTGATTGCTAATTCTAGTTAGTATCAGTACAGTGTGGCGCAAAAAAGCATTTTATGCACTTACTTAGTAAAAATGTCTACTATTTTGGATAAATACTTGAGGATTAGGAAAAGTGGTCATTTAAAAGCTGAGACTCATTTTTTTTGTCTTTTAAAAATTGATTGTATATCATACGAATAAAAGTTGACTACACCTTTCTTAACGCCTGCGCCGCCCATGTGTAGAAATATGTCATGAAACATGCCCATTCGCGCCATTCTGCAAATAAACTAATATTACACTTACTATAGGTAAAGTAAACCAATAATAAATACACTTATTATAGGTATTTAATATCATAACAAAATGTTTAAAAGCTACTTACTTGTATTCTTTCCACTTTTGCTTGCTTACAGTGCTTACACACACGAAATCACGAAATAAATGTTTTTTTTAGGTTATGTTATCTAAGTACATTTGTGTTAGATGTTGTCAGAGACAAATCTTAAGTGTTTTAAAGACTGGGTAAAGTCTTACAGGTTTTAAAATTGCAATAAAGTGGAGCAATTGGAATTTAACAAAACCTTTTGCTTTATAAAGATATTTCACAAACCCACAAACTCTTAATAGGGCATTCTAATAAAATAAACGGTTTTATTAATTTTCCAGCCATGTTTTTTTTTCCGTTAACTACGGCAGACATGTTTAAACAAAGTTAGGGTTAAACTTTTTTTTATTAATTGTAAATAATAATTAATAAGCTAACAAATGAAAGGCGCGTGATTTTTTTAAAAGTTTTTTTATATACTTTATCAATAAAGTGGCCGGGGTTGACAATTTTTTATTACTAGGTTGTTTATTAATATTAAATTATAAAATGTTAGCACATGCAGATCTTTCAATCGAGGCAGACATATTTAACTATACTGGGTGACATTTTTTGATATTGACAATTTAAGTGCAACAAGTCTTTAACAAAGAATTATTAATGACACAATAATAATAAAATTATTTGTGATGGTTTCAAATCTCGCATAAAATTTGATTGCAAGTACTAACGGTTTTAAGAGGGCTTTATAAAATGTTTTGTGGTAGACTTAAAAACATCTTGCAGATTTGGGTTCAAAGCTACTGTTGGTTTTATTGACAGTTTTAAGGAAGATATTTATAACCTTTACAAAAGGTCCTTTTTGGTTTTATGTCAGGTTTATTGGAGTTTTAAAAGGTTATCTTGTAATGAATTGCCATCAGCAATTAAAACATAAATATAAAATTACACAGTACAGGTTAGTTACTAGGCTTGCATGAAGAATTGCCCAGAAATAGCGCAGGTTCTAATTTTTCGTCTTGCAAAGGAATTGCACCGAACTTGCAGCCTCGCATGCGCTTTGTTCTCTTCGGCCTGCATTGTATGAAACTTGCATAATGTAAAGCCATTTTAATGTTAAAGCAGTTTTCCGTTGCCAATTCAATCGACTGTAAGTAACTACTTGTGAATTATTAAATTTCTTTCCAAACTCCGGCAAGCTATTTTTATTTCTACATAATAATTACAAGTCAGTGTCCTAATAAATTTTTCAAAGACATGGTGTATTATTGGGGAACTGACATAATGTAGATTATATTTATTTTTGGGGCGACTTTTTCTTATATACGAACCGGTATTGCAAAATTACATTCAGGGTGAGCGTTTCCATCCTAGGAACTGAATAAGTAATAAAGGGGTAGTAAAATGAACTAAAGTTTGTTGTTGCCGGTTGCCGGACTTCTTGTTTGAATAAACATAGGATGTCATTTAACCCCTCGGAATAACCACAAAGTTCTTTTTTTCAGTCTAAGTGTTCTAGTCAAGAAAGGCTTCATCAGTTACCACATATTCCCACTTCTGACGATATCAGAATGTTAACGCACCATTTTTCTAGCAACGAGAGTAACCCATCGTTGCCTGGAAGCAGTTACGATGATAATTCTATTACTCATAAGTCTCCTCTTCATAGACCGCGGTCAAGAAGTCTCAGGTAAGAAAGATGGCCTTATGTCTTATGGAATAATATACCTAGGTACTTACGCTATTTTTTTTTAATATATAGTAGTCCAAGTAGATCACCAGTTATAGACAACGAAATATGCATGATGAATGTTTTATATAAAGAACGGTTTCCAAAGGCCACCCAACAAATGGAAGAAAGACTTTCCCATTATATTGAAGAAAATAAAACGTTTGATTTCGGCGAAGATTGTGATTATTTACCTATCGTACGATTTGTCCATCACCAGGTCCTGGAAATGGCCAGGGATTGTTTGCACAAGTCGCAAAATAAACTGATTACTAGTCGTTATTTTTATGAAATGTCCGAGAGCTTGGAGAGGTTACTTACGGAGGTAATTTATTCCCATTGCCTTGGTATGTGCGTTAGTTGTTAATCCTTAAACTTGTAGACAAAAGAAAAGTCAGAGGAAGCTGCAAGTATGGTAACGGGATTCGTCAAAAAGCTTCTATTAATAATATCACGTCCAGCACGACTGCTAGAGTGTCTTGAATTTGACCCGGAAGAATTTTATCACTTCCTGGAGGCCGCCGAGGGCCAAGTCAAAGGCGTCCAGGGAATTAAGGCTGACATACCTCAGTATATCATTCAGAAACTAGGCTTGAACAGGGATCCCATAGCGGAGCTCCAGCAAGAGCTAAAAGATTATAATTGGTCTAATAATTCTTCCAGGTCGTCCTTATGTATCAGTTCGTCCACTCCTACTGTTAAGAAGAATCTTAATAATCCAAATGAACAAGATTTTGAGGTAAGGTATCTTTTATACCTGGGCTAGTGACATTTTTATATACAGAAATGCATATATAATTTTAGGTAGTTAAACTTATATCAAATGGTGCTTATGGGGCTGTGTATCTGACGAAACACAAACAAACAAAGCAAAGATTTGCCATGAAAAAAATCAACAAAAACAACCTGATGCTGAGGAATCAGGTGGAGCAAGTGTTTGCCGAGAGGGACATTCTTAGTTTTGCTGACAACCCCTTTGTGGTCAGCATGTATTGCAGCTTCGAAACTAAAAAGCATTTGTGCCTGGTTATGGAGTATGTGGAAGGAGGTGACTGTGCTAGTCTCCTTAAAAATATCGGTCCTTTGCCTCCTGATATGTCGAGATTTTATTTTGCTGAAACTGTGTTGGCTGTCGAGTATCTTCATTCATATGGTATCGTCCATAGGGATTTGAAACCTGACAAGTAAGTGTAGTGGTCAGTAGAAATCGTTCATTGTTGTTTATAGTATGTAAAAACATAAGAAGTCGGACCCTATATGTAACAATTAAACCAGTCACAGTAAAAATAGAATAAATAACACAAAACGTTGGGCTTGAAAATGATTTTCACGTGTAGCTCGGTTTCTGTTGATTTCGCGACGAAAAGTGAAGATAGTAAAATGGTTGGGAATGAAGTTCTGTATAATATTGTCCTTTTAAGAATTTTCTATATTTTTATTATTTATCGAGTTATTGCTCGATTTGGCTATTTTCGGGAGGGTTGAAAATGCTTTTCACGTGTAGCTCGGTTTCTGATGATTTCGCGACAAAAAGTGAAGATAGTAAAATGCTTGGGAATAAAATTCTCTACAATATTGTCTTTTTAAGAAATTTCGATATTTTTATTATTTATCGAGTTATTGCTCGATTTGGCTATTTTCGAAGGGGTTGAAAATGCTTTTCACGTGTAGCTCGGTTCCTGTTGAGTTCGCGATGAAAAGTGAAGAGAGTAAAATGGTTGGGAATAAAATTCTTTATAATATTGTTCTCCTAAGAATTTTCAATATTTTTATTATTTATCGAGTTATTGCTTAATTTGGCTATTTTCGAAGGGGTTGAAAATGCTTTTCACGTGTAGCTCGGTTCCTGTTGATTTCGCGACGAAAAGTGAAGATAGTAAAATGTTTGGGAATCAAATTCTCTATAATATTGTTCTTTTAAGAATTTTCAATATTTTTATTATTTATCGAGTTATTGCTCGATTTGGCCATTTTCGTCCCCAACCCCAACCGGTTAAATCCGCATGCATATTATTTTTCAGAGGCCAGAAACAGATTGGGCTTGGGCTGCGGCCCTGGATTGTCCTTTAATTTTATATTCCAAAGTTGCCAACCCTAGTTAGGTGGTTATTTCAAAATAAGTACTGTTAAAATATTTTCGGTTTTTTGATTTTTGGGCGAGAATTACTTAATATAAAGGGTACAAAGCTTACATCAAATAAAGCTAAACTATTCATTTTAGCCTGTTAATTACCGCCTTGGGACACATAAAATTGACAGATTTTGGGCTTAGCAAGATGGGCCTTATGTCATGTAAGTGTTTTATTATTTATTTATTTACAAATATATTATAGTTCGTGAAATGAACACTGGATTTATAAACTTAAAAATTCGCAAAGTTGAGGTTCAGTTGGCATTCAAGATTTTCCGTTCTAGACAGTATTATGTACTGACAATTAAAATTATCTATAAAAATCATGTTTTAGTGGCCACCAACCTTTATGAAGGTTACATAGACACCGAAGCACACCAATTTTCGGATAAACAAGTGTTCGGTACGCCAGAGTATATTGCCCCGGAGGTAATCCTTAGACAAGGCTATGGTAAGCCAGTCGATTGGTGGTCTATGGGTATCGTCCTCTACGAATTTCTCGTTGGTTGTGTGCCATTTTTCGGAGATACACCTGAAGAACTGTTCGCACATACCGTTCAAGGTAAAATTCAGCGAATTCGTGGAATTTTTGGATCTTATGTGATACCCTGCTTTTTAGATGATATAGAATGGCCGGAAAACGAAGATTGGTCAATTCAAGAGGAAGCAAAAGATCTCATTACTACATTGCTTCAGCATTCGCCGAGGGATAGGTTGGGAACAGGAGGAGCACACGAAGTGAAAGAGCATGTCTATTTCCAAGGGCTTGATTGGAACTCTTTGCTCAGGCAGAAAGCAGAGTTTGTACCTCAGCTTGAGCATGATGAAGATACTAGTTATTTTGATAGTAAGTATATTATTCTTCTCTAAACTTTTTTCTTTGCACATTTGTTAATTACTTAGATATTCATGTAAAGACATCATATTTAGGTCGCATGGATAGGTACAGTCATGAAATCGAAGACGACACGGACGATACCGACGATTCTCCGGTATTTGGGTTGTTTTCTTCATGTTCGCCCCAATATAGGAAAACTCACGGGTCGAAATTAAGTTTGACATCTGATACAAGCAGTCTTAAGTCTATTTCTCTGATTGCGACGGATGTCTCCACACCAGAAGCTTCTGGAAGCGACTCTAAACCCAAGCTTAATAAGACCATCAGTCTGGCTCTGACTGCTCCTGAGAAAGAATATAGAATGCCTCCAAAATCTACTGAATCGCGAAAGGTAAAACATTATTACCAGTGGTTCAAGGTAAAGACTTTTTAATTTGACACCGGTGTTGCTTATAGATTTCATTGGACCTCTCTCTGTGTACCATCACGACTCCAGAATCTTCACAAACGGACAGCGATGACGTGTCTCCGCAAATTCACAATAGGCGAAGAAAAACCGTCCACGGCCGAGATATTTTGCCCAAATTCTCAATTTCGGTGGAAGATGAACCCAGCAGCTTGGAAGCTGGGACATCTTCTTCAGAGAACAGGGAATTGTCGCCTTTGGGAAGGGTGCAGGTCACCAATGCACAGCCAGCAAAGCATAAGTCCAGATCGGTAGTTAAAAGTGCTTCTGCCTCGGGGTTGTCGTTGATGATACCTTCAGGTACGTCGAAAAGCTTGTCCACAAAGAAATTTTCATTTTCACAATTTTTTCAGATGATTTTCAAGCTCCACCCTGTAGCATTCATTCCCCTAGCGGCGGAGGTGGCTCTAGCACAGCTAGCTCCAGAGATACATCACCTTGTCGTGAATTATCTCCATTGGTTACCAGCTTAAAGCCTCCCATCATCATCAGAAGAGGACCTAAAGGCTTTGGTTTCACTGTCCATACTATCAGAGTCTATTATGGGGACACTGATGTTTATACTATGCACCACTTGGTTATGGTAAGTTCTTCTTCAAGACATCCAAGTTGAAAAATTATTGCTTTCTTTTGTTTACAGGCTGTAGATGAAGGTAGTCCAGCATTTGAAGCAGGCCTTAGACCAGCAGATTTGATCACCCATATTAATGGCGAAGCAGTGCAAGGTCTGTATCACACGCAAGTGTTACAGTTGCTACTTGGAGGCGCTGAGCATGTGAGCTTAAGAGCAACACCTCTGGAACAAACGTCTATCAAAACCGGGGGCAGGAAGAGAGAGCCGGGGCAAAGCAAGTTGGCCAAGCGAAGTTTGAATAGGCAGAAGAAGCAGAAGAGAGACAGCGACAAACGTAGGAAGACATCTTTGTTTAGGAGGATTAGTTCTAAGCGGGCTAGCGTCGAGATGCAACAAGTAGGTACCTGACCGATTATTGGAACTAATATTCAAAATATATGTTTATTTTTCAGATTGCCGCAAATATTCAATCCCCTGTTAGTGTCACTCCAAGCAGAAGTTTTCAGTCGTTTCCACGAAGCGACAACAGTTTTTCCTCCAACACCGTCAGGAACGTTGGAGGCAACCGCTCTAGCCTCTCCCCCTCGGACTCGTTCAGTCAAAGCACTTCTTCGCCTGCCTCCACTTCGTCTGGAACCCCTTCTCCAACTACAGTCCCAAATGGTAGGAACAATAAGCAGCATTATCAAAGGCCTTCGACTTTGCACGGTTTGAAACACAAGTTACATTCAACTGGATGCCCTAAGGCTCTGCATACTGCTGGACCTCCAGCTGTTCCCAATAGACGAAAATCTGTGGGGCACATCCCTCTTTCTCCTTTGGCGAGGACTCCGTCGCCATCACCTCTTCCGGCATCTCCAACGAGGTCTCCAAGCCCTTTGGCCTTCCCGATTGGTCATCAGCTAGGTAAATAAATCTATTTTTAAAAAAAGTGACGCCCAAACCTCATTTCTAATTTCTTTGTATCCACAGGTGTATTGTTCACGGGCAGTTCTAATACTACACAATCCTACAGCCCCAGTGCAGGTAGTGCACCTATCACGGTAGCCGCCCAATCAAAGAAAAGCTTTGCACGACCGAAGGGCGCCGAACCGGGGTCGCCTTTATTGCGAAGGGCGCTATCGCCGGATCGTTTGCATCCGAGAAGTGCCGAAACTAAATGCTCGATATCGCCTTTATGTTCTTCGGGCAGTGCTACTCCGGCTGTCAAAACTCAAACCAGGGCGGGCAGTTCGTCGGTTTGGAGACCGAATGCTTCTACTGACAAGGAGAAAGACGCAGAAGCCGAGCTTCCGCAGGCTTGTGAATCTGGTAAGTTATCACCGTAAACAATTTATTTTAAAATGTATTCCGAAAGTCATTGTCACCTAGAAATTTAATTCTGATAAGTAAAGCACAGAATATGTGCACAAGAAAAAGTCTTAAAATATGCGCATATATATGCGACAATTTACAAGAATGTATGCAAAGAAATGAGTGAAATGAGTGATATATGCAGAGATCTGTTCTAAATCTAATTTAGCTTTGGACATAAAAGCATAATTTGTTCTCAAAAGCCCTAATTGTTCTGTAACGGGCGATTTTCAAATAAGACTTTTAGCTACTGCTTGAGAAGAATCTGCATACTTTAATATTATATTTCTTTTATTTGTTGTAATTGGCAGCATATAAAACGCAGCTTTCAGCCAGGTACCGCACCTAGTAACCACAGGTTCTGGTAGCAACTATAATCCTGGAAATTGAGATTTAATTTCCTCTGCGATTCTGTTAAGACCATGCGTCCTTTACCGAGTTATTACTCGATTTGACTATTTTTGAAGGGGTTGAAAATGCTTTTTACGTGTAGCTCGATTCCTGTTGATTTCGCGACGAGAAGTGAAGATAGTAAAATGCTTGGGAATAAAATTCTGTATAATATTCTCCTTTTAAATATTTTTGATATTTTTATTTTTCATAGAGTTATTGCTGGATTTGACCATTTTCTAAGGGGTTGAAAATGCTTTTCGCGTGTAACTCGGTTCCTGTTGAGTTCGCGACGAAAAGTGAAGAGAGTAAAATAATTGGGAATAAAATTCTGTATGATATTGTCCTTCTAAAAATTTTCAATATTTTTATTATTTATAGAGTTATTGCTCGATTTGACTATTTTTGAAAGGGTTGAAAACGATTTTCACGTGTAGCTCGATTCCTGTTGATTTCGCGACAAAAAGTGAACCCTACCAAGACTCCAGTTTACAGTTGTTCTGCTTTGAAATTTTTGCGAAAAATTACAAGTAAAATCTGCAAAAATGCACCATAAGGATGAAAGAATTTAAAACCTTGAAACTATGGAAAATATGCATTTTATGCACATATTCCGTGCTCTACTGATAAGTTTCAGTAGTTTTGGAAAAACTCGTTGTCTTTGGTAGTACATAAAATAGTTCAATAAAAAAACTGATCTTGGTACACATAAGATATACAGAGTGTTCAGAAATGGCGGTACATCCCAGCAGATTGGTCGACCGTGTCAAAAGCTTAACTAAAATCATAAAACAATCCGACAACACTGTCTTTTATCGGTCAGGGCCCCATACACGCACAGAGTAAACGCCTAATACAGACGAAAGTGAAAAATATCAGAAGATACTTTGCATTAGATGGTGACTGCTATTACAAAGAAAAATGCAGTGGTGTACAGTATTGCCAGACCCACGTTTATATAATATTGTTATATTATTTTGAGTCGACCAATCGCCCTTAAAGTTAAGTATTTCCGAACACCCTGTATGTGACTAAAGTATGTTGATTCTCAATACCAACATGTGCCCCCAGATCAATATTTATGTGTTTTGATGGTAGACTTATTTTTTAACGATCTCATTCTATATTTTTTACTTGCCTACAAGTTGATGAAGAATGCTGTTGTAAGGGTATGGTTCTTAAGACATTTTTTATGTTATTGCATGTAACACCGAAAACATTCTGCATTGGCTTGATATGTAAAAAGGGCAAGTTAATTGAAATTGTATGAAACCTTCTTTTCAACGGATTTACTATTTAAAAAGCTAGTTTTAGTCCAGGGCGTTTAAAATATCTTCCTACGCTTTTAGGGATCACATATCTATAATTACTATATGGCTATTATTTTTAACAAATGGAAGCAGCAACGGGGATATAGCATCAAGGGCATTTCGATTTCTGCGCAGGTTCCATAAGAGCGTTACCAAATTAACCTTATTTCTTTAGAACACGACATTGAAAAATCGACTTCTGTAATTTGACAGCTCGTTTTATTCGTTTCATCAAAGATTTTCTAATAAATTAAGAACTTTAATGTTCGTTTACAAATTGCACAAATTGTGACAAAAAGCGAGATAACCTAATTTTCTTCCTGTCGTATTCTTGATTTTTTCCGCGTATGCGCACTGGACGACATGCCCCTGACGAGACAAGGATATCTCTGCTTCACTAACATTGGTTAAATGGGCAAGGCCCCATATACTACTAAAACATACCGCATTGGCAAGCGGTTTCTACAATCAAAGAACGTAATGCACAAGTCCTAAGTTAAATAAAGATACAGAAGCCAATGCCTGACTTCCTACAGCGCGCGTTGATATGCGACAAGGCATTTTCTTTCTCTATATTTAACTTAGTGCATGATGTTCTCTTTTCTTCCCGTTAACCATCTAATTGTAGAAGCCTTTTTCCAATGCTGTATATGGTATCTATAAACGGGGGCGACAATTATTTTAAATGCCTTTTTTTATGTTCAAACCTAAGTTCTTTGTGTTAAATTTATTTTGTCCTCTGTTGACTGTCTAATTTTAAATTTCAGCGACATCTACATCAGAGAATCGTCTGTCCTTAACGCTGTCCGGCCCAGGAGAATTTTTACCTAGAATAGCAGAAGAAAAAGATTCTCCTACCAATGGGCAAGAAACAAAGGATAAGAGCCAAGATGGCAAAGATAAAAATCAAGATACAAAGGATAAGAATCAAGTTGAAGAAGAAAAGATAACAGATTTAAAGGAAAAAAATCTAGAGTTGAGAGAAAAAGGTCAAGGAAGCAAGCAACAGAAGAAGGAAGTAAAGGTGGAGACGTTCCAAGAAGAAAGACCGCAAAAATGTGATAATTTCCATAGTCAATCGTTGAATTTGATTGATCAAGTATTTAATAAACCTGAGGCTATTAAAAAAGTGGACCCTGCAACTTCGGAGGAATCAAGTATTTGTGATAAAAGCGTTAATAAAAAAGACGGTTCCAAGAGTCAAACGAAGTCCCAGCAGTCTTTGGAGGGTGACAAAAAGATGTTTCAGAAAAGTGCTGAAATTAAAGATAAGAAAGAAAAAGATACTTCATCATCTAAAAATAACCACAAGGAGAAGGCAGATAAGGCGCAACTAAACGAACCTGGTAAAAGTAAATCTGACAACAAACAGAAAGATAAATCTTTGTCGAAGCAAGAAGAGAAAGAGAGTAAGCCTAGTAAACCTAAAAAATAGGGATTCCTCCGACAAACATAATTGCAGTTTTTTTTTAATAATTATTCTAGTTCTTCTGCGCATAGTCGGAACTGTTTTTTGCGTAAAATATGTGTGCCCTTAGTCCGTGAATGTATATTTGTAAAGTGCTGTTAGAATTCCGAATTTCGTTTTTGATGAGTATTAATTACCGCTCCGTTCTGTCTTTATTTGCCATTGGTTTATGAGTTGCGCTTTTTTTCAAGCTTCTTTTATTTTTCAATTTATTTAAGAGTTTTGCCTCGAAAAATTGTTAGGTGGTTGCTACAGGAATTTTGTTATAGTCTATACCAAAATGTCGCCACAGTCCTCATAAAAAATTCCTTGTTTCCCCGAACGATTATTACCACTCTGTCAATTAAATTTGGAATTTGGTAATCGATTGTTGCAGTGGTAAATTAGTTAAGCGACCGTTCGAAGACGGTTTATGGTCGGGTTGGAACAAGCCTAATGACAACCTATAAACACAAAAAACCCTAAGCTGACTCCAATGCATGTGCTGACCATTTTTGAAGCCAGTTTTCATTTGTTCAGTTTCAATGCAGTCAAAAAAGCAACGTTATATTTTGGTATAGACTATACCTCTGCATTGTCAGTGATCTGGCGTGAACACCCAATTTTGTTTAGGTTATTATCAAGCCCAAAAGTAGATTATCAATTATTATCAAAATATATTTTTAAGGAGGTCTATATGTATATAATGTACTATTTCGCTTAGTCCTCAATTTAATTAAGCTTTATCTACTAATAACCTGGATAAATAATATCCAGACACTTTAAGTTGGCAGTGGAGCTAGTATCCTAGTCATTTAAACATTTTTAGAAAGGCCTTTGGGTATTAAATTAATTTTACAGTTGCTGATTAAGTTTACAGTCACATGACATCAACAATTGACCAGTTTGATATAGTCATGCGACTTATATCAGCTGGTTAGTAGAATTATAGTATAGGCTGTTTCAGTTCGATTTTTAGCTTGTAATGGGTGAGGCCCCATCTGCGATACAGTGAATAATTTCAGAATACCTCGTATAGCAACCACTATGTAAGCTTTAGGCGCGACTATCGCATTTTTTTGACATCAGCTGTCAATTTCAGGTTTGATTATCAACAGCCAATCCTGTTGAGGAAGCTGAAGGCTCGTCAAGGTCATAACTATAATTTTTTTCGTTTCACCGTTTGTGTATTCAGACGCATCATGAAGTAATTTATTTAAAAAGTCAGGTCAGAGTTTAAGAAAAATCTGTTTGGTGGAGATTTGTGCTGAGTTTAGGGAACTAATTTGATTTTACAAGGGGGGGGGGGACACTATCTGGCATTCGCCGCAGACTGCAAGAAAACATACCTACAAACAAAAATTCAAGATTTTTTTCTTGGGCTTGTATGAAGAATTGCACAAAAATACCGCAGGTTCTAATTTTTCGTCTCACTACTGAATAAGAACGCTTTCAAATTTTTGTCATTGGATTAGCTTAGTGAAATGCCTTCATCAGTACCCTCGTGTCGGGGCGTTTGGATGTATAAACGCGATCTTTGAAACCTGAAATTGGCAGCTGATGCCAAGAAAAGGCGAAATTCGCCTAGTGAGTTGAAGCTGTAGATTGTTTAATGAAATTTTCCCGTGTTACCTTATACTTTTAGAGTATATCACTGCTCAATGAATTTTTAGCTACGTTATTGTATGACTTCGTTTACACTGTTTTAAATACTCCACACAAAAATGTTGTGGTTATGATATGAATAATTCAGATGTGATGTTAGATGTAATATTACTTATTAACTTTTAAGCATCTCTTTCACTTTGGAAAAGGCTGTTTTAACAATATTATTGTTGTAAATTTCAAATAAAAAAGTGCGGTTTGTAGATTTTACTTTTTCCTGATTTTGGGATTTTTGTCCTTGCTTTTATACAATGTTCTACAATTATGTACGAACTATATATTTATATATATTGCTTTACCTGAACAATTCGATCTCATATCTAAAATTTTAACTTGCAATACCATACTTTTTCTTTTATGGTTATCGGATTTTTTTTTTAATGTGAATTTCACGGTTATTTTTAAACTCTTTCCATTGATAATATATAGTATTGATGTGAATGCTATACAAAGAATGATTCTTACATAAAGCATACGATGCAATCAACTTACCTGTACACCAAGATTTTCTTCACGAAGTCCGTCGAACCAAATTCTCCAATGTAAACTGGAACTTAGATGTCAAAGAAATTCGTGAAGTTCACCGCAAATGTATGCACGAATTTAGCGCATGTTCTGTTTTTGCGTCAAAGTCAGGATTTCAACCTAATAAAAATAAGGGAGGTTATATTTTTTCCGCATTGGTGCTTATTTCCCTTTATTTTTGTTGATGCGTATTGCTTTGGGCAATCCATTCCTTCAATTTTTTTATTGTATCAACTTAGTTTTCTGTCAATTAATATGTTTAAGTAAAGTGCTATTAATTTTATTTGAGAAATCCGTGTCACCAGTGTAAAGACGTACACAAATTGTTAAAGAACTTCGTGACTAATTTCGCAAAGAAATTCTTAGTGTAATTATATGATGTTTTACAATCTAAATAATTTTTAGACGCACTAGCACCGGAACCTTTTCAGTTAATAGGGGGAAGGGGTAAACATGGGCATAATAAAATGAAACATAACACATTTAGTTCTGGCTAATATGATATCAAAATACTACAAGGAAAATCTGGGTTGCTTGTTTCGACGCCACTGTCTAATAACGTTCCCCAGTTTTATTTTACTATTTTATGTAAGAACCACTGAGCACATTTACTTCGTTTACACTGGTGTACTTAATACACATTAGTAATTTTTAATTAATGTCTAATTTGTTTTTCAAAACTAAAAAAAATGTGATTCTGATATTTTGTAATTTAAAATGTTATACCATGTGTTATACTGAAAGAAAAATATATTATTTGAATATAATGACTATTGGCCTTCGACTGTTTTTCTTTTAGAACCCCAAAAAAATGCAATACATTATTGTTTTGAAATAATTTTCGACAAAGAAAAAAAATGAGCCATCGGCCGGCATTCGGCAGTAGAACTGACAATTTTAATACAGGTAAACTGCGCAATACGCTGTAAGGAGGCACCATAGCCTGGAGGAATTCCCAACATATTAGGGTTCTTCTGTAATCAGAGAGCGAGTTGGGGGGGGGGGGGGGTGTCTTACGCCTTAATATTTTACCTAAATATATTTGTACATCTCAATAAACAATACCGTAAGTGCTGAAAATCTGTTGTTTTCGCTAGTTGCGCCACTGTCATAGATTTATTTTCGATCGTACGGATTTTTATATTTTAAATGGAGTTAGGTTTCTGAATCGGAAGATCAGCTTTTCGCCAATAGATGGCGGGACATGTTTATTTAGTTGCCTATTAGTAGGAATCAACTAATAGAGGACCTACTAACTATAGGCTGTCCAACCAAAATTCTTTACAATTTTGTAATTTCAGAGAGCAAGTTTAAATGAAACAATTATTCAATGATGAAACAGTTATTTATTAAAACTTTGTCTAACAGATTTAAAAAATTCCGGAACTAAACATCTACCTACATTACCCATAATAAAATCCCAATCTAACGCTTCTCCAGGTTCTGTACACACATCAGCTGTAGTTGACCAGACTGTTATCTCAATCCAATTTTCATGGTTGGAGGGTGATAAATGCAACTTTCTTCTGATCTGTCCCGATCTATAACACTTAGGGTTTTACCAAAATCTAATTTGCTTGTGAGTCAACAAAAACTGAAACTTACCGAAGACTACTTATAGCACCAGTAAATGGTCATCTGGCACGTCCTGGGTAAGTAGGACACCTGCGAAACCAAACAAAACTAAGTATTTTTGTTCGGATAAAAAATTAACAATGGTAGATACAATTTCATTTGCTTAGTCTGCTTTAAGTAAAAATTAAAATATGTTGTTATATCTCTCAAATAAGTAGTGAGGAATACATTTAAAACATTTTTAGTAGTATCGGCTTTAAGGCAGGGGCGTCCATGGAATTTTTTTCTGGAGGGCAATAATTTACACATCAAAGAATATTTAGATAAGCAGCCTTTTATAGTTAAAGAGAGGGCGTAAAAAGAGATGTCTGTTATAGGGGAATATAGGCGAAACAGTGGTTGATATAAAGAAAGAATCCAGAACTGGCGCCGTAGCCGTAAAATATTGTCAAAATGAAGGAAACTCGTTTAAGTGCTATCAAGAAATAAATAAGGCAACTAGGGTAAAATAAGAAATATATACAGATTTGGTTAGTATTGCAATCAACGGGAATAAAACGGATCCGTTGTAATGATGATCGCGTGGTATGCATGTGGTTGCAGGCTATGTTAAATAATGAGAGGAAATGCGTTACCTTATAAAATTAATATTCATTTTTTTGTTCACGAGTGTAAACCATTTTTAGAATACGAGAATACTTACTACTCCGAAGGTAATTCTAAAATAAAATCATATCGATTTATACGAAGGCAGCCTCCTGCATTCCTTCGCTTACCCGCAGCATGCTGGTAAGATTCGGGTCCCAACTGACTGGCGTTAATACTTGAAGGAGAAAGGAGCGCGAGTTAAGATGCAACAAGCATTTTCTCTCCCTTTATTATTTAACTTAAAATTGGTGTTAACCGGCTAATTGTAATAACCATAATATCCAAAGCCTATATCACTTTATATATTAGCCTTTGATAGATGATCTTGCTTTTAAATACAAAGTGGACGTAATGAAGACTAATTTTAATAGGCATTTTATTGACAATGACAATGAGTAAAGAGAACTTACAAAAAGACCACAGGCGAGATTTTTAGCGAAAGCAAAAACTAGCATTTTCCATTGGTGTTTACTGATCCAGGTTACTACTCTCATTATGCGCCATTACTTTAAGGGCACTAGCCACGCCATAGTCTTTGCGGCCGACTTGTAAAAGCAGTTTCAATTTCGTACACGCGTTTCACGCGCGCAGTGACGTCATCGCGTGAGATATTTTAAACTACTTATAGATACGCAGCTTGTCATAGGCTTTGGACGATATTTTATGATTATATAGTTATTTTTACCAAGTAAAAATATATTATACATACAATATTATGTATATCTCAGTGCTAGCTCCCCAGAAACATAATTTAATAAAGAATTAGAGCGCAAAAGGCGTTTTTTTTTTGTATCACGCCCACATTTCGTCAGATCAACAGTTCAAAAAACAAGAATTTTTAAGAATAGGTTTATTATAAAATAAAGTCATACTCAGAAATATAGCCGCACTATAATAAATATTATATGGTTTGTTTCCCCATCGTGGTCGTTTGATTCCGTTCAACAAGTGCCAGACCATCGCACTTGCTCTCATTTATTTTTATCTTCTTAAAAAAGTTGTATACGGTATTACCACTGAACTTCCACAAGTAGAAGAACAAAGCTAATGGCCGAGCAATCTAAAAATGTCCCCGTATGGACCTTGAAAATTCCTTTCGCGGAAGCTTTACTCATGCGCAGTGCGTCGGATTTCTACGATTTTTTTATATTCCCCTAAAATTAACGTTTATCTGGTCCAGAGACGGTCGTCCCTTTATATTTTAGTGTTTGGCGTGTGTATTGTGAGCGTTATTTTCAGTTCTGTATTGTATGTTGTGAAACTTTCGTTAAAAACTGAATACAAAAGATTAGATCTATTTAGGTTATAGTGCAGTGCTGTTCAGTGTAAGTTCGTAATGAGAAACAAGTGCATGGTGTTGCATTGCAACAATTGTTGGCCAACGACCAAAATTCAGTTCTTCAGGTAAGTACCTAGCTACTTAAACATATTGGACAAGAAAGAAATAGGGCGAAAGATCAACGTCACCACTTTTATGTAGGGGAATAACTGTTGCAGACTTTGACAATCGGGGAATAAGGCTGAAGACCTGATGCTCAGGTTAACCCACGGTTTTCGTCCTTTCGGCATTACAAGTCTCAGGGGAAAAGCTCGATTCGGAGTTCGGTTCTATCAAACGTCATGTCACGAAATCAGTAACGTTTGTCCAGCTAAATATTCTGCCATAACGGCGACTCCGGAGTTCCACTCCCAATCTTGTATGGAAATGTGTACAAGTGATTAGAGATCCCGAAGGTTTGAGGGAACAATTTACATTAATGAAACTCGAGCTTCTAGAAAAGTAAGATTTACACATACAAAAACAATAATAGTGTTGTAATTTGTTCTACAAAAGAAGCAATATATTATGCAATATTAAAAAAAAGGGGTATAAAACCAAAGGCTATAACTTTTTACAATCTTTTAAAGCATTGTAATATTCAACTCTACAGGTCACTTCCATATCTGGAGCGATAACTTTCTTCAAATACTTTGTATGAAAACTAAAACAATATTTATGCCAGTACATTAGACCCTCCCCATCAAGTTGCCTCTGAATTAAGAGTTAGAAATATATTTTTGTAAAGAAAAACAAGAATTATTCTTTGTTCTCAAAACTATATTTTCGATTTTATTTTGTAACTCCTATTGTCGAAACAGTCAGCCAGAACGGAACACTGAATGCAATCCAACAAACTCTAAATTCCCTTCGCGGCATTCGCAAAAAAGTTTAAACTGTTTTAACTCTTAATTTCATGTAAATGGGTAAGGACCAACATTTATATTAGCTTTAAGCCCACAGATTATTCATACTAAGCACCTCTTGGCGGCATCTGTCTTTATCATATCAAATTGTTGTTTGCCAAAAAAATATGTAGGTACTGACAAAAAATGCTCCAGCATCCAAAGGAAAGAATCAACAGAATAAAATAAGTAATACTTAACAATGTTTAGTTTTCTTCAGCATGTCGTTGATGTAAAAATCTAGATAAAATCATAGTATAAAAGTGATTCTTTTAGATAAGTCATATTTTAGTACTTTTAAAACTTACCTATGTTCAGCAAATTAACTTTAATAGCAAAACAGCTCCAGTAATTCAATCAACATCAATCTTAAAGCGTTCCAGCAGTGTCAATTTATTGAAAACTTTCCTAGTGTTTATTTTTTAATGATCGGGTAAAGCACATAAAAAAAACCTTTGTGACGCTCTGCGAGCGGTGGTCTTGAATCTTTGGGCGACGAACTCAGTCGCACATGTATTGGGCCAAAGAAATATTTAATACCATATTGCATTTCTGAATAACTTTTTACTTAACTATTGCAACTTCAAGAAGGGCAACAAATCTTACTGGATACCATCTAGTGGTAAAGTACTTCCCAACATATTTCGTTTGGCAATAAAACCCCTCGTAAACTCGGTTTTCGCTTTCGCAGAGACGTATTAACGCACATTTATTTTTAATGCCAGTTTATAATAACAATAGATAGGTACATTACTTGATTTGTTATCAAAATTAATAAACTGTCTAATTAAGGTTTTCTAGAAACAACTTAATCATTAGGATATTTCTCAAAAATTTTAACAATTAATCAACAGGATTCGCTATTTACTTGTTAAGTGGACGTAAAATCAGATAGTTATGCCTTAAATTCCTTGACCCAATACAGAACAAAACTAACTCGTAGTAAGCTTCTAAATTTTTCCGCGTGTCATTTTCTATGTCAAATTTTTGATAGGTGACATATAAAGCTTACTGCGAGGTAATTTTGTGTTATCTTACGTTATATGACAGGGCTTAATATTATTAGCTGGGTTACACGACCTCACGAAGGTCGTTCCAAAGTGACGACATTCTCCAATAGCCGAACCACGTACGGGTGGGCTGCGGTGGTACGTCGTGTATCTCTACCATCTGCAATGGGTGGAATGAAGCTGTCTTCAATGGTTTAAGCTTTCAAGGTTGCTTGTCAGATCATGGTCGCCGATCAAGCGAATGGCTCTTCTTTGAATGAAACGCAGCAGTCTCAAAGCCCGAATTTTCTTGTCGACGGATATAGAGGTTCTTGGCTCATGTGTGGTTTGATTTGCACAACTTACCGATTAAATAGTATATTATTCAACAAACACGTGATGTTATTATTTACCAGGATGGTTTCTTGCTCAATTGGCCAAGTTAGGTCTAGAACATCGCTTTTTTTTTGCCTTGAGCTAGCTCGTTTAGCCAAAAAGTCGCTCTTTTGAATAGTACTTAATAAATGCGGGTATAGCACTCTAATACTTTGTCCATCACTCTTAAATGGTAATTTTTAGAACTAGTAATTACAGGGTGTTTATTAAACATACGGCAAAAATTAAAGGGGTTGTTCTCTGGACAATATTCTAAGAATATTTTGTATTTTGATGATTTTTGAAAATACGCTTTGTTTCGAAGATACAGAGCGAGAAAATTTTTCGACAAAACCAATTTTGATATTTTTCAAATTATTAATGTAGTCGAAATGAAAGTATGGTATACCACACTGGGCTTACCGAGTATAAATTTTGTTAAAATGCGTTATCTTTTAAGCAAATCAGTTTAATCGTGAATTTCATTTGAATATGTCTCATAATTGATCATTTTGTATGTGTCGAATTTGTT